>CM028132.1:608015000-609257000 GCA_016271365.2 Neoceratodus forsteri
TCTGCCCTTTGGAGATGGTCCGATACGCCTTTGAGGGGTGTATCCCCAGATGACCTGATGGCGTGTTGGACCTATCATTCCTACCGACAGATTGCTTAGATCCAGGTGACCTGGTACATGCTTATAATGAGAGCAGTGACAGGGGCCCTGGATTCTATTCACCAGTTAAGTATTTCGTCCTCTTACTCCTCGCCCCAGGTCTCCCTGGTTTGATGAGACCATGAGGAGTTGATGAGGTTGGGCGAAGGCTGGAGAAGTTAGCGAGGTCCGGTCTTGACGTTGACAGGCTTAGTTTGATTGACCATTATTTGGCCTATCAATCCGCAATCTCTCTTAAGAAGGCAGAGTTCCTGTCCAGAGAGATAGCGGCTGCACAGAACAGACCAGCTCAGCTCTTTCGGACTGTGGACAGACTGTGCAATCCAGTCCGTCTTCAGCCCAGAAGAGCTTTATCTCAAGAATGGTGTGAGGAGCTTGCTCTCTTCTTTGCAGATAAGGTTGTCAAAATCAGATCGGATATTCGCTCTTCCCTCCCCGATGGGAGCGACGGTGGTCGGCAGGAGATGTCGAACACCCAGTTTAGATGGTCTGACTTCAGCCTTCCCACAATCGATGATGTTGTGATGATCATTCGAGCACTGCAACCGACTAGCTGTGATTTGGACCCTGGCCCCTCACGCCTTTTAGTGGGTTGTGTGGATAAGATCAGCCTAGTCCTAGCTTTGATTGTCTGAAGTCTTTGGAGAGGGAGATTTTTCCAGATCCCCTTAAAGAGGCTATAGTTAAGCCTCTATTAAAGAAATCCTCCTTAGATCCAGATTGTCTAGCAAATTACAGGCCAGTCTCTAACTTACCCTTTGTGGGTAAAGTTATTGAGAAAGTGGTTGCAGCGCAGTTGGAGGATCATCTGACCAACAACAATATCTACGATTCTCTCCAGTCTGGATTTAGGAAAAGGCATAGTACCGAGACAGCGCTCGTACGGGTACTAAATAACCTCCTAATAGCGAGAGATCGTAGGACCCGATCCATCTTGGTACTACTTGATCTCTCTGCAGCGTTTGACACCGTTGACCATGGTGTGCTGTTAGAGCGTCTGCGGTCAGTCTGTGGACTGTCTGGTACGGTCCTCAGATGGTTTCAATCTTACCTCGAGGGTAGGACTCAGAGAGTGGTGTCGGGAATTTTTTCCTCAGCATCACTCTCCCTACCCTGCGGGGTACCGCAGGGTTCTATTTTAGCACCTATGTTGTTTTCGGTGTATATGCTACCGTTAGGGGTGATTATTAGACGATATGGTTTGGGTTTTCACTGCTATGCAGATGATACCCAGCTGTATATGTCTTTTGTGCCCGGCCAGGACGCTGCCTTGTCGGTATTTAATAACTGCCTTGAAGAAATCCAAGACTGGATGAATGGGAGTTGGCTGAGGTTAAACCCGGAGAAAACTGAGGTGTTGGTTGTGGACAAAGGTCGCTGTGGCGGGTCTGCGGAGGATCACCTCAGGCTTATGAGCTGGAGGTGTCCAACTGGCGACCTCAGATCGGGTGCGGAATCTTGGCACAATAATTGGCGACCGCTGAACTTAAATCCCAGGTGTCAGCGGTCGTCAAAACTTCCTTTTTCATCTGAGGAATATTGCCAGGGTGAAGCACCTGGTTCCTCCAGAGGACCTTCCAACATTGATCCACTACTTCGTTACCTCCTGTCTTGACTACTGTAATTCCTCATACCTAGGGCTATCGGGGGTTGAACTTCGCCGTCTGCAGCGAGTGCAGAATGCGGCAGCCAGGTTGTTGACTGGATCTTCTAGATCCAGCCATATAATGCCTGTGCTTCGCGGACTGCACTGGCTGCCAGTGTTTTGGCGAATCACCTTCAAGGTCGGTCTACTGACCTATAAAGCCCTACATGATCTGGGACCTACCTACCTGAAAGAGCTCCTTTGCTCCTACAATCCCTCCCGCTCCCTCCGATCCACTGACGAGGGATTGCTAGAGATTCCCAGGGTTCGTTTGAAAACATCAGGTGCTAGATCGTTTAGTTTTATGGCACCAACCCTGTGGAATTCTCTACCTCGTCAGGTGCGAGACTGCCCGACCGTCCTTAGTTTTAAGGGAGCTTTGAAAACCCACCTTTTTAACATAGCTTTTAAGGATTTATATTAGTTTTAATTTTATTGTATTTATTGTTTTGTGAATTTGTACAGGCGCTTTGATTTTAAGAAAAGCGCCTTCTAAAAATAAAGATGAATTGAATTGAATATATACACACACACACACATTATATATATACACACACACACACACACACACACCAGGGAGCCCCTTTCTTTCAACAGGTATGGGACAGACTGGTAGGACTCCAGGGAGGTCAAAATATACTAGGAGGCTATTTTAACTGTGTACTGTTCCCTCAAGTCATTGAACAACTAATAGGGCGGCTGCAAACAAGCTCAGGACCCTACTGGAAGTGATGATCCTTACAACATTTGGAGAAGTATGCATCTTGGAGTAAAGGACTTTACGTTCTACTCCCACCCACATGCAGCATATTCAAGAATAGATCTATTTTTCATGCTGAAGACCTACCACTATAAAATCAGTAAATCTCACATCCACAGCATTACCCATGCCAATCACACCCACGTGTATGTCTGTAGTGGTGCAACTGAGAACAAGAGACAAGGTTTCAGTATGGAGATTCAACACCTCACTCCTGAACAACATTACCTATAAACCAAAATAAGCTAGGTCATTATGGAGACATCTGACCAGAACCAAAATTCCTCCATGTCAGATGCACAGATATGGTACTACTGTCAAAACAGTGGTTCGGGGGGGGGTTGCAATCATTAGTTATGCCTCTCAAATAAAAAAAAAAAAACCCAACCCAGGGAAAAACGTTAGGGGTCACTAAGGAGCTGGAAAAAAGACAAGGCCACTCTGGGAAATGCCAAAACACTTATGGCTTTGACAGATGCCCAACAAAAATTCCAGGATACCGAGAATAAAAAGTTTCTTGAAACTTGAACTTCTTATAGTATGCCAGTCACAAATACTATGAGACTGCAGGCAAAGCAACCTGCTATTAATACCATCTCAAAAAAACTAGCACTGGTCAGGGCGGTGCCTAAAATAAAAGATTTGCGAGATCCTCCCAAAGCTTGGTCATCGCCCACCAAAATAACCATGGCATGCTTCTAGTAATTCCAGGCAGAGCTCTATGCTGAACCCACACAGAGTGGGACTACCTATGCAGCCACTGGGGTCTCCTGGGAGGACGTACTCAAAGTCAATGTCCCCAGCAAAGAGTAAAAGACCAGAAATGAAAATCACATACCTACCGTAATTTTTGATCTTTCTGTGCATTTTCACTATTCATCACCGGTGGGTTCTGGCCGGAGGACCAGGACCCCAAGGGAGCATTTTATTTTTATTTTAGTAAGGGGAGGAGACGACGCTGGGACGGCACCGCTCTCAAGGCTGACTCATTGCGTGGCACTCATGGGTTGGCCAGTAACTGACACCAACTCCTCCTCCATCCCAGTTCTGCACGCCAGGGAGATAGTTTGGAAAAGAAGAGAGAGGGTGGGACAAGGGAGCTCAATAGATAGGAAAAGGAAAGGATATAAAAACTAAGGAAGGAATGATGCCAGTCAAGAGAACAGAAGAGAGGAAACCTAGGGTTCTGGGACAAGGGGCCCCAACCCCTGGGCAAGTAAGGGAGAAAGAGGATGGAACAGAGAGAAGACAGGAGGAGGAGAGAGATCCTGCACCTCGCACGCAGGAGTCCTGAGGACAGGGGGAAAAAAACCACTGCTTTAACTACATTTCTTCCCTCTGGGGAGACAGTGGAAGAAGAAGAAACTCTCAAGTCTTACGGATTATTCAGAGGGAGATGGCAGATTTGAAGTAGTCCAGGATACAGTGGCAAGAGAGGGCACCAATTCTGAAGTGTCCTCCCAAAGTCCAAAAGGAGCAGCAGACCAGTGTCTTCCCCCTCCTGTCCTGAGAGAATCCTGGAGTGGGGGACAGGACCCACCCCGCTGCAGGGTCCTCCTGACAAAAATAAGTTCCCACTGAGGTTAGAGGAGTGCCACCTCCGAAAGGAAGAGGACTATGCCGGGAGAGGATCATTTTAGAGGGCGTGAATGTCATTCCCCAGAGGAGGCCCTGTAAGGACAGACCATTTAGAGAAGCAGTTAGAAAAAGAGAGACAGCTCCTGGAGAGGGAAGGGATCACCAGGGCCCTCCAATCATTGCCCTAAAGAGAAACCCCTAAGGTTTGAGATGAAACAAAGGTCAAACCACAGAGTGGTTCAGACCAAAACTGGAGGGGATCCCATCAGGACACAAAGAGGCCCCGTGAGCTCTCATAAAGAGGTGCGTCCCTGCTAGTCTTTCCCAAGACACCCCTGACTCCCTCAGAAGAAGAGCAGAGCCCAGAGGTACCAGAAGGAGGGCCATAAGGGCCTCAATTTAGAGAAAAACAGACAGGGAGGAGGCATAGCCCAGAGACTGAGGCCCAAGAGGGCAAGGTGGTCAGGAAACAGTGATGAGTGGTGAAGATACAGAGATCAAGAATTATGGCAGGTACATAATTTTCATATCTTATCTGTGTCAGTCTTCACCATTCATCACTGGTGGGTGATTACCAAGACCCCCGAAGGGGACCTGGTACCTCCCTGAGGGAGGGAAGTCCCTCAGCCTCCTGTGGGGTAAGACACCGGGGGGGGGGGAGAGACCCTTATAGGCCTGGGACTAGTCTGGATGAGGCGGGGTCCCCCTCTGGGCGGATGAAGGAAGTCGCCCAGGAAGTTCCCGCCTCACCCTGCGGGGAAAAAAGGTGGGTTCCCCGGAAAGGATGCAGCAATCACCCTACGACAGGTCATGGGTAATAACCAGGATAGATGAAGCCATGCCATCCGCCTTGGGCAGATCGCTGTCCCAGCCAGCCTGGACACCACCTCACTGGCATCATACGATGCCCTTGCTTAGTGCCTTGCAAGCGCCACGTCACATGCGGAGAGGGCAACGGCTTGTCTGGTTGCCTCCGAATCAGGCAAAGATGCTAGGATTTTGCCCTAGCAAGGACCATAAGTGCCTATTGTAGTCAGCACGATGGGCCCGATGTGCTGATAGAAAAAGGGAGAGACATGCCAAGAAAAACACTCTTCCACAAAAGTCAAACTCCACAGAGTTTGCCTCCATGGGCCGGTCACATCTCGGGTGTCTATGCCCGAAAGGAATGTCCAGGATCATCACGCCCAAAGGAAGATGAGATAATGCTCTTAGAGACCCTAGGGGTGCGCAATACCTGTGCTAGCAGTCCATCGGGCTGAGAGGGCTGAGGATGCCTCCAAGCTGGACAATGCCTCCCCAAAGGGGGAGGCCAGGCAGGAACCACCAGGTTGGCCCACTGAACCTCATCTAAGAAGCCGTGCGCCGTCCACTCAGGATTGCGACTTCCAAGTCTGGTAATGTGGAGCTCATCGACTAACCCTGAAAGGAAACGCTAATAACTGGTCTGGTCAGCATCTGAGGAGAGGTGGATAGAGGGATCCTCTCCCTCAAGTGAGGAAGCCAACGAGTCTGGAGAGTCAGGCACCGGCGTCCCAGGAGAATGGTGAAACACCACTTCATCCATGGACCTCAGACAGGCAGAGAATAAAGTAGCAGTAGCTCTAAACTGTTCCCAGGTCAAGGGTCCCATAGGACTAGAGTGAACAGGGAGAGAGGGAGGGGTTGGCAGAGATAGAGGGACCAAACATCTCCGAGATAGAGGGCGACCTCTGGCAGGGCTGGGGGACCGAACAGGCAACCCTACAGCTTGGGAGTATCCGGTCGGTGCAGTCAGTGGTCGTTCAACTGGACTGGAACGGTCGGGACTGAGCCTTAAAAAGTATTCCCCTGAAGGCGACTGGGCCGCATGGGTCCAGAAGCGCGGCACCAGCCTCGAGATGAGATCCTCCCAGGGAGACCTCAGGGAGAAGCCGGGGCTGGTGCTGAAACTCCTATCCAAACCCCAGGGGCTACAAGGGACGGACGCTGCCCCCAACACTGTCCCTTCAACCCCTAAGACTCAAAAGAGGGACCTCTTCTCCAGGCGTCAACCAAGGTAGCTGAATCCCACCCGTTGACTCCTGGGAGGCAGAGAGGAAGAGCACCCTCCATGCTCCAGGACACCTAGCTAGCTCAGGAAGTGGCCCAGCCTGGGCACCCAAAGCCAGGGGGTCACCTCCTCTTAGAGACTAGAAGCCCACTAAGTCTCACAGAGGATCCCTCCAGTGCCACCCCTGGCACCAGAAGATTGGTCGTGCCAGCAGAAGTCACGACTCAGTGGGAGTAGGGTTGAACTGAGCCACCAGGCAGAGTCATCCGAAGATTCCTAAGAATCCTGAAGCCAGTCCGGATCCACCTCCGAATCATCATCCTCCTCCTCGGAGGCATGGACACAGACTACCTCATGGACTCCTCTGCTCATGGCACCACCACGATCAACGGTGCCATGATCAGAGGTGGCACCGAGAACCAGCCATGAACCGCACACGGCGGTGCCCCGATCTCTGGCGCGGCACACAGCGCTGAGATTCTAGGTAGCCCCAATGGGCGGTGCTACAAACCGGCCTGCCTGGAAGACCCAGGCTGTGACGCTGGGAGCCTTCGCCTGAGGAGACAACTGCCAGTACGGGTGCCTCCAGCCCAACTCCCAAAGGAATCAGACAGGGCCTCCTGCACTGTAAAAGGGGCTTCTGCAGAGGCGATGCTTGAAGGAGCAGAAGCCCCCTCCTCCGCGGTCCATACAGAACCGGGAGGGGACCAAGAGGAAGTGTCAGTGTCAAGAGACCTGCATTTGACGTCCCTGCTGCGCTCCTGTCCACCGAAAGTCAGTGGCGTAGGCCAGACTTTAAATGCGCAGACTTCCAGAACTCGACGATCCATGGAGAAACAGACATCGCAACAGTCCATATCATGGTTTGGGCCCAAGCAAATCAAGCTGGTCCGAGACAGAGTAAAGCTGGCCGCAGGGACACCACCACATTGGAGGCCGGCCCGCCTTGGAAGCCTTCTTCTTGACCCTCAAACAAGACATGACCAGACAGAAAACACAAAAAAATGGAAATTACCTACCTACCGTAATTCTGAACTTTCTGTGCATCTTCACCATTGGGTTCTGGCTGGAGGTCACGACCCTGCAAGAGCCTTTTTTTTGGATGGTCGGAGTGGATGCACCATCAGCGCCGCCCTCAATTCCGATGCACTGCGTGGCACTCGCGGGTTGGCCGTTAGGTGGTGTTGACTCCACCCTCCCGCCAGTTCTGAGTCGCCGTAGAGTGAGAAAAGGGTTGGTAGGGTGGGACAAGGAAGTCCAAGGGACAGACAAAGGAAAAGATATATAAACTAAAAGGAGAAAAACGACAGAGGACAGAACAAGTTTGAAAAACTAAAGGGATTGGGTAGGGGCCCCAATCTCTGGAAGAAGGGAAGGAGGGTTAAGGATTTAGAAATAAGGATGTGAGGGGGGGGGGGGAGAGAGAAGATACCCTGGAACCTTGACCTGTCTCCAGATTGTATAGGAACTGTGGAGTAGCCAAAAGGCTAACTGTCAGAATTCAAGGCACAGAATCACTGGCAATAACTCTAACAAGCAGAGTCGGCTATTCTGGAAGAAAAGACAGGATACAGGGATATCTCACGCCCCCTTGAAAAAATTTTTGGTGTAAGAAACTAGTTTCTTAAATTAAATTGAGGATCTTTCCAAGGACAAGGAAATCAAATAAGTTGACGGGGAGAAGGAAAGAAAGAAGGGCAACTACCAACCCCCAACCCACAGGGGTGGAGCCGAGGCACTGAATAAGGAGTGCCCCTCATCCTGACCACTCTGCCCCTAGAGAGAATGATCCCCCTGTGTGCCCCCAAGTTACCCCACTCCTGACTAAACAGAAAGGAGGGGGGCGAGGAGAGGGCACAGAGAGGGACCCAGAGACTGAGGCCCCAGGGGGATGGAGGGCGAGATTGTGATGAATGGTGAAGATGCACAGAAAGATCAGAATTATGGTAGGTATGTAATTTCCATATCTTATCTGTGTCAGTCTTCACCATTCATCTCCCTAAGGGCCCTAACCCAAAGGGACTAAGTCCCTTAGCTCTCAATGAGTGACACACTAAGAGAGAGAACCTTCACGGGTCTGGAAAGGCTCAGGAGTGGGGAGAGTGAGATGGGGACTCCTCGGAAAGAGTAGGAAGTTGCCCTGACAGACGCCGTCTCGCTCTACGGAAGAAAAGATAGGATCTCTGGTGAGCGGAGTTAATCACCCTACCCCGGTCCAAGGGTGACAACCAGGAGAGACACAGCCATGCCATCCACCTAGTGCAAATCACTGTCCCTATGACCCTGGAAGCTACCTCATTGGCATCGTAAGATGCCCTCGCTAGGTGCCTTGCTAGCTCCAGGCCACGTGCAGAGAGTGCAATGGCTTGTCTGGTTACCTCTGTGTCAGGCAAAGCGGCTAGGAGTTGACCTAGCCTGGACCACAGGAACCTATCATAAGCAGCATAGCGGGAATATGCTGCAACAGAGAGGAGCAACCATGCCGAGTAGAATGTCCTCCTCCCCCAGAAGTCAAAATCCACAGAATCTTGATCTGGGGGCCGGTCACGGTGAAGGGCGCAAAGCCCATCAGTAGTGTCCAGCTGCATCAATCAAGACTGAGGATGAGGCATGGAACCTGGAGACTCCAGGGGGGCACAATACCACTGGCAGAGATCCCTAGGGGCTGGGACTCCGGAAAAGAGTCTCTTCCAGGAACGCAATTATGCCTCCCAAAAGGGAGCAGGCCAGGAGGGCACCACAAGGGTGTCCGCACTGAAATCGCCTAGGAAGGCGTTCGGAGTGCTCTGCATTGTGTTGAGTGGGTGGGGTGATGTGCAGGTACTCCCAACATCCTCATGAGGAATCGCTGATACTCTGCGAGATTAGCAGCTGGGGAGATGTGGACAGACTGCTCCTCTCCACCAGAAGATGGGGATGAGGATTCAGAGGACCGAGAGTTCAGAAGCTGGCTGCTCAGGGGGAGGTTGAAAAACCTGTCTGTCCATAGCCCTAACATGCTCTGAACTGCTCCCAGGAGAGATGACCACTAGGACCAAGAATACTTGGGAGCGCAGGAGAATGTGGCAGAGGAGAAGGGGCATAGAAACATAGAATCTGACAGCAGATAAGGACCACTTGGCCCACCTAGTCTGCCCATTTCCCTACCTATTGGATAAGCTGCAAATCCTAGTTAGCCGACAGCCTACTTCCTCCTACCCCCCCACTAGAATTGCCTTATGTCTGTCCCATGCATTCTTGAATTCCCCCACTGTTTTTGACTCTACGACGTCCTCAGGAAGGCTGTTCCATGTATCCACAGTCCTCTCTGTGAAGAAATACTTCCTCACATTACCTCTGAGCCGTCCCCCCTCTATCTTCAAGAGCCAACAGGAGGAATTGGCTGTCCTCTGCCTGGGCTAGAGAGCGCACCAGGAGCCCCAAGGAAAGAAGGAGTTCCGGAAAACTCCACAGTCGACAGCTGGTAAACCAAACTGAAACTGCATAGGCTGCGCCCTAAAGAATCTCACCTGTGAGGTGACCGGGCCGTGAAAGTCCAGGACGGTCCCATACCTCCAAAGAATGGGGCACTCTCGAGGAAACAGAAAGGGAAGGGCGGAGAGCCGCACTACGACTTCTCCCAGAACCCGGGTGGGCTCCAGAAAAAGGCCTCCACATGGACTCCATACCCCTCAACCCCTTGGAATCCGAAAGTGCCGTCCTCCTTGAGAGAGCCAGCCTAAGCAGCTGGCAGTTTTGGTCGGCCCCTGAGGGGGCTATCCAGGGAGCAACACCTTCCCCTCCTGTGGGTGCTCCAACTGGCCCCAAAGTTGGGCGATACAGGCACACCACCTGAGGGGGTACCACTATTGAGAGGTCAGAACCCCCGCAAAGACCAGGCTGCACAGCAATGGTGGCCTGCGCCACTGCTTGCTGGTCAGCCTGACCTTGGTCCCAGAAGCAACTGTCCTCTCCTCAGAAGGGGTCTGGTTCCGGCCTGTCGGACACTACCAAGGTGTCCATGTGAGCAGCCAACTCCAAAGAGTTAGACTGCCTGTCTGACCCAGAATCCGATTCCTCCAAGGAGGAGGCGGAGATCGAAGTTCTGTGCCAAACTGTGCGTGGATGCCCGCTGCCATCCTGACCGAAAGGGACACCAGACTGAGTAACTGCACCAGAGTTGTCGCCGAAGCCCTCAGCCACACCGCGACCAGCGCGGGAAGATGACATGGCGCCGACAGCAGCAGCATTGGAGTCGGGGCCTGTCACAGTGACATCCCAGCCCACGGCACCACAAGCAGCGCCGAGGCCAGTGACTGCTCCGACCGTGCTCGGTGCCGAGGTCAGAAACCCCCATGTCGCCGAGGCCAAAGATAGCGCCGAAGACTGCTCCGACCACGCCCGAATCCCCCCACGGCATCGTGTCCTCGCTTGGTGCCACAACCGGCTCCAGGGCTGGACAGCGCCATGCTCAACCAACGAGCCACAAAACAGCAAAGGATGACACCGTAGAGCCTCACATGGCCCCGCTAGCACCATCGGAGCTGCAAACAGAGCCGCCAGCAGCAACAGCACCGAGCAACGGACCAGCACAGATGATGGCGCCCTCAAGGCCCATGGCACTGCGAACGGTGCCAAGGCTCATGGCACCGCGAACTGCGCCAAGGCCCAAGACTGGCCGACAGAGGGCATAGAGGAAGGCCCCGCCCCAGGCACTCCAAGCCAAGGGTACGTCACCAGGGGAGCCTTCACCCCGAAGGGATGATTGCCAAGGCGGTGCCTCCAGCCTGTCCCCCAAGGGGAACAGACTGGACCTCCTGCACCGTGGAAGGGGCTTCTGCCATGGCGAGGCTACAAGAAGCAGAAGCCCCCCCTCCTTGGTCAGTACAGAACCGGGTGGGGACCCGGAGGAAAGGTAGAGAACACGCAGCTTGGTCCGACGAGTGTGCACCCGTCCCCCGAAAGTCGGCAGAGCTCATCCAACTTTCCACATGTGTTCGATGACACAATGGTCCAAGGAGAAGCAGGCATCACACGAATCAATGTCGTGTAGCGGGCCAAGACACGCGAGGCAACAGTCATGTTGGTCGGTGATTGAATACTTACGGCCGCATGGGCACCGACGCATGGGGGGCTATCCCGTCTTCAAAGTTTTCTTGCCCCCCAACCAAGACATGACCTACGGAAAAACACCACCCAACAAGACCCGACGTTGCAAAATAAAATAAGGAACAATCTTACCAGGCAATGTCGAGTTAAGCGAAACTGAACTGGCAGAAAAACAATCGGGGGTCGACGAACTCCGACACGGAGTTGAAGGCTTCTTGAAAGGCAGCAGGCCTCTCAAAGTTTCTCAGCTATCCATGAAGTGTGACCGACGGTGGGAGACTAAGAACTGGTGGGAGGGCGGAGTCAACACCTAATGGCCAACCCGCGATTGCCACGCAGTGCGTCGGCCTCGAGGGCAGCACCGATGGTCCGTCGACTCAGTCCATCGAAAAATAGCTCCCACAGGGTCGTGACCTCCGGCCAGAACCCAAAGGTGATGAATGGTGAAGATTGACAGATAAGATCAGTACTTGGCCTCATCACATAAGGAAAGATCTTACCAGTCGACGGCGCCAAGAAATGCAGCTAAGCAGAACTAGGACGGACTACACAACAGACTAGGCCAATGACGCAGATGAAATTCACACTCCTCACAAGAGGTCACGTTCACTCGATGGCGGGAGGAGCAGAACTAGGATGGAGGAGTCTGCGTTGGTTTGCAGCCAACCATGACGCCACGCAGCGTGTTAGCCGAGAGGGTGGCACCATCACAGCCGACCCTCCCCTTACAAACCCCCAAAAACAGGTGGCGCCCTCAAGAGGGTCCTGATGTTCTGACCAGAACCCACTAGTGATGAATGGTGAAGATTGACACAGATAAGATCAGCAGATGACAGAGGAGGCGATCCTCCAAGTGAGAAAGGAACTAAAGGGTGCAAAACCCCAAGTCCAGATGGCTATAATGCAGCTATGCAAAGTATTCAGGGAAGAGCTATCCCCATTCTAAAACACACTTTCAACAGCAGTATGTCAGAAGGTACAACACCTCCCACATGAAAAGAGGCGTTAGTGACAGTCATTCCCAAACCAAGCAAAGAAAGGGACACATGCAGCTAAGTATGGAGCCCATGGCGGCTGCGCTCC
Source organism: Neoceratodus forsteri (assembly GCA_016271365.2). Lineage (NCBI taxonomy): Eukaryota > Metazoa > Chordata > Ceratodontiformes > Ceratodontidae > Neoceratodus > Neoceratodus forsteri. Next base: position 608,027,286 of record CM028132.1, read on the forward strand.
ATCAGGCAAAGGATTTTAACGGTACAATAGTGGTTGGTTTTGAGAATCACATTTCATTATGTGCAGATGGTACCCTCATATACCCAAGTGAGCCCCAAAGGCAGTTCCCATATTGTTACATATCCCATAGTATGTTTTGGAGAGGTATCTGGCTTTAAGGTAAATGCAGACAAATCAGAGACTTTCATGGTGAGTGCCTCCCTTTCACTCCAATTGAAACTAACATTGGTAAAAAGGCATTTAGGAATACAAATACTGGTTCATTTGCACCAGTTATATCATGTGAACTACACACCCCTGAAACAAATGTTTTATTCAGATCTTAAGAGACGGCATCAATTACCATTAAAGGGGCACTGTCACTGTCAGCTGTTTGAGCATTTTTTGTGTGTGTGTGTTAAAAACTGGTGCCTCTTGACAACTGAATGAGCACCGATGGCATATGAGGACAAACGGTGGCAAAATAATAACAGAATGACAGTATTTGTATGAAAAATGTATTATCTACTGTCCAGCTGTAACTTAGTCGGTCCATTCCACCTGCACGTCCACAAAGCAACAGGCGCCGGAGCAACAAAAACTCGTTCGAGTTCTGATTTTTTTCAAGGCATACTCTTTTAATCCAAAAAAACATTCTAGGATGTACTGTGAATTGGCTAGTGTTCGTAATGCTGTGTACAGAGCACTACTTCATATTTAAACTTGTCTCTGAAAAGTAAAGCCATGACTCTGGGCATGCGCATTAGAGAGCCCATGTTCTGAATGTTTTGTTACACTTCATTCTTTTTAAAGTCACAGTGATTATCATATCTCAGTAAGAGACCAAATGTAACAAAGAGATACTGGAATTTTCACTTTGCCTGCGGAACTTCACAGTCACAGGCACCATGGACTATAGACATTATACAATGAACATTTCACCTTTAACTGTGACGTGACCACATTACAAAACTGGCATACAATAATGCCTTTTCACAACCTATGCTGTATTATGCGTAGCATCCTCTTTGTCAGTGCTGGTGAATGTACTTAATTTGTAATCCTTGGACATCAATACATTTTACAAGTCTGAAAAAAAACTGCAGGAACCAATTTATTTTTCACCATTTCAGATTTTTGTTGAAGTTCTCAATGAAGGACATCAGGAGCAGGTAGAATGCACTTACATTTGCTCAACTTCTCAAACATCAGGATAGACTTGTTGATAATTTCGGAGAATGAAGACTACTAAAAGCTACTACCAACAGCTTGACAGATTGTTTTTTTTTTTTGGTCATGGAACATAGAAACAAGAGCCGAAAAAGTTAACCTACTTTCAAACTACTTTTGTTGCCGAGCTGAATATCTGTTTCATATATGCTTGCTGCATTAAAATGACATTCTATGTGTGGATTCCCCCAGTCACCAGAGGTCTGCTACTCTGTGCTGAAAGGGATCTTGATTGATCCCATTATTGTGTAGGAACCAGAGAAAGACCTCCTTCCTTTGTATTCCATTCACACACAAAGGCTGACCAATGAAAGCTGATCAGATTTACAGGCTCGCTCGGTCTTTCCGTCTGAATGCAGAGGTAATGTTACCCTCCGGCACACATCTTGGGCTGCAGGCAACAAAAACCAGAATGGAAAAAGTTCAATCCCGTTTTCCATGGAACTATAAAACATATATTAAAAGAAAAAGGCAAATTATTACAAATAAATCACCAAGAAAACCCACTCGCTACTTTTATTTGTAATGGGATTTTCTTCTTCTATGGAACCTGTCAACTTCACAAAATCAGTGCTGTTAAACAGGCGACTTGGTTACCAGGAAAGACGCACACAAGATTCTTTCCACGTGCAACTGGGTTTTTTTTGGGGGGGGGGGGGAGACACGACAGCAGTATAACAAAATCAAAATTTTAACAGCTCAATAAAGGGAGTACAGTATAAATACAATTACAAGTAGCTTAATAGAATAAGGTGCAAAGAATAGAAGGAGTAACTGAGACAGGCTCAGGGAGGACAGACAAAGGTTCCAGTGGTGGCAAAGCTTGCAGGGAAGGAGGGTAGAACAATGGGGGGGCGGGGCCACAGACTACTATACACAGATAAGGGGCTGGAGGGGAAGCTGGCCTAGCAGCAAGTGTGAAAACAGGATAAGGAGGAGGGCTCTGTTCCCACTAGCCATGTATCCAAGACTTCCTAAGTGGACATAGCACTAGAGAAGGTAATGTTTCAGTAAGTTCACTAGCTGGGCCAGTGGATAAGTCTGCATGGCTAGTACATTTTCCCAGTCACTAACCCTACTTGCTAGTGGCTGTAAAACTTAATTTTGACCATGGAAGGCACAAGTGTAGAAGGAAAAATAGATGTTGCAATCCAGCCACATGTCACAGTACTAGAAGTGAGTAGCTTCAAAGGGGAAACCATCCAGAATCTCAAAGATGCGTGTGTGTGTTTATATAAACAGCCTAACAAGTTCCGTTTGCTGCCAAAAGTAAGATGGTTTGAACATAACCTACTTTGGAGAGCTGTGAAACGTCAATTGCCGCTCGGAATAGTGCAGCCAATATTGCCAGCTGCTACTAACAAAATAAAGTGATTTTTATGTAAATACAGGACAGAGCCACTCTGAGACCTTGGCAGGGATCAACCTAAAACCTCACCTGTTCAACTATAAGATGCATACAATCAGCCCCTCTACACCAGAACATAACTGGCATCACAAACATGGTTACCACCTTAACTCACTAAAAACCTTCAACTAGGCTCTTAAAATTACGTTAGGTAAAGGCAAAACTAATTAAAAGTGGTTTCCCTGATCATCACACTATCCTCGCACAAAAAAGAACTGTGCTTGCCTGCACTAATGTGGCAGGATTTCAGTCACCCAACCCCCATCCCCTATATATCTCCTCAAACCCCTCTACCCCCTCCCCAAACGAGGCCCACTCGGCTGACAATGCACTTCTTCGATGATAACGCCATCCCTGGTTGACCTCCCTACCCCTTCCTCCTAGATGACCTACAAACTAGTGAACTACAAGGCTGGACCCTATCCTCTTTAACCTATCGTTGTATGCATATAATTTCTTGGTATTTAAATGCCTGTAACTGTTTTTCTATTTTCTGTAAACACTGTTATATTTGTAATGTGTGTACAACAATGACTTGGAACCTTTGAAAATGAGTCCTGGACTCAAAGGCATTAATCCTAAACTGAAATAAATAAACAAATGAAGTAATGTTCATCGTTTTCATTACTAGTGTTTCTTTGCTGCTAATGAAAAATTCTTTCATCTTTACCTGCTTACCAGCAAAACCTTTGCTGCTTACCACGTCACAGATAAAACTGAGGCTTTTATTCAGTCTGTGTGCACTGAGTGGAGGGGGGGTATTTTGGGAGAGGAACATTCTAAAAGAGGAACTGTGCAGAAGTTTTAATTCCTATATTCCATGGTAAGCGTTACATCTGTTGAATGTGGGGAAAAGAGAAAAAAAAAAAAAAACAGGACACCGAGGGAAAGCAAAAGGGAGAAAAACAAAATTTAAATATCTGTAAAAAATGTTTTTCTCCGACAACTGGTCTCCGAGCTTCCATACAGATTGGCTGTACCTCCTGATGCAGATATTTATTTATTTATTTTGGGTTTCGGAAAGAATACCTTTGAGTCAAAGACTCCTTTACAAAGGTTCCACGTCACATAGATGAGGTACAGACGAGCATTGCAATGATTGATACAGAGTAAAAGTTCAGATTGTTACAAGGAACAGACAGGCTAACATTCAAGTACTAGAGCAGTTTAAAACAGGATGCATAACAACCCCAGGGAGACTAAGTTTGAGAACTAATGAGTAGGAGGCGGGCCAGAGGCCGTTGTCAGTGGTAAGGAAAAGGGAAAGGGCCAGGTTCAGTTACAATCGCAGGCACTTGTGGACAGGAGGTGGGCCATAAGGTGTGTTTTAAATTGTCCAATTCTTTGTTCATAAACCAAGGAGGAGGGTAGGCTGTTCATCCACAAGGGGGCCCTACAGCTGAAGGATCTTTGGAATTGAGCGGTACGACAGGAAGGAATCGAGAAGAGATGGGTGTCTGAGCTACGGGTGTGTTTAACCTTGGAGTCTGGGGGGATTAAAGGGGCGAGGACAGAGGGCGAGAGACCTAAGGCGATTTTTGTTTGACAGAATGCAGGTATGGAATCTGATTCTGTTGTAAAGATTAAGCCAGTTGATGTCATTATATAGTGAAGGTATGGGTGAGTCTATCACATCCCAATGCAAGACGACAGGCCTTGTTGAGGACAAGTCAAAGTCTAACACGGGCTGAGGTGCTTGCCCCTCCAAAAATCAGTAAGCCATAGTCAAGCATAGAGTACAGAGGAGAAAACTGCAAGCCTGAGGGCATCAGGAGCAAGGCAATGTTTGAAGCGATGCAGAAGCCCAAGTCTACAATTGAGGGCCTTAGATAGTTGGTGAATATGCTCGTGATAGGTAAGACCTGTGTCCAAGGTGATGCCCAGATATTTAAAGGAATCCACTAGTTCCAAGGGAGTCTGGGTTGCTGTTAGTATTTGAGGGAAAAGCCCCGTCCTGGTATTCTGCGGATGTGCGAATAGCATAACTTTGTGTGTTTTTTTTATATTTATAGTTAATAATAAGGCGTTGAGGAGAACCAGCTTTCGGCAGAGTTGAAGGAGGACTGGAGGGACTGGTGAAGTTGAAGGGGGTCTGTGCTGGAGGAGATGACAGCATCATCCACGTTACGTATAGTAATAGGTTGGAGGGGCAGGATTCGGGGAGCGAGTTTAGGAAGAGGTTGAATAGAAGAGGTCCCAAATGGACCCTTGTGGGACACCCGAGAGGACAGAAGATTTGATGGATAGGGCTTTACCAATTTTGACCTGTAGAGTCCAGTTCGAGAGGTAGTCTGAGAACCATCCCACGGCTTCCTGAGAGAGACCCAGGTTGATCAAGGAGGTTAGGAGAAGAGAATGGTGGACAGTATCAAAAGCCTTTGTGAGGTCTATGAAGATTGCACCTGTGATGTGGCCTTTATCAAGCACAGTATGGATGTGTGTGGTCAGTTCAAGCAGGGCAGTAGTCATGCTGTGTCCTTTTCGGAAACCATGTTGTTGTTTGCAGAGAATATTATATTTATTGAGGTGCTCAGCGAGCTGATCAGAAACAATTCTCTCTAAGGCCTTGGAGAGGAAGTATGGAGATAGGGCAGGAATTGTTAGCAGAGGAGCGGTCCCCACCTTTAAATATGGGTGTGATAGATGCGGATTTCCACTTGGAAACGAATTTACCTAGACATAGGGAGGTTTAAAATGTGGGTGAGAGGAACAAGGACTTCATTAAGGGTGAGCCGAAGAAGTTTCAAATCAAGGGAGTCTGAGCTGGAGGAGGCATGGCTAAGGGCAGTTTTAAGGTATGGCTCTTCGGATTTAGGAGATATGGCGCAGATAAAGGGGGGAGCACCGGGGGGGGGGAGAAGAGAGATGCGGTCGGAGCCGGAAGATCGTAGAAATTTGGAGGGAGAACATGGCTAAGGTTGGAGAAGGCACTGTTGAAGACTGCAGGAATCTGAGTAGGGTCTGTGGTCAAGGACCCATTAACCATGACCTGAGTGGGAACCAGATTAGAGTCCTTACCACATTTTTCCTGAATGTTGTTCCAGAACTTGCGGCCAGAGCCCCAAGAGGAAGTTAAGGAGGATTTATAGTATTCTGCTCTGGGGAGGCAGCGAGTGAGGAGATGCATATGTATGGGTTCTGGGGGCACATGCTGTGGTAGTGGGTGCTCACTGTGCAGGAAGGGTGCCTCAGGGAGAGGGCAATAAGGTAGTCAACGGCAGGAACTAAGCTCTGCAGCTGGGGATAGCCAGCCCTCCATTTCCTGTTTCCACCAGTTCTTCTGAGCAGACTGGGGTGCGGTACCAGACCCTGATGGAGAAGGTCTGGGCTGATCTGGAAGATTAGAGGTGGTCACCTTGAAAGATGAATGAGAAGTGGGAACCATGGGCGACGAGGCCATCGGGGACAGACTAGAATCAGTTCTGCCCGGTCCAGAGCCACTTTGTGGAAGACTCTGGATAGAAGCAGTATCAGAGGAAAGGTATACAGGAGAACCAAACTGACCCCAGACTAGGGAAAGGTGTCCTGAGCCACTGCTAGTTCGTCCTTGGCCAGGGAGCAGAATTGCTTTACCTCAGAGTGTTGCCAGCAGGCGAAAAGATCTATCAGAGGATTGCCCCACTGTTCTGTTAGGATGTGGAAGGCACTGTTCTTCAGCTCCCATTCCCCCTGGTAGAACATCTTTGCAACTGAGCCAGTCTGCTGTGACATTTTCCTGTCCAGGAATGTACATTGCCCTTATGCTTGCCAGGTGGTGATCGGCCCATTGAAAGAGAAGCAGGGACTCCCGTAGCATTTTTGAGCTTCTTGTTCCGCCCTGATTGTTGATGTATGCCATCACTGACAGACTGTTAGAGGACTTGCTGTTCGAAGTATGTCAGGGCTAGGCGTACTGCTCTCATCTCAAGGACGTTTATGCTGTACCTTGTTTCTAACAGCACCACTTGCCCTGAGCTGACAGCTGATACAGGCGAGCCCCTCAGCCCGAGGCTGGCATCGGTCGTGATTCGGATTTGGTGTGCATGGTCCAACTTGCAACCCCTCATGACATTTGTCCTCAACGTCTGCCACTGGAGGGAAGTTTGATCTGTTGAGAAACTGGGATCAGTTGGTGCTGGCTGTGTCTGGACTGGGACCACAGCCTGAGCAAGTGTGCTTGAATGGCCTCATGTGGACTACAGGCCAAGGGACTGAGTCCGCCAGCGATACTAGAGTCCCAATTAGCTGCATGAGGGAGTGAGCCCGCAGCTGAGGAGTTGTGTGAAACTTCTTGATGAGCTTCAGCAGGTCCCTGAATTTTGCTTCTGTGGGAAAGACCTTTCTGGCTTGGTCAAGAAGTCTGCCCCCAGATGGTTCAAGGTCTAACTTGGAGTTAGGGAACTTTTCCCCCAATTGATGACAAAACCGTGGGCAGACAGGCACCAGACTACCTCAGACACTGCTTGGTCAAGCTGCGGGGCCTTGATGAGAATATCGTCTAAGTAAGGGAAAAGTTGTATCCTTCATTTCCGAATGTGAGCTATGACCACTACTAGCACCTTGGAGAAAGTCCCTGGGGCTGAAGAAAGCCTGAATGGCAGCGTTTTGAATTGAAAATGCTACTCCCTGACCTTGAACCTGAGATATTGCCAGTGTAGTTCCTGAATGGGAATATGCAAATAGGTATCTTGCCAGTGGAACTGATAAGGGGAGTAAAGGAGTATTTTACTACCATTTTTGCATGATTTACTCCCACTTTCTGATTTTAGGAATTTGTTTCCCACCCTGCACATTTACAGTAAATCAATACATATGTTCACAATTTGCAGCACACTACAATGCTACCAGCTATGTATCCACACACTGACAGGTTGGGGACAAAAACCAGCATCATCAATTATTGTGTACAGTGCAGGAGACCATTACAGGAGTGGTCAAGAGGCTGGCCAGAAGGGTAGTTGCAAAGTGGCAAAAAATATTAAAAACAGGGGTGAAGCATTATATGGCAGTAAGCAGGAAAGTATGTTAAGACACTACAGCACAGGACAGAGAGTCCATGACTTGCAGGCACCTAATGAGTTTGAGATTTGGTTGAGAGATTGAGGGTTAGACAGGTTAATGGATGGTATAAAATACTACCAGTAACTACATCCCAGTACAAATTATCTGGACTACTGCATCTTGCAGATCGATGGATGCCAGAAAATCCCCTTGTTGTAACTTCCTGATGATCGATGACAAGGTTTCCATCCTGAAGGGTCTGTTGTGGACAAAATGATTCAGGAACTTGATGTCTAGGACTAGCCTGAATCCCTCTGTGCGTTTTAGCATGATGACAAACAGTCAGTAGACACCCCCCCCCCCAAATGATCTCTGTTGGGGGAACTTGCTCTATAGCCCCTGCTTGGAGAAGGTCTTTAATAGCCTGTAAAAGCACCTGTCTCTTGGATGGGTAGCCCGAGATAGGAGAGGGCACCACATGAAGTAGTGGGGACTTGGATTTGAATTCTTTTAGGTAACCCTTGTTGATGTCTAGGACCCATGTGTCTGACGTGGTTTGGACCCATTCCTCGAGAAATTTTGAAAGTCTGCCCCCTACTCGAGGATGGGCCTGGATAGCTTCATTGTGACTTCTTGTTGCTGTTCCCGGCGTCTCTGGTGCTACCACCAGATCAGTCTCCTCTGAAGTTACAGTGGTTACATGAGAACCATGTTCTTTTTCCACAGAAATTAGAGTTTTGACCCTTGTTGTAACTTCGGTTATGAAAATTGCATCTGGAGCCTGAGGACCATGATTTGCCCCCTGCCTCTTGACGAGGGCATATACACTTTAGCTGTCTCTTCAGATTCCTTTACTGCTTCCTTCATAGCTGAGCCAAACAGGATATTACCTACATAGGGGGCGTTTACTAAATGGCTCTTTGTAGAGGCGTCTGCTTGCCAGGCCTGAAGCCAGAGGTTGCGGCGAGCCGAAATTTGATAAAACATGGTCAGAGTGGCATACCTGACCGCCTCCTCTGATTCGTATGCTGCATAAGCCAAAGCCAAACCCATTAATTGCGGCTGATGAATAATATCCTTGTTCTTCTCTGGGTCCTCAGCAAATTGAAAAGCTAATTTGAGGCCCAGGACAAGGCAGCTCTGGCCAAAAAAAGATTGGCAGTTGCCACCTCGAGACACGTTGCTGATACTTGGAAGCCCTTCTTGAGTGAAGCATCCACTTTCCTATCCACTGGGTCCCTGACTGATGATCCTCCCTCGGCTGGGATGACAGTCTTCTTGGTGAGGTTCGAAATCAGAGGGTCAATTCTGGGGCAGTCTAGCCACTTTGTTTCCTGTCAAACTTGAGGAGCTTAGTGATCCACCGGGGCACTGGATAGGTGCATTCTGGACCTTGCCATTCCTCTTTTAACAAATCATCTGGCTGGAGGAATAGGGAAAGCTGGGGCCGGTTTGCTGGCAGATGCCAGGCGAAAGGCCTGTTTCGGCTGTGCTGGAGCTACTGAGGAAGAATCAAGATGAATTTCAGCTATGACCTTGTTGATGAAAAAGTCTAAGTCCTCCAGGTCAGAGTTTCTGGATAGGGAGTCAGAGTCCGAGGAGGAGTCTCCTAACTCCTCCCCTTCTAGAGAAGAGGAACTGGAGTCTGAGGAGTCCGGGGAACGGTCCCTACAACGCTTCCCCTTATGGGTGCCCCTAGATCTACTCCGAGAACAAGAACTTCTCTTCCTCTTGTGGCATGAGGAATGCTGATCCTCCTCGTCCAAGGATCTGCTCCTGTGTCTGGATTTTTTTTTTTTTTTTTTATTGTACTGATGTGAGGACAACTGCCCCTCTTCGGATGAGGATGGGGACAGGGTCCTCTTTCTTTTTGCCTTCTTGTGAGGCCTCACATCTGGCGATCCCGGAGGCTGCCAGTCAAAGCATGCAGGGTCCAGAGCAAAGGCTCTATTTAGCTTGTCTATTAGGTCTGGAGCTAGAGAGGGGGCTGCAGACTGTTGGGTCTCCCTGGTGGCCGTGCTCTCTCAGACCTGTCTGTCTGTTGGCCATCTGTCTGAGCCAAGGAAACGGAGGCCTCAGTCATGTCCTCCCCATTTGCAGATGCTACCTTCTCGCATTTTAGGTAAAGCGAACCTGCGAAGGTGATTAGAACAGGGGATGTGCAACACTGGCAATTGCTGCCCATGGCAGGCTTGTCTGAGGCTAATCCCCTTTGATTCTGCATACCCCCGCCCACCCCACAAGAGGATTCCTGATAATACAGGGGGTTGTCTGGAAGAATATGGAAGCCCAGATGGAACACTGCTGCTGGCCCTTTAAGGACAAAACGCTGAGTTGCTTAAACGGTTCATTAGTTAATATTTTCTTGCTCCCTTATTGCTTGGGGAAGAGGCCGCAGTATGTGTGGAGAAACTGTTCCTAGCAGCGCCATTGTAAAATGCAGGGCTCGTTGATGAGACAGCACTGGAACGTCGACAATTGACTGAATTAGAGCTGCAGACCCACAGTCAACAAGTGGCTGAAAGAGTCAAGAAGCCAGCCGTCAACGGGAGAAAAGAAAAAATTATTCACCTTAGTAATTATATTTCTTCTAGCGAAGTCTTGCTGTATTCTGACTATTGCAGTTAGATCCTGCCTTTCAACTGCCCCGGAGAACAAAGGGTTAACTATGCTATGCCTTGCATAGACTGTTCATCACAAGCTCAGTTGAAGCCCCTGTCTGTTGTTTAAACTGCAACCATCAGATCTTTACGAACAAAAACTCACAAGGTGTTCTGTATGGAAACTAACATTTTTGCTAGCCAACTGGCAAATATATATATAATGTTTTTGGTTTCAAAGGAAGACTCAAGTCAGGAAACCCAAAAACAAACACATCCAAAACACAACATTCCTCCCAAACAAAAAAGAGGGTGTAAAAAGGACACCCCTAGGGTGCCAACACTGCTCCTGCCCACCCACATCCCAAAAACTAGGTTCTAAGAGGGGAGGTCAGATTACAGCAAGACTCCACTAGAAGAAACAATTACTAAGGTGAGTAATTTTTCTTCAAACAACATGACGTCCTGCTGTATTCTGACTACTGCAGACTACTGCCAGTACCTCCATGAAGGAGGGACAGAACCTACTTTGGGAATAGGCTCTGAAGTACTGCTGTGCCAAACCGAGCATCACTCCTAGCCTGGATATCCAGAGAGTAATGCTTGGTGAAAGTATGGACTGTTTTCCAGGTGGCTGCTTGACAAATTTCTAAGAGAGGAATATCCCTGGCAGCAGCCAGGGAAGCAGCTGTACCTCTTGTGGAATGAGCCCTCAGGCCTGAGGGTGGAGTTCTACCCAGCTTTTCATAGCAGAATTGTATACAAGAAACAATCCACCTGGCAATAGATCTCTTAGTGGCAGGTTTGCCTTTACCAACTTCTCCATAAGTGAGGAACAACTGGAGGGATTCAAACCTGTGACCCTTGGTACGCTCCATGTAGTAGCTAAGGGCTCTTTTAACATCCAAACTGTGTAGCCTCCTCTCTCCAGAAGAGGAATGGTCAGTGAAGAAAACAAGGAGAGATGCAGACTGGTGGAGGTGGAAATCTGAAACCACTTTAGGTAAGAACTTTCTGTTAGTTCTAAGGACCACTTTATCTCTGTGAAAAGAGATGAAATCAGATTCCACTGACAGGGTTTGCAATTCACTGATACGCCCGGCAGAAGTAATGGTTACCAAAAAACAGAGTTTTCCAAGTCAAGTACTTAAGCTCTGCTGAGGACAAAGGCTCAAAGGGGGGTTGCATAAGCTGAGCAACGCAAACATTAAGGTCCCAAGCAGGAGCAGGATCCCTAAAGGGGGGGATTGGTGTGAAGCAATCCCTTGAAAAACTTACAGAATACAGGATGGGATGACAGAGAGGAAGACTTGCCTACTGACAGGAAAGCAGAAACAGCTGCCAAGTGTACCTTGAGGGTAGCTGGTCTGAGGCCTAGGCCATTAAGATGGACCATATAATCCAGAACTGTAGGCAATTTAGCAGAGTCTAGAGAAATATTCTTCTTAGAACACCAAATGCTGAATCTTTTCCATTTGGAGTTGTAAGCCTTTCTGGTGGAAGGCTTTCAAGAAGCCTTAAGGATATCCAGAACCCCTTGGGAATGATGCAGATTTGCAAACTAACTCTTCAAGAGCCAATCCTTGAGATTGAGAGACTGAAGATTTGGGTACCAAATCCTCCCCTGAGAAGATGTTAACAGGTTGTAATTCCTGGGAAGAGACAGGGGAAGGTGGACTGTTAAGGACAGCAGCAAGGGATATCATGGCTGTCTGGTCCAGTCTGGAGCAATCAGAATCATTTTGCATGGTTGTGACCTTATTTTGACTAACACCCTGAACAGGAGAGGGAAGGGGGGAAGCATACAGAAATTTCCCTTCCCAGTTCAGAATCAGAGCATCCAGGGGGACCGAGCCCAAGACTGGGGGTCTGCAACAAAAGAGAGGAAGTTGGTGATTGGCTGGGGCTGCAAAAAGATCTATCTCTGGAGTGCCCCATCTCGAGAAAATCACTTTCAAAACCAGAGGATCCAGGGCCCATTCGTGATGGCCCTGGGATATTCTACTCAGTGCATCTGCTAGGACATTGTCCTTCCCTGGGAGGTAAACTGCTATCAGAGAGGTTTGCAGGGAAAAGGCCAGGGACCACAACTTCATTGCTTCTGTGCACAAGGCCGTATACAGAGTGCCTCCTTGCTTGTTGATGTACCACATGGTGGTGGTGTTGTCTGTTCTGACCTGAACCACCTTGTTCTGTACAGATTTGGAAAAAGCTTGCAGTGCCAGAATCACTGCTCTGAGTTGCAAGAGACTGATGTGAAGCAGAGATTCCTGAGGTGACCACAGTCCTTGGGTGGTAAGATCCCCCAAATGCTCTCCCCAGCCCAGCAGGGAAGCATCTGTGGTGAGTATCACTGAGTGACAAAGGGAACCCCTTGTCTCAAATTGTCCTGATCCTGCCACCACTGCAAGGCTTGGATCAGGGTTCGAGTCACTGGGATTAGTTTGTTAAGGGAATCCTTTCTTTGGGACCAAAAGGCTCTTAAGTGGAACTGAATGTCCCTCATTTGGAATCTTGCTCCCTGGACCACCGCTGTGGAGGCTGCCATGAGGCCCAGTAGCTGAAGGAAATGCCTTGCTGGTCGAGACACCTGAAGGGTGAATGAAGAGGCCAGTTCCATAAGGGTCCTGGCCCTTTCCAGGGGAAGGTAGGCTCTTGCCTTTACCGTATCCAGTTCTGCACCTATAAAGGTAAGGAGCTGCACTGGTTCGAGAACGGACTTTGGTAGGTTAAGAAGGAATCCTAAGGAAGTGAGCACTTGCTGGGTCACTTGCAGATGTGACTTGACTTGGTCTGGAGACTGACCTACTATGAGCCAGTCATCCAAGTATGGGAAAATGGAGATCTTTTGTCTTCTTAGGAAGGCAACAACTACTGCCAGGCACTTTGTGAAGACCCTTGGGGCTGATGTTAGGCTAAAGGGCACTGCTCTGAATTGATAGTGGCCTGAGGCCACCTCAACCTGAGGTACTTTCTGTGGGAGCACCTGATGGGAATATGAAAGTAGGCATCTTTGAGGTCCAGGGAGGCTAGCCAGTCCCCTGGCCTTAGAGAGGGAAGGATAATTCCCAGAGTTACCATTTTGAACTCTGGCTTTAAAAGATGTTTGTTCAGATATCTTAGGTCCAGGATGGTTCGCCACTCTCCTGTCTTTTTTGGGGTTAGGAAGTTCCTGGAGTACAATCCTTTGCCCCTGTGTAAGGTGGGAACTTTCTCTATAGCTCTGAGAGCTACGAGAGAAAAAAACCTCTGCCTCTAGGGCAAGGGTCTCTGAGAGATTTGCAGGTGGAAAAGATCTGGCTCTCATCTTGGGAAATTTTTTGAAGCCAAGAACCAGTCCCTGGCTTACTACTTGCAGGACCCACTTGTCTGATGTTAAAGACTTCCAGTCCTGGACAAAGTAAGCCAGCCTGCCCCCTACTGGTAGAGAAGAATCGACCCGGGCAGACCCATCAAGGTGTCTGCTTGGCAGGGGCTTCAGGCTGAGGGGTGGATGCAGGCCTGCTCATCCCCCTTCTGCCTCTCCCTCTAAAGAACCCCCTCTGCGAAAAGGAAGAAGAGGAGGCCTGAGCTTGGTAAAAAGGCCTTTGGAAAGGCCTGCCCCTGGACTGCTGCATTTGAGGAGTTGCTTGCCTTTCTTTGGCCTGAGCACTCCTGTAAGTGGCACTGTATTCGTCCATTTTCTTCATGTAATTCTGTCTGCTCCTCAAACAGAGAATTACCAATTACAGGAAAATCCATGGCCTTAGCCTGGGTATCCTGTGAGAGGCTAGTACATCTGAGCCAAGCCATTCTCCGAAGAGCCACAGATGTAGCCATGGCTCGTGATGATACATCATTGGAGTCCACAGCAGCATGAAACTGTACTTTCGATGCCTCAATCCCATCTACAGCCACCTGCTCCAGCTCCTTGCAAGCTGGGTGGGAGCCTGTTTAGCCAGTGCCAGCACAGTGTCCCACCTGGACTTCTGGTACCTGGCCATATAGGCCATATAGTTAGCCTGCCTGAGTCCCAAAGATGCTGCCATGTATTGTTTCTTTGCCATGGCATCAATCTTCCTGGAGTCCTTGTCTGGGGGGTGTGATGCCAAGGGAATGTTTGCCTTATCACAGGCAGCAGCCTGTACAACCCTAACATGGCTGCAATGCTGAAAAAGGAACTCCGTGTCTGAGCCTGAGAGTGTGTGCCTCTTGTCCATTCGTCTGTCCACAGAAGGTACAGAATTAGGAGACTTAAGAATTATTTGTGTCCGTTTCCCAAAGGATTTGTGGAGGGGAATAGACAGTCTCCTGGACTCCGGGATGTCCATCATCTCAACATAATCAGGCTCTTCCTGATCCTCTATTGCTTCCTCCACAGGAAGCTGGAGGGTATCAGCCACCTTTCTGTAGAACATGTAGTGTGAAGGGGACTCAGAAAGCCTAGGAGGAGAAGCACCTGAAGGCCTGTCTGGGTCAATAGGCACATTTCACCATCACCATAATCATCCTCATACTCTCCCTCCTCCTCAAACTCCGGTTCATAAAATTCTTCCAAAGTATAATCCGGAACCGGGGGAACTGACCGAACCGAGCCCCTGCCAGATGGTGCCAGCTCGGTCAGAACCGAACTAAGCGATTGCATAATCCTAATCGCCTTGGCTATCTCATCGGCGGTCGCAGTAAGATATTCTGGGTCCGAACCAGTCGATTTGTCTTTTCTTTTTATCGGAACTGACTCCTCGGAATGGGCTCTCCTTTTGCCCGAAGAAGTATCGCCCTGCTCAGAAGGCACTCCTTCTGGTTCGGTCAGAACCGAACCGGGCTGGCCATCTGGGTCAGCGGACTTCTCGGCCTCCCTTTCCCTCAGTCTACCTAATCTCTTTTCCAGGGTAGATTTGGGAAAATTCTTGAAAATTTGACAGTCTGATTTCGAGGTGGTCAAACCCCAGACAAACACAGGTGGTGGGATCAGCTTAGCAAAGGCCTCCCCCACACACACTACAGTGTTGAAACCCAGTGGGCCCTTTTTTTTTCTTGGGTTTCTCAGACATGGCCAACCTAACAAAAACTTACCCTTTTTTCGGCAATCCGCAGGTAAGACTCCTATAGGTTCCTGACCGTGTCACGGTCTTGGAAAAACTAATTAAACTGCTTTTTTTTTTTTTTTTTATATAGAACTGATACGGACCAGTAACTACACTGTAAAGTAAAGCACAAGTTTTTACTTCAAATTGATTGGTTCAGCTGAACCGATCCACAGTTTACAAGTTCCACACAGAAAACAGTACATAAACCTATCTAGTACTCACAGTACCACAGACAGAGACTTGAACAGACTATGCGGAAACAACAATTTGGTAGAAACTGACCGAAAACAGACACTTCATACTTTTGAACCGAGCAGCAGGAGAAATCTCCGGAGCGACTGTTCAGTGAGGCGGAGTAAAGAATCTGACAGTTGCAGTTTAAACAACAGACAGGGGCTTCAACCGAGCTTGTGATGAACGTTCTATGCAAGGTATAGAAAAGTTAACCCTTTGTTCTCCGGAGCAGTTGAAAGGGAGGACCTAACTGCAATAGTCAGAATACAGCAAGACTTCATGTTGTTTGAAACGGCCCTGCCATTGAAGAGAGAATCCTCCCAAAGCACCAGGGTGCTAATACTATCTGATCACCGTAAAAACGGCATCAGTTGACAAAATCCACCAGCAGACCAACTCCAAGGCTACAATGAACACTGGGTTGGGCCCAGAATTGTGGGAAAAACCTCTGCAGTAAGTGAGGTCAGTCTGAGCAGCTTGTAGGCTGAGACTGGGGCCCACACAGGAGTGCTCTAAAGTGCTGAGATTCTTCAGCAAATCCAATAAGAATTAAATTTTGTGACTTACAGTCTGAGGTCTTCAGCCCTGCCACATGGTGACAGCTCTGCTGCAGAGTACCTGCTAGTTGGAAGGCAGGAAGTAAACTGGTGGAAACAGAAAATGAGGGTTGGACATCCTCAGCTGCAGAGCTCAGTTCCTACGAAAAAATTACTCACCTTAGTACTGTTGTACTGAGATGTCACTAGACCTCACCCTATCTGCTCTCAATCTCTTGCTGACATGTGGGGACAGGGTTTCATACATCACCGTCCTCACTTAATCTCTCCTGCTCAGCTCCAGAGTCCCAATGTGTAGCTGGCAGTTTTCTCAGAGGGTGGGGGAATCCACACAAGAACTGCATTAGTTATCACCACAAATGAAAAAAAAAAGCACTACCTTTAAGAACAAGTAAGTAATTTAGAGAGCTGCCATCCCTCCTGGTAGTTCCAGGTTTCCACTTCTTGGGTCCCGTAAAGTCACATTCCTCACGGACAGCAGTTTCTCTGGTTGGGGACAGTATGCAAGAAACTGCATCTTTTATTCTGGATGTGGTGGTGGGAAGGGGTCAGTGGAAGGGAACAGCTCTGTGACACGTGTGTATGTGCGCGCACGCACGCTTGTGTGTAAGGGGGAGAAATATCAGATGGAACAGTCCCAAAACAAAGGGACTACTTTAACAAAAAAAAAAAAGTTTATTGTCCTAGCATTTGTATGCGTCTTTAAACTGATTTCCTTTATTTTACAACTTAATAAACATTTACACAGATGACCATTTTCTAAGCACAATAATACCCTCCAGGGTGTGCAGTATTGTGCTATACTGGACCTTCGGACCTTCCAGGTGCTATAAGGCCTCATTATGCCCCTGGGCGGTCCGGTATAGCACAATACTGCCCACCCTGTTGGGTATTATTGCTTACTTGTTGATTCCACTGAGGTACTTAAAAGTTTCTATCATGTTCCCCCCTCCCTCCTTTCCTCAAGGGTATACATATTAAGCTCCTTTGGTCTCTCCTCATATGGTTTCTCTTGCAGACCCTGTACCATTTTAGTTGCCCTCCTCTGGACTTCTAACCACAATCTCTTCTCACGCCTCCTCAAGTGAGCTTCTCATTCTGGGAGATTTCAACAAACTGGATCTCCCACGCCCACTCAAAACCCTTGTCAAAACATTAAATCCCTTCAACCTCACTCAATTCATCTCAGTCCCAACCCGGCACAACTCAAAATCCCCAAACCACATGCTACTGGACTGGGTCCTCACCAACCACATGCACCATATCATTGATGCTGGCTGGCACCCTCCCTGATGCACTCAGTGACCACCATATGGTCTACTGCTGTGTATGGAACATTCACTGACCCAAAGCCCCTCCCAAAATAATAATGACAAGGTCATTTGATCTTTCCCAGCTGCACAAAGATTTGCTAATCTCTCACTGGTCCCCTATCTCAAATCCCAACAACACACCCCAAACACTCACCTACTTCCGTTCCAAATGTTTTATCAGCATGGGATCGGCATGCCTTGAAAACCAGGATCAGAAGCTCTCACCTCCCCTAGATCTGAGCCGAACTCTTGGCCTGCTTCCGTGCACGTGACCTGGCTTGGAAAACGTACAAATCCACTGACGCACTGGCTGACCTGAATAGATACTGTGCCCTGAGGAACACTTGTACAAGTGCCACCAGGCTTGCTAAGGCAGAGTTCTTTTCCTCCTCTTTCCAGAACAATCTTAAATCACCCCTCTAAGTTCTGGAAATCATCCACGCCTTTTTCTCTCCCACAAACCAGCCCCCCTCCCCCCCGCCTCAAGGTGGGAGACTCCATCATCTTGGACCACCCCGTGACCTCAGCCTTGAACTCCTACTTCACCACCTGTGCTTCTTCTCTCTTATCTGCCTTTTCCTCCTCCTCCCTCCTTTCATCCACCCCCCTGCCCCCCTTCTCTTCAATTCTTCTCACTGGTTACCCTTATACTTCTTTAAAAGCAATCCTGGTCCTTAACCCCCAGAAAGGCAGTAGCCCCGATGGACTAAACCCCAAGCTCCACCATCTTTCTGCCCCTGCCACTGCCTCTCCCATCGCCTCCCTTCTCAACCTCTTTTTCTTCCTAGCTTCAGTCCCAGACACATGGAAACGTGCAACCATCATTCCCGAACCCAAATAAGGAGACTCCTCCCCTGGAAATTACCATCCCATCTCCCTTCTACCAACTCTAAGCTTCAAGAACATATACAGGGATTTATTTAACTCTAAAAATTGATTAGCGTTTTGCTCATAAAAGTGCTAAATCTTTGTGAAAATGCATAGCTCTTGCCTCACTGTGTTTAACACACACAGCACTTCTAGAAAATCTATATACTTTCTGTACAGTTAGTATAGTCCCAAGAAAAAAACTGCTAATCAATTATTTAAAACCCTGATGTAGTACTATCTCACTCTACCTTCCTCGACGACTCCACCTCCTTCACCCCTTTCCAGTCCGCCTTCCGCAAACACCACTCTACCACCTCCCCCAGCTCACTGAATCCATACTGACAGGCATGGATCAGGGCATCTTCACCACCACCATCTCTGTCGCTCTAGCCAAAGCTTTCGACACGGTCTCCCAATCCACTTCTCCTTGGTAAGCAGAAGTCGGTGGGTGTCTCAGTCTCTGCAACTAGTTCGTTCAGCTCTTACCTTGTAGGAAGAACTCATCAGTAAGAATCGCTGAGTCCCTGCTCCCCCCGCACCAGCGTCCCTCAAGGCTCCGTCCTTGGCCGCTACTATTCTTGATTTTCCTCCATGACCTTCCCTCTTCCTGCTCATCTACGGACATCGACATGTACACAGATGACATGGTCCTGTCTGCCCCTGGGCCTTCCCCAGCCCAGCTAACAGCCAGGCTCCAAACTGATACTGTCCAGCAGTGGTTCAGGTCAAATCAGCTAACCCTTAATGCAACAACAACAAAAAAACGGTCTCCATGTCCTTCGGAACTCGTCAGATACTTTCCAGGCTTCAATCCCTCCTCTCCTTCCACACCCTGGACGGGGTCACAATTGAATATGTGCCCTCATTTAAATACCTAGGAGTCTGGCTTGTCCGACACCTTGACTTCTCACAGCACATAGCCATACAGAAAAAAATCCACCCAAAGTTCAGTGCTCTATACAGGCATACAAACTGCATCCCTCTACCAACCTGCCGAGATATATTAACTAAAATGATCCTTCCTATCATTGACTATGGTGACATTGTCTATGGTGCAGCCCCCAAGTCCACCCTGGCCAGACTGCACCCCCTCTTCCACTCATTCTGCCACTCTGTTCTCGACTGCCCTCCCCGCACTCACCACTGCTCCCTGTACTCTTTCCTCTTCCTCCCTTCTCTTGTAAATCATCGCATTACCCACTGTGCCCCTTTCCTCTCCAAATTCTGGCATGCCTCACTCCCCTATCTCAGCTCTCTACTTTCACCTGTACTCCTATTCTCTCCATAACTCTGGCTTTCGTTCCTTCCCTCTCACTTCCCTCTCTTAAATCCCTAGTTGGTCAGGCAGAGTTCTCCTTCCACTTCCCTAAACTCTGGAACTCTTCCCCCCCCCCCCCAAAAGCTCTCTCCTCTAATCCAAGTCCACACTGCTCCCTCCTGTAACTGCCCATTAGGCTACTCACACTCCACTCCACCTTCTCTCCTCTGCCGGTTTTCTATCCTACTTCATGTCTTTTCCCCATCTTCTCCATATCTTCACAGGCCTTGATTGAACCCAGGACACGGGCTGGGTGTGCATCCAGCCACGTCCAGCTCTTGCGGGGTTTGCATCCCACAGGGTCGTAGGTCTGCCTTTCCCCATCTATCTCAGCTCCCCACTTTCATATCTCCCCCCTTCCTATTCTTTACTCCTACAACCTCCATCCTCTAGGCCTGTGCTATGAATTGACCATCATCAAAGCTTATTTTCGAGCACATACACGATGCTTTGCAAAAACTTGTGAATCCGCTGTATATAACTATTTAATTTTATGTTAATTTCTCTGTAGGTTTTGTTTCTAGTTTGTAATGTAATTACATCTACTGTTGCTTATCCTCTTCCCCCCTCCCCCCGATGCATCTGGAAACTAGCTAATCTTAGCTCAGTATGCCTTTCCTGGTGAAACTTTTTAAATAAATAAATAAGGGCAGGGAACTTGGGGCACACTTGTTAAGTCATTTTCAGGGCCATGCATCAGCCAATGGGTAATATTTAGTAGCCCAAGTTAATGCACCTTACAATGGGCACCATCAGTTCTTAAAGGAATCCATACCATGCAGGTTCACATTGTATATATACACCATGTATGCACATGGCATTTAGGCAGTGTTTGTTAAAATAAAGCAGGGCATAGAAGACATGGAGATTATTATATCTCCATACATAAGGCAGCACAGAGGAAGGGGCAAAGCCACATCATCTCACGAGTTATGCAGCACGATCTTGGGAGTGAGCAGCACAAGGTTACAAAATGCCAGCTGGAGGGGAGCGCGTCACAATTTTTACGAGTCTTAAGGTAAATAAATGCGACAGTGCATATTGTGACTGCGGGGGGGATCTGGCTAGTGAAGCCCCAATCTGTGCAGCAATCTGTGCTTAAAGTCAGCCAATAGCTCTCTTTTAACTTGTTGCTGTAGCAGCATGTCCCTCTCCAGCTGCAAACATAATTTCCAATTCCCCATCCTCCTCTAATCAGATTTTACTATTTTTCTTAAAAGCAGAACTGCTGCAGATTATCGTGTTAATATATTCTAATATTTTTTTACATAAATATTGCGATTCTAAAAATGTACTACCGTGACATTCCCACACACTTATGTAAGCATTAAGCCATGAGAAAGGAAGCTTCTACTAGGGAATTAATGCATGGTTGGGAGGGTTGTGGCACAAGGCCGAAGGCAGAGTGCCTACAACCACCCAACCATGGATTAATTCCCTAGTAGAAGCCTCCTTTCAAGGGGCTTAATGCGCTTGTAACATGGACAAACATGGATCTAAATTATTATTTGGTTAACAGAATTATTTGAACAATTATGTCAACATTTATATACTTTAATATATGAAGAGAAAGATTTGTCGTCTTTTCTTAAGCCATATTTATTTATATGGTGGTTTCCAATTTTTCTACATGTACTGTAATGCAGAATCTCAAGTAACATGTTCAAAACATTATAACATTAACTTTTTTTACTCACTGCATGCCTGTAAACACTTTTAACAACACTCAACGTTTTAAACGGACGTTTTAGGCGATTTTTACTAACAGAACTGTTACTCTTTTGCATATTGTCAGAACCCTGTCTTTTCGTTAAAATGAGATCTACTTACATTGTGGAGACTACTGCTTCATTTTTGTGCTCAAAAATTTTCGCTACATATCAGACAATCACATACCATCTGTTCCGTGTCCCTCTCACTTACTGCATTTTTCTGCTGCCATCGTAAATCTACATCACTACAATGATGGAGCTAAGGACTATGAGATTTCTTTATGTGTTAATATCATTTACATATTAGCAATAGAAACACTAACCAGTGTCCTACACACAGCGACACAGTGCATAGTGAATTAATCAATCTGTTCCATGGTAGCAAACTAACGACCTGCAAAGTAAATGAAATTTTCTTTTGGAAGCGCCCAGTCCCGCTGTAATACTACACACGTTAGCGAACGGTGCAGAAACATACAACTGTTCCCGATGCGATCCCCGGAACACCACTGATAGTCACCTATCCACACTTGGCCTCGACTCTGTACCTGAAAGCGATCGTGCTATTCTACTCTCCTGCTCTGTGTGGGTTTCACATACAGTGACTATAGCTACAGTTTACTATAAACTTGGGACACACTCTACGCTGTGTCCACGGAGGACGGTGGAGCGGGTGGGTGGGAAGGACCTACAGCACAAAACGCATCGTTCGAATTTTACTAAAACATTACTTCATTTTCTACAAAGTGGCTTTTTGTGTTCGTCTTCTCCATTGTTACAGGCTGGGTTGTAGTAAGGGAACCGCACGCCTGTTCACAATGTGTGTGGAGAAGTCATGGGCAAGCTGGGTGGGTGGGTGGGAAACAACAGTGACATTTACATCAGTTACTACTGTGCTAATAACTCACTGCTGAGAACTTGCGCCACTGCATTAAGTTGGATATGTGCGTTACTACTCCAGCGGGCATTACTAGAGAATTAATACACATTGGAAGAAGATCACATGATGCTATCTGACCACTCACAATAGAGCATTTGTCCTGCTATTAATATCCATGTTACAAGTGCATTTAACGGCACCTGGCCAAGCCCTGTCCTTAACAACACACTTGAGGTGTGTGATACACACCACATCATGTCTCACTGTTTACACAAAACTGCCCACACAAGACAATTGGTAATCCTGACTTGCTCAGTGTTGCCTGGTTGCTACTTCGGTAACATGTGCCAGGCATTATTTCATTTAAACTATATACATGCCCATACAAAGCACAAATTTGTTTCAGAAATCCACTGTACAAAGACCACAGTCCATTCAGAACACAGAACCAAAAAAAGAAAAAAAACAGGACGACAATCATGCTCTATGGTCTGAAACCCTAATTACCAAGCAGACTTGTACAGAGGTATTGGGGAGGTCGAATTCATCTTCTTATCAGGAATATACAAGAATAAAATTAATACAAATAGTAAGTTAACAATGAAAACAGTATGCTAAAGTATTTATTGTGTCAACTGTTCCCCTCCACAACATCTCCCTCAATGAGCAAAAATAAACCATGAGTGGAAAAAAAAAAAAAAAAAAAAATTCAAAATCAGAGCCAAGTAAGAGCAGGCAGAAAGGTCACAAAGCGACCCAAAATGAAATAATTCAAACCACAAAATCTTGACATTCTAGGACAGTAAGACAATGCATGGTGTCCATCTGTCAAAAAAACAATTTGATGCTTAGTTCAAAGCTGGAAGGTGAACTTTTCCATTAAATAAATTTGGTTTGCAATCCTACACCTGGAAACGAAGGGAGAGGCACATCTGATTAACAACCTTTTTAGCAGCAGTAACCACAATGAAAGCTAAAATACAAGTCTTGTTTCTGTTGCATGTGATGAGTACTAAGACAACAGAAAAGAGACAATTCACCCGCAACAGCTCCAGCAACCTTGCGTATCTGCTTCCAGAAAAGGACAGCGCAAAAGGCAGTTCCTAAAAGTATGAGTGAGTATGGCTACTGATGCAGCAATACAGTATGACCAAGTCCCAGATTAACAGTCTAGTCTGTTAATCTCCCTCTAAGGGTGTAATGTGGCTCAAGGCACAGCTGAATGCCACACTGCCTTTAAAGTGTGATCTGCTCTTAATCTAACCATCAGGACTGAATTACTGCTATCATAAATTGTTGTAAAAAAATTGCTAGCAGGGTACCTTTTAAATGTTTGTTTTTCCCCACGACTGAAATTTTTAATAAAGCAGTGCTCTTGTTATCTGCCCAAGAATGATGGTTCAGAATGCATTTTACAAGTCATTAAGCAGTGCCAATGGTTGGAATGCATAAGTCATGCAATACAGTGATTAGGCTCTACATGACTGTAAACAAGAAAATATAACATGGTGTGAATTATGTAAGCATTAATCACCACCAGATGAGGGCTCTGCCGGTGGATTAATGCCCGCTAGAGGGTTTGGTGTCCCAGGCGCGGCCGAGGTCAACCGGCGCGGCGAGCATTAATCAAAACAGCCAGAGAACAAAGGTGATTAATGCGCTTCATAACACAGGCTTGTCGCGAATGCACGACGAGCCCATGTTGTACCGCATCACCTCTGGCGGGCAGCATCAGCGCTGTTTGTCTAGCATTCCCCTGACTGCTGTACAACTGCAGCGGGCGCCCACGATTCACCGGCGGCCACAGCTGCCTGCAACGGCGGGTGATTAAGCGGTAGCATACCGGTCGGTACCAGCTGTGGCCATGGAGCACCGAGGCTAGCAGCCCGCCTCCGTTACTCGCGAGCCCCGCTGTCTGTGAGTGAGTGCAGTACCGTGGGAAAGGCAGGAACAGTTGACAACTGCCCATCTGGAACACAATATCTTTGGCCACCGTTTGGTTCAAAAGGGCCGTCACTTATGACACTGTCTTCTACAACCGTATAAACTGTTCCCTGCCTTTCCCACAGTACTGCACTCACATAACAGCTGGGGCTCGGAGTCACGGAGCAAGCTGCTACCCTTGGGAGACTCCATGGCCACAGCTGGTACTGACCGAGCGGGCGTTATGTGTGGCTTAATACCCGCTCGGTTTCAGTCAGCTGTGACCATTCGGCCAATCCTCGCGCTCCTTTGCAGCGCCCGACAGTGAGCCGTGTTACAAACTGACAACCACTTATCTCGGGTGTGTTAAGCATGAACGAGAACTCTACTACTGGGAACTTCAATTTAGGGTAAAAAAACAAACAAAAAACAACAAAAAAAAAGTGTTTGACTTGGGTGAAGGAACTGTATCTGTGCAATTAGCTAGGTGAAAAAGAAACTGTGAATTAGGGGGAATGGCTTAGAGAGAAGGAAGCCATGTGTTTCTATTTAAAAACTGACCTAGATAGCTTGTAGCAGAGAACAGCAAGAGGAAGGAGCTGTCAGAACTTTACTGGGACTATATTGCCCTCCATCCCCTACTTTTATAGGTACAGGATTTGACTGACAACAGGAACTTCCTGTTTGGGAGCAGGAAGGGAGTGATCAGAGGCACAAAAGACTCACCATCCTAGAAGGAAAAGAGTAGGTCTCCATCACCCCCTAGCTGCTGGAGGTCTGACTGAGCAAGTAAGAAGGAAACTACTGAGGAATATAGGAACTTACTGTCCCAGAACAGGAAGATCAGGAGCTTTAAGGGCACGGAGGCAGTAGGAAATAGAAATTTAAATACCTGTAAATTTTCTTTCTCAGACTGTTGGTCTCCGGGCTCATCACTACTGGGAGGTCCTTCCTTGTACCATGTGACAGGCAGAATGCAAACAGACTTCTGCAGGGAGTCTACATCCTCCCACCCACTTCCTCCAGTACCAGTTCTTCATAAAGCAGTTATCTCCTGTGGTACTACATAACTTGAACAAAAAGAAGAAAAGAGTCTGACTTGTGGCCAGTTGGCCAACTTCCAACATTCTGGGAGGGAAGAAGCCTGGAGACAGAAAATGTACAGGTATTTAAATTTCTATTTCGCTCTCCTAAAGCTGGTCTTTGGGGCTCATCACTACTGGGATATACTAAAGCAGTACATCCCCGTGCTTCCTGGGTGGGAAGAATGTCCATAGTCTTTTATGTGTCCACCATTGCCTGGAGGACCCTACGGCAAAAGGACGCAGAGGCGGATACATCAAAGTTGTAGAACTCTGCAAAGGTATGGATGGATGACAGAGTGGCCGCTCTACATAAATCCACCAGAGAGGCTTCTCTGAAGTCCGCCCAGGACGTAGCCATTGCTCGTGTTGAGTGTGCCCTCATTGGGCCCGGCAGGTCTATCCCCGCCTTCTGGTAAGCCATGGAGATGACGAAACAGATCCATCTTGCGAGAGTCTTTTGATGCCTTTTTATCCATATTCTGGCCCGAAGTAAGGATGAATAGACTTAAAGTCTTGTAGACCGAATCAGATCTCTTTATGTAAATCTTGAGAGCCCTCCTTGGATCAAGCGTGTGAAATTCTCGCTCCTTCTCGTTCTTGGGGTGAGGACAGAAGGAGAAGGTTGAGGACTTGGTTGCAGTGAAGAGAGACATATTTCGCAAAAAGGAGGGATCCGTCTGCAGGACCACTGAGTCCTGATAAAACAGTGTATGGCTCTTTGGATGACAGGGCTCCTATCTCACTGATGCGGTGGGCTGAGGTGACTGCTGTAAGAAAAACAATCTTCATAGTGAGGTGAAGTAGGGATGCTTCCTTCAGGGGATCAAAAGGAGCCTTGGTGAGGGCTTTAAGGACCAGGTTGAGTCTCCAAGGCAGGACAATGGGCTTTACTGGAGGACGTTTCAATGTTGCTGCTCTCAGGAATCGAATGTGAGGGAGAGTTCCTAATGACTCCCCATAGACTGCCAACAGGGGCGCCCCCAAAGCTGAGACCTGGACTCTTAAGACAGTCGGTTGGAGGCCCTTGTCGAAACCCTCCTGTAGGAACTGTAGGATGGTGGGAAGAGACACTGTCATCTGGTAGAGAGACGGATTGTAACCAGAAAAGGAATTTCCTCCAGACTAATAAATCTTGGAGGATGAGGGACGTCTAGACTGGATCATCATTTCGATGACAGGCGAAGAGAAACCTAATTCCATGAGAGTTTCCCACTCAATCTCCACGCCAAGAGGGATAGACTACATAGACTGGGGTGCAGCACCGGTCCTTGATGTAGCAGATCTGGGCTTTCTTGAAATATCAGAGGAGGTTGTAGCAACATTTGGACTAAATCGAGGGAACCATGGCCAGCGGGACCAGCGTGGACAGACTAGAATCATCTCCGCTTGATCCTGGATAATCTTGTGTAAGACCCTTGATAAAATTGGAATTAGTGGAAAGGCATACAGGAGATCGAACTGTCCCCAGTTTAGAGAGAAGGCATCCTGTGGCATGGCACTCTCGTCCTTGATGAGAGCGCAGAATTTTGCAATTTTTACGGCAGACGAAAAGATTACCTGCGGGCAGCCCCACCGTGCAGTGAGGAGGTGGAGGGCACAGTCCTCTAGTTCCCATTCGCCTGGTAAAATATCCTTTCGACTGAACCAATCTGCTGTGACGTTTTCCTGGCCTGGGATGTACACGGCCCTCAGGCTTCCCGGGCTGCTTTCCGCCCACTGAAAGAGTAGTATAGTTTCTTGCAACATCCAAGAGCTCTTTGTCCCTCCCTAGCGATTGATGTAGGCCATTGTTCAATTGCCTGTGAGTATGAGAATGTCCCGGTTGGAGAGCTGTGCCTTGAACAATTGAAGTGCCAGGCAGACTGCCCGCATCTCCAGCAGATTGATGCTGTAGCGAGACTCCACCAGAGACCACTTGCCCTCTGCCGAGAGCTGTTCCATGTGTGCTCCCCAGCTCCAGAGACTGGCATCAGTGGTGACGCATCTGGTGAGGATGCCCTAGTCTGAGACCCCTCATGATGTTGGATCGTTGCGTCCACCAGCAAAGAGAAGCTTTTACCTGGTGGGAGATCTGTATCTGCTGACCCATGTTTTCTCTTGACTGGGACCACTGATGGAGGAGGCTTGACTGGAGAGGACACATGTGAACTAGAGCCCAGGAAACAGTCCGTCAAGGGGACCATCGTCGCTATGAGTTACATGAAGGAGCAAACCGGCAGGGATTGAGCCGATTGGAATTTGCTGAGGAGTGCCCTCAGTTCCCTTAACTTTGACTCCGTGGGAAAAACCTTGTTCTGGATTGTGTTGATATTCACCCCTAGGTGATTTAGGGTCTGTGATGGTCATAAGGAGCTCTTCTTCTGGTTGACTACGAACCCTAGAGAGGAGAGGCACTGGATGACCTCAGTCACTGCCTGGACTGCTTGATCGTACTGTGGGGCTTCGATTAAAATGTTGCCCAGGTATGGGAAAAGCTGGATCCCTTGTAGTCTGAGGCGAGTGACCACTGTCACAACAACTTTGGAGAAGACCCTGGGAGCTG
This sequence comes from Neoceratodus forsteri, assembly GCA_016271365.2. Classification (NCBI taxonomy): domain Eukaryota; kingdom Metazoa; phylum Chordata; order Ceratodontiformes; family Ceratodontidae; genus Neoceratodus; species Neoceratodus forsteri. The sequence continues at coordinate 608,054,986 of CM028132.1, forward strand.
TGGCCAGGTCGAAGAGGAGCGTCGTGAACTGGAAGTGGTGTTCCTCTACTTTGAATTTGAGGAATTGTTTGCGTGCTCTTCAGATGGGGATATGCAGATAAGCATCTTGTAAATCTATTGAGGTTAAAAAAAATCTCACTGATGGATTTCCAGGATGATGGAGTAAAGGGTTTCCATCTTGAATGTCCTGTGGCGAACAAATCCGTTTAGAAATGTGAGGTCTAACACAGGCCAGAAACCTGCTGAGCATTTTGGGACTATGAAGAAAAGAGAGTACACTCCTCTGTTCCTTTCTGGAACAGGAACTTGTTCGATCGCTCTTGCCTGTATAAGATCTGTGATCACTTGCAGTGTCACTACTCTTTTTACCAGATTGTTTGAGAAGGATGAGGGCACCATGCGGGGCAGTGGGGGTCTGGACTCGAACTCGATAAAGTAACCCTCGCGTACTACGTCTAGCACCCAACTGTCCGTGGTGGTGTGGACCCATGCCTCGAAAAAGCTGGAAAGCCTGCCCCTACACGAGGATGGGTCCATGAATCCTCATCATGATTTTTTGGTGTCCCCACCAGTGTCTCGGGAGCCACCCCTTCCACCCTAGAAGCCGCGCTGATTGCAAGAGGCAAACCAAGTTAATCTACCTGAAAAATGTTTTATTCTGTCCCCTGGAATAATTTTGGGCCCACAAATTCTGCCTGGACCCAGATGTCCAGGACCTCTTGCTGCCCCAGGATTGAGGCATTCTGAATTTTGCCATTCCAAACCCCCCCCCCCCCCGACTCTTTGACCGGCTCCTTTAGAGCTGATCTGAAAAGGAGGCCTCCTTGTAAGGAGCATTCACCAAGTGTATCTTTGAGGAGGCGTCCGCTCGCCATGCCCGCAGCAATAAGTTGCAGCGAGCTGAGGTCTGCTAAAACATAGCCCTTGCTGCACATCTGACTGCCTCCTCCGATATGTCAGCTGAGTAGGCAGACGCTAGCCCCATTAGTTGAAGGTGCTGCAGGGTGGATTTGTTCTTTTCTGGATCATCAGCTAGCTGGAATGCCAGATCAGTGGTCCAGGAAAGGGCAGCTCGAGCTGAGAAGAGGTTGGCCGTAGCTGCCTTGAGTGAGGTTGCGGTGCACTGGAAAGCCTTCTTAAGGGAGATGTCCACCTTCCTATCATCCACTGGATCCCTCAGGGAGGCTCCACCCTCTGCGGGAGTAACTTTTTTTGGCAAGGTTGGAGATTAATGGGTCAATTCTGGGACAGTCTAGCCATCTCTCTGCCAGTTTCTTACAGAATTTCAGTAGCTTGGTGAGGCAGTGGGGGGATGGGGTAGGAACGCTCTGGCCCCAGCCATTCTTCTTTTAATAGGTCCTCTATGGCCGGAGGTATGGGTAATGTCGCTAGTTTTGAAGCCGAAGAGAGTCTGAAAACTGGCTTAGGGTGCTTGGGTTCTGGGGAGGATGGACCCAGGTGAATCTCATCTGTCACCTGTTTGATAAAAAAAAAAATCTAGGTCGTCCAAGTCAAAGTTTCTGGCTGGCGAGGAGTCAGAGTCTGAATCGGAGTTTGGGATCTCCCCCTCTTCTGGGGATGAATAACTTGACACTGAGGGGAATCTGTCCTATCAGTGCTTCTTCTGGTGGGTATCCCTGGATCTGCTCCTGGATCTTACCCTCCTCCTCCTGTCATGTCGTCATGAGTGGGGATCCTCCTCATCTGAGGATGGGGAGGGGGTCCGCTTGCTCGTGGCATTCCCGTGGGTCCTGCATTGTGGTGACTGCGGCAGGATGTCAAAGTAAGATGGGTTGAGGTTGAAGGCCCTGTTTAACTTTTCAATTAGGTCTGGAGCTAGATCTCTGGCTGAGTGATGGTGCCCCTCTGAGTTGGAGGACTGCCCCTGGCCTGTGGACTGGTTTTGCTGGTCCTGAGATTCGGAGGCGGATGCCTCCTCGACCTCCTCCAAGCTTGCAGTTGTTGCACTGTCGCATTTTATGCAGAGCAATCCCGCAAAGGTTGCCAATCTATATTTGTGGCACTTTCCGCCCCTTGAGGGCAGGTGCGATTTAGCAGAGGACATGCTTGTGGGCCAGGAATTTAGCTCAGTTTCAGGTCCTGATGTAAGGAACCCCCCTGAGAGCCTGTTTTATGGACCCCTAAAGGATGTCTGAGGGCCTTGGAGAATCCGTCGATGAGCTGAGCCAAGAGATGCTAGTCAACGAGCTGTGCTGCCCTGCCCAATTTCCCACTTGCGTCTGCGAGCTGCTTCATCGCGGTGCCTCTGAAGCGGAGCGCACTCGCTCCTCGGATTTCAGAGTGACCATCGATGAGCCCAACTTCCAAGCAGCTCATCGACAAGGAGGAGGCGCGTCGACGGCCTGAGCTGCGGTGGCTGTTGACGGGAGATCCTTGTTTGTGGTGTGCTATCCCAGTTGACGAGCAATCCAGGTTTCTGGCGACTGTCAATGAGCCCAAGGTTCCAGGCGGCTCGTCAAGGAGGAGGAGCATCGATTGCCTGAACTGTAGCGGCCTTTGACGGAGCGAGGAGAGGAGTGCGGCTTTTTTGTCCAGAGAGGGGCTCTCAATGTTAAAGAATCCCTGGCTCCTAATCTGAGCACTTTTTTTTTTTGCTCTCCTGGGTCCTGATCTGGCCTCCGAGCCCCCTATCACCTTACTCTGTTGGGGGGGGGGGGCATGTGGCCGCAGGAGCTCCTCCACACGGGGGGATGGGGAGCCCAACTGTACAGCATGCAAGGCTGAGACTGGGTCCCCTGTACCAAGTGTCTGAGAAGAAGCAGCTAGAAAAAAAAAAAAACTCAGTCTGGTGTCTTCAGCTCTGCTACTTCAGTGACAGAGCCCCTGCAGAGATTCTACCTCTTGACAGGCAGGAAGTAAACTGGTGGTTGGAGGAAGTTGGTGGGAGGATGCAGTCTCCCTGCAGAAGTCAGTTTGCATCCTGCCTGTCATGTGGTACCAGGAAGGACCTCCCAGTAGTGATAACACCGGAGACCAGCTTTAGGAGAGACACAGAGAGAGAGAGAAAAAGAGTAAGTATACAAAACAGTTAAAGGGCCACAAATAAGACATGATTGGAGTGGTGCAGTGCAGTGGCTGTGGAGCAGCAATCTTCCAGGAGACTTTCTGGAGGATATGGTGTTGTCCGATCTGAAGGCACCTCTCTGGGCTGAGGAAGGAGGTTGCTCATCTCCAGGCTGAGTTGGTCAGGATTCAGGAGACCACCTTTCCCACCCAGGGACCACCAGGGCCACCGCCGCTGCCTCAGAGGTTGCCAAGAAAGAGGTGCGGTTGGACCACAGTGGGCTTAGGGAGGGTGGTGGAACAAAGGTACATCCCTTAAGTTGTACCGCTCCACAATTCATATGCCGTTCTGGCAGAGTGTGGTTCCTCTATGGAAGCACCCACAGTGGAGACTAAGGAGGATGCTGGGAACCTCCACAAAGGAGACCCACAAGAAGGTGGCATGGGACCTCACAGGGGAAGCAAACAACTCCTGGTGCGGGTCTCCATTGTTAGGAGGGTAGAACTGAGGGAGGGAGAGGGAGGTAAGGTGCCTGCCTGGCGCCATGGCTTGAAGGGACAGGAAGCGAATCCTCAGGATCACGGGACCAGCTGTACCGGGGAGGAGCTGGATTTCACTGCCCACCTAGGGACAAATGACCTAGCTGGGAAAGGGATCAGAGCAGTGCAGGAGGAGTTTGTGGAGTTGGGAAGGGGCCTTAGACAAGCAGCACACATGGTAACCTTCTCGGAGGTGATGCCTGTTCATGGTATGGGTGAGGCTAGGGTGCTCCACACCATGGGATTCAATCAGTGGTTGAAATACTGGTGCAGAGCTCAGAGTTTTGGCTTCACTGGGGGTTAACCTGGATGGATGCAGGCCTATACTGGCGCAATGGTCTGCATCTATCCAGGAGGGGAACCATGATCCTAGGTGATAGGTTTAAATGCTTCATTGCCAAGCATTTAAACTAGCCAAGGAGGGAGGCACTGTAAAGGATAAGGGAAATCCTAGCCCCCCCAAAAAAAAAAAAAAAAGAACAGGGTAGTTATTGAGGTAAACACCTAGATAGAGAAGTCGACAGGGAGAAAGGCAGGGGTAAATGGAGAAAAAGAAAGGCAGTAAGGGCAGGGATGGGGCAAAAAGGGATAAGGCCGCCAAAAAATGGAGGGTAGTGAGTACCAATGTTCTTGCACATTGTTTTTCCGACAGATGCTACCCTCTTGGACTTTGATTCCCTTGAGGTACTTGAAAGTTTCTATCATGTCCCCCCTCTCCCTCCTTTCCTCAAGGGTATACATATTAAGCTGCTTTAGTCTCTCCTCGTATGTCTTCTGGTGCAGACCTTGCACCATTTTGGTTGCCCTCCTCTGAACAGCCTCCACTCTGTCTATGTCTTTGTGGAGATGGGGTCTCCAGAATTGCACGCAGTAATCCAGATGGGGTCTCACTAACTGTCTGTAGAGAGGGATAACAACTTTCTGTTTTCTATGGTTGATGCCTCTCCCTATACATCCCAGTATCCCCCTAGCCCTCCTTACTGCCTTCTCACATTGCTTGCCCACCTTTAGGTCATCTGATATAATTACTCCTAGGTCTCTTGATTTTTGTTGTTATTAACTCACCCCCCATTGTGTACTCTTCCCCTGGGTTTTTGTTTCCCAGATGCATTAGCTTGCACTTCTTTGCATTGAATCTGAGCTGCCACATATCTGACCATTCCTCTAACCTTGCCAAGTCCCTTTTCATTCTTTCCACCCCACCTTGTGTATCAACCCTGTTGCAGATCTTTGTGTCATCTACAAAGAGGCATATCTTTCCTTCCAGGTGCTCTCCAATGTCACTTATAAAGATATTAAAGAGGACCGGTCCCAGTACCGAACCCTGCGGTACCCCACTAGTTACCCTCCTTTCTTCACTGTGGACTCCATTTACTATAATCCTTCTGCGCCCTGTTGTCCAGCCAGTTTTTTATCCAGGCTACCACCTTGGGACCCACTCCAAGGCTGGCTAACTTGTATATTAATCTTGTGCGACACTGTCGAATGCCTTGCTAAAATCTAGGTAGGCCATATCCACAGCCCCTCCCTGGTCTACTACTTTGGTCACCCAGTCAAAGAAATCTATTAGGTTCGTCTGACATGACCTTCCTGCTGTGAAACCATGCTGCCTTGGCCATGCAGTTTATTCATTAGGTAGGGAAATGGGCAGACCAGGTGGGCCAAGCGGTCCTTATCTGCCATCAAATTCTATGTTTCTATGATTCACAGCAGAGTGCAGTTAAATGCACATGAAAGTGTGAGTATACCACCATAATACAGTGAGGAGGACTAACTTTGTATGCTTAAGATCTCAAAGCAAGGGTGTACTGTAAATCACCCATTTCCACTACTAGGATACAAATTAAACAGTAAACAGTTACTGTCAAACCTCTTCAGCTCCTCAGCACAGAGTCTGAAGCAGTAAGTGACACTGCACAAAGGGTAGAGACATTTTCTTCTGGAATCTGCCATGGGTGTCCACTGTAGGCAGCTGGCAGCTCACCACTCTTTCTCAACTAAGCTCTTTCCAGTATCTTGCTGTTAAATTATCTTCATTTGGTAAACTAACTGTCAAATTGGCATCTGCTCATTGTTTTTAGTTTACTGCTTTGCTCACTGTTAATTTCTGTTCTGTACGGATCATTGTTGCATACTTAACTGATACTATATCCAACCCATTTGACTGCTTTGCTATAGTAGATAACCTGCCTAACCATGTGCTTTAATTGCTGTTCCACCCTGGTGTTTCTCCTGCTTAGTCAGCTGTTCGTGTGTAATCATCTCCCACCTCCTCCCAGGTTCATTCTCAGTTTTTAGCCTACTCTCTATCTCAGAGAAGCACACATCCCTATCTGCATTTACATATTTCCACTTATGAATTCAGAAAATTTTTAGAACTGGGAAGTATTTAATGAGAGCTTCTTCCACCCAGTATTTTCTCCTTAATGGTACTAATTCCATCTACTGACCTGGCTCAAAGCCCCATGCTCTAAATCACGTCTCAACCCAATGGACATTTGTAGCCACAGACTCTGTCTGCTACTGCTGTAGAGTGTTGGGATACACTTCCCTACTCACTGCCATGTACTGCTGTAACCCAATTTTTCCTGTTCTGTCATGTTGCAACTGCTCTTCTCGTCAGCCAGTGAGCAACTCCTGAAGTCATCTCCTACACAACTGATGCTGTTTTTTTGCCGCCACCTCTAATGCTTACATTCTGCTGGCAGGTAGATCCAAGGCTGGTACAGCAGCACTGCATGGTACTACCAACTATGTGCCAATGTACCAACATACAAACAAATTGCAGAGTGGACATAAACTCCTAAATTCAGAAAATGGGAGTAAATCATGCAAAAATAGTAAAATACTTTAACTCCCCTTATCTGTTCCCCTGATTTCCACCCTATCCTGGTGAAGCCCATATCCTCCGACTTCAAATCATGTCCCTCCCAGTCTGGGTTTAGCCCTCTACCCCCACCCATATTACTCACAGCATTCCTTACAGGACATCGCTCTCACTGGTAGCTGCTGTATCCCTCACCTTTATCAGTCCACTCAGGGCAACTGCTTTCTCTCTTCTCCATAATGCTGATTTTCTTTCTCTCCTTACCCTTCTAGGTAGCCTCTCCTCCCTCATCACTCTTCCTATCCTTGCCATTTATTTCCCTTCCCCTATGCCTCTCCGTCTCCCTCCCTTTTCCACTTGCCCTGGCTTCCTGGGTGCAGCCTTCCCCTTGGATCCACCCTGAAGCACTCAGAGGTCTCCACCCTCTTTCTCCTGTCCCCCACAAGCATCTTATAGGCTCCCTCACGGTCCTTGTCGCTTATGGCAGCATGTAACATTGAGCACAATCCCAGTCCTGCCCTGTCATCCCACTCTCACCTCTCCAAAGGTCCAAGAGTAGCTAGCAGTGGCTCACATAAATGTGCATAGTCCCCCCCCCCCCCAAAAAAAAAACAACTATTTCACCCACTCATGGTTAACTTTAAACTTGATGTGCTGGTAATCCCAGATAATGCTGCTGCCATCCCTGGGTTTTCTATCATCAGACAGGATCGAAAGAAGTGGGGTGGGGTAGCCATCTACCTCTCCTCTAGCATCCATTTTGAACCTGTGCTGTCTGTCACCACACCTTCTGCCTATGAGATGCTACCCCTCAAACTTTTCATCCCCTTCTGTCCCCATTTTTACTACTGGAGTTCACTGCTGACCTGCATAGCCCCACTATCAGTCACCGAGCTCCTCACCACCCCACCCTAGTGCAGTACCCCCCCCCCCGGTCAGTTACTCATCCTTGGTGCTTCAATCTCAACTGGCTCCCACCTTCCCTCCACAAATTATGCCTAAATGTAAAGTCATTCCAGCTCTCAACTGATCTCTACCCCACTTGGCTCAATCACAAATCCCTCAGAAGACATTCCCTCCTGGAATGGGTCCTCTCCTCTTGACCCCCATCGTATTGTAGATGCTGGTACCCTTCCCGAAACCCTCAGTAACCACTATATGGTCTACTGCATGAGCAAGATTCATCACTGCAAAGCTCCCCCAAAATTCATCCAGATACAGTCCTGCCGATCTATGGACCCATCCTCCCTTCATGCTGACCTGGTGGCTACTGACTAGTCCCCAATTTCAGCTGATAGCAACATCAACATGGACCTCTGATTCTTTAACTCTAAGTTCATGTCTGTCTGGAAATCACCATGCACACCGAGAAAAACTACGGTCCAAGGTTCTCAGCTCCCATGGATCTCAGTGGAGTTGCTGGCCTGCCAATGAGTGTGTGCCATTGACTGGCAGACCTACAAGTACACTGGTTCCCCTTCTGACCTTACTAGTTACAGCGCCCTTCGTAAAGCCTGTACCTTAACTACTAGGTTGGCAAAGGCTGAATACTTCACATCCACACCATAACAACCTTAATCACCCCTCTAAGTTGTGGAAGATCATCATGTCCTCTTCTCCCTTCTGGCCCCCCCCCCTAAGCTGGGCAACATCCCATCTCAGACCCTGCTGCACCTTTTAATTTATTATTTTTTTTAATTTTATTTACTTACTGCCTGTGCCCTCTCCCTCCATTACTGCTGCCCCACCACCCTTCCATCCAGACTCATGCTACCCCACCATCCCCGTCTCCTCCTCTACCACACTCTTCTTCCCTCAAAGCCCCTTGGCTCTAAACCCTCACAATGGCAGAAGCCATGACAGTCTTGATCCCAAACTCCTGCATCTCTCAGTCCCTGCCACTGCTCTCCCTGTCACCCAACTACTTAATGGGACACTGTCAACCCCCTTAGGCCTCAAAGTGTTACTAGTCAAAAAAAAAAAAATTTTTTTGACTGGTCACATTCTGTAGAGACCGCTAATGTGGCTGGTTGCTCGATTTTGATTTTTTCACTTTTTGAAAGAAAAAAACAAAAAAAAAGACTGCCCTCCACACTGGTGTCATCACACAGAAATATGTTTGTTTACATTCCTTGATCAACTCCAACTGCATCTTTCCTGGACTTGGGAACACCCCTAACACAATCCGGCCACTCATGATGCAGTGCAAGTACAGGAGCTGCATCATGAGTGGCTGCACTTTTAAGGGGTGTTTCTAATGTTCAGTAGATATGAAATAAAAGTAGATCAAGGATTTAAAACAAAATGAAGTTGGGTCTAACAATACAGTAGCATGCATTTCAGTTCAGCTAAGCAAAGAGGCAGATAAAACAACCAGCAATATTAATTTTAGAGAAGGTAAGCAATCATAAAATGTGCGTTTTTTAACTAGAAATAATATGATGCAAAAAGGCTGATCGTGCCCCTTTAATCAAGTCAGTAACAGTAGGGAGAGGAGCAGGGTGGTGGACCGGGAGGGATAAAACCCTGCATGGACAACAGGTCCTGGGTCAGATAAGGAACTCCAGAGCACACTATACGGGCCTTTGTTTTTTTCCTGCCATTATTGTCTATGTTTGTAAGTTTCTAATCTCTCCCTCTCACTAGCCACATCCCCAATACACAGAAACAGGCTACGCTGACCCCCTTCCTAAAGGGGGTAACCCAATCTCCCCTGAAAACCACCACACACTCTCATTCCTCACTGTTCTGGCTAGACTCCAGGAACACCTTGCCTACTCCAAACCCTCCCCTTTTCTTGCTTCTTCCTCATTCTTCACTCCCTTCCAGTCTAGCTTTTGAAAGTCCCAATCCACCTCCACCTCTCTCCTACGGCTCACTGACTGTATTCTATCTGGCATGGATCAAGGCCTGGTCACCTCTGACATTTTTGCTGACACCACATCCTCCTCGACAAGCTTAAGGTTACAGGCCTCTCTGCTTCCTAGTGCACAAATTCCATTTCTACCTTGAGGGCAGGTCTCAAGCTATCTGAATTGACAACGCCTTATACTTTCCACTCTCCATCTGCTCTGGAGTGCCCCAAAGGTTAGGTTCACCCTTGCTTCTATTTTTTTCTCCATGTTCCTGAATGACCTTCCCTCTACCTGTGCATCTGCATCCATTCATATGGGACTGGGAGTAAGGGGCCAAAAAGGGTGGTGGAGCAGCAGCAGTAACTAAACAATGAGCAGCATCTCAGGCGGATGTGACAGATCGTTAGGCCTAATCAGCCGGCAACTTTGTATGTATGTATGCACATGACATAGTATTCCACACGCTCTGGCTCCTCTGCCTTAGCTGCATGGCCTGGCCTCCAACTGGACTTTAAAAAAAAATCCAGTACTGGTTCCAGGCTGATCAGTCGTCCTCAATGCCAACAAAAGGATCTCCTTGAATTCTGGCACAAAGCAGAGACTTGCTATGCTCACCCCCTTGTCTTCCTCCCACATCCTTAATGATGCTGCTACTGAGCATGTCTCCACCTTTAAATACTTCAGGATTTGGTTGTAATGTCACCTCAGTTTCTCTGTTCATGTGGAATCCATCTACCAAAAGCTCAACCCCAAACTTGGTGCACTCCACAGGAATAAAGTCAAGTATCCTGATTCCGGACTTCCGGTGACGTCATGCACTGAAGAGAAGCAAGGTCGTGGGGCTCCCTCTGAGAAGTGACAATCTACCTCTAAATAGCAGCTTTCAACAGCACAAAAATTAAAACATTGCTAGCAGGAGGTAGCACTATGCCTAAGAAAAGGGGAGACACCGTCTATAGTTCGCCGAAACGCCAGGATGGTGAGAGATTTCAGGAGGAGGATTCGGAGAGTGGGGACTCGAGGGCCTCTTCTGCTTCGCGCCATAGCAACAGGCAATCTGACAGAGTCCCGATCTCCATACTGCAGAGACAGATGTCTCAAATGCTTGCAGAGATTCGTGAATTTAGAAAGGAGATGCGGTCCACTGTTACAGCCCTCCGCACTGATCTTAACAAGCTGGAAAAAAGTGAGAGTGACTGTGAGGAACAACTGACAGCAAACGATAAAAGAATCGAGGAGGCCGAACGGGCCATAGTACAAATGCACACACAACTAAAGGCCCTGCAAGATCGTGCGGAAGACGCAGAAAGCAGAAGCCGATGAAATAACATTCGACTTTCAGGTTTGCCAGAAGGATTAGAGGGCACGGACATAATACCATTTACTCAGAAATTACTACGAGACGTTTTAAAACTACCAGAGGATCTCACATTGAGATGGAGAGTGCATCGCACACTGGCCCCAGGCTCATGGGGCTCGCCCGCTGCACACCAATAAAAATTCCTTAGACACCGGAGAAAAGAAAAGTGTTACATACTGCCTGGAAGTTGGGATCGGTCCAGTATGGGTCTCACAGGCTCTACTTGAAGAATGATTTTGCACCGGAGGTAATGGCTCGCAGGAGAGCCTACATACCGATCATGAGGTTTCTTAAAGGGGCAGGCATACGATTCAGAACCTTATACCCATCCAAAATGCTGATCCATTTTAAAAAAGGGCCTTGTACATTTGATAGCGCACCTGCAGTAATCGCGGAACTGAAATCTAGGCAATTAGAAGTACCTCAGCACCGCCCTGACACAGAAATGACAGTTGCCTCTAAACTTGCTCAGAAAGTGTGGAGTGTTGGCCAGCGTGACTCCCGTCGCCGTCAGGGTGCTGAAGCCATTCAATCCATCATCAATACGCTGAAATCCAGATCTGGGAATGTATCGGGAAGTGAGACTGCTACACCGAGCCTTGAGACCTGAAGGGAGCGCAAGTATTGAGCTGGACTTTCACCTACTGACTCGATTAAATTAAAACGAAGTAGCTAATAACCAGAGGAATTGACAGCATTAAAGGAATAAGAAATGTCCTGATTTGTGTGTGGGGGAGTGTGATGCTGGGCAAGTTGGCTGGTGGGTAAGGGGGTGGGCTGGCAGCGGGAGGTTGGGGGAGATCCATGTATGTGTTGAGTTGGCTGTGGCGTGAGGCAGGTGCTAGGAGGTAGGTTGCCAGCGGCAAGTGGTGATGCTGGGGAGGTTTGTTATGATATTAGCTACTCGATTGGTTAGGAGTTGCGATGAGAAGCCCAGGCGGTTGGAAGGTTGCGGGTGTGGGGGGGTTTGGGTGGATAGTTGGATCAATACTGAGTGAGTGGTACTACGTTAGATCTTGAGGGCACTGGGATGGAGATTGTATTGCATCATTCCTAATGGGGGGTTGGGGAGAGACGGGCGATCACCTCTCCGGAGGGAGGTCGTTGGATTTGAGATGGGGATCATTACTTGGGTGGATTAGGTTATGATTGGGAGGTAACGAGTGCTGGGAGGCATGTAGTGGGGTTGCAGCAGTGCTGGGTGCAGATTCCGGGTTGGGGGAATCACGGGCGTGAAGGCCTATGAGTGCTTGACCTCCGTGTAGTGGAGAGGGGTAATGACCGATTTACTTATTGACATACATGGGAGCTATGGGCTATGTGTTTCTTGTGAAGGGAAGTGGGGGCCTCACTGCAGTTGGGATAATGATTGCAAAGTAAGAAGATTGAATTAGGCAGACAGGGCGGGACTGTTGGAAACAGTTTGAACAAGAGGGAGTAGTCGCACTTTTCCTTGGATCCCTCGGTAATTAAGAATAGAGGCGTGGGGGTGGAGAATTGCTGTATTCCCCGTTACCCAAAGTGGTGAGCCACTCCCTACAAGCCAGCGGAAAATCACCGAGGTACATAAAGGAAAATTGAGGGGTCCGAAACGCCCGTTCTGTGGAACCATATTATGGGTAGGGAATAAGGTAGAGGGGGAGTGTAGCAGGAGGGGGCGAAGAAATGGATCATACGGGAACGGATGGATATGGGGGAGAGTAAGGAATTTGGGGGTAGAAGAAACGACAGGTAATAAAATTACAAGACACAATGCAAGATCATAGTTTTCCTAAATTCCAGGGATGGTTCTATGCGAGTGTTTCACGAAACATGGCCTGATCAGGGTGTCTGAAGAGTTCAAAGGGGGAAGCTTGGGTGGGGGCAGGACATAAACAGTCAAGAGGCTGGATCAACTAAACTGTTTTGTATTATTCGAGTCTTAGGGGAGGTGGGGCAGGGAAGCCCAACACCACAACTCTGGGGGAGGAGTACCTCAGTTTACTAGGGATGCGGGAGGATACTCATCCTCACTGATGTGGGGCAAATTGCTACACACTGGGACAGTATATCGTCAACCCCGACCAGTTATAAGTGCTGCAATAGGGGGAACACCTCTAGGAGCCCGTCTCAACTACTTTTTGTCGAGAGGCCAGGGGTAAACCTGTTGCACCTTATTTTAAAGTGGTGTTCTTGTGAATGGTGAGAGGGAAGGAATGCTCCCGGGTGGGACAATCCCACAGTTAAAACCAGATGGCATTGCGGATGAAACAAGGGAAGTGAAACAGTGGATGGGGTGCACCCACCGTGGAGGCAGTGTAACCACTACCTACTTCATCTAGCCAGACTCCCCTTTCAGACATTTAAAGCTGAGGGAGCTCGCGACACCGCCATGACGGTTGCCTATCCCGCTTACCTTTTCCTGTAGGTACGTATTACCCAAGGCCCTACAACAAAAGGGCATTGAAGGTAGGGTTATTTCCTGCCACTAGGTCTGGGCCAGTCCTGGATCGATGGAAGTGCCAGATATTGTTGAAATGGCCACGTTGGCCACCTGGTGGTATAATTCACCTCAGTTATATGTTGTCTTATATCTGTTATCATGTGGATGTTTGTTTGTAAGTTATAAAGTCACCAAACTCATGAAATACAAAGTATGGTTACAAGATGGGTATAGGTCTGGGGAACTTTAGCGTGGGGGAGCAGGGAGGCCAGGCATTAAGCGCAACAATAACTTTGAATAATGCATACCCCGGGGCTGAAACTAATGTGTCTGAACATTAAAGGCCTTGCCTCGCCTATTAAAAGGGCAAGAGCTTTAGCCTATATTAAAAAGTCGAAGGCAGACTTAGTCTACCTCCAAGAAACACACATGAGCCCGGCTGAACATGCTAAATTGGCTAGATTGAGCAGAGGGCAAGTATTCCATTCTTCGTGCAAGGAGGGCAGAAGGAGAGGGGTGGCTATTATACCTTCCCACACCCATTCCAAGCAGAAACAACCTGGTCCGACCCAGAGGGTCGACTAATAATCACACAGGGGAAAATAAATGATTCGGAGGTTACCCTTGCAAATATCTATCTGCCTCCAGGTATTTCAGTTCTAAATCTAAAACCACTATTAGATAAGATTATCCAGAAAACTAGGGGTGTCCTCCTGTTGGCGGGAGACTTCAACTTAACAGTAGACCCCCGTGTAGACTCTACTAGTAGGAAACCCCAGACGCAAACAGCCACCCAAAGGTTTTTTCGGAAGTTTATAGCGGAGATGGGGTGGTGTGACGTCTGGAGGAGATTACATCCGAATATAAAAATTACTCATTTTATTCCCCAGTACATCGTATCTCTCGAATTGATTATGCTTACACCCAAATTGAAAATCTGGGTTCCATTCAGGATCTCAGTACGGGACATCTCGATATCAGATCATGCCCCTTGTTGACTTATTGGGATCTGGGCTCGCCAAGGAACACCCAGTATGCTAATCCATTCCACCTCCGATCAGAAAAATTTAGAGAATTCATTTCAGATAAAATCGCAGAAATTTTCGGAGATAACCCTCCCATGACTCTACTCCATCAATACACTGGGGCACAATCAAAACAGTCCTTAGGGGACATATAATCAAGCATACAGCCGAAGTTAAGGAGGCGACGCCAGAGCAAAAGGCCAAACTGGAGGACACCCTTCATTTCCTTCAGATGGCGCATCAGCAGGGGGATGAATCGGTCCTACCCCAACTGCAGCACGTTAAATGGGAGCTAGATTTACTTGTCCAACAACAAACTGAAATCGCCTTGATGTACTTGAGGCAAAGATTCTACGAAGTTGGACCACGAGCGACCCGACTGCTTGCCTATCAAATACGCAGGCAAAGGAAGAGTGCCACAATTACATCTATCAGGCACCCGGTTGGTGGCCAACCGCTCTTTAAATTACATGATATTGTGGATGCCTTTGCAACTTTTTATAAATCTCTATACACCCCAGAGAATGAACCATCTGAGGCCCGGATAAGGGAGTACTTAGATGCAATCAAACTTCCATCACTCACGGAGGTGCATAGGGAAACTCTGACTGGTCCCATCACTGAGCTTGAAATAATGCAAGCGTTAGCTAGATCTAAATCAATGAAAGCTCCGGGGCCAGACGGCTATAGCGCGGAATTCTACAAGGCCACAAAAACTCAAATCACTCCTTCACTCATAAGGCTGTTCAATTCTGTGCTAGAGGGAGAAGCGACCAATCTTGGTCCTATGCAACCATCTCTGTAATACCCAAACCGGGTAAACACCCCCAAAATTGTGGCTCCTATAGACCAATATCGGTACTTAACCAGGACTATAAAATTTTTATGAGCATACTGGCGTGTCGTATTGACCAGATGCTCCCCTCTATAATACATAGGGATCAAACGAGATTTGTTAAAACCCGAACCACCAGGGACAACATCAAAAGATCCCCATATGTAGTGCACCAGATGCAGGAGGTTGGAGATCCGACAGCCCTAGTGAGCCTTGACGCAGAGAAGGCCTTCGATAGGGTCACCTGGACTTTCTTGTACCATACTCTAATCAAGCTCGGATTTCCACTTCCCCTAGTTCGAGTCATTCAAAACATATATTCCGCCCCACAAGCATGCGTCAAGGTGAGCGGACACCACTCCGGGTACTTCCGTCTCTATAGGGGCACCAGACAGGGATGCCCCCTTTCGCCTCTGTTATTCGCTATTGTCATAGAGCCACTAGCACAGCAACTTCGAGACTCCGGGGAAATCCAGGGGGTTAATATAGGTAATACAGAACATCGCACTTCCTTATATGCAGATGACATTCTCCTATACCCCCGGAACCCCGATCAGACTGTTCCCGCTGTACGACGGGTGTTAGATTCCTATAGCTCAGTATCAGGCTATAAGTTGAATCTCTCTAAGACGGAAATTCTACTTTCACTACGCCCACACACAAAGGATCCAGATATCTTACCGGTAGGTGGGATTTACAAAAGTTGAAATACCTAGGCATCTACATACCACAAGATGCCACAAAATATTTTGAGCATAATTTCAAGCCATTTATCACACAACTAAAACAAGATCTGCACAGCTGGACAGCTGTACCGTTAAACCTCACTAGAAGGGCTGACCTAATCAGAATGATTACATTACCGAGAGCCTTGTACTTGTTCCAAAGCATCCCCTTATATATACACCATTAAAAATTTTTCATGGAATAAACCGCCTGATAAGGAACTATATATGGGCAGGTCGGAAGCCTCGGGTCCGCTTTAAGGTACTCTCCCTCACACGCCAGTGTGGGGGCATAGCACTCCCTGATTTAAAGCTCTACCAGCAGGCGATTACCCTCACACAGGTAATGGCTAGACAGACCAGCTCATCCATCCCGCACTGGCTTGAAATAGAAAGGACTTGATGGGTGATCAAGCCTTTCTGAAGGCAATTTATCGACAAGAGCTGGGAGAGAGAACCCGGCCGACCACTAACCCCTGATTGAAGGCGCAACTTAAAAATTGGTATCTAATTAAAAAAAATGCAGGGGCTGACACCTTTCCAAGCCCTCCTATGCCCGATTTCGAGTCTTACTGATTTACCGCCTAATAATATTGATAATGGCTTCCTTAAATGGGAGGGATGCGGGCTGAGATACCTGGGTCAGGTGGTTGTGCATGGTAATATTTGGTCCTACGCAGAAATGCAAAGGAAATTTCACCTCTCACACAAAGATTTCTTCCGCTACCTCCAACTGCGGCATTATGTCGAGAGACTCCCGAGAATACTCTGGAACGCACAGGAACTCCCAGCATTGATTCAATGTCAACTTCAATTAAATGCCTCGAGGAGGCAGGATCACTTGATCTCACTATATTATGGTACTAATACACAAAGGGACTCACTCACGGATAATGTCCGCACACAGTGGTCCCAGGAAACGGGGTATCAACTTTCCTTGAAGAATGGAGGCAGGCGTGCAGCCTCTCGGCTCGGGTGACTAGCTCGCATCAATGGCGAGAATTCGCCAGGAAATTTCTGGTACGTTATTTTAGATCCCCGGTGGTCACCAGTTATTACTCTCCAAACAACACTGCAGACTGCTGGAGAGGATGCGGGGAGCAGCGTGCTAACCTGACTCACACTATTTGGGCTTGTCCAGCCCTCCAGGTGCTCTTGCAACTGGAGACTCAACTGCGAGAGCGAATAGATCCGCACTTTAAATTAACACTAGACTTATTCCTGTTTCTCAACTTCCCCAGAACATATAGGTGACCTAACACTAGGTACCTACTCTCCTTACGCCTGACCGCAGCAAAGAAGGCAATTACTAGACACTGGTTAACTACAAAAAAACCCTCAATTCAAGATTGGTGGGATATAACGAAGCAGATCTACAGCATGGAGAAAATAACATAACCTGAATGAAAAAGGGGAAAAATTTTTAGAAAGATGGTCACGTTGGCAATTGTACTACATCTCGAAGGATAACACCTTCATACCATAACATACTCTAAAAGTGGGATGGTTATTTGACACCAAGATAAAAACAGGACGGTTGCCCCTGGCCTGGCCTCCCTGGTCCCTCGCGGGAAGTGCAGAACTATCAATATACACTTATAAGGGGTTGTAAATATTGGAGGGGATAGACCAGGACTTGGGATGGGGCATATTTGCTCGGTAAAGAGAAGTTAATCAGAACAAATGGTAAGGGTCACTAGAATGTACCTCGAAATGAGAGGAGAAATGGAGCTTAAAAAATGGATGATGCCCCCGAGCACCACCTTACTGGGAGGAAAAAAGAAAGTTGGGAAGAGACTGGCAGGGACTATAGGGTATTACTGAAATTAATTACACATGCATTAACTGAACCTAACGTGACTTCGAATGAAGGCTCACATATTAAGCATATAAAGGAAAAGGGTAACTGGCCTGAAACCTTTGGCCCCTTAAATCCAAGGGGGTATCTCAAAAGCTGGTTTCCCGGGCCTAGAGGCTAAGGACATCGACCTAGAAAATTATACATGAACTGGTGAGGATTGTAATAATGAATGCTAGAATCTAATTCTTGAATGTGTATTGTATTAGCTAAACAAATTGCCATACAATAAGGGACTTATGAATGTATTTAGAAATATGTGAGTACTGGTGACATATGTATGTATATAAGTTGAAAAAATTTTAATAAAAAGAATTACAAAAAAAAGTATCCTGATTCCTGCCTGTAGAGAGACTGTCTCAAAGATGATTCTCCATATCTTTAATTACAGTGACATTGTTTATAGTGCTGGTCCCACGTCCACCCTAGACTGGACCACTTCTTTAAACACCTTCTGTCGCTTTGCCCTGGAATGCCCCCCCCCAAAAAAAACCCACCAGTATTCCCTGTATTCTTTCCTTTTTCCTTCCTTTGACGCCTGATGCTTCGCTCACTGCACCATCTTTTTCTCCAAATTCTGTCTTGGTTCCCTCCCCACCAACCTTTCCTCACTCCTACTCCTACTCCATCTGTAACCCTGGCCCTCGCTCTCTTGCCCTCCCCCCAATAAAATACTCTACTCAGCAGGCCCTTTGGCACTGAGGGTTGGGGTGCTGGACGCTGGCAACCTGTGTTCGGGAAAGAACGTGGGCCACCAGGGTCAACAGAAGTGGAGAAGGATCGAGCATCCCAAGGACTCATGATCTTGTCAGAGGAGGGGGAAGTGCCAGCAGCCGGCGAACGCATGCCCCCTAGCGGAGGTTGGGGAGGCAGCTTGCAGACGCTGAAGATGTGGGTGGGGGATGGAGCAGACGCCTGGAGGAGCACAAAGGAGCGTGCGCTCTGCTGCTAGCATCACTGCATGTGCTATTCACTGAGGGAAGGGGAAAGTGGGAAAAACAAGCGAGTTCTCTGCCACAGAAGGATGACAACTGCACCCCCCCCCCCAGTGCCACCCGGGAAGACCCCTACCCAAAAAACTGGATCCGGTCTGGTGGGTTGAGAGGTCTCCCCAACCCCTGCCATGAAGGGTAAGTCATGGGGAGTTAAGGGGGAGGGGGTCCGATACCTGGTGCTCTGCAAGGGAAGGGGAACATCAAGAGGCAAAACCAGCAGAGTACTCCGGGAGAAAAAGCACCAAAAAATAATACTCTAATGGACAAGCTGCTTTCTCTTTCTGCTTCCCACTACTTTGGGATTCCCTTCCCCCACCATTCGTACTGCTTCCTCCTCCCACTCAGTCAAATCTCTTCTCCGTGAATTCCCTGCTCACTCCTGCAGATACCACCCCCATTCTGGGCTCAGGCTGAAATCTGTGCCCTCCTTTCCACACTCCCCCATGCCACTCTCTAACCTCCCCCGCTTTTCCACCACTCTTCCCAAAAGTTAACTCCACTGTACCCTGTTCATACCACCATTTGCTCCAGCTGCACTTTATTCACGGTTGCTTTCTGATGCTCTGCCTAAGCACAACATGTTAAATTTTGTTATTACTATATTTTATAACTTGCATTTTTGTAATCCATTGTAACTTATTAATACACTATCTTCTGATAAATGGAAACTGGCTACGTTCACCCTCCTTCCCAAGGGGGTTAACCCCATCTCCCATGGAAGCTACTGCACAATCTTCCTCCTCCCTGTTTTGGCTGAACTCCAGGAACTCCCTGTCCCCTCCGCACCATTCCCATTTCCTTGATCCTTTCTCTTTCTTCATTCCCTTCCAGTTTGGCTTTAGGAAGTCTCACTGACTCCATTCTATCCAGCATGGATCAGAGCCAGGTCATGTTTGCCATTTTTGTCGACTTGGCCAAAGCCTTCGACACTACTGCACACCCTACCCTCCTGGGTAAGCTTAAGGCAGCAGGGTTCTCTGCCTTCTCAGTGTAGTGGTTTCACTCCTACTTTGAGGGCAGGTCTCAAGCTATCCAAACTGACAACGCCTCAATGAATAAAAGGTTCTCTGTGACCTTTGGCACAGAGACTTGCTATGCTCATACCCGCTCTTCCTCCCATATCCTTGACGGTGCTGAAATTGAGGAGGTGTGCTCCTTTAAATACCTTAGGATCTGGTTGGATCACCACCTCGATTTCTCAGTTCATGTGGAAGCCATCCACCAGAAACTCCGCCCCAAACATGGTCTAGTGTACTGGAATCAAGCAAGTGTCCTGCCGCTTCCTGTTTATAGAGAAAGTGTCTTGAAGATGATTCTCCCAATCATTGATTATGGTGACACTTTACAATGCTGCACTCAAACCCACTCTAGATCAGACCCCCCCCCCCCCAACACTCCTCCTGTCACTCCGACTTGGAATGCCCCTAGAACCCACCACTGTTCACCATTTTCCACCCTTTCTTCTCCTTCCTTTGATGCCAGGTACCTTGCTCATTGTGCTACCTTTATCTCCAAATTCTGGCTTTGTTTCTTCCCCTCCTACCTTTCCTCCCTCCTCTCTTCCCTTCCTTTTACTTCCTGCTCCATCCATAACTCTTGGCTCTCACCGTCTTGCCCTTCCCTCCAATAAAATACTCTGCTAGCCAAGCTACTTTCTCCATTGGTTCCCTCAATCATTCTTACTGCTCCCTCCCCACACTCACTCAAATCTCTTCTCCATGAATTTACTACTCACTCCTGCAGTTGCCCTAGATTCTGGGCTTGGACTGAAGTCTGATGGTCACAGTTTCCACACTCCCCCTTGCCCCCCCCCCAGCTACCAGCACTCTTACCACTTGCATGCCTTATACAGTGCAAAATATTGTGCTGAGCTAATGTTGACAATGGATCTAGGGGAGCTGTCTGTTGAAGGAGTCAGTTTTGTTCGCGGACATCATGTGGTTCCAGCAGGATGCCGGGAGAATCCCGTAACATTCAGCAGACCAAGTTCTTCATCGTGAGCCATGTGAGAGAAGATATACTGCAGTAAGGCAGCATTCAGACTGTAGCAGTCAGGCGCTGGGCAGAGCTGTGAAGAAGCATCAGATCCCAGACACCAGGCAGACAAATGGCTGCAGATGGTACAGCTGACAAAGTGATCTGACAAAGTGAACTATGTGAACACTCATTTCCCTGAGAATGTAGACACGCTGTTGCAGGTCCTCCAAGTGTGGCTCCATTTTCTATTTGTGGCTGTATGACGCAATGACCTGGCCATGGGAGCAGCTGTTAGCATCATGAGAAGACAAGCACAAATGAGAACAGCCACCCTCCAGCCTCCGTCTGCTTTCACTAATCCCTGCCAATTTACACTTTTTTAGTTCTCAGATCAGTGCTGATAACTGGACTCTGATGCATGTATTTTTCTTCCCTTTACCTGCACAGTGATGCAAGTACTAATAAAAGTCTTACTTTTCTGGAGTATTATGCCCCATAGCATTATAGCTCCAATTTTAGAGGCATCAAGAGAGTTTCCTATTGACTCCTCCAATGATTGACAAAAAACCCACCAGTGATCTCCAGGTCTTGTACATTTCTTGTGCCAACCAGCTGGAAAAGACACTAGGGCTCCCACCATCGACAGCACATGGGGTTCTGGGACTCCTTAATGACGACAACAAAGTCTTGGATTAATTCCCTGCAAGTTTAGGTCTACCCCACAGCAAATTACACCAATGTAACTTTTCCTACATCCCTAAGTGTCGTCAGCATATCCCAGGGACACACAGGGCACTTATAAACCGTATGTCTGGATGGGCTGCAGGCACATCAGGGGTGCAAGTCACCACATACCCTGAAGTCCTGATGATGCAGTTTACGCTCCATGGTTGGCTCTATTGCGAGCCAAAACACAGCTGCCTTGTAACATACTTTAAATGAAATGGTCTGCTGCAAATTACTGGGACTAGCATTTAGATTCACTTGCCATGTGGATTCACACCTACATTAGAAAGTGTCAGTGTTTTATAGCAAGGTACACTACTAGCATCGCCATGAAGTTCAATACGCTCTAAAGACCCTCCGACTACCATGCGTGCATTTGCTTCCAGTTACAGAAAGAGCTGAAGGCAACAACCTCTGGAAACTTTCACTGTAAACAAGATAACAGAGTACAAGGGTAAAAAACTCAACCTGGCGTGACTCACATGAGTAAATAAAGCTTTACCAGATAACAGGAAGTGCTTAAACTTGCATCATTTAGTTCTGCAGGCCTCTTACTGAGGGTTATCTCAAATCCAGATCTGATCTAAAGTGTATTTCTCTGTGTGAACAAGGTTCTGTACAGAGAGATCAGATGTATTGCTTTGACTTTTAAAAGCTTTTATAAAGCTGGTGAAGGAAATACTGCTGATTGGTTGGAAGCTGTAGGATTCTCAGACAAAAAAGCACAAGTGGATCACGCAGCAATAAATGCTGACAAAAGCATGTACAGTACTTACATGTTTTACCAGAAGGTGGTGAGGTTCCTCTCACACTGTTGCATGGTGTTGGAAGACTACTGAAAGATAACTTACCCACACTACATTACTGCTAAAAAAAAAAAAAACACAGTACAGCATTAGTCTTTTTACTTATCCAGGGATTCAAATTCCTATGATCCTGGGTCAGGGACCTACAGTACTTTTTTTTTTTTGGCCAAGTACAGGATCACCAGAAATAAATTCTTACTGCTCCAATGGAGATTAAGTCAGGAAATCACAGGAACTTAAATCTGAACTCTGATTTTCTGTCAGAAACTAGTCTGAAGAAACTGACATTTTTTATGATTACTTATTTTGCTTTGTATTGTAGGAGTACTCTATTTTCTGTAGCTGTAATATGTATAACTGTTTCTCCCCTGTACCTGCTTGTGCCTAGGAACGAGCTGCTGCTCAGCGTGCCTATCCATAACCAAATTTTAATTAAGCAAAATTAAAAGGCCTATTCCACGCCCCTACACCTATGGTTTCTCAGCTTTTCTCTATCCCCAACCTAGAAGACTGCCATGGCAACATCCTTCTGCAGCCTGGATGGTGGGGGAGTAGCTGGCTTCACAGTCAAGTCGTTCAAGTGTCAGCTGACAGAGGGGCTGCAAATGCCAGGAGGCCTTATGTGTCGTCCCCCGGAGCAAAGCACTTCACAGTTGAGGCACAGAGCCAAACTCAGCATGGAATTTGGGAACTTGCATGCAAACAACAAGCTCGCCAGTGGCAGTGTCACTGACATAGCCCAATTGTCTACTTGAAGTCATTCAACCAAAACATTTTATAAAATCAGGGGTCAAAAGTATTACAACTGAGATAGTGTGAGAATCCACTGGCTCCACAAACATTCCAATAGCCCAACTGGTGAAGGCGGAGTGCCAAAGCACAGGGGGTCCTGGCTAACTGCCTGATGTAATATAAAATAAACATTAATTTTGCATCAACTCGACCATTTCCTGGAGTGCTCACTATTGAACTGTTTGGTGCACTACATGAAATGCTAACTTCTCCACCAGAAAGTTAGCATGGCTATTTGAAGGAACATATTACTAACAACACAATCTACAAGCATGCACATTTTTTGTTGGGGAATATTACTTCCAATATCTTGCACAGAAACAGACAATGACAGCAGAAAAGGACCAGTGGTCCATCCAGTCTGCCTGTAACAGCCTATCATACCCAGAGATGATCTGTCAATGGAGGCTTTTCGTCAGTGCTATTCACCCCCTTGCTCCCTGTTTTACTAGTACCTCCCACCCCAAGTAACTACTAAACACCCTTAACTTTGCACCAACCATGTTTGAAACAATTAATGGTTTTGGTACCCACCACCTCCACTGGCAGACTATTCCATGGCTCAATCACTCTCCCTGTAAAATAAATCTCTCACATCCCCCGGAACCTTCCTCCCGCCAGCTTCTACTCGTGACCTCAAGTCCTTTAGATTCACTACTCCTGTTGCATAGTTCATCACAGTTCACCTTGCTCATATTCCTTACAGGAACTTGAAGGCCTCTTATGATACTACCCCTCTTTTATCTGGTCTCGAGCAAATACATGTTCAGTGCCCTAAGCTGACCTTCATAGCATCTGCCTGACTGGTCCTGAATCATTTTGGTTACCCTGCGTTGAACCATGTCCAGCCTGCCATTGTATTTTCTTACTCAAGGACTCCAGAAACTTACACCATTGCTAGTGGGCATTCTACTTACATGGAAGACAAGGCACATGTCTTTGAGATTGGCTGCTCTTAGTCCATTCTTCACCCTCAGACACTTGCCATTTAGGAACTGTTTGAGAACTAGAGACAGTTTTACAATTATAGGTCTAAACCATTCAAGCCACATACAGTTCAGTAGTTTTATATCTGCTAGTGAAAGTGCACGGCAGTTTCTTCCCAAGGCCAGAGCTAGTATAAGCCCCCAAATGAATCACTGCATTCCTTTGTGTGGATGGAACCGTTTTCAAAATAGTGCATCCTGCATCGAATTACTTAAATATGGCTAATCTAGGCAGTATGCATTGTATCATTTCTGAAAACGACACCAGCACAACTTGAGAGACAATGATGTCCTGGACAGGGGCAGTAACTACTTGCATCAACAACGGACCTTAGCCTGATGACAATGGCATCACACTGTCCACAGTAGGTATGGCAGCGCCTAAGCCAAGCCCCAATTTTGGGGCCTCGGACTGTTTTTTTGGGGGGAAGGGGGGCTGTCATCAATGCTGCCAGAGCTGGCAATGAAATGATTTATCTCATAGGCAATCAGGACCTCACCGGCGAAGAAGACCTTTCTTTTTCTCTTTGCTTGTGTTCCAATGCAGAGGATGGCCTTAGAAGTCTACCTTTCTTTGTCCTGGTCTTTGATTTCAGCAGCCATTTCTCGGCAGTTGTAGAGGGAGACACTGATGCTGGACCCTGATCCTTCTCCGTGGCAGTTAGTGTTATAAGGGGGAGGAAATGTTCTAGAGCTTTCTTGCGGCGGTGGCTTGTAGTCTGATTGAAGCTCTGGCAAATCTCAAGTCCTCACGTTGTGAAAGAGGCCTAAACAACACAGACTTTGTGGGCGTCTTCCTTGTAGATTTTATCTCTGCACTTACAATACTGAAATAAACCTTTTGTTGGCATGCAGAGATGAGAAAATTCACAAATATAAAATAAATGATAAACAGCAATGGCTAATTGACATTTCCTTCAGCAGGTCCGACAAGAATGGTCGACAGTGGGAAAAGAATGAAAGATGGGCCCACCCATACTTATATAGATGCTGACATGACATTGTTCTGGGCGGCCCCCGGTTAACTAAAGTTTCCGTGTGGTCCTAGCGCTGAGGCAGGTGTAGTTCCAAAGGTGTGGCCCATGAAAGAGATATCCTCGAAGATCACGACTTAAACATTCAGCAAAGTTCTCCTTTAAATGTGTCCCATTTAAAGTGACACGCACCGAACTTAAACAAGAAAGAAAAATTAACGTTAATTTGTACTGGAAGCCATCTAGTAGTCCTACAGCTCTGCCACCACTGTGCTCAGATCTATGTACTGGAAACAGGTATCAAAACCAAACCCTGCAGAGGCTGAGTGCATCATGTGGATGTGAACTGAATACCAGCAGTAGAACTGTAGTTAAAAGTAGCATATTCTTTTAACTACCTAGTTTCAGTTCATTATCTACACTTAGGCAGACTCCTAACAGTCCTCAGGAAGAGGGGGCTAGCGGTACACCTCATATTTTAAGGCAAGTAGAGACTGAAGGACCAAGGGGACAAAAGCGTCATCCCGGCACCTAAGCACATTGCTACTGTAATGGGATTATGTATTAGAGATGTCACAGTATCAGAAGTCGTGGCATTGATACCATGAGCAATTTCCGATGCCACGATAACAGTGGCCGACAGTATATTCAGATCTTTTAACTAATCTTTTTGTATTTTTAGAGAACTGTCCCTTCCACAACAACTCTCCCTGACAGAGTTTGAGTCGGCTTCTTTTTCGTACAAAAATTACTTCTGTAATACCAATGTATAACAGTATCTGTGGTGTTACATGTGACTCATCATACCATCAGAATTTCATATTGTGTTATTCCTAGAATGTATACACAGAGTAGCAGCCCTACAAATGCCCCTAAATGCAGCCCTGCCATTGGCTAAAATAAGAAGTGATGTCATTGATGACATAACCTACCAAGCATAGAGGAGGGGCTTCAGGATAAACAATCGCAGAATTCCAGGGGCCTTGTGCAAGAGGGATGTACCTAGCAATAGCAATACAAGCAGCAGCAAGTCTCTGCCTTTAACCCATCAGATGACTCATTTCCAGCCAACTGGTAACAAAGAGCAAAAGAGGATATGATCCATCTGCCGATGGCCCATTTTGCTGTCAGTCTGCCTGGGCGACCTTTGGGTAGGCAACAAACAGCTGGCAATGCTCCACCACACACACACAGTAATAGCGCAGGATCTTGCAGAAATCAAGCATGTGAAGAGTATGCTCAACATCCGAAGTATGAGGCTTCACAAAGACGCCATGGACACAGAGGAGGACACTCATCTGGCCATACACTGCTTTAGAAACAGGTTTTCCTGCCAGCCCAATGGCACAGAGGGTTGAGGCGCTGGACACCACACTTTGTACCATGCCGGCAACCGGGGTTCGGGAATGAGCCTGGGTTGTCTCTGGGGGCACCAAGAGTTGGACTGAGTGGCCATAAGGCGGCTCTCCTCTCCTGGGTGGGGATTCAGTAACGACTGCTGCAAGGCTGCCCCAGGGCGAAGGCCCGCAGGTAGTGCAGACAGGAGCTGCTAGTATAGGGAGGGTGCCGCGATCGTTGCATGCGCATGCCTCCACACAAACCTGAATGGCCGCTGCAAGGGAGGGGGAGAAACCATGGTGGAAAAAGTGGAGGAGCAGGCAAGCTCTATGATGACTCCACGCCACCCGTACTGGCTCCCTAAGACTAGGTGTTGGTCTCAAGGGGGGGGTCTGTGCCCCTCACTCTCAGCCCTGTCACAGGGGGCAACCCGTGGAGGATTACCGGGTAGGTCGGGTGCAGAAGTGTTGGGGCCAGAGAGTGGACTCCTCCGAGGAAGGGGCCAAGCCACCTGCCATCTCCAGGAGGGAAAAATGTATATAGAAGGAAGAAAAAAAAAAAAAAAAAGAGGAAACCGGTTTCCCCAGCGCATGTGATATGAGACATATACAGCTGTGCAGACTGCTGGAGATCACTGGTGCAATCTAAATAAAAGTGGAGCATCTTAACATTCAGGGAGTGCAGGAGTGCCTCTCTGCATTCTGAGGGTTTGGGAAGAACAAAGGCAGGATAATGGCCCGATTCTAGGTGAATTCAGTATGAATTTGATACCACATTTGGGCAGAAACTTAGTACAAGTCATAAGTGCCACCCTATCTAGAGAAAAGATTAGATAAGGGGATCTACAATGATAGTCTAGAGCTCAGACACCCTTCATGCAGAGGAAACTGGCACCAAAAAAATTTAAATATTTACTCATCGTAATTCTTGATCTTCTTGGACAAGTCTTCACCATTTATTCATAATGCTGGGTTCAAGCCAGAAGCGCTGGGACCCTGCGGGAGTCAAAAATCTTCAGGAAGACCAGCACCAATGTAGGAGCATGCATGCAAGGGACCGTGAGGTTGGCTCACGCCATATAGGCTATCTTGGCATCAACCCTCCAACAACCTCAATACCTTTTTTACCGAGGAGGTGCAGCATAACCTACGTAAACACCTAAGCTAACAAGGGCATAAGATAGTACTTCTGGCCATAAGGTGGTCAGCTAAACAACCGTGTCTTCACAAACCAAAACAAGGGAGGTGAAGACCAAGGAAGAGAGAGAGGGAGCTCGGGGGATGGCTAGTGGGTGTATGAATAAATGATGAAGACTTGTCCAAGAAAATCAAGAATTATGGTGAGTATGTAGTTTTCATATCTTCCTGGACTTAAGTCTATCATTTTTTCATACTGCTGGGCTAGAGTGCCAAGTTGATACAAAGAAAATCCCTGAGCAGGGTGGCAGGAGTCAGAGCTCAATCAGGGCAAAAGTCCATTAAGGATTGTTCTGCCCAAATGAAGCATGCTGTCTGGCATGGACATCCAGAGCACAGTGCTTAACAAAAGTATGCACTGAGCTCCAGGCAACCCCTTTGAAAATTTCAGCAGGGTACAGAGCGGATTTCTGCCAGGGACGTAGCAACCACTCTTGCAAAATGAGTACAAACTTGGCCCTCTAATGTCACCTGGGCCATAAAGTAGCAGTGGCAAAGGCATGCCATTATCCAGGTGGAAATACACTTAATGGTTACTGGCTGACCCAGCCGGGTAGCAATAAAGGAAACAAAGAGTTGTTTGGATTGACGAATGTCCTTGGTTCAATCAATGTAGAACCTAAGGGCTCTTTTAACATCCAGGGAGTGAAGGGTGCATTCTCCCTCATTCTGGAAGTTAGAAAAACAAGTGGGCAACACCAAAGGCTGGTTTAAATGGAACTCCAAAACCATCTTGGGTAGGAACTTGGAGTGTGTACAGAGAACCACCTTGTCTTTGCGGAAAATTGTATACAGAGGATTTGTGACCAAAGCATGCATGTCAGAGACCCTGCAAGCAGAAATGACGGCCACCAGAAAAGTCATTCTCCAGGTCAGGAACTTGAGACTGCATGTAGCCAGAGGCTCAAACAGTTTGAGTGAGCATGTCTAGCACAAGGTTAATATTCCAGAGGGCAACTGGTTTTCTGACCAGTGGTCTTTTGTGCAGAATGCCTTTGAGAAATCTCTTGAAAAGAGGCAGTTGAGCCAGGGTCATGTTCTATAGTGACTCGTGACAGGCTAAAACTGCACAAAGGTGGACCATTATGGAAGAATATTGCAGTCCAGCATATGAAGGTCTAACAGGTACTAGAGAACCTTGCCCGGTGTACACCAGAATGAGTCCATATGGGTCTTGGCCCACCATTCTGAGAAGCTCCTCCATTTGGCTGTGAATGTATTCCTAGTAAAAGGTTGGCTGCACACAAAGAGGATTTCAGAGACTCAGAAACTTTGAACCTGCTCACCTTTATCTCCTCAGGAGCCAGGCATGGAGATGAAGGGAGCACAGGTTGGGATGGACCAGGAATCCCTAATGTCAGAACATCCGTCTACAGAGGCAGTTGCCTCAGAGGGGTCCCAAACAACTTGAGCAATGGAAACCAAATCTGTCGAGGCCAGTACGGTGCAATGAGAATCATTTTCCACCTGTGTGCCTCCAACTTGAGCAGTACACTCTGAACTAGTGGAAGAGGTGGAAATACATATAGAAAGCGATTTGTCCACCGCAGCCCGAATGCATCCTGACAGAAAACGCCAGGTTCTGGATTTCTGGAGCAGAATTGAAGCAGTTTTACTTTGAGTAGCAATACAAAAAAGTCCAGCCAGTTATGGGGTTCCCCACTCAAAGACAGACTGAACGACGTCTAGAGCCAACAACCACTCGTTAGGGTCCGTTTCTGTCCTGCTGAGTTGGTTTGCCAGATTGTCCTGAGCCCCCGGTAGATAAACTGCTCAGATCAGAGCCTTCTGCTTGAGGCACCACTCCCATACCCTCATAGCTTCTCTGCAGAGCGGGTAGGAGTGTGCTCCCCCTGCTTGTTGATGTAACATATTACTGCTTTGTTGTCAGTCTGCAGAAGGATTTCTTTATGATTGACAAAGTCCACTAAGAATCGAAGGACATAAAGTACTGTTTTCTTCTCCAGGACATTGATATGAAGAGGAGACTCCATACTCTCAGACTGTGATGGCCCCGACAGTAAGCTCCCCACCCAAGGAGAGATGCATCTGTGGTAAAGGGTTACCTGAGATTCCGGTGGAGCAAAGAGAAGACCTTGCAGATGGTTGGTCCCCTGTGTTCACCATGCAAGTGACCGATGAAGGGGTTCCGTCACTTTGATGGGGTAGGACTGAGGATGCGTTGTTGGAGACCACCATGTGCTGAGCATCCACTGGGTGGTCCTCCTGTGCAGTCATGCTAGAGGTCCTCAGAACACTGAGGACGCCATGAGTCCTAACACCCACTGCATGGGGTGAACCCACACGGGGTTGTTCATGATGAAATGCGCCATTTGAAGGATGGCATTCCTTCTGGCTTCCGGGAGAAAGGCCCTTGCTTTGGTAGTGTCCAAGAGGAGCTGCTGCGAAGGTTGAAGCTGTTACTTCTCTAGCTTGAGCAGCACTCCCATGGAGATCAGAAACTGGAGTTGTTGTCACCACCTCCTCTGTATCCTGTCTTGACAGACTTACCAGAAGCCAGTCATTTAGGCAGGGAAAGACCTGAATCACGACCTTTCGTTGGTGCACTGCGAGAACTGTAAAGACTCGAGGAGCCGAGGAAAGCCCAAAAGGTAGAACTCTGAATTGGAAGTGCTGACCCAGGGCCTCAAAGCATGAGAAAGTACAGTTATGTAAGAACACTCTGTAACATTATATCTTCGAGAGAAGCTCTTGCAGTAGGTATGCACATATAGGACTAAGCCGCTAGGCATCAGGACCTCATGGAAAAATTTCTAGCTAGTAGTCTCTGTCGGGGACCGCCCCCATGTCAGGTGACTGGCGTCAAATGACGTCGGTATAAAGAGGCTGTCCCCCACATCCGCCTGCCAGTTCTTTCCCGCCAAAGGCCAAAAGAGGCAAGACGAGAGAGAAGAGGATATTCCCCCCATGGAAATGGAGCAAATCAGCTCAAGGGGACAGAGGGCAGGAAGGCAATACCTACTGCAAAAGCCTCTCTCGAAGATCTACTGTTACAGAAAGTTCTTATGTAACTATACTATCTTACTTCGAGAGGGCTCTTGCAGTAGGTATTCACATACAGGACTGAGTACCAAGCAGTCTGGAACAAGAAAAAGCACTCAGGAGGAGGCTTGAGATCAACAGCATGGAACTTCATGAAAGAAGACCTTGTAGGACAGCCAACCCGAAGCCTGCTCTACAGTGAAAGGCAATGTCCAAACTGTAGGGTTTTGTGAGGGTATCTGCCACGGACACATTCTTGAAACAAGCCGCAGAATCGGCAACTCCTCTGGTGGAGTGACCTCTGACTTGACCTGGAGGGGTCTTTTTGTATTTGTCGTAACAGAAAGTGATACAATGTGCCAACCATTTTGATAGGCGTTGCTTAGAAATAGCATTGCCTTCTCTTTTGTGAGCAAGAGAGACAAAAAGCTTAGTCTTCCTGAGATCTTTAGTCCGACTGGTGTAGTATCTCAGGATTCTGTGAACATCCAAAGAGTGCAAGAGGTACCCCCCTTGATTGGAGTGCTGCATAAACAAAGCAGGTAGTTCAATAAATTGATTCAGCGTAGATTCAGCCACCACCTTAGGAAGAAACTTAGGGTTAGTGCATAGAGCCACACGTTCCTTGTGAAATATCAAGTATGGTATTTTACACATTAAGGCCTGAAGCTCGGAAATTCGCCAAGCGGAAGTAATGGCCACTAGGAAGAGTGTCTTCCAAGAAAGGAACTTCAGATCAGCTGTTACTGCTGGCTCGAAGGGAGGCAGAGTAAGCTTCTCCAGGATGAAATTCAAGTCCCATGGAGGGGCAGGAATGCGGATGGAGGGTCTCAAATGGAGAACCCCTCTGAGGAAAGTCTTAGAGACTTCCAACTGAGCAAAAGTCCTGTCTCCAAAAGAAATATGATAGGCTGAAATAGTGGCCATGTGGACTTTTAACGAGTAATGTCTGAGACCCAGATCGAAGAGGTGACACATGTAGTCCAGGACTTTATTGGCTGGGCACGAGAAAGGCTCGAAGTCCTTCAAGTTCGCCCAAATAGAAAACAGTTTCCACTTCATGGTGTAGCTGGATCTCGTGGAAGGCTTCTTGGCCTCTACCAAAATGTCCGCTACAAGAAGAGAGACTCCACAGCGGGCTTTAGCTACGTCTGCAGGAACCACGCATGTAAATGAAGGGATCTCAGACCTGGATGAACAAGGGTCCCCTGATCCTGGGTCAACAATTGTTGCAACAGAGGAAAAGGAAGTGAAGGTTCCTCTGAAAAAGGTTGGAGAGAACCCCCAACTTGCCTGGGCCAGAAGGGAGCGATGAGAATGATTCGAGCTCCCTCTAATCTGAGTTTGTTCAGGACCCTCGAAATTAAAGGAATGGGAGGGAAGGCAGAAACGAATCTGTCCCTCCAAGCGGGAGACAGAGCGTCCCGCCAAAAAATGTCTCGCCCTGGAGCAAGCAAGCAGAAGGTGGGAAGCTTTGCGTTTTGGGGTGAGGCAAAGTGGTCTATCTGAGGTATTCCCCATCGCTGAAAGATGTCGTTTACGACTTCTTGATCCAACTCCCATTCATGGACCTGGCTGAGGACCGACTGAGTTGGTCTGCCAGTGTATTTTCCACTCCTGGAACATGAACTGCGGTCAAGTGAAGATGGTGTTGTGCTGCCCAGTGACAGACTCACTGCTTCCCAGCACAGAAGGTAGGACTGGGTCCCTTTCTGCTTGTTGAGGTACCAGACAAAGCACATGTTGCCTGATTGTATAAGGCGATGACCGGGGAGGAAGAATGAGAGTAGAGCCTGGAGAGCATAAAGAACTGCTCTCAGAGTACATTTATGTGCAGGTTTTGTTCGAACCTGGACCAGCTGCCCAGAGTCCGGCGAGACCCCAGATGGGCACCCCAACCTTCTCCTGACGCGTCCGTCATCAATATCTGGGAGGGCGGATCAATGTAATAATAATACTTTATTTTGCGCCTTTCAAATATCAAGGCTCAATACAATAAGATAAAAAAGAAAAATACAGAAATCAATATTATAAAAACAGAAACAGATCAACGAACAGTAAAACCATAGGCTTTTTCCCACAGGAAAGATTTCAGAGCCTGTTGAAAACTCCCCACAGTCGTGCACTCCATAGTCCAATGGGGTAGAGAATTCCAAAGGGAAGGGGCCGAAAACATAAAAGCAGAAATTAACTCCCAGGCATAGGTTCTCCTGAACCATCCACCATTGCAAGTCCCTGATTATGGGATCAGATACTAGAACTTCCTGGTCTAGGTTGTCCCTGGTTTGGTCCCACTGAGACCGAAGCATCCACTGAGAGATCCTCATATGGAGCTGAGCAAGTGGGACTGTCTGAATGGCAGCCGCCATTAGCCCGAGGAGTCGGAGGACTGACCTGGCTCTGATCCCCCTGCGACCAGACAGAAGACGGGCCTGGTTCTGAAGGGTGTCTACCCTGTCCGGAGGCAAGAAGGCTTTGCCCATGATCGTGTCCAGAACTGCCCCTATAAATTGGAGGCGTTGGCATGGGAACAAATGGAACTTGGCCAGATTGATGGTGATATCCAGGCTGGTAAAAACCTGCACGGTAAGGGAAAGAGTGCAGCAGTTCCTCCCTGGACGAGGCCACCTGGAGCCAGTTGTCCAGGAACGGGAATACCTGTACTCCCTGCGTACGCACGTGGGCCGCTATCACAGACAGGCATTTGGTAAACACTCGGGGTGGCAGAGGAAAGACCAAATGGGAGGGCCTTGAATTGGTAGTGGTCCCCCTGAAAGCAAAAATGAAGAAATTTGCAGTGGGAAGGGAATACTGTATGCAGGTAGGCATCCTGCATGTCCAGAGCGCATAGCCACTGTCCCTGCCGAAGAAGAGGTAGAATGCTCTACAAAGAGAGCATTCTGAAGCATTTGTACTCCACGAACATGTTCAGGGAGCTGAGGTCTAGTATAGGCCTCAGATCTCCCATCTTCTTTGGAACTAGGAAAAAATGGGAATAGTAACCGATTGCCCAAAGATGGGTGGGAACTGGCTCTATTGCCACCATCGAGAGAAGGGAGATGATTTCCTCTAGGACCAGAGGAAGATGTTGCGGGGAGTAAGGAGACTTTGTGGGGGAGAGGGGTCTTCAGGGTGGTTTCTGCAGAAACTCTATTGAGTGTCCTACTGATATCAACTGGAGCACCTAGGCGTCTGAAGTTATCCTCTCCCAGCCCGGCAGATGGGAGGAGAATCTACTACCTCTTGGTTCCTCTGGAACCTTCAGAGGCACGGGAGAGGCAGGGAGTCAGGAGGTGTGGGGCAGCGCAGCAGCCGAGGCTCCCGCAGCTTTTTTGCTGGGGGGAGTCTTGGTTGCTGGATGGGCTCAACGTTTGTTGGCACGTTTGCCCTATGGTTTTTGTCTTTGTTGGTTTTGGCGACAAAAAGGACGACACTGCCCTTGAAGTGGCTAGACATAGAGTCCACAGACTTGAGTGCCGTACACTTCTCCTGCAGTTCGGTAATGATGTCCTTGACATCACCCTCGAACAGCACTGAACCTCTGAAGAGGGCATCCTGAATGGCGGATTGCACTTCAGGGACCGAACCTGACACGTGGAGCCAGCCATGATGCCGTAGGCTGACGGCGAAGGCAGAGCTCCTTCCAGCTGTGTCCACTGCGTCATAAGTGGCACAAAGCATGTGCCAACTGGCCAAGCAAGCAGAACAGACAAGATCAGTCACTTCCTGCTTAGACTGTGATTCAGGAAGGGAGTCCAATTTGGATTCCACTTGGCTAAGGATGGTCTTATGGAAATCCCCCATATGTGCCACATAGTTAAATGCCCCAATACCAAAGGTAGAAGAGGAACAGATCTTCCCGTATTGGTCCAGAAGCCGGGAATCAGGTGGAGACTAGCTGAGATGTTTGGGAGTGGCAGAGTGACCGTGAGAGGTGCTGATGACTACCAAATCTGCCTTGGGGTGAAGGCTAAGAAAGTGTACACCCTCAGGAGCCTTGTATAGCCTGTCCACCTTCCTCCGAGGGGGGGGGGGGCTAACGCAGAAGGTTGTTTCCAAATGGTGGAAACAAGATCTGTGTGAGGTTCTATCTAGGGTGGAATCACCGTAGGATCAGCCTCGGGCAGATCCAGATGAGCAGCGAGTTTTTTACGCTGTGGGTCTGGCTCCGCTGATTGCTACTGATGTACTTCCTGGATTTTCCTCAATAACTCCAGAAAAGAAGGATCCTCTGGAGGGGACTTCAGAGGATTCCTCGGGATGGGGCGTTCCAGAGTATGGGGCTTTTCTTCGGGGTCAGAGTGGCCGGACTCTGAGTCAGAGTCAGAAGTTTCTGACAAAGAGGAGGAAGACTCCTCCCTATGAGGGGGAGGGATGACCTCTCTGGGGAGTTCCCAGGGGTGCGTATACTCCCCTACTCAGGCGCCAGAGGGCTCTCCTCTGGTGTTGGGAAGGGGGAGAGAGTCTCCCGTTTCCAAAGTAGGGGATCCTGTATAGGGTCTGGCGTCGGTAGATGACTCTCAGCCTCACTGGTGAGCTGAGCCTTGGCCTCAGCTCACCAAGAGGCCAAGGTCTCCTTCGAATCTGCCGGCAGTTGAGGGCGGTGGAGGAGGGGGAGGATACGGATATTGAGTTTATCCATAGAAGAAGTATCCATATGCTGACGGCGGGTAGCATGGCATCTGGTACTGTGGCGCCAGATATTGTGGCATCTGGTACTGGGGTGCTGCAGTGTCTGGTACCCGGGCACTAGGGGCTCTGACTGAGCAGAGGGACCTGGAAGAGGCCCTGCTGGCAGGCCAGACCGTCGTAACGCTGGCCCCGCGGGCGTCGCGGCCCAGGTGGGTATACCTTCAAGAGGGTCCAAAGGACCTGACTGAAGGACAGGCCTATCACCATGTAAAGGGACACTGAATGGCGTCAGGTCGGCTGACGTCTGAGGATCTGGCGTCAAGAGGGTCCAACCCAGGAGGAGGGTTCCCAGACGGCAGCATCCCAGTAGCCTCGTTGATGACCAGGGAAGGAGGATTATAATCCCCTAGGGTCAGTCGATGGACCCCAGAAGGCAACCTGATAAGACGCTGCGGAGAGCCTGGGGCGTCAGACTGTTCGATGGGGTCTGGTGCAGGCTGAAGTCGGTGGAGCCGGCGTCTGACTTATCGGATCCCTGCCCAAGGAAGGCAGCGAAGGAAATGCGGTCTTGTTGGGAGGTATTTTGGCTAGGTGCTCTCCCGAAGGGAGTAAGCAACTTAGAGCCTTGTCCGGGCGAGCATTAGTGGGAACAACGTCCAACTTACCGGACCCACTCTGACTAGAGGGCCACGTGGAAGAAGCGGTCTTCAGGGGAGCGGAGACCTCCTTTGCCCAGAAGGCTCCCGAAGGGCCCGAGCCAGACGGAAGGGGCGACGCCTTCTTGGTAACCAAGACAGCCGTCGTGGAGCAATCCCCGGAGGGGATGTTACCTTAAATGCCACGACTCCAGTTGCTGTGGAAGCCAGTTCCCACTCCCAGTGCTTCTACTTGTCGAGCTTTTTCTGATGACCTTAGCAGGAAGTAGACATCTGTCTAAGTTTCTTTAACTCTTTTTCCATGGAGGCAATTTTCTTCTTTAGGATATGTGCTTCTAGGGACTGCTGCCTTCTCTTGCGGGTTGCAGAGTTGAACTTCAAGCAGTGCTGGCACTTCTCCACAGGGTGGTCTGGGCCCAAACAGAAGAGGCACAAGGAGTGGCCATCCTTGTGTGGAAGTTGGGAACAACACGAGTCACACTTGTTTTTATGCGATTCAGAGGGTGTTGGGGAATGACACAAGCAAATTGTTTGAAAAATCAAATTAGAGAAAATAGGTGAAAAGTTCTAAAATTTAGAGACCGACTAACGACTTGTCGAGCGTGGTTCTACCGCGAGGAACTTTTACAAGCCGACGGCGGAAAAGAACTGGAAGGCAGGCATGGGGGACCGCCCCTTTATACAGACATCATATGATGCCAGTCACCAGACGTCGGGGTGGTCCCCCGCCAGAAACTGCTAGCTAGAAATTTTTCTGTGGGGTCCAGACGCCTGGCGGCTTAGTTCCATGTGTGAATATCTACTGCAACAGCCCTCTCGAAGTAAGATATTGTGGTGGCTTGGGTGTATCAGAATGTGCTGGTAGACATCTTGCATGTATAGGGATGCCAACCAGTCCTACGGCTTGAGAAGTGGAAAATGGGTTCCTAGTGAGACCATCTTGAACTTTTCGCAATACAGAAACATGTTCAGTTTTCTGAGGTAGAGAATGGGTTGCATGCCCTCCGCCTTTTTCAGAATCAGAAAGTAATGGGAATTTGCTTTCCACAAAGGGGAATATTTTCCACTGCCCTGTTTCTGAGAAGGGCCATTATCTCCGAAGTGAGGTCTCACTAAGCAGCTGAGAGTGTATGCCATTGTTTGGGTGGACAGTCGGGAAGGGGGTTCTCTCTTAAAAAAAAAAAAAAAAAAGAGAGTGAATACCCTTCCCGGAAGATTAACACCCACCTGTTTGAGGTAATAAGACTTCCAATGGTTGTAGAACAGTCTCGGACACCCCACAACCACTGAGGAGAAAGGCAGCTCAGGCAACTGAGGTGAGACCAGGGCCAGAGTTTCATAGGGTGGCACTGGGCACTTTCGGGGGCTGTGCCTTCTGCCACGCTTTCTTTTGCAGCTGAGGAGACTGGTGCTTGTTTACGACTTCAAAGCAAGGTAAAGGAAAGGTCGCTATTTACATTAGCGATACTCAGGCACTAGGCAATGGCAGGTGGATGTGAAGAAGGGAGAGCAGGCTGGCAGGCTGTCGCTGGGGTAAGGTTGTATAAAAATGTAGAAAAAACAGAAAACCGTTCCTGGAAACAGTACACTTCATCAAAGCAATTCATTTAAACCGGATCAGTGCCATCAGCAAGAGCCACTAGAGTACCAGGTATGTGAATAGTGGTAACACAATGTTTGGCTGAGCCATTTTTACAGAAGGATTTTCTGCAATTATTTTGGCAAAGTAAATGACAAAATCATAACTTAACATGCAAGAATACACGTCAAGTTATGATTGTGATCATTTTTGTAGCTAAAATAGCAAAGGGCAGGGAAAACGTGAAGTTAACATTGTAAAGTGCCATGTGCAGAGGCTCTCGCTCCTATGAGCTTATCGCGCAGCATGTTCGGCAGCCATTTTAAGGGGCAAACAGGGTGGGAGGTTTTAAAAGGAGAGAGAGCAATCGTCTGCATTATTCAAATGCTACAAAACTGCATCCATGTTAGCTATGTAAATGCAGTTCTAGCATGGGTTTTGGAGTTAGCAGTTTGCAGTTTCTTGTTTTGGTATCCTTTAACTACCCACGATTCCTATGCCACTGTTTATGCAGACAGCCAGGTGACAGGTAAAGTCTACTAGATTTTACAGCATAAAACCATTGTTATGGCAAGCAAAGTTTTGCACTTCTAAAATATTTGTTGAGTAGTAAGTAACAGACTTGAGACAATTTTTCCAGATGCTACACACATTTAATCTTGTACTCAAAGTACTCATTCTTTCTTCATCTCGGTTATCTTACCCAAGCCTGTCATGTTTTAAAACAGGCAGCTAGGAAATCCAACTGTCTGGTTCCATGGAGAGATAAAACATTCACAAACACAGCTATGAGTACTGTAAACAAGCCATCAGCTCATCTCACTTCTCAGGTGCTGTCTGAAGTAGAGAACGAGTTATGGAAAGTTCCTCAAAATTATTTCTGCTCCTCAAACCATTTTTCCTTGTTCTGGGAGAAGGTCCCCCTGTTAGAATGAATGAAGCAAATCCTGACCCATCGGTATTAACGATCACAATACCGCCAACACAGGCCTGAGACCGAGCCTGCGCTGCTGGAGGGAAAGGATTAGAGTATCCCAGCAAACACTCTCGCCCTATAATGAGGGCACTTGTCTGTTCCACAGCATGAGTGCCTCATGTGGTAGCACAGCTAGTGCAGGATGGTAGTGGGAGAGTGCGGTTGGCTGGCTCTGCGCCTGTATGTCATTTGCATCCACAAAGGTGTGCATTCACAACACTGACTCAAGGGGAGGAGAAATGTGCCAGCCAAGAAACCTATACCCTGCAGGCTGCGAAACCATCAAACAGGCTCCAGCTCCGAATGTCAATTCGGTCAACGACCTGGGGGAGAAAAACTGCCACCAATCTCCGAAGGCCTCACCATGGAGGCAGGGGTCGTAATTAACATACAAAACCTGTTCCCTGTGCAAGTGGGAACAGGCTAGTGCATGTAGTGTTGTCCCTTGCACACACCACAGTGCATGTAAGACTGAGCCTGGTGTCCGAGACCTGTGGCACGTTCCTGGCAATCGCAGCGTTGTCTGGTAGAATAAAGGACTGAGTGGGAGAAATAAATTTTTTTTTTTTTTTTTTTTTTATTAAATCACAGTCTTGCGGAATGCCACCACACTATAAGCTGCAGTCAGTGCCTAGGGAGGTGGTGGTATGGCCAGGCCACAAGAGAGCGTGAGCTGTGATTTTTTTTTTTTTTTTTTTAAAGATCGTTTGCACTGCTTGTGTGAACCACTCAGTGTGACTAGCGTAAAAGAGGAGAGAGAGGAGAGATCGCAGTGCACCTGATCAAATCATAGCAATGGCACGGGGAAGGAGTCAGACTAGGAGTTCCTGCTATCACTCACTGAACTCATATTGATGGACAATCAATGTCTCCGGGTTATCACTGTGACACGCACTGCTGGGCAGGTGTGTGTGTACACATATATACATACATACATATACATATATATATATATATATATATATATATATATACATACACATATACATACATATACACACACACACACACACACACAGTATATATATATATATATATATATATATGGGATATGAGCCATTCGTGAGATATCATGATATCACTGGCCTCTCGTGAAGATAAATATGATATCTTCAGTCAGGCCATGTCATATTCTGTTTATACAATGTATACTTTGCTCCCCCAATACAACTCACCACATGCCCCTCTCAATGCAATGGGTGATATTAAGGTGATGGCCCTAGCAATACAACCCCACTTACAGAAAAGCTGGCAAAACAGCAGATGTCATTTATTGTTTAAAAAATATCTGGTGGATCCTGCTATTTATGGTTAGTTTTAAAAAGTCTATCTGGTTTATCCTGCCATCCCCCCAACATAACAGATTACATAGGGTTTTCAAATATCTGGTTGATCCTGTCAATTTAAATTACTAAAATATCTGGTTGATCCTGCTATTATTTTGGTGAAAAGTGATTTTTTTAAATGCTTATCTGGTTGATCCTGCCACTCTGAGCACTTTCACTTTCCCTGCAATTGTAGCGTGACCGAGCGCTATCCACACCGACGATTGGTACACAGACGCTAGCGCTTCATTTTACTGTTCAAAAGCCGCCAGCTCGGTCACTGCTGCACTCTATGTGCAGTCGGAAGCTTTTTTTCAACAAAATACATAGAAATAAGCATAAAGCACAGCGTTTTTTCAGTTACTGAACCCGGGGCACCTCCTACAAAACATTTGGCAATGTACCAATCGTCGGTGTGGATAGCGCTCGGTCACGCTACAATTGCAGGGAAAGTGAAAGTGCTCAGAGTGGCAGGATCAACCAGATAAGTTTCGATATGACGTATAGGAACGTGGAGATAACATATGACGTATAGGAAGATGGAGATAACAATGTTATCTTCACTGGCCACCTGAGATATCATGTTTTATACTGTTATTTATCTGACAACATACATTATATATATATATATATATATATATATATATATATATATATATATATATATATATATATATATATATATATATA
Organism: Neoceratodus forsteri; assembly: GCA_016271365.2. Classification (NCBI taxonomy): domain Eukaryota; kingdom Metazoa; phylum Chordata; order Ceratodontiformes; family Ceratodontidae; genus Neoceratodus; species Neoceratodus forsteri. The sequence continues at coordinate 608,095,108 of CM028132.1, forward strand.
TATCTATATATCTATACACATACACACACACATATACATATATATACACACATACATGTATATATATATGTGTATACACACACACACACACACACACACACACACACACACACATACAGACATATATAGAGGGAGGCTCTCTAGCAAACAATCATGAGAGCACTGTCACTGAAAATAAGTGAATTCACATGGCTTCCGTAGGCGATCATTTGCTTACCGAGAAGTCAATCTTGGGTGGTTAATGGGCAGAGCAGATCTTTTTCTCTGTGAAGAGCATCTACTAATTGGGTAACACTATGTAATAAGTTCTGTTCAGCAGCAGTCAGAGCCCAGGTCCGAAGATGGGGTGGAGGCTTGGTTAGAGTCATGTAAGAGCACAGATCCCTAGTGCAGGTCATATATGGCTCTCGTGGAGAAGAAAAGTGTGAAAGAGGATGGGTAATGTGTCTGGCACAGATGTCCTTAATCGGTGTTCTTGGTGGTTAATCAGGCAGGGAAAATCAAATGTGTAAAGCAGAGTACAACAATCTTTAGTATTTTTGTCTCTCCTTAGTTCAATTTAAATTTTAATATTTTTTGACCAGTGCAGGTAACCGGTCTCTGGTGCATGTTAACTTTTTGACTACTTGCACTGTAGTGCAAGCTCTAAAATAAGTTAATGTCCTTCTCTGCATGGAGGGTATGCCATGAGGTACAAGAACTGAAGGCGAGATCTGGGGATGGCAAGGTGATGGGGCTGGGGCAGTTGGCTGAAGGGGGCACACGTAAGGTTGGGAGCACAAACAGAAAATAAAAAATTTAAAAAGAATGAAGAAACAAGAGCTGAACAATTCACTCCTACTAACCAAATAAATTCAACTACGACAGCGAACTGTGGTTAGGAAAGGTTTGCCATATTCACACTCTCACTCACAAGTCTGCCCTAAGGGAGATGCAACAGCTGTGCGAACCCCATTGTGCCAAATGTAAGTGAAAACACTGTAAAAATCACAGAGGGTGAACCTTCTCCTGGTAGAAAGGGTGCTTTACACATCTAACGCTCTAGCACAATGTGGTTTGTTTCAAGGACACTCATAACAAGTTAGGTAGGAAATGTACCACGAGGTTCCAGACAACGCCTTTTTTTTTTTTTTGGTTTTTTAAAACATTTCTACATCAGGTTATTCTGTGAAGTCTTCTCTTCAGTGGTTGAATTTGACAGTAACAAATATAAGCACTGTCCTTCCCCATTTCTGTTTTCTGTATTTAACTCCAAAGGAAAACTCCCCCTTTCAGAAGATAGCACCCCCTCACCTTCTTTCTAAGAATTTCACATTTAACCTCCGCTTTTCATTATATATTTTTGATCAGCAACTGACACACAAAAGCTTCTTTTTCTCTTTTGGGGTGTTCTTGCTTATTCCTTTTCTAAATTCCTTTAGGTAAATGTACCCGCCTGCCATGTACAAAGAACTACCTTTGAAATGAAAAGTCCTACTGATGCTGATCATGCCTTTTCTTTGCTGAAGCTTGCCAGCTGACTCTGCTTCTCCAACGAGCTGCAAAACATTTCAACTTGAACTGGCAAACTTTACCTCATCCGGGTTAAAGGAAGAACGTCTGAAAGCTGTTGACTCAACCTGCAGAGCCAGCTCATCTACAATAAGCAGCTCTGACAACCTGGTGGGTGTGAAGCTAAGGCAACCACCTGATAAGACGGAAACATTCTGAAGCATCTTCTGTGATTTAACCTCCTCTTTACCACAGACTCGTAGAACCTACTCAAAGCACAGCTACCCCCTCCAATGTCATTCTTTCTGCACCTAGCACCTTCATTCATTGCTTTGCACTGGTGTTGGGAGGCAATACAGCCTAGTGGTTAGAGCAGAGAGCTTTGGCTTTAGACACCCAGCAGACCAGGGTTGGAATCCAACAATCACCACTTGCATACTGTGCAACACAAAGTAAGTTACTTAAGCCGGCCCGGTGGCGCCGAGGGTTGAGGCGCTGGACGCCACACCTTGTTCCACGCCGGCGACCTGGGTTCAGGGCGGACTCGGGCAGTCGGGTGGGTCGGCGGGGAGACAGGCTTGGCGTCCGGCAAACAGCTCGCCTGCCCGAGGAGAGATTGACCATAGCCCGCGCACACGACCCAGTGGAGGCTCGAGGAAGGCAAGCCCTCTAGGGATTGGCTGGTTGGCCGCTGAGCACGGACGCCGACGCACGCAGCGGCATGATGTCAGGGAGGTCGCTGACTGCTCGGGGAGGGAGAAAACGAGAAAAGAGCCTGCCTTGTCCGGGAAGATGTGAGGACCCAGGACGTGCCCATGATGTGCCCGTACCCGCCCAGCAGTCCACGAGGCCGACGAAATGTAAGTTACGGGGTTAGATCCCCCCCACCTCGTCCCCGCCCGGGGGGTAAACCAAGGCTCCATGGGGACTTGTGGTCGGTGTGGGCAGGGTTCCGGGTAGTGGGATGTCCGTGGGTCATCACTGAAGGGTCGGAGGAGGCAGGCTGTGAGGAGGATGAAGTGCGATTTCAAAAAAAAAAAAAAAAAAAAAGGTAAGTTACTTAACCTCCCTGTGCTTAGTTCTCTCCCGGGTTGCACCTGGAAACAAGCTTCAGCTCAGTGTGCGACAGTCCCATGCAAAAAGTCTAAACTGATAATATAAACAACAGTGTCCACTACATGGACAGCTTTAAGGATGTGGTCCATGCAGAGAGCACATTTGCCTAAATTAATAGCACATTTTTACAATCTAAATTAAGTGCTGTTGTGCTTCTGCAATATACTAGGGCATGTTCGGTCTTTACTGTATATGGTGCTGGGACTGTAGTGCTGTACATGTCCCAGAATTACTTGTGCGTGTGTGTGTGTTTTGTCTGTTTTAAGACACTTTTAATCAACACATACCTGATCTCCCCAATCTTTTGTCTAGGTTCTTCCTGACCAGAGTGGTGTTATTGTTGTGCAGGTGTAGGGCAGCCAGGGTAATATACTTTTTCAGCAAACGCTCATGAAAGAACAGTAGTCTGCAGCGCTGGAGGATGGATGAGTAGGTTCTGCTGGAGTAGCAAGTTTGCAGATACAACAACGGCGAGACTCTACACTCCGAGGCTGGCACTGCAACCAAGGTGCCAGCATATGGTAAGACTGTAGTGGTCAAAACAAGTGGCTGACAGGGGGATAGAGGTTTTTTTTTTTTTTTTTTTTTTATTATAAAAGTCATTCAGGAGTCAAGATATTTTGGGGTTTGAGCAGGATAGTTAGTGTAGCAAAGCAGCTTTGTTTACATGAGTCAGGTCAGGTATCTGCTAAGAGTGTGAGAACTGCCCTAGTCCATGACTTACAATATAAATTATTTTTTTGTTTGTCCTTTGCTCAGTTGACATCATAGACGACACATGCTGCACTGTTGCTACTGTAACTGGTGGTGGGGACTGGGAGGAGAGGCCAAGGATACCATTCCTTGATGGTTCTATGTCCCCAGCCATTAGCTACATAGTCAAATGCAGAGAACTTCATAAGTGGCTAAAATAAATTCTAACCAGTTCACCATAGTGGCAAAAGCCTTAAAGGCAGATAAGGCACCACACATGAAGTAGTGAACAATTCCTACATCAGGGCTACCCAAAGAAAAATTCTAGAGTTTGGGGCCGGGGGTGGCAGCATTGATCCAGGGCAGAAGAACTAGACCTGGTGTGGGCTTCTCATTCTTCACACATATCAACAGATTTGGGCGGGGGGTCATTGCCATGTGCAACAAGGGGTGCACTGAGCTTCAGTGCATAGCTACCAGAAAACAACTGCCACTACAGGCCCAGGATGCCATGCTGTATGCTCAGATCTCTCCTACTTGGGGCTTCTGGCCTGGAGACCAACTGTTTTGGACCTCTGTGTCTGTGCTGGTGACTGCTTGCATAGTCGGGATTGAAGACTCGAGCTGGTGCAGAGGAGGTGGCAAGTAGGCTGGAGTGGCCAAATGAGGCCCTTTACCTATAAGCCACCCACAGTGGGTGAACATTAAGTGCATAATTTTAGAGGCGTTGGCCTGCACTGCCACTGGCGCCAATTTGTCCATACTCTGGCTCTGGCAGGTAGCACAGTAACTCTGTTAAGGCACAGGTGTTGCTTTTTGTGCAGAGGCCTCCAAGTAGTTTTACAAATTGCAAGAACACAGATGTAGCAGAGAGAAATGGGACGACTTAAGGGCTCTCGGTAAGTCTCGGACTCATCACTCAGGTGGTGGAAAATTTGTTAATTACTTTTGTGACCAAGACATGTGGCAGCTGTATTACTATTAGTCCAGTCAATGATGCAGAAAAAAAAAAAAAAAAAACTTCCATGTGATATATTTTATTGGACTGCAGAAATTGTTTTTTTTAAACTAGCTTTTGAGAGTGATCTTCTCCATCAGGTCAGTCTTCACCTGCCTGCCACAGAGCTCTGCAACTAGCAGACAGCCTCGGGAAATAGCTTTGGAGCCCCGATTGGTTGGACACACTGGAAATCCTGTCGACTGGCTGCTGCTGCACAGCTTTTCCTGGGATTGGCCACTTGGAGATTTCTGCTCTCCAAGGCTTTTTTCTTCCTTTCTCTCACTCTGGGTGCCTTCCATTCACTCTAAAGTCACTACTGTATTAGAACTGTTTGATTTTACTGTGGGGAATGTTTTACAGTGTTGAGTAGTACAGCTAAACCTTTGGGGACATCACTAGGTTGCATACCGTTTAATTTGTACAAGTTCCTGACTAAAATTTGTATTTACTGCTCTCTTTACTCTCTTCAAACCTTCCTTTAGCTCTCTCTCCCTCCCCCCAACCTTTATTTTTTTTTAATCCCACCCTCCCCGGGTTAAAGTGGCGCCACTTCTAACAACACTGCTGCCTGGATCCTTGCCAACACACCCCCTGCCCAGTCTGCTTTCTCCCTTTCTTTGCTGAATTGCACCCCCCAATTTACCTTCTGTCAGCCAGATTGTCCTGCCTGCCATAAACTAAGCCCCCGACTGTTTCCTGTAGTTCTGGGCCCTTGATCGGGCTGTCGCCCCACACTCCTGCAGCAGCGGCTGGAGAAGCCAGGCAGCCCGTGCGCCTCACCTGCCACAGGCTCTGCAACCCAGGTAAGCTAGCTGGCAGCCTCGGGGAATAGCTTTGGAGCCCCAGATTGGTTGAAGACACACTGGGAACCCTGCCGATTGGCTGCTGCTGTACGCTTTCTCCTGGGATTGGCCGCTTGGAGATTTCTGCTCTCATGGCTTTTTCTTCCTTTCTCTCCTCTGGGCCTTCCACTCATTCTAAAGTCACTATTGTATTTTTTATCCCACACCACCCGCCCCAGCCTCTATTAAATGCTCTTCCCTCGAAAGTTAGGCCAATCCCTTGCACTCCCATTGGTCCAAGTACAGTTAGTCACGCTTAATTGTTAGCTTCCATTCCCAGCTATTTCTGCCTCCTTATAGTAGCTTCTTACAGACTGGTCCTGTCATCTTTGCCCATTCTACCCTTTATTAGGATATAACACCCCAAAAAATGCCACAAGAGGATATTTTCCTGTTTCTGTCTCATCCTGATAACCTATGCACCAGACCAAATTCCGGATGCCCAACTGCACCAAGACCAGAGCTCCTCCTTTGACAGCTACCAGCTCTGCTCTCTCTCTCTTAATAGATCATGGTAACTCACCTTGGAAGCAACTTCCCTGTGGTCCTGCTTACCTTCTCACCAGGCAATGACCAGAAAATACATTAGAGCGCCTCTGAACCTTTCAGTTAAAACAGTCATTTATGCTTTATTCTTAACAAATCATTCTTGTGGCCATATCTCAGCCACCACTGAATCTATCCATGCCAAACAGAGTAACAAGCGATTACTCAGCAGGATAGAAACCATTACCTCAAGAAATTACTATTGCTTCTCCTACTCTGTTCTGGAAGTGTTGAACTTAACCCAGGCCCACCTGCTTCTCTGAACATCCCTGCAGACCTCCCACAATACAAAGGCATCAGCTTCCTTCATGTGAATGTTTGTAGTTTACTTAAGAAGCCTGACCTGATTCAGACATGTATTTTACACGCATCCCCAGATTTCTTGATATCAGAGTCCTGGATTACGCCCTCGACCCCAGACAAAGCTGTCAACATACTGGGATACAGCACCTACCTGCGATTGACCAATTGGGGGGGTTGGGTCGTAATATATGTTAAGAGCAAATTCTCTGTCACAGTCGTTGATTGCACCTCTAAGGCAAAATAATTTGAATGCCTGGCACTAAAACTAACGCTTCCCAATGAAAAGGCTCTCCTTATTGCTGCATGCTACCGGCCGCCTTCAGGTGGCATGGCCCTCCTACCTCTCTCCAAAGTCTAATCAACACGGCTAGGAGTGTATCCTAATGGGGGACCTCAACCAAAATTGGAATGATGAGAGATTCAAGAAGCTCAAGGACCTCTGTGATGTGTGTGGGCTGACACAAATAACCCCTGCAGCCACCAGACCCAACAGAAACAACCCCGAGCAAAGCTCCCTTCTGGACCTCATGTTAGTTAATAAACCTCAACATTTCGCATACTCTACTGTTTTTCAACAACCTAAGTGCTCATTGCGCCATTGCCTGCATCAGACATTCTCCCCAAATAAAGTCTGTCCCTAAATTCAAACTGAAAAGTTGCTTGAAAAGGTTTTGCCAGAATGCCTTCCTGAATGACCTGGGTAACATCAGATGGCAGGACTTCTACCTAGCCCTTCCCTCAATGAGGCATTTAATATCTTTCATAGCCTCTTAAGAGGGTCTAACAGACAAACAAGCCCCCGGGTGATCAAGACCAAAAAAGACCTCCTGGCTGGTTCTCTCCTATCCTGAAGAAAGACCTCAAGGACAGAGGCGTTTGGTGGAAAAGAGCGAGGAAATCTCACTCTGATGCAGACTGACTTGCCTTTCATGTCTCTAGAAATGCCTTCACCAAACTAATTAGGTCTGAAAAAGCTAGATATTTCCAAACAGCCCTGGAAGACAACAAAAACAATTCTGCCAAGTTCTGGAGCATCCTCAAAGAGGTTGAAGGTCATACCACCAACGCCTCCCTACCAGCCAAAACAGTGTCCGGTGACTACCTTCACGGACAGAGCTGATATATTAGAACAACTCAATGAACACTTTGCTACTGCGGGGCTGGCCTTCGACTCCTCTCTAATCAGTAAGCTCAGCCCGTTAGGGGACACCACTGAAGACAAACTCCAACATTAACTGCAACCAAAGTTATTCCTCCTCCTTCAGCTTCCACCCTGTAACATTTAAACAAGTAGAGGACCTCCTGTTGTCATTGGATACAAAAAAGAGTGCCGATGCCGACAATATCGAACCTTACTTCCTTAAATGAGGCCATTACTACTTGATCGCCCCCACTGCCCATTTAACACCTCCCTGATGCAGGGTGCACTACCCGTGTCATGAAAAACTGAACACTTCATCCCCTTGTTCAAGTCTGGGGACCTGAGCAACCTGAACAACTATCTGCCTATTTCCATACTATCCACTCTCTCAAAACTAATGGAAAAAATCGTTAACACCCAAGTCAGAGAGCATCTGGATTTGCAGAAACTGCAAAATGCCGCACAGTCTGGCTTTAGAGCCAAACATAGCACAGTCTCTGCCCTTGCTAAAGTAACCACTGACTGGCAAATTGCCTTGGATTCTAAGTAGTATGTGTTTGCTCTCTTCCTTTATCTTAGTAAGGCTTTCGATACTGTGGATCACAATATTATGCTTAATGCAGCGAGTAATATCGGTTTCGATAGTACTGCCATTAAATGGTTCACCAGCTACCTTACTAACAGGTTACAACAAGTTAAAGCCTTAGGAGAATTGTCTCCACTAAAATCACTTCCATGAGGTGTCCCCCAAGCCTCCATCTTGGGCCCAATCCTATTTGCAAGCTATATCAGTAACCTTGACTCACATCTGTGCACAGCTAATGTGCACTTATTTGCAGACGATACTGTCCTCTACACCTCTAAGTCTTCCTTGGACATGGCCCATGAGGACTTACAGCGAGACTCTCTCTCTCCAATATAATCTTATCAAGCACAAGCTTCTACTCAACGCCAAAAAAGACCAAAGTCATGATCCTCTCACTGAAGGCAGCATCAGGACCAACACACAACCCCAAGATTCTAACTTTATTGGGTGAACCCCTTGAAATCGTGGATACCTTTAAATACCTAGGGTTCTGGTTGGATAATGAGCTTAATTTTCTGTGCCACTTGAATGAGGTCTCGAAAAAATTAAGACAGCGGTTAGGCATATTTTACCGCATTAAGCATCTCCTCACCAAAGAAGCTAGAAAGACTAGTGCAATCTACATTCCTACCTCTACTGGACTACGTCGACTTCCTCTACAACAACTGCCCCTCATCAGTGCTCAGTAAACTCTACACTCTCTACCACCGGGCTTTGATGTTCATCCTCAATCTGCCTTCTCGCACCCACCACTGCCTGCTGTACCAAGAGATGGGATGGGCCTCACCTTCAACAAGGAAGAAAAGAAACGCTCTTCTCTGGTTCTTTAGAGCTCTGTCTGATAAGCTTCCTGCATACATCTCGAGCTTCTTCGAATGTGCCAAAGGGTCATATGGTTTGAGACGCTTCTCCATACTCTGCTTCCAGATACCCAGAGTAAAAACATCCTATGGCTCGGCTGCAATTAATTTCTCATTCCCTTCCTTATGGAACACCATGCAAAGATCTCTAAAGCTCTCAACCCTCCCCGATCCATTCACCTTCAAAGCACTGATAGCGGAGTACCTGAAGGAAACCTGCAACTGTTTAAGGTGACTATGAGCCCTTAGTCTCTGGTGTCTTTCACAAATCCTCCGACACCTAGACTCACTCAGCTCCTATCCCCCCCAACAGGGGGTCCCCAGCACTTTCTAGCCTCCCCTCTCTCCTACCGGTCCTCACCCTCCTACCTCTCCCATCTTGTATACCCCCTCTTTTCCCCTCCCCCTCCCAAGTCCTATAATAGTATACCCACCATTCTACATATTTTAGTAAACATGTTGGTCTATATATACTAGTGAGTGCCTAGGGTCTAAGCTTCTTTGCCTTCCTTGCTCGTCTGTCAGACAATCTTAACTGCATTTAACTGTGTTAGCATTGTATGTATAGGCCTGATTTATCTTTTGCAAGTACAATGTTTTGTCTACCATATGTTTGACTGAATTGTCTGATGTCCAGGACCACCTTGAAAATGAGCTTGCTCAATTGTGTTTATGCCTGGTTAAATTAAGTTTGATTGATTGACCTGATGACAGAGGAGAACTCTCAAAAGATGGCGTAAAAAATAAATAAATAAATAAATGTGTTAGTCCAACAAAGGGCATCACCTACAACTTATCTGTTTTCTCCTCTTTTTACTTCCCAACCACCCTTATTCCCTTCCTACTCCTCCTAACCAATCACCCGAGGGTTCCTTGCAGCCTCGTTTTCCAGGCTGGGCTTTGCTCTCAATGCAACATTCAGACCCATGACTTCCTCACACCCCCCCACCCCAAAAAAAAAATAAATAAATAAATAAAACATGCCATCCAGAGATCCGGAGAAAAGGATCCAGTGCAACCTGGCCCCTCCCCCACCCCAAATGTCACAACACACATATGGCATCAGTCTTGTAACAAGATGTCTGATGCCTCCATTTCAGATACTACTACTACTACTACTACTACTACTACTACTACTACTACTACTACTACTACTAAGAGTATCCCAGTATCAAGTTCTAAATACAAGGGATAAATTAAGTGGATTCCCATCACAACTTGCGACCCAAGAATCTGGAAATGCTAGTTAATTGGCAGCATGATTAGCAATGATTGCGAATAAGTAGAAGCTGTCCATCACCCTAATTATTTTAATTTTCTCTGGTGTCTAGTAGCCCCCCATCTCCATTATTTTTCTTTCCCTGGTGTTTAGGAGCACCCCCCCACCCTCCGTGGATCGCCATCCTCATTTTTTAATTTTTTGTTCCCTAGTGTCTAGTGGCATCCTCCCCACGCCATCTGATTGCTGTCCCCATTATTTTTTCCATCCTGGTGTCTAGTTGCACCCACCACCACCACCACACAATTGCTGTCCCTGTGATGCTCTGCCCCCTGCTTACTATATGTATAGTATTTGTATCATAGATAAACGTGTATGCGATTGTCTGCCTAGGGCAGTCAGCCAGTGTGAGGAGGCTTGACCTTTGACCTCAGAAGTGTCAGTGTGACTGAAGCAGCAGGATGTCAAACTGGCCAGGGGGAACCACTAATTTAAGGGTTCCTGTCTTGACACGCAGGGCTTCCTGCCATATGCCAGGTGATGAGAAATCGTAAAATATGCCTTTGGAGAGCTGAAAGTTTGGATTTTCTGATCCTGACAGAAGAGACAACTTTAACAGAATCTTGTTAAAAGTCGTAAACCTGAAATTCTTGCAAAACAGGAAACCAGCAGAGAGACATCAAAGGAAATGCTTTTGATGAAAGACGGTCATATTTTAAAAACTAACTGCTGATTTTTCCAGTAGTAACATATCATCTTTTTGGATAATTATACTAAGAATTACTGCAGGATCTAACTGTGACCTAATCAAGGGGGTGGGGAAAGGGATTTTGAAATAGTCAAGCATCTGAAGAGAAAAATGCTTTTTACCTCTGGATTACACAGGCATGAGACCTTGTGTCTCTAGACTGAAACTAGGCACTTAGATACAATTCAGCTGGAACTTTTAAAGTATTTTGCAGGAGCTTTTTATTCTGTAATTTTCCAATTATTTTGTTGACTAAGTATGGATGTTATATGTTCTGTATCTGGTATTTTATCTATTTTACATTTTTAGTAAACACTATTTTCCTTAAAATTCTGCCTGTACCTTCTCAGTTTCTTCTGCATGTGAATGCTGGAACAGCATTTAATTCTGATAGCTAGCTGTTAAGAGCTCAAAAGGGTGTGTTACTATCTTGCTAAAAGGTAAGAATATACACCTAGGTCTCATACTGAGTTGTAAGGGTACATTTGGGGAACCTGGCTGGGTGCCACTGGGCGAAGGATTGTATTGCATTTCCCCAAAGAGAATATCTATCTGAGCCTGTTAACTGGATATACTAGCATAAGGTTCACATTTGACCCCCCCCCCAGGACTCGAGGCAGGTGATTCGGAGCCAAAAACAGACAGGAGGGTTACCCTGTTTTTCTCCTGTTCACACTATTGCGCTTCGAGGTTGGCACTGTGGGAGCAGGGGGCCTGACCTGCGGAGCGTGTTTTAGACAGTCCCCATTTTTTCCTTCCCTGGTGTCTAGTGGCACCTGCACCCCACCCCATCAGATCACCGTCCCTATCTGAAATACAGAAAATGGTCCCTCGATGTTTTTATTTTTTAACTTGCAAAAAGAAAACTATCCTTCGCCGATCTGACTCCCAACTCAGCACCCACCACCCCAGTACATCCCCACTCACCTGAACAGGTCACTGGGCACAGATCCACTCTCTGATGGAAGACACCTCTTGCTGCTGGAACCAGCGACTGCAATATGAGAAACTAAGGTAAATGTGGTTCAATATATTCCAATGGGGGTTTCAACTTTGCATAACTTTGCCATTTTTGCATATTGCATATGGCAGACGGGCAGGAGGGGAGAGGCGCCCTCCAGGGGATCTGGATACCCTGGGAGGGTGGGCAAGAAGTGGGGATTGAAGTTCAATGCAGGGTGCTGCATCTGGGGGTCAGAAACCCGGGCCATGTGTACACCCGCGGGGGGGTTCACACTGCAAGTCGCATCGGGAGAGAGGGATCTAGGGGTAGTGGTGGACAGCAAAATGAATAACACTAACAACTGTCGAGGAGCTGCAGCAAAACAAACAGGATACTGGCCTGCATAGCCAGGGGGATTACCTCCAGGAGGAGGGAGGTGAGCCTCCCTCTGTATAATGCCCTGGTTAGGCCACATCTTGAGTACTATGTGCAGTTCTGGAGACCCCATCTTAAGAGGGTCATGGCGCTGCTGGAGAGGATCCAGAGGAGGGAGACCAAGATGATTCAGGGCATGGAGGATAGGGCCCTATGAAGAGAAACTGGAAGAACTCAACCTGTACACATTGGAGGAGAGGGGAACAGGGATTTATTTAACTCTAAAAATTGATCAGCGTTTTGCTCATAAAACCGCTAAATCTTTGTGAAAATGCATAGCTCTTGCCTCACTGTGTTTAACAAACACAGCACTTCTAGAAAATCTATATAAATACTTTCTGTACAGTTAGTATTGTCCCAAGAAAAAAACTGCTAATCAATTATTTAAAACCCTGGGACATGACAGAGGTTTTCAAGTATGTAAAGGGAATGAATAAGGGCAGAGCAAGGGATGTGTTCAGGCTTAAGAAAGGGGGAACTACCAGGGGGCACGAGTGGAAGCTGGAAGGGGGGGGGGGGAGAAGTACAGAAGGGAGCGTAGGAGACACTTCTTCACCGAGAGGGTGGTGGAACCATGGAATGCACTGCCCAGGAGTTTGGTGGAAGAGAACACAGTGGAAGGATTCAAGAAGCCCTGGGACAGGTACAGGGGGATACTGAAGCCGGGGAAGACCACCTCTTGGGGCTGGGCGTGGTGAAGGAGCAAGCTCCCAGTAGGGGGCTACCTTCCAAGCAGACACGATAGACCATGGATCCTATTCTGCTGGCTTTAACTATGATATTATGATATTCTGACACCAGATTTTCAACATGGCCCTTTGGGGACCCCACCTCTTGAACACTGTCAGTGGAATTTCACAAATCCAACCTGAAAGGTGATTTTGCAGTCGCTTGGATAAATCACCTTTCGGGCAGAATTTGAAAATATTCAATGACCTTGTTCATGAGGTGAGGTCATAAGAAAGCGGTGTTGAAAATTTGGGGTCAAAGTATGTAAAAATGGCCAAGTTATGTGCATACGTTTAAATTGTACTACACGCGCAACTGGTAATTTTAAATATTTTGACCCAAAAATTTTCAACATAGCCATTTTCTTATACCACCTCAGGAGCATGACAGCTGTCACTTTTCAAATCTTGGCCAAACCTTTTCGCACCTGTAGTGTGGAATGACACTGCCGTGGTGTGAAATCACATCCTGGCTGGGATTTGAAAATGTTCAGTACTAGGTACATGAGGTGGGGGTAGGTAATAGGAAGGCTATGCTGACAATTTGGTCAAAATGACAACAGATACAGTCTCAAAAACAATGTACACAATGTTTAGTAAAAATATCCATTTTAGAAAACTCCTAATCAAAACTGGCTGACTGCTAATCATTTTTCATTTTGATCAGTAAAGGTTGCTAATCAACTCTGTCGCTAATTTATGCATTGCAGTATTGCGACAAGTGTAAATTATTATTACAATATAGTAATACTATCTAATTTAGATAAAAACACGTAAATCTGCTTGTGGAAGAGAAGTTAAGGAATTCTGGTTGTGCATATGGAGAGGGGGCACTGCTTGAGCAGCAAAGGTGAGAAAGTTTGCTTTATGACTGTGTAGCAGTTTACCCTTGCTGCATTAGCAGTGATCCAGGTAAGGTGAGTCGAGACCTATTTACTCACCAAATTATAAGTACTCTTCAAAGTTTTTTATTTATTTATTTTTATTATTATTTCTGTTTTTGCCTCCTGATCTCCATAGCCTCACTGCTCCCTCAGGGACCTCCTAGGTATCCAGGTGCTGGGCTAGGTGTACTTCCCCAGACCTCTTCCTACGGCCTTACTACCATATTGCTTAGGCTTGCCCCCCAAGCAGGCAGGGAGAGAAGCACCCCAAACCACTCCTCCCTACCTGCTATAAGTCTTCATCAGGCAGCCAAAGGATCGTCTGGTTTTTCAGTCATCTGGGTGCGCAAGGTACCAGAGGCTGTCATCGGGCTTTGCTGTGGGGTTTTCCCCGGTGGTTACTCCCTGTCCCAGAGGAAGCCAGCTCACTGGGAGGACCAAGGAGTGAGTATAAGCACGCAGAATGTGCAGTCACTCCGGAGCTCAGCCTGCTTCCTCCTCACCCACGGCGTCCCCAGGTTGCACTTCCACCCATGGTCACCCAGGTGGCAATATTGCAGCAGGAACAGCAGCCTTCCCACCCCAGTGGAGGAGAGTAATCCCTGGGACACCATCTTCATCCCCACGGCTGTCCCTCGACGACCCGAGTCCACACCCGAATCCGGGCCATCGGTGCCGCAAGCGGTAGCGCTACCACTGCACCAATAGGCCAGCGAAGTTTTTTTTTTTTTTTGATGAGTACCCATACTCATCCCAACCCTTAGAAATGTTCCACAGATACTTCAAAAAGGTGCTGTTTTTTCCAAGTTTAAAGCACTTTTATTCATCAAAACCATATTTTACTCACCTAATGTCAAAAATGGTGAGTACATTACTTTTGAATGCCAATGTTATCTGAAGTACTGTGCCCTAGCATTGCAGAATTAGACCCAGCTGGAACTCACTGACCAGAAAGGGGGGTGGCTATAACTCAAGTGGTCCAGGCACAACCACCGGGCAGAAAAGGCATAGCAGGGTCATCCTCCTGGGCATCACTGTTCCCACCCATTTTCCATCCTCCCCTAGTTCCAGTTACCCCCAACATACCGTGAAGCAGCTCAAAACAAGATACCTTTCTGGTAATTCAGAAGTGGCTGAGATCAGGCCCACACAGCACAATGAGACTGACGGGTACAGGACTGGGCATTTGCCACTGCACCACGTCAGCATCTTGCAACACACAAGCAGCGACATTTCATGCCATCTGGAGCCGTGTATTCCCACTAACAGGTGGCAGTAGTATAATATCAGAAGCCACTAACCAGTACCTCCACGCAGGAGTGATCAAAGCCAGTCAGTACTATTTCTGCTGTCCAAGGTGTGATGGGTAAACCCAGGCTCAGGACTCGAACACAAGGCATTAACGTGGAAACTCTTTTAGGCCATTGGGTGGCACTTAATTTGGGCCTTATTTTTATTTTTAATTTGTAAGAGAGGTACCTAGAAATATATTTTAACATCTACTAACAACTGTTACTTAACTGCATATGGCAGCGAGTGTCCAGCACATCTGTTTTCTAAAACAGAACAGAACTCTGGTAGCTCAACATTTATTCTGTTACACAGATGCTAACTCATTTTATTATGAAGACAGCCTATCCAGAGCTAGAATTCTACCTTTTAGAGGAGAAAACCTTTCAGTTCACCATAACTCTCTACCTTCCAGAGAGAAGGCAAGGAGAGAAGGGGAAAGGAACTGGCTAGCACTGTTAATTCACGCCGTACACACACAAAAAATAAATTTATTTTATGGTCTCCGATTACAACCTTTGAGCTAAAACCTCATTTACAAAGGTTCCGTGTCAGTGCAAGAACAAAACAGGTAGTGCAATAACAGTGAGTGGTACAAGAACATATAGTAAATTGTTACATATGATCAACAATAATGTAGAATAAAAACTTAACAGAATCAGGTAGACAGTTTGGGAGGCAGTATAGTATAGTGGTTTAAGGCTCTGAGCTGCAAATCCGGAGACTTGGGTTTGAATCCCACAGCCCCACTTGCATACTGTGCGACCCTGAGCAAGTCACTTAACTTCCCTGTGCTCCCAGGCAGCACCTGTAAACAAGCTTTCAGCTTAGTGTGCCACTCCTGGTTAAACAATTGCAAAAAAAAAAATTACATTAAAACAATAATACAAGACAGCAAATTAAGTAAAAAGATTAAAAGGGATAGGAAGGTGTAGTAGTTGGAGGGGGGGACTTAAGTGGGAGGGCAGCAGGGAGTCAGAATTGAGTTGGGGGTGAGGAAACGATTTACATTCCCAGTATGACCAGCAAGTGGGGAGGGGTGGGTGGAAATGGCATAGGGGAGGAGGTAGCCGACTGGAAGTACTGAAGCAGAAAAGTAAGGAGTAAGGCAGTGGATGTTTTATAGAAATGGGAAAGGGAGGGAAGGAGGCAAGTGGGTAAATACCTGGATAAGTGCTAGGAATGGTTGGAAGTGGCAGAGTTTTTCAAGCCACGATAGCCGCAGCAGACATATGCCACACAGACTGAAGAGGGTTGAAGGAAAACTCAGGGTAGGTTAAGCCCAGAGTCAGTGGTTACACACACACACACACACACACACACACACGTCAGGGAAGAAAAAAAATTACTCACCACAGTAATCTGGTTTCTTCAACCGTCAGAGTTATACTGCCATGGAGAGACAATTTATGGAAATGATGGCACTCCAATTGGCACATGTCAGTTTCAAACTGCTGCTGCACTCTGAGTGTTCAGATTCATTATGTAGCCTAACAGGGTAAAGACCCTCTAACTACCTGACTATGCAGATTAAGCCCCCCTTAATCACATCCCCATAAACCAAACAAGTCCCAAGTAGGGACAACAGTGTGGACCAACTGGTTAAAGAAACTTAAGCATTTAGTCATGAACCATATAAAAATCAAAGCAGAGATGCACAACCAAAGTCTGTCCCTTTTTGCGTATAAATTCAGGTAAGGGAGGCAGAGTGGGAGTTTTAATCATACTGTGCAATCCCCTGGAACAAACAAGATTACTATGGTGAGTAATATTTTCTTATAACCACAGGAATCACAAAGTATGATTAAACTAATGCAGACTACCAAGTAGTACCGTTGGAGGTTGGGCCAAGAATGTATTTTGAAAACAGGTTATTCAGCACTGCTGTACCAAATCTAGCTTCACTTCTGGACTGAATGTCCAGGCTGTAATGCTTGGTGAAAGTGTGTACCATTTTCCATGTAGCTGCTTTGCAGATTTCCAAAAGTGGGATATCCTTTGCAGCCATTACTAATGCAGCTGTACCCCTGGTAGAATATGCCCCGAGGCCCAGGGGAGTTTGTTTGCCAACTTTACTGTAACAGAAATGTATGCAGGTTGCAATCTAGTTTGCAATGGTTCATTTTGATGCAGGTTTTCCCTTCCCCATGGGTGAGGAACAGCTAGGCATGCTCTGGCCTATGAGCCTTGGTTCTATCAATGTAGTGGCTTAGTGCCCTCTTGATGTCCAGGCTATGTAGTTTCAGCTCAGGTGAGCTGGAATTGTCAGTGAAGAAAACAGTCAAAGTGATAGTTTGATTCAAATGGAAGTCTAAGACACTTTAGGAAGAAACTTCCTACTGGTCCCAAGTACCACCTTGTCCCTGTGGAATGGAATGAAATGTAGTCCAGATCTGTGTACAGGACTTGCAATTCACTTATTCTCCCAGCTGAAGTGATGACCACCAGGAAAACAGTTTTCATGTGATGTACTTCCAGTTGGCAGTTGCCATGGGCTCAAAGGATGGCTCCATGAGCTTGGCAATACAAATGTTTAGATTCCAGGTCAAGACTGGCTCCCTAAGGGGAGGGTGAAGGTGGTTGAGACCTTTGATGAATTTGTGAATGACAGGATGACAGGCCATGGACCCGTCTACCAGCTGACATGTATGCCGAGACTGCAGTCAGGTGACCCTCAATGTCGAAGGTCTAAGGCCCAATGTGTGTGTAGGTGGGTCAGATAGTCTAGCAGGACAGGAAGACCATCCCTAGAGGGAACAATGTCCTTTCCTGAGCACCAAATAGAGAGAGAACACTTTTTATTTTGAAGAGTAGGTTTTCTTGGTGGATGGCTTCCTGGATCCCCAAGCACTGTAAGAACCTCCTCTGAGAGGTTTACACTAGCAAACTCTACATCCTCAAGAGCTATGCCCTTAGCTGAAGGTATCCGAGATTGGGATACAGGATCCTGCCCTGGGAGGATATCAGGAGGTTGTGCCTCTGGGGGAGGTGAACTGGGGAGAGACAGACAGTGTTACCAGGAGTGAATACCTCGGCTGTCTTGCCCAGTCTGCTGCCACCAGTATCACTGTTGCTGACTGTGACCGGACTTTTACCAAAGTCCTGAGCAACATGGGGAAAGGAGGAAAGGCATACAGGAATCTCCCAGACCAATCCAGTGTGAGGGCATCCATACGGACTGTGCCCTTGCTGGGAGGCCTGCAACAGAACTGTGGCAGCTGACTGGCTGTGGAGGCAAAGAAATCTATATCTCTGGTGTGCCCCACCTTCTGAATATTGTCTGCAGCACTTGTGGATTCAGTGCCCATGCCTGGCGATCCTGGGTGATCCTGCTGAGGGAGTCTACCAGGATGCTGTCCTTCCCTGGAACGTAGGTGGCGCACAGACACATCTGTACGGAGTAGGCCAGACTCCACAGCTTCACTGCCTCTGTGCACAGTGGAGTGGATCTGGCCCCTCTCGTTTGTTGTAGTACATTGTGGTAGCATTGTCTGTTCTGACTTGTACCACCTTGTTTTTTTATATGAGAAGCAAATGCCTGAAGAGACAGGTATACTTCCCTGAGCTCTAACAGGTTTATAAGCATAAGTGATTTCTGTGGGGACAATGTTCCATTGGCTGTTAGGTCCAGCATGCATGTCCCCCACCCTAGCACGGAGGCATCTGTTGCGAGTACCACTGAGGGATGCTCTTTTAGGAAGGGGATTCTTTCCCTGTCCAACCACCACTACAGGACCTGCAGTAGGGTGTTTGTGACTAGCGCCAATTTGGCTAGGGCATCATTTTTCTAAGGACAGTGAGCCCATAAGTGGAACTGTATGTCTTCTGAAATCTGGATCCTGGAACAACTGCTGTGGCAGCTGCCATGTGGCCCAGCAGGCAGGCGCAAGAACACTCTTGCTGGCCTGGGCCCGTTTAGCTGAAATGATCCTGCTATCTTCAGGATATTATTCACCCTGTCCTGAGGGAGAAATGCTCTGCCTTGACTGGTGTCCAGCTCTGCTCCAGAAACTGAACTGATTCTTGCTGGGACATCTGTAGGTTTATGAAAAATCCCAGAGACTTTAATGTGTTCCTGGTAAGGGCAAGAGCTTCTCTGGTATGCTGCAGGGCCTGACACACGATTAGCCAGTCACCCAGGTATGGAAACACAGTCACTCCCTGCCTTCTTAAGTGTGCTACAACTACAGCCAGACACTTTGTGAATTCCCTGGGGGCTAAGGTTAAGCCGAATGGCACTGGTGCACTGGCAGTGACCTGAGGGCAGTCTGAACCTCAAGTACTTTCTGTGGCTTGGTCTGATAGAAATGTGCACGTATGCACCCTTTAGGTCTAAGGATGCCAACCAGTCCCCTTTTTGCAGTGTGGAGATGATCATGGCCAAAGTCACCATCTTGAACTTTGGTTTAGTATATGCTTGTTTAGGAATCAAAAGGAAAAAGGAGAACGAGGAGCACCAGGGCTTGTATGGTGCTAAGCCACTATAAAACCAGGAACAACAAAGATACGAGCACCCATACAGCAAATAAAACTGCAACAGACGGAATGTAAATCCAAAATGTAATGTGCAGACCAGCACAAATACAAAACAGTGGCTGAAAAAGTAATAACATTTCACCTGGTACACTACCAGGCTTCTTCAGTCTATTGCCGTTTTATTTGCTGTATGGGTGCTCATGTTTGTTCCTTGTTTAGGAATCGCAGATCCAGAATAGGTCAACAGTCCCCATTGTTGCCGGCCCACCAACACAGCAGTAGGGTTACTGCTCACGGCGCCAGCGACCCGGGTTCAGGAACGGACTCTGGGAACTGGAGGGCCAGCAAGGGGGGAGGATCGAGTGCCCAGAGGCTGCTCTCCTCCTCCGGGTGGGGTGGGATGCAGGTCCCACTGCGATACCGCCACCTGGGTGACCACGGGTGGTGGTGCAGCGAGGACTGCATGTAGCAGGGAGGGAGGACATCTGCCGGGAGCCGAAGCGTTAGCACACTGTGACGTGTGTCGCTCCTAGGCTCTTCTAGCGTGCAGACGTCCTACGGGGTTGGGTGAAAAAAGGAAATACCCTCCGGTGCTCCCTGTAGATGGAGCTTCAGGCCCCGATCCCAGGGCCCCTGCCGGCAAGGAAGACTGATCCCCAACAAAATCACAGTCGCTCGGGGTGGTGGAAGGGGGGCCCCGCCTCATACCCGCCTGAGGGTCAAACCAAGGCAGCGTGGGGGTATGACTGCACCCAATGCAGACAGACGAGCAGAGACGCACAAGGCCGTAGGAGACTCCCGAAAGTGAGAAAGCACCAGGGTGAGAAAGGGGCGTAAAAAGAAAATATAAAACAGTCCCCATTTTTCTTCTGCATGAGGAAATATCTTGAGTAGAAGCCCTTTTCCCCTCTGTAACAAGGGTACATGTTCCACTGCTTTGATTGCCAACAGGTTTGCCACCTCTGCCTCTAGGAGGATTTTTGCAGAGATTTCTGGGGCAAAGTTTCTGGCTCTCAGTTTGTGGGGAGAGAGTTGAAGCTTACAGACATCCCTTGGCTCACTACCTCCAAGACCCACTTGCCTGTGGTGATGGCATGCCAAGCTTGGAGATAGTGAACCAATCTGCCTCCTACTGGTAGGGGGAGGTGACCGCTACAGCTCGTCAGGTATTCTGTTTTGACTGGGACTGCACTTGGGGTACCTGGGCTGACCATCCCATGGTCCTCCTGCCCCTACCTCTGAAGTACCCCCTGGACTACTGGTAGTCTGGCATTGCTTGTGCTTGGAAAAAAGGACCTGAAATAGGATCACCAATCCCTAGGGATGTAAGTTTGTCACGGATGAGGTTTTAATGACTCATTGTTTGTTCATGAAATCATTAGTAAACAGCAGTAAATGTTGTGGCACTGTCATCATTTCTACATTCTGATGACACTAGTGAAAGTCATGGAAGTCCTGAATAAAGATCGAACGTCATGGAATCAATGACGTGTATGTCTGCCATGACAAACTTACATCCCTACCTATCCCTGCCTCCCTTGTACTGGTACCTGAAAGTAGAGAGCTTTTCCTTTGCAGAATTGCTTCTATAGGTGGCCTTATATTCACCACCATTTTTATATATACACTTCGGTTTTGTCCTCAAAAAGGGAGTCACCCTCACAAGGAAAACCTATTGCCATAGTCTGCGTATCCTGGGTCAAGACTGCGGCCCTAAGTCATGCAAACCCTGCCATGGAGATGGAGAGAGCCATGAGACTGGCTGCGGTATCATTAGCATCCACAGCTATGTGGAACTGATATTTGGTGGCATCCAGTGCCTCCCTAGCAGTTTCCGTCAGGTCCACTGCCACCTCACCTGGGACTTTTGCCAGAACAGTATTCCATAAAGCCTTTTGGTACTGTACTGCATAAGCCATGTGGTTGGCCTGTCTCACAAGGAGCGAGGCAGCCAGATGAAAAAATTACTCACCGCAGTGATCTTCTTTCTTCCAAGGGGTCCTTCAGCATCAGTAACTTTAGCAGCTGTTAGCTGACTAGGTGCAACTGCCCTGGAGGTGTGCTTTTAAGAAAAATTTAAATGAGCTTAGGGCCATAGCCAATCAGATAACAGGAAAGGTAGTGAGCTGAGTGAAAGTTGCTGAAAGCTTCAAAATTTTTTCGAAGGAAAAACCAAGGGCACATGCCCCGAAAAGAATAGACAGGATCCAAAAAACATGCCAATGTCCACAAAAGTGGAAACAAACAACAACATGAGTTAAAAACTCAAACAAGAAACCCCAAATTTGGTAAGAGGTGTGATTAAGAGCCCTTCTCAGACACGTGAACCGGGCAGGGAGGAAGGGTGGGAGCTTACTGGTGCTAAAGGACCCCATGGAGGAAAAAAGATTACTGCTGTGAGTAATTTTTTCTTCTTACCCCAGGAGTCCTTTAGCATCAGTAACTTTAGCAGACTACCGAGCAGTACCAAGTGGGAGGTGGGCAAAGAACCTACTAGGAAAGAGGCTCTGCAGAACTACCCTGCCAAATCTGGCATCAGATCTGGTCTGCACATCCAAACTGTAATGATTCACAAAGGTGTGTACAGATTTCCAGGTAGCTGTTTTTCAGACATCCAGTAGAGGAATGTCCACTGCTGCTGCAAGCGAGGCTGCCGTGCCCCTGGTACAGTGGGCCCTGAGCCCCACTGGAGGTTGGTGACCAGCTAGGATCTGATACAAGAGACCTACCACAGGACAAATTCTCTTGGTAGCTGGCCGTAGCCGTAGGTGGAGAACAACTGAGAGGAAGAGCCTCTGGATTGTCTAGTATGCTCTAGATAGTAAAAGAATGCCTCTTGACATCCAAGCTGTGGAGCTTTTGCTGGCCAGGAGTGGATTTCTCAGTAAAGAAGACAGACAGATTAATGGACTGGTCCCAAGGGAACTCTGAAACCACCTCTGCAGAAATTCCTATTTGTCCTGAGCCCAAATTTATCGTTGTGAGGGAAGATGTAAAGTGGCTTAGTGCACCGAGCCTGTAGCTCTGAAACTTCCTGGCAGAGGAAATGGTTACCAAGAAGCCTGTCTTCCAAGTTACAAACGTGATGTGGGCCATGAACATAGGCTCGCGGGTGGCTTCGTGAGCCTATCTGTGCAAAGGTTAGGGCTCCGAGGAGGAACAGGCTCTCAGATTGGAGGCTGGGGGTGCAAGAGGCCTTTAAAAAACTGTTTAAATATGATGTGGGGGGGAAAAAATATATATTTTTTTCTTTCCCATCGAAAAGTAAGCTGAAATTGCCACCACTTGAGGGAAGATGGTTTAAAGCCAGGCGCCTGTAAGAGTACCAGGCAATCTAGCAGCTGAGTGTCTGAGACTGAATGGGATTCTACCTTTTTGCTCTTGCGCCAGAGGGGAAAACCTTTACATTTGGCTGCAGACGTTTTCTTAGTGTTTGATTTTTTTAGCCACCCTCACTATCCTAAGGACCTGTCAAGAGTACTGTGAGGATGCAGACGCTAACTGTTCCAGAACCAGGCCCTGAAGCGGAAGAAGCGTATGCCTGGATACTGCACTCCTGTCTGAGGAAGGGTCAGCAGGGAGTGAGCTGGAGCAAGTGAATGGATTGCCCGAGGGCACTGACAGAAGAAGAGGGTACCAGGCTTGCCTGGGCCAATCCAGAGCCACCAGAATCCTAGATACAGGCTGCTGTAAGAGTTTCAGAAATACCCTGAGAATCAGGGGAAAAGGAGGGATACATATAACAACCTCCCTGACCAGACCAGGATCAAAGCATCCAAAGAGGCGATCCTGGGACTGGAGCCTTCAACAGAAATGAGCAAACTGGAAGCTGAGGGGAGAGGCAAACAGATTCACTTCTAGGTGCTCAAGCGCCTGAATACCATAGCTAGTACTCGTCTGTTCAGAGTCCATTAACTCTGGCCCCGACTGATGTGACTAGAGCCTCTGCCAGAGTATTGTGTTTGCCTGGGAGGTGAATCGCTGAAAGGCAGACTCCCAGGTAGACGGCGAGAGACCAATATTTATAGCACCTGCAAACAAACAGAGTACTCCTGATCTGGCCACTGCAGTAGTGTCTGTGACTCTAAGTCTGACCTTTTATGACAGGAGCAAATGCTTTGAGCTAGAAAGATTTCTCCAAATTCCAAAAAGAAATAAGATTAATCGTGACTTTTGGAGAGTCAAGATGCCACTTACTGAGGCACTGTCCAGATGAGCTTCCCACCATAGGGAGAAGGAGTCTGTGGAACTGCGCCATCTGAGTTTTCAGCTTTGAAAATTGTTGCTTTCTGAGACCAGCAAGCTACAAGGAGACTTGCGGGTGACTCATCCTGTATCTAAACCTTGGGACCACTGCAGGCATTGAAGCCAAGCATCCCAATAGCCTGAGGAAATGTCAAAGTTACATGATTTGCTCAGAACCGCATCATATACTGAACCAGTGAGGGTTAAAGATTCAAACCCAGTCTAGTGCTTGCTGGCTGGTCTCGCTGTCCCTGGATGAAGAAAACTGCCAATGAGGGACATCCTGAATTCTTGCCTGCGGAAGGAAGGCATATCCTTCCTGGTTGTTGGGAGGGTTCCAGGTGAGATTTTGTTTAGATTTACCCGGGAACCCAGAAACTACAGAGAGAGCCCTGTAAGGGGGAAAAAAAAAGGGGACTCCTTGACTGGACAAGGAGACTTAGGCAGGCTAATCGGCAACTTAGGTGTAGCTAGAGATGCCTAGATTCCTGAGGCATGCTGCTACCACTGCCCAGCACTTTGTACAACTCTGGGGGGGGGGGTGAGGAAGGCCGAAGGGCCTCAGTGAGCCTGCCCTTGTGTGTGACCTCATTCAAGCAATATGGAAAAAAGGGGGCCCTTTTTGGCCAGGGAGGCTAGCCTGTCTCCCCACTGTAAGGGCTGCATGAACAGTAACAGAGTGACCATCTTCAATTTGGGTTTTAACAGCAAGATGGGAGCCACTCCCCACTTGTCTGACGTCAGGAATTACGTAGAGTAGAGGCCGTTTTTTCTTTTCATGGCGAGGGTCCCTCTCCACCATCTCAAAGCTAGAATGTTTTTTGCCTCCCACTCCAACAGAACGTATGTGTTGGGGATAGAGGCTTAGACACCTTGGTACTTATGAGGTCTGCCCACACTAATGTCAGGCTTTAGACTGCAAAAACACCCAAGTACTGAGAGAAGGCTGGGGAAAAAACCTCTGCCCCTAAAGCCCTCATGAGGAAGTTCCGTGGGGCGGGGGCATTGTTTGCGATGTTCTGGAATACGAACAGTATGTTTTGATAAACAGGAAAATCCATGTCTTTAAACTGACAGTCTGAGGGTAGACCAGTAGTTCTAGGCCAGACAAAGCACCTTAGAGAGATGGCATAGACCATGACTCTGGAGGCGGCATCCTTGTTGTTGTCTTGTGGAAATAGTATCACAAAGCTTCCGAAGCAGGTTAGCCATATCCACCAGCTCCTGCACCAAAAACCAGGACAGAGTTCCACAGTGCTTTTAATTTTTTTTTTTTTATATTTGGCTGAAAAGCCAAGTAGGCAAACATTTTGACAAGCATCTGCGGGTAACTAAAAAAATGTATTTTCTGAAGTGCTTTTCTGGGAGGAGACCCAGCTTTCTTGAGAGCTGCCCGATGCACTATACTCGCATGGTTAGGATGTACAGACAGGCACTCAGGATTGTTAAAAAATTGATATATTAATGCATTTATTTATTCACACTTCCAGACCGCTTGTAAACCTCTGCCAAAGAAATGGGGGTCTGAAGCAGTTTCATGAATTTTTTTTTTATTATTATTATAGACAGGGCTTTTAAGAGGTGGAACCTTTTAATCGCCCTATAATCTTTTCTTTTCTTATCCGTGTCCTCACCTTGGAAGGACTCCAGAGAAGGGAGGTCCAGGGTGTCCACTATGTTTTGGATAAACAAAGGCATAGAGGGAGAACCTCCTTGGATACATAGGGCTCCACCTCAAAAATTCTCATATCATCTGTATCACCCTCACAGTCTCTGGGGCGAGAACTGTGGAAGAGTGTTCGCAACCTCTGTAGGCAGGGGCATCGTAAAAAAATTATTCAGTCATCAACAGAATCACCCTCAGTGTCTATAGGAAACAGAACTGTGGAAGAGTGTTTGCCAGCCCCAGTAAAGAAAGGACGGACCCATTTTTAATAGGGTTTGAAACCGCTGCTATGCTTTGTCCATATTTTGCATAGATGGAGTACTGCACAGATTTTCTGTATACTTTAAGCTGCCTGTTGTCTCACTATTGGCTTTCCCAGGAGCAACAGGAGCTCTCCTTCCTCCCTCCCAGATCCTGAGCCCCTCATTCGGGCTGCATCAGCCCCGTAGGCACGGGCGCAGCTCTTGGAACCTGCCGCCCTGCAACGCATCTCATGGCCGCCTCCTGGATCCACGCTGATGGATCCTGAGCTCCTCATTCGGGCTGCACCAGCCCCGTAGGCATGGGCGCAGCTCTTGGAACCTGCCACCCTGCAACGCACCTCCTGGCCGCCTCCTGGATCCCTGCTGACGGATCCTGAGCTCCTCATTCGGGCTGCACCAGCCCCATAGGCACAGGCGCGGCTCTCAGAACCTGCCACCCTGCAACGCATCTCCTGGCCGCCTCCTGGATCCACGCTGACTGATCCTGAGCCCCTCATTTGGGCTGCACCAGCCCCGTAGGCATGGGTGCGGCTCTCGGAACCTGCCACCCTGCAACGCATCTCCTGGCCGCCTCCCGGATCCACACTGACGCGTAAGAAGCCCTACTTGGACAGGGAAAGCCGTGTGTGCCGCCATTGGCCCAGCATGCTCAGGGCTCTACCCTGATTGGACCTTGCCCTGATTGGCTGCAGCACCCGCAGACTTTCAGACTGAGCTCAGAGCTGTTGCGCCCATTGACTTGCACGGAGCTCTGCCGAAGTTCTCTCGGCACCGCTTTGCTATCTCTCTGTCTCCTGCACACCAGGGGGCTTGAGTGTAATTTGCCTTGAGAGTAGCTGCCTTGCAGAGGCTAAATATATATGTATTGATTGTTTCTACTGTTTGCTGCCGAATCCGACTGCTGTATAAGCTGGTTTTATATTCCTGTCTAACTGCTCTCCTGAGACTCTCCCTACTTGTCTGCACTCGGGGCCTGAACTGCCCCCCCCCCTCCTTTCCTATGCCTAGTCTCCCTTTCACTCACTTGCCTTCCTAATTTCCTGTGTCTCTTCGCTACCCCGGCTGAGGCCAAGTACCTGCATTTCACTTGCTAGGTAGCTCCGCCCCCAGCTCCATGCCTCCCCGATTCAATGCTCTGCACTGCGCCACTGCCTTTTGTCTGCTCCTCTCATCCCCCTCCCCCAAATCTCTGCTCTCCTTCCTCCCTCCCAGATACTGAGCCCCTCATTTGGGCTGCACCAGCCCCGTAGGCACGGGAGCAGCTCTCGGAACCTGCCACCCTGCAACACATCTCCTGGCCGCCTCCTGGAGCCACGCTGACGGAAGCCCTCCTCGGACCGGAAAAGCCGTGTGTGCCGCCATTGGCGTAGCATGCTCAGGGCTCTACCCTGATTGGACCTTGCCCTCTCTGCCTGGCCCTGATTGGCTGCAGCACCCGCTGACTTTCAGACTGAGCTCAGGGCTCCTGCGCCCACTGACTTGCACAGAGCTCTGCGGAAGTTTTTCGCCCGCCCCACCTCCTCAGTTTATTAAACAGCCCTCTCGCCACGCCCCTGGTACTGGCCACTCTCCCCTTTCTACACCCATAGGGCCCTGCCTCTCTCCTCCACTCTCACACCACACCCCCCCCCCTTTTCTCCAGCTTATCTTTCTACTGCAGCTTCTACTGCCGTCCTTCAGCTCCTTCCCCCCCTTTCCATAAACTATGCTTACCTTCCCCACTATCCCCTGCCTAACACTCCTCCTTTTTGCCCTCACCCCACTGCTCCAGCTCCTCACATCCTGCTTCCCCTCCCCTCCACATAGCTATAACCTTAATCACTCATACAGCCACACTGGCACCAGTCATAATGAAAACATTCTTGCCCCTAGGGTTCATCCCATCACAATGTACCTACATCTTCATGCTAGGGTGCGGTGGGCCCCGCTGTCACCCCAGCTCACAACGCTCCTTCTGTACACACACACAAAACTACCTCAATCAACTCCTCCACAATAAAGAACTGTAAGTTCTCCCGCAGGGAACTGCGACTGGCCACCTTGAAACTCCTACTCCTGCTGCTATCTGGAAACATTCACCCCAACCCAGGCCCTTGGTCTGCTATGAACTCCACCCAAATCAAGCACGTTGGCTCCCTCTCCATTATCTGCCTGAACATCTACGGCTTACTATCTAAATTGGATCAACTGCAAGCCTTCGCAAACGCCCACCAGCCCGATATTCTGGCAGTGGTAGAAACCTGACTCATCCCCTCGGTGCCTGATCAAACAATCTCCCTCCCTGGCTACACAATCTTTAGGCTTGACAGAAAATCAAAAAGAGGAGGAGGCTGCGCCCTATACCTAAAAGACAACTTGATGGGGCACACTGCCCACACTAACCTACCAACACCAAATGCCCAACTACTGCACATCAAAATCCTACCTGGAGCTCAGAACAAAGCCCTCTCGGTCATCACCGTATATATCCCTCCGAAAGAACAGGGACCGGGCCTCCACGCAGTACTGGAGTACATCAAATCACTCCCACCCGACTCCGAAATCATCATACTTGGTGATTTCAACATTAACTGGTTGGGACCTGAGGCAGACGATGCCAGGGACATGGTCACATCAGCAAACCTCACCCAGATACTGGACACCACAACCAGAAGGAACTATAAAACTGGCACCAGCACCCTACTGGACTGGATCCGGACTGCTCACCCCTTCCAGATCTCTAGCTACGCCATACTGCCCAACTCTCTCAGTAAGGCCCTGGAACGGATAGCAACGGACCTGCTCACCGATCATCTGGACAAATACAACATCCTTTGCCAGCAGCAACATGGTTTTAGAAAAGGACACAGCACTGCTATGGCCCTTCTCGAGTTTTCGGGAACCATACACAACTCCCTTGACCATGGTCTCCTAACTGGAGCTACATTCACAGACCTGTCTAAGGCTTCTGACACCGTCCACCATCACCTCCTGCTTCAATCAGCTACCGAACATTGGCCTCTCTGCGGAATCGGTGGCATGGTTCAACAGCTATCATGACAAAAGGACCCAATGTGTAAAAATAGTGGACGTGTTCTCCGACACTAAAGAGGTACGCTCTCTGGTGTCCCCCAAGGCTCCATCTTGGGCCCACTGCTTTTCAGCCTGTTCCTCAACTCTCTCCCCAACTCCACCCCTCAGCAAGTTATACTCTATGCAGATGACGCTGTGATTCTTGCCTCCCATCATGACCTAAGCCACCTGCAACAAACCCTTCAACTTGATTTCACCTCAGTTGAAAACTGGTTCAAAGAACATAAGTTAATCCTTAACCAGAAAAAAACCAAGACCATGATTTTCACCAGCCCCCGAAACTGGCACAAACATCTCCAATTCACCTTATATACCTGCCTTGGCAACTCCCTGGAGCAGGTTGATTCCTTCAAATATCTAGGAATCACATTAGACCCCCACCTGTTCTTCGGAACCCACATAACCAATGTCTCAAAAACAGTGAACACCAGACTGGGTTTACTCTACCGGCTACAACGGCACCTGACAAGAGGCCCTCGCTACTGCTTTTCAAAGCTCCATCATCTCCCAGATCGACTATGGTCTTGTCATCTATGGCACTGCCATCACCTCGACACTCAGAAGGATAACCACCACCCTTAACAAGGCTTGTCGACTCATTACTGGGGCCAAGCGTCTCACACACACCTGTGACCTCTACTCACAAGCAAACTGGCTTCAACTTGAAAAGAGAATCCAGTACCAAACCTGTGTGGTTGCAAAGAAAATCCATTTGGGAACTGCCCCTCCCAGAGTCTGTTCACTTCTTCACACAAAAACCTGCTCCAGAATCACCAGGGGATCAAAGCCACAACTGTTTCGCATCCCCCGCTGCCGCACAGCCCTTGGCCAGCGATCTTTCGCCTACAGGGCCCCCACTTGGTTTAACGGTCTTGCCTATGATACTATCACTACCAGCTGGCTAGGGGCCTTCAAATCCAGGCTCCATAACACCCTTGTCACTTCCAGCACCTGCAACTGCCATGAATAACTATTCAACACCACTCCTCCGCTGGCGCTCCCCTACCGAGCTCCTTGCCCATTGCACTTGCCCTAGTAGGCCTCTGCCCCTCCCGCACTTCTGAATCCGACAATGCCACCAGTCTGGCTGCCTCTCACCCACCCTTCCCCCCCGATCCATATTCCTCCCCTACCCTCTCCTCCCTCCTCCTCCTTGACCTCCTGTTACTGCCCCTCCCATCTTTCTACTCCCCCTCCTTTTTTCTTACCCGCACCCTGTCTGTTCCAGGCTACATGTGTCCTTGTAATCAATTATGTGAAACAAATGTTTATTATGTGATATCAATGTTTTGACGTGGAACCTTTGTAAAAGAGCCCTGGGCTCAAAGGTAACTTGTAATCCTAGAATGTAAATAAATAAAAATAAATAAATAAATGTCTGGACAGTTTATTTTAAGCCACTTCATCGCGGCTTGATCAAGCTTCCTTCCTTCATCACTTCTATTTTTTAAACTGTGAGGAACTTCATAATTTGGTAACACATTTTTGGCTGAGATCTGGAGGGTTCCTCAGCACATCCTTACATTTTAGTACTTTTGAATGGCCCCCGGTCACAAGCCTTTGATATGTCCTCAGCCCTAATGATCAAAGGTTTGTCTGCTATGCGTTTGCCCAATTTAAGCAAAGCAAACCAGTCCTGGACCTTACAAACTGAATGCAGGTTTCTGTGAAATGCCACCAGCCAAGTCCTACCCCAGTTAATTAGCTCAGTCTGTTACCAGTGCCTTTTTGGTCATGGTTGTATAACTGGGATCTATACCAGTGCCAATCTTAACAGAAAACCCAGAAAGACTTGTCAACTGCCACAGGTGGCTGCTGGACTCTTACGGACAGTCCTGTGACAGATGATACCTAGGTCTCGTTCCTTTATGTTAAAATATATATATATATAACTCCCAGGCACTGTTAAGATTTGAATTCCCAAGGAGCGCCTCGCGGTAAAACCTACGAGATCAGAGGTAAAAAAAAAAAAAAAAGGCAACTGTCCCCAATTCGACAGTTCCCACAAGAATTTGTCCCAAAATGAAGGAAACTGTCGAAAATAAGCACCCACGCTAAAATTAAGGTTTAAAATTAATAGTCGCGGTAAAAATAGCACGGTTGTGCAAATAAATTAGCACGGTGCCAAAAAAAAAAAAAGTAAAACTCACTCAGCACACTATTAGAAATAAAATATGAGGAAAACTTTACTCACATAAGCACTAGGAGGTTGTCAACAAGGAAAGTTGAGACGCACCTCAGGGCAATGTTGCTCAGTCCAGCAGAGAAGAAATTCTAAAGCCTTCAGCAGCTCTCACTCAGCTCACTACCCTTCCTGTTTTGTGACTGGCTACAGCCCTAAGCTCATTTAAATTTCTCTTAAAGGCACACCTCTGGGCAGCTGCACCTAGCCAGCTAACTGCTGCTAAAGTTACTGATGCTAAAGGACTCCTGGGGTAAGAAACCCTTTCTTCACCATCCAATTTCCTGGAATCTTTGTTCGGGAGATGGGATGACAAAGATATCCTAGCTTTGTCACAAGCTGCTACCTGAACCACTCCCTCGTGATCTGGGTGGTGGAGTAAAAATGCAGCAGTGGACCTGTCAAGCTAATATTGTTAATCAACTTTGTCAATCCCTGGCACAGTAGTTTTTTTTGTTTTTTTTTTTAAATGTGTAGCACTGCTTTCCTCAGAGATTTATGCATGGGGAACATCAAACGTTCTGTTGATGCTAGCCCCATCATTTCTAAGAAATCAGCTTCCTCTCCATCTTTTCCCAGATCTGATCGTGTCTGCTTATTTTACCACTACACACATTCCCACATTAGTCTGCTCCTCCCTGGCTCTTGAGTTTTCTGTGCTGTCAGGGTAAAGTGCCCTCCCTGTTTTCTCTTACTATCTGCTTTCTATCCACCAGATGAAAAAATTACTCACCTTAGTAATGTTGTTTCTTCTAATGGAGTCTTGCTATATTATGACATATGCAGTATAACCCCAGGTTTACCTGTTACTACCACTGCAGTCTTGAGTACTCACTCACTCTAACACTAGTAGACTACTCTGTTTTCCTGGCTCAGCCACAGTTTGACTCCTATCTCAACTCGAACCCCAAGCTAGGACATTTATACCACTGAATCAACCTCTAGTGATCCAGGATTGCTTAAGTCACAGTCCCGTCATTCCCCTTGGTTGCCTCCAGGTATACTTGTCCACTCATCTGTCTACAAGACAGTTTAAAAATGAACCAACACATGATGCAGTTTCTTCTTGCATCCACACTGCCACTGCTCCACCTATCCACATTTGCTGCACCCCAAGCTGAATCTGCTCTCCCCCAAATTCCTGCCTCATTACTACTATTCAAACCCTCTACTGCTTCCACCCCGAGCCCCTCTCCAATATTATTAAATAGGGCCTACCTGGTTGCCTATGCCCAATATAAATGTAATCTGTATTTACATACTCTATGTCCTTTTAGCGTCACAAGCTCTGGTACCTCCTCCTACTCACTATTCTGCTCTCTGGTGATGTCCAGCTAAATCCAGGACTGGCTAATGCTATACCTGACTCTATTAGTAACGCAAAAGGTCTTATTGTAGTGCACCACAACAACATCAGGAGCCTTACACACAACCTAGCTGAACTTGAATCCTGGACCGCCCTCTACAAGCCTGATATCTGCCCAACTGAAACCTGGCTAAAATCATCCACACCAGACTATGTGCACCCTTCCATCTTATAATCTCTTGAGATTTGATAGCCCAGCACCCAAAAGAGGCAGTGGTACAGCTGTCTAATTTAAAAGATCATCTCCATCTCACTGCCATCAAATCGTCTGACCTAACCCACTGTGAGGCGCTTCATGTCCTCCTTACCCTTGGTACCAGAAAACTACATATTGTATTTGCCTACAACCCCCTTCCAATAGTCTAAAAGGACTGGATGAGTTGCTGGATCACATCTCATTCCTTGCAGGGAGAAACAAGGTCCTTATATTAGGGGACCTTAACATAAATTGGTTCAGCAGCACCCGATCCACATCACTGGTCAGACTGCAAAGCTTTAACTTGCACCAGCTGATATGTGATCCTACCAGAACTACCCGTCACTCTAACACGAACATGGTGCTGGACTGGATAATGACCAACCACCCTGAAAATATAACTGCCTCTGGTAGCACTGATCACTCCACAACCGACTGTATCTGGGGTAAAGGCAGGCCAGCTCCCATGAAACCTCGCTTCATTACCTTCCACAACCATGCGAATTTCGAGACTCAGCTTTTCCTACACGACATCGCCACTAGTGAGTGGTCCTCCCTTCTTATATCCAATGATGCTCAGACTGCTCTTAATCTATTCCTGACCCACTTCCTAGCGCTTTAAAATAAACACTGCAAACTTGTAACTCAGGGTAAAAAAATAGGCAAACCCACTGGCTAAAATCGGACCTCCTCTCTAGACTACGGCAAAGAGACAAAAGCTGGCTCCATTTCAAGAGCTCAGGGCTCTCCTGACCTGAATACCTACAAGGCTCTGCGCAATTCCTGTAAGAAGGATATCAAAAAGGCCAAAAGCTCTTATTGCAAAGACCTATTAACCAACTCCTACGGTGATTCTAAAAAATTCTAGTCCCATATTAAATTCTTCCTTGGTCTGAATCCGGCATCCACCCCCTAATGACATGTCACTAAATAGCGACCAGTGCAATAATACCCGAACCACTGCCAACTTTTTCAATGAGAAATTCTCTGACTTTACTAATTACACCTCCTCCTTCCCTGTCCAATCAAATTTATGCACCCCGTCAGTTGTCACTGGTCTTCATTTCTTTTTCAAGTCTGTCTCAAGGCATGAGGTGCTTAGATTGCTAAACAGCATCTCAGAGTACACTGCAGCTGGCTCTGACAATATAGAACCCAAGCTCTTAAGACTACCTGCCCCCTTCATCGTTGCTCCCCTAGCCAAGATTTTTGCACTCTCCTTGTGCCAGAGCTATATCCCTGATATATGGAGGGCAGCTAGTATTACCCCTGTATTCAAAAAAAGACCATCATAAAGATCCTTCAAACTACAGGCCCACAGCCATCCTGTCAGTTTTCAGTAAAATTCTTGAGAAACTTGTAGCCACTCAAACAACTGATTTTCTCCAGAAATATGACCTTCTTACCTCTGCCCAGCATGGCATTTTACAAGGGCCATAGCACTACCACCTCCTTTCTCAAATTCACGTCGGATGCCCTAGTGGCCATGGACTCTGGTCTTCTCACTGGGACCATTTTTGTTGACATGACTAAGGCATTTGACCTAGCTGATCACTCCATCCTCTTAGCCTCCCTTGATCACTAGGCTTCTCGCCCAACGTTGTAAGATGGTTTGTTAGCTACCTATCTGACAGGACCCAAACTGTGAAATACAACTCTACCCTCTTGGACAAGTCCCCTATAAACATTGGGGTACCACAAGGATCCATCCTTGGACCTCTGCTTTTCTCCATTTTCATAAACAACATCATCACCAACCTCTACAGGACAGCCTCACTGCTATATGCGGATGACATTGTGCTATACACTAGTGCTAAAAGCATTGATGACATCAACTAACTCCCTCTTGACTTTCAACTGATCCAACAGTGCTATCTAGTCACAAACTTGTCCTAAATGAGTCCAAGACCCAAGCAAAGCTATCTGGATCAAATGCCAAACTCAAACACTCCCATCCAAAATTTAAAGTCTCCTCCTCCAATGGTTCAACAGTTGAGGTGGTGAATTCATTTAAATATCTGGGCATCACACTTGATCGCTAAACTTCGACCTTCATATCCAACTGACCTGCAAGCTGGTCAACACTAAACTTGGTACAGCCTACCAAACCAGCTATGTGCTCACTCCCTCAGCAAGGCTTGCCAATGCCCATAGCATACTCCTACCCACATTTACTTATGGTGTTGCTACATATACCTCTGCATGCAAATCAAGTCTTCGGAAGTAAAATGTCACATACAACAACATCTGTCACTATGCGTCCGCCTCTCATCGCCTGAAACACCACTGTCTCCTTTATTCAGATCTGGCATGGCTACCTCCTCCTGAGTCAAGGTTTATGCTTATAGCTCTGTCCTTAACAATACTGTCAGACTACAAATACCCAAACCCCTGGCAGGTCTCTTCTTAAATCTGACACCTTGTTATGGGCTACGGACTGCTGACAAAGCCCCTGTCTTCATCCCCAGACACAATACCTCCAAAGGCACAAGTGCTTTAGCCTGTCATGTCCCCCAATACTGGAGCTCCCTCCCACTAACCTTAGGCCAATCCCTATCCCATGCCTCATTTAAGAAAGGGCTGTGTAACCATATTGTCACTTCCTGCAAATGCTCCTGTTTCAAACCCCCCTAGCCCATACTTCCTTCCTAGACTCTTCCGATTTGCCCTTCTAAACGCAAAGCACTTTCCCTCTACCTATCTGTCCTACTCCTCAACTTGCCTCGTCCTCAGCTCTATTCTGACCTCTTACTTCTAACTCCCTTACATTGATCCCTCCCTTAATTTCCCTATACCAATCCCATATGACTAAGTGTTACAGGTATTCTTGGTTTTTTCCTCAAATCTAACAATGTGATCTAGCCTTGGTTACTGATCTCCTTCTGTATATACTGTCGATACTGTTCTTGCATTTACCTTGTTCTGTTACTTTTTTCTTCTTGCTCTGTATTCAATATGAGTCATTGTCCACAATGTCTAACTTGTACTGTAATGTTTATCTGCTTTGTTGTTCGGTACCCTCCTGGGTCATGCCTGAATATAGTCATTGCTATGGCTAGTACACTTACCTGGTACACAAAAACAAAATAAAAATAAATCCTCCTCAGTCTCCTGGATTGGGAGATTCAGTCTCTCTACCATTTGCTTTACAAATGAGTAGTTAGAGGTACAGTATAATCATCTGAATCCCTAGATAGGGAACCAAACTACTGTTCAGGGGATACCTCTGGGTCAATGGGTTCCCCCCTCCTCCACCTCTGGATTATCATAGACATACACAGGTTCCTGATCCCCTGGAAGTGGGGTAGGAACTGGTGGAACTGGTGTGGGTACCGGGACCACAGCTTGTAGGACCTGCAGAACCTCTGCAATGTCCTCAGCAGAGGGCATAGGCGTTTCGTCTGGTGAAAGCTCCTTAGCCTTCTCGGCCTGAGCTTCAGCAACATGTTTTTCTTTGTGTTTTTTCTTAGTTGAAATCGCTTCACTAGCCAGTTCCACAGGCCTTTTTAGTTTAACCAGTGTCCGTTTTTTCTGCCTGTCATCTTTTTTAGAAGAGGAGGTGGACAAGGACATCCTTGGAAGAAGCAGCAGTAGTTGCCATTTCTTCTAGTTTCTTAGCCCTTTTCTTACAAGGTTTTGGACAAAATTACTTACAAATACCACAATTAGAGAAACTATTGCTAGTACCCAGGCAGAAAATACACAGGTCGTGCCTGTCTGCTTTGGCCACTATCTGGCTACAACTAACACAGCTTTTAAAACCAGTGGGTCCTGTCTTTTTCTTAGGTTTTGAAACCTCAGACATTGATTTAGATTTAAAACTACTACCTTTACACCAAGCGGTCAGTTCCCCGAACCAATAAATCTAACTTGAAATCAAAGCGATCAGTTCCCAACAGCAAAAAAGGAACAGAGCACTTATCAGGAAAAGGAACCTCAAACTAAAATAGAAAAAATAAAGCACAAAACTATACAGATCCTGAAGGAACCGTAAATAAAAGGCAAAATAAAGATGGAATATGAGGTAAAAAACCTCTGGCAGGATGATCTGCATCTGTCCAGGAAGGGAACAGGTCTTTTGGGCAATCTGTTTAAATGCTTCATTGGCAAGCTTTTAAACTTAGTCAAGGGGGGAAGGCACTGATAAGCAGCAGGAATATCCCAGCTTCCCCCTACAAAACAGGGTACTAAATGAGAAAAAGACCAAAATAGAAAGGTCAGTGGGGGATGCTGCTACAGAAGGTAAAGCCATCAAAAAATGGAGAGCAATGAGTACCAATGCCCACAGTCTGGGTAACAAGCTTCCTGAATTAGTGGCCTTGATGGAGGAGGAACATCTGGATATCGTGGCAGTCACAGAAACATGGTACACACAGAACCATGACTGGGACATAAACATACCAGGATACACTATCTACAGGAGGGACAGGGAGGGTAAAAGAGGAGGAGGAGGAGGAGCTCTCTACATAAGAGAAGGAATCAAAGCAACAGAACAAAAGGGTAAACAGGGAGGAGAAGCACTGTGGGTCAGTTTGGAGGCAGGCAATGGCACCACAATCCGCACAGGGGTTGTATACAGACCCCCCTCTCAGGAGAGGAAATGGACAAGGAAATGATAGAAAGTATACTTAGAATGGCAGATAACGGGGAGATATTGCTGATGGGTGATCTGAATATGCCAGATGTTAACTGGAGTGCAGTTGCAGCAGCCACTTCTAAGAGTGGGGTTATTCTAGATGCCCTACAGGGGGCATGCCTTAGACAACTAGTATTGGAACCCACTTGAGAGGGAGCAATCTTAGACCTGGTCCTCTCAAATGGAGATGGAGAGAGAGGATCACAGATGTGGAAGTGGGTAGCCATCTGGGAACTAGCGACCATCGAACAGTATGGTTCACAATCAACACAGCAATAGAGTCAAGCCATACAAAGGCTAAAGTACTGGACTTCAGAGGGCTGACTTTGCTGGAAAATGGGTGAGTGCCAAAGAATGCACTCAGCAAATGGGCAGGAAGGAGGGTGGAAGAACAATGGGGAATAATAAAACTGCCATCACAGAGGTAATAGTTTGTGTGAAGCAAAAAAACAAAACGATTAAGAAACCACTATGGTCCTCAAAGGAGATGGCAGTGAAGGTTCAAGAGAAAAAGAAAGCATTCAGAAAGTACAAGGAATCACAGAAGGAGCAGGACAGAGAATTTTATCAGTTAAAGCAAAAGGAAGCTGGGAAGGCAATCAGAACAGCAAAGGCCCGAACAGAGGAAAAGATAGCCAACTCAGTTAAGAAGGGGGATAAAACCTTTTTTAGGTACATCAGGGAGCGAAAGAAGACTAAGGGAGGGAGAGTGAGGCTTAATAAAGGGAAGGGGGGGTGAGCAGAGGGTGACTGTGAAAAGGCAGAGGTACTAAACAAATATTTTTGCTCAGTATTTACAAATGAAGAGGGGGAGGTACCTAAAACAAACAACAGAAACACTCTGGATACAGAAGTTGATACCAGCCCATTTACAGAAGAAAGGGTTCTGAAAGAACTCTTAAAACTGAAGGTGGACAAAGCAATGGGGCCTGATGGATTCATCCCAGAATTCTAAAAGAACTAAGGGTAGAACTAGTGACACCACTGACTACCCTCTAACAAATCATGGGAGGATGGGGTGGTACCAGAGGACTGGAGGAGGGCAGATGCGACTCCCCTTCACAAAAGTGGGAGCAGGGCAGAAGCGGGAAACTACAGACCAGTTAGTTTAACCTCAGTCATAGGAAAAATGATGGAATCACTTCTGAAGTAAAGAACTGTTGAGTACCTAGAGGCCAGAGGGGCACAGGACCCAAGGCAGCATGGATTCACAGCAGGAAGGTCATGCCAGACGAATCTAATAGATTTCTTTGACTGGGTGACCAAAGTAGTAGATCAGGGAGGGGCTGTGGACATGGCCTACCTAGACTTTAGCAAGGCATTTGACTCAGTCCCACACAAAACATTAATATACAAGATAGCCAGCCTGGGAGTGGGTCCCAAGATGATAGCCTGGGTAAAGAATTGGCTGGAGAATAGGACACAGAGGGTAATAGTAAATGGAGTCCACTCCGAAGAAAGACGGGTTACTAGTGGGGTGTCGCAGGGTTCAGTATTAGGACCGATCCTCTTCAATGTTTTTGTAAGCGACATTGCAGAGGGACTGGAAGGAAAAGTATGTCTCTTTGCAGATGACACAAAGATCTGCAACAGAGTTGATGCACAAGGTGGGGTGGAAAGGATGAGAAGGGACCTGGCAAGGTTAGAGGACTGGTCAGATGTATGGCAGCTTAGATTTAATGCTAAGAAGTGCAAGGTAATACACCTTGGAAACAAAAACCCAGGGGAAGAGTACACAATGGGAGGTCAGATACTAACAAAAATGAAAAGGGACCTGGGGGTAGTCATATCAGATGACTTAAAGCTGGGCAAGCAATGTGAGAGGGCTGTAAGGAGGGTTGGGGGGATACTGGGATGCATAGGGAGAGGCATCATCAGTAGAAAACAGGAAGTTGTTATCCCTCTGTACAGACAGCCAGTGAAACCCCATCTGGAGTACTGTGTGCAGTTCTGGAGACCCAATCTCTGCAAGGACATAGACAAGATGGAAGCTGTCCAGAGGAGGGCAACTAAAATGGTGCAGGGTCTGCACCGGAAGACATATGAAGAGAGACTTAAGGAGTTTAATATGTATAGCCTCGAGGAAAGGAGGGAGAGGGGGACATGATAGAAACGTTCAAGTACCTCAAGGAAATCAACAAAGTCCAACACGGTAGCATCTTTCAAAAAAAGAGGTGTCCAAGAACAAGGGGCACAATTTGAAGATTGGGGGCTCAGAGGTAAGGGAAGTATTTTTCACACAGAGAGGGTTGTGATGCAGGAACGCCTCCGAGGAGGTTGTGGAGTCAAAAACAGTGGTTGAATTCAAGCATGCATGGGACAGCCATAAGGCAATTCTAGGGGGTGGGGTAGAAAGAAGTAGGTTGCTGGTTAACTAGGATCTGCAGCTTATCCATTAGGTAGGGAAATGGGCAGAGTGGGTGGGCCAAGCGATCCTAATGTTTCTATGTTATATGCCGTCAAATTCTATGTTTCTATGAAACAGCGGTTCTCCGGAACCGATGAGGAACTGAAAAACAATTAAAATGAACCCAAATAACTATACTAAACTATAAGAGCAGCAAATTAAACATAAACAAAAGTGGTCGACCAAAACAAGTAACTGAAGAAAGTTGAGGAGAGCTCTCAGAGGCATCTTAACTGGCAGGTGGAGTAAAGAATCTGAGCACTCAGAGTGCAGCAGTTACTAAGGGCAGCAGTTTGAAATTGGCACATGCCAATCAGAGTTCCATTATTTGCGTCAGCCCGGTGGTGCTGAGGGTTGAGGCGCTGAACGCCACACCTCGCGCCAAGCAATCGGTTCGAACGGACTCTGGTCGCTCAGGGGCCAGCGGGTGACGCAAGGATTGAGCATCAGCTCTCCTTTCTCAGGGAATGCGACTGGCACAGCTAGGGGGCTCGCCTGCACCTAGGGTACTTGGTTGCCACCGCAGAGGCGGAAACAGCTGCTGCACCCACTGCATGGTGCGCAGGCATACAGTGGCGAAAAGGAGAAAAATCCCTGGTGGCAGGATGACGCCCGAGTCCCCGCAGGCACCGCTCCCGGGCATGGCATAAGGTAAGCCCCAGTAATTCCAGGGACGGAGCTGGTGGTGTCCGGCAGAAGGGGCCTGTCGAGGGGGGGAGGCCATAGAAACAGCAGTAGTGTTAAAAAAAAAGTTCCATTATTTGCATAAATTCTATCTCTCCATGGCAATATAACACTTAAGGCTGACTGCATTAGTTTAATCATACTGTGTGATTCCTGGAGTTAGAACATTCCATTTCTCAAATTTAATTCAAGAAAACCACAAAAAAGGTATTTAATTGGTAATTTTTTGATCGTATAAAGTCACTCAGGAATACAATCTTTTAAAAGAAGAGAACCTAGTATATCAGGTACAGGTTTACGTAAGTGCAGTCCGTACGTACAGTGTTGCTCTGAACCATATGTTCACTTTCCATGTCTTTTTTTTTTGCTGAGAAGGGGAAAGCAAATGGGGTTGGGGGGGCACTACAGAGTCCTCTGAAATAAAAGAAAATCTGTTATTCCTGTGCAGGCTATTATCCGGTGCGGATGAGGACTGCTTCTGGTGAGGGGAAACATGGTGTTCTTGCCTGTGATGGAAAGTGATGTTTTACTTCAGGGCCTCTTATTTAAAAAAAAAAAAAAAAAAGGCTTGCCAGCCCAACAGACCTAAGGTGGTACACCACTCACTACCCCCAGCAACCTGGGTTCAGAGGTAAACTTAAGTCATCAGGGGGTGGGAGGACTGAGTATCTGTTCTGGTCACAGGGTGGGTGGGATGTGTCCCCATATTTGGTGGAAGCCTGGTGTCATGGCAGTAGGAAGGCCTAGAAGGGCATGGGATACCAACAGACACACTGCCTCATTGCATGTCAGATGTTCAGGTGGAGAGAACTTGAGAAAATCACCTCACTAAGCAAGATGACAGCCCCTTGCAAACCTGGCACCAGCTGGGCACTCTGACTGGATTCTGCCTCAGAGGGGTAGATAGGGCAGAAGGTAGTATAATGTAGTGGTTAAGA
Source organism: Neoceratodus forsteri (assembly GCA_016271365.2). Classification (NCBI taxonomy): domain Eukaryota; kingdom Metazoa; phylum Chordata; order Ceratodontiformes; family Ceratodontidae; genus Neoceratodus; species Neoceratodus forsteri. The sequence continues at coordinate 608,136,064 of CM028132.1, forward strand.
GTACGGAATTGCAAACCTGGAGGCCTGGGTTTGAATCCCATCAGCTGCCACTTGAATACTGTGTGACCCTGAGCAAGTCACAACTTTCTTGTGCTCCCAGGTTGCACCTGGAAACAAGCTCTGGCTTAGTGTGCCTTTCCTGTTTAAACAATCCCCCCCCCCTCAGATCCCACCAAGAGGGTAAGTCGTGTGGTATCTGGGTGACTGGGCTGGGGGGGCTATCCAGAAGGGGCCAGAGAGGCAGATCGGGGAGGAAATACAATTACACCCCCCCAAAAAGAAAAAAAAAAACTTATCTGCTCCTGCCAGTGAGAGGACAGCAGACCTGGACTGTCGAGCATCTGTAAAATGTTTCATTTTTATGACTTTTGTTTTAAACTGGAACCAATTTTGTGATCCCCTTGTCAGTTCAGGCTCCTTCTAGAGAAGGGAGAGAGGTTTCAGGCATCATGCGCCAGCCCCCACACCTCTAGTAACACCATCCCTTCAGAAGGCAAACAGTACAGCCCACTACTCACCTCCTCAGCCAGCTGTTGTCCAACTTTAAATATCACTTAACCCCTCTGATATCAAGCTACAGTGGTATCTGAATTCACATGACGGCCAGTCTAGGAGGCGAATGGTGGGCAATGCTGTTCAACGTCTGAAGGAGAGAGGGGGAGAGGGAAAGAGGTGCTGGACAGCAAGGAAGTTTGGACTGGAGGCCCAATGGGACAGAGGGTGAAGGGGGTGCCAAGTGATACTTCAGAAACTCTGTGGGAGACTATCACTAAACACCAGGGAATGCTTGGCATGGGACAGAGTGAGGGAGGAAAGATGCCACTAAGCATCAGGCAGTCCTCGCACGTGACAGGAAGGGGAATGCCACTGATCACCAGGCAGTTATTAGTGTGGAATGGGTGATGAAGAGAGGTGCCACTGGACACCAGTCAGTGCTTGGCATGGGACAAGGTGAGGGAAAGGATGCCACTGGAAACGAGGCAGGAACAAAACCCAAGTCTCCAGTTTTTTTTTTTTTGTTTGTTTTTTTAAATAGTCTTTTTGCTCCCCTGTCCAGCGTAGCAGCTGTATGGTCATCTGGCCATCTGGTTCATCACAGAGCATGGACAGAGTGGATTTACTCCTTAATTACCTTCCTCCAGCCAGCCCACTGGCACAGCAGTAGCGCTATCTCTTGCAATGCCAGCGACTCGGGTTTAGGAACGAGCCTGGTAGCTGGAAGGCCAGTCGGGGAGGGGAGGCTTGAGTGTCCGAGGGACAACTCGTCTCCCCTGAAAGGAAGGGGGGGATGATGGTCCACAGCTGGCCTGGCCTCTGGTGGAGAATGGAGGTACAGCAGCTCAGGCTGCACAACAGGGGGGAGCATGGTCAGACACTGGCGTAAGCCTTGACGTCAAGGCGCAGTCACGACTCCAGGGGCAAACGATGGGAGCCCAGCAAGCTCAGCCGAAAGAAGAAGGTGCTCCTCAACGACCAGCCCAGGAGGCCATGTCGGGCACCCGACGCAAACAAAGAGGACTGGGGGTCCCACCACCCCAAGCTTGCCGGGGAGAGAAGAGAAACAGCCAAGGCTACATCGGGGTCAGACTAGTGAATCGCGGGACGGGTCGGTGGCAGCAAGTCACCCCCTCAGGGGAATAAACAGCAAGTAAAAAAATAAAAATAAAATGACCTTCCTCCCAATCCACTGAGAATCCCAACCCCAGAGGGAATGTCAGCATCAGGACCGAGGTCCTGGTGGACGCACACCCTGACAGACAATCCACAGTCTGCCTCTCCCACCCTGTCTGCTGCACGGTCACTTGCACATCAAAGAGGGCAGAAGGACAGTAGCGAAGCAGCCCTGCCTCCACCTCGGAGGACAGCGGCTGTTGGGACACTCAGTCCTGCCCCCCTACCTTGACGATCCAGGCTTGTTCCCGAACCAAGCTCGCTGGCATCACAAGTAGTAGTGCCACCCTACACAGACAGGAGTCAGCTCAAGATCTTCAGTTCAACAGATCACTGCTCTGCCTCATCCGATGTGGATGGATAGAAGAGTTGGAAACCAGACCTCAGTCACCAGGTTCACAGTATGACACATTAACCCCCATCATCACCCCCACCACTAAGGATCAAGTAGAATTTTTTTTGGGGGAGAGGGGGGTCAAATCTGATTTCCAAGTTCACACTATTACTGCATCGGCTTGTGAGGGCTGAACTTTACAACAGTATCACCATGCCCTAAGGTCCATCACATAAAACGTTGTTGGAAAAATGGGAGTTAGCCAAGCACAAAGTTCAGCACCATTGATTTGGGGCGTAAGGAAAATTAACAAAAGATATTGTAATATTTGAAACACAGTAAATCAATCATACTGTTGCAAAAACTGACAAATGTAATTAATGTAGAAGCTACTTCAAATCAAATGTATTACACAGATACTATTTCACAATAACATTGTAAACACAGCACTGCACCATCAGCAATGGAGGCATCAATCTTTATTACACAAACACAGAAGTCGACAGCAGGAGGCAGCAAACTCAACTATGCAGTCTGCCCTCATCGTTACCAAACCTGAGACTGAACCCTCTGGTTTTTACTAGTCTCTTCCCTTCCGTTTTATCCCTTACTACACCCACGTGTCTATCCCGCCTATGCTTCACTCCTACTGCTTATTCTGCACATCCCACCTTACTGAGCAAGTGGAATGAATTGCTCACCACCACCACCCTGTCTGAAGAGAAAGTACCCCCCTGCCCTCTCGTCTTAAAATTTCCCCTCTACCATCTTATTCATATTACCTCTAGTGTTTGTATTTACACTTCAGTACTGTCCACTTCAATTCACCACCTGCATAAATTTCAAATGTTTCTAGCATGTCCCCCATCTCCCCCTTGGGTTCTACTAAACATCTCAGGTCGGTCAGGCTTTCCTCCCAGGACCTACCCTGCTGCCACTGAATAATTCTGGTGGACTGCCTCTGAACTGACTCCACCCTATCCCTCTCTCTTCTCAAGTGAGGATTCCAGAACTGCACACAGTACTCTGTGTGGTCTTACCAGGGATCAGTACAAAAACAATATTATCTCCTTGCATCTACTGCTGATCCCCAGTCTGTGTACCCCAACATTCTGCTGACCTTTCCCACTGTCATATTACACTGAGCTGTTCGTTTTAGGCTAGTCAGATACAACCCCCCCGATCCTTCTCTTTCATCTACTCCGCCCTCAATCCACCCATCCTGTATTCCAGTCACAGGATTCGTTGCTCCTATATGTGTGACTTTTCACTTCTTTGCACAGACCCTCAGCTGCCATACCTTGGAATACCTCTCCAACCCTTTCAAATCCTTGTTCATTATCCTTATTCCTTCCTCACTAACCACTCGGCCACAGATTGTGTATCCGCAAAAATGTAAATCTTGCCTTGGATATCTTCACCTATGTCACAAATGAAAATGTTAAAAGGCACCAGCTCGGTGGGGGGGGGGAGAGGATGTGGAGCCCGATCACGAAAGACATCCGATTGCAGACCTCTGCGACTTTATCATTACAAATTGCAAACTATATATTACAAACCTGATTATTTCAACGAAGTACCATTACTGCTAGAGGACCTTCACCTGCTTAAGATGGGCAAGTCAAAAATGGCACAAGGGACAGCAGATGGTAAAAAAAGCAGTCTTTACACTCTGGGCACAGCACCCGATCTACAACCCATGACACGGCGGCAGACAGCAGGTCAGAGGAGACCCTTCAATTGTTTGGTAACAAAATGTGTCAACTCCTGGCTTCAGTTTTGGCCACGAGTGCAAAGTTTGATTCTCTTACATCATGCATAGATACAGCAGAAACTACGGTTCATACTCTTAAAAAACGGAGGATGATGTCAAACGCCAGTCTGACAGTTATTCTGCTGCTTCTTCACAATATGCCCAGGATTCCAAACTTATCCACAACAGACTAGAGCTCTTTGAAAATGAAATACGTTCTGTTCCTCTCCGCTTTCTGGGTATTCTGGAGGGTGCTGAGGGCGACCATCTACAGATGTTTCTCCACGTCTGGTTAAGAACAATTTAATGAGCCTTCTGGGCCCATACTTAAGGTGTACAGACTTCGCCCACATGGCTGGCAAGAAGGGGATCCCCCTCATACTGATGGCTGTTCTGACTCTATGGCTCCTCGAGACCACCTGTTACAACTAGTCTGTCAGCACTATCCTCCCTGTTGTATGAGGGTCACACTATTCTATTTCCTGACATTTCGTATGCCACCTAACAAAGAAAGAAATACGACGGGGTCCAGCCTATACTTCAAAAAAGTAGTTACGCAAGACCTTACCGTAACAGTAGATCTTTGAGGAGCATCTCTTGCAGCAGATAATACACTTGGGTCGTCGCCAGAGGTTGCTGTGGCACACGGCAGCTCTTCTACCGGTCTTTTCCAGGGGCCACCCACACATGACATCAGCTTTCTATTTCCTATATAAAAGTGTGGACGGTCCCTGGTATCCTCAGTTTCCTCCGCCGGATTCAGCTCGCTAAGCGAGGACCAAGGGAAAGCAGGGGTACCATAGATATCCCATCCCATTAGTCACTGGGTCCCGATACCTGTCCGCTTGGCCCCTATGTGTACCCACCTGTGAGGGTGGAGTGGCAGTAAGCGCAGTAAATGCAGTAGGCTTCCCCAGTGGAATACGGTTCCTCGTCAACGGAACCGCTGGGGAAAGAGCATTATGTACTGTAAATGACGGCTCCCTTGACGAATCATCGACTGAACCCATAAAGGGTCCATCATAGACTGCTGTCAAAGTGATAGAAAGCGCCGAAGAGAGGGTATAACCCCCCCCCCGATGAAGAGGCAGTTAGAGATCGCGCCGTTGACGGTGGGGCACCTGTAACGTGGCCGACGAGTGCTTAGGCATGGAGTGTGAGGAGGGCTTCTTTTTGTGCCATCAATGAGAATCAGTGGAGGAGAAGCTCTTAGGACGAGCCCCCCAATTCTCTTTGAAAGCCAACTTCTGCTCATCAAATGGTTTTTAATTTCCAGCAACAGTCACCGACGGGTTGCCTAACAGAAATCCTGACAGTGAATACAGGAACTGGCATCATGTGTGGGTCCCAGACTCCTTACACAAGAGGTATGGTTGTCGAAGCAGTACATTTTCCTACCACTACGGCAAGAACAAAATAGCACTTTCTTGCTTGAAGATTCTTTGGACATTTGTTTTGTTTGCTCAAATTGTCGATGACTGCTGTTCTGACATTGTTCTAGCTGCTGCGTGCAAGTTGAAGACTATGGGAAAATGAATGGAGGATACCAGGGATCACCCACACATATAGGAAACAGGAAGCTTATATCATGTGTGGCCAGCCCCCTAGAAAAGACTGCTAGAAGAGCTGTCATGCGCCACAGCGACCTCTGGCGATGACCCTTGTATTACCTGCTGCAAGAGACCACTCCATGCAAGATCTGGCGGTTACACACGCTCTTATTTCCAGGGGTCAAAATTGGCACCGACCCACTAGCCAAATGCTGGTAGACTTTGCATTGGGCTAGTAAACAAATTCCTTTAACCAGCCCTGCGGGCTTATAGTGGAGAAGGTAATGTTTCAATAAGTACATCAGTAGGGCCAGTGGAAAAGTCTGTGGTGCTAATGGCTTTTCCCCAGTCACTAGCTCTGCTGGCTAGTGGCTGCAGAACTTTTATTTTGACCACTGATTTCCTGCTATACTTAAGAGTTGTGTTATCAGGATAGGGTCTATGTTTTCACCAACCCTGTGGATGAAGGGAAATGTGAGATAAATTTAGAAAAATCCCATTGGAGTCTGGAAGGTGATCCTGATGTCATCCCTAAAACTCAGGCAGAAGGCAGAGAGACTTTAGTTTTATAGCGGTCTCCATACCCAAATTATTTCCAAGTGGAATGCTTGAAATTTCACCCTCATCTGAAGGTTCTTTCTCTGGGATTTTTATTGACCCCAATTGTTGGAGTTCACTAATACTCTCTATGTTTTGCAATTTGCTACTATTTCAATGCTGTTCTAACCTAGGGTGAGTATACTGTATACGGGGCTCTTAAGCCTTGTTTTCTAGTATGTTTTTCTTTTTTGGGGAGGGGGTCTACTCAGTTTAATGCAGCACTACTTGCTTGTTAAACTTTTTTCAGATACTCCTGCTGGATTTGTATACAGAAGGAGCCCTCCGTGCCTTAGTTTACCTTGTTAATGCCCTGTTCTAGTAAATCCTTTTTGAACTGCTTATTTTTGCTGTTAAATGGGGTATTGTATCGCTCCAGTTTATGCATGTTGGATCAGTTTAACTCCTAGTTTTTTTTTGCAGTAGTCTCTGTAAATAATTTCTTATATGACAAAGAACCTCAGTGTGCAAGTACTGAGGCAATGGTTACCCCAAAGGGCACTGGCCAGGAAGCCAAGTTTCAAAGAAATACAAAAATCACATATACCCCCATATTGCAAAGCATCATGGGTTGCATATGCAAATCACCACTGAATATTACGCTAGGTCAACTTTAAGCAGAATTTCTTATTACATTATTACTTTAGCCTTATACATGGCACCACACCCATTTCAAAGGGTGGGCATATTAGTACACTCTGTTGGAATATTCCACTTTTAGAGTTTTGCCATGTGCTCTTGGACCGATACCCCATGGCCTATTTAGTGCCCATCTGTTGTATGTGTGTAATGTACAACTTTTGAATTCCCTTCTCATTTGGACTTTAGTTGGGAGATACTGTACTCATATCCTGTATAGTGCGATTCCATTTTTCTGAATGCACTCCGGTTCCCAACCAGGATTGTTACTCCGTTTTACTATGTAAATTGAAAACAATATAAATTACAAAAAAAAAAAAAAAAACACCAGGTCCAGGACCAACCACAACTCTGAAATTCCCCACTGAGAACCATTCTATCCCCCCCAAAGCCAGTTTGCAATCCAGGTAATTAGCTTCTCCGCTATACCCAGATCCACCAGTTTCTTAACCAGCCTTCTATGCAGGATGGATCTGCAAATGTCACTAAAGTCCAGGTAAAATACATCCACAACCTGGCCTCTGTCAGCAGCTTTTGTTAATCAAAGAAGTCAATCAGATTCATCCACTAAGCATGGTGGGACAAATTAGGTGGCCAGGTGGCCAATGAACTCAAAGGATTTGTTTGGCTACCAGATTTTGAAAGTTCATAGCCAACTAGTTACCTGCCCAGAAAGTGATTTTTGAGCCCTGAAAATGACGGCTGCTAAAAATATTGGTGGCAAAACTGGCTACCAGCTCACAAACTGAACCTTGCTGCTAAGATATACCAATCACAAACCCATAGGGTCTACTGTCCTTTAACTAATTTACCTCCATGAACTCCACCAGTCTTTCCTAAATAGATTTCAGCATCTCACCCACTGTTGAAGTCAGGCTGACTGGTAGTTTCCAGGGTCATTCCTATACTGCCACTCCTGTATACTGGCACCACATCAGCTACCCTATGACCAGCTGGCCTGGCAGAGGTTAGTCAGTGGTGCCAAGAGAATCTGACCAATCTTTCTTTTAGCACCCTCAGAGGTAGACTATCTGGACCAGGGGCTCTGTCTAACCTAAGTGACCCTAGTGCCTTAATTATCCTACATTATAGTCTATGTCAATGCACTGATCCTCCTCCTGACTGGGCCCAATTCCAGATTTTGGCAGAGGATTGCTCTTTTCCACCATAAAGACAGTACACTTATTTACAACTGCAGTGACTGTTCACAGTGACTACTGTAAATGTCATGGGGTACATTTGATGAATTCTGGATTACAAACAAACCAGAAAACAACCCCAGAACTGAACAGGAACTGGTCACAGGGAGAACAAGTTTTGCAACTGCAACATGTAAAACAATTTTCAAGCACAGTTACTGCCTACTGAACTAAAATGAAAATGGTTTTAAAGAGTTTTCTAAACTGTTCTTAGTATGGACAGGGCCAAAGAGGGGGGAAAAGTGTTAAAAAAAAAAAAAAAACACAATAGCCAAAATATACAGCAGGAAAAGCTATTTGAGCAAGAAGCTGCAGTGCTAAACAAAGATTCTATACAAGCAAATTTTGTTGGGTCCTCCTCAGCAGTTGCCAAGTCACCAGAACACACTGTCTTAACAGAAGGAGCTGCTTGGATTCCCTGGGGCCTACCAGCACTTTCAGCCCTTGTCGAGAGTGCAGGACTGTTGCACATAAAAGCTATAGTCACACCGCCACAACCCCAGTACCAAGTACTTGGAAGACCGTCCTACGCGGACCAGCCCGTCATCTTTGCCCATGGTCGAGAGTCTGTTTGTTCGCGGTCCCCTCCACAAAGTCACTGGAAACTGACATTTTTGCAGCAGGTATGCTTGAATTCTCTCAAGAGACTATCACTGCTGAGAGTGCTCATCGAGAAGGCAGACCAGCTGCATACTTTAGGCCTCTGCTCCCAGCAGTCCTGCGAGACTGGCACAGAAGTAGAAGTCCTTGAGGGGAGTCACCAGAGGGGGAGACACCAGGAAACTTTGCCAGCCCAGTAGACTAAGTACCTTAACACTGTGCTATTGTCAATCTGTGCTCCTGCTGCGGGATACTGCATATGCTGCCTTTTGTCTTGGTTACAGTGTGTTCCATATTGAATGATAGTAATTGCATTGTTTTGTTATTGACAAGCTACAGTGTGCGCAGCTTTCCTACAAAGATATTAGTCTAATCATCTGTAAATTAACTGGGTACTGTTTATTTACAACTTAGGTGTTCTATATGCATACTACTGCTGTATTTCATTGTTTCTGTCCTTAGCTTGACCTGGTTTATTCCTCTGCTGGCAACATGTGTCCCTTTCTGCACTTACCATCTGCTTACTAAGCCAATATTAGTTTACTATCAGTTTCCCATTTGCTACTCCTTCCCAGTATCCCTTCTATGGCTCCTTTTCCCCCGTTCTGGCTCCTCTTCTCTTCCAACTATCTTTTTCTCCTCTCCCTTTTTAGTCCAAATTCAGTGCCTCAGGTCCTCCATACCAACTACCTTTACCCTAACACTATCTCTCCCCGATCCACTCTCAGTGTCTCTCCCTCCCTTATCTGCACCACTCAGCAGCTCTCCCTCCCTTATCTGCACCACTCTCAGCACCTTCTAGCTAAACTCTGACTCTCTTCCTTCTCCCCCTGTTCAGTATCAGTGTGTTAGCCTCCACCCCCACACACCCTTTTTCCGCTCATGCTTGTCACAAAGTTGTCGTGGCCCTTTTGCTTCTCTTCCCAGCTCTACCCCTGGGCCCAGCTAAAGTACTTAGTATCTTCTACCTTAATGTGAAGAGCGTTCCAAAGATCAACCAACTTAGGCTCAGAGTTCTACAAGCTAACCCCAATGTCCAGGTAGTCACCAAATCCTGGCTCTCTGCTATGATCAGTGATAGTGACATCTCCATTCCCGGCTATGTACCCTTTCGGCAGGATTGGGGTAACAGAAGTGGTGGCGTACTTACAAAAGTCCTTTATATTCTCTCCTGGGAACTATCGCCCTATTTCTCTCCTCCACTCCCTCGCTAAACCGCAAGAAAAGTTGCTTTTCTCCCAGCTCTCCTCCTTTCAACGACAACTCCTTTCTCCATTCTAGGAAACACATTCTACAGTGTCCTCCCTGCCACGTCTCACTGATTCCATCCTGAAGTGGATGAGTATGGGTCATGTATGTACCACTATCTTAATTGAGCTGGCTAAGGCATCAGACTCTGTTGTCCATCCCCTACTCCTAGATAAGTTGAGGGGTGCTGGGCTCTCAGTCTCTGCCATTAACTGGTTCTGTTCCTTACACTCTAGTCACTGTTTGAGGATGTAGTCTATGGTGGCACCTCCAAATCTACCCTAGCCAGACTGGACCTTATTTTCCATTCCTTCTGTTGCTTTGCTAGTGGCTCTCCCCCCTCTTACTCATCACTGTTCCCTGTACTAACTCCTTGCCTTTTACTGCCTATCCTCTCAGCGCCTATCCCAGTGTGCTTCCTTTCTCTCGAAATACTGGTTTGCATCATTTCCTTCCTAATCATCTTACCTAAGTGCAATGACAGTGCTGGGATGTTTAAAACATGAGCCAAATTTAACCCACTTGTGTAACAAAATGGGGGTCAAAAGAGGATCACACTGGGACAAAAAATAATCAGTAGCTTTTGTACTGTTCTCCTTACATTCCTTTAGATAGTGTTAGAGAGTAGCTGCATCAATCTAAACCCATGGTCAGAGGGCAGAGGGGTAATTTCTGGGTAGGCTGTGACATTTCCCTTTCTAGGACATTATCACTGCTTCTGGACCTAGCTCTCGTCCCCCCCCCCCCCACCAACTCTGTCCTCCTTCGGTGGGTCACCCCCATCATCCGCCAACCCTACTGGTCTCTGGGTCCTTCGGGATCTTATGACGCCATGCGTGCCCCAGCAGATCCCGAGCCGGTCAAGAGGCATCATTCTTGGTGGCCCCAGATGCTTCCTCCATCTATGCCCCTGTGAGTCTGTGACACACCCAAGACACCAGAAGTGGTGATGCATGCAGGAGGGACTCTGTCTCCACCCCCCCTGGGGAGCTGGAGGAATGCGGGAAAAGGCTGACTGGTAAGGTGCAGACCGGGGGGAAATGGAGGCCCCATGGGAATGCGAGCAGGGGAAATGAGAATATAGGGAAGGGGTGGAAGGTAGTCCTGCTAAATGCTGGGAGCTTGGGCAATAAATTGCCTGCACTCCAGGTAAAGCTAACTAAGGGAGAGGTGGATGTGGCAGCTGTCATTGATACTTGGGCCTCTGCACAGCATGACTGGGACTTGAACCTGGAGGGTTACACCATGTTCAGGAAGGACGGGGGGAGGGAAGGTGAGGAGGGGTAGCAATAATAGTCAAAAACTGCTTTGGCATAGGAGGAGTGGAGGCTATTTGGGTCACCTTGATAACAAATGGGGCAAGAGAGTAAAATAGGAGTGGTGTTCAGACCCCCTGCGCTGGTGGAGGAACTGGAGGAGCGTCTGGAGGCAGATGCTGGGAGACACTACAGATTGGGCAGGGGAAGGGTGGTGGTGTTGGGGGGACTTAAACATGCCAGGAACAGACTGAGGGACTAGGACATCTTCGGTGGCCAGGGAACAGGTTGTTGGTTGTCTTTTAGGACGAGTACCTAACCCAGCAGGTGGAGAAGCGGACCAGGGAGGCGCGGATACTGGCAGACAGTAACCCGATTGGGGGCCTGGAAGTAAGGGACCCGTTGGTGGGGAGCGACCATGCCACAGTCTGATTTAGCCTGGACCTAGGAGGGGTAGAAGGCTGCACAAAGTTGGAGGTAACTTGACTGGGGTGGATTTCAAGGAAATGGGAAGGATCCTTAAGGAACATTTGGACAGGGGACGGCCCATCGGCGCAGCGGTAGTTCAAGTTTATTGCAAGAAAACTCCATTGAGCAAGCTCATTCACAAGGAGGTCCTGTGACTTAAACACTTAAAGTACAAACACAGATAGGTAATAACAGTATATACATGAAATGCACGTTACATGTTACAGGCTGGATATACATACAAGGGTACCACATAGGGTGACCGCAGGTGGTAAACATTGATATGAAATAGGGAAGCGACTTACAGGTTGCATACTGATAAATGAAACATGATGACTGGTGTGTGCAATACATATATTTTGGCAGCTAGAACAAACAACAGACTACAACTGATATGGGGGAGGAGTGATTTGATAGAGTAGCAGTGGAGCATAAGCATAGATAAAGCCAGGAGTAGAAGGGGAAGGGAAAGCAGTTAATATGACAAATCAATTATACCTTACCAGTGGATAAATATGGCACACATGGGGAAGGAAGAGACTTAATGACAGTTACAGGTGTCATTGTTGGCTGAACTTAGCGATTTGTAGAAGTTTATTGAAACTGTGCTAGTTAGTTTCAGTACGGTTTGTAATTGGTTCCAAATGGAGGGAAGGGCATATGCAATAGCATGTTTACCAAAGGAAGTCCGCGTCCTTGGTATGTCAAGCATAATAAAGTCAGATTTTCTTAATGGTATGCACTATGTGAGATACTAATAAGGAGAAGAGATAGCTTGACAATTTCTGCAGGAGCAGTTTAAGAGTCCATAGCCCAGCATGGAGCAAGGGTCTAGTAGTAAGGATGTCCAACCAACAGCTGCATATAAGTCACAGTGGTGCGAGCGGTAAGGGAGTTGGTAATGAACCGTAACACATGGTGATAAAGGATGTCCAGTTTACTTAGATTTGCAAGAGTGGTGGAGGAATAGATTACATCGCCATAGTCGAGTAGGGGAGAAAAGTGGCCTGTACAAGCTTGTTCCGAGTTTCAAGGGAAAAGGGCCTATTTCTGAAGAAACCTAACCTTGCTTTTAACCTTCTAGAGACATCTTCGTGGTCATTGAAAGATAATTTATTGTCGATCCAGATACCCAGATATTTAAATTTAGTTTACAACTTCCAGAGGCTCGTTTAAGCGTGGTGACAATGAAGTCTTGGGCAAGAGGTATTGGGGGCCTGTGACAGCACTGCAGGAGAATATCATCGCTTTAGTCTTCTTAGCATTGAGCAGAAGCTTTGCCTTTATTAGATTATGCTCAAGTTGTGCAAGTCTGCTTGAAACACTCCTTGACTTCAGATAACGATGAGCCAGAAGTATACAACACAGTATCATCTGCAAAAAGTGCAGACTGGACGTAGATATGTTAGCATCTAAGTCATTAATGTACAAAGAAAACAAAGATAGAGCCTAAGGCGGATCCTTGGGGACTCCTCTTGCAACTGGCAAGCAGCAGAAAAAAGCCTTCCGCCTTTACTTTTTGGAATCTTCCAGTTAGGTAGCTAGAGAACCACTGGGTGGTATGGTATGTGGCACCCAACTTTGCAAGGCAATTGACTAATAGTTTGTGATCAACAGTATCAAAAGCTTTGCTGAGGTCCAAAAAGACTGCACCAGTTACCTTCTTAGCATCTACAGCAGAGATCCAATCATTGGTTACTTTTGCTAGAGCAGTGATTGTGCTATCATTAGCCTGGAAGCCAGATTGAGCTGGGTTAATGAGAGAGAAGGTTTCCAAGTGAGATTTTAACTGAATATGGATCAGTTTTTCGAGAACTTTAGAAAGGACAGGCAATATGGAGATAGGCCTATAGTTGTTTACATCGCATGGGTCACCAGATTTAAATGGAGGGAGGATATGTGCTGATTTCCAGCACGACGGCACAGTAGCAGATGTAATGGAAAGATTGAAGATGTGGAGAATTGAGGCAGTGAGATGGGCGTAGCCTGACCTTAGGAAAAAGGGTTCCAAGCCATCGTCCCCTGCGCTTTTTTTGGTGTCTAAGTTAAGAAGAGAATCTTCTACTTCTTTATAAGTTATCTCACGCAGTTGGAAGGGGCTGGGTGCAGGACTAGATGTAGGGGGAGGGGTATGCTGGCTCACCGCAGCACCAGCATAAGGTGACGAGTCAAAAGCTAATCCAGCTGTGGCAAAGTGGGAGTTAAGTTCCTCCAGGATTAGGGACTTGTTTTCCACAATCTTGCCACTTGCAACTATCTTTGTTGGGACAGAGGGGGCCATGGGCCTTCCTTCTATAGCTTTGATAGTCTTCCATATTTTATGAGGGTTACCTTTAGCTTGTTCGAGAATAGAAATATAATAGTTAGCTTTAACAGGCAGTTTTTCACACAGTTATTCCTGGCTGTTCTAAAGGCCTGCCAATCCGAAGATTCTTTGAATGTCTAGCTTTAGCCCAGAGCTTATCTCGAGCTATAAGGGCTGCCTTGAGATCCGAGGTGAACCAGGGGTTGGAATTGTTCCGCACTTTACTTTGATGAAAGGGCATGCTTATTTATTATTGTAAGGAGTTTGTCATTAAGGATGTAAGCTGCCTTGTTGACATCTTTGGCTAGGTAGAGATCTTGCCATCTGATCATGCTCAGGTCAGATACGAAGTTTACTGCACTGAATTTGCGAAGGATCTTTTGTTATAAAGATGGGTTGCGCTGGGCCTTAATTTGAGATCTTATGCAAGCAACAATTCCATGATCGCTCATGTCGCTGTGAAACACTGCCGAATGAGATATTTTGTGTGGATGGGTGGTTAGTACCACATCTAGAATGGAACTGTTGGCAGTATTTAGAGTGTTGTTCCTAGTAGGTTCACTGACTAATTGCCCAAGACCTAGTTCGTCACAAAGGGATTTGAGGCCGTGTGATTTAGGCGACAGCCATTCCATATTTAGATGATCTAGAAATATTGTTTCAGTTTTTGCATCTACGAACATGGATTTCAAAAGATTAAGGACTTCATCACCACCAGACGGGGGTCTATAGCCACCTAGGATAGAGATACATTCTGAGGAGGGGAGATGAAGGCTCAGCAAAACAACTCAAATTCCTTGGCTAGAGATTTGCAACTAATATTGGTGACCAAGTACTTAGATTTGCGAGATAACCACACCCCGCCTCTAGACTCTCTATCTGCTCTAAATAAATTGTAGCCCTGCAGTGATATTTGTTGATCAGTGTTAGTCTTTAACCACGACTCAGTAATTATGATAAGGTCAGGGTTAACGTGTGCAGCCCAGGCTTGCAGCTGTACAAGTTTTTTAGGCAGGCTTAAAATGTTGACCATCATCATTTTGAGACCTGTGGCCTCAGCAAAATCAATAGGCGAGGTAAGTTGTTGGGGGGAGGGGGCCAGGGTTGAGCTCCACATTTCCTGAGCAGAGAAGAAGCAGAAGTATAACTTTCTTTAAGGAGCTTATAAGAATGGAGACTGCTTTTTTATTTCTTCGTGGCAACCCAAATCATGCTGCGCAAGAGGCGGCACCACTGTAATGACAGTTGATCGTGATCAATGTAAGTGCTTGAGTAGACATACGTGAGGACAGTAGCAAGGGGGTGTAGGTTAACTGGGGGGAATAGGCTAAAAGGGGAGAGGAGAATGACATTGTCTGCACGGTAGACCGTTACAACATTAGGTATTGATAAGGTACATTGGAGAACTGAACTGCATTGAGGTACTTCAAATTGCACTGTATTGCTGAAAACTCTGCACCTTAGGAGCAATAAAAACACAATAAGGAGAGCCATGGTCCCAGATTGAGTGGTCTCGTGATTTGTATTAGTGCAATATTTTCTAGGCAAGTAATTTGCCCACCTAGGTACTCACTTAAAACCTAGATGAGAAAATACAGCAGAAAGGGGAACAAGGAGAGCAGGAGCAGCTTAGTTAGTGGCGGGGCTCAAGAGATATTCACACAGGGCAGTCTTATTGGCCACACTCAGATACCAATCAGGTTGGCAGCAGTCGAAACTAGGCCAGTGAAGCAGTAATATGATATAGGAAGCGGATCATGAGTGTATTTAAAGGAGGCCTGGGAGAAGGGGGTGGTGGGGGTGGGAGAAAATTTCAGGTCAGAGCAAGAGCTGAGAAGTCAGAATTAAGAAGGGAACACTGTAACAGGCTATAGAGAAGGTGCCCCAATCAGAGCAAAGCAGGCAAGCGGGTGTACCAATCACAATCCCCCTATGGCAGTGCAGCACCAATCAAGGGTGCCCAGGCGTGCTGGCTCTCTGCAGAGGATTCTATCAGTATCTATCAGTATGACAGCGCAGCATAGGTAATAATAGGGTGCTCAGCGTCTATCTGACTTGAGTCTGAAGGGTGGATGGCAGACACTGAGGGCTTCCTGTTTTCAGCTGCAGAGCTGTCGCACAGGCAGTTTTAAGGAAGTTGTCAGCCTGTTGAGTGAAGCTTAGGGGAACCTCAACTACAACCACCCCTTGTAGCAGCACCGGGAAAGAAGTAGAATGATAATGCAGGCCATATTGCCCACGAATGAGTACAGGGAGTTATGTAGAAGACCAAGAATCCCTCTAGTGGCAGGTCTGTATAACCTGCTAATGGAAAACTAGCCACTTAAAAAAAGGTAGGTTTACAGCTCGCAGTGCCAACGACCTGCGTTCGGGAACAGACTCGGGTAACTGGAGAGCCGACCGGGGGAAGAAGGACAGAGTGCCCACCGGCCACTCTCCTTCTCCGGGGTGGGAAGGAGTGCCTGTCCTGCTGCTTTACCGCCATGTGGGTGACTACAGGCGTCGGTGCAGCTGGGACAGTCAGCGGGGAGGGGAGGACGCAGACCAAGAGTCGGGAGGAGACTGCACGTCAATACGTGCCTCACCCATTGGCTCTCCTTGTGTGTCTATGTCCCGGGGAGACACAGAAAACACCCTACGGGACTTCCAGCAGATGGCGCTCCTGGCCCACGATCCCCAATGCCCCAACGGCGCCAGTACCAGCATCTCTGACGAAATATAGACACACTGGGGTGAAAGGCCACACCCCATACCGCCTGAAGGAATATCAAGGCTCCATGGTGGGGAGATGGACTGCACTGGTAGCCGGCTAGCAGGAGGAGGCGAACAAGGCCACTGGAGACTCCCAAAGAAACGGGAGTTCAGCGGTGAAAAGGGGGCATAAAGAAAAAAAAAAAAAAAAGCATTTGGAGGGGATTAGTTCAGACATGGATGCTGACAGTAGGTGGGAAATCATCGGGGAGGGGGGGTGTGCAGGATGCTACCAGCACCTGTGCAAGAGTGAGACACAAATGCGGCAGTGCCCGAAAACCCTGCTGGTGGACCCGGAAGGTTCAGGAGGGAAAAGAAGGCGGCCTATAGTCATTTCAAGTGCTCAAGGAGTGAAAGGGATCAAGGAGAGTACAAGCTGATGGCCAGAAGAGCCACTAGGGTGGTGAGGGCAGCTAAGGCAAGGAAGGAGCAGAACCTGGCCAGGGAAATTAGGAGAGAACACAAGGGGTTCTTTAGATAAATTGGGGAAAAAACGAAGGGTGAAGGGGCAGATTAGCAGGATTAAAACAGGGGAGGGATGGGCACAAGACCCAGACCTGGGGGAGCAGGCTGATGTACTAAATAAGTACTTTGTCTCAGTTTTCACTAAGGAAATGGGGGCTGAATCATACATGGGAGGAGGCGGTAAAAGCGGGGGAGAGACCCTTACTGATCAGCAGCTCTGGGGAGGGAAGGCAAAACAGGGGACGAGGAAGGGAGTTGAAATCACGGCAGAGAGAGAGAGAGGGAAGCCCACAGATTCATTAAGACGGATAAATTACATCCCAGAGTGCTGAGGGAACTGGCGGATGTCCTGGCGAAACCCCTGGTGGAGCTTTTCAGCATCTCTCTGAGGACAGGGTGGGTGCCCCAGGACTGGAAGGTGGCAGAGAACTACACACCAGTCAGCCTGACATCGGTGGTGCGCAAGGTGATGGGGGATATTATCAAGGAGGGGCTTGGGCAAGGTGATGGAGGGTATTGTCAAGGAGGTGCTGGGGGATCTGGAAAAATCAGGGTGCCTGGACGATAGACAGCATGGCTTCATCCCAGGGAAATCATGTCAGACAAACCTTGTGGAGTTCTATGATTGGGTGACGAGTGCCTTGGATCTGGTTAAGCCGGTGGACGTCCTCTTTCTTGACTTCTGCAAGGCGTTTGACTCTGTTCCTAACGGAGGCCTGCTGAATAAGCTGGGGGAAATGGGGGTAGGGAACCAGATGCTCAGAAGGATAGGAAATTGGCTCCTTGGGGGGATAGTCTCATTCCCCAAGGAGGGTCATTAATGGGGTCCCTCAGGGATCGGTCCTTGGGCCCCTCCTGTTCAACGCCTACATCTCTGACATAAGGAAGGGTATCAGGAGTGAGATGAATCTCTCTGCGGATGAGTCAAAGCTGGGGGCGGTGGTGGATGGGGAGGAGGGGAGGGTGGCCCAACAGGGGGACCTGGAGGCTCTGTAAAGGTGGTCTAGAAAGTGGAAACAGATTCAATGCAGAGAAATGCAAGGTACTGCACATGGGAGCCAGAAACCCAGGCCAAGTGTACACTCTGGGTGGGGAAATACTACAAGTCTCGATGACTGAGAGGGACCTGGGGCTGGTGGTGGTGGATGTCAAAATAAACAACTCAGAGACTTGTAGAAGGGCAGCAGCCAAGGCCAACAGGATGCTGGGATGCATCACAAGGGGGGGGATCACCTCCAGAAGGAGGGAAGTGATGCTCCCTCTGTTTAACTGCTTGGTGAGGCCGTACCTCGAGTACTGCGTGCAATTTTGGAGGCCACACTTAAAGAGGGACATTGAACTCCTGGAGAGGGTCCTGAGGAGGGCAACCAAAATGATCTGGGGCTTGGGGGACAGGACCTATGGGGAGAGGCTCAAAGAGCTAAATATGTACACACTGGAACAGAGAAGGGATGGGGGGCATGATAGAGGTCTTCAGGTACATGAAGGGGGTAAATAGGGGAGGCACAGTAAGGGTGTTCTGAAGGAAGGGGGGCAACTAGAAGGCATGGGTGGAAGCTAGAGGGGGGGATTCAGGGGAAAAGGAGGAGGTTCTACTTCACTGAGAGGGTGGTGGAGCCATGGAATGCGCTGCCACAGGGGGCTGGTGGAGGTGGAGACAGTGAAAGGGTTCAAGAAGGGGTGGGACAGGTACAGAGGAAGGATTCTGGAAGCAAAGTCCAGTGCAGCGAGAATATCCGGGACTGGGAAGGGAGAAGCCTGAGAGGGCAAGGGAAGCAGGAAGGTCAGCTCCCAGGGTGGGGACTGACCAAACGAGCAGATGCGAAAGACCGATAGGCCTATTCTGCAGGCATATTCATATGTTAGTATGCGAGTGAAGGTGCACATGTGCACCACAACTCCAGTGCCAGTCTCTTCAACCGGCCCTCAGCCTAGCGCCAGCAGTCCTTGAAGTGACACAGCCACTCCAGCCTCCACCAGGGGGAGGCCAAGCTCTGAGGAAACCTGTTCCTCCCTTCAGAGGGGCAGCCAGCCAGCCCCACATCCTCCCTCCCCCTCAACCTCCGACGGACCAGGCTTATTCCTGAACCTAGGTAGCGGGTAGTTGGTGTGGCATCCAGCGCCTCAACCCTCTTCACCACCAGGCCAGCCTTAGAACTCATTCTTTTAATGTTTCCCATTGCTCTATTTCTACTGGTCAGTCCTTTTTCTCACGTCGGCTGCCTACACTCTCAAAATGTTCTCTTCCTCCCCAAGGCTTGCCCCCTCTTACCTTGCTCTTAAGCTGTTGTTGAGGCCCCACTTTTCTCATGCTTGCTCCTGTCCTCACTTAACCAGCACCTGATCCAGGACTGCCTCTGCTTATTTCACCCCCAGTACAACCCTCATTTGTTCTGTGCCATGTTTGTAAATCTTCCTTATTCACTGCAATCACCTGTCTGGCTTTATTTTTTGCTCATCTTTTTGAGGGGTCATATTATGATGTAAATTAACTGTCCTGTTGAGTTGTTGCCCCACTACAGCTGTCATTAGTAGGCTTCAGCTATTACATGTGGCAGTCTGTAGAACCTGGAACTTGTGTGTCAGCTTACTCGTAATATTTTTCTGCCCTGTCCCCTTTGTCATGCCTCTCGAGGCACACCTGGAAATGAGCTTCAGGTTAGTGCACCTTTCCTGGTCATCACTTTACAGATAAAATGAGGAACAGGTGTGTGAAAATACCCTGTGTAGTTGGCTCATTTAATACTTTGTAACTTCTCTGCTGCATGTGACAGTGATGTCCAATGTAAACTGCTATGGCCCACCCACTGTGGTCCTTTTAAAATAAAATGGGGATTGGCAGAGTTTGTTTACAGAATGACAGAATGTAAAATTAATCATTAAAACAAACTAGCACAACATAGTTAGTTGCATTACCTACACTGTTTACTTGCAGAGAGCACACACAATGAAACATCAATATGGTAAGCTGCGCCTTTACTGAATAAAACAAAATGTGTACAGATTTTCATTCTAACACTGGAGGAAAAGGTTTGTTTTTGTTTCCAAGAGCTAAAAGTGGCTGGTTAGGGGGTAGTAGAGAGGTGTTACCATAAAGCAGAAAGACAAATGTCGGATGCTGTGTTCCAAAGTCTATCCAAGTGTGATTAGCCGTGTCACTCGTGTGACAAAAGGTATACAAGAAAGATGGATGAGCCAATAAAAAGCAGACTCAGTCACTCTCGTCAGTATGCACGCCCCGCACCAAAATATTACTGCTGTGAACTGAACAAGTTCTAAAAGCACCTCTACTGTTGCGGTAACTGACTGACAGGTTCACAGTAAGGAACAAACAGTGAGTGAATGGCTTACTTAACTGCTACTGTACTTAATGTACATTAGCAGCTGAGATATCCGCTGTACGTTCAGGACGATTAACCTTTTGGTTCCCCTTCAATGCGACAGGTGTGCTATTCAGACTCTGCCAGTGATCCAAACATGTATGTGTAAACCCAGGTACCCTCGGACAGAGATAGCACACATGTGCAGCCTGATCAGACAACTTCTTCCAACTTCACTTTCTGCTGGTGGAAGATAGCATTACATCCTCAGTACCCCAATACTGCACCTGTAGATCAACCTGATCTATAACTTTAAAGATCAAATACAATTACACCAGCTTGTAAAAGTGGAGGAAGCAGGTACCAAACCACTATGATTTTGTTGCTCAGGAAAACCTACCTTGGTAGCAGGATGCTGCTGCCAGCATCTATAAACCACAGAGAGCAAAAGGCAGGCAATTTGAAATATGAAGGAAGGGAGTTCTAGGAGCATCACAGGACTCCCAGCGGGTGCCAGTACAAGAAGGTAGCTCACCCTTCCAAACGCGATACAGACAAATGGTAGTAAGGCACTTCAGGAACACCAGAAAATACAAACTCCAGCAGGTATAGTCAGATATTCTCAAAGGTTTATTCTGTCACAGTGAACAGCATACAACAGACACAGTGCATGTCCAGATCCCAGCACTTCGGCCCCACAATAGGGCCTTCGTCAGGGAGACACACATGGACAAAGGCCCTCTTGTGAGGCCAAAGCACTGGGATCTGGACACGTACTGTGTCCGTTGTATGCTGTTCACTGTGATGGAATGAAATCTTTGAAATATCTGACTATACTACTGAGTTACAACACTACCAATTGTTCTAAGGCTCTACCATCTGTCCGTATAGAGCCTAAAATATGAAAATGGTCCCCAGAGTATTTAGTTTTAACAGGGATGTATAGAATATTTGGATGCCCCAAATAAGTGATCCTCCAATCGGAATTTCCGCCAGCTGAAGCACAGTGCTTGGCAGCCATCACTGGTAACTGCGTAAAGACGGGAAATATCAGGCCCCTACCAGCAGTACAGCAAGAAATGTCAGTTTCATACACACACACACTCACTCACTCTACAACTTCTCCACCACGACATCCCCACACCTGTTACCAATCTAAGTGGTGCATTTCTAAACAGGGTGGTGGTGCACTTGTATACTGTATGTGGCCTACTCCAAGTCAAAAACTCCAGATTATAAGACTTACCAAAAAAGCAAATGATTTCGGACAGTTTATTGAAAAAAAAAAAAAAAACAACAAATGTGTACAGTGAGTATGCCTGTCTACACCCTTGCATTAGCCCCCCAAACAGTGAGGTCCAACTCTGCAAATACCAGCCAAGTCTTTCAGCTGAAGACCACTTAAGCCTGCATCGTGGTCTTCAGCCTGCTCTCAAGTCATCATCATTGCCTTGCCATCCCCACCATGGTGCTATGCAAGTAACTCAACAGGTATACAAGGTAGTTTCCCTGTTAAGCAGCTATACAGATACAAACATCTTTTTCAAGCATTTCCTTGTATGATTTTCAACTGCACACAATGCAGAAAGTTTTGACCGACAACAGTAGTATATCACAAAAGCAAAGCTAACCAGAACCCCAAGCTACCTTCAGCAAAACCTGCATCACAGTTCTTGTTTTATTTTGCTATTTTTCCTCCTTTCCTCCTGCCCTGCCTTGTCAGGTGACCACTCACCTGCACCTGCTGCTCCACTGCCTTCATGCACCCCCCCCCCACAACAGCAATCCCACACCCCACTCCCAGTGACCCATGACTGGCTGCTGGCTTGGTGCCACATGGTTACTTTCAGAAGCGCAGCTCTCTCTGGTCACAGCAGGATAGCTGAGCATGTCTCTCTTCCTGAATGCCTTTGCTGGCTCTGCAGGTGGGGGCGGGAGTGTTGCGAGGTGCATGATGATGCCAGAGCTTTGTCAGATATTCTGTGTGTGGGGCAGGGGTTGTTTGGCTGACTAGCCACCGCTGTCAATTCCTGAGGGGAAGGCACAGAAAGATGCAATGGAAGCTATGGCACAGAACAGTGGGGGCACAGACTACGTGCCTCCAAGGCACTTTTTTTTTTTCTTGCTGTGGTTGGGGCAGGGGAGTAACATAGGAGCAGGATAAATCTGCAATAATTAAGCATGGAATATTTATTTTCTTGCATTTTTTTTTTTTTTACTGTACAAGTGTGCATAATTGTAACTGTAGACCACTGCAACCATCTGTGGGCTAGTGCAATTCTGAGACAATCTGTCCTGCTGGCTAGTGCAAAACAAAAAAAAAGTTAACAACCCCTGGGATAGCATGCATGATCAACAAAGTT
Organism: Neoceratodus forsteri; assembly: GCA_016271365.2. NCBI lineage: Eukaryota > Metazoa > Chordata > Ceratodontiformes > Ceratodontidae > Neoceratodus > Neoceratodus forsteri. The sequence continues at coordinate 608,158,583 of CM028132.1, forward strand.
CCAAAAGATCTCCGTAGCATTCAATAGTATGTGCAGGTTTGTGCTAAGATGACATTAAAAACATCCACCGATGTTAGCAGTACAATGGCCTCAGCTTTCACCAACCAGAAGAGAGACGGGACATGAACTGGGCTACCCTGATACTTGAGAACAAGTGTAAGGGTCTCTGCAGGAAATCAACACTGTGAACAGTCTCTGGTTGTGAAGCTGACTCTGGCAAAAAGCCCAAGGTGTCAAAAAACAGGAGACCACTTGCTTCACTTTCACAACGTGCACAATAAAGCAACATAGTGACCAAATCGAAGTGTCGGGCCTTTTTTTGACCTATAGCGGCCTTTCTTTTGTGTTTTTTAGTACCCCGATTATTTAACCGTATACAAGGTCTTTATCCTGCATATTTCAGCAACAGCTTAAGCAAATAGCATAAAACCTACTAATGAAACTACAATGCAACAACCTGCTACACACTCCTAGAGCATACAAATCCATTCCTATGGCTGCACCTATCACCTGGCATGCACACCCTAACAATGTCAAGGACTTAACTGTTCATGCTTTTCAAACGAGCAATGTTTGCTCAGTAACAAGCTGCCTACACTTACCGCTCATTCTTTTGTACTACCCAACTCACTGCAGTCAGGGAACATTAAAAAATGTTTGTGTAGCAATTGCAGCATTACATAAACTTATTTATTAGGTTTTTGTTTACCGGCTAAGAACACTAGACAACAATGTTGCCTATATTCAGGCACAACCCGGGAGAGTACAAACAGGGGAGACCAGAGTCAACATTAAAGAGTATTTCATGACGCAGCATGAGGTGAGAACAAACATGAGTAGCAGTAGGAAAAATATGTGTAGCCTTTGCAGGTAGCCTTGTGTAACGCAGCTGTACAACCAATTTTGGGGGAACTCTGGTGGGTAGCAAGTGACTACTACACAACCAATTTTTGTAGCGACTGATGCCAATTGTGTAGTTTCTTGCTACTCTATACCAAGTAAAATATTAGCGGACTGTGGTTGCTGGGTTGCTAGTGCCCTGCCCCAATCTAGACATCCTACTTCTGCTGTATTTTCAGACAGCGTTATGTATCATTTGATAATCATTTCCTGTATGTATCTTACGTTTATATTGTACATCTACTATATATGCTTAGTCACTAATTGTTGATTCATCTGCTGATGCTGTAACTGTCCCTGCAGGACAGACCTGAAACTTGGGCACTTGCCTAGTCGTGGATTTCCTGGAGTACAAATAAATATGCTTGACAGAGAAACCCCCTGCCCTGTAATTAAATACAGAATGCTGTCTGGGCTTCCACCATCCCCCACCAGCCTCACTTTTTGATGACACCAGTCTCACTTAGGTACTCCTACAATACACACTGTAAATCAACGCTGAGTCATCCTGCAGGTTTTCTTCCAGGTTTGTGTTCCCACCTCTCCCCAAGGGATGCCAGTTGAGTAATGCCTTTTTTTTTTGGTAAGCGCTTGTGAAAGGTGCTGTATTTACAGCACTGGAACCTGAAGTCCTCTGCTTATCCACATGATAGGTAAAGCACAGGCGATCATGGTATGAGTTTAACCACCCTGCCCTGCCAGCGTGACTCAACCCTGCCATGAGGGCAAGTTCAGACTCCATGCTCATTTAATCCGTAGCCTCTCATATTGGTGGTTTTGTGATGTAGACACCCGCCAGCTATAAAGGTTTCCAGCCACTACCAACCTGTGTAGGATCTGAAAAACTGACCAAAAGATGAGAGACTATAACCCACTACCAATCCACACTGAGCCAGTCAGTTCCTAATGCCAGCTTTCTTAAGCAGAGACAGGAGGCTTTGGGCCGACACAGCCTCATGTAAAGAAACCAGGCCCTAGAAAGCACTGCGCAGAGGCACAGAATGTATTCTGAGTGTGTTTTCTGCCCAAAGGCTTTTTCTTGGCCCTTACAAAATTGTGTGTGTGGGGGGAATATCCTTACAATCAGACTGGTCAAGAGCATCATGTGACTGTTCGGTTATCATAGCACAAAAAGGACTCTTCATGTTTGTCACACACATATGCGCTTTATATATATATAATATTTATTTCAAAGTTCGGAAATAACCTTTGAGCAAGGTGTTCGTTTTCAAAGGTTCCACATCAGTATTAAACAATACAATACATACATAATAAGGTAAGGGAATAATTCAGGCAACACCATGTCACAGTCACTAATGACTTGACATATAGCAAGTAAGGAAGAATTCAACCATGGCAGTGTTCAGGCAATGAATTAGTTGACTTATATAGCAGATGCTCAAGTTTGGAGTACCCCTGACACAATGACCAAGGTTAACAGATGTTCACTTTATTGTTCAACTGGTATAGTAAAACACATCATTCAGTTCTGAAAAACAAGTGAAAGGCAGTTTAGTGGGTAGGCTCCGTCGAGGGGGTGGCAGCCTAGAGGGTGGGCTCAGTCTAGGAGGTGGAGGAGGAGGAGACCAGTGAAAGATCAAATTTAGGCAAGAGGGAGCGGTGGGAAGGGGGGGGAGATACAACAGTAAGAAAAAATAAACACCACAGTAATCTCATTTCTTTCTAGGGAATCTTACTGCATTCTGACATATGCAGTATTGTCCTTCCATTGTACTGTCCCTGGAGCCAAAATCGTTAGCCGAACCTATGCTAATAATGAAACGCTGGGCTCAAGCTCTGTTTTCAAAACACTGTCCCTGGTCAACATTCTGCAAGAGGAGTTTACTCACCTATAACAGTAGTTCTAGGAGTGGTATATGTTGTTCAACCACTCTCTCTGGCATGTCCATTTCCCCTTTAAATTCACCGAAAAGTCTTCAAGCTGGCTCCTCCCACCCACCCGGTTGATAAATACCTCGGCTCCGCCCAATGACGTCAGATCTCAGCCCGCTGGAAGAAAGGTGGTGCGCTTAAAGCCAGGGAGGTCGGGTGGGTGCGTGAGGATGAACAACATATACCACTCCTAGAACTACTGTTACAGGTGAGTAACCTGTTCTTCTAGGAGCATGGATATGTTGTTAATCCACACTCTCTGGCAGACTCCAAGCAGTTCTCCGGGATGAGGGAGGCAAGGCGCACACCCCCTATTTAGGAAACAGAGATTGGAGAACCGAGGCCCCAAAACCAGCATGACTGAAGGTTGATGTGGTAGCGGGTAATGAAAAAAGTGTTTGCTGACTTCCAGGAAGCAGCCCAGCAGACTTCCTGGATAGGGATGTCCCTGGAAGCAGCCACAGATGCAGCAGTATGGCGGGTAGAATGAGGTCTTATCCCTGTGGGAGGCTCCTTGCCCATCAACTCATAGCACAGACCTATGCATGATGTAATCCATCTCGCAATGGTGTTTAGCTGCAGGCCTGCCAGAAGCAGCTTCAGCGTAGGTGACAAACAGCTTGTGAACCTCTCTCCGAATTTCCACCGTCCTTTCCTTATAATAGGAAAGAGCACATCTCAGGTCCAGAGTATGGAGCCTGTACTCGGTGTCCGAGGTGTAGTTAGGGTAGCATACCGGCAGCGTCAACACCTGGTTAAGGTGAAACTCTGACACCACCTTTGGAAGGAATTTCGGGTGGGGGCACAGGACAACTTTGTCCCTGTGAAAGACCAGATAAGGGGAGTCCACCGACAGCGCCTGGAGTTCCCCTGTCCATCTGACTGATGTGATAGCCACCAGGAAGGCAGTCTTCCACAAGTGTGAGAGCTCACACTTGTGCATGGGTTCGAATGACTTGCCCGTGAGCTTTGCCAAAACCAGCAACAGATCCCACAGAGGTGGAGGTTCACGCACCGGAGGATATGTGATCCAGGCCTTTTGAACGCCTGACCACTCTCTCTGTGCACCAGTTTTAATGCCCACGCCCGGCAAGCAGAAATAACTGCCAGGGTGCACCTATGAGTCAATGACCGTAGACCCCTTTTGGAGAGAGACCAAGGTAGTCTAAAATGTTAGCCACAGAGCAGGATAAGGGGTCTAGACTCTTAACCTGACACCAAATGGTAAACCTTTTCCATTTGAAGGCATAACATTTCCTGGTCGATTCCTTACGAGATGCCTCCACCACGGTGTAGACATCCTCAGAAAGAGAGAGAGCCTAGAACTCTAGCCGCTCAGGTACCAAGCTGTGAGGTGCAGGGATTGAAGGTCCGGATGGAATACCTTCCCCTGGTTCAATGATATCAGGTCCGGGCATGTATAAAGCTGCTCCGGGGCCCTGCAGCTGAGGCGATCTGGATACCAGAACTGGCGGGGCCAATCTGGGGCTACCAGAATCACCTTCGCCTTGTCCCTCCTCACCTTGAGAAGCATCTTGTGGATCAATGGAAATGGAGGGAAGGTGTAGAAAGGAGCCTAGGGTCCTGAGAAGAGGCATCCCGGCAGCGAGCCCTGCTGAAGGGGGCGGGAGATATGGTACAATCTCAGCTTGGTGTTCTCCCTGGAGGCAAATAGGTCCACCAACAGTTTGCCCCAATGGGAGAACAGATTGTAAGCAACCTCTGGATGGAGAGACCACTCGTGGGATGTCTGACCTATGCGGCTGAGAGCATCCGCCAGTTGGTTCGAGAATCTTGCCACATGGATGACAAGGAGATCCGCCTCCAACCGTCTGACCGGGTCGAGATTCGGGCGCCCCTCCTTAGCATGAGCGGTGTGTGAGCTGCCCTGTTTGCTGAGGTAGTACATGGTCGTGGTATTGTCCATCTGGACTTCAACCACTTGACCCCGGAGCTGAGGAGTGAAAGCTGACAGGGCCAGTCTGACTGCTCTGAGCTCCAACAGGTTGATGTGGCATTGGGACTCCTCGGGGGTCCAGAACACATGGGCCCTGTTGTCCCCCATTTGGGCTCCCCAGCCCATGAGAGAGGCAGTCGTCAGGATGACCGTCGGCTCGGGGCAGACAAATGGGATCCCTTCCTGCGACTGGTCTGGGACAGTCCACCACTGGAGAGCGTCCCACATCTTCTGGGTTACAGTGATCAGCTGGTCGAAGTGACTATATCGCTGAGTCCACTGGGCGGCCAGCTCTCACTGAAGGGGGTGCATGTGCCACCTGGCCCACTGGACCACCAAGGTGCACGCTGCCATGTAGCCCAGAAGGCGCAGAAAGTCCCGGGCAGGACACAAGTGCCCAACCACAAATGATTGGGCAACGGAGGAGAGAACCTCCGCCGTGTCCGCCGGGAGCCAAGCTCTGGCTTGGCGGGAGTCGAGCTCTGCTCCGATAAAGCCCATCACCTGAGACGGCACGAGTTCTGACTTGGCCTCGCTGATCAGGAGACCTAGTTGGGAGCAGGTTCGGAGGGCCAGATCCCTGGACCTCTCCACCTCCTGAAGGAAGGAACCCGCCAGGAGCCAGTCGTCGAGATAGGGGTATATCCGAACTCCTCCTCGTCAAAGATGGGCTGCCACCACTGCAATGCACCTGAAGACCCGAGGGGTTGATGACAGGCCGAACGGCATGGCTCGAAACTCATACAGGGCTCCTTCGACCCTAAAGCGGAGGAACCGCTGGTGGGACGGACAGATTGGGACGTGAAAGAACGCATCCTGTAGATCCAGTGAACAGAACCACATGTTTCGCTCCAGAGATGGTATGATCTGGTTCAGAGTTACCACCCAGAAGGAAAGAGACCCAAGATATTGATTCGGGTTGTGGAGCTCTAGGATGGGGTGCCAACCCTCCATCCGCTTGGGCGTCAGGAAGTTCCTGGACACGAAGCCTGGGTCTGTAGGAGGATCCGGCTCAGAAGCTATCGCATCCTTGCGGAGGAGCTGAGCAATGTCGTCCTGAAGGGTGAGCTGAGTGCGAGCTGAGACCCTTTCTTCCCAAGGGGGCGGGCACGGCTGGGAGGGTACTGCTCGAATTCTAGAGGCAGTCCCTGGCTGACCACTTCCAGAACCCACCTGTCCGAAGTGATACCAGATGAGGCGGAAAGAAAGTGGCGGAGCCAGCCCCCAACGGGAGGACCCAGTGCTGGCGTGACAGGCGTAGGGGTGGCAACCCCTGACCCATCACTGAGCAGGCTTAGAGGAGGAGGAGGCGGCTCCTGGACTGGCAACTCAGCCTCCTTTACAGGGCTGTTGAGGACCCTGCTTGGACCTGGGGCACCAAGCTCAAGCCTGCTGCTGTTGCTGCTGACCTCCTTGATAGGAGGGCTGTCTAACCGCAGGGGAGAAGTGCCGAAAGGGCTTCTTGTGCTTCTGCTGGTTCTTGCCCGAAGAACCCTTTGCAGAGGTAGCATCCAAGGTAGCACTGGACTGCTCTATACGCTGGAGGTGACCTGCCACTCCCAGACCGAAGAGGTCGGTGCCGAGGAAGGACACGTCAGCTAACTTGTGCAGAGTATCCGCCAGGAAGGAGGATAACCTCAGCCAGGCCCTGCGGCGAGGTGGCCACCGCGGCTGCTAAGGAGTGGGCACAGGAATCTCCAATATCCAGGGCCATCTGGAGTTGCTGTTTAGCACGCATGGCCCTAGTCACGGACCTCTTAACCATGGTCTGCATGTCCACTGGGAGATGAGGAGGACTTCATCTAGTGACCCAGAGGCATGAGAAGTGTGCCATGATCACAGCCGAGCTGGCCTGGCGAAGGCCCAAGGATGAGCCCACAAACCTTCCGGGCAGAATGGTCCATATATTTGGACTCCTTGTCTGGAGGGCGGTCAGTGTCAGCTGAGCTACCCGTGCATCTAAACACAGAAGCAGTTACAAGGCTCTCAGCCAAGGGATGCTCTGTGAAACCCGCAAGGGACCCCATGGGTACCGCATACTTGTGGGCCATGCGGGCAGACGGAGCTGGGCCGGAGGCAGGGCGTTGCCATAGTTCAAGAGCTGGGCCAACAATGGCTTCGGCCACTGGAAAGGCCTCCGTTGGGGTATCCTCCCTCTTGAGGATATTCATGAGGGGGTACTCCGCCTTCATTTGGATGGGCTCCAAGGTCATTCCGGTCGATTCTGAAAAGAGGCGGAGGATGCCCTGAAAGGAGGAAGGACTTCCTCCAAACTGCTACTGTACGTCATCCCCAGATCTCGATGCACACCAGTAGCATCAGAGTCCGAAGAATGGAGATAAGGGTCTCCACCTATGTCTCCCTCGACGCAGAGGCGATCGGGACCACCATAATGGACAGACGACGGGGAAGGCCGGTGTCTGTCCCATCCTCTTTTGAGGGAGCCCTTCCCAGAGGCTGCTTAGGCAGTGGTTCCACCAAAAATCGGTGGGGAGACTGATACTGGCTGAGCTGGAATGCGTACAAGCCCTACGGGTGGAAGAACCGGATTCTTCGGTTCCGGAGGGGTCGGCGTCGGCCCAAGAGGCTGAGGCCAAGTAATGGCCGTTGGTGCTAGCGGAGCCAGCTTTTGCCACATTAGATCCTCAAAACGTCGATGGAGTTTCCGTCGAAGTGTCTCCTCATCTGAGGAGGATAAAGATCGGCGGTGCCGCCTCTTTCTAGAGTGCTTGTGATCTTTCTTTGGTTTTTCGACCGAAGGGGTCCTGGTCCTCAATTGAGACCGACGGGGTTGGCTGGTTCGATCGGGAGAAGCCGGAGTCGGTGAGAACAGAGGTTCTAGCACCTTTCCCTCGATCGGGATACCAGAGGGCTGGGTCTCCTCGTTAGGGATGGAAAGGATAGGTGTCCTTTCCAAGGAGTCGGCGACAATGGCTCTATCAGGTCAAGAGAAATCTTGGCCAGTTCAGCCATGTCCTCGACCTCAGTGCCTTGGCCTGACGACAGGTCCGAGAAGCCAGGGGCCGAGGAAGCGATCTTGACCGAGGTCGAGACCGCACGATCCTGGGAATCGGACCGCTCTCTGTCCCAGTAATGTCTTCTTTGGGCAGAAGATGATTTAGGGTCCTTAGCCATTTTCTTAGGGCGGGAGGAGTGCGAGCCCGAGGGGGCCTCACCCCTGGTGGGGAGAGACTGGCACAGGTCCCGGAACAACCCAGTGAAGGTGGAACCCCGGTTAAGTGGCATGAAAAAACTTTGGCTGGCCAAAGCTTGAGCATCTTCCTCTTCGAAAGCCGCCATCTGGTCGAGCTGCTCGTGGATCCCGCAGCGGCAGAGCCACCCACCTGGCCTCCTTGATTTCGCGGTGGGTTGCAGCTCGGTCTCCCTAGTTTTAGGTGCCTCGCGGTCATCAGGACATTGGGATGGAAGGCCAGACAAAGGGTGTAAGAAGTGGTGTCATGCAGGACACCCATGCAATAGACACGAGAGGTGGGGATCGGTGCATGACATTTTCTTTCCGTAGGGACACCGGCACAATCCGGGGGACGATTTGTCTTCCATGTCCAATGTGCTCTGATCGGAATCGTAAACTCTGATGAGTTTTAAAAAAAGTGACTGCGGTGAACTGTCGTTGAGAATCCAGGGCCTACGAACTGCAGAAGTAGCACGAAGGAACCTGAATCTTCCAGCGGAAAGGAAGATCTGCGTCATGGGGCGGAGCCGAGGTATTTATCACCCGGGTGGGTGGGAGGAGCCAGCTTGAAGACTTTCCGGTGAATTTAAAGGGGAAAGGGACATGCCAAAGAGTGTGGATGAACAACATATCCACGCTCCTAGAACTATCAGATTCTTACAAAGCAAAAACTAATGACAAGCTATCTAAGCTATATTCAAAATAGACAAACAAACAATTAGCAACACTCTAACAACTATCCCCCTTTTTTTCTTTTTCTAGTCAACGATGCGAGCTGGTTAAGACTCAAATCACTAAGCCCAAAAAATAGAAATTGCCCATAGGGTTGAACAACAAAACAGCTGTGTTGGAGTTCCCATAGGTTCTAGTAGCGGAGGAAGGGTGGGAGCTCAGAATACACGAAGATTCCCTTGGAAAAAAGATTATTGTGATAATTTTTTCTTCAAGCCCCAGGAAATCTTACCGTATTCTTACATATGCAGACTACCCAAGCAGTACCTTTGGAGGAGGGTAGAGAACCTATTTAGCAAACAAGATCTGCAGTACTGCTGTACCAAACCTGGCATCACTTCTGGCCTGAGTATCCAGGCTGTAGCATTTGGTGAAGGTGTGTGAACAGTTTTCTAGGTAGCTGCTTTACAGACTTCCTATAGAGGAATATCCCTTGCAGCTGCTATAGAAGCAGCTGTACCCCTTGTAGAGTGAGCCCTGAGGCCTACAGGAGGCTCTTTGACCACTTTGCTGTAGCAAAATTGGATACAGGCAACAATCCAGTGGGCAATGGTTCTTTTTGAGGCGGGTTTGGCTTTGCCCACCTCCCCATAGGTCAGGAAAAGCTGTGTCTATCCTGCCTGAGCCCTTTTGTGTGATCCATGTAGTAGCTTGCAGCTCTCTTGACATCCAGACTATGTAACCTTCTCTCTTCAGAGGTGGCATGGTCAGTAAAGAAGACTGGCAAGGTCATGGACTTGGTGGAAGTCTGATACCACCTTAGGGAGGAATTTCCTATTGGTCCTCAAAACCACCTTGTCCCTGTGGACTGCAATATAGTCCAGCTCTGCGGACAAGGCCTGCAGCTCACTAATTCTTCTGACTAAAGTAATGACTACTAGGAACACTGTTTTCCATGTCAAATACTAAAGCTCAGCTGATGACAGGGGTTCAAATGGTGGCTGCATCAACTGGCCAATACATATATTAAGGTCCCATGCAGAAGTGGGTTCCCTATGAGGGGGATGCAAGTGCAGTGGCCTTTTGAAGAACTTTCTGACAACCTGGTTAGCAGTCAGAGATGCTCCCTTTCCAGCAGAGAGGTAGGCAGAGACAGCTGCCAAGTGCACTTTCAGGGTGGAGGGTCAAAGGCCAAGAAAGTGTAAATGTGCTAGATAGTCCAGGACTATTGGGATCGGCCTGGAGGTGGTCTGTGTCTGCCTGCACCAAACAGAAAATCTCTTCCACTTAGAAGAGTACGTTTTTCTGGTGGAAGGTTTCCTGGACACCGTCAAAACTTCTAACACCCCTTCTGAGAAGTGTTGGTTGGTGTAATTCCAGGTCCTCAAGAGCCAAGCTTTGAGTCTGAGGGAATGCAAATTGGGGTACAGGATCCTTGCCCTAGAAGGATGTCAGCAGGTTGTGTTTCCTGGGTAGGGAGATTAGTTTGGAGATTGCTAGGGTCAGTAGCATCGAGTACCAAGGTTGCCTGGCCCAGTCTGGAGCAATGAGGATCATCATTGCTGACTGGACTCTGAGCTTGTTCAGTACCCAGAGTAGCAAGGGAAATGGTGGGAAGGCATACAGGAACTTCCCTGTCCAGTCCATCAGGAGTGCATCTAGTGGCACTGTGTCCACTGCTGGAGGCCTGCAACAGAACAGAGGAAGCTGATTGTCTGGGGCTGCAAAGAGGTCCACCTCTGGAGTGCCCCATCTTCTGAACACACTTGTAGGATCTGTCAGTTTAGTGACCATTCGTGGTGGTTCTGGATGATTCTGCAGACAGCATCCACCAGGACATTGTCCTTTCCTGGCAGGCGGACTGCCAAAAGTGATATCCCCAGGGTGTAAGCCAGATTTCATACCTTTATGGCTTCTGTGCACAGAGGTGAGGACCTTGTGCCCCCTTGCTTGTTGATATAATACATTGTTGTTGTATTGTCTGTCCCGACCTGAACTGCCTTGCCCTGTAACGTGGAGAACTGAATGCCCAGCTAAAATTGCTCCAAGCTCCAGCAGGTTTATGTGAAGCAGGGATTCCTGCTGGGACCAAGTACTGTGGGAGGTATGCTCCCCTAGGTGGGCACCCCTTCCTAGGAGGGAGGCATCTGTTGTCAGAACTGCTGCTGGAGGCATCTGGAGGAAAGACACACCTTCCCTGAAGCTGTCCTTTTCCTGCCATCATTGCAGAACTTGAAGCAGGGTTCCTTTGACTGGTACCATCTTTGACAGGGAGTCTCTTCTCCTAGACCAGTGAACCCTGAGATGGAAGTGAATGTCCCTCATCTGGAATCTTGATCCTAACACTGTTGCCGTTGAAGCTGCCATGTGGCCCAGCAACTGAAGGAAATGCCTTGCTGGTCTGGGAGTATGCAGCTGAAAGGAATTTGCTAGTTGCACCAAGTTGTTTACCCTGTCCTGTGGGAGGAATGCCTTTCCGTTCAGGGTGTCCAATTCTGCCCCTATAAACTCCAGGAGCTTAACTGGTGAGAGGACTGCCTTTTTCTGGTTTACCAGGAAACCTACCATACTTAGTGTATCCTCAGTTATGGTCAATGTCCTTTCCACCTGCTGTGGGGACTGACCTACCACCAACAAGCCGTCTACGTATGGGAAGACTGTAACCCCCTCATTTTCGTAGATGTGCTACCACCACTGCTAGGCACTTGGGGAGCACTCTTGGAGCTGATGAGAGGCCGAAGGGCATGGCCTTGAACTGGTAATGCCCTGATGGCAACCTGAACCTGAGATTCAGCCTGTGTGACAGCCTGATAGGGATATGGAAGTATGCGTCCTTTAGGTCTAGTAATGCTAGCCAGTCTCCTCTCCTTAGAGAAGGGAGAAGGGAGAATGACAGCCAGAGTGGCCATCTTGAACTCTGGCTTTGTCAAATGTTTAAGTGTCTTAGATACAGAATGGGTCGCCACTCCCGTTTTCTTTTGAGTGAGGAAGTATCTTGAGTAAAGACCCTTTCCCCTTTGAGATAAGGGGACTGGCTCTACTGCATGATCATGCATGAGCTTAGCTTCACCTTCCAGCAGAGAGACTTCTGATAGATTGGCAGGTCTGAATAGTCTTGCTCTAAACTTGGGCAGGAATTTGAAGCTGAGAGCAAGACCCTGGCTCACTACCTCCAGGACCCACTTGTCTGTGGTGATGGATTTCCAAGCCTGGATGTAGTGAGCCAGCCTGCCCCCTATTGGGAGTAAGGAAGCGGCCCTGACAGGATTCTCAAGGAGTCTGTTTTGCTTGGACAGCAGTCTGGGTACTGGGTCCAGCCCTGTTGCTGCCCCTTCTGCCTCTAAAGTACCCACTCTGGGGCTGATAGGAGGGCAGAGCCTGTGTGTGGAAGAAGAAAGGACTGTAATGGGTTCTACCCCTGCCTCTTCCTTGGAACTTTTGTGGGGTTGCTGCCTTCTCCTTGGCTGCAGCACTCTTGTAAGCGACTTTGTAGTCGTCCATTTTTTACGTGTACGCTTGTCTGTTCCCCAAATAGGAAAGTGGGCTCACAAGAAAAGTGAAGAGATTTTGTCCGGGTATCTTGAGACAAATTTGTTGTTCTCAACCAAGTAAACCTCCTCAGGGACACTGGGGTAGCCATCTGCCTAGCAGCAATGACACTGGCATCCACTGCCATGCAAAACTGGGACTTAGAAGCTTCAATGCCCCTTTTAGTTGCCTCTGAAAGATCAGATGCCATAGGGGAAGGGCATGCCTTTTGCCATTTCCAACACTGTGTTCCACATACTCCTCCGATACCTAGCTACATAAGCCATGTAAGTGCTTGCCCGATAGCTAGGGAGGCTCCCAAGTAGGACTTCTTTGCTATGGAGTCCGTCCTCCTGAAGTCCTTTTCAGGTGGGTGTGATTCAAGGGGAAAGCCTGCCTTATCACATGCAGCAGCCTGCACCACCCCTTCATGGCTGGGATATCCAAACAGAAATTCAGCCCCTGATTTTACCACCCAGTACTTTGTCCATCCTCTTGTCCACTGGATGGATGGATGTAGGTGTCAAATGTTTATGGCTTGTCTCATTAAAGATTTATGGATGGGCAACAGAAGCATTTTTGTTGCTGGGACATCAGTCATTTCCATATAATCTTGCTCCTCTTCCTCCTCTGTGAACTCCTGAGTGGAGAGGTCCAAGGTCTGTGCCACCTGTTTTAAAAAGGTAAAGTGGGAAGAAAAATCCTATTGCCTTTTCTGGGAACTCAGTCCCATGAGGGTCTGGAAAAACCTCGGGTTCTGTAGGTTCTCCAAAGTCGTCATCATCAAAATTATCTTCCTCCTCTGAGAAGATACTCAATTGATTGTTTCAAAGAACCAGGAACCGAAAGGGAGCCAGAGTCCGTAACAGATAACTGTGAACCGGGGTGCTGAATCGATACCGCAATACCAGTTTGCAACGCCTGCAAGAGGCTAATGGCACTCGCAATAGCTTCTGCGGTATGAACCGCTGGAACAGTCGGTTGCGGTTCCTTGGTAGAGTGCTTCTCTTTCCTCTTTTTAGCAGAACTTGCCGGTTCAACGGTAGTTTCTACAGATCTTTTTCTGGTCGAGGAACAATCACCCCAGTCAGAGGGCTGCTCACTCAGTTCAAAAAAAGACTTCTTTCTGAGAAGTGGAGGCCTTGTCCGTTGCTGGGTCAGCAGCTTTTTCGGACATTTTTTTCCTTCAGTAGATTTAAACACCTATCCAGCGTCAAATGTGGCATATTCTCCCAGATATCACAGTCGGCCTTTAGAAGATCAAAACCCAAACACAGGACACAAATTAAATGGGGATCTGCTTTGGCAAATGGTTCCCCGCACACTGTGCAATGTTGAAAACCCATTGGGCCGGTTCTCTTTTTAGGCAGCGACATAATCACTAACAGTGGACTAAAACAGGCTTAACCACCAAACAAAACACACTGACTTTTTTTTTTTTTTTTTTTAACTGTCAGTTTAGCGACGAAGAAAAACCAGGAACACAACATGGGGGGCGGGGCTACAATGAAAATGAATTGCATGATCTTTCTCCATATGTTATAATGAATGGTTTCTATAATCATGAACCATTAGCAACTAAACTAAAACGGACATTGTAGCCCTGGAAAAACAGGTCACTCACCTGTAACAGTAGTTCTAGGGGTGGTATATGTTGTTCAACCACACTGTTTGGCATGTCCTTTCCCTTTAAGGATCTTGCCAGACAGTCTTGAAGCTGGCTCCTCCCACCCACCCAGGTGGTATAACCCTCGGCTCAGCCCCATGACACCAGATCTTTGCCTACTGGAAGCTCAGGATGTGCATCAAAGCCAGAGAGGTCGGGTGGGTTCGTGTGGATGAACATCATCCACTCCTAGAACTACTGTTACAGGTGAGTAACCTGTTTTTCTAGGATCACGGATATGTTGCTCAAGTCACACTGTTTGGCAGACTCCAAGCAGTTCTCCAGGAGAAGGGAGGCAAGGCGCAGACCCACTCTGATATACTTACTTGGGGAACAGTGATTGGAGAACTGAGGTCCCAAAATCAGCATCCTGGCATGACTCTAGGTCGATGTGGTAGTGGTAATGAGGGAGTTTGCTGCCTTCCAGGTAGCAGCCCTGCAGATTTCCTGGATAGGAATGTCCCTGGAAGCAGCCACCGACGCAGCAGTATGGCAGCTGGAATGAGCTCTTATCCCTCTGGGAGGCTCCTTGCCCGCCAACCTATAGCAGAGATCAATGCAGGATGTAATCCATCTGCCAATGGTCCGCTTTGCTGCAGGTCTGCCAGGTGCAGCTTCAGCACTGGCGACAAACAGTTGGTGAATCTCTCCCCGAACTTCCAACGTCTGCTCCTTATAATAAGAGCGCTTGTCTCAGGTCCAGAGTATGGAGCTTGTACTCTGCCTCAGAGGTGTAGTTTGGGTAGAACACAGGCAGAGTCAACACCTGAACAAGGTGAAACTCTGATATCACCTTCGGAAGAATTTCAGGTGGGGGCACAGGATAACCTTGTCCCTGTGGAAGACCAGGTAAGAAGACTCCACCAAGAGTGACTGGAGCTCCCCAGTCCTTTTGGCTGATCTAATGGCCACCAGAAAGGTGGTCTTCCATGACAAATGTGACATCTCACACTTGTGCATCAGTTCAAATGGCTTGCCCATGAGCTTTGCCAAAACCAGCAGTAAATCCCACTGAGGTGGAGGTTGACGCACTGGAGGGGATATGTGAGAGAGATCTTTGAAGAAATGCCAGACCACTTTCTCCCGTGCCACTGTCTGCTGACAGGCCCACACCCGGTAGGCAGAGATGGCTGCCAGGTGCACCTTAAGGGTCGTTGACCAAAAACCCCCTTTGGACAGAGACCAAAGGTAGTCTAGGATGCTAGCCGCTTGACAGGACAAAGGGCCCAGGCCCTTACCCTGACACCAAATGGAAAACATTTTCCATCTGAAGGCATAGCACCTCCTGGTCAACTCCTTTCTGGATGTTTCCACAACTGTGAGCACATCCTTAGAGAGACCAAGAGCTAGGAACTCTTGCCAATCAGGAACCAGGCTGTCAGGTGCAGGGACTGAAGGTCCAGATGGAATACCTTCCCCTGACTGACAGATGATAGGTCCGGGCATATTGGAAGATGCCATGGAGGCCTGGAGCAGAGGCAGAGGAGATCTGGATACCAGAACTGGCGAGACCAGTCTGAGGCTACCAGGATCACCTGTGCCTTGTCCCTCCTGACCTTGAGGATCACCTTGTGGACAAGGGAAGGCACAGAAGAGGCCTGGGATCCATGGCCTCGAGAAGGCATCCCCTTGCAGCAAGCCCTGCTAAGGGGGGCGGGTATGAAACAGCTTCAGCTTGGTGTTCTCCCTGCAGGTAAACAGATCCACCTGAGGTTCGCCCCAGTGGAAGAACAGGCTGTGTACTACCTCTGGATGGTGAGATCACTCGTGGGGTGTCTCACCCACACGGCTGAAAGCGTCCGCCAGTTGATTTGAGGCTCCTGCCACGTGGATGGCTAGGAGATCTGCCTCCAGTCAGCTGATGAGGGTCCAGATGCAGAGCGCTTCCCTACACAGCAGTTGGGAGTACGTGCTGTCCTGTTTGTTGAGATAGTACATGGTCATGGTATTGTCTGTCTGGACTTGCACCATTTGACCCCGAAGGAGTGGGGCGAAAGCTGACAGTGCCACCCTGACTGCTCTAAGCTCCAGCAGGTTGATATGGAATCATGATTCCTCGGGTGTCCAGAACCCAGGGGCTGTGCGTGGTTCCCCATGTGGGCTCCCCAGCCCATGAGAGCGGTAATGGTCATGAGAACAACAGTCTGCTCGGGATGGACAAACAGGATCCCTTCCTGCAAGTGATCCAGGACAATCCACCACTGGAGAGCATCCCACATCTTCTGGTTCACCATGACCAGCTGGTCGAAATGACCATGACACAGAGTCCACTGGCTGGCCAGCTCCCATTTAAGGGGGCGCATATGCCACTTGTCCCATTGAACCACGGTGCTGCAGGCCGCCACGTACTCCACAAGGTGCAGAAAGTCCCAGGCAGGGCGCAAGTGCCCAACCAGAAATGACTGGGCAAAGGAGGAGCGAACCTCCGCCCTGTCCGTTGGGAGCCAGGCTCTGGCTCGGCAAGAGTCGAGCTCTGCCCTGATGAAGCACATCACCTGTGAAGGTACGAGTTCCAACTTGGCCTCGTTGATCAGGACACCAAGGTCGGTGCAGGTATGGTGGGCCAAGTCCCTGGACCTCTCCACCTCTTGCTGAGTGAAACCCGACAAGAGCCAAGCATCGAGATAAGGGTAAACTCTGACCACACGATGCCGAAGATGGGCCGCCACTGCTGCAATGCATTTGGTGAAGATCCGTGGGACCGATGACAGGCTGAACAGCACGTCTCAAAACTCGAATAGGTCTCCTGCTCGGAAGCAAAGGAACTTTTGGTGAGACGGATGGATCAGGACGTGAAAGAACACATCCTGGAGATCCAGAGAGCAAACCCACATGTTTTGCTCTAAAGATGGTATGATCTGGGAAGAGTTAGCATCCTGAAGGTGCGTGACCTGAGGAACTGGTTCAGGTCATGCAGATCTAGAATAGAGCACCAGCCCCCAAAATCCACTTTGGAACCAGGAAGTACCTCGATATGAACTCTGGGTTGATTAGGGGTCCGTGGCTCTGGCCACCACCTCCTTGCTGAGGATTTGGGCAATGTCTCAAAGAGCCGACTGAGTGTGTACGTACACCATATCCTCCTGTGGGACGCGGGCTCAACTTGGAGCGTACTGCTAGAATTCCAGAGGCAGTCCCTGGCCCACCACTTCTAGAACCCACCTGTCCGTGGTAACAGAGGACCAGGTTGAAAGAAAGTGGAGGAGCCGGCCCCCCACAGGAGTACCCAAAGCTTGCGTGACACGTATTGGGGTGGCCACCCCTATCCCATCAGTGGGCAGGCTAAGAGCAAGAGGCTCCAAAGTGAGGACCACCGGAGCTTCGCCCTCCAGGCTTACGGGCCACCGGGGGACCGGACTTGGGCCGAAGCGCCAAGATTGTGCCTGCTGTTGCTGCCCTGCTTGGAAATGAGGCTGTTTGGCTACAGGGGCAGGGTGCCAAAATGGCTTTCTTCTGCTTTTTGGAACCCTGAGATTCCTTCTGTGCAGAAGTTATGGAGTCCAAGGTGGCACTGGACTTCTCGATGTGTTGGAGGTTACCATCCACAACTGGGCCGAAGAGGTCGCTACCCAGGAAAGGAACGTCCGTTAAGTTTGTGTTGAGTGTCTGCCGTGAAGGTGGAGACCCTCAACCAAGCCCTCCAGTGCATGGCAACCATGGCTGCCACCAAATGGGCACACAAATACCCGAGGTCCAGAGCCATGTGAAGTTGCTGTTTCGCAACTGCCCGACCCTGATCTCAGGCCTGCTTGACCGTGGTCTGGAGGTATGCAGGGAGGTGAGGTAGAACCTCATCAAGGGAACCCAGAAGGGCACGAGAGAAATGCACCATGATGACAGCCAAGTTTGCCTGATGGAGGCCTAGTGTAGAGGCAGCATAGACTTTACGAGCAGAATGGACCAGTTTCTTGGACTCTTTGTCCAGAGGTCTATCAGTATCTGCCAAACTACCTGAGCATCTGAACATAGATTCGGTCCCCAAACCCTCGGCCGAGGAATGCTCTGTGAACCCCAAAAGGGACCCTATGGGCATCGCATATTTGCAGGCCATGCGGGCAGAAGGCACAGGGCACGAGGCAGGATGCTGCCATAGTTCCAAAGCCAGACCAACAATGACCTCAGCCACTGGAAAGGCTTCCGGAAAATCCCCTCATTTAAGGATATCCATAAGGGGATATTCGGCCCATTTCTGTACGGGCTCAAGAGGCATCTCCGTGGATTCAGAGATAAGCCGGAGAATGCCCATAGAGGAAGAGGGACCTTCCTCAGTCAAAACACTACCGACCAATTCCTTGCCCAAGGGACGGGAATGAAGGTCCGAGAAGTCCTGATAAATCGGTCAGCCACCTGAGTCTCCCTGAACCCTCCTAGGATGGTCAGGAGTGAGGATAACAGACAGCCTATGCGGGAGGCCCAGAACAGGCAGAGACTGTTTGGTAGGCACCCCCGACGGGGGCTGTTTAGGTGGAGACTCCACCAAAAATCAGTGGAGAGGTAGATTTTGGCCGAACTTTTTGCCTGGCTCTGAAGGAGGAGGAACAGCACGAGCCAGCTCCAAAGGAGTCTGCTTCAGCCTTGGAGGTGTTAACCAAGTAATGGCCAGGTTGGAAGCCACAGTCTGCTTCTGACCAGACAAAATTAGCTGTTGCCACATTAGGTCTTTGTAGCGTCGATGGAGTTTCCGTCGAAGCCTCCCCTCGTCCAAGGAGGAAGAAAAATGTCGGCAACGCCTTTTTTTGGAGTGCTTGTGTGCCTTCTTAGGCCGATCGGTCAAAGAAGTCTGAGACCAAGACCTCGATCACCGGGGTAACCGACAGAGTCAACTGGAAGGCACATAGGAGACCGGTGGATCTTTTAAGTCTGGGACCAGGTCCTCAATGGGTGTCCCAGCGGGCTAGGGTCCTGACTAAGGAGTTGTCAGCTTCTTCGGGCAACAAAGGGTCGACTGGGTCAAGAATGATCTCAACCGGACTGCCGTCCAGTGTCTGGGCCAGCTGGCCTGACCGGGGGGGACCGTGAAACCAGTGGCCAAAGCTGCAACCTCGACCAAGGTCGAGACAGGCGATTCCTGGGACCAAGATGTCTCACAATCCCAGGAACATCGTCAGTTAGATGAAGATTATCTCAGTTCCTTGTCCTTTTTATGGGACTGAGACATGCGAGCCTGAAGGCACCTCGCTTTTCAAGGGAAAGCAGAGGCACATCTCCCGAAAGAAAGCAGAGAAAGTGGAGCCCAAGTTTAATTTTGAGCAAATCAGAGGATTTTGATGACAGGGCCTACTGAACACAAGGGCAGTAAGGAGGGAACCTGAATGTTCCAGCGGAAAGGAAGATCTGGCATCGTGGGTCGGAGCCGAGGGTTATACCACCAGCATGGGTGGGAGAAGCCAGCTTCAAGACTGTCTGGCAAGATTCTTTTGTGGTTAATAAGTTTTATTGATTTGACTTAAGACGATACAAACATTAAAACAGTCAGATACATTGCAAATGTCTTACAGACTGTTACATATGTCTGTACAAGCAGAGAACAGAACATGCTGGCCAAATAGTAAACTGAATATACTAGCTAGGTAAGCAGTAGGATAATACTCTGTGCCTGGGTGTACAACACCTATCCAGCTGGAGATTAGCTTTGAAAGTATTAGCAGTTGGTGCATTGCATTACGGCTAACTCATACAGATATATTTTACCTGGTCCCATCCTGCTAGTTTCTGCAGTATTTGACAAAGCATCAGAAATTATGAGAGGTCCAGAGCCGCTGTCCTCTACTTTACGCCTACAAAATACAAGAGATCACACATACACACACACACACACACACACAAAGAAAACCGGTCTTCATAGTCAGAGAAGATACTATCTTTTACTGATATACCATGTCATCCGTAGAGACAGGGTCCCCTATAACTCAGTAACAATCTCTCCAGCACTTGCCCCTAAATGCACCATGAGAGGAGACCATTTAAGTAGCATGGTTGTGCCTATTCAGATTCCCTCCCTTGGTTTCAAAAACAGAAGGAAGAGAGTCCAGAAGGCAGTATATTTAAAGAGGGTATTGGTCACAGTATGTGATATTCTGGCCCAGTTAGCAACTTGAGCCATGGAGTTAAGTACCTCCCCCAGGAAGGGGATTATCTGGGACCGCCATTTACACAGTAGGAGTCTTAACCTGCATACTGAGTGTCAATAATAGTTTCAACTCGGAGAGACGAAGGTGAGGGGCCGGGGTCCAGAGTTCTAATAACAGCAACTCAGGGGACTGAGGCACAGGCTTCCTAAGTATTTTGGATCCCATCTCACAGGTAGCATACCACAAGGGCTGGATCAGCCTGCAGAACCAAAGTATATGGAACAGATCACCTGGGAGTTCCTGACACCTCCAACACAGGTCAGACTGAGACAGCTTTACCTTGGCGAAGACTACAGGAGTCCTGTACCAAGAGTGAATTATCTTGTTCTGTATTGACTACTGGTGTCAGGATATGCCCAGTCAGCTAATTTTAGACAAGACTTCCACTCCAGGTTCGTAACAGAGGCATGCAGTGCTTTCTCCGATTTATGCTTGGATTCTTCTGGCAAGATTCTTAAAGGGAATGGACATGCCAAACAGTGTGGATATCACAATATATCCACGATCCTAGAATTAATATTACTTGGAACTCTACAATTTACTAGACTGTTAGTTCAAAACAGAGTAATTACATTTTATTGATCAAAATATTATACCAGGAGGCAAATAAAAAATTGACCATATTGTGTCCTGGGGATCCAACAGCAGCAGCCCATGGGTTTGAGTACCTGATTGCAGTACTAAATGGGACTCCCCAAGTCGCCAATAACTGGACACGGCATGCTTGGCTAATGTTACCTGAAAGAGTCACGTACTGAAAATTGGGGAGACTGCAAAACATTCTGTTAATAAGCCAATCACAGATACCAAAAATCAGAGTTTTTTTTGTATTCAGCTTTTTGGCCCGAGCCACAACCTACTCCACACATCACACATTCCTCCAGTGATATTCCAGTCCCATCCGCCACTCCCCCCTCTGCCAGAGCCAGCAGGGCTTCACATGGAGCAAGACCAGAGAGAGACTGCGCTATATTAATATAGGAGAACCTGTGCTCATGGTATTTATTTACTTTTGTTAACCTATTTATCTCTAGTGTGGTGCAGACTCACACCCTGGTCAGACAAGCCCCCAGTCCCATCATACAGCTTCTCAGGGACGACCATGATCCCCGCCTCTCTTCCATGGCTCATCAACTGTGGCAAGACCAGCAAGCCCACTCTACTGCCAAGCAACGGATCTGGTTCATGGGGAGAGGGCCCTGTCACCAGTGCAGAGCTTATGACTGCAAGACCTCTCACTCTACACTGCCTGGAGGGGTCCGACGATGCCAGGAGCCCCACACCCTGGGCTGGTTCATGCCATGCTCGGCAGCATGCCCCAGTGCCAGAATGATCCCAGTTCTCCAGGCTTGCTCCTGCTGGGCCATCAAGAAGCCCCAAAGAGCAGAAACCTTGTTTGTATGCTTCAATTACTGTCAAACAGACCTCTAGTAGAACTCAACAATACCCTTTCATTTCATGTCTTGAGAGCACTAGTTTGCAGCAGGATCCATTTAAAACACAAGCACTGTTTCCCAAGTTACATTTGCCACACACGAAAAGCCCGAAACATGGTTGCCAGATATCCCGAATTTACCCACAGCGATGTTTGTCATTAAAGTAAAGGGATGCAGGTGCGAAGTTAAAAAAAAAAAAAAATCCACCGCTGGGAATTTTCGGTTATCGGACGACCGTTGTTTCGGGCTTTTCGTGTCAGGTTGCTGAAACTCAGGAGAGTTCAGCATTTCATAATATATCCACTTGCAATAGACTGCAAAAAAGAGGGAAAAAAAAAAAAGAGAAAATGAGAACACAATTGTCACTGATCGCTAGCCAAATGATGGCAGCTGTATTGAGCCGGCAACATTTACTTTTAACTTTCTAACTACCGTACTAAAAATACACCAGTTGGGCCAGTAAAATGTCAGGGGGACCGTGAATATTACAACCAAAGAGCCAGTTACTGAAAGGCTGCAAAACTTAATTTCTACCAGAGTCCGAAGAAATGTAGACCTTTTATAGCTAATGGAAAGTAGGAACCTCTATTTTAGTACTTGGTGTTGATGCCAGGATTGCATTTCATATGTCAAATTTATTTATCCAGGAACAGGTTAATTGAGCAAGGCTCATTTTACTGAAGCCCTGGTGCACAACGACATGGTTGCGACACAGATGCAAGTTTTGAAAAAACAATGCACTGCAGTACAGAATATAATGAAGCTACAAAACTACACGGATATTACGACTTAATTCATTTAGAGGATAGGTCTGGTACATGGTATAGCAGTGTTTATTACACTAGGGCTTGGGCCCTGGTTCCAGGAACCAGATGTTTGCACCAGCCAGCACACCACCCAAGAGGGCTGCTGCTCTTCAGATAAGGGGGATGAGTATTCCACTGGTTGGGGCTGAGGAAACTAAAAGCCATTCTGCTGAAGTGGTTACACACCATAACCTGCATCTAACACACTGCAGTTATCTATGTTCAAGTATTTAAATTCCATTTGGGAAGCAGTTTGCCCCCACTTTCAAGATTACAGAGAGTGGAAACAGACTGATTGGGGGACTGGATGACTCAGGCAATTGGTATCGGTTTCAGATGTCTCATTTCCAGGTCACTGGTTAAAATACAGACTACTTTAGTAGTGGTCAAAAGTGAAACAGACTGACTGCAGAAAAGGACCGCATGGCCCACACCCAATCTATTTGATAAGCTGCAAGTGATTATCTGATGGCTGTTCATGGCCTATGTGAAATGAGCTGCAGTGGTTCTCAATTCAGTTTCTACTGGCCAGGTGTCCACAACACAAAACCACCAACAAAGCAATCACTTCCAGCCATCATTGTTAGCAGTCTCACATGAGAGGACAAGGACTGAATGGGCATGGAGTCTCTGATCTACCCTCTCACCACAGTGGTCCCTCTAGAACAGGGCTGCAGCACATTGCCAGAGGTCATACAGAGAACACTGCACTGCAATCGCCTGTGCCATACTTATCGTGGGAAAAATTAGGGCTTCAGTGTCCCGTACTATAAATCTGTCACTTTTCACAAACACTACAAAAAACTTTTACTGACTCCGCCTTTCAGTGCAACAAGCTTAGGTTACTGAGGGCCAGCTTGGAGGAGGACAGCGTGTCCCAAAGGATACTCTCCTCCAGGAAAGGAAGGCAGTGACTTTTATAATGCTACCACCCAGGGACAGCACTAACATGCACCAAAAGGGCAAAAGTTGCATCCTGCCCAGCAATGAACACTCTACCTTTGCCTGTGGGTCCAAACTGATGCACCAGCTCTTATAACAATATCTAAAGGAAGAGACCGTGAACTGTTCAAAATCTAGCATTATGTTTTGACCCAGTAGGTTTCTCTTTACAACCACATTTTTTTACACCAGTGGGTCAAATTTGACACATGTTTTAAACCCCCCAGTGCTGTCACTGCTACCACCACCTGGGAGTCCTTGTGTGGCGGTGCAGCAAGTCACCCAGATGGGCAAGGGGAATGCTGAGGTACAGCGTGTGTGCCCTAATGGCTTCAATGGTGATATCACAGGGTAAGGGTGAAAATACCACAGAAAAACAACCAGACTATGCAGAATGACAGTCAGCAGCCCCCAACAAACACAGGCCCTGCACCACCGATCAGGAACTCTCCTCCCACCGACTCCAGACAGAGAGGGCAACCCCAAAGGACCCGCCCTGGAGAGCAAGTCATGGGGGACAGGGGAATAAATACTGGAGAAGGTGGGCAATAGAGATGAGGGTCTGGCTAGAAGAGGGCAAGTTGTGTAAATAAGGCCATCTGATGGCCCAGTAGTACTGCATCATGCCAGGGACCCAAGTTAGGACAGATACCATCGACAGCAGCATGTCCCAGCAGCGGAAGGTCTGGTGTCATTTTGTACTTCCACAGTCATCACCCACACGGTGGGCTGGGGAGTTTGCTGGTTCATCAGGGGGAAGTTGTGTGCACACAAGCTGATCCCATGTGGTCTTGCGTGCTGCAGTGACATGGTGGGGCGTGGGGAGAGACAGAGGGGGAATAACCATGGTGCCGAAAGCAAAACAATCATGCACACTCCAGGACCCAGTATGTTGCATAACACACACACACACACACACACACACACACACACACACACGCACGAACAATGGTAAAGACAGTGGGAGATGGAGCTGAGAGGTCACAGGAATAGACTGCCCTTAAGGACCCAGAAGGCACCAGATGACAGGATAAAAACAGACTGCTCTACTGAAAGCCAAGTACAATGCCAGAAATAACAGACCTCTTGCACTTTTTTTTTTTTTTTTTAAATATTTGTTTCGGGCTCCTCTGCCCAACATGATGGACATACTGCCATCGGGCCAGATTTGCCAGCTGTCAGAGTTTAAGGGGTTTATCCAGTTTGCCCAATTTCCCCCCCGACTACAACTCTCCCCCTCCCCATGAAGACACCGGCGTAGGGTCAGAGTCTGCCAAAAATGTGCTGACCCATGCTATCCAAACGCAGTTCAACATGTCCCCCACCCAGCAGCTGCTACACCACCTGCACACCTACACACCTACAGTTGGCAATAGCATTGAGAGGCAGTCAACCCTGCCTTCCCGCAGAACAGCATCCATTGAGACGTTCGGATCTACCTCCTCCCAGCCACCCCCCACCACAGAGCAGACAACCAAGCCTCGTACCTGAATCAGGGCTGCTGGCATGGCAAGCAGTAGCTCTACCACTGCACCAACAGGACGGCTACAGACCTCTGTTCAATTACGCAGGTAGCTGGGATACTGCCGTACTGATAACCATGGAATAAGAGTCTCAGACATGACCTATACTGCACACTGTAGCCTCGCAAAGAGCAGTCTTACTTTCCACCAGTGGTGACCCAGACTCTTGTGGGCCCTGTCTGCTCAGACAGCAGGCTGACGAAACCGTAACTCCTCAGTGTGCACTACATGCTAAGTCAAGTCTCTTGTGCACCATCAACAAGTATCAACTACATTTCAAGCAACAAAACAATAGATTTGGTTGATCTTCCATTGCTTTGCTTTCTTGGGCAAAAGCATGGAAGAGATGGGGCTACTCAAGGGGATGTGGATTTTTCTCTCTCCTAAGCTGGTCTAAGGGCTCATAAGTGGTGGAGGTCCTTCCTGGAACCATGCGACGGGCAGGAAAAAGATCTCTGCAGGGGGACCAGATCCTCCCCTCCGCATCCTGTTACTCTCAATTTAATTCCTGCCAGCCACGAGGCAGGTTCTCTGCAGGGGCTGAAGACACCACACTAAGTGCAGTTTATTTTTGATTAAGAAGAGGATTGGCAAGGGGAAACAAACAGCATTGCCTCACAGATTATGGAGGGTCACCAGTCTCAGCCATGCATGCTTAACAGACTAGACCCCTTCTCTCCTCTCTTTCCTGTGCTTGGAGGCACGCAACACCCCCCCCCCCCCAAAAAAATACCAAACAAAAAAAAAAAAAAAACAGTCATTACTTGGAGGGAGAAACCGGATTCACTAGACAAGATTACTACTACTTTCTCCCAACCCTGCATGCTGGACAGTCTGGCTCCTTAGGAGCAGGAGTCACTCGACAGGATTGCTACTTTTCCCTCTCATAGCCCCAACCCGGCAAGATGTACAGTCTGGCTCTTTTTCTGCTCCAGATTCCCGCCGCCAGCACCAGAGTCTGGCAGGTCGCAGGCATCAGGGCCCCTCACACTGCACTTTCATTTTCGGCTCTGGAGAGCCGCGCTGTATTTTCCTCGTTGTTGGCCCAAGAGCCGCGTTTTATTTTCCTCGCCGGCGTCCCTGCTGCTCAGGACGCCAACGCAGCCTCGCAGGCTCGCAGGAGGGAAGCCGCTAGGCGTGATCATGCCCCGCGTTCAATTCAAGGCACAGGCAGAAGCGGTTTTCTGGCATCGTGGCAACAGTATCTTAATTTCAGCTCAGGATGAGCTGTACTGCAGGATCTTCATTTCGTGTCAGGAGGAGCCACTCTCAGCCCCTCGGAAGGCACAAGTAGAAGCGGTTTTCTGGCTCGCCGGCGATCGGTGTTAGAATCAGACTTGAAGTGGTCGCGCTTCTCAGCAGCAGGGGTTCCATTTTGGCTCAGAGAGAGCCGCGCTACTGCTCCTCCATGCAGGAGCTTCATTAGCAGGAACACTCTTTGGAACAGTCCGCTCCACAGTAGCAGAGGCTTCATTTCGGCTCAAGAAGAGCCTCATCGGGGGCACTATCGGAGCGGTAGCACTCCACAGTAGTAGAGGCTTCATTTCGGCTCAGGAACAGCCGCGCTACAGTCCCCTCTCCGACGGCCAGGAGAGCTCAGGCAGTCCACTCTATAGCCCATTACTGAGTCTCCTACCCATCAGGTCCCTGGATGCACATCGAGTGAAACCGACCAGAGCGATTGCGCTCCCCTTACTATCCAGTACAAAAGGTCTGCAAGGGCTGTTGGAAGCAAAGCACACATTCTTACGGGGGGGGGGAGGAGAGAGAGAGACAGTGCTCTCTGATCACCTCTCTGGCTCGCTATGCCTAAGTGAGACAGTTACAAGGTCAGTGGAGGTCCGGAGACATCCACCCTGCTAACACAGAAACCAATCCTGGGCTACGCAGACCCATCAGCCCTCCTCCTCCAAGGGGCAGCGTGGTTTACCAGCAGGCTTAGCCCTTGACGTAATAGGCAAGCCTAACAGGGCCTTCACCCTCAACTCATCATGCCCTGACCATTATGCCCCAACCTCCTTCATAGAGGATAGGGCCCACGGGAAGCCCGCCCCATGCCTATTTCCAATCTTCGGACCGGAGGGACATCACTCCTCTCGGCACCATAGGAGAGAGGAAGAAGGTACATACTAATAGCACAAATTCACCAGAGATCAGTTAGTCACCCCCCCCCCGAGGAAGGGGGGCTACTGGGTGGCGTTTCTGTCTCAGACGTCTCTCTACCCAGAAACTTAACCTTGGATGGCCTAGAAAGATTACTTCATTACACAGGTGAGTGAGGAGCGTCACTCGAGGTCTCTCTTGTCAACTCCTAAACCTCCAACCAGCACTCAGACTGGCATCGGCTGCCAAGCAGAGAGTATATATATTTATTTAATTTTTACCTCTGGGGTGGGGCTCCTCTGTGGGACCCAGGGGATACGAAGGTGGATGCATCCCTCAAAGAGACGCTTTTAGTCCTCCACAACCTCCTTTAAAGCAGCCGCAGACAACTCGTACTCAACATGAGCCGCACTGCCATAGGCCACTGACCTGGCATTCCAGCGTGCTGATAAGCCAGATATAAACAAGCCCAACCAACCAGTTTTCGGCATGAGGATATATGCAAGCCCAGCCAACCTGTTTTCAGCATGAGTCACGATACCACAGGCCACTTCCCTGGCATTCCAGTGTGCTGACAAGCCAGATGTAAACAAGCCCACCCCGCAGCAACCACAGCTCGGGAATATTCTCTGCATTATTAGCAGATATCTCAAAGGAGGCTGCAAGATGTGCAGCAAGGGCCATACTTTAACTCACCTCGACATACCCAAGGCTGCAGGCATGGAAGGCGGACAGGTCGCCAAGGCACACTTGGTGAATGCCCCCTACAAGGGAGATCTCCTGTATGGATTGTCTTTAAAGGGGGCAGTAAAGAATCCAGGGAAATTACAAAAACCTAACTACCACAATCCAGGAGCAGGCAGAGACCCTGGACGTAGGCTCCTGTCGGAGTATTCAAGCCCATACATATTCAGAGACAAATTGAAGCTGCCTTGGCAGAAGATACTGGGTCATCTCTCTCACCCAGCAGACAAAGAGGTATCTGAGATGCCAGAAAGGCCGCAGTAAAGGCCCCAGACCCATCCTCAAGTAGGGGCAAGCTTTCCAGCTTTCTCAAGGAAAGGGTTTGCACCCCCGTGATCAAGTGGGTGCCAGAGAGTTTTAGGCAGGGTCCTCCCACATCATGTGGTACTCTCACCCTTATCTGCACAAAATATGTCGCCTCTCCAAACACTCATGGACCATTTACAGGCTGGAGCAGGCAGTGAGTGCCTAGTACAAAAAAGGTACCCGGACATTTACAGTCTATCCAGCATAGCCCCAAACTGATCTGGAGTTTGCTAACTCGTATGGGTCCTCAAACATCTGAGCAAATTCGTCCACCACAGGACAGTCTAGATGAGTTCCCTTGCATCCATCTTGAGGGGTATTCCATCGGGGAGATCAGTTGGTCTCAGCAGATTGGCAGGTGCATTTTTACATATTCTATCTGGACAGCACTCGGGTCAATGCCCCGCAGCACGAGCAAATAACTCTGGCAGTGACTGAGATCACCCAATACCTCTTTCCGACAGGATTCCTAATCACCAACAGAGCTCTCTTCCACCATCCAAGCACCTGAATCCTTGAGGAGTAATCTTCTGAACATCTCAAATTAAAGACTTTACCATCGGATGCTAAGTGCAAGGACCTCAGGGTTCTCTTCAAAAACCAAGCTGCCTAATGCCTTTCAGACTACACCTATACGCAGCTTACGGGGACAAGGGGCTCCCTGGCAGTCTCCGTTCTAGGGGCACTGGTTATCAGTCGAACCTACTGCATCAAGGGTTCTAGTCACAGGTTAGTCCAAGCCAGCAGATTCAAACAGTCAAACTGCTCCATCATGGGAACATTCCAGGGTCAGACGGAGCTCACGGATTCAAGGCCATTGCCAGGAGAATTACTGACGATGCCAGCCTTCAGTGCTGGCAAGCAATCGAGGGTGGAGACCCACTGCGACATCAACATCCTGAAGATATCGCCTGACATTTCAAGTTCCAAAACACAGATCTCCAACCAGGATACTCTCGTCCTCAGTTAATTGAAACACAATGGCCTGCACATGTCACCAGAGAGGGACATGAGCTCTCTGATAATACAAGAAAACCCTACAGCTCTTCCAGTAAGCAGAGCATCACCAGGTGAGCTTGCTCTGCCAGTGGACAGAGCATCACTGGGTGAGTTTGATGGCCGTACAAATACCAGATCAGATGAACATCATGGAGGATCGGCCAAGTCAGGATGTTCTCCCAGGAGGATGGGATCTAAAGATCAGCCCCTTCCTCCTCCACCCAGCATGGGGAAGCCTCCTACAGGAAGTTCTCCATTGGCTAGTGAAGCCGCAAGTTCCCAGTCCTGCCCTCTAATCAGGGTCGAGCAGAACATAGCATAGGATGCCTTCACCCTACTTGGGACCTGGCAGTTTAATTTACCACTTTCCTTCAATTCCACTAATTTCTAGAATCCATTTCTACTAAGGCCAAGGCTCCTGCACAAGATCATCCCAGGTCGGGTGGAGCCATCCTCTGACCTTGCAAAATCAACCAGGTCCTCAGAACCCTCACCAAGACCCCACTGGAACTCATTAAGGAAATGGCAGTCATCATCCTCACAAGGATAGTCATCTTCTTACAGCACTCACTTCAACACACTCACTTCAGCCTGACGTATAGCTGATAGGAGCTCCATTCTTCAAGGAACCTTACTACGTGTTTCCCCAGAACTCCAGGATTCTCCGAACATCTCCATCTTTTCTACTGAAGGTGTTCTCTCCCTTCCTCGGCTACCAGGACTTGAATATTCCTGTCCTAGCCCTAAGAGCGAGAAGGAAAGGGAAATTCCCGTTCTAGGCTAGAGGGGAATACTCTGGCTTTACATCAGGAGACCGGAAGCCCTTATACAACTCTTTTTAGTCTAATTCACCCTCACCTGAAGGGCCGAACTTGGGCCAATTAAAAAAAAAAAAAACCTTAAAAGCCTCTTGGAACAAATCAATTTGTTCTCTTCTCTATCATCTAACAAAAGGTCAGGGCTTTCTATACTGTGCCCATGGAGGGCACCTTCACCTCGAGCAGTAGCTACCTCCCGGACAGAATTCGGAGAAGCCTTCCAGCAGTCTTTCACAGAGTGGCCACTTGGTCATGAGAAGCCTTCAAGCAGTCTCTTTCTGAGTGGTCACTGGGATACCCATCCATTCCTGGGCAAAGCTCTTCAGACTGGATGTGTCTGCCTCCGCTGAGGCACCCCTTGGTCATCTGATCCCTCTATAGACGGGGGACACTGGTCCCTCCTAGGTGGGGGAACCCATAAGGGTCTGCTCACATTCTTCCCACCTGGGAAACAAGGGATGTACTGCTTTAGTATATCCCACTAATTATGAGCCCGGAGACCAGCTTAGAAGAGAGAATGTTGGACGTTGGCCATCTGGCCGTAGGGTTTGAACGCGGCTCTTTCAGGACGTAAGTACATATTAACATTTCTTCTTCTCGTTTCTCAGTGATGTTTTACTACAGGACACATGCTTTGGAATGAACTGAGAGCAACAGGATTCAGAGGGAAGGATCTGGTCCCCCTGCAGAGATCTTTTTCCTGCCTGTCACGTGGTTCCAGGAAGGACCTCCACTAGTTATGAGCCTAGAAACCAGCAGTCGGAGAAAGAAAATTTACGGGTATTTAAATTTCAGTTTTGCAACACCATCTCAGTACTTTACGATTTCTGTGTACCCACAAAAAACATTTCCCGGATTACACCCCAGCCAGGAGGAAGGAGGGAAGGTGGCTACCTGCAAAGTGGGCACCAATGTCACTCCCTGGGCAGTCAAAGCAGAAGTATTTGTTAACATGTTTTTAAGTAACAATGCATTTCGGACACAAACATCACTACCAATTTTTCTTTTAATTTTCTTTCATTCCTGAACTAAGACACATGATTTAAACATTTTTAAAAAAGTATTTAAAAGTTCTTACTGCAATATCCACCATGAAGAGAGTTACACATCTTGGTGTATTAATTTACCACCCAAAACATGTGCTAGCACCGTCATAATACATATATAGTATAAATCCCATCTTTACAGCCAAAAGGTACCCTTGACAAAAGAGATTTTTTAAATACTGTGAGTTGTGGCTATCTTTAATGACTTAAGTCATTAACTGTGAAACCATTACGTGGTGTTTAAATATCTGAGAAAATTATAAAGATACAGTAAGAATGCCAGAAATAGATTTCTGCTTAAAAAAAAAAAAAAAATACTGTATGATGAAAACGTCTGCCAAATAAATACTGACGCTTCAATAAGTGGAGTACAAAGACTGGGCAGCCAGCACCCTCCCCCGTGGGAGCAGAGTGCCTCACCTCCACTGTGCTTCCAACCTCTGCCTTGCTCCAGCACAGAATTTCTGGGTTCACATGCTAACCTTGGTCCCCCAAATAGCAGTGATGTCGCACAACTAGAAACATAGACGTTGACGGCAGATAAGGACCGCTTGGCCCACCTAGTCTGCCCATTTCCCTACCTAGAGAATAAGCTGCAGATCCTAGTTAACCAACAGCCTATTTCTTCCTATCCCCAACAAAAACTGCCTTATGTCTGTCCCATGCATTCTTGAATTCTCCCACAGTTTTAGACCCCACAACCTCCTCAGCAAGGCTGTTCCATGCATCCACCACCCTCTCTGTGAAAAAATACTTACTCAAATTGCCCCTGAGCCGTCCCCCCTCTATTTTCAAATTGTGTCCCCTTGTTCTTGCACATCTCTTTTTCTGAAAGATGGTACCCTCCTGGACTTTGTTGATTCCACAGAGGTACTTAAACTTTTCTATAATGTCCCCCTTCTCCCTCCTTTCCTCAAGGGTATACATATTAGGCTCCTTTAGCCTCTCCTCGTATGGCTTCTCTTGCAGACCCTACACCATTTTAGTTGCCCTCCTCTGAACTGCCTCCATCCTGTCTATGTCCTTGCGGAGATGGGGTCTCCAGAACTGGACGCAGTATTCCAGATGGGGCAGGCCGGCCATTTGGGTTTTGAGCTGTTTTAGTTATTTATTGACTAAGGGTGGGGCTCTCGATTATTTCAAGCAGTCCAATTATAAGCCTGCTCTCCAAGTCAAGCTATGGGATCCCCAGACTCATTCCTCAAACATTCTAGCACAGTCCAAGGGCAAGTGCAGGTCTGAACTAGCTTTCTGAAAAAATATTTTTGTTAACTGCCTAGTCCAAAATGTTAATGGCAACACTTAGTGAGTAATCTGACAATCATGAAAATGCCCAACCTCCTGGTTATCCAGCAAAGAATGCCCTATCCTTTGTTACAGTATACAAATAATTAAGCAATAAGGCATGACCAAGGGTTACGTTAATGGTCTGTTAATCACCTTCTGGGGTGTACTGTGGTACGAGGTGTAGCCGAGTGCCACATGCCCCTAGAGGGTGATTAACTGACCATTAACATAATCCCTGGGAGTGCCTTATTGCTATTATAATAAAAAATGTTTTTAAACAGTGTTAAATCTTGTTCAGCACATGGCTAAGCTCTACATGTATGTTAATAAAAGATTAACATAAGGCTGTTAGAATATTTGCAGCCAATCAGAAAGCTCAATTTCTCAGACCCTTTTTATAATATCTAGTAAAGGACCCTGCAGAAGCCTAAAACCAAACTAATCGCCTGACTACACAGGACAGACACTGGTGTGCCTGAGGTTCCTTCGGAGGCAAAATCAACTGACTGTTTAGGCAGGTACAGCAGGACATAATCAGAAAATAGTCCCATCCACCTATCAGTCTTTTCAGTTAGGGTGTGCGGTCCACTAACTTGAGAGTGAATATCCCTATGGTTACAGCTGCTCAACAGAAGGATATGGGGACAATGGGGAAATGGAGTAAAGTGGGAAAGCATAACTAAAGCCCTGTTTACAATGGCGACTTTGCAGCGCGCCAACCCATGCGCACCAGTTGATGCACTGCAAAGTCAGCAGTGTAAACATTGTCAGGAGCGCCCTATGTGCCCACTGGATCATTTTTTGATCCCACTCAAGTTGTGGGATTAGTAGCGGAGCGAGCACATTAAATGGCAGTGTGAACACTTTGCTGCACTCGTGCCACTACAATGGCTATTTTTTCATCAAAATACGGTGACTTCACAGTCCCTCCTCGAAGCAACCTGCAGCACTGCAAGGGTGGGCTATGTGAATGGGAACAGAGCCGGCACATTGGGAAGGAAGCGGCGCACATGAGATAATGCTTCCGCCATGTAAACATGGCTTAAATAAGAACATAGAGAATTTCCCTGGAGTAGTGCCGAAATATGCTTCTTGAACGTATAAATTACAGTACAAATATTTGATACTGATCCCCCAACCGTCATCCATTCTCCAATGTCCTACATCAGGCTTTTTGCTGCTCCCCGACTCCTCTGTCACGGCTATTTACCCCTCCCTCCAAGACTCTAGTCTTCAGACCAGAGAATTGCATTTGTACATCAGTGCATTTTTTTTTTTAACTGAAGCACTCTAAGCCAGGTTATAAAGGCGCACTATTTTTAGCTAACCATGAAAACAGCAAGTACAGATAAAAATCATTTGTTTTGCCTTTGTGACAAGTGGCAGACCAACCCCTCAATCTCCCACATCACCACAGTCCAGCAATATGTATATAATGGTGAAATGTTGAAACAAATGTCAACCCAAGCATTAAAAAGGTTTGTATGGAGTGCACTGTAGTGGAAGCAAGCAAAATCACAGCATCTAGCTATATTGCTACTAAAATGAAGGGTGGCAACTGTTTGAGTATCCTCAGGGCTTGGAAAGAAAATGTCCTCCTGAACAACACTTTCCCATCAAGATGTACACAAGAATGCACTGAAATAGTTTTAACAAACACCTTCAGCAGTTAATTATAGTTCCAGGAAAACAAAAGCTCATTTCATGCAGTGTTCAAAGCAGGAAAAATATGCGCCCAAAAGCCTCATAAATGAATCTGCTCCCCATACCGTGGGCCTGTGTCTACACAACAGGGGTGAGGCAACAATGCAGGGAGCTATACTGGTTTCCAGGGGCACGCCCACATCACAAGGCATGCTGGGATGAGCAGTCAAAGCTTGACACTCACTGCACGCTGGGATGAGCCATCAAATACAGCTAAACACTCCCTGCTTACATGCAAGGCATCAGTTGAAACCAGTGTTCACCACGTCAGATTGCCCAATCACAGATACTGTAGGCCCTGCAGGTAGGTGAATGTGTGGGGAACGGGTTGTTTGAGCTAATCCACCACAGGGTTACCTTCAGGTAGTCTACAATTTATGTGTTGCAACTTTGTTATGGAAGTGAGAAGCAGTAGGGGTCTCCAGTAGAACACAATCCTATGCAGTATCGCTTGGGAGAAGGCTGGCAAACACATTCTAATTCAGCTGTTTAGTATAACTGTCTGGAGACTTCCTGCACAGGGACATACCAAACACATACACCCAGGACTTTAGGTCCATCATGTCCACCCCTGCATCATCAGCAGAGATATAGTAGTATGCTACGCAAATATACTAACAAAACGTTGCTCCCGACGGGCAAAAAATTCTGTCCAGGCCAACTCTGAAGGTCTCTACAGTCTTCGTGTCCACTCTCTCTTCTAGCAGCCTGCTGTATAATGCTGCAGGATTCATTAGTCATCATGTATTGCTTTGTTTTTTTTACCCCAGCAGTAATTTTTTTGGGGAAAAAAACTTCAATATACCAATTTTCATTTTCTTTCATTCTTGAATTAAGATGCAGGATTTTAAGTTTTTCAAATGTTTCCACTCCTGTGCCATGCTCCCCCATGGAAAAAAAATGAATATCTTGTTACAGTGCTGTGCTGTTTGCCATCAGAAACCTGTAGTAACACCACCCTAATGCATCCACTTTATGAATCTAGCATAAACATTCAACAAGTAACCTCAATGGAAAAATTATGTTTAAAAATTGCAAGTGGCATCCATCTTTAATGGCTTGAATCATTACACAATTAGCTATAAAAGCGGTTTCAAAAAAAAAAAAAAAATCACTGAGGAAATTAAAAAGACACACAGAATGAGTCAGAATTTCAGAAATACGTTTTTATTAAATAACTATAAGATGACATTTTATTTCCAAATAAAATACTGCTGCTACAAGTTTACCAACACCTGGAAGAATAAAGGCTTCCTAAAGGTACCCATGAAAGAAGACAGCAGAAAAGGTCGCTCCTAGACAGACAGCTATGATTTGCAAAACAAACTCAAGAGGCCAGGGGTTCCACAGCAGCCTGCATCATCATGCATTTGAGGCGTGCAGGCGGATGCTGGACATCATTGCATGTCCGACCCTGGGGCTCTAGCATCAGGAAAATGCCAGGCCCGTATGCCAGCTCACGCGCTATCCCCGCTGCCCACCAGTATCCACCGGGGGTCTTCTCCCGTGGCCCCCAACCTGGGGGGGGTAAGCCAGGTCTCACCTTCCCCAGTGTCCATCAGGAGGGGGTGCCCACCCAGAGTCCCCACTCAGAGGGGCAAGCCTGAGCATGGGAGGCGGTCGACGAAGTGGGGCTGAGTTCCTATCAGGTTTTGGAACAAAAAAAAAAAAAAACACAATGAACTCAAGAACAAAACAAACTGACACCAGCATACACAGCACCAAAAAAAAAAAAATAGCAAAAACTCCAGGTAGAAAAATAGATAACTCAGTGTCTCGTAAAAATGAACAGAGACAGTCCTGTGCAAGCAAACTCCTGAACTTCCTAACATTGCCTCTGATTTTGCTACCTACCCATGAACTTCAGGGCATGTCCCCAAGTCCTGCTGGATAATGCCAGATTAAACATCTGTCTGTTCAATCTTGACTATATCCTTGAGTAAGCAGAAGACAGATCCTGTCCATTCTCTGCTTCCTTTCCCCAACTTGAACATGTTAGGGGCCTACAAGCCTCTCCACATCAGGGGTAGTGTTAAGGATTTAGCGTGGTGTGGTCCTCTAAAACAGAGGAGCACACTTGATCAGTCTTCTGCCGTGAAATACGTGCTCCTACACAAGTCCCCTTAATTTTAGTAAGAGTCCAGGAAACATACTGAGAGCCTATAATTTTGTTTAAGCTATTTATCCACCAATGACTGTCTGCGTTGACCTGCTTCTACCTTTGTCAAGGTCACCACCAGCCCAACCCCAATGCCGTTCTCCTCCGGAGACTTCAGGACTCTAGGTACCATGTCACACCTGTGGCATGCCTTATGAGGATTGCACCCTCTAATCATTCATCTCGTGGCACAGCAAAGTGCCCCATATCTAGTCACCATGGCCAGAGGCATCCCTGGGAGCTGCATCTGGAATCCCACGGAGAGGTTGGTTCGAGTGGATTGTGGGAGGTGGGGGAGATCTCATCTGCCTTTCAACACCCATTTTTTCCTGCACTGTATGCCCCTCCTACTAAGAGCACACTTACGTCACTAGTGGCTGTAGGCCAGATGCAGCAATGCACATGCGGTCCCTTTCGCAGAGTGGGCTGCAGGCTCCCAGACGTGCACCGCCACATATGGTAATGCGGCAGGAACAGATGCTCTATCTTTCTCCCCCTGGCTGGCTCCCAGCAACTTGAGCCTGCTTCTGAATCCAAGTTTCTGGCGTTGTGAGTGGTGGCTCGACCACTGTGCTGACAGGCTGGCGCACCTAATCCTTCATCCACCAGTGCAACAGAATCCTGCTCTTTCAAGGGTGTTTGAAAAAATATATATGACCCTGACAGCCCTGCGCATGCAAACAAAAACACCACTCATTTCAAGAAAAAAACTGAAAAATGACGGTGCGATTGGGCACAGGTGTGCTGAAAGAGTAACAAAAAAAAAAAAGCAGGTCATTCTATGATGTGTACTACAATCCTAGCAACATGTACAATAATGTAAAAGGGACCACACTCCTTGTACTTTACAGGAGCACCATGACACAACACTGATTTTAAAAGCATGCTCCTAATGTTAGCAAATGTGCTCAGAGCACACCCTTAAAGCTACTCCTGCTCCACATAGTCATAGTCTTCCATACCTTTGATCATTTTGATAGTCCCACAATGCACCCTCTTAATGCCACAATGTCCTTTTCATATTGAGGAGCCCACAAACTGAACATGGTATTCCAGGTGGGACCTGACCAGAGCCTTGTAAATCAAGCAGGATTACTCCCCCTGCCCTACTGGTGACTACCTTTTGATGCACGCCCCCATGTTGGTGGTTTTTCAAGGCCCCCGCTCAACACCCATATACGTGTAACCTCAGCAGCATCCTGGTTGGGGATGCTCGAAAGCGTGTGGTCAACCATGCCACCAACAGTGCCTCTGCAGAGCAAACACCAGGAACCACTAGTAAAGCAGACTGCAACCACCCACCCCGTGGGAGAGAAGCAGACAATGGATGCTCCGAATTTCTCCCTGCGTCCACTCATGTCATGCCAGCTTTGGGGCACAAACCTAGATCGCTAGCAAATGAAAGTGATGCCCCATCGTTCAGTGCCACAGAGCTGTCCGGAAAATTATTTCTAACAACTAAGAAATACCCTTCGCCATCAACATTGTGGATAATTCTGCATCACATTCTTGACCATTCTACCACACTACTGATGTCACAGCAGTACATTATTCCAGTAGTACAACCAAGACCCAAAACTACTGTATACCTGACAAAAAAAAAATCACAGAATGAATACAGCATAACGTTTTCCACACAGCGAGTAATGGTTCTGGAATTATGCAAAATGTTACGCTTCATCGGTTCTGTGCCTTCCTTTACTAGGTCTACTCCACAATACATGGTGAAATGTGGTTACTGAAATTATGGAAAATTTCACCATCAATACTGTGCCTCCCCTAACTACAACATATTGTGAAACATGTTTCTCTCAGTATGGGAGATTCTATGCTGTATACAATGTGAATCCATTATATGGTACACCACAGCATTCTAACACCACACTCCCGTTTACAGAAATACCCATTTTATTTCTTTATTCCAGTTTTTAATTTATTTATTTGCTTTTGGTTACAGAGTACATGCACTAGGCAAAGACCTGCCTATTTTCAGGAACCCGGGAGAGTATAGAGTATTAAAAAAAAAAAGGGACAATAGCAAAATATAATATACAAGTATCCACGCAGGGGTACGACAGTACTGGGCAAAGCTGTAATATCCACGCAGGAAAATGCAATTGTACAGAGCAGAGTTGTAAAACATTGGTGCAATAAAATACAAGACAGATTTAAATAAGGCAAACAAGCTGGCCCACCGGCGCCAGCAGTTATATTTCCGCTTACGACGCAGACGACTCTGGTTCTGGAGCGGACCCAGGAGTCAGCAGCATAAGTATCCATGGGACTGCCCAGCTCCTCCAGGGGGAGGGACACTGACTTAGGATTGGTCTGACCTCTCTGGTGGCTGCGGGAATAACACAGGCCGAGCTAGCATCCAGAGGGAAGATGTTGGCGGACACTGGCGTAAACCACAGGCATCACTGCACGTCACGCTCGGAGAGAGAAGAGTGTACACAAGAAAAATTCCTTACCTGTCGTGACACCAACAAGGGGGTCCTGATAAATGGCCCTCACCTGTCTGCACTGTGGATCACCTAGAAGGACCCTGAAGACTTGATTCCGAACTTGATTTGGAGGGGGCACTAAAGGGCAGGGTCCCCTCTCCACCACGTCCCCACCTGAGAGGTCTAAACCACTGCCCTGTGGGGGGTCCTCAGTGGGCAGCAGAAGCAGGCCAGGCAGTCTGGTTACAGTGCCAGTGCAGAGGAGGGGTTAAAAAAATAAAATAAGGCAAATCAGTTAAGGTATCTAAGTGCAGTTACAAGAATCAAATGCTATAAGGTGCGAGAACAAGGCATTCTTGAACATAGGGTGCGATTTGGAGTTCAGAATTAGAGAAGGTAGAGAATTCCATAGTTTGGGGGCAAAGTGAGAGAAAGCCTGTTCATCCAGCTTGGTAGAGCAACGTGGAACAGAAAGCAGGGCAGAAGTAGCGGACCAGACATGTCAAGAGTGGACTGCAGGGGTGAGCATGGATGCCAAGGAGGCAGGATGGGAGTAACAAGAGTCACTCCCGGCCGGGGTGCGTAACCCTGAACACTGGCCACCTCTGTTTACTAAGTTGCACTACTTACTTAAAACCCCAAAATCAGGGACACCTGATCTCGACCCTCTACCGTGCCCTGATGTTATCACACCCGGCATCTCTAACTGACCTTCATCAAAAAATGGCAGCAAGAGCTAGGTTGTCCTATAGAAACTGAACACTGAGAACAGGCTTGCCGACAAGTAGCATGCACGTCGGGTTCTCACCAATGGCGGGAGTTTTCTTGGAAATTTCTGGCCCATTATTTCAATTCACCAGAGGTTACAAGTCATTACTCCCCGGGATATTCCACCGCATGCTGGCGACTGTGTGGTGAGGGAAAGGCCCACCTCACACATGTAATCTACTCCTGCCCCAAGCTGGAATCATATATTCACTCGCTTCAAGTGCAGCTTCGGGAAATGTTTGATAGGCCAATTCAACTGACCCCGCAAGTATTTATTCTGTCTATTCTCCCTGCAGCCTTCAGGGATCCAGGATCCCGCTACCTTCTGGCCATACTTTTGGCGGCAGGGAAAAAGGCCATCACAAAAAATTGGTTGACCTCTAGAATCCCAACTGTGAAGGACTGGTGGACAAACACTAAGCAAATTTATCAGCTGGAAAAAATAACATACAGTTTAAATAATAGACAAGGAAAATTCAGGAATAGATGGAACAGGTAGCTTATATATTACATGCTTAAGGACTTGACGTTTGTGCCATAGCCCCTCCTCCTCCCCCCAGTCTGTCCCAACAGGTTTTGTGAGAAGTGCCTGCATGGATACAGTGGGGCACCCCCCCCCTCCCCAAAACGCTCTAATTTCTGATTATATAGGAGAGGCTATAGTAGTCGTATACGGTTGTACAAAATATGCATTTAATTTCTTACAATGCTCTCCGGAATTTAATATTTGATTTACCAGCTACAGTGAACTTGAGCCACTATGAACTGGGTCTCCTTGAATTTCCTGACTTACATTGTCAAATGTCTCTAATCAGATTGGTATGAACTCTTCACAAGTTCGATACTGAATATTTAATGTGCGGTTGCTGTGGGATTCCCAGTGAGTACCTTTTCCTGATTTCTTTATATGTACTGCTTGGACATAATCGAATATTAAAGGTAAGTAAAATGAAATAAAGATTATAATTCAAAAAAAAAAAAAAAAAGGATGGGAGTAACGAGTGATGGAGTCTATGAAGCATCCAAGGTTAAATGATCATGTGAAGGAGGGGGATAGCCAATGCAGGACAGAATAAAGCTTACAATGTGGGTGAGGCGAGGAGCAGACAACTCAAACCTGCAAATATTATTATAGGCAGTGTCCCACTTCTGGAGTACACCTGCATTAGGCTTGGAAGACTGGAAGGGAGTAGCTTAGTCCTGGGCGTAAGAGTCCTCATTTATGTGGACAGAGAAGTCCAGGGCAGGGTCAAGTGTGACCCCAAGGTATTTAAAAGAGTTAGTAACAGTGACAGCAGACCCATCTAGTAACTTTGGGGAGACTCTGTGCTGGATTTTCTAAGGGACCCAAAGAGCATCGCCTTGATTTTTGAGACATTAAGGAGTTGTTGACTGGCGGTTAGCCAGGACAGGATTTGTTGAAGAGCTAGGGAGAGATGGTGATTAATGACGTCAGTGGACCTGGAAGCAGCGTAGAGTACTGGATCATCGGTGTACAGTAAGGTTCGACAGTGTGAAGGATGAACCAGAAGGTAGTTTATAAATAAGGAAAAGAGCAATGGGTCGAGTGTGGAGCCTGGGGGAACACCGCAGTTAATAGAGGCAGGAGAGGAGAGGACCTTACAATAAAGAGACAGATTGAGACCAACTGTGAAGATAGCTGGTGAACCAGGATAAGGCAGCTTGGGAGGCACCTAGAGCTTTAAGCCTGTGTAGAAGCAGAGGGTGATGTTCCAAGTCAAATACCTTGGTAAGGTCTATAAACACCATACCAGTAAGTAGGCCACTGCCCATATCAGACTTAATCTCACTGGTTAACTGAATGAGGGCAGCAGTGGTACTGTGACCAGCCCTGAAACCATGCTGGACCGGAGACTGAAGATTAAATTTTAGTACATGTTTGGACACCTGACGATGGATAAATTTTTCCAGTAGCTTACTACTTTGTTTCTCACCTTATAGCGGCTGGTACTAGCACCTACAGACCAGAGCCTGCTGTGGCAACAGCTATATTAGGGGCTAATGTGGCTTGCTGGATTCCCTTGCTGGATAGCTGTGAGTAGATCCCCGACCATGAACTTTTCACTTTGGACTTTGAGACTTTGCTTCTCTGCATTTACACTAAACTAACTGCAACTGACAGATTCTCCTTCTGATGCAGTGCGTGTTCTAGAAATAGTACCGTGTTTTGTACTCGTTTGCAAAAATCAGCACTATAGCACCTTGCACTACAGTTTAAAAGAAAAAAGAAAAAAACTGTAGACTTCTTCTAGCATCTTGGTCTGGCTCATTTACTGATTCATATGTATGTATGTATGTATGTATGTATGTATGTATGTAGGTATGTATGCTGGCATGCAATCCTTTTGCTTTCTGGTCCCCCACGACACTGGCTCCAGTAGAAATCACTGCCCCTTGCCATCACTGATCATTCTCCACGCCTGCCCCATCCCCTTCCTGGGCAGCAAGACCAGCATAGCCCTTCAAGCAGCAATACCTCCTACTGCTTATTCCTCTCCCACCTACAATAGTGTGGCTAGCTCCTCTCAGAAGACTCCAAACCAGCAGAGCAGACCCCACTGGGTCAGAGGTGGAGCCAGAATGCGATTTGTGATGTGGCGACTAGTAGCCATGGCACATTTTCCTCCAAGCCTGGATCCTTGGTGATCCTGACAATATGCCTACATGCATCTGTGACACTTGATCCCTGCTCTACCACAACACACTCCCTGAGATTGCAAGAGGTGAACAGAGAATGGTGCAGGGCCCTTTCCATAACCCACCAATGAAGACTACTCAATCCATCTCCTGCCAGCCCACGACTGTATTCTAAGTTCAGGGCCAGTATGCAGGTCACTGGCACAACATGCAGCTTCCCAGCTGCTGTGCCATTGGACCAGCCCCTTCAAAAGGCCGAGCCTTCAGATGGTCCAGTGGCACAGAGGC
Source organism: Neoceratodus forsteri (assembly GCA_016271365.2). Classification (NCBI taxonomy): domain Eukaryota; kingdom Metazoa; phylum Chordata; order Ceratodontiformes; family Ceratodontidae; genus Neoceratodus; species Neoceratodus forsteri. The sequence continues at coordinate 608,200,553 of CM028132.1, forward strand.
CAGGTGTTGGACACCTTACTGCGCTGCCACACCGGCAACCTGGGCTTAGAATAACCACAGGTCATCAGGAGCGGCATGGGAAGAGTATGGGGAGGGACCGGGACTTGAGCACCCAAAAGGCAGCTCTCCCCTCCCGGGGTGGTTGTCCACCTTTCTGTAGTTCTGCTCCCATCGTGAGGAGGTCCGATGGGATGTGTAGGTGGGAGGGAGCAGTGGCGATTGCCAGGGGTGGGGTGGAAGAGGCACAGCTGGTACTCCGTGTGCACACATGTCTGCTGGGGCCCTGGTCGGGGAAAACACCACAAATCTTTTAATTAAAAGAGAAAAAAGAGCCGAGCCTTTATTTATTTATTTTTAGGCCAAAACACTGTTGCATCATTGTGCCAGAATGACTCTTGAACAATTTTAATTCCGACACTCTTCTACATTTATTCTTCCCTGCAGCTAGCCAATTTGTCTACCAATAAAGTGTCAAAAAGAAAAAACTTCACAGAACCAAAGTATCAGTTATTTATTTATATTTAAATTGTATTCATGCTCCCGTGGGCCTTACCAGTCAGATCTCCTGCAATTCATCATCAGTGCCTTGCGCTCATTTTGGGAATTCTCCTTGATGACAGACGTGTCCTGAATGTCGGCTCCCTAAGAAGGCTTAATCTGCTTCAGGATCTAGCCACTCCCAATGAGGTTTAACCAGGAGGCAGGGGGCTGAGCCCTGGTTAGACGTGTGGGTGGCCAAAGGGTAATCTGATCAGCCACTTTCACATCATCTCCCCCGCTACCCACACCCACAACAGAGAAGCAGTGATGTTAGAAGCCAACAAGCCTGAGATGCCACATACGAATCTGCCCTGCTCATCCAAGTGGCGGTACTGCAGTAGGGACTGGAAGCCTCCTTGGAAGACAGTGGACTCTATGGGACAGTGAATCCCTCCCATCAATCTGCAGTGATGTTCCAGGATTGTAGCACAAACCCTGAACACCGCATGGATACTTGACAGTTTCCAGTAACAAAAAAAAAAAAAAACCACACACATTTTACGGTTTTCATAATTGTGTGCGCACACACACACACACACACACACACACACACACACACACACACGTACGGGGTGGCAAATTGTCAAAAAATGTTTAGATCGCCACACTAGCCACACACTAAAAATTAAGGGAGCCAAAAATTGCACTGGAATTTAGTAACCACTTCAGTGGTCACATACAGATCTGAAGGAGGATTCCCATAATGACAACATTACGAAGGAGAGCACCCTCTGCATTTATGAACTACAAAAATATAAATTATATATATATATATATATATATATATATATGGAAACTTGTTAATAATGGACTAACTCAGGTAGAAGGTCTCACCCACCCCATCCATGCAAAACAGCAACCCTCATACCTATTGTAAACTGCACACAGCTATGTTTTCCTAATAGATTCAGTGAAAATTAACAGGACTGCACATTCTAGCTAACTGTTCATGTTTCCATATTGTAGACCAACAGTACATACAGCTTCTTTGTGAAGCCATTTTCCGCATACCCTAGTCTCGCTCTGTAAAAATGTATGTTTCTATTTGAATAAGCATTCTCCCTTTACAGTTCTCACCTGTAAAAAGATTCTAACACTCAGCAGGGCCACAGGCTTCTGCTAACCTGGCAGCTGGTGTCTCACACACTCCATGTCAGAGTCAGACACCTCTTAGTTCTACTGTCCATAAGAGATCTGCCGCACTGCTCGGCTGTCAGTGTTGATGGTTGGCAGGAGCTGTAACAGGACAGCTGCGCTGCTAGCTCAAACCCTTTTCCTGTAGAGTCAACGCCTGACAAGCTAGACCTACAGCAGCAGGTTTGTGGAAAACGTCATGCACTGTGCCAGTGGCAATCTCTGTCAACGTTTAGCAGGCAGAAGCAGCAACTGTTGTGGCAGTCTCCATATAACCCCTGCAGTCCTTCATGCTGTGGTTGTGCTTCTACGCGACAGACCAGATACTGATTGTTTAGACCCTCAGTTTTGGGAGTTGAACCCCACAGGATAAACTAAAGGAGTCTCAGAATCTCTTTGAAAGTCCTAGCTGAAGCTTTATTAAAATGCCATTTATAAAATGCCTGCAACTGTTCATTTTATTTTATTTTTTGTTCCTAGTCACCCTCCCCACTGTACCGGAGATCCGGCCACCCACCCCTCGCCACTCCTAACGCCCATGCTCATCGGTCTCTGTGTCCTGGCTTGCCCTTCGAAGCGGGACCAGCAAGAGCGGCGGCATTGGCGGGGGCAGTCATGAACAGGCCCAGAGTTTGGTTTTTGTTTTAGTATGCAGAGATCCCCTGGGGGCGGGGACGTGCAAGGACACCAGCGTCTGCCCCACCCTCTAATAGGTGGCACCAGCAGCGGTGGTACCCCCAGCCTCCACGAGAGGTCCACATGGTGCCGGACAACCCCCAAGAGAATGAGAGCAGTCCCTGGAACACTCAATCCTTCCCCCGGCCGGCCCTCCGACTCCAGAGTCCATCACCGAACCCATGATGTCAGCGCAGCAAGCAGATGCCTTGCAGCTGCGCCAGCAGGCTGGCGTAACTGTTCATTTTATACATCCTCAGCCTTGAAATTACAATGAAGGCAGTCCCCTGCCAGACAAATTAAAGGTTTTTGCCTTCATGTGCTGCATCCTTATGGTTCAACCTTGTCGGGCAACAAGTTAAGACATTTTAAATTTCAGAATTCTGCACACCTCAGACTGTTTAAAAAAGAAAACAAAAACCGGCCCGGTGGTGCTGAGGGTTGAGGCGCTGGACGCCACACCTTGTGCCACACCAGCTGCCCAGGTTCAAGAATGGACTTAGGTCGCCGGGGGCTGGCAGGGGGAAGGAAGGATTGAGTGTTCCACCACAACTCTCCTTCCTTCGGGGTGGGATAGGGATATCGCCTAGCACTGCAGTGACACCAGAGAGGCTAGGTGTTGACAGTCGAGGCATGTATAGGGTGGAGAGCCGGCAGACATCTACACGTTAGTGTACTGACGCTACTGCACGCCGGGTCTCTAGAGAGGAAAGGAGAAAAACATCTCCCAAGCCTCCTAGATGACTACCACGGTGCCTGCTTCGCCACCTGCCAACTAAATAAGGGGCAGACTCCACTGTCATAGCTCGATCACTTTCGAGGGAAGAGAGGGAGGTTATAAGGGTTCCCTCCTGCTTCTTTCGAGGGGTAATCGGGCCATCAAGGGACCCCGAGGATTCGTGAGTGTGTGGCACTCTAGGAGCAGACTCCAGGTTAGTCAGTAGGGTCGGAAAGCAGAGCACCTTGGTGGCCTGAAGGAGTGGAGGTTAGGAGACAGTAGAGGTGTAGAAATAAAAAGCAGAAAAAAAAAAGAAAACAAAGATCGAAACAGTTTAAACAGCAGCAGAGAGATTTAACAAAAACAAACAAAACAAAAAACACCAGACACTAAAGCTGTCACTTCCCAAGTTTTGTCTTCATCATTAAAACTATCAGAGGCTGTGCAGCTTAGACTTGAACACTCAAAAACCACTCTTAGAACTGCCTTGATGGTCCTGCTCTCCTGTTGCCAGGCAGGCAAACTAGGTTCAAGAACAAGAAACAGGGCATGCAGATTTAGAGGCACAGGTGGTGGTCCCGATGAGGGGAGAGCTGTGTTGTACTGATCCCCAAGTGACTCCTGTGGCCAGAGCAAGGCATGCACCTGGAAACTCTCAGGTGGATGAGGAGGATGAAAAGCAGGTGTCGCACAGGTAGGCAGGGAAACAGGAGAGCACCATATCAAGGCTGCAAGCAACCACACACGTCCAATGGCTCCTGTGAGAGAGTAAAATAGGGAGGACAGCAGCAGGATGACCACCACTGCTCTCTACATGGGTCCCCACAACCAACCAGAGCCATTCTCCCTTAGACCTGGTCATGAATGGCAAGTTATGAAGGCATGGGGAAGTTTGTGTTTTTGTTTTTTTTTTTTGTTTTGTTAATTCTTTTGTAAACATGTAAGACCCACGGAGCACAGGACTTGTTTACATGTCACGAGGAAGCAAAGAGGATAAGTGATTTGCTCTGGTCCTCTAAGGCCCTGTCCACACTACGCCTCTGTAACGTTACAGAGTGCTCAAACTGTTACCACGACCGTTTGCGTTTACACCTGTAACGTCACAGAAGGTGTTTTCGTAACTGTTGTTGAAACCACATATGAGGTGGTTTCAACAACGGTTATGAAACCGGTTACACCTCGATAACGTTACCAGGCAAAGTGTGGATGCGTGGTAACAGTCCCCTGCAGGGACCGTAGTGCAGCACGAGCTGCATCCTGGGAATGGGTGCCGCCGTAACGGTCACCCAGCACCCCTACTGTGGACCAGCGGTATCAGTCCCATAACGGACACCGCCGCAATGTGGACACACTGCACCGCTCCCAGGTTGTAACGGCTTCTATCCGTTTTGGGGCCTAAGCGGTGCATTGTGGATGGGGCCCTAGTCTGAAAGTGGAGGCTGTGTCTGCTAGACAAACCAAGCTAGTTCACAGTGTACTGGTCTAACCTGCAGGCTATACTGTCAGAGGTTTTTCCTTGGAGACTGAGCTCAGTGGACTTGGGGGGGGAGGGGTTGCCTGATCCCCAGTACCAGTTTAGGTTTCTACCACGTTGGTGGCAAGTGCCTATAAAGTCACTTTATCAACTACAAATGTCCATCACCAGAGGCTCTACAGTATTGTTAAATTATTTGATGCTGCATCAAAATAACAGACGATCACATTCTGTACTGGGAGTCTGTAGTGACCTACTGAAAAATACAAAACACAGGACCCCTGGAAAATGTAAATCTTAAAGGAAGGCCATTTCATCCTGTACAGCAATGATGTGGAACAGCACAGCTCTTCCATTCTGAGGGTTTACATTTAAGCCTCATCCCTCCTGCCCCCAATACTACAATGAAAGTCAGGGTTGCGGAAACAAAGGACAGCATCTCTAACCAACCACAAGCTCCCAGCTGGAGAAAAATGGAGAGCGCAGGTAATAGCACAGGGTTCGAATTTAATGGTATTCCACCCTGTTTTGCATATCAGTTTTCAAGGTGGAATACCATTTTCATCATGCTGGTATTCAGACTGGAATACCACTCCTCCATTCAGTCACTCTGCAGTTTAATCTATTGCGTGCTGTTTTGGATAGGTGGAATAGCAAATTTAGGTTTTTGATATTCCACCTCCCAGACCAAATTATTTTCTTGTTACCCCTGTATCACTTTAATGGGTGGAGGCGGAAGAGAAAACAGCTAAAGGTTGTTACAGGTAGCATGGCCTTGAGGACTCGGAAATCCACTGAAATATCCCAAAGCCAGGTACACATTGTGTGACCTTGAACAAGGCACTTAACCTTTCAAGTGCTGCAATCCACACAGCTTTGAAAATGGGTCAAAGCTGAACCCCACTGAACAGATCCTGCATCTCAGCTGGGCCACCTAGAGTAAATAAACTAAAATAAAGTAGTAAAAAAAAAAAAAAGGAGGCTAAATCCTATGTTTAGAAAGGCATCCCAATTCAGCACAAAATGACTGCAGGGCTATTTATGATGCGATAGAACTAAGTGTTGTTAACTGGGTAGATTTACCAATAAACCGCACGTTAGTTCTAAAATGAGTTCACTGATAACTTCCATCCAATACTGCTGTCAGATTTTATTCTTCAGACTTGGTGTCAGCTGAAACAAGAATCAGGTTTTTAGAGAATGCATTTACCCAACAGAGAGCAAGTACGATGCTGCAGCAGCATCTTTTACAGCATGACCTTTTACCCAACACTGCAGCTGGGAGAAGACACAGGAGCCCAGAGAGGTCAATGAATATGCTCAAGGTCATGCACAGTACAAGTGGCTGTGCCTGGTAGATTTTTTTTTTTAATTTACATTTATTTTTATCAAGAACAGTATAAAGAGTTTAAACAAGAATACAAAACCAAACAGTCAGCATGCATACATACATACAGTACATACAACAGCATCAATAATTTGTAATTAATCAAAATATACAATTTGAATTTAAACTGAAGAGAGACTGTAAACCTTGTTAAACATTTGTATATTTTTTGTTGTTTTTTTAAAACTCTGTTGGAAGAGCATTCCAGCTAGCTGGGGCACTATGTGGAAAAGCTTTCAAACAATGACTGCTCATGACTTTGGGCACATCGCTCATGCCAGCATGAGAACAAGCAAGCAATAATACCCGACAGGGTGAGCAGTATTGGGCAATACTGGACAGCCCAGGGGCGTATAGCCCCTGGAAGGTCAATGCTGCCCACTGCCACCCTGGAGGGTATGTCTTGCTAAGAAAATGGGCTACCTGTGGTGGTTTTATGTGGGATTTTAAAAAGTTATGGGAAAAAATGAAAACATTAAAAAATACTGAAGTTTGTTACTTGGTTGTAAAGTAGTCCCATGTTTCCATGGTAACCCATCTCTTGGTCTTCTCCTGTATAGAGATATTCTCTCGTACTTTTGCCCTGCCCCTACTACCAACTCTAGAACACGTTTTCCCAGCCAGCATTTAAACACAAGCAGCCATCTGTTTTGTGCATTCCTTAAACATTTTTTTTCTTCAGCTTCGGAACTTGTGACAGTTAGGGAGAGCACAACCTTATTTGACCCTGCACGTAAAAGCAGGAAATGCGTTCCGCGGTATGCTTTTTGTCATGGGAATTTTAAGTAATGCCTTTTTGTTTAATGAGTTTCCCGGTCGTCGTTGCCTACCCTGAGCTACTGCTGTTTTTATTTTTATTTTTTTTATTTTTTAGCTGTTTTCTGGTTCCCGGTTGTCGCTGTCTTTCCTGGGGACCAGGAGTGTGAAGAGGAGCACAGTTTGCTGCTATTCAGCCTGTCTATAGAGGTAGGGCCCGGAGGAGCTAGAAAGAGAAATGGATCTGACCGAAGATCTAACAGGTTAGACAGTGTTTTTGTATGAAGTTTTTTTTTGCGCTGTTTTAAACAGGTGGGGAAATCAGGGATTAGTACTGTCGGGGAGGGGTATGCTGGGGAATGGGCATGCGCAAACTATCGCTCCATGATCGAGTGGAAGAGAAAGAAGAACAGGAAAATGTTTTTTATTTGTTTTCTGTTTATACTGCTGTCATTTTTTTAATTGCATGTTACTGGGTCTACTGCTTAGGCTAAGGAGTGAAGTGGGGGAGGGGTACTCCCAAAACTAAGCGAGGGGAAAAAATGGCACTGATTTTAAATTTCAAATTAGGCATGTTATCCAATTAGGAAGCAGGGATGGGCAGTACGATATTTCAGTGGGTGAAGGGGCACTGTAGGCTGGCACTTCTTATTTCCTGGGCATCTGGTCAAAGTTAATGTACCCCCCTGGCAAGGGTACTAGCCAATCAGATGCCAGGCAATAAGCCCATTTTCTAATTAGTATTAGAAAATGGTCTGACCCATACTTCCTCCTGGATTGGCCGATGGTATTCTAAAGCCTAATTTTATGTACCAATACCACCACCTCACAATTTCAGCGAAAAAAAAAAAAAAAGTACCAACCTGCCTTTTTACCTTCGGTATCCATGTGCTGTAAACAATTTTCACTTGCAAAGTGGCCATCATTTCACTGCTAGCTTTTGGGGACTATTTTGTCAAGTGCTGTAACCTGGTATCTCTTGCCATCTGAATGTACACTGATAACATATATGGTCCCAGAGTTACATAAAAAACATAATGCAACACTTTTTTATAAAAATTGTATTTTCTGCATCCCAACCTTAATTCACATGGCCCGCTCCTCCTGCGCATTCCAAAATGAATATGATGCCGGAGAGCCAGTAAACTCATTCATGCACTAGTTTTGTTTTTGTTCAAGTCATGGGATTTTAATACAGCAAGTCAAACTATAGTTGTTCACTGAGCTGACCAACGTAAGTGCTATTGGAAAACAAGTGCTTTATGATACTGAACCTAGACTTTGAGAAGTAGCGCCATGCCTCCAGGCATGCGCATCAGCATCATTGCTGAAGCATATGCCCGGAGTCACAGCTTTACTATTCAAAGCCAAGTACCATGTAAAAGCTGTAGTACTTTTATTTTTACTGTGTGTAAAAAAAAAAAATACAAATAAAAAATAACTGTGCTCCAATACCAGTTAGCGCGCTGGATCCCAAGTAACGTGCTCACTTGCCTGCCCACCATAAAGCACAACCAAATGGAGCACACCCAGCACAGTTCCGACAGTGCTGCGCCACCAACTGAAAGTCATTAAAGCATCCACCAACTCCCCAGCAATGGAAGGACTAAATTAAAACAATAAAAGTATTAAACCTATTTTTTTTTTTTTTTTTTCGAATAACGTGACAGTCTGTACTTATTTTTCTAACGCAGTAAGATACAACTCAGTGGGCAGTATTCAGTTATGCCTGCACCTCCAGGGACTGAAAAGCCCTCCACCTGCAGCACTGAGCCTTCCTAAGCTCCTGGACATTCAGGTATCCCCAAACACCACCCACCCTGTTGTGTCTTACTGCTTACATTTGTGATGAAATGTAAGAAAACGAAGATAATTAAGGGGCTAGTCCACCAACACATTTCAATAGAAAATGTATCCTAAAGTACTGATGCCTCAAAGTATGTTTGAGACAATGGACACCCAAATATTGAGAACAGTGGTGCACAACTCTGTCAGCCCAAAGAGCAAATCGGTAACAAATGTTAAATACAACATCAGTTTGGCTAAAGCATTAGGAGAAGCATTACGATAGATTAGGCATCCACATTCCAAGGCTGATATGACGAATGGATGTAGTTCGGGGGTGTAGATCCCCATCTCTGTCCCCACCCGGGGGGGGGGGCAATCTGAGGCTACATGGAAAGACTACAGCGGGTACAGTTAAGGTGAGGCTGAGCAGACGCAACTGGTGACTCCTGAGGTGGTTGAATCTAGAGGGCAGGGGAGGAGCATACATAGAAAGTTCAAAAAAAAAAAAGTCAACCACTCATCAAGCCACAGTCCAATAAATACAGGTTACTCACCTGTAACAGGAGTTCTAGGAATGGTATATGTTGTTCATCCACACTCATTGGCAGTATCCTTGCCGCTTTAAATCTTGCCGGAAGGTCTTCAAGCTTGCTCCTCCCACCCACCCGGGTGGTATAACTCTCGGCTCCGCCCCATGACGCCAGATCTGGCCCGCTGGAAGCTCAGGTTGTGCGTCGAAGCCGGGGAGGTCGGGTGGGTCGTGGTGGATGAACAACACATACATTCCTAGAACTCCTGTTACAGGTGAGTAACCTGTATTCTAGGGACATGGATATGTTGTTCATCCACACTCATTGGCAGACTCCTAGCAGTTCTCCGGGAGGAGGGAGGCAAGACGACACCCCTATATACTTACTTGGGAAAGAGAGACTGGAGAACCGAGGCCCCAAAACCAGCATCCCGGCGTGACTCAAGGTCGATGGTAGTGGGTAATGAAGGTGTTTGCTGACTTCAGGTAGCAGCCCTGCAGATTTCCTGGATAGGGGCGTCCCTGGAAGCAGCCACCGTTGCAGCAGTATGGCGGGTAGAATGAGCTCTTATCCTCTGGGAGGCTCCATGCCCGCTAACTTATAGCAGAGATCTATGCAGGAGGTTACCCACCTGCTTATCGTCCGCTTGGCTGCAGGTCTGCCAGATGAAGCTTCAAGCGTGGGAGTGACAAACAGCTGGCGAACCTCTCCCGAATATCAGCCGTGCGCTCCTTATAATGAAGCGGCGCCCTTCTAGGATCCAGAGTATGGAGCCTATATTCGGCCTCGAGGTGTGATTGGGGTAGAACACCGCAGAGTCAACACCTGGTTAAGGGTGAAACTCCACACCACCTTCGGAAGGAATTTCGGTGGGGCGCAGGACAACCTTGTCCCTGTGGAAGACCAGATAAGGAGACTCGATGGAAGCGCCTGGAGCTCTCCATCCTTCTGGCTGACGTGATAGCCACCAAGAAGGCGGTCTTCCACGACAGGTGAGAGAGACACACCTGTGCATAGGTTGAATAAGCTTGCCCATGAGCTTTGCCAGTACCAGCAGTAGATCCCGCAGAGGTGGGGTTCCCGCACTGGAGGAAATGTGATCAAGGCCTTTGAAAAGCGCCTAGACCACTCCTCTCTGGCACACCGACTGCTTCCCAGCCCGCGCCTGCAAGCAGAGATGGCTGCCAGGTGCACCCTTAGGTCGCCGACCTAAGCCCTTGACTAGAAAGGGACCATAAATAGTCCAAGATGCTTGCCAAGGAACAGGAGAAAGGGTCCAAGCCCTTGCCTGACACCAAATGGAAAACCTTTTCCATTTGAAGGCATAGCATTTTCTGGTCGACTCCTTACGGGACGCCTCAACTACATTGAGGACCTCGTCGGAAAGACCCAAAGCCTGGAACTCTAGCCGCTCAGGAACCAGGCCGTCAGGTGCAGGGATTGAAGGTCCGGATGGAACACCTTCCCCTGATTGACTGAGAGCAGGTCCGGGCGAGCTGGAAGCTCCGTGAGTCCTGGAGCTGAGACTGAGGAGATCTGGGTACCAGAACTGGCGAGGCCAGTCTGGGGCTATCAGAATCACCTGCGCCTTGTCCCTCCTCGCCTTGAGAAGCACCTTGTGGATCAAGGGAAATGGGGGAAAGGCGTAAAAGAGGCCCGGGGTCCATTGCCTCGAGAAGGCATCCCCCTGCAGCGAGCCCTGCTGAGGGGGGCATGGAACAGACTTCAAGCTGATTCCATGGAGGCAAACAGGTCCACCTGAGGTGTGCCCCAAAGGAGAACAGATACTGTACTACCTCCGCAGGAGAGACCACCGTGGGATGCAGCCCTATCCGGCTCAGGGCATCGGCCAGGGTGTTGGAGGCTCCTGCCACGTGAATGGCTAGGAGATCCGCCTCCAGGCTGCGCACGAGTGACCAAATGCGGAGAGCTTCCTTGCATAGAAGCATGGAGCGCATCCCGCCCTGGCGGTTTAGATAGTACATAGTCGTGGTATTGTCCGTCTGGACTCGGACCACTTGACCCCGGAGGAACAGGAGCAAAGGCGTGAGAGCTAGGCGGACCGCTCGGAGCTCCAGCAGGTTGATGTGGCATCGGGACTCCTGGGGACCAGAGGCCATGAGCCCGTGTTCCCCAGATGGGCACCCCAACCCATCAGAGAGGCATCGGTCGACAGAGAGACCGTCGGCTCGGGCGGACGAGCAGGATGCCCTCCTGCAAATGATCTGGAGCGGTCCACCACTGGAGAGCATTCCACATCCCCTGTGTCACCGACCTAAGCTGGTCAAGGATCGTGGCGCTGTGACCACTGGCTGGCCAGTCCCCACTGAAGGGGACGCATGTTCCAGCGGCCCAACGGACCACGCTGGTACAGGCCGCCATGAGACCCAGGAGGCGAGGAAGTCCCGGCAGGCGCAATTGCCCAACCAGAAATGATCGGGCAAAGGAGGAAAGAACCTCGGCCTGTCCGCGGGGCAGCCTCTGGCTCGAGAGTCGAGCTGCGCCCGATGAATAAAATCACCTGCTTCGGCTCGAGTTCCGACTTGGCCTCGTTGATAAGGAGGCCCAGTTGAGAGCAGACCTGGAGGGCCAGATCTCTGGACCACTCCGCCTCCTTCCTGGAGGGAGCTGCTATCAGCCAGTCGTCCAGGTAAGGGTACACCCGGACCCCTCGGCGCCGCAGGAATGCTGTCACCACTGCCATGCATTTGGTGAAGACCCTGGGAGCTGGAGACAAGCCGAAGGGCATGGCTTGGAACTCGAAGAGGGATCCTTCCGCTCGGAAGCGAAGGAATCTCTGGTGGGGACGGGACGGATAGGGACGTGAAAGCCGTCCTGCAAGTCCAGAGAGCAGAACCACGCCCGGCGTTCCAAGGATGGTATAATCTGAGCCAGAGTGACCATCCTGAAGGTTGAGACCTTAGGAACTTGTTTAGGTCGTGTAGGTCGGAATGGGGCGCCAGCCCCGTCCGCTTGGAACCAGGAAGTACCTGGACACAACCCTGGGTCTGAAGGAGGGTCCACCACCTCTCTTACCACCTCCTTCTGGAGGAGGAGAGTGATGTCGGCTCGACGAGCCGCCAGTGAGGCTGGGGATCCCGAAGCCCCCCGAGGGGCGACGGCTCTGAAGGGTGGTGCCTGCTCGAATTCCAGAGGCAGGCCTCTTCCCACCACCTCCAAGACCCACCTGTCCGTGGTAACAGCGGACCAGGCGGAACGGAAGTGCCGGAGCCGTCCCCCCACGGGGGGACCCAGGGGTAAGGTGACGGGGATGGGGCGACACCCCTCAGCCCGTCACTGGGCAGGCTTGGAGGAGGGACCGGCCGAGGGACCTCCTGGGCCCTTTCCTCCCTGCCTCCTGTTAGAGGAAGCCGGCGGCTTGGGTTTGGGATGCCAAGGCCGAGCCTGCTGGCCCTGACGTTGCTGGGCCGGGCGCGCCGGGGGCACAGAAGGACGAAAGGGCTTAGGCTGTGGTTTGCGGCCTTTGTCCTTCTGAGCGGAAGAGACCGAGTCCAAGGTGGCATTGGACTTCTCGATCCCTGCAGGTGACCTTCCACCCCAGGGCCGAAGAGGTCAGTCCCCAAAAAGGGAACATCCGCCAACTTGTGCTGGGTATCCGAAGTAAAGGTGGATATCCTCAGCCAAGCCCGCCGACGCATAGCCACTGCGGCACCACCGATCTGGCACATGAGTCCCCTACATCCAAAGCAGTCTGGAGCTGCTGTTTGCCACTGCCCTGCCCTGGTCCCGCACCTGCTTAACCGTAGTCTGCAGATCGGGGGAAGATGAGGATGACCTCATCAGGAGCCCAACAGGGCATGAGAAAATGTGCCATGAGGGACGGCGAACTGGCCTGTGAAGGCCGAGAGAGGGGACTAGCGAGACTTTTCGCCCGACATAGTCCAATTCTTGGACTCCTTGTCAGGAGGTTTGTCCACATCCCTGGCGTTGCGCCGGCGAACGGCTGTCGGTAACCAACCCCTCAGCAGAGGGTGTTCAAAAAACGGACAAGGAACCGAGTAGGGACCGCTACTTCTGGCCATCCTGGCCGGCGCAGGGCAGGAAGCAGAGGCGCTGCCAAAGTTCCAGTGCCCGGACCCACTATGGCCTCGGCCACCGAAGAGCCTCCGTCAGAGAATCCCTCGGTCCAGAATCTCCGTGAGGGATACCTGGCCCGGTTAGAGCGAGGTTCGAGCTCCATCCGGTGAGACTCCGAGATGAGCGAAGCAGTCCTAGGAAGGACGACGGGCTATCGTCCATTGGCTGACCTCCTGAAGACTCCAAGTCCAGTCGCTTGAGAAGAAGGAGGAATGTCTTCGGACTCTGAAGAGTCCTCAAAGAGCTGCCTCTGGCCTGAGCCACCTTCACCTGCCGAGGTCGGTCGGGAGTGAGGGTAACTGACAGCCGATGGGGTAAACCCTTAGCCGACCGAGAATCCTTGGTCGGAGCCCCAATTGGTGGCTGTGGAGGCGGAGGTTCCACCGGAATCGGTGGAGCAGCTGGTTTTGGCCGAACAACCGGCCTGGGTGTCAGCTCCTCGGACAAGTCGAGGGTTGTGTCGGCGTTCGGTGACAAGCCACTTAATGGCGGGGAAGGCGCCCGGGTCGGCTTATTCCCGGCCAGGAGCTGTTGCAACATAAGGTCCTCGTGCCGTCGGCGTAATTCGCCCGAAGCCTCCCTCATCCGAGGAGGAGGCGAGGGCCAGCGCAGCGGCGCGCTTGTCAGCGTGCGAGACCGAGACCGCCTATGACGGTGGGAGCAGCTGGACCGCGAAGAGATCGAGACGAGACCGAGTCCCGGAATTTCGGGTGGGTCGCAGAGGAGGTGTCCGCCCGAACCGCACTCCCTCCGCCTCGGAAGGTCCATCCGAGGGCTCCGGAACCGGAGGCACAAGCGAGCCACGGATCCTCAACTCCTCCCGGGAACGAGGGAGGGAATCTCGGCTGCTAAAGCGACAGCCCGTCAATGGGTAGAAAAATCTCTACTTCATCAGTGGAGTCTCGGTCAACTGACCTGGCGGGGACACCGTGAGGCCAGTGGCGGCGGCCGTCGACGAGCCGGCCGACGGCGGCCCGGGGAGAGGGACCTTTCCCGCTCCCAAGAGCGTCGACTGAGGGACTTACCCTTGTCCCTCTTTTTGGACCGAGAAAAAGGTCCAGCAGACGAAGGCCCTTCTCCTTTAGTGGAGAGGGACAGACAAAGCTCCTTAAAGGAAGCCGTGTAGGAAGAACCCAGAGAGAGCGGGATAAATGCCGCGGCCGAGGAAGATACGGCCCGCGCCGCCTCCTCTTCGAGGGCGACCATCCGCTCGAGCTGATCCGCCGAGCCCGCCGCCTCGGACACCGCCAACCGGGCCTCCTTGGACTTCACCGGAGGGAAACGCTTCTCGGGACGCGCCCAGTTGCAATCGGGCAGCACGGTTCTTCGAGGACGAGGGCCGAAAGATGAGTACAGGTCGCAAGCTCCGCGGGTCGTGTCAAGGCCTAAGTAGATACACGTGGAGTGTGGATCCGTCCGAGACATCTTCACCCGCATGGGCATCTCCAAATCCGAGTCGATTTGTCCATCGCAGCCGCGAGGATCAAGACTGAAGTCTTTTGCAAAATATTATTTTAAATCCACAAACGGAGAAATAGGAACTAGTCGGAAACGCAGAGCGTTAAGGAGGGAACCTGAGCTTCCAAGCGGTAAGGAAGATCTGGCGTCATGGGGCGGAGCCGAGAGTTATACCACCCGGGTGGGTGGGAGGAGCAAGCTTGAAGACCTTCCGGCAAGATTTAAAGCGGCAAGGATACTGCCAATGAGTGTGGATGAACAACATATCCATGTCCCTAGAAACTTAAAATGCTGCACTGCGGAACTGTAGTCCTTCAGAGGTTTTAACCCCTGCCTCCAAATCAGAATTTGTTGTGTCCTGGACTCAACTGTAAACCAGAGTTAAGGAAAAATTTATTACTTGAGCACCACTGTCAGTGTGACTAACACATCTATGACTTGACCTCTCCAACCAAGCCAATCTGTTCAACTGATTTCTAAACCTGTAGATTTGCCATTTTGTAATTGGTTTTGTATCACTTATGATTATGTACATATCAGTATGGAATTTATGCATTTAAATTGTGTAATTTGTGGGAATGCTACTTATCTTTGCTTGCAACTCATTTGTTCATACTGCTATCTACTGTGTCAAATTATAACATCCTAGGCTGTGCCTAAAATAGACAATTGCTTGTGTGCTGTACTTATCTGGTGAACTAAAACTACATAATGACCAAGTCACAGTTAATTTAGCAGCCGCCTTCTATGTATCAAACACCATGGAGTCGAGCTTTTTCTGATTAAGTACCAGCTGATGTTTCTCTTTTAAAATCAAAATTGTAGTCAAAGAAAATGTTGCTTTAAATGGTTAACTTCAGCAGTTTTAGAATAAGTCTACAAAGGATCACGTCATTTGTGTGCAGTAAAACAATCTAAAAAACTATAGTTAATTATTAACAAAAATACTAAATAAAATGGGCCCCAAAACAGACCCCCTGGTGCACTCCTCGCTCCAGAAACTCAAGTTGAAGACTCGTGGTCGATATAAAAAAATAAATATATAAAAATACTTCGATCTATCACTAAGGTAATCTTTGAACTAGAAAACATATGTACTAAAGCATCCTAGTCAGCCAATCTTTTCAAAATAAAATCATGGATTATGGTCTCGGAAGCCTTAGGCAAACTGACAAACACAATCCGTCAGCCAAGATTTGTGGCACTATTGATAGCATTGGTGAACTTCAGTAGGTCAGCATCCATTAACAGCTGACAACATTATGCCCTCAGGCCAGGCAATTCCCAACAAGGAGTTGCTTGCCCAAGGATCTAAAAATCGCCCATATTTAGAATATTTACCTTCAGCCGTTGGGAACAGTAAATGAAATTACCTGCAACTGCCCTCCTACATTAATGAAATCCGCTCAGTATCTGCCACAGCCCCACCCGTAAAATCAGCATTTTGACGACTTTAAGTGGGAACGGGGCTGCAGGGCTACTAATGGTTTAGACAGCAATGGGGAGCAGCGATGACCTCTACATGCAGGTAGTTTGCTTTGCAAGCACATATACATGTTAAGGGGAGTACATAAATGTAATACTACCCCCTTAACATATGTACAGGTTTACTTTGTAGGCTACTTGCATGCAAAGTTCGCTGCTGCTACAGATTGCTATCTACACCATTAGTAGCCATGCAGTCCCTTCCCTACTTAGCATCATCAAAACACTTTTTTTTTTTTTTTATATATAAGGAGTGCGGGTTGCGTCAGGTTCTAAATGGCTTTCACTAGTACGGAACTGCAATCGTGAGTGATGTAGTTTATAGTTTTACAAAATGACCCCAGGAAAAAATTCAAATTATGAGAGATTTAAGTCCTCGGGCAGGCAAGGCCTTGCCACAAGCTGCATGACTCAAGGCGTCAGTAGTTCTTTAAGTGAAACTTACGAAACCCGGATTGGGCCAGATTAAGAATGCAATTCACATGTAGTATATGATTACTGCTTATGTATGAAAATCAAACCCTTCAAGATGCTTTGTACATTCTAAGTTGCTGTGCACGCCGTCTCTTGCCATACTACAGCGTTTCATAACATTTTCATTTTTTAAGTCATGGCACTCATGGTATTTTTAAAAACATTTAAAAAAAAAAGGTACTAATTCAAAATCATGTACTGTACAAAATAAACTATGGGCAACCACACACAATTCGCCCTATGTTTCTATTTCGGGGTTGATGCAACAGCATGGGCCTATCGAGGATTGCTCTCAAGGTCCATATGCCGTTATCGCAACCCCTTGATAAAAACAGATGCATGTTGTGCATGGTCACCCATACATTATTCCTTACAGTCTGTTAACTGTTGACAAACCCCTTTCTCCAGCAATTTAGATACAATTGAAAAACAGAAACTGGGCAAAAATTATTTACAATATCAGGGTCACTGCACCCTTAAAGATGGGGGTGACCCTTGCCTAGTTCCACTCTTGGGGGGGGGGGCGCCCAGCTAGTTAAGGAAAATACAGGACAACACAAAAAGCAGGTCACTCCGTTCAACTGCCACAGTCCTCAACAATTTCAGATGCACATCATCCAGACTCACAGGTCTAGCGATATCAATGCCCAGGAGTAATCGCACTGCATCATCTTTAGTGATTCCTCTAGAACAGAAAATCTCTAAGGCAGGTGGGATGTATCTGAAATTCTGCCTCTTCCATAATGGAACCACTCTCAAACAGAAATGAGGATGCCTTGACAAAATGTTATTAATAGCATCACCAAGCTCTGCAATCTAAGCTTTTACATTACTTCCCATTCTTAATTTGGATGTATAAACACGGTGCCCCAAAAAAAGGTTTTAGTTTCAGACCACTGTTTCCAAGAGGCCCCAAGGTTTAAAAATTTTGTTTTATGAAAATTAGCTAATGAAAAGGAAGTTTTACATTAATTTCTAAGGACCCTGTAAATTAGTCTGTAATCACTACTATGTTGCCATGACAGCTGTTTCAGGCACAATCCTGTGCTCTACTGGTGAAAAATCCAACTCACTGCAAATTCATAATACAAATCTCTTAAAGCAGATGTATCGAGCTATTTAAATGGCCAGAATAAATATGCAGATGGTGATTTTATCTGGGTTAGACACCAAAATAAGATCCAATGGGTTCCCATTACAGGATTCAGTCTTGTAGTATCTGTTATTACCTGAAAATATATTTCCAAATCAGTGCAACAAGGCCTGTAGCAAGGCTTACAGGATGCTAGGATGTATCGGGGGTTCTGATAGCAGAAGAAAAGAGGTAATACTTCCTCTCTACAGCTCCCTGGTAAGGCCTCACCTAGAGTACTGCGCCCAGTTCTGGAGTCCTCTCCTCAGACAGGATAAGGAAAGGTTAAAGACAGGGCAGAGCACAGCAATAAAAATGATTCGGGGCCAGCAGGGCAGATCCTAAGAGGAGCACCTTGAGGCACTAAATATACACCCTCTGGAGACCAGACGGGAGAGGGGGGGGGATATGATAGAGACCTTCAAGTTCCTTAAAAGGAATTAAAGTGAACTACAGGGAACCATTTAGCCTGAATACCAATTCGCAGTCACATGGACACGAATGGAAATTAACAGGAGGTAGGTTCAGGAGAGATGTGAGAAAGTACTACTTTACGGAAAGGGTGGTGCAACCTTGGAACTATCTGCCGGCTGAACTGGTGGGTACAAAAAACAGTCAGGATTCAAGTAGGGCTGGGACATAATGAAGGGAAAAGTGGTTACTGGGGGTGACAGGGCCAAGGAGAAGAAGAGAGAGAGAGAGAGAGGGGGGACAGGGAGGGTTAGTACCCTGGAGGAACAGCAGGTTCCAGGGATTATAGGGAACTTGGGTGGACTAAATGGACCGTTGATCTTTTTCTGCCATCACTGTTTATGTTTTTATGCACACAAGATATTTAGATACCGTATCAAATCAATGCTTAGTCACATTTATGGCATTTAAGTTACCAGAAATAAAAACTATTCCAGCTCCATGCATGTTCCTATCCATCCTAAACAGATTATAATCCTGGATCTTAATACTTTGATCCAATATCCCATTTGAAAGCCAAACTGTGCTCAATGCAAGGAACCTGGATTTGCACACGGTCATCCAGGTCCCAAGTGAGTCAACTGTAGGGCACAGACTTTGTACATTAATGTGGACAAAGTTCAAACCCTTATGGCCCGAGAAACAACAGGGACAATTAGAACCATCAATATTTGTTTAGATGCAGAGTTAGCCAGGAATGGTGAGGAGTCAATACCAGAGACTGGTGGCCCTGGGCTCAGCTAAATGTCACAATTTAGCCCTTAGCCCAGTGACAGACAATAAAAAACAATGTGTCGGCTGTGGCCTGAAATGGCCTTTTTTTATCTGAAAACCGTCACCCATATTAAAGCGGTACTACAGTTAGAATTTGCAAAAACATATGCAGAGAATGTCGATATATATGTGTGTAGTCCTAGTGTGTCTTTCCCTTTGTCTGCTATTAGGAGTTTTTTTTCTAAATTAGCCTGCTAGTTTAACAGTAGTTTTATGCCCCCTGGGGATCTCCATCTCAGCATGGTTTACTCCTCTTGTTCCTACAATGCCTTCTGTCCCTTGTGACACAGACGTATCCAGGACCATGGATTTAACAAGTACTGGTTTGTAATCAGTTTTACAACAGCAGAACTGTGATATTTAGTAACTTTCCTTATCCAGTGAGCACTAACGCCTACATTTACAGTTTAGCAAGTACCTGAGGGCTTAGAGGGGTATTCTGTAAGAAAACAGCTAGAGTCTTTAATAATTATAAAACTGATTATGTTTGCTGTTTGTGGCTGTGTATAGTTTGATGAAATGAAAAGGTTTTCAAGCAAAACATTTACTCCTGCTAGTTTGACCGGACACAGACACACACACCAAAAATACGAATTAAGAGCAAATTTGTGGAGGCCAGAACATCAGGCTCCCATCTCTAATACTTGCTGAATCAGTGATCCCAGACACATCACTATCACATGGGACAAGAAAGACTGTAGGAAAAAGGAAGAGCAATAAACCTTGCCAAGATGGAGATCCCCAGGGACCATAAATCTACCATATAACTAGCAAGCTAAGGTAGAAAAAAAACTTGTATTAGCAAACAAAGGGAAGGACACACCAGGACTACACACAGAAAACATTCTGCACAACACCTTTTAGCAAATTTTCAATTTAGTACTCCTTTAAAACAGTGAAGTGACAAAAGCCACATAACAGATTATTATGCTCCAATCAACCAAGGAACAAGCAGGCTCTTTTCATGTTATTCATAACGACATTTCTTTCAGAGTGTGGACTAGCTGTATGTCGTAACTTGGAAAATAAAACACCCCTTTGGAAATAATCTGTAGCAAGCAGACCAATAATCTGCAGCAAGCAGAGCAAGGGGAACATGATAGGCCGAAATGGCCGCCATGTGAACCTTCAGAGACGAGTGACTAAGACCCAGGTCAAAGAGATGGCATAGGTACTCCAACCGCCTCCCAACAGAGCAGGAGAAAGGCTCTAAGTCTTCCGAAGCGGCCCAGATTGTGAACCTTTTCCACTTCATGGCATAGGTAGACCCAGTGGAGGGTTTCCTAGCCTCCACCAGAATCTCTGCCACCTGGGGAGAAACTCCAAAGCGGGCTTGAGCCATGTATGCAGGAGCCATGCATGTAGCTGAAGGGACTCAAGTCCTGGATGGACCAGGGTCCCCTGATCCTGGATCAGCAAAATTTGTGACAGAGGAAGAGGTGGTTCCTCCGAGTGTTGTTGCAGAAGAGAGAACCAAACTTGCCTGGGCCAGAAAGGAGTGATCAGAATAATTCGTGCTCCTTCTGAACAGAGTTTCTGCAAGACTCACGGGATCAGAGGAATTGGGGGAAAGGCATAGATGAATCTGTCCTTCCAATCTAGAGACAGACAGTCTCTCCAGAAAATGCTTCGCTCTTGAACGAGTGAGCAGAAAATCTGGAAGCTTTGCGTTTTGAGGGGAAGTGAACAGGTCGACCTGTGGTGTTCCCCAACGTAGGAAGATATTGTCTAGGACCCCGATCCAGTTCCCACTCATGAGCTTGAGTAGACGAGCGACTTAGTTTGTCTGCTAAGGTGTTCTCGACCCCCAGAACATGAATCTCCATAAGGTGAAGGTCGTGCTGTGCTGCCCAATCCCGAACTCTCATCACTTCCCTGCAAAGAGGTTAGGACCGAGTCCATCCCAGTTTGTTGATGTACCATACCACACACATATTGTCCGAATGGATGGATAGGTGGCCAGGAAGAAGATGCAGATGAAGAGCTTGGAGAGCATAAAGCACCACCCGAAGCTCGAGCACACTGATGTGAAGTGTTTGTTCGAGCTTGGACCAAGAGCCCTGGGTCTGATGAGGACCGAGATGGGCTCCCCAACCTTCACCTGAGGCGTCTATGGTCAGAGTCTTGGGGGAGGAAGAATGGAACTCCCCGAAGAAGGTTCTCTTGAACCATCCAACACTGCAAGTCTCAGCATAACGTCCACTGAGAGACCCTCATGTGGAGCCAAGCACAAGGGACTGTCAGGATAGCAGCCGCCATAAGCCCGAGGAGGCGAAGAACCGACCTTGCATTGACCCGCCTGCAACCAGACAACAGGCTTACCCGAGTCTGGAGAGTGGCCGCCCTGTCCGGTGGCAAGAAGGCCCTGCCCAGGGTCGTGTCCAGTATCGCCCTGATAAACTGGAGCCTCTGGGATGGGATCAAGTGAGACTTGGAATGGTTGATGGTAATACATAGACAGGCAAAAACCTGCTGGGTGAGGGAGAGGCGGTGCAGGAGTTCCTCTCTGGATTAGGCCGCCAGGAGTCAGTCGTCCAGATACAGGAAACCCTATATCCCCCGGGTACACAGGTAGGCAGCCACCACCGCAAGGCATTTGGTAAATACTCGGGGAGCCAAGGAGAGGCCAAATGGAAGTGCCTTAACCTGGTAGTGGCCCCCCTGGAAAGCAAAACGGAGATACCTGCAGTGAGACGGGCAGACAGATATGTGCAGGTAAGCGTCCTGCATATCCAGAGCGCACAGCCACTGGCCCGAGTGGAGGAGGGGCAGAAGGCTCTGCAGTGAGAGCATCCTGAACCTCTTGTACTCCACGAATAGGTTCAGGGAACTGAGATCTAGACTAGGTCTTACATCTCCCGTCTTCTTCGGGACCAGGAAAAAGTGGGAATAGTAACCCGTTCCTTGCAGAGGAAGGAGGACAGGTTCTATCGCCTCTTTCAGCAAATGTGCTGAAATCTCTTCCTGGACCAGATGTTCCCGAGAGTACGACTACCTTGGGGGAGGGTGACGAGGTGGTTTCTGTAGAAACTCTATTGAGTGTCCTCCTGCAATTAGCTGGAGTACCCATGAATCTGATGTTATCCTCGCCCAGCCCGGAAGGTGGAGGGAAAACCTCCTTCCTACCGGTTCCTCCGGGAAGCCTGGGGGCTGTGGGAGAGGGACGGAGTCAGGTGGTGTGTGGCAGCGCCGCAGCTGAAACTCCCTGCTTTTTGGGTGGGGGCTTGGCAGCTGGGGGGCCCGATGTTTAGATGCCCTCTTCCCTGTGGTCCTCGCTTGGCAGATTCTGTCCGCGAAAAGGGATGGCGCCACAATGATGGGACATAGAGTCCACAAACTTTAGTGTCGCCCCTTCTCCTGCAGATCGGTGATGGTCCTGACAGCACCCCGTGAAAGCACCGAACCTCGGAGGGCGCTTCCTGGATGGCGGACTCACTTCGGACAAACCCTGACACTCTGAGCCACATGCCTAGCGCCCGTGAGACCTGGGAAGCTGAGCTCCTACCAGCAGTGTCCACTGCATCGTAGGTCGCACAAAGAATGTGCCAACTGGCCGAACGTGCGGAGCGGACAAGGTCAGCCACTTCCTGCTTGACCTGAGCACCTGGAAGGGAGTCCAATTTAGATCACACCTCACTGAGAATCACCTTCTGGTAATCCCCCATGTGACAGACACAGTTCATGGCCCTAATACCCAGAGTGGAAGAAGCGAAAATCTTCTTGCCATACTGGTCCAGAAGGCGGGATTCCTTGTCAGGTGGAGATGAGCTAAGGTGTGTGGGGTAAGCTGACCGGCAATGAGCCGCGCTAATCACAACAGAGTCAGCTCGAGGGTGGGAGTCTAAATAGTCAACACCCTCGGGAGCCTGGTATAGCCTGTTCGACTTCCTGGGAAGTGGGGCTAAGGCCGATGGCTGTTTCCATATAGTGGTAATAAGGTCGGCATGAGGCTCGATCCAGGGTGGCACCAAAGTGGGAGCTGTCACGGGCAGATCCAGATGCTCAGCGAGTTTTTTTTTTATGCTGGGGGTCTGGCTCCAAGGATTGCCACTTATGTACTTCCTGGATCTTTCGTAGCAACTCCGTGAAGGAAGGATCCTCCGGAGGAAACTTCGGAGGAGTCCTTGGCCGGGGCTTGGACAGAGAGCGTGGCTCGTCATCTTGCTCGGAACAACCGTCGGAGGCGTCAGAGGAAGAAGATGAGGAAGAAGTAGGGTCCCTCTCCCAACAAGAGGGAGGAACAGATCCCTTATGAAGCCCATGGGGAAGCGTGTCCTGTCCCTCTCTGGACCCAGAGGGTTTAGCCCTGGTGTCCAGAAGTGGGGAGGGAGTTTGTCGTTGTGAATGTACGGGAACCGGCACCAGCATCGGAGGACGACTCTCCACCTCTCTGGTGAGCTGTGTCTTGGCCTCAGCCCACTAGAAGGCCAGAGTCTCCTGCAGATCTACCGGCGGCTGGGGCGGGGTGCCAGTGGAGGAGGAGGAGGAGGATACGGGTATGGACTATACCCATAAGGCACGTATCCATAATCTGACGGCGGGAAGCCCGGCGTCGGGTATTGAGGGGCTGGATAGGTCAACGCCAGGTACTGAGGCACCTGATACGATGGGGGTCGGGTACCTGGGAGGCTTCCGGAGCAGACGGCCCGGCCGGAGGCCCCACGAGCGAATCGGGAGCAGAAGGCTCGGGGGGCAGAGAGCCCAATGTTGGGGCGCATCCAGGAGCAGGCTGTTGCCCGAGTCGGGCGCTTCTGCAAGCAGATGTTGATAGGTCAACCAGCAGGTGGACGGTCCAATGGAGGTGGAACAGGAACCTCGCGCCGCCTGGGACGGGGGGAGAGAAATCCCGGGTCAGGCTGAGGAGACCAGGTCCCAGGAGGGCAAGCCCGCCCGGGAAGCCGGTAACTACAGACATGGGAGGGTCCGCGTCGGCTCATCTCGCTGTGCAGACATCGGGCAAACCGGACGCGCAGCTTAGCAGGAGATCCCGCGGGCACCAGAGGACCGACTGACAATGGACCCATCACGGAGGGCAGGCGGCGATGGAGGTAGCCTAGCTGGCTGGAATAGGGGCGCGGCGCCACCGAACGGTTGGCAATCTATCACCTTTCTCCGCGGCAGGCATCGGAGGAGCTGACGTCCAGCTTATCGGAACCACTCGCACCAGTAGGCCGCGAAACCACGGCTTTACCGGGAGTGGAGATCTCCAAAAGCCCGGACATCCGAAGGGCCCGAGCGAGAGCCTGAAGGGCGGGCAGACGCCACCTTAGAAAAGGCAGCTGTTGTGAAGCGGTCCCCCGGGGGATGTTACCTTTAGCACGGTGACTCCAGAGAAAGTCGCGGTGGGTGAGGAGCCCTTGTCCTGGTGCTTTTATCCTTTTTCTTGCGATGGCCTTCAGGGGAAGTTGACACCTGCCAAAGCATTTTCAATTCTTTATCCATGGAGCTCATTTTCTTTTTCAAAATATGGGCCTCCAGGGACTGCTGCTGCCTTCTCCGGGTGGCCGCGTTAAAACTAAGGCAGTAACTGGCACTTCTCTACCGGATGGTCGCGGCCTAGGCAAAAAGGCACAGGGAATGGCTGTTCTTGTGCAGTAGTTGGGCGCATGAGTCTCACTTGTTTTGTGCTCGGAGGGTGTAGTGGACTGACATACCTGGCAGGATGATTGGGGGGACACGAAAATACTCTATTAAAATACCGGCAGAAAGAGCTCTGACGAGGCAAGGAACTTTTCCTCACAGGTACATGAAGGGGGTAAATGGGGAGGGAGCAGTGAGGGTGCTTCGAGGGGGGGGGCAACTAGAGGACATGGGTGGAAGCTGGAGCGGGGGAGATTCAGGGGAGAAAGGAAGAGGTGCTACTTCACTGAGAGGGTGATGGAGCCATGGAATGTGCTGCCCAGGGGGCTGGTGGAGGCAGAGACAGTGGAGGGGTTCAAGAGGGAGTGGGACAGGTACAGCGGAAAGATTCTGGAAGCAAAATCCAGTGCAGTGAGAATATCTGAAACTGGGAAGGGAGAAGCCAGAGAGGGCGAAGGGAGCAGCAAGGTCAGCTCCCAGGGTGGGGGCTGACCAAACGAGCAGACACGAAAGACGGTTAGGCCTATTCTGCTGGCATTTTAGTAAGTTAGTATGTAATCCTGAGTAGACAAAAAAAAAAAAATACAAGAAACCTGGAGCGATTATTAACATATCGGATAAAGTATGGGGTGGCGTGTATAACGAGAAGTTTAACACACCCAAGGGGTCAGATGCTAGATAAACCCAGAGAGCGAAGCTCAAGGGGTTTGTGAGAAGTATCTAACCCCGATGGTGTTCAACCTTAAGAGTTTGCACACACCACCCCATATTTTATATAACCGACTTTCCCTTTTTTGCCTCATCAATTACATAAAATAAGGATGTTCTGGTGCGGCTGCAATCCATTTCCCCCTCCCCCCCACACACAGTCTGCCTTATTTAATAGTTTCTGTATTTTTTTTTGTTTTACTAGGCAGCCGAAAGTTGTTTTATTTATATATATATATATATATATATATATGACAGTTTTCGTTATAAAGTTACTGACCGCCGATTCAGAGTGCCAGTTTAGGTTCCAGGAGTAAGAGAAGCCGGCCAGCGGCATTGGTCTGAAAGGAAAAACTGCAGCATACACATGCGCAGAGCAAGGGAAACCATGCGCATGTTTGCCGTAATACACACTCCTTTGTTACAACAAATTTTGCCACAATTTCCCAATGGTAAAAAGGGAAAGCCGGTAATAAGATAATACAAATTAACATACTAAAAAAGTACCCTCACGTGAAACTTGTCATATGCTCACCTTGGAACTATACCATTTAGAAAGAATCCGTTAGGTTGAGGAATTGTACTTCCGCCTCTGAACTTAAGTGGCGCGGAGGGGGGTCCTACATTAGATAACTTCCCGGATTTTGTATCTCAGGGAAAAATATTTTACTTGCAGTAACAGCCAGTAACACTCATTTGATCATCCAACCAGGTGACAAAACCAGTTACTATATCTCCCTTCCAGGTACTTATACTTCTCTGCCTATTCTCTATGGCCCTAGCACTTCTCTCTCTCTTTTCAATGCTTAGATATAGTGTATTATTATGGCAGGAAAAGGAGCTGTAATTGCTGCTTGGAGCGGGGGGGCACTGGGGAGAAGCAGAGGTTGCTGGCCGCATTAGCGGCGGAGAATCCACCGGGGGCCGCACACATGGCGGGAGTATCCGGGGCTGCATCGGCGATGGGAGGAACCGGAGCTCCATCGGCAGCTGGAGAGCGCACCAGGGGCAGGACGGGCACTGGTGCAGACTTCCCGGCGGCTGCAGTCAGCAGCAGGCCAGGGCTGGAGGGAGAGAAGCTATGTTTCGCGGAGGACCAACCAATCAATCAATCAGTCTGGAGACACGGCGCCAAGTTTGAATCGCGGCTGGGCTATATGAGACGGGCCCAGCCGCCTCACTACACCCGGCAGGAAAAGGAGTTGTAATTGTGTCGCACACCACCCACCGTGGCACGACCTCTTTTAAATGGTCTGAGGAGGTGGAGCCTTGGGGGAGGGCATGATGAGACTGGCTGAGCTGGAGCAACAGGAAGGTCGGACTTGTTGCTGGCTAGCAAGGGGCGGGTATAAAATTCACATACACTGTGCTGGCTTGGGCATGGTGGTTTCTGCTGGGGATTACTAAAAAACCTTGGGGGTACTGGGACTACTACTTGGGGATTGCTGAGGCTTGAAAGCTGGATACTGCGGGGAACGAGGGCAAATTGCTGTGAACAGACTACTGCTGGGTATTGCTTGTGTAAAAAGAGGGCATGTTGATGTGAACCGACTCACTGCTGGGTATTGTGTGTGTGAATTACAACTTCCTGTTGCTAGCCTTGCTTGTACAGCAGCAAGCAGCTAACTAAAAGAAGCTACATTTTCTTATTAATTTAACACATATTTCAGCAGGAGTCAGTCTGTTGAGATTAAGCAAACAGATACTTTATTAGAAGTAGAAGGGGTCTTATTTAGGGTTAGAAAAAGGAAAAAAGAAAGTCAGTGTGTGTTCTGTGCTGTGAAGGGTACTGTATCAACTTACTTTGCTAAACCAGTAGGAGGAGAGAGCTTATCTGGGGGTGTGGCTTAGACACTATAAAAAGCAGGTGACTCAAATTACAACTTCCTGTTGCTAGCCTTTTTTCTTACTAATTGCCCTCCATCCCACCCACCCTAAGCCAGTTCTACTTTTATAGCCACTGGATTTGACTGTCAACAGGAACTTCCTGTTTGGCAGTAGGAAGGGAAGGATCATAGAGAAACACTGGTTTTGTCAACCCTATAGGAAAAAAGTAGCTCACTCTCCCCCCACCTGGTGGTGGTCTGACACTGAGCAAAGAAGAAGGCGGCTACTGAAGAATATAGGAAGTTGCTGTCCCAGAACAGAAAGGGTGAGAGTTGTGAGGAGAGAGTAAGCATACAGAGAAACAGGAGAGGGGACACAAAGTAAGACATGATAGGAGTGGTGCAGTGCAATGGCTGTGGGGCAGCAGTGTTCCAGGAGACATTCTGGAGGCTGCGATGCTGCCCTATTTGCAGGCACCTCCCTGGTCTGAGGGAAAAGGTTGCCCATCTCCAGGCTGACCTGGCTAGGATTCGTGAAACCTCCTCCTCCCCCACCCAGGGACCACCAGGGCCAATGCCACTACCTCAGAGGTTACCAAGAAAGAGGAGAGGCTGGACCAGGGTGGGCTCAGGGAGGAAGGGAGAGGGTGGAGGAACAGAGTTGCATCCCTCCAGCTGTACCTCTCCACAATTCATTCACTCTTCTGGTGGATAGTGGTTCCTCTATGGAGGCACCTGCAGTGGAGCCCAAGAAGGATGCTGGGAACCCTCATAAAGGAGACCCACAGGAGGGTGGCATGGGACCCCACAGGGGAAGGAAACAACTCCTGGTGGGGACTCAATCATAGGGGAAGAAATGGGGAGGGGAGAGGGAGGTAAGGTGCCTGCCTGGAGCCGCGGCTTGGAGGGACAGGAAGCGAATCCTTAGGATTGTGGGAGCAGCTGCACGAGGGAGGGAGCTGGATGTCACTGTCCACCTAGGGACAAATGACCTGGCTAGGAATGGGATCAGAGGAGTTTGTAGAGTTGGGGAGGGGCCTTAGACAAGTAGCGCATACGGTACCTTCTCGGAGGTGCTGCCTGTCTATGGCAAGGGTGATGCCAGGGTACTCCTCACCAGGGAATTCAATAAATGGTTGAAAAACTGGTGTGGAGCTCAGGGTTTTGGCTTCACTGGGGACTGGGGAGCCACCTGGAGGGATGCAGACCTATACTGGTGCGATGGTCTGCATCTCGGGGGGGGGGGAGAGAGACACCAGGATCCTATGTGAGAGGTTTAAATGCTTCACTGGCAAGCATTTAAACTAGCCAAGGGGGGGGAGGCACTGAAAAGGAGCAGGGAAATCCCAGCCTCCCCCCACAAAACATGGTAATCAGTGAGGCAAACACCAAGGTAGAGAAGTCATTAGGGAGAAGGACATAGGGTTAATGTTAAAAAAAAAAAAAAAAGTAAAGGCAGTTAGGACAGGAACAGGGCTAAAAGGGGTAAGGCCATCAAAAAGTGGAGGGTGATGAGTACCAATGCCCGTAGTCTGTGCAACAAGCTCCCTGAACTAGTGGCCTTGATGGAAGAGGGTTGCCTGGATATTGTGGCAGTCACAGAAACATGTTACACAGACAGAGTAGCTCTCTATGTAAAGGAAGGGATCAAAGCAACAGAACTAAAGAGTAAACAGGGAGCACATGAGGCACTCTGGGTCACCCTGGAGACAGGAAATGGCACCACAATCCACATGGGTGTTGCATACAGACCACCATCCCAGGGGGAGGGAATGGACAAGGAAATGATATAAGGCTTCCTTAGAATGGCAGAAAAAGGGGAGATATTGATGGGGGACCTGAATATGCCAGATGTTAACTGGAGCACCTTTGCTGCAGGCACATCCAAGAGCATGGTCATTCTTGATGCCCTACAGGTGGGCATGCCTCAGACAGCCAGTATTGGAACCCACTCGGTAGGGAGCAATCTTAGACCTGGTACTCTCAAATAGGGATGGAGAAAGAATCTCAGATTTAGAAGTGGGTAGCCATCTGGAAACAAGCGACCAAACAGTGTGGTTCACGATAAACAGAGCCATACAATCAAGCCGTACAAAAGCAAGAGTATTGGACTTTAGGAGGGCTGACTTTGGGAAAATGAGTGCGCCTCAGAAAAGCACTAGCAAACAGGCAAGAAAGAGGGGTGGAGGAACAACGGGGATTAATCAAAACAGCCATCACAGAGGCAACAAGCATTTGTTTAAAGCAAATCAACAAAACACAACGAAGGAAAAAAAACGCTATGGTTCTCAAAAGAGGTGGCAGGGAAGGTAAAGGAGAAAAGGATAGCATTCAGGAAATAAGGAAACAAAGAAGGAGCAGGACAGAGAACTTTATCAGCTAAAGCAGAAAGAGGCTGGGATGGCGGTCAGAATAGCAAAGGCCCAAACCAAGGAAAGAATAGCCAAATCTGTTAAGAAGGGGGATAGGACCTTTTATAGGTACATTAGGGAGCGAAGAAAGACCAAAGGAGGGATACTGAGGCTTAATAAAGGGGAGGGAATGTGGGTAGAGGGCGACAGTGAAAAAGCAGGGATACTGAACTAATATTTCTGCTCTGTATTCACAAAGGAAAGAGGAGGGAGAGGTACCTAAACCAAACAAGAGAAACACTCTGAAGACGGGGGTCTATACCAGTCCATTTACAGAAGAAAGGGTTCTGAAATAACTAATAAAATTGAAGGTGGACAAAGCAATGGGGCCTGATGGGATTCACCCAAGAATTCTAAAGGAACTAAGGGTAGAACTAGTGACACCGCTGACTACTCTCTTTAACAAATCATGGGAGGATGGGGTGGTACCTGAGGACTGGAGGAGGGCAGATGTGATTCCTCTTCACAAAAGTGGGAGCAGGACAGAGGCAGGAAACTACAGACCAGTTTGACCTCAGTGGTAGAGAAAATGATGGGATCACTTCTGAATGAAGGAACTGTTGAGTACCTAGAGGCCAGTGGGGCACAGGACCCAAGGCAGCATGGATTCACGATGGGAAGGTCGTGTCAGACAAATCCAATAGATTTCTTTGACTGGGTGACCAAAGTAACAGACCAGGGCGGGGCTGTGGACAGGGCCTACCTAGATTTTAGCAAGGCATTTGATACAGTCCCACACAAAAGATTACTACACAAGTTAGCCAGCCTTGGAGTGGGTCCCAAGGTGGTAGGCTGGATAAACTGGCTAGACAACAGGACGCAAAGGGTAGTAGTAAATTGAGTCCACAGTGAAGAAAGGAGAGTTACTAGCAGGGTTCCGCAGAGTTCAGTACTAAGACCGGTCCTTTTTAATGTCTTTATAAGCGACACTGCAGAGGAACTGGAAGGAAAAGTATGTCTTTTTGCAGACGACACAAAGATCTGCAACAGGGTTGATACACAAGATGGAGTGGAAAGGATGAGAAGGGACTTGGCAAGGTTGGAGGAATGGTCAGAAGTATGGCAGCTCAGATTCAATGCAAAGAAGTGCAAGGTAATGCACCTGGGAAACAAAAACCCAGGGGAAGAGTACATAATGGGGGGTGAGATACTGACAACAGTAAAAATGGAAAGGGACCTGGGGGTAATTATATCAGATGACCTAAAGGTGGGCAAGCAATGTGAGAAGGCAGTAAGGAAGGCTGGGGGGATACTGGGATTCATAGGAAGAGGCATCAATAGTAGAAAACAGGAAGTCGTTATCCCTCTGTACAGACAGTTGGTGAGACCCCTCCTGGAGTACTGTGTGCAGTTCTGGAGACCCCATCTCCGCAAAGACATAGACACAGTGGAGGCTGTGTCAGAGGAGGGCAACCAAAATGGTGCAGGGTCTGCACCAGAAGACATATGAAGAAACACTAAAAGAGCCTTAAGATGTATAGCCTCAAGGAAAGGAGGGAGAAGGGGGACATGATAGAAATTTTCAAGTACCTCAAGGGAATCAACAAAGTCCAAGAGGGTAGCATCTTTCAGAAAAAGTGATGTGCAAGAACAAGGGGGCACAATTTGAAGATGGGGGGGAGCTCAATGTGAGGAAGTATTTTTTCACAGAGAGGGTTGTGGATGCATGGAACAGCCTCCCTGAGGAGGTCGTGGAGTCAAGAACAGTGGGGAATTCAAGAATGCATAGGACAGACATAAGGCAGTCCTAGTAGGGGGCAGGAGGAAGTAAGCCGTTGGTTAACTAGAATCTGCAGCTTATGTTAGGTAGGAAAATGGGCAGACTACGTGGGCAAAGCGGTCCTTATCTGCCGTCACATTTTACGTTTCTATGTGTGTAATAATAGCTGGTGGAGGGGCTGTGTAAGATTGACAGTGTATTATTGCTGGTAGGGGACCATGTTGCTCACACCTAAAATGAGGGTAGACTTGGAGGTTGCCAGAGCAGGCATCTTCAGTAGGGTGACTGAGTGTACAGGGTGTGGGGCGGCCATAATATTAAATTGGGTATGGCAGTTCTGATGGTGCCCCGTGTGTTTTCAGCTGGCAGGTCTTGGGAGGAGATCAAGGATCAGAACGCCGCTGGAAAAGGTGGGGGGGTTGGGGAGGTAAGGTGGGGTATGGACCATATGAGGCTAGACATGGCCAAAATGGTATACCCAAGTGGACAAGGCCAAAAGGGCATATCCCAGGGGACAGGTGGACCATATGGTCACTCAGGAAGTGTGGGGCACGAAACAAGGAACGTACGGGAACCACTCCGTAGGGAGGGGGCTGCCCAGAGGAAGCAGAAGAGGAGGGGTAGGACAAAGCAAATCGGGGCAAGCATCACACTACAAATCGATTCACCCTGCTATATCTGGGAGGTGAAGTGAAGGAGGCTGGTGGGAGGGGAGAGCAGGTGGACAGAGAAGGTTTGGTCCTGAAGCTGAGGGGAGGGGACAGAGGAGGGAGCCAGAACCAAAGAAAGGACGGAGGGGAGGGACATGAGCCTGGGTTGGAGGGAGGTACGGTAGACAGGGGAGCACTGAGAGGACACAGGGTGGAAGGAGGCAGGACTTGGGGTCAGGCCGGTGTCCAGACTGGGGAAGCCAACCAAGGGGGGGGTGGTAGGGGGTTATCTAGACAGGCCAGCTTTGAGACAGGAAACACCAGGCGAGGAGAGTAGAGGAGGAGGAAAGGGAGAAATACAGCAGATGGGGTGGGAAGTGTAGTTCTAGAGTGGGGGAGGGAAGAAGTGTGAGGATGCTCGGTTGGGGGATCTGAGGATTACAGCTCAAGAAGGGAGACGGGGTAGAACTGGGGGAGCAAACTCTGACCACCCACCCAGGAGATTGGGGGCCAGGAGCAAACTGGCAGTTGCAGGCAGAAGAAGGAATACGGTAGGGCACGCACCCATGTAGGTGACCCCCAGGCTGACGGAGTGGGAGGAGCACGTGGGGGTGTTGACGACAGAAGGAGCACACTGGAAGGAATAAAATGGGTTAACAAAGTGGGGGGTGGGGCGAAGGTGATACTGCTGGGGGACTCCATGACCAGGGGTATCCAGTGGGAGGGAGTGGGGGAAGAGTAAAAGCAGCCCAATCAAGGCTAAATGTATACCAGGACTATCCGTACACAAGACCAAATTCCAGCTATACTCTATAGCACTGGAATGTGAGGGATCCCTGGACTTCCTAGTACATCTGGGAACCAACGACTTGGAAGGGAACCGTGAACCAGAAATACAGGCTAGATTCCGGGAACTGGCCAGGGTTTACCACTCTGTAGGAAGCACAATTTCCTTCTCTGAGATTCTGCCAGTACCAAGGGCGACCAGGGAGAACAAGTAAAAACTTAAAGAGGTAAACCAGTGGCTCATGGACTGGTGCAAGGCAGAGGGGTATGGGCTGGTGGCAGACTGGCAGTGATATTTGGGAGTATAAGGGGCTATATGCCAGGGATAGGTTACACCTCAATCTGGAGGGGGGAGATCTTGAAACTAAAACTTGCTAGATTTATAGGCGAGAGGTGGGGTTTAAACTTATAAAGGAGGGGGAGGGTCAAATAAAAGAAAGGCCCCGGGGGGCTGCTTGAGGGTCCAGGTCTAGGGTATGAGAAGAATGCCAGGGACTGCATTGCAAATCCAAGGAAAATTGGGCAGAAAAGGGACTGCGCAGGGCTGGGGGGAATGGAGGGGGGTAGACGTTGGGGTGGAGGACAGTCCTGATCAATGCCAGGAGCATGAGCAATAAAATGCCCGAGCTCCAGGCTATGCTGACTGAGGGAACACTGGATGTGGTGACAATTACGGAGACATGGGCCAAGTCAAGTCAAGTTTATTTATAAAGCGCCTTTCAAAATCAAGGCGCTGTACAAAAATAAATAGAACAAAAAAATCCAAATATTAAACAACCATAACTATAAAGAATAAGCTAAGGTAAAAAGATATGTTTTTAAAGCCATTTTAAAACTGTCAACGGTCGGGCATTCTCAACCAGCGAGGTAGAGAATTCCACAGGGTTGGGCCGAAAGGCAAAAAGCACGAGATCCCGATAGCTCAAACGAACCCTGGAATTCTAGCAATCCTCACTGGCGGAGCGGAGAGGACGGAGGGGCAATAGGGGAACCAGAAGATCTTTCAGGTAACCGGGTCCCTGATCATGTAGGGCTTTAAAGGTTAGTAAACCAACCTTAAGGTGATCCGCCACGAACAGGCAGCCAGTGCAGTTAAACACAGGCGTGATAGTGACTGGTTCTCAAGTCCCAGTCAAAAGCCTGGCTGCAGCGCCTGCACCAGCCGAAGGCGGCGGATATCAACCCTGGTAGCCCTAGGTAGAGGAATTGCAGTAGTCCAGATGGGTGGTAACAAAGGCGTGGACTAAAGTTGGAAGGTCCTCCGGGAATCAGATGTTTCACCGGCGATATTCTCAGATGGTAAAAGAATTTGACAACAGCTGACACTTGTGATTTCAAGGTCAGACCATCATCAATAATAACGCCCAGATTTCGCACCTGTCGAGAGCTAGAGAGCTGTACACCACCAAGTGATAAACCGATGGCTGTCCAAACACCTAGCCCCGGACGACCTGGATCCACAACCAATACCTTGGTCTTATCCGGATTAAGTCTTAACCAGCTCGAACTCATCCAAATTCTGATCTCATCCAGGCAGTTATTTAGTACAGAGAGTGCATCACTCTGATCGGGAGAAAGGACAGATACAGCCGAGTATCATCTGCATAGCAGTGAAAACTCAGACTGTATCTCCTGATGATTCTCCCAATGGCAGCATATACACTGCAAACAACATGGGAGCTAAAATGGAGCCCTGTGGTACCCCACACGGTAGGGAGAAAGCGTCAGAGGAATAAATTCCAGTGACAACACTCTGAGACCTACCAGTGAGGTAAGAACGAAACCACTTGTGGACTGTACCAGACAGCCCACAAAAAACCCGCAGTCGCTCCAATAGCACCCCATGGCCACCCAGAGAAATGACTGGGACCTAAACTTGGAGGACTACAAGACATTCAGGAAAAACATAGGAGGAGGAGGTATTGCGCCAATAGTCAGAAATGACAGTGGTTAGTGGAGTGGAGGAGGCTGGAGGGTGTGTGGCGGCGATTTGGGTAACCCTGCAAACAAGGGGAGGGAAAAAATTGAAAATAGGGGTGGTGTACAGGCCCCCCCGCAATAGAGGAGGCTCTGGAGGATAAACTGGTTTAGACTATCAAGGGTCCCTGTGACCTTGGAAAGGGTAGGGTGGTGTCATGGGTGACATTAATATGCTGGGGGCTGACTGGGACACCGTGGCATCCTCTGTGGTCAGGGAACAGAGACTGATGGACGTCTTTCAGGATACCTTCCGGGACCAACAGGTGGGGGAACCTACTAGAGAGGGGCGGATATTGGACGTTGTCCTCACAGACAGTGACCAGATAAGGGGCCTGGAGGTGGGCAGTTCACTGGTGGGTGGTGACCACACCACGGTCTGGTTTCTGCTGTATCCGGGGCACGCATAGGAAAACCACACTAATACAGTAGTGGTAGCATTCAGGGGAGCGGCCTTCATGGGCATGGGTAGGATTCAACAGGAGAGGTTGAGCAAGATTAGGCTGGATATGGATGCTGGAAGCTTGTGGGAGACCAATAAAAAAAAAAAAAAGGGATAAAAGAGGCTACTAGGTCCTGTACAAAAGTAAGGCGAAAGCATGGTAGACCAGCAAGCCATGCTGGTGGACCAGGGAGGTGCAGAAGGCGGTGAGGGGAACAAAAAAGGCTGCCTACGCACGTTTTAAATGCTCAAAGGGGCAAGGAGCAAGGAGTATGAACCCGTGGCAGGAGGGTCAATAGAGTAGTGAGGGAGCAAGCACGAGGATGGAGCAAAACCTGGCTAGGTATATCTTGGGGAGTTCCGTAGCTACATAAAGAGAAGAAGAAAAGTGAGGACACAGATCAGCAGGATTAAGACGGGGGGTTAGGCTCAGGAAGTAGGGGAACAGGCAGAGGTGCTAAACAAGCACTTGCTCAATCTTTAGAGGGAAACAGGGGATCCCTACAGCCTGATGGGAGGGAAGAGGAGCCAACAAAATCAAGGGGTCAGTCTGAGACCAGAGGACTGAAAGAGGCTAGGGTACAGGCTGGGCCAGACCCAGAAGAGATGAGGCAGTTGCGAGAGGGGCGGGGGATCAGTGGATAGGGTGAGGCCCTTGAGCCTAAAACTGATAAGGCGCGGGGCGGATGGGCTAGATCCAAGGGTTATGAAGGAACTGGCGGAGAAGCTAGCAGCTCCACTGGCTGCACTCTTCCAACAACTCTCTGCAGACAGGATGGGTGCCCCAAGACTGGAGAGTGGCTCATGTAGTGCCTATCCACAAAGGAGGGGGGTCTAGAGAGGAGATGGGGAATTATAGGCCTGTCAGTCTAACATCTGTGGTAGGCAAAGTAATGGAGAGTATTATCAAGGAGAGGCTTGGGAGGCAGCTGGTAAGGTTAGGGCACCAGGATGATAAACAGTATGGCTTCGTCCCGGGGAGATCGTGTCAGTCCAACCTCGTAGAGTTTTATGACTGGGTGACGGGGGCCATGGACAAACACAGGCCGGTGGACGTCCTATACCTGGATTTCAGCAAGGCGTTTGATTCAGTACCCCATAATGGGCTGATAGCAAAACTGAGGGAGATGGGGTTGGGAGGACAAGTGCTCAAGTGGGTGGAAAATTGGCTTTCGGGGCGAATACAGAGGGTAATGGTCAGTGAGATAGTCTCCTCTCCCAGGAAGGTAATCAGTGGGGTCCCCCAAGGTTCAGTATTGGGGCCACTCCTGTTCAATGCCTATGTCTCTGATATAGGGAGGGGGTAAGGAGTAAGCAGAGTCTCTTTGCGGACGACTCCAAACTGGGAGCACTGGTGGATAGGGAAGAAGCGAGAGAGAGAGAGAGAGAGAGAGAGACACACAGAGACAGTCCAGGGGGACCTGGATACCCTGGAGGAGTGGTCAAGGAGGTGGCGATTGAAGTTTATTGCTGGGAAACATAAGGTACTTCATTTGGGGGTCAGAAACCCGGGTCATGTATACACCCTGGGGGGAGGGTGTCACACTGCAAGCCACATTGGGTGAGAGATTTAGGGGTGGTGGTAGACGTCAAAATGAATAACTTTGAAAACTGTATAGGAACCACATCGAAAGCAAACAGGATAGTGGGCTGCATAGCCAGGGTAATTATGTCTAAGAGTTGGGAGGTGATCCTCCCTCTATATAATGCCTTGGTCAGGCCACAACTCGAGTACTGTGTACAGTTCTGGAGACCTCACCTGAAGAAGGACATAGCACAGCTGGAGACGGTACAGAGGAGAGTGGCCAGGATGATTCAGGGCATGGAGGGGAGGCCCTGTGAAGAGAGAGACTGGAAGAGCTTGGGCTGTACACACTGGAGGAGAGGAGAGACATGATAGGGGTCTTCAAGTACGTAAAAGGAATAACCAAGAGCGGAACCAAGGAGCTGTTCAGGCTAAAGAAGGGGGTGGGGACCACCAGGGGGCATAAGTGGAAGCTCAAGGGGGGAAATTACAGGGGGGGCAGTGGAGACATTATTTCACTGAGAGGGTGATGGAGCCGGAGAATGCACTGCCCGGGAGGCTGGTGGAGGACGGCATAGTGGAAGGCTTCCAGAAGGGGTGGGACAGGTACAAGGGGAAACTGAAGGCAAAGACCACCCTCTCGGGGGCGGGAAGGCGAGCACCCACTAGGTGGCTGGCTACCAAACAGACAAGACAGACCATTAGACCTATTTCTGCTGGCTTTTAGTATGTTAGTCACAGCAGG
Organism: Neoceratodus forsteri; assembly: GCA_016271365.2. Taxonomy (NCBI): domain Eukaryota; kingdom Metazoa; phylum Chordata; order Ceratodontiformes; family Ceratodontidae; genus Neoceratodus; species Neoceratodus forsteri. Next base: position 608,237,817 of record CM028132.1, read on the forward strand.
GAAGCCAAGATACATCAAATTGCGAAGAAATTCAGAGACCTCTGATAACCTTTGCATTTCAGTCATTGGTAACACGTCATCTGGAGGATACAAGGATGATAGGCACTCCTGCTTCACTTATGTAATATAATGTCTCCATCTACCCTCGTGGATGTCCCCATGTAAAACACAACCTGCTCTGTGACAATGCTTGCTAAATAATTTAGCTACGAAAATGTCATGACGGAGATTCTGTAACCAACCTTTAAAAAAAAAAAAAAAGCAATAAAACTTGGACTTAAATTATAAAAAAGAATAATGTACTAAACATTTAAGTTAGAAATCTTAATTACAAAATAAGGGATCAAGCAGTGCACTCTGCAATCAAGCCCTTCTTAAACAAAAAGCAACCACCGGCAGAGTATTCCAAGAAGAAAATTCAGCCACTAGTATTAACTTTGTGCTTCTCTTATACATGAAAGTACCAACAGTACCAAAAGGGGCCATATAAAGGTCTGTATAAAATATTTATGTGGCCAAAAAGTCAGCTGACAGACTTCCACCAATAAAAATGGAAGTGGCTTGGGGACAGGGCTGAGATACAGCATCTATCCAGTGCAGTAATTCAAAAGAAAAAATGTCCCACCCTGGGGATTGAACCCAGGCCCTCTAGCCACTACTGCTTGGTAACCTGTAGCTCTACTGCTGTACTATGCTTCCAAAGCAAGAAACACATGCTGTAGCAAAGGAAATCCAGTACTGAGTGCAGAACCCACCACCACACACCGTTGCAGTGAATTTTTGTAATGAGCAATTTATCTGAAGTAATGCTTCCAAGGTGCATACCTCAAAGTCGGAGCTGGAATTTTCAAGATACCTGCAATACAGAACTTCAAACCTTGTTGAGTGTCTATCATAACAATTTATCTTATTCTACATAAATTGACTGAAAAAAAAAAAAAAACTAACATACTAAAATGCCAGCAGAATAGGCCTAGCGGTCTTTCGTGTCTGCTCGTTTGGTCAGACCCCATCCTGGGAGCCGACCTTGCTGCCCCCCTCTTCCTCTCTGGCTTCACCCTTCCCAGTCCCGGATATTCTCGCTGCACTGGTTTTTGCTTCCAGAACACTTCCCCTGTACCTGTCCTACCCCTCTTGAACCCCTCCACCATCTCTTCCCCCACCAGCCCCATGGACAGTGCATTCCATGGCTCCACCATCCTGTCCCACTGCGGGATCAAATCCAGGCCCCTACTCCTCTACTGCTTCATACTCTGTAGCTCTACCACCGTGATAAGCGTCCTAGATGAGAGATGCATACAGATTAAGATATCCAGAACTGAGTGCTGACCGTACCATATAAAGCTGCAGTGAATTTATCATTAACAACAGTCTATTTGAAGTAGTTTCCCAAACTGCATTTAAACCTTCAAGTCCGAGTTGGAACTTTTTCAAATTATCAGCAATATAGACTGTCAAACCTTCCTGAAAGTCTATTACTAGTGTCAATAACATCCAACAATTTCTCGTACCACATAAACAGCAGTGAGAAAGAAAAAAACTATGTTCCAATCTTGGGGGGGTAAACCCAGGGCCCCTACCCTTTAATGCTTGGTAGCCTGCAACTCTACCGCTGTACTACCCTTCCCAGACAGGAGAAGAATGCTGTGCCAAGAGACACCCAGCAGTGAGTGCAGACCACACACATACACACAGCTGCAGTGGATGTTGGTAATTAACAGTCGTTTCTTTGAAGGAATGTTTCCTAAATTGCATGTAAACCTCTGAGTCTACTACACACATTGTAGTGAGCAAGGAAAAAAAAAAATGTTACACACTGAGGATCAAACCCAGGCTTGTGAAAGTCTGAAACCCTACACCAAAATGTAAAAGTCCTATCACTGACATAATCAATTATGTCATACAGTCAAATCACTCCACGGACAGTACCTTTGATCTTGACTTACCAAAAAAAAAAAGTATACATGACCACAATAAATGCTTACAACTATGCTGTTGGCGCCTAAAAACACCTACAGTAAGATGACCTGTTGGCACAGCAGTATAGCTACCACTGTGACCTGGGTTAGGAAGACAGCCAGTCTCACTGGGGGATGGGGGGGGGGTGGAGACAGAGCTTCACAGAGGATGCTCTCCTCCTCCAGGGAGAGGGTCGTTAGCTCTGTTGCTTTACTGCCGCATGGGTAACTACAGGTAGCAGTGCAAGGGCACCTCCCGACTGGAATGTCTGACCATCAATCCTAGCCCATGAGGTGCTGGAGAAGGGAACAAAGCAAGGGAAGAAAATACCTTGATTGCAGCAACATAATGCTACCGCTTTCTTCACAGGCCCCGCACTGCTCACTGGGCTGCCAACCACAATCGAGCTCAACACCTCCCAGGCTTGGGGAACCCAGGAGGCTCTGTCACAGAGGGTAAACCATGGGACACTGCAAGATCAGAAGTCAGAGAGACAGCGAGTGACGAGGCTGTGGAAGAGTGGCCTGGCCAAAGGAAGCAGATTAGGTGCAAGAAGGTTTATTAAATTAAAAAAAAAAAACACCTACAGTATAAAATATTACAAACAAATAGATTATTTACTGAAATCTTCTAAAGCAGGAGAGGCAACACTGAAAACACTGAAGTAGTGCAGAGTAGTAACAGACAGAGGGGTGGACACTAAAATAAGTATCAAGAAACCCCTCAAAAAAAAAAAAATGTATTTAAACATCCCCATGGAGTACCACTGGTATCAGCTGTGAAGGCAGTCACCACGCCTACTCTCCACCTGGCTGAGAAGCACGGCAGCTACGGCCTTTAACATCTGGTTGGCGGATGGAGGGGGCACAGAAAAGGAGGAGGGAATTGAAAAAGAGAACAAGTGGTTGTGGCCGGATTTCTTCGAAGCCACACTCCACTGCTCTAACCACAGGACCAAACTACCTTCTCAATCATAAAGCACTAGCCAACAGACTCCTCCTGTCCCAGAAAACTCCCTGAAACACCTTATTTAATCAAATACAGGTCTCTCTGAAATTTAATAACTGTGCTAAACAGCTTTTTTGGCAACTAAACAAAAACAGTTGGCTGCCAGCCCTGCTGCAATTACAAAATACTGCAAAACAGATATCTTCCTGATTCTGGAGAAACGGTCTAGTGTTGCATCAACCCTTACAGATGATGGTCAATGTAAAACATACTGTGCTTAACTTTCACTTTTAAGCTGCCTTTAAACAAAAACAATCTGAATAACCACACTGAGATATCACTGTATCATGTTTGTCACTGTTGCCTCTTCTCCACCCCTTCAAGCTACCGAGCTCTCCCGAGTTACACTAGTCCAAGAGGAACAGCTTATCATCGTTTATTTAAACCAAGCATCAGGTCACCAAACAAAATTACATTTTGCACAGATCAACTGCTCTAGTATATTTCCTCTCAAAATACAATATCATGTAATTTCACGAGTGTTCACACAATAACAGGAACGTTGCTCCCTTCAGTACATCTACAATAGAGACTTTAGGAGTTGAAGTCATACAGTGCTGCTCATGACACTGTAGTCATTTCTGTGGCAAAAGACTGATGTCACAAGTAAGGCATATGACAAACTCCCAAATTAGACACGGTTACCAGTGAACAGTACATTCAATGGGACAAAAATCCAATTTTCATCAAAATGCCCTTAGCAATTAAAACAACAAAAAAAAAAAAAAACAGTATGGCCACAAATGGTAATCATTTCACTTCCATTCTCACCCCAGCCCCAGATTTGTTCCTGGTTCCCCATCACAAAGATGGGGTCACCAGGCTGCACACAATTTCTATAGTATGCACATGCTCACTGCCTGTCATTCCAATGGCAGCCAGGCGAGTTGGTGACCAGAAGGTCTGTGCCGGTTGCTGTCTCTATAGGGCTTCAGACGTTGATTACTGCTACAGCTGGGCAGATCGGGTGTGGTGAGTGCTAAAGTGGTGAGCCACAGGGGTGGGGCTACAAATGTTCTGTCGGCAATCAAGCTGGGGGGTACAACTAATCTACCAAATATAGCATGTTCCCTGATGCATACATTTACAAGGGTCAGGCGAGGGGACCACTAGACTGCCAGGCATTACTAACAGGATATGAAACAGATGTGCATCAGGGAAATCAGGGTGGGAATCAAACTACCAGGCAATGCATAGGTTTGGGGGCCCACAATAGCTAGGCTCTGCAATACCACACATTTGTGTCGCGTGAGCACTGTGCAGATGCGTTAATAGATAACGTTTTGACTCAAAGAGTCCTATATGGCAAAGTTGTCCTGTGGGAGGTCACATATTAAAAGACATGATACTTTAGTAGGTACATCTGTCCTGGAGGTATGTGATGTTACATTATTCCAACAAAAAGAGACTACTTTAGAGCAGTTCCGCTGTTCAGGAAAGCAGGAGCATATAAGCTTTGTCTGAAAAGTTCTGTGAGTGCAGGGGCAATTCGATCTGCAGAGAATTCCTTTTTTGTGTTTAGCTTACGTGCTGGATTTAGGGCTTTAAAAACAGAATATAGGAGTATTTTCTGGGAGGGTGTCGATGGATTTAGTTTTTTTGTGTTCTCTGCCACAAATGCCTCGCAGATTACAAAAATACGTGTTTAACAAAATCAGCAGTCTGCAAGACCGGCAGTTCAGTCTCCAACTCAGCCTTTTTATTTTTTTTTGGTCAACTGTTTATCCCCGCCTGACGCCAACACCAGGGCATCTCTCTGGTGGACCCATTCGGCCTTGCTTCCACTGCCCGTCTGAACCCCTACCCCGACTGAGGAATCGGGTAAGCTGGGTCCCGCCCCGCCGGTCCTCACAAGGAGGAGGCAGGAGACCACGGAGAGTCAAGTCGTGGATGGGGACCAGCACTACAGGCTTGGCCACTGGGCATCCACCTTCGCCTCCCTGCGCCAGGATTTTCCTTCTTGTTTGTCCCCACCCCCAAGGCAGGACATGCAATGCCGTCCCAGCATATGACGTGTGCGCTCCCACCCATGTCTGCAGGTTGGCCCGACGCCATTCGTCCCCTTGTATGGTCCCCAACTGCAGTGCACCCAGTCTCCACTAGGCACCACTAGCATTGCTGGACATGGACCCCCCCTCCCTCTCAGGAGAGGGACAAGCTGTCCAGACGCTCAATCCCCTCCTCCCCGACTGACCACGGGCTCGTTCCCGAACCCAGGTCGCCAGCATGGCATGAGGTAAGGTGGATGCCTCGGCCCTCAGCACCACCACGCCGGCAGTCTCCAACTCATCCTTGAAAGCAAATTTTGAAGTCATTTTTACTAACCCGCTCTAGCTGGTTTAACAGGCTCCACAATACATAGCTGGGCTAGTAGCTAATGGCCACATGCAAATGGACTCTTAGTGCCGTGCCTGCCATGTGTGGTAATTAGCATGCTGGCCACTAAATACGACTCCTAGGAGTGACAGCACAAGCCTGTTAGGGACCTTCTATCTCTCTCTCTCTCTCTCCATACTCCACTTAGTCTATTACTGGCAGGTGACTGTGGTAGCACCGTGCAGATGCACTCTGGATGGCATTATCACGGCCCGACAGACATACAGGTAGCGCCAAGTCAGACAGGGTGTGCTACCCATATCACTCTCCAACTTAGTGTAGCCCAAACAGCACCAGATGAAAATATATGAACTTGTAATGTAGTAACACATATCACTGTTGTAAATACACTATGTACATAAGAATATTGTCCATTTTTGTTTTAAATGTATTCAATGTTTTTTATTTGGTATTGCATTTTAGCATGTATTGTCTTCCCTTCTGTTGTAACAAGTTTTCCCAGGCATGGCTAAAAATAGTTCATTTTGATCCAGTCCACCTACCTGGTAAAACTGACAAAATTAAAAAAAACAAATAAAGAACACTGCATTAGTTGAGGCAAAGTGTGAAACATTCTGATAGTACCACTTTAAAATGATGAAGCAGCTCTTCCAGCCCACTAAACGAGTCACCATAGACAAGGGGACCACAATCCTTACTAATTTGCTATTTTGCTTCAACCAGTTTTCCAACTGTGTAAAAACCCTTATTATACAATGTTGTAAGACGTGTATTCTGTTAGCCTGTGACATATTTTAGGTTCTCCCTCTACCTACTCTGCAGTTCTTTACATAATTTTTTCTGTTTGCCCTCCATTCCTCTCTGTAACCCCTTCACTGAGTCACACTTGGAAACAAGCCTTGGCTCAGTATGCCTTTCCCCATCACCAATTTCTTTCTTTTTTTTTTTTTCTACAAAGCATTTAGTTCTCCCCAGCCATGTTAGTCTATCAGGGATATATGCTGGTCCCCAGGAATATACTCTGTTCTGGGTTATCGACCCCCGTATACAACTGCATCCCAGCGTCCCCCAAAGCATTACCTCTGTGTCAGTGGTTCCAGAAGATGGCTATCCTCCAAACACCCCAACCCCCCAAGGCAGCCCACTATTTGGACTAGGATCTAGTGTCGGGAGGCCCTAGAACCCAGTGAAGTACAGGAAGCCAGGCTGTCCTACAGATGGTAAATGGGGACTTCTCCCTGTCCTGCCCCCTCCACCTGGTGTGTGCGCAGCCCCGTAGTGCCTGGGCTACATGCAGCAACACCCTGCAAAGGGAGCAAGCCTCCTTGGGCCAATGCAATGGTCACAGCGGCACAGTGTACACAGTGGCATCCCTCTCCGATCATAGCACACTGCCAATAGGCAAATGCTATGGTCAGGCCAGCCTCCCAACGTCACATGCTTGCTTCTGAACGCCGATCGCATGAACGGCAGAGTGACACACTGCCACTGGGGCAGCCGTCCTGTCAATTTCTAATAGAGAAATAAATATCAGGAAGTCTGTTAAAAGGGTGCTTTCTCAAGAAAGTCCAGCAAGGTCCCTTGATACGCCTACTATCAACCATTTTCATTAACCCTTCTCATGAATATGCCAGAAAACCCCAGGAATCTCAGCCAGCCCAGTGGTGCTGAGGCACTGGACGCCACATCTCGAGCCACGCCGATGACCCAGGTTCAGGAACGAGCCTAGGTTGTCAGGGGGTCAGCAGGGGTGGAGGGCTAGGAGCAGGAATGAGCTGTCATAAGGCAGCTCTCCTCTCCAGGGGAGGGATGAGGGTTTCCCCAGCCCTTGGCTGCCACCCTGTAGAGGACTGGTGGTAGTTTGGGCCATGGGGAGGGGCCCCAGGAACTGCCAGGGAATGGGCGGAAGACACAGAGCCGGCTTCACAGGGTGCATGTGTGCCTCCACGCGCAACCGAGTGCTTAGGCCCCGGGAGAAAATGGGGGGGGGGGAAGAGAAAAAAATGCATACAGGAAAAAAAATAAACATGGGAATCTCATTTACTAACATAATAAAAAGCCAGCAGAATAGGCCAAACGGTCTGTCTTGTCTGCTTGAAAGCCAGAAACCTAATGGCTGCTCACCTTACCACCCCCCCAACAGGATCTTTTTAAGTTTCAGTTTACCCTTTTACCTGTCCAACCCCTTCTTTAATCCCTCCACCTGTGCCCTCCTCCACCAGCCTCCCAGGCAATGCCTTCCATGGCTACCAACCCTTTCAGTGAAAAATGCTTCCCTCGCTCCCCTGTGGTTTCCCCTTCCAGTTTCCACTCATGGCCCTGGTCTCCCCCCTTTCTTTAGCTTAAAAGCTCATGGATCCACTCCCGTTTATTCCTTTTACATACTTGAAACCTCTCTATCATAACTCCCCTGTCGCTCCTTTCCTCCAGTGAGTAAAGCCCAAGCTCTCATCATAAGGCTTCCCCTCCATGCCCCAAATCATCCTGGTCGCTCTCCTCTGGACCCTCTCCAGCAGCCCTATGTCCTTCAGATGAGGTCTCCAGAACTGTACACAGTACTCGAGCTGCGGCCTGACCAAGGCATCATACAGTGAGAGGATCACCTCCCTCCTCCTGGACGTAATTCCCCTGGCTATGCAGCCCAATATCCTGTTTGCTTTGGCTGCAGTTCTTCTACAATTTTCAGAGTTATTCATTTTGACGTCTATCACCACCCTTAAATCCCTTTCTCCCAATGTGGCTTGCAGTGTGACCCCCCCAGGATTCATGACCCACGTTTTTAACCCCAAAATGTAATACCTTACATTTCCCAGCACTAAATTTCAGTCCTCACCTCCTTGACCACCCCTCCAGGGTATCCAGATCCCCCTGGACCGCCTCCCTCGCTTCTTCACAATCCACCAGTGCTCACAGTTTTGAATCATCCACAAAGAGACTCGACCTATTCCCAACCCCCGTCCCAATATCAGAGACATAGGTGTTGAACAAGAGTGGCCCCAATACCAAACCCTGAGGGACCCCACTGATTACCTTCCTGGGAGAGGAGAGTATCTCACCCACCATTACCCTCTGTAACGCCCTGAGAGAGAATTTTCAACCCAATTGAGCTCCTGTCCTCCCACCCCCATCTTTTTTTTTTTTTTTTTAAAAGATCAGCCCATAATGTGGTATTGATTGAAACGCCTTGCTGAAATCTAGGTATAGGACATCCACCGGCCTATGTCTGTCCAAGGTCCCCGTCACCCAGTCATAAAACTCTACGAGATTGGACTGACACGATCTCCCTGGAACAAAGCCATACTGTTTATCATCCTGGTGCCCGAACCATTCCAGTTGCCTCCCAATCCTCTCCTTTGCAAAGCCCTCCATTAACTTTGCCTACCACAGACGTTAGGCTGACAGGCCTATAATTCCCCATCTCTTCTCTAGACCCCCCTTTATGAATAGGCACTACATAAGCCACCCTCCAATCTTGGGGCACCCATCCTGTCTGCAAAGAGGTATTAAAGAGTTCAGCCAGTGGAGCTGCCAGCTCCTCCGCCAATTTCTTCACAACCCTCGGGTGTAGCTGCCTCGGCACCTTATCAGTTTTTAGCTTCCGAAGGGCCTCCCTCACCCTCATGCAACGTGATTCCCCCCGCCCCTTCTGGGTCTGGCCCAGCCTGTATCCTAGCCTCATTCCATCCTCTGGTCTCAGACTGACTTCTCAACTTAGCTGAATGCTCCTCCCTCCCATCAGCTTTAGGGATCCCCAGTCCCCATCTGCAAAGACTGAAGCAAAGTACTCATTTAGCACCTCTACCTGTTCCCCGGTTCCTGGGCCCATCCTCCCATAGTTTTAATCCTATTGATCTCGTCCTCTCTTTTTGCTTCCCTCATATATCTATAAATCCCTCCCCCCGATTATCCCTAGCCAGGTTATGCTCCATCCTGCCTTGGCTCTCCTCACCACTCTGGTGACCTTCCTGTGCGATATTTTATACTCTCCTCGCTCCTTGACCCCCCCCAGAGCGTTTAAAACATGCATAAGTGGCTTTTTATCCCTCACTGCCTCCTGCACCTCCCTAGTCCACCAACATGGCTTACTGGTTCTACCATGCTTTCGCCTTAATTTCGTACAGTACTTAGTAGCCTCCTGCACCCCTTTTTTAAAGGTCTCCCACAATCTTCCAGCATCCATGTCTGGCCTAATGTTGTCCAACCTCTCTCTCAGAATCCTACCCATGCCCTCGAAATCCGCTCTCCTGAAATCTACCACTACTGTGTTAGTACAGTTTTCCTCACCCCCTATATACAGCAGAAACCAGACCGTGGCATGGTCTCCACCCGCCAGTGGACTGCACACCTGCAGGCCTCTTATCTGATCACTGTCCACTAGGACAACATCCAATATCTTCCCCTCTCTAGGTGGTTCCCCCACCTGTTGGACCAGGAAAGCATCCTAAAACACGTCCATCAGTCACTGTTCCCTGGCTACAGAGGATGTCATGGTGCCCCAGTTCACCCCCGGCATATTAAGGTCACCCATGACCACCACCCTACCCTTACCAAGGTCACAATAACCCTTAATGTTCTCAACCAGTTTATCCTTCAGAGCCTGCTCAATTGCGGGGGGCCTGTATACCACCCCTATTTTCAATTTCTTTCCTCCCCTCGTTTGCAAGGTTACCCAAATCGCCTCCACTCCACTAACACAAACATAATTTCTGACTATCAGCGCAACCCTTCCCCCTCTTCCCAGTCCTCCATCTTTCCTGAATATCTTCTAGCCCTCCAAATTTAGGTCCCATTCATTTCTCTGGGTGGCCCATGTCTCTGTAATTGCCGCCACATCCGCTTATCCCTCAGCCAGCATAGCCTGTAATTCAGGCACTTTATTGCTCATGCTCCTGACATTAATCAGTACTGTCCTCCACCCCGACCTCTCCTCCCTATCCAATCTCCCCAGCCCTGCTCAGTCCTTATTCTGCGCAATTTTCCTTAGATTTGCATCGCATTCCCCCCTCACTCTTCAATTGCCCTAGACCTGGACCCACAAACAGCTTCCCTGGGGCCAATCTTTTATTTGACCTTCCCCCGTTACAAGTTTAAACCCCACCTTTCTCCTATAAAACCAGCAAGTTTTAGTTTCAAGATCTCTCTCCCCTCCAGACCGAGATGTAATCTATCCCTGGCATATAGCCCCATATCCTCCCAAGTATCTCCCCAAACTCCCACCAGCCCATATCCCTCTGCCTTGCACCAATCCCTAAGCCACCGACTCACCCCTCTAAGTTTTAGTGTACTCTCCCCAGTTGCCCTTGGTACTGGCAGAATCCCAGAGAAAGAAATGTTGCTTCCTATAGAGTGACAAACCCTTGTCAGTTCCCAGAACCTAGCCTGCATTTCTAGCTCACTATTCTCTTCCAAGTCATTTGTCCCCAGATATACTAGAAAGTCCGGGGATCCCTCACATTCCAGTGCTATTGAGTATAGGTGGAATTTGGCCTTGTGTACGGATAATCCTGGCATACATTTAGCCTTGACTGGGCTGCTTTTATTTTCCCCAACCCCCTCCCAATGGATACCCCTGATCATGGAATCCCCCAGCAGTATCACCTTCACCCCACCCCACCCACACTTTGCTAGCCAGACTCCTCCTCCTATTATCAAACCCCTGCTTACTCCTGCCTCTCCAGGTCAGCTTGGGAATCTTTATTAGTCCATTTAGATCCATCCAGGCTCCTCCTTCTGTCAACAACCCCCTGCTTACACCTCCCAACTCCATCATCCTGGAGGCCACCCTCATATGCTAGCCCTACCATACTCCTACCTGCGATTGCCAATTTGCTCGTCCCCCCAATTTCCTGGGAGGCCAGAGAATGCCCCCCAATTCCACCCCATCACCCTTCTTGAGCTATAATCCTCTAATCCCCACCGAGCAACCTTCCAATAATTTTTTTCACCCCCCGCCTTCCGGACCTGCACTTCCCACCCATCAGCTGAAATTCTCCTACCCTACTCTCCACCTCTTCCGATGAAACATGTCTCCTATAACCTCTCTACTGCCCCCCTCCTCGATTGATTTCCCCAACCTGGACCACATTCCTGCCACCTTCCATCCTGTCCTCAATCAATGCCCCCATCTAACATATTTCCCCCAACCTAGGCTCCTATCCTCCCCTCAATCCTTTCCTTGGTTCCGGCACCCTCCTCTGTCTCCCAACCCCTCAGCTTACTTACCAAACCCTCCCTGTCCTCTTGCTCTCCCCCACCATCAGCCTCCTCCACATCATCTCCCAGATATAACAGGGTGAAACGATTTGTAAGTGTGATGCTTGCCCCGTTTGCTCTCTTCTACCCCCTCCATCCCTCTTTTGCTCCCTCCGAGCAGCCCCCTCCTTAGAGAGCGCTTCCCATACATTGCTTGCTCTGCCCTCACCTCCAGAGTGACCATATGGTCCACCTATCCCCCGAGATGTGCCCTTTTTTGCCTATTCCACATGCCCTTTGAGACGTGCCATTTTGACCACGATTATCACATATGATCCATACCCCACCTTACCTCACCATCCCCCATTCCACATGCCCTTTGATCCCCCTGATCTCCTCCCTAATACCCTCCAGTTGAAAACACACTGGGCACCCTCCAAACCTCCATGCCCAATTTAATATTATGGCTGCCACACACCCCGTACATCCAATCACCCTTCCGAAGATGCCCGATCTGGATGCCAAGCCCTCCCTCATTATGGGCTTGAGCCCCTACTAGCAACCATACACACAGTCAATCTTACACAGCCCCCCGCCAACTATTAATATACCCCACACACAATTTCCAGCAACACAATATGTAAATCTTATGCCCTTCCCCCTCGATCCTACACAAATCCGAATTTCTTATTGCTCAGTCTCAGCCAGTCACACTGTGCCCTCCCCCAAGGATCCGCCCCCATAGACCATTTAATAGGGGTCGGGGGTGGGTGGTGTAGGACGCAACTACAGCTCCTTCCCAGAGTTGTGAGTTGGCTGGGCCAGACTTATAGCCCAGCCGCAGTTCAAACATGGCGCCCTCACAGCCGATTGATCCTCCAGCAGCAGACAGCTCCTTCCAACCCTGGCCCGCTGCAGCCAGCGGGACGTCCTCTCCAGTGCCCTCCTCACTCACTCAGCTCCCGAAAACCCTGGCCCACTGCCGCCTGCAGCCGCCGGGACAACCGGTACCTCCATGCAAACTTCAGCTGCCAATGCAGCCGCCGCCTCCCCCTCAATCGGCCGCCCGATGCAGCCTCCGCTCCTCATGTAGCAGCCCCCGGTAGGATTCTCTGCCGCCGATGCGGCCAGCAACCTCCTCTCCCAACAGCAATGACAGCTCCTTCCCAGAGTCGTGAGGTGGCTGGGTTCATTGACTGGTAAATTCCATGTTTTTGGTTATCCAGATTCCTAGATCTTTTTCCATTTCTGCTAAAACAGAAAAACGCCCAGAATTTTTTTTTTCCAGGAGGCTCTGGTTCCCCAAGTGTTCTCATACTCTGCCAGTCCCGGTTACCCGCATCGCTCCCGCCAACCCCAAACACGACTCTCTCGCTCTCTGTGGCTGTACCCATTGCCTGGCATATGTACCCAGAGGCGTCCGTGTAAGAAAAAAGGAAGTCCCATCAAAAGAAAGGACTTGCTCTAATAAGCCCCAGTCTGTATATAGCACTCTGGACAAAACATTCCTAGATCAGGTTCAAAGAATCAAAAGTGATACAAGTACATGTTGCTTCACATGGAAATTACAACCGTACACCCACTCGTCATAACGCTCCAAGCTACCAAATATAAAACTTTTACCTTCTTTACAATTATGGGTCATATTTCAAACAGAAATCACAAGTACCCAATGCAACCCAGCTCAAACCCCCGCTGTGTGTGCGGGGGAGGAGAGAGACACTAAAGTGTCTTTTGCTGACATTTTCCTATGCTATATTCAACCACCACCACCTTACTGTCACACACTGATGTCCAAGATTCTTATATTACCACATTACTTAGAGTAGATCTTTTAGAGGGATTGCTCATTTTAACCAGTCTCCCACCTCAAGGCCAAAGAACCAGCTTCGATGCTATTGCCCCTTAACTGATCTAGGAACAAGGGGGAAATCCCCTGGTGCTGAGCTGTGCTCTACATGGCCATTTAGGTGTACTGTCTGAAGCACCAACTGTAAAACACATATAGTACTGTTTCTTTATAACCAATTTACCCAGGATGGTCCAAATGAGGTTAGGGATCAAATTAACTTTTAAAACCACTAGCCAGTAGGAAAATAAAAAACGCTAACCCTAAAGACATTCCCTTGGCCCATCTACTATATTTATTAACAGGTTTCCTGCTCCCTGGGCATCCGATGGCCCAGTGGCAGAGCACTGTGCATGTGACCAGAGTACAGGAGCCAAGTCAAAAGACATGACAGCCAGACCGCAGCAGCTACCACTCGGCAGTGCACTGCAGTTGGGGAGGGATGGTACTGGGCTCTGGAACAGTAGTAAACCCTGGTGTGGGCCAAGGGAGCTCATTTCCTCCACAGGATTTCAACATGTGTAGCAGAAGTTGCTCGATGGCCTACACAGCACCAGGGAAGGATCGAGGAACCAACGGAGAAACAAAAACATGTCCTATGACAACCTCAGGTCCCTGGGCCTCCCCCGTGTTCTGGTACGGACAGAAGCTGAATCTGGGGTGGGGGAGGGGCTATTTATGGGGGTGTGGCTTAGCAGGGAACCAGAGAAGACATTCCTTCAGACAGCACACGAGATTCTGAGCCGTCAAATAATTAAAAATTGAATTTTTTGGCTGCTTAGATGCCAGATTGAGGTCAAATATCCCAGATACTAACCTAAAGAGGAAAATGGACAAGCAGCGAGGTTCAACACCGGCAACAGAGTTCTTTAAACTCAAACCAGCCCAGCCACGTGGTGGAGGGCCTACGCAACCTGATGATGCAGCGAGTAACAGTGCTGCAGGGGTGGAGGAGGTTTCCCTCAATACAGTGAACTCCACACTTACACAGCTGGTAAAAACAATCCGTGATATGGATAAAAAGCTGGACGGGCTCACCCCACGAGTAACTGCAGTGGAAGGTAGAGTGGATGGCATTGCACAATCTGTTCAATGGGCTGAGGGGGGCCATCAGTGAAAAGTATGGCCTCGGCTACACAACTGATCAAAGAAAACTCCTTATTACGCCAATGTCTAGAGACTCTAGAGAATTCGACGCGGGAGAAGAATGTCCGTATTATAGGACTGTCAGAGCAAGCGGAAGGTGAGGACCCTCTGGCATTTCTGCAAACTATGCTACCCCAAATCTTAGGCATGTCAGACGAGGACACACACCCCCACCCTTGAGAAGGCCTACCGCATCACTCCTAGGCGAGCTGGAGGTGCAGCCACAGGGCCTCGGACTTGTGGTACTCTGTAGTGGGACTGGGGTCCGAGACAGAATTTTACAGATGGCAAGACATCAGCGACACCTACGATCTGGAGAATCGGACCTCTCACTGTTTCCGGATTTATCATTTTCTACTCAGTAGAGGAGGAAAGCATTTGTCTGGGTGAGAGCGGCCTTACGTTACCTGAAGGTCCAGAATCTGCTTCTGACGCCGGCCAAGTTGAAAGTTCTGTGGAATGGTCGCACCTATCTTTTCAATGATCCTGGTGAGGCCTTCAAGCTGCAAAAAAGTGTATAGAAAGTGAAGCAACGGCGGTGGAGAAAGGCTCGGAAGATGAGGGAGATATTTCTGAGGGAGACTGACTCTTGAGCCGGCTTTGCGAATTATAAGATCAGACTGATTTTCGGGACTCTCTCAGGTTTTGGTTTATACCTTCCATTGTTTTGTTCTACAGTAATGCTTCTTTTAATGCCCTACTCATTTTCCTGGACTCTAATAATGGGGAACTGGACTCTGACTAGTATGTCTCGACTGGACTACAATAATTTACTGATGATTCGAATTTACGTTTGGCTTGGGAATGTTAATAAATGATGCTAGAAGCCACAGGGGTCTAAGGGGACAACTAAAAGCCTAGTTTGGGGTAACGGGCTCAAGCTTGGGTAACTAAGTTGGCACTTACGCTAAACATTATTATAATGGATACTACAGGCTTGAAACCGTATTGGTAAAAATGGCAGACTGGAGTTACCCCCTTTGATGTATCCATAGCATGCTCTATACTGTTTTAAGGCCTACTTATACTCTGTTTTTGTAATGTATACTGGTAATTCCCCCAATGCTGTAACTCAGAGAGTGTGTCCAATTAATCCTTCAGTAAGACAATGATTCTGCTACTGTATTATGCTTGTGCAAAAAAAAAAAAAAAAAAAAATTTTAGAGCTCCCCTGCAGCAATGCTGCTGGACCTAAACGTCCCGTTCGATTAGCCAAAACTAAAAGTTTTTTTTTTTTTTTTAATCTAATCGCTGCAACACCCTCCCATGCCAGAAAAATTATATATATTTTTTATCCACTTATTTTTTTGTATTTTTTATTTTTCCTGGTTGGTCCTATCCTCTTCCCTTAGTCTGCCATGCTAGCAACTAGGTCTTCCAGTGTCTTCTGCAGCCAGCCAGCCCTCTGATGAACCGAGCAACATAAAACGACACTGAGGACTATGTGCCTGGAAGTCTGTGTTTAAATATTAGCAATTTAATAAAACAAATTATTGTGCTTTTTCTACTAGTACCAGTTATGCTGTGTTAGATACTGGTAGAATAAGCGGGATGACACACTGTACTATATTAATATTAGAACAGGCTTCCAGGTACATAGAAGGTTCTTGGGGCTTAGCCTTCCATTCGCGTTAGAGGGCTTGCTGCGGAGGACACTGGTAAACCTAGATATTCCAGGTGTTTTGCTTAACCAGGCCATCTAGGACACACAGTATTACTGCAGGGAAGTGGAGACTTCCATTTTTCTTTTTCAATACTGCTTTTTCTCCCGTAGGTACCCGAAGGCAGACTTTCAGCCATGTCCCACCTCCCAATGACCGCCTCCCTGACCCACCTGGGCAGAGTCCCCCATGGATTTCACCCTGTGGTGGGGCCAGGAGAGGAAAGGGATGTTTTCCTTCCTCTCTATACACAAATCCAGACTGCCCCTGTGGTCAGGCAACAGCTTGGGCCACGGGGCAGCAGACAGGGCTTCATGAAACCCACCTGTTTCATTTTCCATTTCTCCCTTTGCCATGGCCCAGTGACACATCAGGACATGCACATGGAGGCATGCACTGCAGAGCCGTGGCCCTATCCTTCGAGCCACTCACTAGCCTGCACTACCACCAGGCACCCCAAGTGGTGGCAGTCAGAGGCCAAGATGGCTAGCCACCCCTCCCCAGAAGAGCAGAGCAGTCATTGGGACACTCAATCTTCTCCCATCCCTACCAACCCTTGTTAATCCAGGCTCGTTCCCTCACACAGGTCGGCAGCATGGCAGGAGATAAGGCATTCAATGCCTCAGCGCTCCACACTTCCTTTCCTGCCCTAGAGTTCCCCTTTAAAGAATCAAAGACTTTGCCTCCCTCATGTAGACTGGTAAGGTGTTCCTAAAGCTTGGGAGTGACATTATCAAACGTGTGCTGACCCACTAAGTTTTTAAATGGAGGAATGGACAGTATACTAGCTGATGCCGATTTGAGAACCCGAGCCCTTCAGGGAAACAGAGTAGGCTGGATAAGCATGGGGGGAGCTAGGAATTTTACAAGCAGCACTGCTCAGTGAAGTTTTTATGGATGCAGTTAACTGCATGACTCTGGAGATACTGGGGTGCCAGGAAAGGGCAGCCAGCCCTAATGACAGTAGCAACAGCAGGACCCTGCCTTCCAAGGAACAGCACCATGGACAAAAGGGCTTAAGATTTAAAGCATTTATTATTCAAACAGCCAAAATCAAAAGGGCTCTCACTGCTCCTCTTGATCGTTTTTGGCTGGATAATCAATGCTTAAAGTCTGCATGCCCTTTTGTCTGTGGCAGTGTTCCTCGGAGTGCAGGTTCCTGCTGTTGCTTCAGTAAACTGTTTACCTAGCTTCAGACATCCCAGATCACTATAGATCAAGCACTGATGCAGCCTTCTGTCCATGTTAAGGGCAAAATGTCCTTTATGACTGCAGAGAGGTTTGAACCCACACATTTCATAGTCAAGCAAATAGAGGAAGGCAAATCTACTAACATTTGGCTAGTGGGTTAGTGTCAAGTTTGATCCCTGGATGTTCAACATTCATTTGTTTTTTTTCAGTGAGGTCTCGGTTCCTCTCAATTTCACAGCTAGGAGGAGAGATGATGCACAGGAAAGTCGCATGATTTGCACAAGGTCAGATAATGAACAAGTCCGTGACCTTACTGGGATTCCAACATATGAACTCCTAGGTCTTAGTTCTACATTCTAACCACGGAGTTATACAATTAAAAAAAAAAAAAAAAAAAAAATCTCCTAACTCAGGATGTTTTTGAACTGGCAGTATCACACTCGCTATATAGGAAAAAAAAATACAAGTTAAAAAAAATTGGGTCTGTTGTCAGTTTGCCCAGCTGGCCCGTGTGTAAATAGCTGCCCTGTTTAAGGTACGTCTCCCGGAAGCAGCCAAGGAGGACGGCAGCCAGATTGCTTCTACATTGTTTTCCCTGATGATCCCAATTTTCACAGGAGGACAGCTTGGATCTATTTTTGGCAGTCTGTTCCTGCCACCAAGATGAGGCAGTGAGTGTATCATTAACCTTTTAGAGATACTGTGCAGCTTTATGTCTCAAGAAGTCGATTTCAGTATTAACCAAAGCATTGCACTGGCTACTAATCAAACGTACACTTGATTAGGGACATCACATTAGACATTATTTCTTTTCCCCCCCGCCTTTTTTGATTTGGTTCAGTGAACAACTGAAACCTCCCCACCACCATCACTTACAACGTTTAAAGTGGGCAAGCTGTTAGGCCCAATACAGGTCTTGTTTACAAAAAGGTTGCAACCTCTGGATCACTGTTTTGCCTCTATTTTCATTTCAGTTTTCAATCTCTTCCCCCCTCCCTTCCCTATTTACCTTGCAGTCCATTTTCCAGTTTCTCTCCACAGCATAAATCTGACCTTTGTTTTCTCCAGCATTGCTGTCGGTCCCCAACATTTCCACTTGTATTATGTAAGGCTTCCAGCTTGAATATGCTGAACACCTACCTACACTTGGCACTGTGGCAATAATGAATGTCTGAAATTAAAAAATCCCCATGGTTTTCAATTTGGGATTCCCGATCTGCTGCTCCAAAACAGACCTACCACACTGCAATCAGCTTGTTCCTCCCACTGCAAAAACAAACTGTCGCTTTGCCACCAGTAGATGGACAGAATCAAGATGCTAAGCCAGACCCATTCTGCTGCACTAACAGAGGAATGCATTTATACATAGCTATATAGCTGATAGCTAGGAGTGTGACCAGAGTGGTGAGGGGAGACAATGCAAGGGTGGAGCAAACCTGGCTAGAGATTAGGGGGTCCAACATGAATACATAGGAGAAGAAAAGAGAGGCACAGATCAGCAGAATTAGGACTGGGGAGGGATGCGCTCAGGAAGCAGGAGAGCAAGCAGAGGTGCTAAATGAGTACTTTGCCTCGATCTTTACAGAGGGACGCAGCTGATCCTTCCATCCTGATGGGAGGGAAGGGGAGCCACAAAATCGGGAGATCAGATGGACTCTGGAGAACTGAGCCAAACCTAGTAAGGTGGGGGAGGCAGGGAAGGAGAAATCCCAGTGGATAGGGTGAGGGAGGCCCTTCAGACGCTAAAGACTGACAAGGTACCAGGGCCGGATGAGCTGCAACCGAGGGTTATGAAGGAACTGGTGGATGTGCTGGCAGCTCCACTGCACTCCAACATCTCTCTACAGACAGAATGGATGCCTCAAGACTGGAGGGTGGCTCATGTGGTGACCATCCACAAAGGGGGCGTGATGAGATGGGGAATTATAGGCCTGTCAGCCTAATGTCTATGGTATGCAAAGTAATGGAGGGCATTATCAAGGAGAGGCTTTGGAGGCAGCTGGAAAGGTTAGGGCAGCTGGACGACAAGCAGTCGGGTTTTGTCCCGGGGACATCATGTCAGACCAACCTTGTGGAGTTTTACGACTAGGTGACGGGGGCCCTGGACTGACATAGGCCGGTGAACATCCTATATCTCGGTTATAGTATGGCGTTCAATTCGGTACCCCACAATATCCTGCTAACAAAGTTGGATGGAATAGGAGTGGGGGGCAGTTGCTCAAGTGGGTGGAAAATTGGCTTATGGGGCGAATACAGAGGGTGGTGGTTGGTGGAATAGTATCCTCCCCCAGAAGGGTAAATCAGCGGGGTCCCACAGGGTTTGATACTGGGGCCACTCCTGTTCAATGCCTAGGTCTCGGACATAGGGTAAGGGGTTAGGAGTAGGCAGAGTCTCTTAGTGGACGACTCAAAACTGGGAGCACTGGCGGACAGGTGGGAAGGAAGAAAGGCAATCCAGGGGGACCTGGATACCCTGGAGAGGTGGTCAAGGAGATGGGGGCTGAAATTTAATGTAGGGTGCTGCATCTGAGGGTCAGAAACCTGGGCCATGTATACACCCTGGGGTTCGTGGTGGGGGTGTCACACTGCAAGCCACACTGGGCGAGAGGGATCTAGGGGTGGTGGTGGTGGTGGATGTCAAAATGAACAACACTGAAAACTGTCGAAGAATTGCAGCAAAAGCAAACAGGATACTGGGCTGCATAACCAGGGAAATTACCTCCAAGAGGAGGGAGGCGATCCTCCGTCTGTATAATGCCTTGGTCAGGCCACATCTCGAGTACTGTGTGCAGTTCTGGAGGCCCCACCTTAAGAAGGACATAGCACTGCTGGAGAGGGTCCAGAGTAGGGCAACCAGGATGATTCAGGGCATTGGGGGGGGGGGAGACCCTATGAGGAGAGACTGGAAGAGCTTGGGCTGTACACACTAGAGGAGAGGAGAGACATGACAGAGGTCTCAAATATGTAAAATAAATAAATATGGGAGGAGCCAAGGAGGTCTTCTGGCTAAGAAGGTGGGAACAATCAGGAGGCACGAATGGAAACTGGAGGGGAAAAATACAGGGGGGGGAGCGTAGGAGATATGACTTCAAGGAGAGGGTGGTGGAAACATGGAATGTTACTGCCCAGGAGTCTGGTAGAGGAGGGCACAGTAGAAGCATTCAAAAAAAGGGGCGGGACAGGTACAGGAGGAAACTGAAGCCAGGAAAGACCCTATCTGGGGTTGGGGCAGAGAAGCAAGCACCCAATACGGGTCTGGCAACCGAGCAGACATGACAGACCAAGAGGCCTATTCTGCTGGCTTTCAGTATGTTAGTATAGTGTCAGTGGCTCAGCAGGTAGCACACTTGCCTCTGAGGCCGGGAGATCACAAGGCTGTGTGTTCTATCCCCACACCAGGCACTTGGGTTAAATCCCAATACAGACTCTGTAGTGCAGCATGGGGGGTGGGGTGCTGCACTCCTGAGGTGCCATCTTTCAAATGAGATGTTAAACCGAGGTTCCATCTGCGTGTTCCAGTGGTAGTTCAGGTGGATGTTAAAGATCCCATGGCAATTCTCGAAAAGAGTGGGGGAAGTTCCCCGGCGCCCTGGCCAAATTCCCCCCCCCCATTAACTAAAAATATCACCAACAGCTTAATCTGTTTCAAGATCAGTTGGCATTCATCTGTATCCCCCTCCCCTGGGTCGTGCCTGAAAATAGGTAGAATTTTTCTAGTGCACTTACCCGGTCAACAAAAACTAAATAAATAATGATTAATAAATATTTAATTTCCCCAATACTGCATTAAAATATGGAAAATACCTTCAAATTACCAGAGGGAGGAAAAATTAGACAAGTGAGGTTTCATGCTGGCCCAGAAGGTGCCAAAACTCCTCACAAACCATTTGCACACTGAAAAAGCCAACAGAATAGTGCTTCACACTGTTTGGAACTCCTCAGTGTGGTGTAACCAGGTCTCTGCCCAGCAAAGGAAAACCAGCGAGCCCAAGAATTTTTTTTGGGGGGGGGAACAAATGAGCCCCAAAGCATGGATAAAAACTGGCACCAGTCCACCAGCCCAGTTCTGGTCAGCACTGTACTGGGCTCTGCTGACTAGCAGTAAAGAGATAACATTTCAGTCAGTGCACCAATCTGGGCTAATGGACTGTTAGTGGGGCCAGTGGAGATTTTTTTTTTTTTTTACCAGCCACCAGTCCTGCTGGTTAGTTGCTGCAAAACTAAATTTCAACACCCCTGCAAATGTGTGTTAAATATTTTAAAATAAAAACACTACGTTGGCTTAAATTACTGCTTATAAGAATTAGGCTTCAAATGTGTTTATAAACCTATCTACTCTCTCGCACAGCATGATGCAAAATAATTGTTAATCCCCAAATCATCATGCTGAACTCCCTACCTTCTCTTGTCGCCAAGTAAGACCCAACTTCGGACCCAATCTGTCAACTGCTTGGTTGGACACTGTCGATCGGCACCCAGTCCAACTCCTGCTGCCACTCCCTTACATCCTCATGCCATCACCCCCCCACAACCCATCTTACCTCCCCAGTATCAGACATGGGGCAGTGTAGGAGAGGCACATGCATCATTGCTGGCCCAGCTCATTTTTCCTCTGCAACCTTCCACCTCTGTTCTGTGACACTGTCTTTGCTGCATATAGCATGGAGAGGGGGAGCCGTCATGTGGTTAGATTAGGTTTAGTTTACACAGATGATACATAATGCCAATGCTGCTTTTAGTAGGGGTATCACAAGTCGTAAGAGGGAGGTAATAATCCCTCTGTACAAGACACTGGTTAGGCCCCATCTGGAGTACTGCGTGCAGTATTGGAGGCCACACCTTCACAAGGACATTAACCAAATTGAGGCAGTCCAGAGAAGGGCAACCAAAATGGTGCAGGGACTGCATCAGAAGACATATGAGGACAGATTAACAGAGCTCAATATGTATACCCTTGAGCAAAGGAGGGAGAGAGGTGTTATGATCGAGGCATTCAAACACCTTAAGGGTATAAACAAGGTGAAAGAGTCTAACATGTTTAAATATAAGAAAAAGAGCAGGACAAGAGGACACAACATGAGATTAGAGGGAGGCCGATTAAGGGGGAATGTGATGAAATTCTTTTTCACAGAAAGGGTGGTGGATGCATGGAATGGCTTACCACAAGAAGTGGTGGCTATGAATACATTGCAGGGCTTCAAACAGGCATGGGATAGGCATAAGGGAGCAATACAAATGACTATGAATAGATAGGCCACTGACAGAGCAAAGGCCGATGGCACATTTATAAGGTAGAAAAAGAAATGGGCAGACTGGATGGGCCTTGCGGTCCTTATCTGCCGTCAACTTCTATGTTTCTATGTTTCTGCTCTAAACCCACATCAAATGAGGTGCTCAAGCAGCAGGGCAAGCAGTTCCACCCCCACACACTGTCTGGCACACTACTTCCACTGTACACCCTAGCCTCCGCTAGCCTTTACTGAGAACCGGTTTATAACGTAAACTCGGATAACCCACAGAAGTAATGCATCGTGTTACCCTCCCTCTCTCAGCACCATCTTGCCAGGCTTGAGTGACCAGCTCTGTTGGAATTAGACAAAGGCCATGCCCACAACATATGGAGGAGGCCTAAAGGAGGAGTTTCCTTACTGACAATTTCAGCTGTGGGTAGGCTCTGTCCAGCAGTCGGATGGTATGGGCTGCTACCTGGGACTGGATCAAATCAGAGAAAGTTTTAGAACACATCCATCCCAGACTTTCAGTTTAACCTTCTATCCAAGTCTGTAGTATAACAAAGACAAAACAGTAAGAAACCACAATAAACACTAAAAATCTACAGGAGCTGGCTCACGGCACAGTGGTAGAGCTACTGCTCATGATGCCAGTGACCCAGGTTCAGGAACAAGCCTGGGCTGTCAGAGGGCCAGCCAGGGGGAGGAAGGTAGTGTCTCACAGGACACACTTTTCCTGTAGGGAGGGAGGGCACTGCATCATGCTGCATCACTGCCACCCGAGTGACCACAGGTGGTGGTGCAGGGGATCTGCAGCTTCAGGAAGGGGCCTTGGAAGAGCTGTCTTGGATTGGCTGCGTCCGGCATGCCAGCAGCCTATCCTGCTGCATGCTCCCGGCAGAGGGGCAGGGCACTAGAACAGGAAAAATGGAGGTGCAGGATCAGCCAGATGAAGCCACTGCTGATCCACCACTGGTTCCATGCCACCATCCAACAGGAACACCAACCAGTCTTCACCTCCGCCATGGGTGGTCAGGTGCCTGCAGGGTAGAAATGTCAAGGAGCTAAAGGTGTACCCGGCCCTGGGGGGAGGAGGAGGGCAACATAGCAGTGTGTCACAGGTGGGCTGCTGGTCCCACTGGATGGCTGGCAGGATCTCAGCTGGATGGTATCAGGGCACTGGCAGTGAGCAGAAGTAGGTCCCCACCTGGCCCAGAGCAAGGAGGAAAAAAATATGTTCAAACAAAAGCATGCATTAACCCAAGAAAAAGCAAACCATTGAAACAGAAGACAGAAGCTGGCCCAGTGGAGCGGAGGGCTGAGCTACTGCGAAGCGCCTTATCTCCTGCCATGCCGGTGACCCAGGTTCAAGAACAGACTTGGGTCGCTGGTGGTCGGCTAGGAAGGGAGAGGACTGAGCACCCAGGGAATGCTATCCTCTCCTGGGGAGGAGTGGCTTGTGTCCCAGCCTTGTCTGCCACCAGATGGAGGCCTGGGGGTAGAGCAGGTTAGGGAGGCAAAGTATAGGAGGGCACAGTGGGGGTACGTAGGATGGCTGCGCGCGCACACACACACACACACACACACACACACCAACCCTATGCTTGGAAAGAGGTGGGACAGAAAAGCAGAAAATGGACTTGGGGGCTTCATGAAGCCCAGGCCAATCATCTCCGTAACTGTGCCGCCCGTTCAGTGTGGGGGAGAGACTGCCCTTCCTCCTTGGCCCGGCCACGAGAGAGGAACTCATGGGGAGACTTGAGATCAGGCATTTACTGGGAGAGGTGGAATGCCAGCCTGGAGGGGCTGCGGATCGGCCTGATGCAGCTTCAACCCCCTTAAAAGATGTAGAATACAAACCTATATGGAAGGAGGAGAAACAGAAAAACAAAACAAAAAACACACTACAATGGGGAAAAATACAGCACTGAAAACTGTGAGGACCTACCAATGGATAAAGCCTACACACAATCAGATCTACCAGTAAGGCAATATTATTCCCCTTTGAGTGTTGGCTCCCAAAATCAGTCAGTTGATATAAGCCCTAATAAGTAGTCCCTAAAGTGTCAGTGGCTCAACAGGTAGCCCGCTCACCTCTGGGGCTGAAAGATCTTAAGGTCTTGGGATAATACCAGTAACTGACATTATAGTGTAGTACAGTGTTATCCATCAGATGAGACGTCCAACTCGGGTCCCTTCACCCATCTCTGGTCACTGTCCAAGTGGAAGTTAAAGATACCAAGGCCCTTCTTGAAAAACATTAAGCGAGTTTCTTCAGCATCAAGGGCAACACTCCCCATGTGTGAGAGTGCACTACACTGAACAGCTGTATTAAAACACACATTTAAGCAGTGAAAAATTGAATGAAACCACCGTACTTCAGTACTTTATACCAAAACACTACATTTGCATATCAAAATTACCAGGATGGGCAGAAATACTCGGGGAACAAATGCAGAAGGAGCTCACCCAAAATCCTCCCATGCCACAGGAAGCAGTGAACTGTCTACCCTGGCTACAGCAACTGATGCCTTACAGCCAACCAATCCTGCAATCCTTAAAGACCTAGTAGAACCAAACAAGACAAACAGGATGATGATGATGCAAATATTAAGAAGCAGACAGCTGTAACTTTTTATTTCTGAAAACTTTTCTAATGCACCTCTGCAGACAGGATGGGTGCCCCAAGACTGGAGGATGGCTTATGTAGTGCCTATCCACAAAGGGGGTGTCTAGGGAGGAGATGGGGAATTACAGGCCTGTCAGCCTAACGTCTGGTAGGCAAAGAAATGGAGGGCTTTACCAAGGAGAGGCTTGGGAGGCAGCTGGAAAGGTTAGGGCACCAGGATGATACAGTATGGCTTTGTCCCGGGGAGATCATGTCAGTCCAAACTCGTAGAGTTTTATGACTGGGTGACGGGGGCCCTGGACAGACATAGGCCAGTGGACATCCTATACCTGGATTTCAGCAAGGCGTTTGATTCAGTACCCCATAATGGGCTGATAGCAAAGCTGGAGGTGATGGGGGTGGGAGGACAGGAGCTCATGTGGGCTGAAAATTGGCTTTTGGGGTGAATACAGAGGGTAATGGTCGGTGGGATAGTCTCCTCCCCCAGGAAGGTAATCAGTGGGGTCCCCCAAGGTTCAGTATTGGGGCCACTCCTGTTCAATGCCTACGTCTCTGATATAGGAAGGGGGTTAGGAGTAGGCAGAGTCTCTTTGCAGTTGACTCCAAACTGGGAGCACTGGTGGATAGGGAAGGAGAGAAGGAGAGAGAGAGAGAGAGTGTGTGTCCAGGGGGACCTGGATACCCTGGAGGAGTGGTCAAGGAGGTGGGGATTGAAGTTTAATGCTGGGAAACATAAGGTACTTCATTTGGAGGTCAGAAACCCGGGTCATGTATATACCCGGGGGGGGGGGGCACTCTGCAAGCCACACTGGGTGCGAGATTTAGGGGTGGTGGTAGACGTTAAAATGAATAACTCCGAAAATTGTAGAAGAACTGCAGCCAAAGCAATCAGGATACTGGGCTGCATAGCCTGGGGAATTACATCCAGGAGGAGGGAGGTGATCCTCCCTCTATAGAATGCCTTGGTTAGGCCGCAACTAGAGTACTGTGCACAGTTCTGGAGACCTCATCTGAAGAAGGACATAGCGCTGCTGGCGAAAGTCCAGAAGAGAGCGACCAGGATGATTCAGGGCATGGAGGGGAGGCCCTATGAGGAGAGACCAGAAGAGCTTGGGGTTCTTTAGATACATTGGGGAAAGACGAAGGGTGAAGGGGCAGATTAGCAGGATTAAATCAGGGGGGAGATGGGCACAAGACCCAGAGGAGCAGGCTGAGGTACTAAATGAGTACTTCACCTCAGTTTTCACCAGGGAAAATGGGGATGCTGCATCATACATGGGAGGAGACAGAGATAATGAGGAGGGGACCCTTACCAATCGGCAGGTCTGGGGAGGGGGGCATCACTGGCAGGTGGGGGAGGGCTAAGCAGGGAGAAGAGGTACTGGAAGTGGAAATCACAGCAGAGAGTGAGGAAGCCCTCAGCTCCCTTAAGACGGAGAAAGCACCAGGGCTGGATAAATTACATCCTAGAGTGCTGAAGGAACTTGCAGATGTCCTGGCGAAACCCCTGGCAGAGCTTTCACCATCTCTTGAGGACAGGGTGGGTGCCCCAAGACTGGAAGGTGGCGCATGTAGTGTCTATCACAAGGGGATCAAGGGAGGTGGCAGGAACTACAGGCCTGTCAGCCTGACATCAGTGGTGGGCAAGGTGATGGAGGGCATTGTCAAGGAGTGGCTAGGGGGCCCTGGATAAGTCAAGGTGCCTGGACGATGAACAGCATGGATTCATCCCAGGAAATCGTGTCAGACAAACCTGGTGGAGTTCTATGACTGGGTGACAAGTGCCTTGGACCTGGGTAGACCAGTGGATGTCCTCTTTCTGGACTTCAGCAAGGCATTTGACTCTGTTCCTCACGGGGCCTGTTGGATAAACTAGGAGAAATGGGGTGGGAAACCAGATGATCCGATGGATAGGCAATTGGCTCCAGGACCGGACCCAGAGGGTCGTAGTTGGTGGGATAATCTCTTCCCAAGGAGGGTCATTAGTGGGGTCCCACAGGGATCAGTCCTTAGGCCCTTCTGTTCCAGCGCCTATGTATCTGACATAAGGACAGGTATCAGGAGTGAGATGAGTCTCTTGCAGATGACTCGAAACTGGGGGCAGTGGTGGATGGGAGGAGGGAGGGTGGCCCTGCAGGGGACCTGGAGGCTCTGGAAGATGGTCTAGAAAGTGGAAGCTGAGGTTTAATGCAGGGAAATGCAAGGTACTCCATCTGGGGGCCAGAAACCCAGGCCAAGTGTACACCCTGGGGAAATACTACAAGTCTCAATGGCTGAGAGGGACCTGGGGGTGGTGGTGGATGTCAAGATGAACAACACTGAGACTTGTAGGAGGGCAGCAGCCAAGGCCAACAGGATGCTGGGATGCATCGCTAGGGGGATCACCTCCAGAAGGAGGGAAGTGATACTCCCCTGTATAACTGCTTGGTGAGGCGCACCTGGAGTACTGCGTGCAGTTTTGGAGCCACACTTAAGAGGGACATTAACCTCCTGGAGAGGGTCCAGAGGAGGGCAACCAAAATGATTTGGGGCTTGGGGACAGGACCTATGAGGAGAAACAGAAAGAGCTAAATATGTACACTTTGGAAAGAGAAAGAGCAGGGGACATGATGAGGTCTTCAGGTACATGAAAGGGTAAATAGGGAAGGAACAGTGAGGGTGCTTGAAGGAAGGAGGAAGGGGCCACTAGAGGGCATGGGTGGAAGCTGGAGGGAAGATTCAGGGAGAAAGGAGGAGTGCTACTTCACTGAGAGGGTGGTAGAGCCATGGAATGCACTCCTAGGGGCTGGTGGAGGCAGAGACAGTGGAGGGGTTCAAGAGGGTGGGACAGGTACAGGGGAAGGGTTCAGGAAGCAAAATCCAATGCAGCAAGAATATCCGGAACTGGGAAGGAGAAGCCAGAGAAAGGCGAGGGGACAGCAAGGTCAGCACCCAGGGTGGGGGCTAACCAAGCGAGCAGACCACGAAGCCGTAGGCCTATTCTGCTGGCATTTAGTATGTTAGTAACTGAGGCGGAACCAAAGGCCGTTTGGGCTAAGAAGGGGGACAACCAGGGGCATGAGTGGAAGCTGGAGGGATTCATGGGGGCGTAGGGGCATTATTTCACTGACAGGGTGGTGGAGCCATGGAATGTGCTGCCTGGGAGGCTGGTGGAAGACTGCACAGTGGAGGGCTTCAAGAAGGGGTGGGACAGGTACAAGGGGAAACTGAAGTCAAAGCAGACCCTTTCGGGGCTTGGGGGGGGGGGCAGGAAGGTGAGCACCCACAAGGTGGCTGCCTACCAAGCAGACATGACAGACCATTAGACCTATTCTGCTGGCTTACGGTATGTCAGCATAATATTGCGCTGGACATGTGCAACAGCTCAGTCTGGCAGCTGACATATCTACCTCTATTCTTCCCACTACCTTATCAGCTGTGTGATCTCACTGAAAGTGACATTACAAGCCAGTGACATGACAGGTACAGAGTGGTTGCTCCTAAGCAGCAGTGATGGAACAATCAGTGAGATCACAGTGCTGATGTAATGGGGATAGAGCAAGATATGTCAGCTGCCAAGCAGAGTGCTATTCAACACATAACACCTAACATCAAGCAAAACATCTAATCAAAAGAAAAAGTACCTCATACATGAAAGGTAATGGTTTACTGCTTTTAAAATTAACATTAGTTTTATACAGTACACTGGCACTTTAAGGCTATTCAAGCTATGGACTTAAAACTGGAATTCCTAGCAGGCAGGGTGTGGTTCTAGCTCATGGGGGAAGAGGCCATCCAATGCTTTAACTAACTGATTCAGATCTATCTCAACAAGTTAGTTAAATGATGCACTGTTTATGGCAAGGGTGTTCCTTCACCTTTTGAACTCAGCTAAGTTTTACAATGCGCAAGTGGGTTTGTGTTCATGAAACTGTTTTGGTACCTGGGTTACTTCCTAAAAATGGCGTCCACACATGGCTAGCTCCATAGCCAGAACAGTGACTTCTTCCTGCTGCCACCACTCTTTACCTGCACAGGAAATGGGCACAAATATGATATGGATGAACTTTTTGGTTCGGGACTTTACAATGACAGTGGTAAATCGGGACTCAAAGCCCAATATCAGTTAAATATCAATTACTGTTTGATTAAGTAAAGACGCACTCTGTTCACTTCAAACTGCCAAACACATATCTGGTCACAGTTTAAACTGTTATTAGTTCCATCTGTTAATATATGGACAGCAGGAGAGCCCGTTATCCTCTCCTATCTGGTCAGCTGTGCAGTGCAGGGATTAAGCACCCGGACAGATGGATATGTCCGTGCTAGATCACCTCCAGTACCCAAGCATCTGTAGCATCTCCCTCCACTTTGGTAGAAATAGAGAGATGAGCTGGCCCGCCAGTGCAGCGGTCATATTTTCGTGTGCGGCACCGGTGACCCAGGTTCAGTAACTGACCTGGGTTGTCAGAGAGCCGGCGGAGGACTGAGCGTCCTCGGACTGCTCTCCTTCTCCGGGGGGAGGGGGTCTGTGTGCTCAGTGTGACAGCGACACCTTGTGGAGTCTGGGTTCTGTAAGCACCAGCGCCAAATTGAACTCGGGGCGAGGCGGATGCTGGTAGTCATTGCCGTCCCTGCCCCTGCTCACAGGGAGAAAAATATCCGTGCCTAGCGTCTCTGAAGCTCTGCCCCAGGTGCCTAAATTCAGCCTCGGGCAACCGCCTTCAGATAATTATTATCGTGGCCCAAATGCGGGGTCAGCGCTCGACCCCGCTCTCTGGGAGTAAAGCCAGTGAGTGCAGGCATGTCCGGAAGTGGAGGCATGGGGGGTCCGTGACCAGAGCAGATCCCGATGGCTGGGTATGGACCAAAAAGCATAGCAATTCAAACATAAAAAGAAATAGGGAGATGAGGCTCCACACCAGAACTTCCAGGGGCAGTGAGGCCTATGGAAGAGAAGGGGAATCAGAAGGCTTTTGAAGTGCCAATAATGGTTTGAACTTTTGTAGATCAAGCATGGGCACTTGTGGGCAAGTTTGTGGCATGGGAAGTGGAAGGCTGAGGTCTCTTGGGAACCACAACCTAGTACAGGACATGCAAAATGAACGATGTCCCCTAACCTGGGCTTAGAGTTCAAAGTGTGAAGGGATCCAATAGACATTCTAGAAGACTGCAGATTCCTTAAAGCATTCTTAGCGTCACTGCCAAACAACTGTTTTCACCCCGAAAGGAACATTCATCACAGACTGTTGCACATCAGAGTAAAAACCAGCCACCCTATACCAAGAACAGAAATGGAGGCAAATCCCAGAGGCAGCAGCCCTGGCTGCAGCATCACAGGCCAATCCGAGCAGGTGCTTACCAGGTTCCTGGCCATTAAGTATAGTATGCTGAACCAGTATTCTGGTCTGGGCATCTGGGAATTGTTCTGCAAGGGTGGCCATTTTCCTGCAAAGGCAAGTCGGATATTTAATCATATATGCCCGACAATTAGCAATTCTTAGGCCACGGAAGCAGAAGAAAAAGTTGTCTTACCCATCACATCCAGCTTCCTTAATTCCTTGTTAAAAGGAAGAGAGCACATGTGCTTTGGAGCCTTTTATCTGTCCTAAGCAGCCATGATCACCAGAGATTCTATTTCAGGCTGTGAAGAATAATGTGGTTTTGCAGTAGGGGCTGGATATTGTTTATCCAACTTCCTGGGAACTGCAAACAGTTAAGCAGGCCTATGTCAGTCTGCCGAAGTAGCATCCTGAAGTGCAGAATGCACAGGAGGCATAAATCACAGTAGGAGAGGCAGAAACCTCCAAGAACTCAGGATTTTTCCTGGAAAATTCCCACTCTTCAGCATGGAACCCCAGCTCAGCCTGAACCTCTTTAAAGAAGGCTGAAAGAGAGGTATTTTCAGGAGAAGATGTAGGTTTTCTTTGGGTTTTTTTTTTTTTGGGGGTTCTGTTAAAACACTTTCCTCCGAGCAAGAGGATGGGGTGGAGCTTGAGCCAACCACATCTATAACCTCTTCCCCATCTTCCTCCGTTTATTCTGGATTATATTCCAGTTCATCGCTGACACTGACCAACATTGGCAAGACAGGAGACTAATCAGGAGGAGCAGACGACAGGAATCACATCGACAGCAGCCATTCTGGGCCTGGCCCAGAGGCACGGACACAGAATGGGATTCACAGTAATGTCGCTGACTGACAAGCTGGAGGCACTTATGGAGTAAGCATAGATGATGGCAGTGGCAGTAGGTGCTGAAACAGCTCTGTTTGATACGATGCCCGTGTGCTGGAGCCCAGAGGGGCTGACAATGGTTGAGCCATCGATGGGACAGTAGCAGAACTGGCTGCGGATCCCCAAATGGGGAAGTTGAGCCAAATCTGGACCACAACCTGTGTGTCTGATAGTTGGGCGCCTGGAACCCGTCTTATAAAATTTACCCTGTCTAATGGGTGAATGGGAATAATCTGGAGAAGCATCTTTATCCTTCCAGCGCTGGTCCTTTTCAGAATGACTGTGTTTTTCCACCAATTTGGAAGACTTATTCGTTTTCAGCTATTCAGTGAGGGCCACCTACCACGGAGATCAATGGGCAGATGATAAACCAGGAACAGAAGCCACTGAGGACAGTGAAGCTGCCATTGTTGCAACCCGTTTCTCCATCTCCTGAAGCTTTAGAAAAAACACTAAAGCCTTCTTACAATGTCTTCTGGTTGCTTGGTTAAAGCTCTGGCAAACTGAGCAGGCTTTAAATTTCTTAAGAGTTTTATAAATGTATTTGCGCTTCAAAGCCCAAGGAAGAGAAAAAAAAAATAGGGACGTAACTAAAAACTATTAAGGGAAATAGTCACAAACATGATGGGAGTGATGCAGTACAGTGGTTGTTGAGCAGCAGTGTTTAGAGGGACGTTCTGGAGGCTGCAATGCTGCCATATCTGCAGGCAACTCTCTGGGTTGAAGGAGGAGGTTCTCCGTCTCTGAGCAGAGTTGCCCAGATTGCAGAATACGTTCACCCCCCCCCCCCAGAGGCCACTAGGTCCACAACCTAAACCTCAAAGGATGTCCGAGAGGAGGAGTGGTTGAACCACGGTGGGCTCAGGGAGGGCGAGGGTAGAGGGTCTGAATGACATGCCCCAACCGGTCCAGCTAAGTAACTCCTACGCTGTTTTTGGAGGAGCAGGAAAACCCCACAAAGGCCTCTGCAGCCGAGACCAAGGAGGATGGACAGGTCCTCCACAACAGAGTCCTAGGGAAGGGGTGAAGAGGACCCCAGAGGAGGGGGAAGCTACCTGGTGGGGGACTCAACTGTCCAGTGGGTGTCATTAGGGACATCTAGCATGGAGAAGGAGGAAGTCAAGTGCATTCCAGGATACACTGCATGGAGGGATGGGAAGTGGTTTCACAGGACTGCAAGGGCAATAGTAAGGGGAGAGGAACTGGATGTCATTGTCCATCTTGGGACCAATGACCTGGTGGGGGACAAGGTGGACTTAAGAGTCCAGTAAGATTTTAGGGAGCTGGCAGGGCGCCTGAAGCAGGTGGCACACTGTCTCCTTCTCAGAGGTACTACCTGTCCAAGGCAAGGGGGAGGCTAGGTCGCTCCACATCCAGAAATTCAACTCATGGTTGAAGAAATGGTGTAGAAAGGAGGGTGTTGGCTTCATGGGGGACTGGTGCCCCACCTGGATGGATACACGTCTGTATCCTTCAGAGAAGGAGATTTTAGTCCTGAGTGAGAAATTTAAGTGCTTCAGCAACAAGCAGTTAACTGGTCTTTTGGGGAGAAATCAGGTGGCTAAGATGCCCCAGGGCTCATCTGGAAAATGAGTTGGTGACAGAGGCAACAAGTAGGTGGAAAAAGGAAACAGAGGTGTCAAGGCCAGACTATAATGATAACTGGGGTGGGGGGGGGGCAGGAGCAGAGGGAGGATGGGTTGCAGAACATGGAGGGCCATGGTAACTAATGTCTGCAGCCTAGGAAATAAAATCCCAGACCTGGAGGCTTGTTAGTGAAGGCAGACCTGGACACAGCAGCAGCAACAGAGACATGGTACACTGCAAATCATGGGTGGGACATAAATGTACCAGGTTATGCTCCATTCAGGAGGGATATGGAGAGCAGAAAAGGAGGGGGCATGGCCCTGTATGTCAGAGAAGGTATAAAGGCAACAGAGGTGCAGGGTATGATGCTTGGGCAGCTGGTTCTGATGAATCTATGCTGTTTGTAATATAGAAAATGTGTTACTGAGTGTCTCTCATGAGACATGTTGAGACAGCCTGTGAGTTAACATTCCCACCCCCCCCAGGTTTCAGTTAAAAGATAAAAGCCAGGAGATAACTAAAGGCTAGAAGAGACCTAAAATTAAGGATCTCTTGTTTATCTAGCTTAATTGTAGCTGCTAGGATAGGAACTCAAACTTTTATGACGTTTAGAAGAAGAAACCAGGTCATGTCACTTAGGTGCGAAGTCATAAATGTTCCTTTGATGTCTGTAAAGAGCAGGATGCTGCTCATGGGTGAAAGAAAATTTGGAAAATTACGGACTTGATTGGGAAGTCATGTGGGGACATGAGTTTCTGCTGATGTCACCTATTAATTTACCTCCTGCTTGATAAGACATCTTGATAGAATAATTTTTAACAAACAGAGGAGGAGCAAGGTGACATCATGGAGAAGGCAGGGTCAAGACAGTTTAATTGTGCTGTAACTGATGTGTGTGTGTGTGTGTGTGTGTGTGTGTGTGTGTGTGTATATATACATATACACACACTAACATCATATACATACACACACATATACACACACACACACACACACACACACACACACTTGAACTGAAGCTACATCATCTTTCAGCACTGTAAGAATATAAGAATACATTAGCTAAGCAAGTCAAGTGTATGGTTGGTGGAAAAAAACTGCACTTTTAAACCTTTTTTTTTCTCTCTCTCTCTCTCCCCCCTAAGCTGGTCTCCGGGCTTCCTTACTCCTGGGCTGTACCTCCTAATGCTGATTTGACAGGCAGGAATCAGACCTCTGCAGCAGGGGACATCCAGCCCCCCACTTCCCGTCTCCCTCCCCCAGTTTACTTCCTGCCTTCAGTGGAGCAGGTACTCTGCAGCAGAGCCCTGTCACACGTGGCAGGGCTGAAGAAGACTAAGTCATAAGATTCTTTTTTCTACTTGTGGATACAGAACTACTGTTAGGAGTGATTTTGGATATGCCCCATGGCGGCAGCCAGCATCAGCCTTGCAAACTGAAAAGACTGGCCCCACCTCGCAGCGGCTCATTGCGTTTCCCGCAATTTTGGACTTCCCCACAACGGAAACTCCTCAGTTAAGCACCAGAGTGCTTTTGGGGTCGAGTGCCTCTCATCGACGAACAGCTTTCGGGAAAAATTGCAGCCGCTCGTCGACTGGCTGGAAGCCTTGAAGGCTAAGAGGAACTCATCAGTTAAGCACCGGAGTGCTTTTAGAGACATGTGCAGTCATCGAACGGCTTGAGGAAAATGACAGCTGTTCATCAATGGTATTACTCATCGGCACACAACTAGTAAGGCGCCAAGATGCTCGTCGTCGATCATCTCTCTCGTCGACAAGCGCTGAGGAGAGCCAGGCTGCTCTTCGACGTTCACCTTTTTTCGTCAGGACGACAATTAGCACTGGAGCACTGCAGGATAGTCGGCGCAATGAACACTCCACTTCCGGTGTAGTGCTTACATAGGACGGGGTGAAACAGCGCTGGTGTACACTCCAATCAAAGCCAGGAGTCCTTATTTCGACCTTATGGGTCCCTCAATGCAACACAGCGCTCAAAGAGACAGCACCTCAAACTTACAGCAGTTTAGGTTACTGCAAGCAAAAGACTGAAGAAGGACTGGTTGGTCCGAAATCTAGAGCACTTTGTTCTTGTTGTTACATCTACGTTGGTCCATTAAAAGGTATCAAATCATTTGCTTCTGGATCTATTCTTGCAAGGACCAATACGGCAACTACTAAATCTAGATTGCAAGCAAAGGGAAATTCCTTCGAAAATAAAAGTCAAACGCACCGGAGTACTTCCAAGGCTAGGCAGGCACTGCATGGCCTCAATCGATGATCGGCTGTTTGGGAATGCTGCAGCCATTCGTCATCAGTAGAACCAGTCGGCACTCATTCAAAAAGCGCGCCAAGCCATGTGCCAATCTGCCTTCTCTTTGTCGAGCACTGGGGAGCCTAACGGGGGTAGCACCGGGACAGGGGAACTGAGATCAGCACCTGTGGCCCCCCTATCCAATCTCCCTCATCAAAGACAGAGATTTTGTCAGTGCCTGAGAAAGGAACAGTCACTCCTAGGTGGCCCTTAAAGGGTCAGCTCTAATATCTCAGGGGTGGAAAATCTAATGGGCAGTGCTCAGTATTTTGCCCTTAAAAGCCACCAGCAGCAGCATAGATCAGAAAGTCTCCCGGGGGGTGGGGGGGATGCTGAATAATAAAAGGCAGCATCTGGGATTGCAGAGATCTCAAAGGACACAACCCCTCCCTCGACTCACATGGATAACCACCAGGTCTGAGAGAGCAGCGGCCCTCGGGGAACCCAGCAGTTTGCAGTCCCCTCTCGGGCCCCTGGCCTAATTCACAGGTGAAATGGGGCCTTTGCCTTGGACCCACTCGGGCCCCAGGCCTCCTAGACAGGTGACATGGGGCCTTTGCCTTAGACCCCACATGCTTTGCAGCCCCCTCTCATGCCCCAGGCCTCCTCGCAGATAACTTGGGGCAGCTGCCTTGTTCCCTACATGTTCCATGGGCAACCTCCGGGGTTCCAGATGGGAGTCCTCACAAGGCTAAAGAAAGAGGTCACCATCTCTGTCCTCATCTGAAGACGAGCAGGTGTCCTTAAATCACAAGGCCTGGAGGGTCTGATCTCATTTTTGGGGGGGGGGGAGAAACACACACAAAAGTTATAGTCCCCTCGGATCTTCCCGGAGGCTTTCACCCAGTCAGCAAGCTGCTGCCTACCAACTGTCGCCAATCTGGCCTCAGCCTTCCCTATTCCTCCAGCCATTAGGGACTTGATAAAGGAGGAATGACAAGGTCCAGAACACATCTATACAGTGGCCGGACAGACTTCTTAGCTTCTTAAGTTTGACAAGGAGCGGTCAGACTGCCAAAGAATCGACCTTCTGATTTCGCACCTAACCAAGAAGTCTGTCAACCCACCCGATGGAGGGGCTTCTCTCAGGGACCTGGTGATTAAGAATGTGGACGCCTTCATCTAGGCTTCCATGCACTAGCAACGTCTCCAGGCAGCATCTGCTAATTCTTGTCGGCTTAAGTTGCTCTGCCTCTGGGCCCAGGTTCTCAGCCTCTCAATTCACTGGGGACCCAAAGAAGAACATGCCTATTTTTTTTTTTTTTTTTTTTTAAATCAGCAGCAGTCCAGGAGTTTTGGTTGAGGCTTATGCAGCAGTCATGTATGAGCAGGCGGTGAGGTGCACCGCTCGGACCATGTTTTCATCAAACCTAGGATTTGTGCAACCTCTGGCTTCAGGTCTGGGTAGCAGTCTCCTCTTCGATGAGCCAGTTGATTAACATACTCTATGCAGGTAATCTCCCATTTGGTTTAGCCCTGAAGGAGACAGTGAAGGCCTCCAGGGAGATGGCTAGGCACATATGCCACAATGAAGAGGCAGGGGCCAATCCTGGTCCTCAGGCTCCAGGTGCATTATTCGTAAGCACCTTATAAGGCCAGAACAATAACTTCTCGGGGAAGGAGGAAAAAAAAAAAAGCCTACCCAGGCCCATCCTCATGTAGGGAGCAGACATTTATAAATTTTTCCAAGGAATCCAAACCAACTCGGACAGCAGATCCTAGACATCAAAACCCCCACTTCCTTGTGCAGTGCCCTCCCCCATCTCTGGCAACTAATCCAAAAAGACAGATGAGGTTACAGGTCATTACAGGCCTTAGGCACTCAAGGGCTATGGAGCAAGCTTCCACCTCAGAGAGCAATTGGGCTTTTTCCTTTTTCTCCCCCCACTCTTCATCAGGCCTAAATGCACAAGGGGATTCAGGCCAGTCTTGCACATTACCACGCAGTAATGGCGCACACACCATCCCAGGTGGGAGAGAGGTACTTCCAATTCAAACTCTGTCATTGTGGCCTTCCTCAGACCCACGGACAGTATGTAAGTTCCTAGAAGTAGTTATAGCCCACTTAAAGGCCCCTCAACCAAGCATTACAGGCAGTGGCAGAGGTAGTCTGGGGCCCTAAGGTACATGGTTCTCTCATCAACTGGAGAAAGTGCTCCCTAATTCCAAACCAGACCTTGATCCTCTTGGGGAGAATCACATCATGCTACAAAGTTTCTCCCGAAAACTAGATTTTGGGATCTGTAACAGCTCATCAAGCAGTTCCGCAAGCTCCTCAACTGCCTGCTCATTTTGCCACACAGCTCATTAAGACAGATTAAACTCTTGCTCCAGGGACAGTACCGGCGGTCAGAGGTCATGAAGGGCCACAAGTTAAGCCATCCGCTCCAAGTCCAAATCACAACAGATACAAGCCTCAGGAGCTGGGAAGGGGTCACCTGCATTAGTGGTGGGCACTGGGCAGGGGATTGCTGTTAGACACAAGGTACATAAGTGTTCCTGAGAGGTGAACGGTAGGCCATGCCCCAGGACATGCTGAACAGCAATTCCTCAAATCAGGATACTCCGATTCCAACCGACAGTCTTGCAACGCTGACATGCACCGACCATCAGGGTGAAACAAGATGATCAAAGATGCTAAAGGAATTCCTTCCTTTTCAGTGGGTTCAGTACCACTGAGCAGGTTTGTACCAGGACAAGAAAAGGTCACAGCAGAATGATTCAGTTGCAAGGTGGGTCGACTAACAGAATAGCAGCTGAAGGACAGTGCCTCCCACATTCCGACAGAATAGTGGGGCAACACTCATACAGATCTTTTCACCTGCTGGCAGAACTCCAAGGTAAAGCAATTCTGTTCCCTGGCCAAGGACGAACCAGCAGTGGCTCAGGACACCTTTCCCCCTAAACTGGGATCTGTTTGGTCTCCTGTACGCCTTTCCTCCAATATCGCCTCTATCAAGAGTCCTCCACAAAGTGGCCTTGAACAGGACAATCATGATTCTAGTCTGTCCCTTATGGCTTTTCCGCACTTAGTTGTTTTCTCATTCATTGGTCAAGGTGACCACCTCTAACATTCAGGCTCAGCCCGGGCATTCACTATCAAGGTCCGGTTCTGCATCCTATTTTAACTGGAAAGTGAGTGGAAAAACTTTCAAGGAGATATGCGGCACAGCTCCTGTTATTGTCATGATTGGGAACTCGTGTGTCTCTTATTCCTCCAAAGTGCATTATAGAATCTGGAGGAGAGTTTGGTTCTGGCTCTGGCTCCATTCCAGACACATACAGAACGACACAATATCCTCGCCTGTACTGCTGCAGTTCCTTTAAGACAGATGAACAAAGGACTGCAACAGCCACCTTACAATTTAGAGTTTTCTGCACTGAGGGCACTCTTGATGGACCCTGAGGAATTGTTGGGGCTCATATCCCTATGTTTGGTGGTTCTTCAGGCAGCAGCATTAAAACATCTTCAGTCCACTAAAGCTACCACCTTGGAGTCTCAATATGGTTCTCAAGGCCCCCTCTAGAGCCTCTCAAGGCATCCATCATGCATCTCAAAATAAAGGTTGCCCTTTTTTCTCAAAGCTATTACTCCAGCCAGGAGTTTCAGCAAACTAAAAGCATTGCTTGCCCAAGAGCGGTACACTCGTTCATCAGGCTAGAACAGTTCCAATTTTTGTTTGCCACAGTTATGTCTCCCTTCTACTACAATCAAGGGTTCATCCTGCCTTCCTTCTACCCCTCTCTGAAAGCATCAAGGAAGGGACATTTTCATACACTACACCTGGGAAAAGGGAGAAAAATGTACATTAAGAGAGAGGAAACTATTCTCAAAAATTCAACTTTGTTCATGCCAGCCAATGGAAAAAATTTGGGGGCAGCAAGGATTCAATAACCTCTATAGCCGGATAGATTCTATCCGTCATCTCTACAGCTTATGATCAGGCCAGAGTAACTTGCCTGGCTCAGTGACAGCCCACGGCCCATAAGTGGGCATAATTCAGAGAAACACTGACAGCACACTCATCGTGAGTGGCCTTTTGATCATCCATTCACACATTCCAGGTTTTTTTTTTTCTTCCCACTGGAGGTGATGTCCTCAGCAGAGGCATCCTTAGGCCGCAGAGTGTTTTCAAGCGGCGTTGAACCCTTCAGGGCTCTTGACATTCTTCCCACCCGGACATCTGGGGATGTAATGCTTTTGTATATCCCAGGAGCAAGGAAGCCTGGAGACCAGCTTAGGAGAGGGAAATCTAAATTTTAATACCTGTAAATTTTCTTTCTCCAACGGTTGGTCTTTGGGCTTCAGATTCCCTCCCAAAATGTATAAAGTTGGCTGGCCTCACGTCCATATATGCCTTAAAATTCGTATTCTTGTTTTCTGTCTCCAAGTTCTAGTACTACTACCACATTGGACTGCTTTAGGAAGGAGAGAGAGAGACAGGAAGTGGAGGGCTGGATGTCCCCTGCTACAGAGGTCTGATTCCTGCCTGTCAATCAGCATCAGGAGGTACTGCCCAGGAGTAAGGAAGCCCGGAGACCAGCCGGAGAAAGAAAATTTACAGGTACTTAAATTTCGATTTTTTTTTTTTTTTTAGTGATTGTACTGTTTTGTGATCTATTCTGTGTTTCACAGTTTACATTTTTATCTATTTTTAAGTAAACATCTCCTTTTAAGAGACTACTTAGTGTGCCTTTGAAATTCTTTGACAAGTGAAGCACATCTGGTTAAAGTTGACACTGTGCAAAAGCTTACTGGTTTACCAAACCAGGAAAAGGTAAGTTTATTACGAGGTCTTTCTTAGAGTTTTTAAGGGTTCATTTTGTACACCTCGTTAGGTGCCTGTAGGCAAAGATATCTGCCCCCCCGAAGAGCAGAATTATCCGAGCCTGTACACTGCGTATGCTAGCACGAGGTTCACAGTTTGAATCCCTCCAGAACTTGAGACCAAAATTTGATTCAAACCCACAAAACAGACAGGAGGGTTACCCTGTTCCTGTTCACAATACTGCGCTCGGAGGTTGGCACTGTGGGAGCAGAAGGCCTGACCTACTGAGTGGGGTTGTTACACAGGATAGACAGTGGGAAGCCGAGGCACTGTGGGTCACCCTTGAACCAGGCAATGGCACAGTAGTACGCAAAGGGGTGATCGACAGGCCTCCAGCACAAGGGGAAGAGGTGGACAGGGAGCCAGTGGATGAAAGATAATGACAACTAAACACAAGCTGCTCCCGTGGCGTGCAGGGCTGGGGCATAGAGCAGCTTGACCAGCAGCAGCAGAGACCAGAGTTCTAATCCATGTCTCCAACCATTTAGGGAGGCAGTACAGCACAGTGGTTTAAGACTCTGAGCTGCAAATCTGGTGACATCCAGCAGACCAGACCTGGGTTTGAATCCCGCAGCTTCCACTTGCATACTGTGTGACCCTGAGCAAGTCACTTAACTTCCCTGTGCTCCCAGGTCACACCTGTAAAAAAGCTTTCAGCTTAATGTGCTACTCCTGGTTAAACTAATAAAAAACATGTTAAGTTCTGCTGCTGAGTGATTTCAACATGCCAGATGTGGATTGGACCACCCACGAGGCTGCTTCAGCCAGAAGCACAGGCATACTAGATTCACTACAGGGGGCAGATCTCAGGCAGTCTGTACTTGATCCCACCAGAGACAGGGTGATTCTGGACCTAGTATGGACCAATGAGGACAGAATCGCAGAAGTCCAGATAGAAGGACAAGTGGGGTCCAGCGACCACCACATAGTGTGGTTTAACATGGAGACAGGAACACAAGCAAGCCACACAAAGACAAAGGTTCTAGATTTCAAAAGGGCATACTTCGCTGAAATGGGGAGATCAGAGTAGCCCTGGGAAAGGAGGTAGGAAGTGGGGGGTTATAGAGCAGTGGGAGCGACTGAAAGGAGACATAGTGGAGGTGACACACCAATGCATCAGGTCGGTATCCGAGGGCAAAAGGAGGAGGAAGCTACTATGGTTCACAAGAGGTGGCAGACAAAGTAAGGGCTAAAAAGGTCGAGCTTCAGGAAACAGGAGACTCAGAGCAAGTAAGATAGAGTTTACCTAGAGTGTCCATGGAAGTGGGGAAGGCCGTCAGAAGCACAAAGGCACAAACTGAGGAAGAATTAGCGCAGACAGTCAAGAAAAGGGACAAGACATTCAATAGGTACATCACTGGAGGAAGGGAAATCATAAGGCTCAAATGGGATGAAAGGGAGTGTAAGGAGGGAGACCTAGAAAAGGCTGAGATACTTTAATACTTCTGTTGAGTATTTACCGATGAGGGGGAGGGTCAGGGAACACAGCTGAGCAACAGATGCATTGGGGGGTGGGTGGGGGAGGTAGACACCGGTCCATTCACAGTGCAGAGAGTCCTGGAGGAGCTCACAAAACTAAAGGTGGACAAAGCAATGGGGCCAGATGGCATACACCCAAGGATATTAAGGGAGCTGCGAAGGGAGCTAGCAGCACCTCTGGCAGCCATGTTCACAGAGTCACTCAACACAGGAGTGGTTCCACTACACTGGCAGAGGGCATGTGTAGTCCCGCTACACAAAAGCGGTATTAGGGAGGTGGCAGAGAACTATAGGCCAGTCAGCCTCACCTCAGTAGGAGGTAAGATCATGGAGGCACTGCTTAAAGAAAGAATAGTGGCACACCTGGAGTCAAATGGTGCCCAGGATCCAAAGGCAACATGGAGGTCATGTCAGACAAAAATCAGATAGATATTTTCACTGGGTGACGAAGGAGGTTAATCTGGGGGGCAGCAGTGGACATCGTTTACCTTGATTTCGGCAAGGCCTTCAACACTGTCCCACATAGAAGGATTGTTAAAGTGGGTAGTCTGGGCATGGGGCTCAAGGTGGTAAACTGGGTTAAGAACTAGCTAACAGACAGGAAGCAGGGTACCGTAGAGATCAGTCCTTGGGCCAGTCCTGTTCAATGTCTTCATTAGAGACATTGTGGAAGGGCTGGAGAGAAAGGTCTGCCTGTTTGTGGATGACACCAAGATCTGCAACAGGGTGGATACTCCAGACAGGGTGGAGAAAATGAGAACACCGGGGGAAGCTTGAAAAAAAATGGTCTGAGGTGTAGCAGTTGAGTTTCAATTCAAAGAAGTGCAAAATAATGTACTTGGGACATAGGAACCCTGGAGAGAGGTACAGTGCTGGGGTGGGAGTGTGTCACTGACAGTCACCAAGGAGGAACGGGACCGGGGGGTTATTATTTCCAAGGACCTAAAGATGTCCAAGCAGAGCACAAAGGCTGCAGGTAGGGCCAGTGGCATGCTGGGGTGCACAGGCAGAGGAATCACTAGCAGAAGGTAGAAGGCTGTGATGCCAT
The DNA here is from genome assembly GCA_016271365.2 of Neoceratodus forsteri. Classification (NCBI taxonomy): domain Eukaryota; kingdom Metazoa; phylum Chordata; order Ceratodontiformes; family Ceratodontidae; genus Neoceratodus; species Neoceratodus forsteri. Next base: position 608,280,488 of record CM028132.1, read on the forward strand.
TGTATAAAAACACTGGTGAGAACTCACCTGGAGTACTGTATGGCATTCTGGAGGCTGCACCTTCGTAAGGACATTGACAGGATGGAGGCGATCCAGAGTAGGGCGACTAAGATGGTACAGAGCTTGCACCACAAGACATATGAAGAGAGATTAAAGGACCTCAATACGTACTCGCTGGAGGAGATGATGGATTTGGGGGCATGAGAAACATTCAAGTACCTTAACGACATAAACAAAGTGCGGGGGGGGGGGAGAGGAAGTAGACATCTTCCAGTGTAGAAGGTGTGCAAAAATAAGGGTGCACGATATGAAACTGGAAGGTGGCAAGTTAAGGGGAAATTTTCTTCATGGAGAGAGTGGTGGACACATGGAATACTCTGCCACAGGAGGTGGTGGAAGCGAGCACAGTGGATGGATTTAAACATGCCTGGGACAGGCATAAGGGAACTGCAGCAGTGGGAAGGAGTGGTGAAAAGCCTATGACCAATTAGGGTCACAAGCCAAATACAAGTATAGGACTTATGGGCAGAGTAGATGGGCATGGTAGTCCTTAACTGCCAGCAATTTCTACGTTTCATTACTTTAAGACTGCATTAGCTCACTGCTGTAACAACTTGCACTTTTAAGCAAGTAGTTTTCAGGAAGGAAGGGATCGTAAATGGAACCAAACCCATGGCCAAATGATTTCTTCCACTTCCCATTCCACCTGCTCTGCCCCTGCGCTCAAACGTTTTGTGACGTCTAAGCAGGAAGAGCACAGGAGCGCGCCCCATACAAGTCTATGGGGTCAGTTTTCAATGCTTATAAAAATGTGTTTATGTAACCTTGGAGAAAATTGAAAGCCACTACTCAACTAATAGAGCCCCCATTAGTTGAGCGATAACTAATTTTTCTCCAGGTTGTATCTTATCTGTGAATAAGCACTGAAAATAACCCATAGACTTGTATAGAACATGCTGCCTCTCCTGCTTTGGCAATCGAAAGAAAGCAACTGAGCTTATGATGGAGAAGCTGTTGAACCGGGAAATGGAAGGGATTGGCTGGCCGTGGGTTTGGTTCCATTACAACCCATTCCCTCCCAAAAACCACTTGTTTAAAAATGCAACTAGTTACAGAAATAAGCAAGTGCTGCCTAACAGAATGGGCTATGAAGCCCACTTACAAGTTTTAGAAATGTCCTTTAACGCTGCGGTTTGTACAGAGGCAAAAGGATACAAGCAAAGGGATCTTCGTCTATCTTAACGTCGCCTCAATGACAGTAACAGAATAATGATTCTTTGTCTTTCTGCAGAAAAAAAAAAAGTTTAAAATAAACTTAAAGCAGCAGTGATAGCGAATACTTGCAATCAGTGTCCTTCAGTAGCAGTGTACCAACGAGCAGTTGACAGCGAGAGAAAGAACTGAGGCAAAGGTGAAGCAAGGCTGACACATGAGCGTCTCCAGACGGAGCGGGGTTCCGGTGAAGGAGGATAAATAGAAAGTAAAAAAAAAAAAAATGAATAACGGGCATGCTGGGATGCCCACATTATATAGGTGGTGACGAGGTGTGCAGACATGGGCAACCCCAGCCTGCAAAAACTTCCAGGTGGTCCTGCCAGTGAGTACACTGCGTTTTGTTACAGATTCGATACATGGAGTAGTTCTCATTTTTGGAAGCAATGGTTTATGGATTCTATTTGGTAACCCATACATGTTCCCCTCACATGTACCAACATAATCCAACGTATCAAATCCTTATCATATCATGTTATACTCAACTGTTATATTTCAGATGTGCTGACTTGTACTGCAGTTGTCAAACATAATAAAATATAAGTTAATAAATAATATGATTAGGAGTGTAGCTCTGTCACACAAGGGCAAAAGGAGCCAACCAGTGGATACCGGAATATCGCATGGCAAAAGCTGCAGTCTGGAGCCTTAGTCCTGGCTACTTATTGCTGCTGCCTGATGATGCACACGCACGCAGACACACACACACACGCGAACACACACACACACACACACACACACGCACACACACACACAGACACACACACACACAGACACACACACACACACACACACAGACACAGACACACACAGACACACACACACACAGACACAGACACACACAGACACAGACACACACAGACACACACAGACACACACAGACACACACACAGACACACACACACAGACACAGACACACAGACACACACACACAGACACACACACACAGAAGATTGTGGGCCAGATTTTCAAGGGGTCCCAATAGGGCAAGTCCGGGTCGCTAACAAATGGTGCACGGGCTGCAGCATTCTCCCAGCTGGGTGAGCAGGCGTTTCCATCCAGTCGTAAAATACATAAGATTAGACAGCTTTTCTGGTCTAGTCTGTGAACTCTGATGTACAGGTTTACAACAAATACTGGCACAAGATGCCGTAAAATCAAGCAAAGTGTAGTAACTGCACCGACCTACTAAAATCGGGGCAGTTGCCAAAAAGGTGTTTGACGTGGCTGTGCTAAAAAAAAAAAAAAAAAAAAAAGTGTCTGACGCAAGCCCTGCACTGAATATTCAGCCCTCTATCTTACTGGTTTTTGAGTAGCAACATCCATGGCCTCAGTGAGAAGGTCTGCTGCCTTGACATGGTTTCCCAGTCATGGGTTGCCACTCAAGTCTCCAAATGGAGATTTAATTCAGTGTGTGAATCCCCCATGAAAAAGGTGGGGGCCATGGCCAAGGAGGATTTTGATCCATCTCTGAGAAGCTTAGAAACATAGAAATTGATGGCAGATAAGGACCCCTTGGCCCGCCTAGTCTGCCCATTTCCCATACCTAACGGATAAGCTGCAGATCTTAGTTAACCAACAGCCTACTTCCTCATACCCCCCACTAGAGCTGCCTTATGTCTGTCCCATGCATTCTTGAATTCCTCCACTGTTTTTGATTCTATGATCTCCTCAGAAAGGATGTTCCATGCATCCACACCCCTCTCTGTGAAGAAATACTTCCTCCAATTACCTCTGAGCCGTCCCCCCTCTATCTTCAAATTGTGCCCCCTTGTTCTTGCACATCTCTTTTTCTGAAAGATGCTACCCTCTTGGACTTTGTTTTGGGAGGACCGGATACTGTCCTAGCACACAGTGACCAGATAAGGGGCCTGGAAGTGAACAGCCCGCTGGCAAGCAGTGACCATGCTATGGTCTGGTTTCTTCTGTACCTAGGGGGAGAAAAAATTCACACTAACACAGTAATGATCGATTTCAGGGGAGGTGGATTTTTGAGGGCATGGCAAGGATTCTTGGAGGGTGCTTGGATAAGATCAGGCCAGACATGGATGCTAGTAGCTTGTGGGAGACCATTAAGAAGGGGGTGCAGGAGGCTATGAAGGCATGCACAAAGGTAAGGCGCAAGCAATGTAGGGCCAGAAAGCTGTGTTGGTAGACCCGCAGCATTTCTTGTAATCCAAAAAAAGAATACACTTGTTTCTGTAGAATAAGGATTTTGTAACTCACAGACTTTTCAGCCCTGCCTCCTGTGACAGGGCTCTGCTGCAAAGTACCTACTTCATTGCAGGCAGCAAGTAAACTGAGGAAGACAGGAAGTGGAGGGATGGATGTTCCCTGCTGCAGAGGTTGGATTCCTGCCTACCTATCAGCATCAGGAGGTACAGCCCAGGAGTAAAGAAGCCCGGAGACCAGCTTAGGAGAGAGAAAAGGCCGTCTACGCATGCTTAAAGTACTCAAGGGGGGTAAGGGAGAGGAGAGTATGAGTTACTGGCTAGGAGGGTCACCAAGGTGGTAAGGGGGGCCAAGGTGAGAAAGGAGCTAAACCTGGCCAGGGATATTCGTGTGTGTGGGGGAGGGTTCTATAGATACATGGGGAGAAAAGAAAGGTAAGGGCACAGATCAGCAGGATTAGGACTGGGGAGGGATGGGCGCAGGAAGCTGGGGAACAAGCAGAGGTACTAAACAAGTACTTTGCCTCTATTTTTACCATGGGCGGCAGGGGATCCTTTCATCCAGAAGGGAGGGAAGGGAAGCCCACTGAACTGGGAAGTCAGTTAGAGACTGAAGGACTGGAAGACAGGAGATGGCTCGAATCTAAAGGGGGGGTGCGGGTGCATGAGGAGGTGGGATGAGAGGGCGAAATCAGTGGATAGGGTGAGAGGTGCCCTCTGGTTGCTAAAGACTGAGAAGGCGCCGGGGCCAGATGGGCTGCATCCAAGGGTACTGAAGGAACTGGTGGATGTTCTGGCAGCTCCACTGGCCTCACTCTTCAACAGCTCTCATGACAGGGTGGGTGCCTCAAGACTGGAAGGTGGCTCATGTGGTGCCTATCCACAAATGGGGGGTCCAGAGAACAGATGGGGAACTATAGGCCTATTAACCTAATGCCTGTGGTAGGCAAGGTTATGGAGGGCATCATCAAGGAGAGGCTTGGGGGGCAGCTGGAAAGGTTGGGGTACCTGGATGACAGGCAGTATGGTTTTGTTCCAGGGAGGTCGTGCCAGACCAACCTTATGGAGTTTCAAAACTGGGTGATGGGTGCCCTGGATCGACACAGGCCGGTGGATGTCCTCTATCTGGATTTCAGTAGGCGTTGATTGATTACCCCATAATTCTCTGCTAACAAACCTGGGGTGGGATTTGGGGAAGAGAGTTGCTCAGGTGGGTGGAAAATTGGCTTACAGGGCAAATACAGAGAGTGGTGGTTGGAGGGATAGTCTCCTCCCCCAGAAGGGTCATCGGCGGGGTCCCCCAGGGTTCGGTCTTGGGGCCACTCCTGTTAAATTTCTATGTCTTGGACATAGGGAGAGGTGTTAGGAGTAGGCAGAGTCTATTTGTGGACGACTCAAAACTGGGAGCACTGGCAGATGGGGGGGGGGAGAGGCCCTCCAGGGGCATCTGGATACCCTGGGGGTAGTCAAGGAAGTGGGGATTGAAGCTCAATGCAGGGAAATTTAGGGTGCTGCATCTGGGGGTCAGAAACTCTGGCAATGCATACACCCTGGGGGGTCACATTGCAAGCCACATCGGGCGAGAGAGACTTAGGGGTAGTGGTGGAGAGCAAAATGAACAACACTGAGAATTGTCGAACAGCTGCAGCAAAAGCCAACAGGATACTGGGCTGCATAACCAGGGGGATTACCTCCAGGAGGAGGGAGGTGATCCTTCCTCTGTATAGTGCCCTGGTTAGGCTGCATCTTGAGTACTGTGTGCAGTTCTGGAGACCCCACCTTGAGAAAGACATAGCGCTTCTGGAGAGGGTCCAGAGGAGGGCAACCAGGATGATTCAGGGCATTTAGGGTAGGCTCTATGGGGAAGAGGCTGGAAGAACTCTGGCTGTACACACTGGAAGAGAGGAGGGATGGGGGGGAAGAGACATGACAGAGGTCTTCAAGTATGTAAATAAGGGTGAAGTCAAGGAAGTGATCAGGCTTTGGGGGATCTGCCAGGGGGCATGAGTGGAAACTGGGGGGGTGGGGAAGAGTACAAGGGGAGCATAGGATACACTTCTTCACTGAGAGGGTGGTAGAATCATGGAATGCACTACCCAGGAGTCTGGTGGAAAAGAACACAGTGGAGAGATTCAAGAAGGGTTGGGACAGGTACCGGGGGATAATGAAGCCAGGGAAGACCACCTCTGGGGGAGGAGGAGGTGGAGCAGCGACTTTCCAGTAGGGGGCTGGCTTCCGAGCAGACACGATACACCATGGAGCCTATTCTGCTGACTTTTACTATGATACTATGATAACCCAGTATGTACACTGGTCCGAAGGACCATTTTCAGGAACAATACAGGCCAGCTGCACTCAATTTTGGGGAAAAACAGGAAATAATGGATTTTGAAGACAGTAAAATGGAACTGTACATTTCTAAAAAAAAAAAAAAAATGGAAACACTAGTTGACCATACAAATGTAGCACCCACTACACACTAACATTCCATACAAGTACCATATTGTTTGCAGAGATTACTTAAAACTAAAATTGAAGTCTCCCCTCTCTTTTTTTTTTTTTTTTTTTTAAATCCCGTGAGGTACACCAAGCTGCCTCTCCTTCAGGCTTCCAAGTTCCACAGACATTCCCTACTATCCCCCTTCCACCACCTTACCTCACAATCATAGCCGTCCACGGAGTAGCCCCAGTGTAACCCTTCACCGGGTAGGTCCCAACTCCTCTGAGGGGGAAGGCACCAGCAGGGAGGAGGCACCAACACACTATTTCTTTTGAGGTCCCGGGAGCTGCTGAAGCAATCTGTGACTTCTCAGGGACTCTTTGGGGATGCCTGGAGCCGGCAGCCGGCATCCGGCTAGACTTCCAGTGCGGATTTTCTGATTTTCTTGGTTCCCCTTACAGCACTGCTTCTGTAGTGCCCCTGGTCTCACTGGGGGCCACTACAGGAACAAGGCAATCCTAACCCTCCCAGGATGGGAGGAGGGGTCAGACTCAATCCTATCCTCCCCTGCAACCTCGACGACCCAAGTCCGCTCTCAACCCGGACGCTGGCACAGGAAGAGGAAACGCCAGTGCTCAACCCCACGCCACTGGGCCAGCTCTTTTCTCTTCTAAACATGAGCCACAGTGATTTGTTCTACCGTTAAGTACTACTTACGAGAAGAGAACAAAACAAACAGGTTTTGCGATCTTTGAAATAGTTTTAATCCTCTCTCAGTGTGGCACACGAGGTGCTAGTGTTTAGATGAGAAAAGCCAAGAAGAGGAACCTAGAGGAGAGAGAGGGAAATATGCAGAGGTGTTGCTAGGAAGTATTAACAGAGCTCCAGATATGTCACTGGGGTTGCGACACCAACTTCAGGGCATACCCATGCAGGACAATGTTAAGAACCACCAGTCTGTGGTCACTGTCTGCCACTGTGGCAGAAACAGAAAGATCCTGCTCCCCACCCCACGTCTTAGAGAGAAATGGGAGCAAGAAGGATGGGATGGCTGACAGCCCCCTTTTCCACCGTCACTGGGGGCTTTGTAAGGACCACCATGAACTGCTGCTGCTGGAGTGCACAACCACATCCTTGACCACAAAAAGTGTTGTTGTGAGTATTGCTGCAAAAGGATCATCTGCGTTGGCAATGCCGAGAGTCATTCGGTGTTAAAGACTGAATAGTCCTCACAAACTTTTCAGGGGTCTCAAGCTCACCAAGAAAGGATTTCACTGCTGAACCAAAGAGCTTGTTGCCCTTGAAGGAGGTGTTCAGGACAGACTGCTGCATGTCACAAGCAAATCCTTCAACATTAAGTTAGAAGTGGTGTCTTAAGCAAATCCCAGAGGCGGTGGCTCTGGCTGCAGCTGCAGCATCCAAGACCTCAAAGACAGATCTCGGGTGATACTTGCTAGCTTAAGAGCCCTGGAACACACAATTAAGGGCTTCTGCATTTTGAGTTAATTTGTTTATCCTCCCCGCCGCAGTACAGCTTAGCCCTCTCCCAACCTCCCCGCCCACCAACCAGCATCCTGGGACTTACCTCATCTCAAGCTTCTCAAACAACCCCATGGCAGGGTTCAACGGGGGCACATCAAGCAGATCCGGTGGTGTACAGAGCCCACAAGCTTTCCCATAGCAGGGGTCCAGCAGCAGGCACCACCCTCTGACGAAATGGATGCGGTGTGGGAGAGAGCCCTGTAGTCCGGCGTGGACCCAGGAAGGTCAGCGTCATTCGTGCTGTACCCAGCCATTTCCTTTTTCCTGTATGGAAGGCTGGACGTGCAACGCCGACTGAGATGCACCACTCACACTACCGTGTGCAAGACATCATCGGCTGCCATCCCTCCAACCCAAAGTTGCACCGATTGCCAAAAGCCTTCGCTAACAATCAGACCAGTGTCATGAACCCACAGCCTTCCCTCCCAGAGGAAGAGGGCTGTCCTCCAGACACTCAATCCTCCTCTCCCCGGCCTTCCCTCAGCGGACCGAGTCCATCACCAAACCCGGGTCACCGGCATGGCAGCAGGTGAGGCATGGATGCCTCAGCACTCTGTGCCACAGGCTTCTGCATTTTGAAGACTCTCAGGTATACTGTCGATAATATAGCTCAATTCTCTTCATATACAGTTATGCAGGCTGAAGTGAATGTGCCCTTGTCTGTAAGGTTCAGTTTTCTAGAATCATTATCTGGAGATCTGGTACTCATCCTCTGTGGGCACAACCCAGATGTGATTGTCAACAAGAAACTGCATCATACTGATACGCTACAGTAGCATAATTACAGCATTAACCAAGTGATGCATTCTATTATTACTTTCACTGAAGCCAGGTGCAGGGAAAGGGAGCTTGTGCTGCATTTACCCCACAACAAAAATTGTTCAGCTTAAAATGCCTCTTTGTGGAATGTAAAATGGTATGGCTTACCAAGTTAATGACCCAGACTCATGTCCCACATCCAGTAAAATCAGACATCAGCTGGCAGAAGTAGCGCTGAGCACCCCGCTGAGACACCTCCTGCCACTACACAACTCTATCGTGCTGACCCAAAGTTAGGGAAGGAGGGAACACAGTGGGAAGGTATTTAAAGCCCCAGACAGGGAAGTGAAATCCTAATGCAGGAGCAATACGAGTTCATAACATATTACAGTGTCAGAGTGTCCAACTTATTTTGGGGGTGCACCACTCCCAAATGACCCCAAAAAATCCAGTCTACGACTGTTCCAATGGAGTGAGGCAAGGACACTGGGCAAAAAGGAAAAACAGTGGTGACAGATGTCGCCACCATGCTTTCCCCACCCAGCTACAGCTCCTGGGCCAGTGGGTCCATCTGCTGTCCCCCTCTCCGGTTGCTATAGTTCCAGTTGGCTCAGCTCCCACTCATTCATATCAACCAAGAATCTGTAACACAAAGGGACTAGATAGTGGGCGAGGATGGCTGTAGGTGGCATGGGACTGGGGGCTTATGGATGAGCCAATGGAAAGTAGGCATAACACAATAACAGTGTGACAATGTATCATGCCAATTCTCACTGAAGAGAACAGACGAACAAGTCAGCAGAAGAAGGCCATTTGGTCTATTAAGTCTGCTCGTACTGCAGGGTACACAGCTTGAGCTAATGTCCCTGCCCTCCCTCCCCACTCCTCCCATCCTCCCTCCCCATGATTCTTTTATTTATTTATTTTAATTTTTACTATGCTCTTTGGTCCCCTTGCCAGCCGTCAGGTTTCTGCTCAGGTCACGGACCCCTTGCCTCCACCTCCGGACATGCCCACATCACCCTGTCATTCCTGGCTCACCCAGGAGGCGGGGTCACAGCTGAACCCCCATATCGGGCCATGCTACAAGTATCTAGTCGGGGAGCCAGCTCCTGAAGGCTGATCAAGGCATCAAGGGCTGAGCTTCATTAGGATGGCCAGGCAGAGGATGTTGCTTTCTCCCTTTCTGCGAACAGGGACGGGGACATGCAATGACGACCAGCGTCTGACCCACCCCTAATTTCGATTTGGCATCGATGCATGCGATGCACCGAGCCTCCACTAGGTGTCACCGTGGCACTGAATACTCAACCCCCCCCCGGAAAAAGAGAGCAGTCCTGTGGATGCTCAATCCTTCTCCCCCCAGCCGGCCCTCCCACAACCCAGGTCCGTTCCCAAACCCAGGTCGCCAGTGCCACAAGCGGAAATCCAACCGCTGCGCCGGTGGGCCAGCCCCTTTCTTATCTTCCTCCTATGCCTATCCCAGCCTCTCTTAAAGCTACTCACTGTATTTAACAAGATGATGTCTTCCAGCAGCGCATTCCAAGTGTCCACCACCCTTTCTGCGAAGAAGTGCTTTCTGACATCCTTCCTAAAACTCCCACTCTCCAGCTTAAGACTGTGCCCTCTCGTGATATGGTTGCCACTCAGCTTAGAGACTTTCCTTATCAACATTTATCCTTTTCAATTTAATTTAACCCATTGTGTAAAAAACACATTTATATATCGTTATTACTGTGCAGCACAATATATCTTGATAAAGCATCTTAACTGCCAACCAAGTGGCACGGTGGTAGCTCTACCGCCCGCCATGCCAGCAACCCCAGGTTGAGGAGCGAACTCGAGTTGCATGGGCTCGGCCGGCAGGGAGAAGATAAAGCATCCCACAGGTAATTCTTCTCTCCCAGGGAGAGGGTGGTCTGACTGTTCCGCTCAAAGGTCACCACCAAGTGGAGGACTGGTGGTGATGCAGCAGAGCAACAAGGAAGGGGAGGCACCACCTGACATGTGGCTCGTACACGTCCCAACATACATGCATGCCATGTCCTTGCATGGCATGTCGCTGTGAGAACCGGAGTGGAAAAGCAGGCGGAGTGGAGTAATGGTTCAGTCCACAGCTGGCCCTGCACCTGCCAGCCAGGCAGGCACCTCCTCCTCCGGTATCTGGACAGTGCCCCGGGGGGGGGGGGAAGCAAGCCACCCCTGGCCCTGCCACAAGGGGCAATTTGTGGGGGACCACAAGAGAAGAGGTAAGTCCTGGAGATGACAGAGTCACAGTGCTGGGCAGAATGAAAATGGCTGTTCAGGAGACCGGGGATAAAAACATTTATTTGGGAAAAAAAAATAAAATAAAGCATCTTACTACTCCAGCAGCACACCCATCTCCAGTTGCAACCATAATTCCCAATCAGATCATTACTATTTTTCCTAAAATTATAACTGCTGCAGATCATCATGATACTCAATATATTGTGATCCCATGACATCCCTAACGAAGAGCTGGCCCACCATTAAGGGAGGAAGAAAAAAAAAAAAAAAGATAATGATTGGGAACGCTCAAGAAGTGTCGTCAGACCACTCACTGAGCAGACATTTTTTAAAGCGTTCACATTTGTTTCCACATCCACCACGTTTATAGAGCAACAAGAGACTAAAGAACAGAACTGAGGAAGTATTTTGCAGAGGGCTCCTCCGTCATCCGTGTTAATGAAGTGTCCACTTAAACCCTGTGAAATATTACTGCTTACGAGTACAAGTCAGAGTACTGCAACAGTGGCAGCCTCACAATAAAGGGAGTTGGGACCATTCTTTCAGGGTAAGGTTGACAAATCATTTATATGTAATTCAGCTTACATTTCATACAGTTTCTATATTTCACCAACTCGTCATACCTATGCACTATATCGGGGTGAATGTTAAAATTCCACCTCCTTTATAATTCCACAAGCAGTAATTAAACCACAGATTAGTAATTCACAGTTTGTATAAAACATGGATTAGTGTCTGTGGTTTACATTAACAGAAAGAATCTAGCTTCAGCAAAAGACGCACAGAGTTATACGAAAAATTCCAAAAAGCAATTCAGAAGCAGAATTCTGCACAGCTCTACAACGCAAATAAACCTGAAAACAGGGATCACATCTGTACAGACTTACAGTAATCTTGTTCAGGTTCTCCACTTACATCGGATATCAAAATCCACTATTTGGGACAGAACTGTTTCCACAGCAACAGACTGTGGTACAACAAGCAGAGGAGTATGATGCTAGGTGCAGACAACCAGCCAGAGAAAGTACAGTGGACCACGATCCTGTTTTCACAGTAATACACAGTTATAAAGAAAAGGGGAAGCCAAATTCTGAAACTGCATTACATCTAAAGATTATGCGTTTGCCAAGTGCCCTTTAATATGTCAAGGGGGCTCTTTAAAAGTAACTGGATTTTACACAAGCAATGCTTTGACTTGGGGGCATGGCAGTAACATCAGTTTGTAAACTCAACGAGTGTCCGTACACCTACCAGCAACAGGTTAGCTAGCATAATGCCTCTCCTGTTGGGAGGGGCTGTGGTGAATAAAGGGCAACACATGACCATGTCATGTGGGACTGCCCACTTCTGCAACCTTTCTTCCTCTCTGAGCAGTGTGTTAGGTCGATACACAAGGTAAAAGGAAAAGAAAAATCGCTTTGGTTCTCAAGGGAGTGGCTGAAAAGGTAAGCTAGCCTTCAGAAAGTATAAAGAGACACAAAGAGACAAGGAAATGTACCAGAAGTGTCAGAGAGGCAGGAAAAGCAGCAAGAAGCACTAAAGCACAAATAGAGGAAGGAATAGCTCAAATCAGTTAAAAAAAAAAAAAAAAAAGACAAGACACTCTTCAGGTACAATAGCAAGAGAAGGAAGGCAAGGGTAGTAATTAAGCTTTGGAGGAGCCAGAGGGGAGATAGTGTAGGGAGACAGGAAAAAGGCAGAGATCCTGAACAAATATTTCTGTTCAGTCTTCACTGTGGAAGGGCATGAGCAGGGCCCAAAGCTAGACTTTAAAGGAACAAAGAATAAGGTAAACACCAGCCCATTCAGAAGAGATGGTCCTAGAAGAGCTTGCTAAGCTGAAAGTGGACAAAGCCATGAGTCCAGATGGCATACATCCTAGGGTCCTAAGGGAACCAAGAATTGAACTGGCAGTGCCTCTGGCAGCCCTGTTCAGTGAGTCCCTAGACATTGGAGTGGTCTCAAGAGGACTGGAGAAGGGCAAATGTTGTCCCTCTTCTCAAGAGCGGTAGTAAAGTGTCAGTAGGTAGCACACTCGCCTCTGAGGCCAGGAGATCAGAGGGATGTAGGTTCAGTTCCCACATCTGGCACTTGGGTTACAACCCCAATACTGACACTGTAGTGCAGCATGGGGGGTGCTGTACTTCTGAGGTGCCGTCTTTCAGATGAGACATTAAACAGAGGTCCCATCTGCCTGGATTGACAGACGTGTCAGACAAACCTTGTGGAGTTCTATGACTGGGTGACGAGTGCCTTGGACCTGGGTAGACCAGTGGGAGTCCTCTTTCTAGACTTCAGCAAGGCATTTGACTCTGTTCCTCATGTGGGCCTGTTGGATAAGCTGGGAGAAATAGGGGTGGGGAACCAGATGGATAGGCAATTGGCTCCAGGACCGGATAGTTGGCAGGATAGTCTCATCCCCAAGGAGGGTCATTAGTGGGGTCCCACAGGGATCAGTCCTTGGGCCCCTCCTGTTCAATGCCTATGTCTCTGACAGAAGGACAGGAATCAGGAGTGAGATGAGTCTCTTTGCGGATGACTCAAAACTGGGGCGGTGGTGGATGGGGAGGAGGGAGGTGGCCCTACAGGGGACCTGGAGGCTCTGGAAAGATGGTCTAGAAAGTGGAAGCTGAGGTTCAATGCAGGAAATGCAAAGTACTCCACCTGGGGGCCAGAAACCCGGGCCAAGTGTACACACCCTGGGGGAATGCTATAAGTCTCGATGGCTGAGAGGGACCTGGGGTGGTGGTGGATGTCAAGATGAACAACTCGGAGACTTGTAGGAGGCAGCAACCAAGGCCAACAGGATGCTGGGATGCATCGCTAGGGGATCACCTCCAGAAGGAGGAAGTGATACCCCTCTGTATAACTGCTTGGTGAGGCCACACCTTGAGTACTGCGTGCAGTTTTGGAGCCACACTTAAGAGGACATTAAACTCCTGGAGAGGGTCCAGAGGAGGGCAACCAAAATGATTTGGGGCTTGGGGGACAGGACCTATGAGGAGAGGCTCGAAGAGCTAAATATGTACACACTGGAAGAGAGAAGGGACCGGGGGGACATGATAGAGGTCTTCAGGTAGATGAAGAGGGTAAATAGGAGAGGAACAATCAGGGTGCTTCAAAGGAAGGAGGAGGGAGCCACTAGAGGGCATGGGTGGAAGCTGGAGGGGGGAAGATTCAGGGGAGAAAGGAGGAGGTGCTTCTTCACTGAGAGGGTGGTGGAGCCATGGAATGCACTGCCTAGGGGCTGGTGGAGGCAGAGACAGTGGAGGGGTTCAAGAGGGGCTGGGACAGGTACAGGGGAAGGGTTCTGTAAGCAAAATCCAATGCAGCAAGAATATCCGGAACTGGGAAGGGAGAAGCCAGAGAAGGCGAGGGGGGCAGCAAGGTCAGCACCCAGGGTGGGGGCTGACCAATCGAGCAGACTCGAAAGACCGTTAGGCCTATTCTGCTGGCATTTTAGTATGTTAGTATGGATTGGTGGTAGTTCAGGTGGATGCTAAAGATCCCACGGCACTTATCAAAAAGAGTACAGGAATTTCCCCGGTGTCCTGGCCAAATTTCTCCCATTCACTAAAAATTCCACTAACAGCTTAATCTGGTTCAATTTCAGTCGCCTACCATCTGTATCCCCCTCCCCCCGGTTGCCCCTGAAAAATGACTTCTAGGCCCAGTGGGCTTACCGGGTCAACAAAATTCAATAAATAAAATAAAGAATATGCAGGAAACTACAGGCCAGTTAGTCTAACCTCTGCAGAAGAAAAAATAATGGAGACATTCCTCAAGGAAACAGTGGAGCACCTAAAAGCCATGTGGGTGTTGGGTCCCAGGCAACATGGGTTCACCGCAGGACAGTCCTGTCAAACTAATTTAATAGACTTCTTTGACTGGGTGACAATGGAAGTGGGGGTGGGGGGCAGTAGATACTGCCTACCTAGATTTCAGCAAAGACTTCCGATACCGTCCCACATAGGAGACTGGTCAACAAGCTAGGTAGCCTGGGGATGGGGCATAAGGTGGTAAACTGAATTGGAAACTGGTTAAGGGAAAGAAAACAGAGGATCACGGTAAACGGAACCCAATCAGAGGAATGGGAGATGACCAGTGGGGTACCTCAAGGGTCAGTTCTGGGGCCAGTCCTCTTCAGTGTCTTCATCAATGACATTGCAAATGGGCTAGAGGGATAGGTTTGCCTGTTTGCAGATGACACCAAGATCTGCAACAGGGTGGAAAGGATAAGAAAGGACCTGGAAAGGTTGGAGAGATGGTCAGAGGCGTGTCAACTAAGGTTTAACACAAAGAAGTGCAAAAATCATGCATGTGGGGAGCAGGAACTCTGGAGCAAGCTACAGGCTGGGGGGAGAACTGTTGTCAGTTACTAAGGAGGAGAGACTTGGAGGTCATAATCACAGATTACCTGAAGGCTACAAGGAAGACAGCCAAGGTGGTGGGAAAGGCCACTGGGATGTTGGGGTGTACTGGAAGGGGAATCACAAGCTGAAGGAGGGAGGTAATAGTTCCACTGTACAAAACCCTGGTGAGGCCCCACCTTGAGTACTGTGCCCAGTTCTGGAGGCCACACCTGTGTAAGAACACTGACAAAATAGAGACATGCAGACAAGGTGACCAAAATGGTGAAAGGTCTACATCATAAGTCTTATGAGGAAAGAGTCAAGAGACCTCAATTTGTACACGCTGGAGTAAAAGAGGGAGAGAGGTAACATGACAAACGTTTAATACCTCAAGGGCATGAACAAGGTGAACACACACACACACAAACACACAACCCCCCTTTCTCTCTCTCTCCTTTTTCTTGGGTCTAAGCTTGTTTCAGTTCTACTGTTTAACGCCTACTTAGCTTCAGGTATTTTGACTGCTGTCCCACTGTGTTTGGATACTACTATATTTGTTACCTTGTTTGTTGTGGCTTTGTTTTTTAAGCTTCACTACCTATTTATACGGGACAGCTCAACCGAGATATGCCTTGTTTTCGGTAGTGGTTTCCTGCTTCTACATGATTTTTCAGCTGGGTTGGCTGGGCGGTCAAGTGATTTATGTAAGGTCACAGAGTGAACCAGTGCCATGGTGAATTCAAACTTAGGATCTCTCCTGATGCATGGATATATGCTCTTACCACTAAAGAATCACAATGACGTCCCCCTTCAGGACAATTCCTAGCCACTACTCCTCAGTGCTTCAGTGTCTAGTCCAGATGGCCAATATGCACACAACATTTACAAATGCAGAATGCAAACTAGATATAAAAAAAAAAAAAAAAAACACACAGTGGCAGGGCACAATATTCAATAAAATCCCACTAGCCAAACAGTGTTTTGCTAAGAATTTCTGCATTTAGCTACAAATAAGACTGTTAAGAGTTTTGCCATTCGGCTGAAACAGTCAGGTGACATTTAGCCAACAAATGATATAAAGCTTAGAGTTGCACCATAAATACTGCCATGTGTATATGTTATTTGCACAGAATACTTTTTCATCCTGGCTTATGAAGCATGGAGAATGCACATGATGGACTTAAGTGTCCCTTTCAACCTTAAATTGCTACACAAGTTTTTTTTTTCTATTTTATCTTTTTGTCCCCCCCCCCCCGTCTGCCACCGATTATCCACCTGGTCACAGTGCCTCCGACTTCCACGTTCCTCAGTGCTCCTCCCCTGAAACCCCCGACTTACCCCTCGGAGGGTGGGGTCGGGGCACTGGCCAGGTGCCGCGATCAAAGGGACTATCTGGGGGAGCTGGTCAGAAGGCTAACTGAAGCAGAAGCAGGCTTCACGTAGGTGGCAGACTACAGAAACCCCCCCCCCATTTTACCAGGGGAAGGGACGTACACTGACATCCTGTGTCCACTCCACCCCTTGGTCTTGTGCGCCAGTAGCTATGGTGCCCCTGGCCTCCACCAGGGTCCACTGCGCCAGATAGATCCCCCTCCCCCAAGAAGTAGAGCAGTCCACTGGGACGCTCCATCCTGCTCCCCCCGGGTCAGCCCTCCAGCGACCAGAGTCCATTCCCAAACCCGGGTCACCAGCGCTGCAAGCAGAAATCCAACCACTGCGCCAATGAGCCAATCTAAATTGCTACACAAGTTTGAAAGTGGTCAACAGAATTTTAAGACAACTGGACACTGTGCTATACAAGTAATGACGACATCAGGCAGTTACCAGATTGACCAACAGGGATGTCATGGTATGAAATTCTGATGGTATAACAACCATTCTTTGTAATATCATGGTATTACAGATGAAGCAGTTTTTAAGAGGCCTCCTCAAACTTCTGCACCAGGCAGCGTTGCCATAAAAGGGACAGCTGTCCTTGAAAGCACAAGAACCTTAGTTGAAAAGTCCGAATACCGTGGTTTACCACAAACCATGGTCATCGCAATATCGGAACTTGCCCACAGTATCATTACCATGACTTCCGATACCATGGTATACTGTAAAACCATGGTAACACAACATCCCTAGCACCCACTCGTGTTCCCCAATCCCATTTCCATGATCCTCCACTAGCACACAAATTCTGGCTATTTGTCTGTAGACAATGAACACTGGCCTAGACAACTGCAGCTTTTCCTTGCCTTCCTGGCTGGTACTATCCTGGGGCTCCTCAGGTCTGCTACTGTCCCTCTGTCTAGGACCACTGAATTCCATCGCTTTTTTTTTTTTGTTTGTTTGTTTTGGATAATGTGTTTACCCAGGATAGCCCAGCTGAGATGCAACATCTCGTTTCTGTTGGGTACTGGCTTTACTCATTTACACAGCTGGGTGGACTGGAGCACTGGGAGGTAAAGTGACTTGCCTAAGGTCACATGGCGAGTATCTGGCTCAAGCGAGGTTTGAACCTGCGAGCTCCCAGTTCTCAAGCCACTGCTCCAATCACTAAACCACACTGCCTCAATGGACAGTTCCATTTGGCCATATCTTAAAATCCATTTTTTCTCCATGATTTAGTGTAAATCAGTATGTTTTGCACAAAACATTCTTCCCACAAAACAAACCAGTGTTAAACATGGATTTTGCACAGCAATCTGGCACAAAATGCATAGCTTTCAATTGTAAAAAAAAAAAAAAAAAAAACAGTAAGTTAAGGTTTTAGACAAAAAATACACACACACCATTTTGTTTTGAAAGAAATGGCAGGGACAGTTAAATGGCAATAAGCAGCAGTGGGGACGTGCTAAGGCACATTGTGGCCTGGGATTGTGCCCTGTAGTCTGGCCTTCAGGAGTGCAAGCCAGCAAAGAGAGTTTCAAAGAGTTCTCTGGATGCTCAATTCAGGGGAGGAGGGGTGCACTCACCACTCCAGTGTTACAGCGGCCCCTGCTGAAGGTTTGGTAGTGGCACCTTAGGCAGTGTTCACACACTGCCGGCCACCCCCAAGGTTGTGTGCATGTTCCTGGGAAGTGATCTGTATTTTTCTGAATACTGATAAAAGGGAAGACCTTCTGTGCGCTCAGGATGATGGCCACAGCACCCACTCCCCAAACTAGCCACCCCCACAACGTGGCACCACGCTCAACCCTAGCTATATCTACTGCCTACATGTTTCCTTCCCCCGGTGGCAGAGCTGGATGGGACAGACACTGATTAAGGCATGTGGAAGAACATGGATTCTAGAGGCATGTTGGTGGCCATGGGGAGAGCCCAACAGGCAACAGAGGAACCTGGAGGGGCCTGAATGAATAGAGTTCCAGAGGACAGGTGCATAAACAGATGTAGCCAAATTGGCCACTCCTGTTTATCTGTCCAGTTTTTGGTTTTCAGAGAAACCTATGGGCCCTTCTCTTCATCTCCACATTCCTGCTCAAAGGTCCAAACCTCAGTACTGTTGCTGACTTCCTGCTGCTACCACTGTGACTCATGTTTCTGTGGCACATTCTGTACTTCCCTCTCTCAAAACAGATCCATTGCCACTAGCCCTTAGAAATAATAGGATTTCATTCAAGTGGCTACAGAAGTTTCTAACCAGTTCTCCACAGTGATGAAATCATTTAAGACAGAGGATCACCCATTTTCATGTCAAAATAAATTTACTGTGTCAGTCATGCTGCTGCCATTTAAGTATTTCCGTGTGACAAACATATCTCCTTATTCACAGGTGCTGTTTCCTCCCAACCCCACATCCCAGACACAGCCCCTCCCTTCACAGGTACTTCCACTACTTCCCAGGGGTCCACAGAACCGAACCAGCTCTGTGGTCGAATCCTGTTGGGTGGTGGGGATGTTATCCCCAACGGGCCCATCTTGTGTGGGGAGGAGGTGACCTGTCGAGAGGGTCAGGGGCCGGGAGCAGGAGTTTCATCCTGCTCACCCCAGAGTTTTTCTCTTTTTCATTTCTCCCTCCCTGCAAGTGCTGTCGGCAAGGGTTTCCGCAAAATCTTAAAATCCATTTTTTCTGTCTCTACCCCCCCACCCCCAAAAAAGGCCAAATCAGTATGTTATGTACAAAAAGCTGAAGAAGAAAGGGGGGTGGGGGTTACACAAGTGTAACTTTTTTTTTTTTTTTTTTTTTAATAAAATTGACTCCCAAGTTCTGGTTTAAAAATCACAAATTCCATTTTGTACCAGTGTCTTCCTACCCTCTATGGAGGACAGTGTCCTCTGGGATGCTCAATCCACCCCTCAAAAAAAAAACCCAGCTGGACAACACATTGGGCTCATTCCCAAACCCTGGGTCACCAGAATAGTGAGCAACAGCCCTAATGCAGTGAACAGGTTTAAACTGGTTTTAAATGGATGTCTAATAGTAAGATCCAGTGGAAAAGTGATCAGCAATGACTTAACAGGAAATCCCACCATATTTGTTTTCAGATAATGCCAAATATATAATTACGTTCCATAGGTCCGACAACCATGAGGTGCACACAGTATAAAGTTGTTCAGTATCTACCCCATATATTGGCTTCAGCTATGGTGTGGCCCTATTTTCTCAGTGCTGCAACACAATTTCAAGCAAGCTGGAGACTGTCTAATGTACTCAATGTCTCTTGGGGAAAATACTGATAAGCCTGAAGCATAAAACAAAAGGACTCATGACCTCTCATGGATATTACAGTTCTATAGCTACTGACTGTTGACAGTTTGAAAGCTTACAATTTAAATCTAAACTGGGAGGCAGGCCTCCCCCCCCCCTTTCTACAGCAGCAGGTAAAAGTCAACCTCCCCATTTATCAGGCTGACCCTCTGCGGTTTTAAATGCAAATACAGCTGCGTACAACAACAAATGCTAACTTTTAGGGGCCAATATCAACGCTGTTAGAATCCTTCTTATGTTGACCAAGATGTTTTAAGAAGCATGTCCATCCCTGCTGTGTACTGCAATATCTGTACAAATGCACTTCATCCTAGCAATCTGTATGTAGAATTTGTTATACCAATTGTTGGTTTACTGTTGAACCTATTGGGCACTATATTCAGAAAGCTGCACAAGCACAGTTGCCATGGCACTCTCCTGGCTCAGATATTCAGTCGGACTGTGAGTGGCACTATCCAACTGAGTAGCAGGCCACACTGGCACAGCACAAAGTGAAACTGCGCTGTCCTGACACTGACCTGGACTGTATATAGCCAACAGGGAACAGCGCTGCCCCAAACAGGATACCACCAAGACCCCTGTAACCTATATTCACCCCAAACATGCAAATAAGCCCATTGGGCATGCAAGGCACCAAGGGTCCATTTGGGCTCATCTGCATGGGCAGCTACTTAGTGCCATTTACACAGAGGAAACAGTAAGTACATGGTGGCACAGTGGTCCCCCACCACCGATCACTCCTCCAAGCTGTCTGTAATATTCCCTGGTGGTCCAGTGAGTCCCCTGCACCTCACAATTGCCTGTTCACACAGTCCGGTGCGCCCCCCCCCCAATAAGGGCGGGACAAACTGGGTAGCCAAGTGGCCAATGGCCATTATAAAAAAAAAAAAAAGTTGGTGTGGCTGTCAGATTTTGAAAGTTACCAGTCATCTGATCACAAGTGACTATTTACAACAGCTCGAATGGCAGAACAGGAGCGGGGGTGGAGGCATGGGCTTAACACTCTGTTTTGCGGTGTTAAATAGCACCACGGGGGGGCTGGGGTTAACACTTGACCACAAACATTCGACTATACTGCTGGCAGCTATGCAGAAGGACACCTCACTTGCATAGGTGCAGCAGTATTTTACTGCTTTGGCAATGCTGAGTTTGAAGGGTGCTCCCAGGGCCTCTGAATACGAGCCATCCGGGAGCACCTGCGCTAACCTGGTTAGCGCAAGTGATAACTTTTGAAAAATCTGGGCATTCTGTTACTACTATCGTCACACCGTCTCAAATGTCTTTCTTTGTACTCGATATTGTATTCAAATGAATACCATTTACTGTATGGAACCCATCCTGGGTCGCGCCTGAAAAAAGAGACGCAAGTCAGTGAGCCCACCTGGTTAACAAAATCCATTAAACAAATAGATTTAAATTCTTTTCACAGCTCCAGTAACAAAGACCCCTCTTTCCCATCCCTCTATCTCCCATCCAGGCAAAAATTACTTGGTCATTGTACATAAAAGGGGCCTTCAGCCAGAAGTCAGTCAAGTTCCATTCAGTGAACCATTTTTACACTAGTCCGTGGACCACAACAGTTGTGCCTAATGTCTAGCAGGAAACGCCCTGTGCCTGCCTCTACACACGGTCAATGTTTTCACTCAAGGGACCAAATAAGGCACTGGTCCAGTGCTCCACACAGTGACCCATCACCATAGCCACTTGGACTTTGTTTCAGCTAATGGAAACATTGTCAGGTCTTCATAGGGGCAACTCCTGCACCGCCACCCACCCAAATCTACAGCGTGTATTGCAGGACATTTTCCTGCAAAGTGGCAACTTATTCTAAGTCACAAAATTGCAGAAAAATCTTCTGGCAATTTCAGGAATTTGGATACTGCACCAGACATTTTGGCCACCTGAGATTTCAATATAAATATATCATTATTTCACTGTTGGCCAAACTAGCAAAAAATTATTGTGAAGCACTGTGCAAATGCTGGTACACTGAATATTAGGTCAGTAAGATGTTTGTTCCTTAAAACTAGCCCTGCTGGATTTTACTGGAATAGGTAATTAAGTACACTAGTTGGGCTAGTGGAACATCTATGGGGGCCAGAAGATTTTCCCAGGCACTAGCCCGGTTGGTTAGTGATTGCACAATGTAATTTTGACCACCTCCACTCCCTAATTACAACAGAGTACTCCTTCCTGGTGGTCACAGCCCATAGTCCAACTATGCCTCCTACAAGTTTTAACATGGACTCAGCTCGCACAAGGCAGAGTGTCTAGTGTAAGACAGGTCAAGGTTTTATTTAACTCTGAAAATTGATTAGCATTTTGCTCATAAAAGTGCCAAAACATTGTAAAAATGCACAGCACTTGCCTCATTGCGTTTAACATACATAACACTTCTAGAAAACCTATATAAATACTTTCTGTACAGTTATTTGTCCCGGGGGGAACTGCTAATCAATTATTTAAAACCCTGCAGGTCTACTGTTTGGAAGGTCTCCCATTCGGCAGTTAGAAGAGCCGTCACTGTGATCAGACCATCATAATAAAAATTTAAAAGCTGGAGCACACACGCAGAGTACAATACCCGTCTTCCCCATGTTCTCAGTTTAAATTATGATACATGTTCTTATCAGTGTCTGATTAAATTTAAAAAAAAAAAAAATTTGACCCAGCAATACCCATGAGCCAATGGGTGCTGACCTATACTGCTCATCCGTCCCAAGATTCAGGTAACAGGTTTCTGGAGTTGTTCCATTCCCGAACCATAAAGTACCAGCCAGCAAGAAGTCAGAGTGTCCAAATGGATTAACTAGAGACAACATGGAAGTATCTATTTCAAAAGAAAAAAGCTGAATACTGACGCTGAAATACGATACATTATGTCAAGCTATTTTCAAAATTTTTTTTTTAAATAAATCCCTAAAACTGTCAAAAACTCTTGTCAATGACAGACACTGTCCACTTTGCATCAAATTCCTGGTTCAGGGGGAACTTATTGAGCAAGTATAAACAAGACTGGCAGCTTCCATTAATCTGTAATTATTTACTGAATAGTCAAACGTTGCCTTGACTTAACTTGTACAACTGGCCCTTCAATGTACTGGTCACAAAGAGAACAACACTTGTGCAACCTGAACTTGTTCAGTCACTAAACCTGTCTGTCTTACGCCAAAGATAAGCAGATTCATTCAGCACTGCTGCTCCCATGACTAGCATCCAAAGGTTATTCGTGACCCATGATGAGTAGCAAGTAATAAGACAAGCAGAGACCAAACCCTTGGCAGCACCGTCCACTGTTTGTACAGCAACATCAAAGAAAGTGATTGTCAGTGACAGGAACAGACTTAGTACTGCTCTGGCTTCTCTCAGTTCAATGTGAAAGGCAGCCTACGTACAACACAATTCCAAATACAGCATGTCACATTTCATAGCAAATGTTACCTAGCACATAAGATGCGTTTTCAACAAGTTCATGCTTCATAGTTCTGTTATGCTACAGCGGGGTCCCTGACAGGTGGTCAGACTTGAACTAGAGCTCATACAGCAGTCACATACTTTGAGGGGGGGACGATTTTAACAATCCAATTTAGGCCCCAGCCTGTCACCACTAAAACCAACAACCTGTGCAACACATCTGAAGAGGCTGGTCCAAACCTCGAGGAAGTGCCAGCTGCCTCTAAAGATATGTCTTGCTTATACACAGCTTTCTGGAAGTACAGTCTCACAGTAAATTACAGAGTTCATAAATAACAGTTTATTTACGAAATCGAAACCAGACTCCAGCAAACACACAATCACAGGTGAGCCTGCCACAACACGTCGGCGTGCCTGGTAAGCTTGCACAGCCCCGGTTTTAAGTGACCAGCTCACCTAAATCCGTATAGACAAAGGGGAGGTTAAGAAACTGTACAAATATGAATGTGGAGGAATGTTCTGCTCAACTGAAAAACATGACTGTATCTTACCTGGTCAGAGTCTCTCTCGTTGACAGTAGGTAATGGCGTCCTGGTGGACATCTTGAAGTTTAACCCCCCCCAAAAAAGATGAAAAAAAGAAAATATGAAATTTGAAAAATCAACAGGTTGAGCCCAACATTGAGGAAGAAGGGAGTTAATTTATTCTTTTACAGTCTCATGGCTTTAGGGGACAATTTTAACCCCCCAAAATGAAATGAACTAAAAATAAAGGGTGGCCAAACAAGAAATTGAGATTTACATCTGAAGCGCTGCCCCCGTGCGGAGGGGGTGAAGCCGGACTGCTTGCCCGGGGAAAGGGTGAAACTAGAGCCCGGAGATTTGGAGCTGGCGTCAGGCCGGGACGACTGGACTCTCCCAAATCCGTGCCGCAGTCCCCCGAACCTCGCCGAACGGTCCGGCTCAGCCACTTCAGGGATCAAACGCGGAGCCGCGTCCGGCAGTCCGCCCTGGAGCACCTTTTCGATCCGACTTTGCAATCTCCCTGGCCGGCGTCGCTTGCTCACTCTCTGACCGCTCCTCCTCTCTCGCTCAATCCCGGAACACACACTCCGAACATGGCCGCCACCAGAGCCGCCGACATTCGGGAATCTCCGGCTATGTTCGGCAGTTTTACTCTGCTGGGGCGGAGGGGGGCACTCCCGAGGCTCACTACCCACGTGACCAATTAGTGGTTACGACACTCTCCGGAAATGCTAGTCTAACTTGCCCGGCCACGCTGAGTTAGGAGGAGGGGGGTACTCCTCTCGCGGCTCTCCGCACACCTGCCCAAGCTGAGCGTTCGGTAATCTCCGGAATTGACCGGCAGACATACCCGATCTTGGCCCAGCGCTTCAGCCAGAGCGGATCAATGAATCCTCGGAAATAATACTTGGCTCTTAGCTGGTAAGCTGCAAGTCCCCGCCCCCGCCTGAATTCACGTGACATAATGCTCTATGTGCAGCATTTACATGGAGCCAATATTAACCCTCCTCCTGGTCACATAGAACAACAACAACAATCCCGCAACAACTGAGCATAAAGCAGCATTGACACTGGGAATAAACTACTTTGACAATAGTTACATTGCTGAAGCCAAATGATTTTCTCATGATATATGTAAGCATTAAGCCACTCCGTCGGTGGCATCTAATGCTGGATTGATGCATGGGGAAGTGCCGAGGCCCAGGGCGGGACTACCATGCATCAATAGCGTGAGCCACCGTGGGCCTGAACTAACGCGCTTTGTAACATGGGCCGCTGGTCGGTGGAGGCATCTGAGGGGTCCCAGTGTGCGAGACCCAACAGTGGCACACGGAGGCTGCGCAACCTGTCACCTGTGCTGTGCTCTCACAGTGCGGTGCACCGCGACTAGATAGGTACGCGACGGTCATTACCTGCTGTCCCTGAGTCGCGCAGATGTCTGCACCCAACTTCTCTGTCGCACTCCTGTGCGAATCGCTGCGGCTGTTGCCGTGATGAGCGCCCCGAGAGGTCTCCGGTGAGGACTGTCAGCGCCGGACTCTCGTGCTCTGCATGCTGGGGGGGGCTTCCCTTCCTCTTGCCTCCCGCACACTGCTCCGGTGGTGCCCTGCTCCAGGTCGGCTCCCGCTGCTGCTCCTGGGTCTGGTTGGCTGCCTGTCGCGGATGTCCACCGCGAGTAGTGCTCCCCCTTGCCTGCTTCTGCCGGCGGATGACTCGCGGTGCTGGCGCTTCTCTCCCTGCTGAGCTTGGTCTCAGTGCTGCTAGGCAGGGGGTCTGGACGGTGACAGTACTGCTGAAGCGGGCAAGGCATATAAGCTGGGTTAATGCCCGCTTCGGCTGCCATCTCGTGACCCTCCTACACCTATCAGACCGCGGGATCAGAAGCATGGTATAATTGCCATGTTACAATTGAAGTTGATGCCGCCATGATTCTGTTGCAAGTATCTTAACATAGATTGACTGTAGGGCCATAGATTGACTGGAGGTTCCCTCCATACCTCTCAGCCTCCTGCCTCATAAATTAGGGACAAGGCTTTAAAAAATCAGGGACAAAGGACCAAAATCAGGGACACATCTTCAAAATTGGAGATATCCACTCAGGAAGCAGGTAGAATAAGGTGCCTAGTGTAAAATGCATTTTCTAAAGAAGAACAAGTCTGTAACTTTAATGTTTGACATTATTTTATGCTTACAACTCCCATTAGTTGCTCATGGAAACACAATTTTTAGGAGGGACAGAGTCAAATTTTGAGGCCAAATCAGGGACAGTTGAGAGGTATGGTTCCCTCGTCAGTGGTTCAGCAGGTTGCACACGTGCCTCTGAGGCCAGATCGGAAGGCTGTGGGTTCTATCCCCACGCCAGGCACTTGGGTTAAATCCCACTACTGACAGCAAGGCAGGGGGTGGGGTTTCTGCACTTCTGAGGTGCCGTCTTTCTGATGATATGTTAAACCGAGGGTCCAATCTGCCCGTTCAGGTGGATAGTAAAGATCCCACGGCACTTATCAAAACAAGTAGGGGAATTTTTATTAAGGAAAATAAATCTAGAAACAATACAACTGAAGAGACACATCACAGAATCCTGGAAAAGAAAAGCAAAAGTAATATTACACCTCACAAAACTTTGAACACAAAATAAACCAAAACCCCTATCCATAAGTGCACACCCTGAACCACACAATCCCAAAAAAAACTACATATGGAAAAAACTGATCTGTCCCTCCACCAAAACCCTAAGTTCACCCCTTTTTGCTTCAGTAATTCATAGAGGGCGCCAAGAAAAATGTCTCCACCAGGCCCCCAGGACTTTGCAGGGTAACCCTCGTTGTTCCTTACCAAAAATAAAAGCAATTTTACTGATTGGTTCCATGAGCCCTTCCAAGGGAATAAACATTTGTTGCAATATAAACTGACAACAAACTTGCCATATACACCACTTTAAACAAGCTAAACTAACCCACAAAGTCCCAGGATGGAAATTTTCCCACCCATCCACAAACACCATAAACTAAAACATCATAATTCATATTTGAAAACTGAGGAAGATTCCACCAGCAAGCCAATAAAGGCCATAACCCTTTAATATAGGAACAAGCAAAAAAACAAGTGCTCCATTGTTTCTAAGTGATGAGCACAACTTTCCTTTAAACAATAGCTGTCAGCCATCATTTTATGGTGGTGATTGCCTCATACGTTTAATTTCTCATGACAGCATAACCAAATGGTGTCCCCCATCTTCTGTGGTATTTGGTGTTCCAGAAGTTGACTCATGAGGCAGCTCTCTTGTATGCTTGAAGGGCACTGGAAACACGGAACCATGAAGAACTTTGTACTCAGAACATAAGTATACAATTCCTTCCTGGTTTTATAAAGAATATTTGCAGTGGCAATATTCCATTGCTTTTTTTTTTTATTATTTTTTTTTTATTTTTATTAGTTTAACTGTATTCATTACACAATATCGCCAACCTATAGGAAGGCACACAGTAATATCATATATGTTACAACATAGTTACAGACCGGATTTGATGTACCCCTATCCTATGATACAATACAAGGGGGATAACCAGATATATAACTTTTTCCCCAAAAAAGGAGATACAAACAGCCACTACTGACATCAATCAATCAATCACTTTATTTAACCAGGCATAAACACCATTGAGCAAGCTCATTTTCAAGGTGGTCCTGGGCATTAATACAATACAGTACACTTCATAAGATTACAATTACGGTGGACAACGGTGCAAAAAAAAAAAAAAAAAAAAACATTGTGAGGGTGCCGGTCAACATGGACCTATACATACCAGTCAACATAATTAACATGCAAAGGTACATAATGATAAGTTTTACTGAAATGAGAAGAGACAACAATCCCATATAGTCTCCGCTAAGTAAGAGCTCATACCTAAATGATAAAAAATAAGGAGGTATTAAGGAATAGGGTAGAAATTGGTGTGAAAGAGTAGGCAGCCAAAAGGGAGGCCAGAACAGGTAAAAGGTAGAGAATAGGCAGGGCCATCTTGGATTAACGGAACTAGGCTTGTAGCTCCCAGGTTTCTGTTGTTAGGAATGTGGGGTGGATGAGATACTTAGGTGTAGGATTTGAGAGTGGCACCCGGGGCTTAGGGGTCATTGGCGTCTGAAACAGTTGCATGATTCCTTCAGATAATCCGTTAATAGAGCTTTGAATGAGAAAATGCTTGGAAGTGAGGATAATTTTAATGAGTCTTGCATATTGTTCCAAAGTGATGGAAGTGAGAAGTTG
The DNA here is from genome assembly GCA_016271365.2 of Neoceratodus forsteri. Taxonomy (NCBI): domain Eukaryota; kingdom Metazoa; phylum Chordata; order Ceratodontiformes; family Ceratodontidae; genus Neoceratodus; species Neoceratodus forsteri. The sequence continues at coordinate 608,308,193 of CM028132.1, forward strand.
ATTGCTGCTGAGCCAAGGGTAGTTTTCACTCTAGGAATCTGGAAGCAGATTAAGGAGAAGCATCTCAGGCCATAGGAACCTTTAGCCTGTTTGAAGATGTTTGAGATGTATGCAGGGAGGTTATCAGATAATGCTCTAAAAAACCAGAGGACAGCATGCCCTTTTCTTCTAGTTGAGAGTGAGGTCCATCCCAACATGAGCAGGGATTTCTAGCATTCAGATAGTAAAATGAGATTGTACACACTATGATATGGGTAAATTAGCCCCAACCCAATATAGGGAATTACTTTTATATGTAGTAGTGCACAGCCCCACAGTAGCCACTAAACCAACCTTGCATTAAGCATCAGTACTAACAACTTTTTGTACCTTAGTTATTTTACTGTTCTGAGTAGGAATTTAAACCTTAAGATTTTAGACAGTTATAATACATTTTGGAATGATGTAACATTTTCCTTTAATTAGCTCAAAGATGCTCAGAATGTAGAATTATTGCTAGTGTACTAGTTTGGGCTCAATAAAAAAATTAACACAACCGTGCGCATGTGTATAACTTTGTAAGGTGCCAAAAGAAAGAACTCGGTGGAGAAGAATCCTGCCATGTTCAGAATTAACAACTACGCCTCGATCTGAAAAATGTCATCTTGGACCAGTCCCCTCCGATCTTCCTGCAACCTCTAGCCAGTTCCACATTAAGAAAAACATTTAATATCAGTATAAGTTCTATAAAAGTCTCATAATGGCCTAGGAGCAGAGTGAACAGAGGGATCTCTGTGTCATCACTGGCACATATTAAGAATTAAGTCCACTTTAGATTACTCACAGTCCCCAACATCACTGTCCCATCCTTCTCCCTTGGCCCGAAATTCTTTTTCTATGCACTCCATAATTTTTGCAGCTTCTCCAGGGTCGGCGAACTTGAACGTTTTCTCCCCATACACAATCCGTAAGCTGGGTGGCATAAGGAGCACATGGTGGACACCCAAGTGCCGCAGCTTGTGGACACCCAAGTGCCGCAGCTGAGTATGGACCCCATCGAAGCCCTTCCATTGTTGTCTAGTCAAGTAGCTCAAATCTGGGAATAGGTGCACTTTATTTCCCTGCCATTCAAGAGGACAATGCTTCTTGACTTTGCTTGATTTAAAATGTTATCCCTGTCCAGAACTGTTCCTAATACGACAAGGAGAGTGAAAGGTGGAAGTCTGTTCATTGCAGTACGGACTCTTCCCATCTCGTGGGCTAATCCGATAGAGCTTTAAGATCGTGGTTGGCTCTTCTACATACAGGGCATCTCAAAAGAAGTTCATCATAAACCTTTTAGGGTTCTCTCCCTCCACTCCTTCGAGGAGTCCAAGATATGAACATGTGTAGCTCTTGAAGCATTCTCAAGATTTTCAAAGTGGCGGTGAAATATGACATTTTCCTTAGCCAGGCCCGCTGACGCTGTTTTAGCAGGAGGGTTTTTTAGTTAGGAATTATTGAAGAAGATACACAGGTTTAGCTAACAACTATGATTGAAACAAATAACACTCAACTGTGGATAACAAACATAAATCTAAAAGATAAAAATGGCTCTCTACTGAAGGATTGTGGTTTCTTCCCAGAATGTAAATGGGTTTAACAACCCAATTAAAAGATATAAGGTGCTCTCTCTTCTTTAGAGACAAAAAAACATTTGGTTTTAGTCATGTAATCTCATCATCATACGGGGGTCAGGTGATGAGGGGTAGAAATATTGATTTCATGTTTCTCTCAGTTTAAAATAACATCAATATACACAGACTCAGAGGGATGTCTGGCCATTGTAGTGGGTAGCCTGGAAGGTGTCATGGTAACCATAGCAAGCCTATATGTTCCCCCAAGATCAGACACCACAACAGTGCATACCTTGCTACAAAGGGTTATGGAGCACCAACAGGGGGTGCTCATCCTGGGAGGAGATTACAATATGATCCTGGATGATAGGGATACAACTAAACCCAGGCCCCCGAAACATCCAGCAGTCCAGAAAATGACATTAAATTATACTAAGGAGATGGGCTGGCTGGATGCTTGGCGTGCCATAAACCCCACCAAAAGAGAATTCCCACACTATTCAACACCGCACAAGGTATATATCTGCATAGACCTATTTCACATATCTAAAGAACATGGGTATATGTTGGAAAAATGTGACATTCTCCCTTTTGCTCCCTTGGACCACTCACATGTTCTTCTTACCCTGAACTGGGAATCCAAGCATAAGACCACCATATGTAGGTTTAATAATTATTTATTAAACATAAAGAATTTACAAGAAATGGTAAAAGCCAGAACCCCTCAACTCATAATAGAGAATGAATCTCAGGAAATTAGCAGTTCAGTTCTTTGGGACACCCTAAAGATGGTAATGAGAGGGGATATCATAAGTTTTGCTTCCCAATGTAGAAAGCAACAGACAGCCCAGCTAGACGTGCTCCAGAAACAGTTTAAGGATCTACAACAGCAACATGCTGCTGGGGATGGAGCAATGTACTCCCTCTTAGAAGCCAGGAGGCAAAAGATACAAAATTTACTGGATATCAAAACTGAACAAGCACTGCAATTTTTAAAACAAAAATATTATGAGGGGGGTCCAAGGGCCACTAGGATCCTATCCCGTAGGTTAAGGCAGCAGGTAACACAAATACCATTACCCAGATTCATTCACAAAGTACAGGGGACCTTAAAAAGTTACCCCAAGAAATAGCAGAGGCATTTGCAGACTTTTACAAAAAAATTATACACCCCAGAAACCCTGTACAGCCCTGAAGCTGTCACTAACTACTTAACAAAATTAAAGCTACCACAACTCTCACAGAAGCAGATAGATGTATTAGAAACCCCTATCACTAAGATAGAACTAGAAGGAGCAGTGAAGAACTTAAAAACAGGAAAATCACTGGGACCAGACGGTCTTGCAGGAGAGCTTTATAAAACTTTCAAAGATCTTTTACGAGGGGCTGCTAGAGGGCCACATTCACAACTAGAAGCATCTCCTCAACGCTCTGCAATAAGTGCAGCTAAAAACCAATAAAATATAATTTTATCATCAAAAATATTGAGAACTATATTCATAAGCTGACAGCTCTTGAAACGATGAATCTTCAGATACTAAATATGGAATGGGAAAGCAGAAGGCATCAGTATCTGGATCGGGCCAAAAATCAATGGCACAGCCCTTGCAGATCACACAGGGCGGGCCTGACCAAGCAGCGGCTCTAGTGAAGTAAAGGGTGCTCCTCCGTGGGAAACTGTTCTAAGTGCTGTGAGTGAAATGGACCATAAATTAGAAAAAAGTCCTAGACCACTTGGGAGCACAGGATGCCAAAATTTAAGCGACAGCTAAATTAGCTAAAGAAGCCGATGATCACTCCCAAAAAACACAGGCGGCCTTTGCTAAATCTGCTACTGAGCTCAATCATCTGAGGGCCCGAATGGAGCACATGAAAAATTCAGCAAGGGCAGCGAATCTGAGACTGCTCGGGGTCCCAGAGGACATCAAAAGGGAGGACCTGCTGAGTTTTTTGGTGATGTGGCTACAGAACAGCTTACCCTCTGAGTTGCAAGTAGATATTGCCCTCGTCCAAGCCTTTCGAATAAACTTCAGTCGGATCCAAGAAAGTAAGGATACTCCACATACTATCATGATTATTACTACAGGCCAGGTAATCCGCAATCTCAACCTGCAATGGGCAAGGGCCAACCATCCATTTACCATTGAGGGACAGGAATGTAAACTATTTCTGGACTGGTCATTTGCATCCCGGTCACGGTGCATATTGTTTGATCCACTCAGAAAACAGCTTCGGGGATTGGGAGTAGCCCACTCTGTTTGCCCCGGCCAGACTCCGTTTAACATACCGTGCAAAAACATATCAGTTTAATGACCCTGAGGAGGCAAAAAAGAAAGTGGAGAAGATTGTCGACGAATTTCGGATGAGACCCCCCCCATGCCCTGAGACTTGCCTTCGGAGTCAAAGGATGAAGAAGACTGAGGTGGCAGGTAAACTGCCCTTTTGCTTTTGTAGCTTTTTCACTACGCACTAACTCTCAAACTCAGATGAATTGAGACATTTGGGCTAACAATTTCGTCATCTAGCTTTTTTCTCATTTGGGAATGGACACACTATTAGACTTTTATGCAGGCTTTATGTTTTAATCCATCGTTAAGGACTGGAGTGTATTTAACTGAGAGTTTGGGCTTTCTACCCATCGTGTTAGCAACATCCACATGGTGTTTGTCAAGGCAGAAGCTATCAATAGGGATTCTCATTTGTTATTAATAAATGTTAACTTGTGTATCACCTTCTAGGGATCCTACTAGGAGACTTAAGAGTTAAAACTGTTTATGGAAAGTTGCTCAAACACTCAGTTTAATAAGTTAACATAGAGTGTTTTTAGGTTGCTAAATGAGCAGTGGCTGAAGGGGAGTTCTAATATCCCTTCAAATCAGAAGATTACTTATGTGGGGATAATAATCTTAAAGATCATGGCTATTACTACCTTAAAAATGTTACCTAATTTCATTTTATGCCCGATAGGTTCTAACGTGGCTAGCTATCCTAAATGTTTAAAATGTTACATGTCAATTCTGGTTGATACCCCATACGTTGTATCATAAAGCAGAGAGCACCTAATCCTGATGCTAATATGTGTGTATAGCACCTAATACTGGAGCTTCTCTATCCTTGCTTCTCTGATTGTAAAGCTTTCAGTGTTCTCAATGTAAAATTAATAAAAGAAAGTAAAAAAAAAAAAATATTTTACTGCCCAATTTCCAACGGGTTTGCCAGGAGGTGATGGGAGGAGACCCTGTTCCCCCGTCCTGGGGATATGCAGTAATTTCAAGCATACCCAAGGCTGGGAAAAACCCAGGTTTGCATAATTCATACCACCCAATATCAGTTTTAAATATTGACTATAAGTTATATGCATCTATACTAGCTAAATGACTAGGACTGGTACCACCAGTATTGATTAACCCAGACCAATGTGGCTTCATAATCTCTAGACAGACATAAGATAATATTAAGAGAACACTTCATCTTTTGTACAACGCTGCTTGGTCGGGGCCCCCTTTTTTACTATTAAGCTTAAATGCAGAGAAGGCCTTTGATCAGGTGGTGTGACCATTTTTTATAGCTTCTTTGGGCTCATTTGGCTTCTCTGAAAAAGTTCAAGGCCTAATTAATGGGCTATGTTATCACCCCTTGGCCTATATCAAAATCAACAGAGCTGTTGCTCCCCTTTCGCCCTGCAGAGGGGCACAAGACGGGGGTGTCCTCTCTCACCCATACTATTTGCACTTTATTTGGAACTACTAGCACAAGCACTCAGGCAAGCAGATAACATTTCTGGATTAACAGTGGGAGGAGAACCCCATAAACTTGCACTCTATGCGGATGACCTGTTGATTTATCTTGCACGTCTGGAGCAATCATTACCCCATCTGTGGTCGGAGATAGAGGAGTCTGGGAAGGTGGCAGGATATAAAATTAATATGACCAAAACAGAAGTCCTTCAGTTTAACTATACTCCCACAGATACACAGTAGTGAGACAAAAATACTCGTTTCGTTGGGAAAACTCACACCTAAAATATCTAGGGATTCAGTTGATCATGGACCCAGCACATTTGTATAGCTACAACTATGCTCCCTTGCTTCAGCAGGTCACATTGGACCTTGAGAAATGGAGCGCCATCCCACTCACTTTGCTGCAGTGGATAGAAGCAGTCTGCATGAACATTTTGCCAAGATTTTTGTACTTGGCACAGTCCCTGTTATTTCCCCCTTCACAATCCTTTTTTAAAGAAATAAACCTAAAAATATCAGTACATTTAGAATCCTTGGTGAAATATACAATCTACAATTACCCTCGAGAGTAGGTGGGCTAGCTCACCATGCCTCTATAATTATTATATAGCATCTCAGATAAGAATAATTTTTCTCTGGAGGCACCGTACCTATGCAGCGAAATGGAGTGAAATTGAAAAAAGGGAGGAAGATTTGATTAACTTAGATATAATACTCCTAAGTCAACCCCTAATACTGATTGACCAGATAACTCACAATCCGTACACTAGAAATACATTATTGTGCTGGAGAAAACTCTGGTCCTCTAAACAACTTGCATCATATAAAAAAAATGTATACTCCTTACCATATTTACATCCCTTTTATCTGGCCAGATTGGAGCAGGGCTTTCAAACGTGGTTAAAGCTGGGAATTCAAATACTCCTTCAATTTTACCATAAAGGGAATTTACTGTCATTTGATGACATGGCACTCTGCTATGGCTTATTACCCCAGGACAGATTTCGGTACCTGCAGGCAATTGATTATATACAGAGGCTTCCTACTACTCTTCCTCCAGGAGAGGACCATCACCCCATACTAGAAATACTCAGAATAGCCTTACAAGGTGATGCCCCCCAGCAGCACATGATATCTTATATATACACAAGGCATTGCTTCACTTCAATAAACATATCCTAAACTCTGTGAAACTTTCCTGGGAAAAAGACCTGAACATAAATATTGACTCATGGATATGGGACACCCATATCCATTTTCTCCATTTAGGCACAAGGTCATATATATAGAGAGAATTCCCCTGGAAGGTGACCCCAAGGTACTTTAGAACCCCTGCGATACAAGCCAAATATAGTTCAACTCAGGGATTGACCTGTTGGAGGGGGTGCGGGCATGCCCCAGCCACATATGCATATATATTTTGGGCTTGCCTGATTTTAAAACCTTCTCGGGCTGACCTACAAACAGCCATGGGCGAGCTGTCAGGAGTCCCAATCCAATTAACAGATCTTTTTTATTCTAATTTGGAGAGGGGGATGAGTGATATGTCAAGCAGAAAACTTATTCAGCTTTGTTTCCTCACAGCAAAGAAATCAACTAAAAAGAGGCTCCAGGTAGCTCCTCCATCCATCAAGGAGTGGCATGATCTGGTGATCCGTATATATAGAATGGAAAAACTTACAGCTGTAGTAAACCAATGCTTGGAAAACTTTGAAATTCAGTGGAGAAAATGGGTAATTTATATAATGGCCCACAGAAGTGAATTCATCCCATAGGCAAGTTGCCATACTGAGTTACACTGAATCACTGGAGGGGTCTACAGACCCTCTAGAGACAGGGTGGCACTAACACTTAGTTTGAGTGATTTAATGCTACCCTTTTAACCCACAGAAGTCATGACTCTCAGAACATCTTTGTGGCTCCTAGCAGCTATTGGGACTAAGTCGGCACCTCTGGGGACCAATGGGAGGAGACTGTTTCCCCACAGGGGTCTTGGAATACCCTTATTCCAATTATACATACTATAATAAGAGTAATTTGTTTCCTTTCTTCTGTTGTCAGCCAAAATACCAAAGTTGATGTATCGGAAATTGATATGAACTCATGCTGAATATACTATTATGTATATAGAAATGTCTAAAGATATGATCAGCCTTTGTATTGTGTTTGTTTGCATTAATGTTTTTAACTGCAAAATGTTTAAATAGAAAGTTCAAAGAAAAAAAAAACAGTCTCTCTTTCTGTTTTTTTTTTTCTTGTCTCACTCAGTCTTACCCGTCGTCGAACACAGAATCAGCCCCAAAAATTAAAAATCCCAATCTGCTCCAATGACACGACTCCCCCCCCCCAAACTACCATGATCACTTACAAGAATCAGTGGTGAGCTACAAGAGAGTCCAGTAAGCAAATAATAAAATAAAACTTTTTTTTTTGTTGTCCACAAAGTTGTAGCATTGACAGAAAATAAAAAATCAGCTTTGCCAGCTAATTGCAGGTGTCGCATCCAATGTCCTGCTTGCTCTCCTCTTCCGTTCACTGACAGAGCAACTGCCATTGCTGAACCAACGCTAAACAAATCTGTCCCAACAACTTCACTGCCGTTCATCTATTTTTCCCAACACAGTTGAGGTGTTTAATTTTTCCCCTTGAAAACAACATCTGTTACAATTGAAAGCAGTAGCTCTAGGTTGGCAGGTTGGTACTTTGCGCTATTCTGACTAGCTCCAGCTGACTGAACTCCCACTCCCCAAAATAGAGAAATACCCCAAACAAAATAGTTATTTTATTTTTTTCTACCAAAACCAGTTACCTTCATTTCCCCTCCATCTTTGGCTTGCCGTACCCATTGCAGTCTGCTCCGATGACATGACTCCTGCGCCCCCAACTACCATGATCAGTAACGAGGCTCAGTGGTGAGCTACTGTACAAGAGAGGCCAGTAAAAAAATACAGTTCATAAGACAGTATTAAAAAAAAAAAAAAACACACGCCACAAGAGTAAAATTCACAGTAAAACAATTGTGAAAGACTACAGTACCCTCTACTGGCAAGTATACCAGTAGTATACCAGTAGAGGGACTACTTTTCCATTAAAAGTAAAGTTTGGTTTATTACAGTCATTTCTTATTTATTTTTTTATTTAATAAAAGTATCACATATAGCCCATTTTCTAAGTGCAATAATATCCTCCAGGTGCGGCACCACACCTTTACAATAAATGGAGTCCCCCTGCATCTACCATACTTCCAGGTAGCAGACTTTTCCTTGTTAAAATAAAGTACTATGTGGCGAGAGAAAAATGCTGATTTTCATATAAAAAGCTAAACTGGGGGGGTGGTAAGCCTTGCAGGGGCAGGAGCCACATTTGAAGACAGCTTTCCTTTAAATATTGTTGCCAGTTGATCTACAGTCACCTCAATTATCTTTTTATAAAGCTCCACAGACAGACCATCCTGTCCCGGGGCTGTACCCCCTTTCAAGACAGAAACAACTGTTTGTATTTATCCTGGAGTAATCAAGGCCACTAAGTGATCTCTGACCTCCAGTAGAAGATCTGGGACTAAGAGGTCTTGGAGAATTGATTTATTTAAAAGTTTTACCAGGAAGGCATACTGAGCAGACAAACTGCTTGATTCCAGATGCGTCCGGGGTACATACAGACAGTAAACAACATACATCATACAGTGAAGGAACAATACAAATAATAACATACAGCATACAGTGACTAGGAACAGTACAATGAGTACATGGAAACAACAGAAATTATGTTACAATGCAATAGGAATAGGAAGTACTTATGATATAAATCAAACTCCAGTGAGTAACAGCGAGTCCAAACGACTCCAAGGAGTTACAATCCGGCAGCAGGAGAAAACTAGTTGCTGACCCTAGGGCATCCTCTCCAGGTGCAAACAACTATACAGTATGATCATTAACAAGCTGGGCCATTTCCAAGTTGTGGGTTGCAAAAAAACCCCATCAGGATGTGTTATATGGGCCATATATTTTGCCTCAGTTATGTCCTTGCAACAGTTATAAGGATTAACCTGACTGCTTTTCCCCTTGTGTCCCATATTTTTGTTCTGCCAGTAAAGTGGATGCCCTATCACAGTGGACCGAACACATTTCCTTCTTAATATTAGCTATCTGGGCCACATGGTTATACCCAGTCTCATATGTCTGAGAAATCAATGTTTGTAAATGTTTCCTATGTTCTAAATAGTGAACATAACGTGCTGTATATTGTTGTTTGGCCCACTGTCGAAAAAATATTTTTCAATCATATTTTGTGTCCACCCACTGCTGTAATGGGCTATCATATAACTTGTATACAGACTTCTTGGCTTCCAAATTTTCCTGTAAGGAAAGCCAAACTTGCTGCTCTTCCAACACAGAAATATTTAATCCCCACATATGGCGGGTAACAGGTTTGTTCAGTGCAGCTCCTATTTGTATCGCTATCAAAACATGGTCAGTAGTTTCCAGTGGAGGTACTTTATACCATGAAACTGGGACCCAGTAGAAAAGAAAGAAAAAATCAATTCTAGAGGACAGAATTCCTTCGTAAAAGGCATGGCTTGGAAGCTTTATACCAAATTGGGCCCCATCATTTAACTGTGCCATAGTAATCAAGGTGTTAAGAAAGCTAGAATCATTCTACAATTTCGTAGTCTCCCAGTTTTGTCCTGTAAGGATAATATGCAATTAAAATCACCACTAAAGACAACTGTTTTAGTGGTAAACAAATAGGGCTGAATCACCTTTAGTAACTCAATTCATAAAGCTTCTGTTTGGGGGCATATAAATTTATCAGCTGGAATTCTTGATGGGAAAAATAAATATCAAACAAAAGGGCTCGTCCTGGGGCCAAATCCAATAGCCTACTGACAGAAATACCTGGTGCATTAAATAAAACTCCCACCTCTGAACAAGGGTCCTCCCCTGATGACCAGAAGGAAGGACCCCCAAATAATTCCGAGGAAGCCATAGCAATATCCCTTAAAGTATGTAAATGAGTGTCTTATAAAAAGAAAACATGAAAATTAACATCCCGCAAAATGGCAAAGGTAGTCTGCCTTCTCTTCTTAGTCTTAACACTATTAGTATTTAAGGAGCAAAAGAAAAGTGATTGGACATAGAAGATATGCCAGGCAAAAGTTAACAATCCATCTTGGCAGATTTTTTCATCTTTGCTTTCTTTTTTGGTTTGTTTTGAATCTGTGGAAGCTAGGTCAGTATCTATGGTTATATCCGGTTGAGAGGATGCAATAGATGAGGTATCAGATTCTTCAGCAGTATCCCCCCACGTCTTCCATTTAGCCAATACTGAAATTTTATTGCCCAGTGGAATAACATCTTACCGAACTGATTTGAGTGGAGGATGGTCCACATGAGACTTGTACCTAATGTGACACTTAGACAGCTGGTTCTGATAACTCTATGATTTTTGTAAAATAAGAATATAGTGTGATTGTCTGTCATGAGAAATGTTGTGCTCCTGGATGACCCACCAGGTATCAGTTCAAAAGGCAGGATATATGTTAAACAACAGATATCTGTAATGCAATTACCTTGTCAGTTTGCTTTGAAGCCAGGAGCTAATATATCCATTTTATGACATCCTCAGGAAAGTCAGTTAATTGCATCTGGTGTCATAAGGAAGTGAAATATAAATTTTATGACTTCCTTAGGAAAGTCAGTTAATTGCACCTGGTGTCATAAAAAGTCCTTTGATGTGTTTGAGAACGGAGACTGCTCATAGATCAAACGAGACTGAAAAATCACAGTCTTAATTAGGAGTGTCATCATTTGGAAAATGAGTCTTGCTGGAGTCACAGAATTCAATACCTTAATGGGACTTCCTGTTTTGTGTATATATGTATCTATATATACGTTTATATATATATATATATATATATATCTATATACAGTATGTATATATATATATTTATATTTTTTTATGTATCCTGAAAGGGAGGAGATAGATGATGATATCATGAAGAGGGTTAAAACACAGCATTTTTAAAACGGTAGTCTGTATTCCATTGAGACACACATATGTTTGGACTCTGAAGCTACAACATCTTTCAGCACTATAAGAATATAAGAATACATTAGCTAGGCAAGGCTAAGCGTATGGTTGGTAGGAAATTGCACTTTTAAACCTGTTTTTTTTAAGTGATTGTAATGTTTTGTGATATATGGTTCTGTGTTTTACATTTTACATTTTTATCTGTTTTTAAGTAAACATCTCATTTATTAATTTATTTATTTAAAGTCTAGGAATTACAACCCTTTGAGTCAGAGACTCATTTGCAAAGGCTCCACGTCTTACATAAATGGATTAGAACACAGTATAACATGGAATATACAATATAGACAACAGCTCTAGTACAGAAAATGACAGTAACCTACAGAGGGAAAGAAAGATACAATATACACAGACATGGAACATCAGCAATTGTGAAGCAATGGTGCATTAATATTTTTAAAGTTTCATCTGCAGTCACAGTGGGAGTTTGACATAATGTGACTAAGTAACTTATGTTTAAAAGGCCCAAGCCTGGGTACTGATAAGATAGAGTCAGGGATTTAGTTCATCCAGAGTGGGGCCCCATAGCAAAATGACCTTTGGCCAGCAGTGGTTTTTACAAAGGGAACGCGGAATGTGATGGTATCAGAATGTCTTGTGGAGCGAGCCAGTAGATTCTTTTGGAGGAGCTTAAGACAGCCTGAGGGGGGCTAGGCCCAACTGGATTTTTTTGGCCAGTAGGCAGGTCTGATAAACTAGTTGCCCCTGGAAGTTTAGCCATGAAGAGCCTAGATAGAGGTCACAGGTGTGCGTAAGATGATCACATCCTATGGCCAATCTGCAGGCTTTGTTTAGGGCACGTTTGATGCTAGACAGTGCTGTGCCAGAGGTGGCCCCATAGATGATTATACCGTAGTCTAATAGTGAAAGGATGGAGCTGGAGATAGCTAAGCGCAGAGCCTCCGGAGGTAGACATGGCCTAAGCCTGTAGAGGAGACCGATTCTTTTGTTTTAAGAGTATTTTAAGAGACTACTTGGTGTGTCTTTGAAATTCTTTCTTTGACAAGTAAAGCATATATGGTTAAAGCTGACACTGTACAAAGCTTACTGGTTTTATCAAACTGGGAAAAGGTAAGAGTTTATTCTGAGGTTTTTCACAGAGTTTTTAAGGGTTCATTTTGTGCACCTGGTTAGGCGAAAGATATCTGCCCCCCCCCAAAGAGCAGAATTATCTGAGCCTGTACATTGGGTATGCTAGCAAGAGGTTCACAGTTTGAATCCCTCCAAGAACTTGAGACCAAAGGTTGATTCGAACCCACAAAACAGATAGAAGGGTTACCCTGTTCTGTTAACTGTTCACAATACTGCACGCGGAGGTTGGCACTGTGGGAGCAGAGGGCCTGACCTGCTGAGTGGGGTTGTGACAGATTGGTAGCAAAGGTAGGATTAGTTTGGTATTATAAGCTTTTATTGTTCAGTGCGTTAGCTTGAGCCTGTCAGCTCACTTGCAAAGAAAGAAAGAGGCAGCGATTTATTATTAAAAGGGAACAGAACTATATCACTTGGCTTACAGTTGAGTTCCTACCTGTTTTATTTTTTTTTCTAAAGTGCAAGTCAGAGTAGCCGTAGTTAGGGAAGAAGATGGCTCCCAACTACAGCGGGCACACTGTAGACTACTTAAAGCAGTTGTGAAGGGACAGAGGAGTCCCATTCGAGGTGAAAGCCACCAAGCAGAACCTCATGGATGCCCTGGTGGTAGCAGATACCCAGAGCACCGAGTCACAGACAGTGACTGTGAGGAACCGAACCTTGAATATGGAATGTCTAGCGGCCAGTGCGGTGTTCAGATCTGATGGGGAGGACAGCAGGGCCACTGTCAGCAAAGGGCCACAGCAACAGGGAAAGGTCACCAGTATCCTGCAGCCAGAAGTACTCAGGCTGCAGACTGAGTTGCACCGAATGGAGCTGAAGTTCCAGGAGAAAAGAGAGAGTGAGAACAGTGAGAGGTGGAATGAGAGAGACGAGAGGCAGAGCGGGAACAGCGGGAGGCTGAGCATGAAGAGCGTGAGCACCAGCAAGCTGCAGAGGAGTAGAGGGAACAAGAACAGAGGGAGGCAGAGCAAGAATGCCGAGAGGCGGAATGAGAACACCGAGAGGCAGAGCGAGAACAGTGAAATGCTGACCTGAGGAGCACGAGCGCCAGAGGCAACACGAACTGGAGAAGCTATAACTCCAACTAGCGGCACCAGAGCAGGTAAGTGGCTTGGGTTTAACTGGGACTACAGGACTGAGTTACAAATTGAATTCCAAATTGATAGCCAAATTTAAAGAGGGGGAGGATATGGATGCCTTTTTAAATTCTTTTGAAAACGTTTGTATTCAGGTCAAAATTCCTAGGGAGTCCTGGAGCTTCCAGCTATCCCTGCTACTTACCGGGAAAGCTTGGGATGCATTGGGTCAAATGGACAATGAGGACAGTGATGATTACAGCAAACTTAAAGCTGCACTGTTAAAGAAATTTGAATTAACTGCTGAATCATACAGAGCTAAATTCTGTAAACTCAGGAGAGGCCCTGGCATGAGCTAAGAGGTGCTAGCCACGAAACAATGTCAGTTTTTAAAATGTTGGTGGGAAGGAATTGAAGCAAACTCTGTTGATAAAATTGAAAATGTGATTCTGTTAGAACAGTTTTTCTGGGCATGCCCAGCAGAGCTGAAAACCTGGCTGGAGGACTGAGATCCCAAAACAGTGCAAGAGGCTGCTGAACTCTCGGACCGCTATGCCAAGAGCAAACCTGCTCTGAGAGTGGATGGGGGTGGGCGTGACAGTGCAGAAAGGGAAAAGCGCGCCTCCAGGGCAGCTAAAACCCTCACTGCCTCCACCTAAACCAGTTAGCCCCAGGTTTCAGAGAAAAGATTTCTCTGAGAAAAGAAATGAATGTTGCTTGTGTAAAGAAACTGGGCATATTGCCAGACAGTGTCCCAAATGGACAAGCAATAATATGCAAGGTGGTGCTAGAAAGGAAGTGGGTTGTTTGTGTGTCCCTGGAAGCATGCCTGTGAACATGGGGGAACACATGCACCCAGTCATGGTGAATGGTGTACAGATGCAAGGGTTAAGGGACACAGGGGCATCCCTGACATTGGTAAAAGGGGATCTGGTACAGCCTGGTCAGCTTATACCCAATAAATATGTCACTGTACAAGGGTTCACTGGTGAAGAGTAAACATTGCCATTGGCCAGTGTTCTCCTGGACTGGGGTGAAACAGGGGGTACTGTGCAACAGGTGGCTAGAGCCAAAACCTTAACAGTGGATGTGATCCTGGGCAGCAATCTAAAACAGGGGACGGTGTGTGCAGTTACCCATAGCCAAGCGGCAAGGGGAAATTGTAGTTCCCTGGACCCCACAGAAGCCATTGTGAAAACCACTGGGAGGCTGGTTCCCCAGGCTGTGTCTCTAGATGGGGAGACTAATGAAAAGGGGATATAAATTTCTGCAGTAGCAGTTAACCACACAGCTACAGACAGTTGCTCTGAGGAGGGAGGGGTGCCTCAGTGTCAGAGGGTTAGGGATGACAGTGATCCTGAGTGCCCTGATGCTAGTGCTTGGGATGCTAGTTTAGCGACTAAAGGGGACCTGTCCCATGCCTTGGGAATGTGTGAGGAGTTTGCAGCTGCTTAGAGAAGTGGCCCTAGTCTAGAGAAGCTGAGGGCTTGGGCAGACTCTGACGGAACACAGGGAGGTGATGGCAGACATAAGGTTTATTGGGAAGATGGACTGATGTATACTCATGCTGTGCAGACAGAGGGAGGGGTGCTAGGCAGGCCGCTTGTCATTCCCCAGGGGTATCGTGAGCAGTTGCTTAAGATTGCACATGATATTTCCTTGTCTGGTCATCTGGGAATCATGCGCACTATGCAGTGGTTGGCCCAGAATTTCTATTAGCCTAACTTCATCCAGCAGGCGAAGGAGTATTGCAGGTCTTGTAACCGGTGCCAAGAAATAGGAAAGGTGGGCAAGAAAACCCAAGTCACCCTGATTCCATTGCCCATAGTGGAGGAGCCATTCCAGAGGGTGGGAATGGATATTGTGGGGCCTTTAAATACCCCCAGCTTATCAGGGAAGAGATTCATCCTGACTGTGGTGGATTATGCCACCCGGTACCAAGAGGCAGTTGCCCTGTCCTCACTGAGGACAGACAAAGTGGCAGATGCCTTACTTGGAATTTTCTCCCGTGTTGGGTTTCCGCAGGAGGTTATCAACGACCGAGGGGGTTCCTTCATGTCGGACCTGATGAAATGTTTATGGGAGAAGTGTGGGGTGGTGCAGAGATGCACGACACGGTATCACCCACAAGCCAATGGACTTGTGGAAAGGTTCAATGGTACCCTGAAGTCAGTGCTCTGGGTGTTTGCTGAACAGCATGGGAGGGACTGGGAGAAATACCTTCCCCATATGTTGTTTGCATACAGGGAGGTGCCCCAAGAGTCGACAGGATTTTCCCCCTTCGAACTCTTATATGGACGCCGGGTACATGGGCCCCTAGACTTGATCCGGGAGGACTGGGAAGGCAGGCAGGCACGCCACCCAGGGAACTCCCATTGTGGATTACATCCCTAGGTTTAGGAAAAGGCTGAAGGAGCTTATGGGGACAGCCCAGAGCAACCTGGCAGCTGCCCAACAGAAACAAAAAGTGTGGTACAACCGCAGAGCCAGAGCTCGCTCGTACATGGTGGGTCAGGAAGTCATGGTCCTTATTCTAGTCTGGAAAGACAAGCTGCAGGCTGAGTGGGCAGGACCGTACAAAGTGGTTAGGAAGGTAAATGACGTGAACTATATTATAGAGTTACCTGACAGAAGACAGACAGAAAAGGATTTACCATGATTTTGGTATGTCTTAAAGGGATTGACCTTTTCTGACCTTTCTTGTGCACCAAAGTGTTGTTCTTGTGTCAGTGATTTTGTTCTCTTGGTCTGCTGATGCCTCAGAAGATGGCCGCCGGGCTGGGCGTGCTGCAAGCTGTACCTTGCAACTGTGTGCTTTTCTTTTGTTATTTATCTTTTTATTTATGTTGCTGTTTCTTGCCTTCCCTGTTCATTTTATTAATTTATCAGGGGTTTGTAGTGAGTCTGCCCCACTAAATTTGTGCAATACACGCTGATGAAGAAACAGACTCACCGGTTCTTTTTGACTGCTCAGCTGAGACATTCTGAGATACTCTGGGCCAAGGAGAAGGAGCGAGATTTGCTGGGAGGAGGTTGTGCTGTGATCCTGTGCTGGAGTCCGTTCGTAGGAGGATCCTTTCGGCTCTTGGGCTGATTACGCTTTTTATTGTTTGGATTGCTCGTGTGACCCTGCTTTACATTGGAACGGTTCCTGTGCTGTGGGCTCCGAATTGGACTTCGGTGGGGGTCAGTTGCTGGCACTGTAGGCAGGCCCAACATTGCTCGGGGAGTTGCGTCTGGATTCGCTGCACTTTGAGGCCGGGCTTTGGATGACCCAGGAAGCCAGGTGACGAGCTTGTGGTTCTCCCAGTTCCTTGGGGGATTGGCTGCTGCACGGTCACTGCCCGGGAATCAAAGTTATTGGCAGTGAATGCACCTGGCTGCACTCTCTGTGGATGGAACTTTGCTGGCCCGCTTATTCTTTTTGCTGACCCTGGATCTTCACTGGATACTTGCACACAGTATTTTCCATTTGCTTCAGCTGAGGTTGGATTTTTCATTTGAACTGCCTGTACCTCATTGGATATTCTGTTATTAATTTCCTTACTTTGCTCCGGAATTATGGCCAGATTTTGATTTCTTCTATTCTGGACAGTGAGAGTGTCCTTATTTTGATATCCCTGGTGGTGAGAGGACCCGGGTGTCCAAACTTTATTTTTGTTTGTCTATCAAAAGATAACTTTAGAGTTTTAATTGCTTATGACTTAATGTGAGCAGACTATTGGATTTTTGCTTTCGGACAGTGTGCATGTTTACTTCCATCACTCCCAGGCTGTGAGAGGGCTTGAGGGGACTTCAAAACATTATTTCCTGCATTTTTGTTATTATTTTCTTTTGGCGTTTTCTGAGAGCCAAGTATTGGATTGCATCACCTCTGTCGTTTTTGAAGGGTTTATTTTTTAGCTGTGTTTTATTATTTATTTTGGGTGGGTATATAGTGGACAGTGAATCTCATTGGATATTAATGAATGATTTAATTTGGTATGGTAGCTACTATATTGTTTTATATTACTATTTGGGGGTTATTTTTTGTACGTTAGGGTACAGGAGACTTGCTTTAAGATTAGAGGTTTGCGATTAAGATTAGTTTTATGTTTTATTGTTTGGGGTGGGTTATTGTTTTTAGATATTTATTTTATTCTTGAAGTACCTGTATAATGTGTCTGGGAGGCTTAGCAACGGTTAGGCAGTACTCCCCCACCAGATTCAGGGAATTACGTCCTTTTGACTGTCCCCCATTAACATCAGACATCTGTTTTAGGTGCCGTGCTTTGGGGATAGTTAGAAGGTGTATAAGAAAGGGGAGAACTGGGAATGGTGGGGGAGGGGAAGGGGAGGGCAGATAGGAGTCGTGGGGTCCAAGAGGCACCCTGGGGCTAAATGGAGCCAGGATAGAGGTCCTCCCTGTCTTGTCTCCATACCCAAGGGCTCCGATGTCTTCGGGCAGGTGCCAAGGTCTTTCCCGACAACTCATCCTACCTGGGTGGTGTTGTGCAATGCCAGATCTATTAAAAACAAGACAGCTATTATAGCTGATCTTGTTGCAACCACTGATCTGGCTTGCATCACTGAGACCTGGCTGGATGAAAATGCAGGCCCTGTATTGGCTTCTGCAGTTCCGGACGGGTTCTCGGTGATACACCGCCCAAGGTTGGATCATAGGGACGGGGGTGTGGCCATTTTATTTAAATCTGAGCTGGGCCTTATCGATGTGCCATCAGGAAGTACCAGATCCTTAGAGTGTATCCTGGGTGAGGGTGTAGGCTGCAGGATACTCCTCGTCTACCGTCCACCAGGAGATGGTGGAATATTCCTGCAGGAGATAGCGGATTTCATCGTCGACATGGTGTTGGAGTCCCCCAGATGGATAATTCTGGGGGACTTCCATGCCTGGGTCGATGAAGAACTCTTGCACTTTGATCAAAATCTCCTCCAGCTTATGATAATGCTGAGCTTTACACAGGTAGTTACCTCCTCAACCCATGTAGGGGGTCACTCGTTGGATCTGATCTTTCTTTTGGGTATGGAGATAGCTGATCTGGGGGTGGAACCAATCAGCTGGTCTGACCATTACATCATAAGGTTCAGCTTCAGGGTCCTCCCTAATAGGTCAACCCCTACAGAGATGGTCCAGTACTGCCCTTTGAGGGGAGTTACCCCTAATGACCTATCAGCAGCACTGGACCTATCGGGTTTGTCGGGTGAGTGCATGAGTCCAGGCAATCTCGAATTAGCCTATAATAAGGCTGTGGGAGATGCCCTGGACAAGATTACTCCTGTTCGTGTTCAATCCCTCACCCTTCGCCCAAGGAACCCCTGGTTTGATGGCTCCTTGAAGGAGTTGAGGCGAGTTAGTCGAAGGCTGGAGAGAACTTGGCAAAAGTCTGGCCTTGATGCTGACAGGCTTAATCTGATGGCACATTATGATGGCTATCAATCAGAAATCACCTGTAAAAAGGCAGAATTCCTGTCCAGGGAGATTTCTGCTGCGTAGAATCAACCAGCTCAGCTTTTCCGGACCGTTGACAGATTGTGCAATCCAATCTGTCTTCAGCCCAGAGAAGCTTTTTCTCAGCTGAAATGTGAGGAGTTTGCTCAGTTCTTCGCAGATAAGGTTGCCAGTATCAGGTTTAGTATTGGCATAGTCTCTCCTATGAGGAGTTGTGGTGATCAGCGGGATGTGGTATGCACTCAGTCTCTCTGGTCAGATTTCAGCCGGACAGAATTCATGGATATTGTGATGATCATCCAGACAATGCGCCCAACCAGCTGTAGTCTGGATCCGGGCCCGACACCCCTCTTATTGGGATGTGTTGATACTATCTGCCCGATCCTTGCTGAAATTGTCTGGAGGTCCTTGGAGACTGGGGTCTTTCCAGAACTCCTAAAGGAGGCGGTCATTCGACCACTCCTTAAGAAATCCTCCTTGGATCCGGACTGCCCAGCTAACTACCGACCTATCGCTAACCTGCCATTTGCTGGTAAGGTTATTGAAAAGGTGGTTGCGTTGCAGCTGGATGATCATCTTACAACTCACAAGGTCTATGACACTCTCCAGTCTAGGTTTAGGAAGAAGCATAGCATGGAGACTGCACTGGTCCGAGTATTGAGTGACCTCCTGATGGCTAGAGATCGAAAGACATGTACCATTCTGGTCCTTCTCGATCTCTCCGCAGCATTCGACACTGTAGACCATGGTGTGCTGTTGGAGCACCTGTGGCTGTTTTGTGGTCTGTCTGGTACAGTCCTCAAATGATTCCATTCTTTCCTAGCAGACAGACTTCAGAGAGTTACCACTGGAATTTACTCCTCTGGCACGTATTCCCTGTCGTGCGGGGTGCCACGGAGCTCTATTTTGGTCCCCATGTTGTTTGCAGTGTATATGCTACCATTGGGAGATATCATCAGGTGATAAAGTTTGAGTTTTCGCTGCTATGCAGATGATATTCAACTGTATATGTCTTTTCTGCCCAGACAGGATGTTGCACTCTCCGTGCTAAACAACTGCCTTACCGAGATCAGAACCTGGATGAGTACTAGCTGGCTGAGACTGAATCCGGATAAGACTGAAGTGCTGGTTGTGGACCTAGGTCATCAGGGGGCGAGTATGCGAGCTGGTCAGGCATCAGGCGTTTTGCTTGATGGCATACAGCTTGCTGCTTCAGACCAGGTGCGTAACCTCAGCGTTATTTTTAACGACGGCCTGACACTATGGTCTCAGGTGTCGGCTGTTGTCAGATTCTCTTTCTACCATCTGAGAAATATCACCCAGGTGAAACACTTGGTTCCTCCAGATGATCTTCCAACACTGGTCCACGCCTCCATCACTACCTGCCTTGATTACTGCAATTCTCTCTACCTAGGGCTTCCAGGGGTTGATATCTGCCGCTTGCAGCTAGTGCAGAATGCGGCAGCCAGGCTTTTGACTGGGACTTTCGGGTCCAGTCATATTACTCCTGTGCTCCGCGAACCGCACTGGCTGCCTATTCAGTAGTGGATCACCTTTAAGGTTGGTTTGCTAACCTTCAAAGCCCTATATGACCAGGGACCCGGTTACCTGCAAGACCTCTTGATACCCTACTGCCCCTCCTGTCCTCTCCGATACACTGATGAGGGATTGCTAGAGATTCCCAGGGTACGTTTAAAAACATCAGGTGCCCGTGCATTTGCTTTTTCAGCTCCGACCCTGTGGAATTCTCTACCTCATCGGCTAAGAGAATGCCTCACCGTTAATAGTTTTAAGAAAGAGTTGAAAACATATTTATTTAATTTAGCCTTCCCTAATGATTAATGTATTTTAGCTTCTTGTTTTAATGTTTTATCTGTAATTGGTTTTATGTACAGCGCCTTGGTTTTTGAAAGGCGCTATAGAAATAAACTTTGATTTGATTTGATGTCAACGTGGTGAAGCCATATGCAAACAGGGCTGACGTGGTGTTTGCAGTGTGTAGTCCTGGGATGGGAACGGACGAAGGAGACCCCCTTCTGGACTTGCTGGAAGAAAGTAAGCGGGAGTCGTCTGTGGAGGAAGTTAAATTGTCTCCCCAGCTGACCCCGGACAAGATCCAGGAAGTAAGGGAGGTTTTAGCAGACTTTGCCCCATTGTTTAACGTCAATGCTGGACTAACCCCCCTTAGCGACTCACAGTGTGGAGACAGGGACACAGACGCCCATACAGTGGACAGCATATTGGGTGTCAGAGGCTGTCCAAAAGGACATTAGAAGGGAAGTGGAGGAGATGCTGGATTTAGGGGTAATCCAGAGATCCCACAGCCCCTGGGCCTCACCCATAGTCCTTGTGCCCAAGCCAGATGGCTCTACTCATTTCTGTGTGGACTATCATGGACTGAATGCAGTCATGAAGTCAGAGCCCACCCGATGCCCCAGACGGATGAACTTCTGGACAAGTTGGGAGGGGCAACCTACCTTGCGACCATTGACCTGATCAAGGGGTATTGACAGGTAGAATTGACAGACAAAGCTAGGGAGAGGTCGGCCTTCATCACTCTGATAGGCTTATTTGAGTTCAAAGTCATGCCTTTTGGAATGAAGAACTCCCCGGCCACTTTCCAAAGGTGGGTGAACCAGGTGTTACATGGTGCTGAGGAGCACGCCGTGGCATACCTGGATGACATTGCAATCTTTAGTATCAGCTGGGAGGAACACCTATCCCACCTTAGGGAAGTCCTGGGTAGGATACAGAGGGCCGGGCTCACTGTCAAAGCTGGGAAGTGCCAGGTGGCCATGGGAGAAGTGGCATACCTCGGGCATGTGGTAGGCTGAGGACAGCTCCGTTTTAACCAAATAAAAATAGAGGTAATTCAGGCATGGCCCAGACCAGAAATGCAGAAGCAGGTCAGGAGTTTTCTTGGGACAGCAGGGTACTATGGAAAATTTTTACCCAATTACAGTGCCCTGGCTGGTCTCCTATCTGACCTGGTAAAGAAAAGTATGCCAAAGAAAATTACCTGGAGACCAGCTTATGAAGAAGCCTTTACCAGATTGAAGGAGGCACTGTGCATTGCTCCTGTTTTGACAAGTCCTGACTATAGCAGACCCTTTATAGTTCAGACTGACACCTCAGACATGGGTATTGGGGCAGTACTGAGTCAGACATCCAGCCAAGAGAAAGATCACCCTGTAGCCTATCTGAGTAAAAAGTTACTTCACAGGGAGCAGGCATACTCCACTGTGGAAAAGGAGTGTCTTACCATATTGTGGGCCCTAAAGAAGTTGGAGCCATACTTGTATGAGCAGCATTTTGTGGTACAGACTGACCACAACCCCCTGGTTTTGCTGACGCAGATGGAAAAAAAACAATGGTAGATTGCTAAGATGGAGTCTTGCTTTGCAAGGGTATGACATGACCATTCTACATAGGGCTGGAGCGACCAATCAGAACTCAGATGGGTTGTCTCGTGTCTACGAGGAGTGAACTGATTTGAGAAGCTCATCCCATGCAGGGGATAGAGCTCCCAAATTCAGTCTAGGTGGGGAGGATTGTGACACTTACACAGCTGGTTCTGATAACTCTTATGATTTTTGTAAAATAAGAATATAGTGTGATTGCCTGTCAAGAAAAATGTTGTGCTCCTGGATGACCTCCCCCAGGTATCAGTTCAAAAGGCAGGATATATGTTTAACAGCAGATATCTGTAATGCAATTACCTTGTCAGTTTGCTTTAAAGCCAGGAGCTAATATATCCATTTTATGACGTCCTCAGGAAAGTCAGTTAATTGCACCTGGTGTCATAAGGAAGTAAAATATCCATTTTATAACGTCCTCAGCAAAGTCAGTTAATTGCACCTGGTGTCATAAAAAGCCCTTTGATGTGTTTGAGAATGGAGACTGCTCATAGATCAAAGGAGACTGAAAAATCACAGTCTTAATTAAGAGTGTCATCATTTGGAAAATGAGTCTTGCTAGAGTCACAGAATACAATACCTTAATGGGACTTCCTGTTTTGTATATATATATATATATATATATATATATTTTTTTTTTTTATGTATCCTGAAGGGGAGGAGATAGATGATGATATCATGAAGAGGGTTGAAACACAGCATTTTTAAACTGTAGTCTGTATTCCACTGAGACATACACATGTTTGGACTCTGAAACTACAGCATCTTTCAGCACTGTAAGAATATTGCAAGGCTAAGTGTATGGTTGGTAGGAAATTGCACTTTTAAACCTGTTTTTTTTAAGTGATTGTAATGTTTTGTGATATATGGTTCTGTGTTTTACATTTTACATTTTTATCTATTTTTTAAGTAAACATCTCATTTTAAGAGACTACTTGGTGTGCCTTTGAAATTTACCAAACTGGGAGAAGGTAAGAATTTATTCTGAGGTCTTTCATAGAGTTTTTAAGGGTTCATTTTGTACAACTGTTTAGGTGCCTGTAGGCAAAAGATATCTGCCCCCCCCCCGAAGAGCAGAATTATCTGAGCCTGTACATTGGGTACGTTAGCAAGAGGTTCACAGTTTGAATCCCTCCAAGAACTTGAGAACAAAGGTTGAGTCGAACCCACAAAACAGACAGGAGGGTTACCCTGTTCTATTAACTGTTCATAATACTGCGCTCAGAGGTTGGCACTGTGGGAGCAGAGGGCCTGACCTGCTGAGTGGGGTTGTGACACCTAACACTTCTTTTTTTGTACTATTTGTTTATTGAAATATCTGCAAAACATACAGTTGATTTCCTGATACAGCACATAAGGATACCCTTGTAGGGTAAACAACAATTCCTAATGGAAAAAACATTCCGCAATAGTCCAACTGCTGAGTTATTGAGTCCATGAGCTGCATGTATTAAACAACATTTTAAAACATTATAATCTGTGAAATCTCAGGTTCTAACTAGGGACAGAGTTATGCATGCTTTAACCTATATTAGAGTCTATAAGGCTAATAACCAAACAGACTTGTGGCTAAACAATTATAAGCTCCACATCCACCGTACATTTATGAATGGCATTGGGCATACCAATTATAAAGAGGAAAGATTGGGTCAGATGGTAAATAAAGGCATTTAGAGGCTTTCTCTTAACTTTCTAATCTATTGTCTCTATCATTTCTTCATAGTTTCAAAAAATCTACCTTCTCTTCCCCCATTCCTTAATAGTTTGCATTTATGGCTGAAGATTGGTGGATCTCCCTGACAATGAAGTGGAAGAACAAAGGGCGTGATCACTACCTTGGCCGGGTCTACATTAAAGCATTTATATTTTAGTCATATTTGAAGCTTATTCAGTCCACGACATGTTAATAGAATTATGGACTATTGGATAGTGTTTGATTCTTGTTAGTATCTCCCACTTTGATAAATATATGCACAGCTTTTTTTGTTACAGGTATATGAAATAGCCTCATGTGTAGATGGTAGTCCATCAAATATAATAGATAGTGTTTGTGTGCATTCATGTCTCAGTTTTCATATTTTACTTTCCTTTTGTACTTATTGTTGTCTCTATGTATAAAAAAATGGGTTGGGATACTAAATATGGTTAAGTTTAGTCAAAATGGAACATAGTAATCAAAATGTGAGTAGGAATTATAGAGATTAGTCACCACTCAGGTGACATGTTTGAAACCAACCAGAGCCACTTAATTTTAAGTTAAATACTAGCTGTGTGCTTTTCTTTACTTTCTTCCTATTTGTGGCTTAAACACAATTATATGTGCCTGAAGTAGTAATTATAAAGCCACAATTAATTAAATTTTAGCATATTTTGAAAAATTTAGCTAATATAATAAATATAAGTAAATTAAGCACAATGACATAGTTAAATGTGCTCTAATAATAAAAAGTGGCTCAAATATGTAGACATTATAAGTAGTGATTAAAAGTAATCATTACATTTTATTTATTCCTCTCACATGTAGGTTCTAGTTCCTTGGATCATGTATGTTTAAAACTTTATATTTAGGGACTTTAAAATACTAATATTTAAACTTGTAATAAAATATGAACTTTGTTAAATATTAATTTAATATAAAAAGGATGAATTTGTAAATTTGATGCAAACAAGTCTGAATCCCTCCACAGCCACTTTTGATATTAAGTTATATTTATTAATTGATATAATGGGGGTCTCCCTATTTAATGTTGATGGCTATTTAAAGAGGGCTAAGTGAGACACATTCTACCCCCTAATGAAGACCAGCTGACTGGTCAAAGTGCAGGGGGGTGTTTCCTAGAGACACGGGAGAGCTATCGTTTGATTTGTGACTGGTAATCAAGCTACTTTGTACTCCAAATAAACCAGTTTTTTTTAATTGTATTTGAAGCATGGTCTGTGGTCATTGCACTAAGGAGTGCAGATTTTCTGGAGACTGATTTAACAAGTGGGATTTACTACCCTTCTCTGCACCCAGTTCTCACAGGCAGAGCACACAGACTTTTCTTTTTCAAATATTAACTATGGGAACTGCCTCTCTAAATATAATAAACTGACATGAAAAATAGTGTCAATGTCCTGAGTGAGCTGTTATATTTCAAACCTGAAGAACAGCACTACAAAGTACTCAGGCAGTTTCTGCACCATCTGTGTCGGAGTTGGTATTTTCTGCCCTGGATGGACAAGCCGGGGCATTTCTCTGGGCCCATTTCAATGCTTCAGCTGGGTCTGAAAAATTAAAAAATCTTCCCCTGATGAGCGATGCACAAGCGGGCCGGGAAAATAGTATCATGTGAAATCCTGTTCTCTTGCAGCTTTGCATGGACCCCAGAGAATCTCTTTTTCTTCATCCATGTAATGTAACTCAAATCTGGGTACAGATTCACCAGCTGTCCAACACACAGCAAGGTTTTCTTCTGCCTGGCCAAACTGAGCAGGTAATCCCTTGAACCCATGCCATCCAACACCATCATGATTGCACTAGGAGCCTCTGGGTTAACCAACCTTCCACAAGTTGCCACCCAGTAAGCCTTTTGAATATGAAAGAGCCAATTTATTTATTTATTCTATTTATTTAGTTTTTGTTAAACGGGTAGGTGCACTAGCCATAAAATGACTATTTTCAGGCACGACCCGGGAGAGTACAACAAAAAGAGAACAGTTGAACAACAGCAACATGGGTACAATAATACAAATAGAAGAACAGTACAGCAGTACTACAAAAATACAATGGGTAGAAACAACAAAAAATAATAGCAAGCATTATATAGATAATGGCAGTAAGATATATAATAAGTGCAGAAACCACGGGCCCGACCTGTGGAGTGAAAGGGTTAATAAGATAGTAAGGTTATATAGAGAGAAATGTGAGGAATGTTCAAACATAACAAGAAAGACTGACAGAAGGAAGGTCAGGGGTGGTAACTAGCAAAACAACAGTGGATAGTCAGCAACAAGGTTCGAGAAGGAAGAGAGCTAGTAGTCAAGAAGTTATTTACAAAGATAAGGAAAAATATGGGGAGGGGAAGAGGAAACAGTCTTGAAGCTGGATTAGAGCAGGGGTGACATTACTGGTAAGTCTCAGGAGCTTCAGGTTGGGTCAAAGCATGTACAAGCATCAGCTAAGGATAGATAACAATGATATTCACTTTTAAATCCAAAGTGAGACTGAGACAGCCAGAGGTTGAGTGGTAGAGCATTCCATAGCCTGGGAGCAGAGAATTGGAAGGCCCCTGTGCCTTTAGTCGTCCGATATCTTGGAACATAGAGCAAGGATTTGTCAGCTGATCGCAGGCCATGGGAGGATGGTTGAGGGACCAACAACGCCGCCAGCTGGGATTTTTTTTTCCCTGGATGATAGAGTCCATTAGTGATCCAAGGTAGTATTGTCTACTGGCAGAGGGTGAGAGCCAATTCAGATCCTTATAAAGAAGGCAGTGATGTTTGAGTCAAGGCGACGAAGAGACAAATTGGCATATATTGTTATAAGTTACGTCCCATTTTAGTAGGGAGGTTTTATGGGCAGAGGTAAGAATAGAGGCACCATAAGTAAGGGTTGGGAGCAGAATACTGCGCAATTGCTAATTTGGCTGAGGGTGTAAGCATGTAGCTCGTTTTGTAAGCTACTCCCAGTTTTGAGTTTACAGCTTTGCACGAGGACTGAATGTGAAGATTAAAATCCAGGGACTGGTCCAGCAAGATCCCAAGGTACTTGAAGGAAGTAACATTTTCAAGTGGAAATCCTCCTGGGTGAAGAACCTCCAGCAAACTAGAACAGGCCTTAATCTTCGGTGAGGAACCTAGGAGCATGGCTTTCGTTTTCTTTTTATTTAGTACAAGCTTACGGTCTAGTAGCCAGTCTAAGACCTTATTAAAGTCTGAAGTAAGTGATGTGCTTATGCAGGCAATACTAGCAGAACTAGTATAGATGATCAGGTCATCAGCGTAGAGAATAGCTGAGCAGGATTCCAGGACCTCAGCTGCATTGTTGATAAAAATTGAGAACAGAAGGGGCCCAAGGATAGAGCCCTGGGGGACCCCAAGGTTGATAGTGGACGTGCTGGACAGGGAGGAGTTAAATTTGACAGCTTGCAACCTGTTTGACAGGTAGCTACAGAACCAGTCCACAACAGGGGTAGAGAAATGGAATTTATGGAGAGTGGAGAGAAGCAGGGGATGGTCTACAAGGTCGAAAGCCTTAGTGAAGTCAATGAAGATGGCACCTGTGAGTTTTTCAGAATCCATGTTGGACAGAATATCAGTAGTTAGTTGAAGAAGAGCCATGGTGGTGCTATGACCTTTTCTGAAACCATGCTGGGTGTCTGAGAGGAGATTGTAGCATGTAAGGTAGTCAGTGGTCTGTGATGCAACTATTTTCTCTAGGATCTTGCTAAGGACAGAGAGAATTGCTATAGGTCTGTAATTGGCCATGTCCTTTGGGTCACCTTTTTTAAAGACAGGCATTACTCTTGCAGTTGGAAAGAGAGTCCTCAAACTGCTGTTCTAACCAATCTTTTAAAAACAAGACAAGGTGGTCTCCTTCACTGTGTTCCGGCACTCTCAGGACATGGACGTTGAGTGCTCTTGCTGGGTTCTCCAAGGACTCCAACCAGGCTTTTAAATATGAGTTTTCTTTCAGAATATTAGCTGCTGCTCCCATGGTGGCCTCAGAATGCTTCTTAGACTTTGTCATCTCCATTTGGACCATTACCATTTCGGTTTCGATGGTGCTCACTCTATTAGTTAGAGAATCAAATTTGTCTGACAAACCGGAGACTGTATGAATGAGGCAAGAAATCTTTTGCCCCAAGCTCTGCAGCATTTCTTCCTTCTCTTCCACTGTTGCTGAAGCAGAGTCTCTGAGAGCAGACCTCATGGTCAGATGGCCAGGGAGAGATTTATTTTTATCTCCTTGGTTTTGCTGTCGATCTTTATGTGGGTTGCCCATTTTAACGCAGACTCCCACTTTTACCAGTAGATCAGCAAAAATCTTTAATTCCTGCCCAAATACAGTACTTAATACTTGAATTTCTATGCCAGCTCACTGGTGCAGCAGCAAAGTGTCCGTCTGCAGTGCCAACATCCTGGGTTCGGAATGGACCTGGGAGTCTGAGGGTGCAGCCGGGAGAGGGATTCAGCGCTCTACGGACTGCTCCTCCGGGGGAAGGAAGAGTGTTTTGGCAATGAGGACCCCTGGCAGAGGCTGGAGGTCCTGCATGGCTGGCAACATATGTTTCAGTGGGGCGGACGCTGGCGTCATTGCACATCCCCGCCCCCAGGGAGAAAAACTACTGAAAAACTCTCAGCCAAAAATGATGGCCCCACTCTGCTGCCACTCCCCACTCAGACTGTTGTCCACTGGGGGTCCTGCTCCCATGACCCCTCCCTGGGGGGGTAAGCCAGGGCTTCACAACCCATGTTCCTGAGGAGGGGTCTCCCGCCCAGTGGCCCTGTAAGGCAGGGGATCCTGGAGATAGGGGAGTGGTAGGTGGAGTTGGGGACCAGAGCCTTCAGCCCCAATAAAACAACAACCCCCAAAAACTTGAATTTCTAGTTATAGATGTGGAGACCAAATTCTAAGCTGCCATCTTGCTCTGGCTCCACAGTACTCCCCGGCACGTCTTCTAGGCAGTTTGTTTGTCCTGATACAAAGGGAGTAGAGGGGGCATAAACCCAACTATAAGATCAGAAAGCTGCACAGGGCCCTCATCATCCACTGAAGACTGAGGAAGAAGGTGTTCATCTGGCTCTGTTTCCACTTGCCCTGTGGGTTCTGGCCCCACAACAGTGCCCTCCAGAACTGTTGATGGGCCTTCAACTTGTGCCTCAGGAGGCGGATGTGTGTCCATGCTAAGTACAACAGTAAGCTGAGCTACACTTCCCTCAGTAGAATCCAAGCTGTAAGTAGGAGCAGGATCCTCCACCACTAAAGAAGGCCTGTTTGTTCTGAATTAGGTCCAGCTCTGTGGTGCTCCTGGGCACTGGACACCATGTCTTCTTGCTCATCTCCTTCTCTAGAGGGCCGGTTGTGTACAGCCCAAGGACAGTTTCTAAAAGTACGTCCGGTTTCATGGCACGTGTTGCAGCTAATACGATTAGGGAAGCCAGTACAAATGTGTCCAATTCCCTCACACAGAGAACATTTCATTTGGTCACAGCCATTGCTCAGCTGTCTATAAGCTCCACAACGAAAACAAGATTTGGGTTGCCCTGCATAAAAAATAAAGCCTCTGTTCCGACCCATGTAGAAGCAACTGGGCAAATGTTGGATGGTCCCATTCACTTGGGGCAGGCAAACCTGAATTCTCCACCCGCCCCCGATCCATAGCTGCTCGGAATCCATGATAGGGTCAGGATTCCCTAGAACAGTACACTTAGATCTCAGCCAATGCAAGATGTCAGAGACAGAGACCCCCTCATTTTTAAACAGAATAGTAATTACTTTGAAAGCTGTTTTTTTTTCCAAAGGAAAAACAACAAAAGGAGACCACAATGGGGTATATATGACTTGCTGGTACCTAAGCCAGAAAGTTTCCAAGCCACTGGCAGTTTTGAAACTGACATCAAAGATAGAGTTGCCAGAAGTGTGGATCAAGATGTAAATATCACTAGCCTGAAACTGCAAACTGGTTTCAACAGTTGTTTCCCCACATAGATCCTGTCAAGAAAGATCTCTAACCCCCCATACTTAATCTGGACAGCATTCCTACATTTGGTAGGTTCTGGAGGAGCGTGAAACAAATCAGCATAGGTCCTAGAAGGGGGAGGGCCTGACCCAATATATAAAGTACCAGGTCTAGTCGGGGATGCCAAGCACTCAGTCATTGGAGGGGGGAAACGCCACGCCTGACGTGGTCTTCAGGTACCTGGGGTGGAAGAAGTGGCTCTTGGGCTGCTGTAACGTGCTCTCCACAGGGTGTAGCATCACCTGCAGTCCTAGCAGGATTAGTGTCGGGCAGAACCAAATTTGGGTTATGGGTAATTTCTAGAGAGGAAGGTAAATATTGAGGACTTTGGCCCTCAGAGAACAATACAGGCTCAGGAGATCCCAGTCGGCTTTCAGACACAGGGCCCAGAGAACGTCAAGGTTGCTGAGATGAGCTTTTAACCCAGCCCACCTGTTCCAGGGCCTCAGCAACAGTAAGCCCAGATGCTGAAACATTATTATCAAAAGGTAAAGGCAGAGCAGCAGCATCATCAGACAGAACTGTATCTGTTTCCACTGAAACAGTAAAAAATCCTCTCCCTCCATTTCAGAACCTACAGCCTTCTGTACCCCCGAAGTACCTTGAGAGGTCAAAACATGAGAAGGGCCCACAACTTCTGCCTGCCCTGTCACAAGCCCAGCCCTGTGGGTGCGGCAGGGCCTCCTGTCTGCAGGGATGTCCCCCTTTTTTTTGGATCTTGTGAGCAGTTGTAAGGTTTAGGAAGTGTTACCAACCTTCCTTTTCTCAGTGGGAGGGTGAAAAATGTAGTCTTGAGTCCCCCTGACTCTGTATTATGTTCTCTGGCTCAAGTCCCCCTCCTAGCTCCCAGCTGGCAGCCTCTCTGTTAATATGGTTTTTAAGATAGCTGAGCGGTTTTCTCTCTTCATTAACAAGGCGTACAGTCCTTACAAAAACCCCTCTGTTTAAAATGTTAGAACACACAACCAGACCCTAGGCAGAGCTGATAAAATTATAAAAGTTTACTTAAAAGAAAAGAAAAAAGCAACACAGTGAATGCTACAATTTGGAAGATTTGAAATGTAGACAATATGAAAAATAACTATTGAATGGTTACACAGAAAACACTATACACTCATTTCTTTTTACAGTTAATCTTTTTATTGTAATTATTGTGATTATACATACAAATACACTACATTCTCCAATATACACTTACATAAATTCTTAATGAGAGAAGGAAAAGACATGTTGTCTGAAGTATTATACAATGATATTAAATGGGAAAACAAATGCTGAGAAAACAATATGTAGCAGTACAATCTGCATGATGGAGAGAAAATATGGCAATTTATGGTTCAAGGGGTAAAAGGAGTAGATACAAGCAAGAAATATGAGCAGTCATGACTGTACTTCTATTATGTTGTAATTTAATACAAGTATGTATAAGATTGTATAAAGGAAGCACATAAAAAAGAGAAAAATATCTAAGAAAGTGAACAGGAATGAAGAGGGAAAGGGAAGAAGAAAAGAAGATAAAAAGACAGAAAGAAAGGAGATGAAAAATGAACGAAAGAGCTAGAAGCGAGATTCCAATGTGAACATATAACAACCCATGGATTAAGTGACGCTATGTGTAGACGTGTTTAAATATTTAAAATAGTCCTGCCAGCATTTACTATATAAATTAAGTCAGTCAGAGGCTAAGTGTGACATATGATCAAGGATGGCATATTGAGATAGTTGTTTGAGAATATCCGGGAAGGTGGGAATGATGTTGGATCTCCAATGCATTAGTATAAGGCATTTAACTTGAAGGAATAGTAGGGATAACCACCTATTCTGAGAATGGGATATTTTGTATGCACGAGCACTGAAAATACCAAGTATGCAATGTTTTGGATCTAATGCAAAGGATAGACCAATCACTTTCATTGCAAAGAAATGATTATGACGCCAAAGATTGTGTATGGGAGGACAATGCCATAAAATATGTAGCAAATTGCCATTGGGGGAGTTACAGCACCAACATTTATTGTTGTTCATTAAGCCCATTTTTTGCAAATCTCAGGAGTTCTGTACCATAGATGCAGAATTTTGGTTTGTATGAGTTAACTGTGATTATCCTTGAAAGATTTATGGCAGGATTATACACTATTATTTCTAAACTATACCTTGAATTGGTGCTTAGAGTCCAGAAAATATCAAGTGTCCTTTCTAGAGGAAAATTCTCTCTCTTGTTGATGAAAGTTCACTAAGCAACAGATTGTAGCAAGTTTGTGATGAAAGTCAGTTCTGTGAAGATCCTTTCAGACAACCCCGTGGGCATGGCAGGACGTCCTGTTTTCAGGGAGGTTCCCCCTTTTTTGGAACTCATGAGCAGTTGTAGGCCATCTGCATTCCCATTCTTAGACCAAGCCCTATAGGTAACCTCCATGTCATAAACCTGCAAGGCAATACTCCATCTCAGAAGTTTCTTATTTGTTTTCCCCATTTGGCCCAACCATACTAATGGGTTGTGGTTTGTTTGGACCTTAAAATGCCTCCCATAAACGTATGGTTCCAGCTTCTTCAGTGCCCAAACTAAGGTGAGGCATTCTTTTTTTACTGTTGAATAAGCTTGTTCATTTGGAAGCAGCTTCTTGCTTAAGTATACAACGGGGTGCTCTTTCCCCTGAGTGGATACTTGGCTGAGAACTGTCCCTATTCCCACATCTGAGGCATCCATTTGCACCACAAATAGTCTATTGTAGTCTAGGCTGGCCAGCACTGGGACCCTACACAGTGAGGGTTTTAGCTGTGTGAAGGCCTGCTCACAGGATGGGTCCCATTTTACCCTCCTAGGCTTTTTCTTTGTCAATAACCCAGATAATGGAGGTGCCAGGGAGCTGTAGTTGGGTACACATTTCCTATAATACCCAGCTGTCCCAAGAAAGCTCCTATCTTGTCTCTAGGTTTCAGGGATGGGCCATGCTGCAGTCACCTCTATTTTTGCATGGTTTGGGCAAAGTTGGCCTTGCTCCACCACATGTCCCAAATAAGTGACGTCTGCCATGGCCACCTGGCACTTTTCTACCTTCATAGTCGGACCTACGTCCTGCATTCAGCTAAACACCTCCTTCAGGTGTGTCAGGCGTTCCTCCCAGCTATGGCTAAAAATAGCAACATTATCCAGGTGGGCGACTGTAAAGTCCTCCGTATCTTGTAACACCAGATTTACTAACCACTGGAATGTAGCAGGGGCATTTTTCATCCCAAAGGGCATGACCTTGAACTCGAATAGGCTGACTGGGGTGATGAATGCTGACCTTTCCCTAGCCCTGTCAGTGAGTTCCACCTACCAGTACCCCTTTGTCAAGTCTACTGTAGTTAAGTATGTCACCCCTCCCCAGTTTGTCAGCAGTTCGTCCATGCATGGCATTGGGTGGGCATCAGATTTCATGATGGTGTTAAGCCCACGATAATCTATGTAGAACCATGTAGCTCATCCAGTTTTGGTACAAGGACTACAGGTGAGGCCCAGGGGCTGTGGGATTTCTGAATCACCCCTAGATCCAGTATCTCCCCCACCTCCCTCCTAATATCCTTGAGGACTGTCTCTGACACCCAGTAAACTGTTCTACGTAAGGGTGCTTGGGTCCCTGTGTCTATGCCATGCACCACTAGCGGTGCCATCCAGGCTTTGCTGTAAATAAAGGGGCAAATTCTGCAAAATGGTCCTCGATTCTTGGGCCTGCCCAGGTGTTAACTGGGGTGACAGTGTGATGGTCTCTACAGAT
Organism: Neoceratodus forsteri; assembly: GCA_016271365.2. Lineage (NCBI taxonomy): Eukaryota > Metazoa > Chordata > Ceratodontiformes > Ceratodontidae > Neoceratodus > Neoceratodus forsteri. The sequence goes on from CM028132.1 coordinate 608,342,133, forward strand.
GATGCCTGCTTACTCTTGGCTAATAAGTTGAGAAGGGCGTCTTCCTCACCTAGCTCCTCTCCCAGACTGCAATCCACAAGGACCATGTCAGCCCTATTAAAGTATGGCTTCATTATGTTTACTTGATACATCCTGTGGGTGTGTTTTCAGTCAGGTAACTCCACAATGTAATTAACATTGTTTACCTCCTGGACTACCTTGCATGGCCCCGCCCACTCAGCTTGCAGCTTGTCCTTCCGGACTGGGATTAGAACTGTTACCTAACATCCTGCCCCATACGAATGAGTTCTGGCTCCACGATCGTACCAGGTCTTTTGTTTTTGCTGGGCATTTGCCAGGTTGCTCTGGTCCACATCCATATGCTCCTTCAGCATCTCCCTGAATTTTAACACATAATCTGCTATGGGAGTCCCCTGGGTGGCATGCTTACCTTCCTAGTCTTCTCATATTAAATCTAGGGACCCCCTCACCCTGCGTCCATACAACAGCCTGAAGGGTGAAAACCCGATCGACTCTTGTGGCATTTCCCTGTAAGCAAACGGCAGGTGGGGCAGGAATTTCTCCAAGTCCCACCCATGATATTCTGCAAATGCCATAAGCATAGCTTTTAGGGTCCCATTAAATCTCTCTATGAGACCATTGGCTTGTGGGTGGTAAGGCATCATGCACCTCTGTATGACACCCCACTTCTCCCACAAACACTTCATTAGGTCCAACATAAAGGTACCCTTGATCAGAGATAACCTCTTGTGGAAACCCAACATGGGAGAAAATCCCCAACAATGCATCGGCCACCTTGTCTGCCTTAAGGGAGGACAGCGCAATGGCTTCGGGATAGCGGGTAGCATAATTGACGACTGTCAATATATACTTTTCCCCAAGGAATGTGGGGTATTAAAAGGACCCACAATATCCATTCCAACCTTCTGAAATGGCTCCTCCACAAATAGTAAGGGAATCAGGGCAGTCTTGGCTTTTCTTCCAGCCTTCCCTATTTCCTGACACCAGTGACAGGATTTGCAGTATTCCTTCACCTGCTTGGTAATATCGGACCAATAGAAACTGTGGGCTAAGCGCTGCATAGTACAAGCAATGCCCAAATGTATGGACATGGGAATATCATGAGCCACCTTGAGCAGTAACTCATGATACCTCTGGGGAACAACCAGCTGCCTGCCGATCACCCCTCCCTCTGTCCTGATGTCCTGTATGTGTATAAACAGTCCATTGTCCCAATACACCCTATCTTTTCCATCACCCCCCCATGTCCCATCAGAGTCTGCTCATGACCTCAGCTTCTCTAAGTTAGGGTCTGCGCGTTGTGCTGCTGCTAAGTCTTCCCACTTACCCAGAGCATGGGGTATATCCCCATCATTTCCCAAATTGAGGTCCACAGCTGTGGCAGTAGGAGACTCAGTATCACAACCTTCCCCCTCCTCCAGGCTATGTGTCACCCCTTTCTCCTGAGAGCAAACTCCAGTAACAGTTTGGATAACTGCCCGTAGGGAAAGTTTCATCCCCCTGTTATCACCCTCTTTTACAGGAGCCATAGGCTGGCTGTCCTGTCTCCCAACCTCTCATGTCTGAATTTCTGTGGGGTCCCAAAGATCACAGGGGCCCCTGTCCTTTTGGCTCTGGGTCACAACACAAACCACTCCCTGTGGAACATCATTCCCCACAATAACATCCATAATGAGTTTGTCGGCTACAGCCACCTTCCTTACCCCTTCACCTGCATCTCCCCAATCCAGGATAACACTGGTTAATGAGTAGGTTTTCTTTTTCCCAGTGTAATCCCTCACAGAAACAAACTGATTTGGCATCATTTGTTCAGCCCCCACCAAATCCACTTTCACCAGGGTAAGAGATGCACCGGTGTCCCTTAGCCCTCTAGTCTGTACCCCATTCACCGTAATTGGGTGAATATGCGCCCTCATATTTTTAGGGATAGCATCAGAGATAGAGTTGGCAACTGTCTCAGTCTGTACAGACCTTTTTACATTTTGGGCCTTCTTAGGACACTGCCTAGAAATTTGGCCTGGCTTTTTACAATACCAGCATTCATAAGTTTTCTTGTCCCCAAACTCTCTTTTGGGTGGTTTCCTTCTTTCTGCAGAGACACTGTTGTTTTTGGTTGTCCAAAATGCCCACTTTTTCCTTTTTCCCCCGAATTTCCTGCTCCCCCATTTCCCTTGAGAACAAGCCTGCTTCGATCCGCCATCTCTGCAGCCTGTTTGGCAGTCTTTGGAGCTTGATCCCGCGGCCAAAGCTTTACATCGGGTGAGCAAATCCATTAAAACTGTTCAAGTAATACCACCTCTTTAATAGCTTCAACAGAATTTGCTTTCAACCCCTCCCACCAGTGTTTTAAATATTGATGCTGTTTAGTGGCTATTTCCTCAAAGCTAATTTCCGGCCCCTTATGTAGTTTCCGGAATTTTGCTATGTATACATCAGGGTTCAAATCATATTTTTTAATAATGCAGTTTTTAATTTATCAAAATCTTTACTTACTGCCGGGCGACAGAGGGCCGATCTTCCAGCAGGATGTCTTCTAGATCAGCGCTACATTATAACATGAAAAGAACCCTATTTTATTATTTTAAATTCAAAAAGAACGAACGAAAAGCTTAAAATCGTATTCTGGAACTCCTCAGCTTTCTAATCTACTGCCAGTCCTACCTCGCAGGTTGGTGTTCCTTCTCGGGCCATTACAAGACATGGGGAAAACAAGACCAACGGGTGCTGGAGCGTCTAAAACAGTTGGAGCTAAACAGGGGCAGGCCCGAGAAGGAACAGCAACCTACGAGGTAGGACTGGCAGTAGATGCCTCACAAGCTCCTCTGTGGCAGCAAATTTTAGCGACAGTAAAATCTGTGGATAGCAAAATGGAGCGCACTCTATCAAAATTAGAGATGCATGATGTTGCCATAAAAGAACTTAATGGGACTGTTGCTGAAGCGGATAAATGCTCCATCTCCACACAGGCAGCTGTCTCCTCCCTAACTAAAGAGAACGCGCAACTATGGGGTCGGCTAGAGGCCCTAGAGAACGAGACTCGTGCTAGCAATTTGAGATTAGTTGGAGTCCCAGAGGGAGTTGAGGGTGCTAATCTTCTGCCCTTTCTGACTGCTTGGATGAAGGACACTATTCTGATCTCGGAGAATTTTGATTGGGGCAATCTTAGAAGAGCATATAGAGCTAACCCTCGGGTGAGGCCTACAGCTACAGACCAACCATGCACGGTGTTAGTGCATATGATGGAAATGGAGATTCGAGACCAACTACTTACAGCGGCTAGATCAGTCTACCCGATCGATATTGAAGGGCATGATATAAAAAATGTTCCCAGACCTTTCATACCAAACAAGAGCTCATCGTAAACAGTTTGATGGTATTCGACAGAAGCTTTGGGTCCCGGGAATTGTGCACTCTTTTCTTTTACCAGCACGGCTGCGGATAATCTATGGGGGGAAAAGTTGGCAGTTCAACTTTTACAAGGATGCCAGGCGCTGGATGGAGAAAATTGAGAAGGAGTTCTCAACAAAAACAGACGGAGTGATAGAGGAAGTGGATTCGGACAATGACTGAATTTGTGTCACTAAAGTTGGAGATTTTACTGTATCTTACTCTATATTAATGTTTGAGCATTAAGGGGCTTTTGGGTATTAGTTCCTCCCTTAATAATGGAGGGACATTTATTTTCTGGCTATGTTTGACTCTCACGCATATGGCAGTCCACTAATTTACAGTGATTGGGAATCTACCAATTATGGTAAATTTTTCCTTTTTACGTGCTGGGAATACAGTGGACCTAATTATAACCTTTCATGATGAGAGGAAAAGTGGGATGAGTATAGTCCTATGTGCACAGTTAGATAAAGGATCCTCTGATAGTTAAGGGGGATATTGTTAAGCTTCTTTCTACTATTATCTGGTTTAGCTAAGAAATATGGGGGGTTCTTCTCATGTATTTTTAATGTGGTGCAATTTCTATGAAGCATATCATCTTTGTTTGTTCCACACTCACCTGGATAAATAGCAGTCCTTTAGGATTGCAGTTTGTTTATTTTCCTGATGCTACTACCTAAATTGGACATTCCACTGCTATGGAAACGGTTAGCACTATGGGACTTTAATCGTGTACACTTTTGGTAACCCTCATTTCCTGCTGTTAAAGATTACAAGGGAAGATAAATGTATATCAAATGTAATGGAAATGTATATCTCTGAGTGCCTTGTATGAGGAAATCTATGTATTGTTTTATTCCTAAAGCAATAAACATAAAGTTTAAAAAAAAATCTTTACTTACTGCCAGCATTGTCCATCTGCCCCAATGCCTCCCTCCCCTTGTCAGTAAGCAATGGAGATAATTGAAAGCTCCAGGTCTCTTTGGGTAGGCTGGCATGGATACAGACCTTTTCAAATAAATTCAAAATCATGTACATATCCTTCCCCTCTTAAAACTCAGCCATCAATTTTCAATTTAATTCGTACCCCAGCCCAGGAGTTTCAGACCCACCCCACCATTTACCTTTTCGGGTGTCGTTAGGGTTGCTGTCTGTTAGAGCTTCAGCTTTTCCAGCTCAAACTCCCTCTGGGGTTGTTGTTCATCTCTTTGGTGCTGATTTTCCTCCACCTCTCTCTGGTGCTACCTTTCTTCTGCCATTCTTGCTTTGCCTTTTCTGTAGTTCCATCTCAGACCTTTTTTGTTCCAGCTCAAGCTGTTTCAACTGCATCTGCAGTCTTCTCAACTCCAGCCCGTTGTCTGTGGATAGCTCCTGCTCCTCTGGGCATCCTTATTTACCACCTGTGGTTCCAATCGCGGTGGGGCTTCCTCAGTCTCAGCTGTCATAAGGGCCTCTGTGAGCTGCTTTTTATTTTTGTTCTCACTGGGAATTCCCTTTTCTACACAGACCTTCCTCAGCTGTTCCAGATTCATGGTGCTGTACTGTGAAGACATTCTTCTTCTACACTATACTACTCTTGCTCAAAAAAAGGAAAAATTCAAACAGGATAGGGTCTTATTGACTGCAACAAATTTCTTTTTTCCCCTTTCCAAATTCTGCATTCTGTTGTGTGATGGTTTTTTTAAGACCATCCCAAATCACACCACTGCCACCAAATCTGTCATGAGCTAAGCCCCGTGGGCATGGCAGGATGTCCTGTTTTCAGGGAGGACTCCTTTTTATGGAACTCATGAGCAGTTGTTGGGTTCAGGAAGAGTTACCAACCTTCCTTTTCTCAGTAGGAGGGTAGAACTGTAGACTCGAGTCCCCCTGTCTCTGTGCTACATTCTCTGGTTAGAATCCCCTCCCAGCTCCTAGCTGGCAGACTCTGTGCAAATATGGTTCTTAGAATAGTGGAGCAGATATTATCCTCGTTAGCAAGGCTTACAGTCCTTACAAAATCCCCTCTGTTTAAAATGTTATAACATACAACCAGTCCCCAGACAGAGTTGATAAGAAAATTATAAAAGTTTACTTAAAAGGAAAAAAAAGCAACACAGTAAATTCTACAATTTGGAATATTTGAAATGCAGACAATATGAAAAATAACTATAGAATGGTTATACAGTAAACACTATACACTGTTATTTCTAAACTATACTTTGAATTGGTACTTAGAGTCCAGAAAATATCAAGTGTGCTTTTAAGAGGAAAATTCTCTCTCTTGTTGATGAAAGTTCACTAAGCAACAGAGTGTAGCAAGTTTGTGATGAAAGTCAGTGCTCTGAAGATCCTTTTAGACATCCCCGTGGGCGCGGCAGGACTTCCTGTTTTCAGGGAGGTCCCACATTTTTGGAACTCTTGACCAGTTGTAGGCCATCTGCGTTGCCATTCTTAGACCGAGGCCTATGGGTAATCTCCATGTCATAAGCCTGCAAGGTGATATGCCATCTCAGGATTTTCCCATTTATTTTTCCCATTTGGCCCAACCATACTAACGGATTGTGGTCTGTTTGGACCTTAAAATGCCTCCCATAAACATATGGTTCCAGTTTCTTCAGCGCCCAAACTAAGGCGAGGCATTCTAGTTCTACTGCTAAATAAGCTTATTCACGTGGAAGCAGCTTCTTGCTTAATTACAATGGGATGCTCTCTCCCCTGAGTGGATACTTGGCTGAGGACTGCCCTATTCCCACATCTGAGGCAGCCGTTTGCACCACAAATAGTCTATTGTAGTCTAGGCTGGCCAGCACTGGGACCCTACACAGTGAGGGTTTTAGCTGTGTGAAGGCCTGCTCACAGGCTGGGTCCCATTTTACCCTCCTAGGCTTTTTCTTTGTCAATAACCCAGATAAAGGAGGTGCCAGGGAGCTGTAGTTGGGTACACATTTCCTATAATACCCAGCTGTCCCAAGAAAGCTCCTGACTTGCCTCTGGGTTTTAGGCATGGGCCATGCTGCAATTGCCTCTCTCTTTTTGCTTGGTTTGGGCAGAGTTGGCCTTGCCCCACCATTTGTCCCAAGCAAGTGACCTCTGCCATGGCCACCTGGCACTTTTCTTCCATAATAGTCAGACCTGCAGCTTCTTTTCTACTAAACACCTCCTTCAGGTGTGTCAGGTGTTCCTCCCAGCTATGGCTAAAAATAGCAATATCATCCAGGTGGGCGACTGCAAAGTCCTCCATATCCTGTAACACCAGATTTACTAACCATTGGAATGTAGCAGGGGCATTTTTCATCTCAATGGGCATGACCTTGTGCTCAAATAGGCTGACTGGGGTGATGAATGCTGACATTTCCCTAGCTCTGTCAGTGAGTTCCACCTACCAGTACCCCTTTGTCAGGTCTACTGTAGTTAAGTATGTTGCCCCCCCCCCAGTTTGTCCAGCAATTCATCCGTGGGTGGCATTGGGTGGGTGTCCGATTTCATGATGGTGTTAAGCCCACGATAATCTACACAGAGCTGTGTAGTTCCATCCAGTTTTGGTACAAGGACTACAGGTGAGGCCCAGGGGCTGTGGGATTTCTGAATCACCCCTAGATCCATTATCTCCCCCACCTCCCTCCTAATATCCTCAAGAACTGTCTCTGACACCTGGTAAGCTGTCCTATGTATGGGTGCTTGGGTCCCCGTGTCTATGTCATGCACCACTAGCGGTGTCCATCCAGACTTTGCTGTAAATAAAGGGTCAAATTCCTGCAAAATAGCCCTCAGTTCTTGGGCCTGTCCAGATGTCAACTGGGGCAACAGCGTGATGGTCTCCACAGATGATGCCTGCTTACTCTTGGCTAATAAGTCAAAAAGGGGGTCTTCCTCACCTAGCTCCTCCCCAAGACTGCAATCCGCAAGGACCATGTCAGCCCTATTAAAGTATGGCTTCATTATGTTTACATGATACATCCTGTGAGTGTGTTTTCAGTCAGGTAACTCCACAATGTAATTAACATTGTTTACCTGCTGGACTACCTTGTATGACCCGGCCCACTCAGCTTGCAGCTTGTCCTTCTGGACTGGGATTAGAACCATTACCTAACATCCTACCCAGTACGAGTGAACTCTGGCCTTGTGATTGTACCAAGTCTTTGGTTTTTGCTGGGCAGCTGCCAGGTTGCACTGGGTCATGCATGTAAGCTCTTTCAGTGCCTCCCTGAATTTTAACACATACTCCCCTATGGGAGTCCCCTGGGTGGCATGCTTACCTTCCCAGTCTTCTCGTATTAAATCTATGGGCCCCCTCACCCTGCGTCCATACAAGAGCTCGAAGGGTGAAAATCTGATCGACTCTTGTGGTATTTCCCCCGCAGGCAAATGGCAGGTGGGGCAGGTATTTCTCCCAGTCTTGCCCATGCTTTTCTGCAAATGCCATAAGCATAGCTTTTAGGGTCCCATTAAATCTCTCCATAAGACCATTGGCTTGTGGGTGGTAAGGTGTCGTGCACCTCTGTACGACACCACACTTCTCCCACAAACACTTCATTAAATCCGACATAAAGGTACCCCCTTGATCAGAGATAACCTCCTGAGGAAACCCAGCATGGGAGAAAAAAAAAAGTGTCTGCCACCTTGTCCGCCTTAAGGGAGGACAGCGCAATGACTTCAGGATAGCGGGTAGCATAATCAGTGACTGTCAATATGTACTTTTTCCCCAAGGAACTTGGGGTATTCGAAGGACCCACAATATCCATTCCAACCTTCTGAAATGACTCCTCCACAACTGGTAAGGGAATCAGGGCAGCCTTGGCTTTGATTCCAGCCTTCCATATTTCCTGACACCGGTGACAGGATTTGCAGTATTCCTTCACCTGCTTGGTAATATTGGACCAATAGAAACTGTGGGCTAAGCGCTGCATAGTACAAGCAATGCCCAACTGTATGGACATGGGAATATCATAAGCCACCTTGAGCAGTAACCTGTGATACCTCTGGGGAACTACAAGCTGCCTGCTGATCACCCCTCCCTCTGTCGTGATGTCCAGTGCCTACAACAGTCCATTGTCCCAATATACCCTATGTTTTCCGTCTCCCCACTGTGTCCCATCAGACTCTGCTTAGGCTCTCAACTTTTCTAGACTAGGGTCCGTGCTTTGTGCTGCTGCTAAGTCTTCTCACTTACCCAGAGCATGGGGCACGCCCCCATCATTTCCCAAATTGAGGTCCACAACTGTGGCAGTAGGGGACTCAATATCACGACCTTCCCCCTCCCCCGGGCTATGTGTTGCCCTTTTCTCCTGAGAGCAAACTCCAGTAGCAGTTTGGTTAACTGCCTGTAGGGGAAGTTCCATCCCCCTGTTATCACCCTCTTTTACAGGAGCCACAGGCTTGCTGTCCTGTCTCCTAACCTCTCCTGTCTGAATTTCTGTGGGTTCCCAAAGATTACAGGGGCCCCTATCCTTTTGGCTCTGGGTCACAACACAAACCACTCCCTGTGGAAGATCATTCCCCACAATAACATCCATAATGAGTTTGTCGACTACAGCCACCTTCCTTACTCCTTTATCTGCATCTCCCCAATCCAGGATAACACTGGCTAATGGGTAGGTTTTCTTTTTCCCAGTGTAATCCCTCACAGAGGCAAACTGATTTGGCAGTATTTGTTCAGCCCCCATCAAATCCCCTTTCACCAGGGTAAGAGATGCTCCCGTATCCCTTAGCCCTCTAGTCTTTACCCCATTCACCATAACTGGGTGAATGTGCACCCTCATACTTTTAGGGATAGCATCAAAGATAGAGTTGGCAACTGTCTCAGTTTGTACAGGCCCTTTTACATTTTGGGCCTTCTTAGGACACTGCCTAGAAATATGGCCTGGCTTTTTATAATACCAGCATTCATCATTTTTCTTGTCCCCAAACTCTCTTTTGGGCACTGGGTGGTTTCCTTCTTTCTGGAGAGGCACAGTGATTTTTGGTTGTCCAAAATGCCCACTTTTTCCTTTTTCCCATGAATTTTCTGCTCCCTCATTTCCCTTGAGAGCAGCCCTGCTTCAAGCATAGCGGTCTGCCATCTCTGCAGCCTGTTTGGCAGTCTTTGGATCTCGATACTCCAGCCAAAGCTTTAGATTGGGTGAGCAAATCCAATAAAACTGTTCAAGTAATACCACCTCTTCAATAGCTTCAACAGAATTTGCTTTCACCCACTCCCACCAACGTTTTAAATATTGATGCTGTTTAGTGGCTATTTCCTCAAAGCTCATTTCCAGCCCCTTACGTAGTTTCCAGAATTTTGCTCTGTATGCATTGGGGTTCAAATCATGTTTTTTTAATAATGCAGTTTTTAACTTATCAAAATCTTTACTTACTGTCAACATTGTCCATCTGCCCCAGTGCCTCTCTCCCCTTGCCAGTAAGTAGTGGAGATAGTTGAAAGCTTCAGATCTCTTTGGGTAGATTGGCCAGGATACAGACCTTTTCGAATGAATTCAAAAACATGTCCATATCCTCCCCATCTTAAAACTCATCCATCAGTTTTGCATTTAATTTGTACCACAGCCCAAAAGTTTCAGACCCACCCCCACCACTTATCTGCTTGGGTGTCATTGGTGTTGCTGTCTGTTGGAGCTTCAGCTTTTCCAGCTCGAACTCCCGCTGGCGTTGCTGTTCATCTCTTTGGCACTGCTTTTCCTCCACCTTTCTCTGGTGCTGCCTTTCCTCCACCAGTCTCTGGCTCTGCCTTTCCTGTAGTTCCATCTCAAACCTTTTTTGCTCCAGCTCAAGCTGTTTCTCCTGCATCTGCAGCCTCCTCAACTCCAGCTCCTTGTCTGTGGATAGCACTTGCTCCTCTGGGCATCCTTATTCACCACCTGTGGTTCCAATCGCGGTGGGGCTTCCTCAGTCTCAGCTGTCATAAGGGCCTCTGTGAGCTGCTTTTAATTTTTGCTCTCACTGGGAATTCCCTTTTCTACACAGATCTTCCTCAGCTGTTCCAGATTCATAGTGCTGTACTGGGAAGAGATTCTTCTTCTATACTATGTTACTCTTGCACAAAAAAAGAAAAAATTCAAACAGGATAGAGTCTTACTGTCTCCAACAAATGTATTTTTCTCGCTTTCCAAATTCTGCCCTCTGTTGTGTGATGGTTTTGTAAGACCATCCCAAATCACACCACTACCACCAAATCTGTCACGAGCCCAGCCCGATGAGCATGGCAGGATGTCCTGTTTTCAGGAAGAACCCCTTTTTATGGAACTTGTGAGCAGTTGTAGGGTTCAGGAAGAGTTACCAACCTTCCTTTTCTCAGTGGGAGTGTAGAACTGTAGCCTTGAGTCCCCCTGACTCTGTGCTACGTTCTCTGGTTAGAATCCCCCTCCCAGCTCCCAGCTGGCAGACTCTGTGCAAATATGTTTTTTACGATAGTGGAGCTGATATAATCTTCATTAGCAAGGTGTATGGTCCTTACAAAACCCTTCTGTTTAAAATGTTAGATCACACAACCAGACCCCAAGCAGAGCTGATAAGAAAATTATAAAAGTTTACTTAAAAGAAGAAAAAAGCAATACAATAAATTCTGCAATTTGGAAGATTTTAAATGCAAGCAATATGAAAAATAACTATTGGATGGTTATACAGAAAACACTATACACTGTTATTTCTAAACTATACCCTGAATTGGTGCTTAGAGTCCAGAAAATATCAAGTGTCATTTTGAGAGGAAAATTCTCTCTCTCTTGTTGATGAAGGTTCATTAAGCAACAGATTGTTGCAAGTTTTTAATCAAAGCCAGTTCTCTGAAGATCCTTTTAGACAATCCAGGTGTTTTATTTATTTATTTGGTATTCAGGAAAGACCTTTGAGTGCAAGCTCTTTTACAAAGGTTCCACGTAAGGTTAACAAAAAACAGGAGATGAGTTACAGTATTCAAACACCTCGAAAAATAACAATTGGTTACAATATTACAGTAATTTATCACTAGGCAAGTACAGTTCATCACACAGTAATAAAACATATATTTACAATTTTTAGTGCATATCTCTGGTTTCATGGGTTTGGTTATGCAAAAGTGAGTGAGATAGCGAGCAGTGGTGAGAGAACATGGGGGGAAGCAGCCTCAGGATAGGGCCTTGTCGAGATATAAAGTTGAGATTGTGGCTGTTGGGTGAGGGGGGAGAGGGTGAGGGATAAGAGGGGGACACCAGGGTGGAGAAGTGCAAGACTAAGGTAGGGGCAGGGGGTGGTAAGATGCTTTGAGCGCAAGTTCTTTTACAAGGGTTCCATGTCAGGTTAACAAAAAACAGAAGATGAGTTACAGTATTCAAACACCTCGAAAAATAACAATTGGTTACAATATTACAGTAATTTATCACTAGACAAGTACAGTTAATCACACAGTAATAAAACATATATTTACAATTCTTAGTGCATATCTCTGGTTTCGTGGATTTGGTTATGCAAAAGTGTGTGAGATAGCGAGCAGTGGTGACAGAACATGGGGGAAGCAGCCTCAGGATAGGGCCTTGTTGAGATATTAAGTTGAGATTGTGGCTGTTGGGAGAGGGGGGAGGGATAAGAGGGGGGCACCAGGGTGGAGAAGTGCAAGACTAAGGACTAAGGTAGGGGCATGGGGTGGAAAGGTGCTAGAGCTGAAAAGGGCTCACAGGTCAAGATGTGAGAAATGTGAGTGGGCAGGTGCCGAAGGAGTACGGGAGTCTGTTGTGGTGGGTGGACACTAGCAGATCAGAGGGGAGAGGTGCTACAGCCTTGCCATAGTGCAACTAGGAGGGCTGTGTAGTCAGGTGGGCAGGCCATCAGAGGCAGTCACACTCTGTGATTGATTTAAGGCACTGTCTGAGGCCATTTTTGAATTGAGCCAGGCATTTGGAGACCATGATGGGTGCAGGGATTTCATTAAGCCACAGGGGGGGCCCGATAGGTGAAGGCACATTGCCCAAGTACGGTTCGACGGAAGGGTGTAAACAGGGCTCCTCTCATCCTACCTCTAGTGAGGTGCAAGGTGTCGGTTGGCACAAAAATGTTAGCTACATAGGAAGGGTTTTTACCCAGTAGTGCCTTCTTCCCCAGTAGGCAGGTTTGGAACTTGATCCTGTTCCTAAGTAGCAGTCAATTAGTCTGTTCATACAGAGAGCAGGTATGTGTGCAATGATCTGCAGCCAGGGTGAGCCTGCAAGCTTTGCTGAGCACAATCTGGATCCTCTTGAGTGCTGTTTCCATTGCTGCCCCATAGACCACCACTCCATAGTCGATTGTTGATAGGATGGAGCTGGAGACAGACAGGCGGAGGGTGTGAGGTATTTCCTGTGCCTATATAGGACACCTATTTTGGTGTTTACTGCCCTGCCCACAGAGTCAATGTGCTGCATGAATGTGAAGGTGTCATCTAGAATGATCCCCAGGTACTTAAACAAGTTCACTTGTTTCAGCGGTTCACTGCCTTTGTTGAAGATGATGGGGGGGGGCTCTTCTTGTTCTGGGTGCTGGATATTAGCAGGCCTTAGTCTTTTTATAGTTTAGCAGCAGTTTATGCTTGCTGAACCAGTCCTCAAGTTTGCTGAAGGAGTTCTGTAGTTCGGATTGGAGGGTACCATGGGATGAACCGCTGGTAAGGAGAACATCATAATCGGTGTATAGGATGAGTATAGTGTCACAAGCTGTTGGAAGATCATTTAGAAAGAGGCTGAAGAGTAGGGGCCCCAGTATTGATCCCTGGGGAACCCCTATGGAAACTAATCTGGCGTTGGATACTGTTTGCCCAATTTTGACTCATTGGCTTCCATATGTCAGGTAACCCTGGAACCAATGTGAGGCATTGGCTGCCACACCCAGGTTTTGCAGCTGTGTCAGTAGAAGGGAGTGGTTAACAATGTCGAAGGCTTTGGTAAGGTCAATGAATACGGACCCCACCAGTTTGCCTTCATCAAGAGCCTTATGTGCAAAGTCCATGTACTCCAGCAGTGCAGTAGAGGTACTATGGTTTTGTCTGAAGCCATGCTGGTTGGGGGATAACAGATGGTATTTGTTGAGGTAGTTGGTCAATTGCCCTGCCACTATCTTTTTCAGTGTTTTGGATAGGGATGCTTTGGTGATAAGTCTTTGTTTCTCTGATTTCTGACTTAAAAATCAGAAATTCTGTTTTCAGGATGAAATGTCCCTTTTCATACCTACAGTAGTCTTTCACAGGGATCTGCCAAACCTTTTTCATATGCTTTTAAAAGAAAAAAAAAACATATACAGTGGCAAGAATGTAGAACATGCCAGTTCCCTCCCAGGAGAAGCCTCCACCAAAAGTGCTCTGATTCAGAGAAAAAATATACAGTTATACAAAATGTGAGATCATATTCAGCCCCCCCCTACCCCCGTTGTCGAGGCACAGGTCAGGAAGCATAGGAAAACCAGAAGTAGTTGTAGAATTCACCAAAAATTATTTATTTACGCTAGCAGTATCATAAAATAAACTTGTTCAGTATAACTATTTACAAAGGCAAAATAAAATAAAGTTTTTTTTCAGTCTCTGGGTCCCTTTTTCTCCTAATCTTTCTTGCAGTTGCAGCTTAGCTCTTATAAGTCTTTTCAACTCCCATCCTTAGCAAACATCCTGTTTTTGTAAGTGTTCTGTTCTTGTAAGTTTCAGGAGCTGCTAGAACACAATGTGCTTGCTGAGGCCCCTACAGCTTTTGCAAAAAGCTTAAAAATGTGCACTCAAGTAACCTCTAGAGTTTTCCATTAGCTTTTTACAATCATCTCAAATTATAATTATATACATTTCAACAGTAACACTATATCTTTTCTAAACAAAAGGTTCCCAATATCACATTTCTATACAATGAATTGCATGTATCTTTATATTAGCAGATATGCAAGGGAGGAAAAACAGACAGCAAGGGAAAACTGAGAGACAGTGAGAGCCAAAGAACTGTGAGATTGTCAGGGTGATCAAATCCGAAGTCTCACAGGAAAACTGGGTTGCGTAACCAGACAGAGAAGAGACAGAAAAGGACAGATCCTTGCATTTTAAACACTTTCTCTAACAACTGGGACAGGGTCCTATTCCACCCTGTCACATATACCCCCCTACTTAAGAGGGAACCAGTTTTATTAAACAGGTTTCCAAACCTTTTTATTCTCTAATAACATTTGCTGCTTTCAGCAATTAAGCACATGTGCGTGATCTGTTTTTATTTTAACACTACAGCAAGCAGTAAAGTTTAAACTTGTACATTTGTTTTTCAAACTTCAGAAGCATCAAGTCCTGATCCATAGCTTGACAGAAAATCTGCATTGCTATTCTCTTTACCAGATTTGTGTATCACAGTGAATTTAAATGGCTGTAGTGCCAGGTACCACCTTGTGATTCTGGAATTTGTATCTTTTATCTGGTTAAGCCAACAGAGAGGATTGTGATCAGTTAGAAGAACAAAGACAGTTCCTAGTAAATAAAACTTAAAGGACTCCATGGCCCACTTTGCTGCTAAACATTTCATTTCAATAGTGGAGTACCTTTTCTCTCTGTCATGCAACTTCCTCCTTATATACAGAATAGGATATTCCATCCCATCTATATTTTGACTCAGTACTGTACCTAGGCCTACCTCGGATGCATCTGTTTATAGCAAAAATGGTTTCTCAAAGTCTGGGCTTCTTAAAATAGGGGCTAAACATAATACAGCCTTTATGGCTTGAAAAGCTTCATCACACTCAGGTCCATTTCACATTATTTGGGTACAGTTTTATCATGAGTTCAGTGAGGGGAGTAGCTAACTCAGCAAAGTTGGGAACAAATCTCCAATAATAACCAGCTAGCCCTAAAAATTATCTGACATTTTTCTTTGTTTTAGGGACAGGGCTGTTAGCTACAGCTTCTGTCTTAGAAACTTCTGGCTTAACATCTTCATTTCCCAACACATAGCCCAAATATCTGGTTTCCTGCATGCCCAGTGCACATTTGGTAGGATTACTAGTCAGACCTGTATTTTTGATAGCTTGGATAACTGCTTGTAGGTGTTTCAGGTGGCTTTTCCAGTCTGGACTGTACACCATGACATCATCCAGGTATGCAGCACAATAATCAGTATGAGTGGATAAAACTACATCCATGTACCACTGGAATGTAGCTTTGCACACCATGTAAATCAAATGGCAAGGTAGTGAACTGATACAATCCTATGGGGTGGCAAATGCAGTTTTATCTCTGGGTTCTTTAGCTAAAGGTATTTGCCAGTAACCCTTGGTAAGATCAAGGGTACTGATATACTTTGCACTCCCCAGTCTGTCCACCAAATCATCTATTCTGGGCATAGGATAACTGTCAAAGTCTGACACCTGATTAAGTTTCCTAAAATCAAGGCAAATTCTAACA
Organism: Neoceratodus forsteri; assembly: GCA_016271365.2. Classification (NCBI taxonomy): domain Eukaryota; kingdom Metazoa; phylum Chordata; order Ceratodontiformes; family Ceratodontidae; genus Neoceratodus; species Neoceratodus forsteri. The sequence continues at coordinate 608,357,887 of CM028132.1, forward strand.
CCCCCTTCTTTTTTGTTTACAATTACCCTGGGAGATGACCAAGCACTCCTCGACTCTTCTATGATACCCAATTCTTTCATTTTTTGTATTTCCTTAACCATATCAGCTCTTAACCGCTCTGGTAACCTGTATGTCTTTTGCCTAATAGGACGAGCATTCCTTGTCACTATTACGTGCTCAACCCCTTTTGCTCAGTCTGATACTGTGGCAAAAGTACTATTAAATGTCTTTAGCACATTACGAATGTCTGTAGTTTGTTCTGAGGTTGAGGAAACATTCACCTTTACAGCATCAGCATTTATAATTTGTTCCAGTCTATCATAAGCTACATCAATATCTTCTTTGTCAGTTTCTGGTGAAACCAGCAAAGCAGCTTTTGGCATTTTTTCAACCCAATTATTGAGGATGTTAGCATGGTGTATCTTAGTAGGATTTTTCCTGTCAGGAGTCTCAATCCCGTAGTTAACAGTGCCAGTACGTCTAAGAACCTTATAAGGACCTTGCCACTTCTTTAACAGCTTATTTTCTGTTGTAGGTAACAGTAGCAAAACCTTTTCACCTAGCTGGAAAACTTTTTCTTTTACCCCATGGTCATAATGTACCCTCTGCTGATTGTGGGCCTCTTCCTTATTACAATGGGCAATTTCAACATATTTTGCCAGCTTCTTTCTTTGGACACATGTATAAGAAGTTATAGATTGTTTTTAAGTGGGGTTATTTTCCCACATTTCTTTTATCACATCCAGTGGCCATCTTGGCTACCTACCATACAGCATTTCAAATGGTGAAAACCCTGCTGATGCCTGTGGCACATCTCTGTAGGCAAAAAGTAGGTAAGGCAAGTACTGGTCCCAATCTTTCCCTTCCCCTTTTATAAACCTTTTTAACATGCGTTTTAGGGTTTGGTTAAAACGCTCAACAAGACTGTCTGTCTGAGGGTGATAAGGGAGGTTCTTATGGCAGTGATAGCCAATAGTCTGTACAGCTCCTTAAGCAATGCAACACCAAAATTACTACCCTGATCAATAACAATTTCTTTAGGTATGCTCATTCTGATGAAAATTTTGGTAAGCTCTGCTGCAACTTTTGGGGCTGTAACAGTATGCATTGCAACTGCTTCTGGGTATCGAGTAGCATGGTCACATGCTACCAGGATAAATCTATTACCTTTTACTGTTGTCTAAAGGACCAACCACATACATTGCAATTCTCTCAAAAGGCACATCTATCAAGGGTAGGGGCACCATGACTTTTCTAGTGACTGGGGCTACTTTCTGACACTCAGCACAGGAATTACAAGAGGTAGCAACATCTTCATGAATTCCAGGCCAGTAAAATCTATACAGCAATCTGGCAAGGGTGCGATCCCTCCTTGAGTGACCCGCCATAGGACTATCATGTGTTATCTGTAATAACACTGTTCTGTACTTCTGTGGTATAATCAATTGTTCTGTCTTTTCTTATGTCTGAGGTTTAACCCAAACTCTGAACAGTAACTCATTACATTTTTTAAACATTGGTCCACCTTGTTTTGGTTTTACCCCCCAGCTGCTTAAAACAACCCTGGAGAGAAATATCGTTAGCTTGTTCTGAAAGAAAATCACAATCAGTTAACAATTTAGTTTCAGCATTTTCATATTTTAACCCGTAATGTCCATCAATCATTTGCTGCTACAGTTTCTTCAGGCATTGTCTTTGTTTCTTGGATTTCTGGATCTTGGAGCTGTGCTCAAACAAGTCGGAATCAAAATCATTGAAAGGAAAAGTGTCCCCCACCATTTGAGATTTTCTTTGCCTGAGCTCTTGTCACCACTGCTGCTGAAACATCAGGATTTACTCCTTCTTTGATCAACTCAATAAATCCTGGAAAGTCATTTCCAATAATCACAGGTACAGATAACTTAGGTACTACCCCCACTTTCATTTGGTGTGACACACCCTTAATGGTCAGAGTCACTTGAGTAGTGGGATAGTATCAAGTGTCCCCATGGATGCAGGTGACACCAGTACCTGGTCCCTTTGCACAGTGTTTTCCCAGTACTTTAACATGCATTAGGGTCTGTCTGCTTCCTGAATCAATGAGTCCCTTCACAGTCTTATCCCCCACCTTCACATCTGTTAAGTACTTGCCCCAATTTGCCAAGGACAAATCTGCTTCAGTGCCACTCTCCTTACTACTGCAGTTTCTTGCAAAATGACCTGGCTTATTACAGTTACAGCAGATAATGTCTTTGGGCATAGCTTTGTTAGCTCCACCAGAGTTCTTATCAGGCTTGGAGTTTAAATGGGAAAAAGAGTGTCTTATCCGTGCTTGTCTGTTACCTCACTGCTGTGGCGTCTGTCTGGCCATTTGGTAGTCCTCGGCCAAAGAAACAGACTTTTCTCCACTCTCTGACCTAAAGGTGGGCAAGCAATGTGAGAAGGCAGTAAGGAAGGCTGGGGGGATACTGGGATGCATAGGGAGAGGCATCAATAGTAGAAAACAGGAAGTTGTTATCCCTCTGTACACACAGTTGGTGAGACCCCATCTGGAGTACTGTGTGCAGTTCTGGAGACCCCATCTTCGCAAAGACATAGACAGAGTGGGGGCTGTCCAGAGGAGGACAACCAAAATGGTGCAGGGTCTGCATCAGAAGACATACGAAGAAAGACTAAAGGAGCTTAATATGTATACCCTTGAGGAAAGAAAGGAGAGAGGGGACATGATAGAAACTTTCAAGTACCTCAAGGGAATCAACAAAGTCCAAGAGGGTAGCATCTTTCAGAAAAAGAGATGTGCAAGAACAAGGGGGCACAATTTGAAGATAGAGGGGGGACGGCTCAGAGGTAATGTGAGGAACTATTTTTTCACAGAGAGGGTTGTGGATGCATGGAGCAGCCTCCCTGAGGAGGTCATGGAGTCAAGAACAGTGGGGGAATTCAAGAATGCATGGGACAGACATAAGGCAGTCCTAGTGGGGGGTAGGAGGAAGTAAGCTGTTGGTTAACTAGGATCTGCAGCTTATGTGTTAGGTAGAAAAATGGGCAGACTAGGTGGGCCAAGCGGTCCTTATCTGCCATCACATTCTATGTTTCTATGTTTCTCGGGTTGGTGTTCCTTTACCCACAGCTGCACATCTGTAGGCAAGCAGTTGATGAATTGCTCCATGGCAAATGTGTCGATGGTCTGTGGGACTGTTTTGCTCTCTGGTTGGATCCATTTTATCAGGAGTTCTCTGAGTCAGGTGAAGACTTCTTGGGGATTGTGGACTGAGTTGTACCTCAGAGATTGAAATCTCTGCCTGTATGTCTCTCCAGAGATGTCATACCTTTTCAGGATTTCACTTTTCACCAGGTCATAGTTTTCTGACTGTGTAGTGTCCATACTGCTTTAGGCAAGTTGGGATTTCCCTGTCAGGTAGGGTACCAGTCTGATTGTCCATTGCTGCTTTGGCCACTGGTAGGCTGTGGCAACTCTTTCAAAAGTTGTCATGTGTGCTTCGATATCATCCGAGGGACACAATTTTGTAAGTTTAATGGCTTTTAAGTTGTTTACATCTTGTTGCTCATCTGGAGCTGTGCCAGATTCTCTGCCTTTGATAGCTTGCAAGGCGTCCGGCCATCACCGCTCTTGTCGCTCCATCTCTTCTCTCCTCTGTGCTTCTAAACATTGAATATCTTTTTCTCTCTGCTTCTCAGTCACTTTTTGTTGTATAGCCTACCATTTGAAAAAGTCCATCAGGCTTTCAGGTTCTGTCACTGTCTGTTCTTTTTCCATAACTTGTGCTGGCTGTACAATCTCAGACTGGACTTCTGTCTCTGCTAGTTTGACTGCCATTCTCCTGGTTACCACTCCTGGATTTGCTGCTGCAGAATCCATACCTTCCTCTGTGCTTCCCTGGTACTAGGTCCAGTACCCACGCACAAAGCTTCTGTTTTAGGGTATGCAGAGCTTAAATCCCTCTTAGGCTGACACCATCTGTTGTCGAGGCACAAATGAGGAAGCATAGGAAAACCAGAAGCAGTTGTAGAATTCACCAACAATTATTTATTTACACTAGCAATATCATAAAATATACTTGTTCAGTATAACTACTTACAAAGGCAAAATAAAAAAAAAAAGTTTTCTTTCAGTCTCTGTGTCCCTTGTTCTCCTAATCTTTCTTGCAGTTGCAGCTGAGCTCTTATAAGTCTTTTCAACCTCCATCCTTAGTAAGCTTCTTTTTTTTGTAAGTTCTGTTCTTGTAAGTTTCAGGAGCTGCTAGAACACAGTGTGCTTGCTGAAGCCCCCACAGTTTTTGCAAAAAGCTTAAAAATTTGCAGTCAAGTAACTTCTGGAGTTTTCCATTAGCTTTTTACAATCATCTCAGATTATAATTATATACTGTACATTTCAACAGTAACACTAATATTTTCTAAACAAAAAAGATCCTAATATCAGTTACATTTCCATACAATGAATTGCATATATCTTTATATTAGCAGATATGCAAGGGAGGAAAAACAGACAGCAAGGGAAAACTGAGAGACAGTGAGAGCCAAAGAACTGCGAGATTGTCAGGGTGATCAAATCCGAAGTCTCACAGGAAAATTGGGTTGCACAACTAGACAGAGAAGAGACAGAAAAGGACAGATCCTTGTATTTTAAACACTTTCTCTAACAACTGGGATGGGGTCCTATTCCACCCTGTCACACCCCTCCTTGGGGTGCAACAGTTCACCTCGTCCTGCAGGTATCACTGTGGTTTCATGTCTAACACCCTAACATATGGTTTATGCATAACCTTTTTCTGTCTTAGGCTAACCTCCTACTGGGGCCATTTGCTGCTGACCTCTGACCTCCCACTTGGAGCCTTTTGCCTGTGGAATGTCATAAGTGTCCATTTTGACATAAGGGATAGGACCCTAACTGTCCACTCAATCCAAGGGATATGACCCTTGGGATACATGAACCTGTCTGGTTCCTATCTAGAGGAATGCCAGGCCCAAACTGGTTTAACAGTAATTATTTTTATTTGTTCAACTTTTCCTTGATCTTTTAAAGGGACAGTGTCTTAACTCTGGAGTACCTCACAATCCAGGAAATAGGAACATTAAATAAAGTGGTAACAGGCCTATCTTGCCACGGTCTTCAGGTACCTGGGGTGGAAGAAGTGGCTCTTGGGCTGCTGTAAGGTACTTTCTGTAGGGTGTAGCATCACCTGCAGTCCCAACAGGATTAGTGTCGGGCAGAACCAAATTCAGGTTCTGGGTAACTTCTAGAGAGGAAGGTAAATGTAGAGGACTTTGGCCCTCAGAGGACAACATAGGCTCTGGAGATCCCATTCAACTTCTTGGCACAGGGCCCAGAGAATTCCAAGGTTGCTGAGCCAAGCCTTTAACCCAGCCTGCCTGTTCCAGGGCTTCAGCAATGATAAGCCCTGATGCTGAAACATTATTATCAAAAAGTAAAGACAGAGCAGCAGTATCATCAGACAGAACTGTATCTGTTTCCACTGAAATGGTAACAAAATTCTCTCCCTCTGTTTCACAACCTACAGCCTTCTGTACTCCCGAAGTACCTTGAGAGGTCAAAACATGAGAAGGGCCCACAATTGTGGCCTGCCCTTGATCACTCGCACTATCATTTTTGTCACCTGATTGTGACAGTACAGATTTTGAATAAGCTCCTCAAGAAGTATCTGACTAGCATTACCCACCTCAGGAAATTGGTGCTCTGAATGTACAAAAGGAAAGTCATTAAAAGACTGCATTCCTGGAGCTGGAGCTTCAGAGTCCCCTTCCACCATCTCCCCCCCAAACTTGTGCCACTAATCCAAGCTCAGTTTCCACCCCTCCAGTCTCGGAGTCATCCAGATGCTGAGCCACAGAAACTGGATCGTGTGCATGCAAAAGAATCTTCTCATTCTGCTGTTGTGGAGGTGCAGGTACCGATTTGTCTACCAGACTGACCATCTCCCGAACTGGCAGCGGCACTGCAATGGATGAAAACACTTCCTGGGTAGTGCGGTGAACTTCCTTAGCAGCACCCTGCTGGCAACCCCCCCAAGCCCAACTTTCTTCAGGCACAGCATTCCATTTACCAATCAATAAGCGTTCCTGCCATGCAATCACTTCAGCAAGCTGGCGGCGCTTTCCTTCCAATTCTAAAAACAAATCATTGTCCTCATCTTGCACAGTCCTCTGTGCATCCAAAACAAGCTCAGTTGGTCCCTCAGATATAGAAGCCGCCAATCCTTCAGTATAATCTACGTTTACCTCCTGTAGCTCGGAAGCAGGAGTGGAGGCCATCTCCCCTGCTCCCTCCACCTCTATCTCTACACTGACTCCAGAGGCCGCCATCCAGAAATGGGACAGCAGCTCCCCCTACCAAAGAATAGGAGGAATGCTTTATTAATACTACAAAAATAAATCATAAAATACAACACATTAACTTCATGTGAAAATAATATTCAGAAACATTTCACACAAGAAGAGCACAAAACGATTTCCCCCCTCACCACCATCGAAACAAATGAAAAGGTAAAACATAAAAGAAAAGCATTATCTTCATGTTGAGAAAGAAAATAAGGAGAATAAACAAAATAATATTAAATTCATTTTCTCAAAGAAATAAAATTCTGGAGGTAGTCCATTCCACAAGAAACATACATTTTAACCCCCCTTTGGTGGATAAGAAAATCATGTGTTAGTAAACTCCAATGAAAATAGTGTCTTCCAAGCTTAGCCTCCCCCAATAAGGTTTTATTGATACGGCAATTTATGTCATAAAACTCAACACATTAATTCTCATGTGTAGAACAATACTCAAGTAGTTACAGATGCAAAAGAAAAACATTCTAAAAGCATCCCCTCTCACCCATAACTCGAAAACAAAGATGCCTCAAAGTGGCTTTTTCATTCAAATCTAAACCAAAAGTAAGGAAACTTAAATCCATATTGTCTGGATAATTTCCACCCCACTTCTTCAAACTAGTAATACTTGTTCTTAAATTATATATGCAAAGTTAAAAATATCTCTTTTTTTTGATCCTTTGTTTAGTATCCAGGTTATAATAACCAAAGAAAATTACCCCACCAGGGGCCAGATATTCAAAACTTTGCGCTGGGTGCAAACCGTTTGCGCAGGTTTAGAGCTGGGTTAGTGCAGATCCGCTATATTCAGAAGGTCAAATAGCACGCACAAACTGCATTAGCACCAGGCAAAATTATAATGCATGCAAGGGGCAAACTGAGGGTGTGTGTCAGCAATGCTATATTCAGCGAATAGCGCCACGCAAAGTGGTTTTGCGTGTCTTAGCGCAACACTTTGCGTGGTGGAAATTACTACCCAGGAAAAGGTAGTCTTAACTCTGGGCAAACCAGCTTTGCGTAACTTTGTGACTTTGCCCAGTATTTGCATGGCTTTTGCGTGGCTTTGCGCAACCCTAACCAATAAGTTTGACACATAGAATAAAACAGACATAGAAGAACCATGCTGCTCACTGATGGCATCACAATGATGCCATCATCTGCCACCAGTCCCAGCCATGCCAGGCAATAAGTGGCAACCCGGCTTCCAGTGGACAACATGGCAGTGCAGCCATACAGCAGCACACACCTGCAGACCACCCTTCGGTGGACACCAACAGATGCCAGCACACACATGTAGCACTGTGGGCATGGAGGGTGTTGAGGGGAGGGTGTACAAGTGGCCAGGCTGCACCACAGACTGGGTGCGGCCACAAGGCTGGGACAAGCCACGCTGTTCACATGGACCAGTGTTGGGAATACTCCAACACCAGTGTGCCTGTCTGATCTTATGTGCCCCCCCAGCCACATACCGCACATCTGTACAGACACCACAGCACACATAGCCACCGTGTATATGTCACTGTGAGCATCCCATGCCAGTGGTGCAGCATCTGTGGGTCACACAACAGCATAACAGTAATGTCCACTGTCAGTAAACACCTGCAAGCCAGCCCGGTGGCACTGAGGATTGAGGCACTGGATGCCACGCTGGCGACCTGGGTTTGGGAATGAGCCTGGGTTGTTCGGGGTTGGCAGGGGAGGGAGAGGATTGCGCATCCAGAGGACAGCTCTCATCTCCTGGGGAGGGACAGAGGTCCTAGTTTGGTGCTCTGCTGATCTCTGGCAGAGGCTGGAGATACAGCAGGCACTGAGGAGTAGAGAGGAGGAGTGGGGGAGTGGTAGATGTCGGATACACCTTGACATCAGGGCACCAGCCACTCCCCAGAGAAAACAGAAAACGCCTGTCAGCTCCGGCGGAGATGGCACACCGGAGCTTGCCCCTGATTTGCGGCCGCCCACCTGGCATCCTCCCGACCAACGCTACTGCTGTGTTGGGGCATTGGGGCCCACCCTGTCTCCGCCCGGGGGGTATAACTGAGGCTACATGGGCGATGGAGGATGGCCAGGTAGGGTGTGTGCTGTAGGGGGATGACTCCATGTGCTCCCGAGGAAGGCCAGAGCCAACGGGGTGAGAAGGAGGCATAAACAGTAAAATAAAAAAAATAAAAAAAGTAAACATCTGCAAGTTGGGCCTGTCACTGTGTACAGTGCAGTGATCATCACTGCCCTACACACCATAGGCATTGCTGCTCCTCACACTACTGGCCCCCTTGCTACTGTAGTGCCTGCTGTGCACTATAGCATGAACTACAGTTTGACAGTTGCATGCAGCACCACCACCTGTGCCTGTGCTGTGTAGTCTCTTGGGGCACAATATGCTATGCTGTACTGTGTGAATGTAACTTGCAGCTACCACCATGCACTCCCAGACTGACCGACTGGTGGAGCTGTGGGCAGACTCAGCCGGCCCCTGTACTTCCAGACTGACTTGCAGGTGGAACTGTGAGACCCTGCAATAACGCTGGGCAAACTGTATGCAAATTAGGTCATAATGAGATGCTAATCTGGATATTTGCCCAGAGACTACCTAAGTAGGCTCATTTGCATGTCACTTTTGAATACAGCAAAGTTTAGCCCCGGGCAAACATGATTGCGCCGGGCAAATGGCTTAGCTCCACGCTAAACCTGCGCAAATGTGTTAGCGCTGCGCAAATGTTTTGAAAATATTGTACATTTTTGCATGATGTAATTTCACATGTGCTGCTGCTTGCAGCTTTACTGGGTCCATGCCTTTGCTGGCACACACATTGACCACATAGTTCACCTCTACCTTCCTTCACATCGCTGTGAACTTGGTTGCTGTTGTGGTGTGCACTTCCTGGTTGCTGTATTCAGAGCTGTCTTATTCCCGGGCTATGTTTGCACTGCACTCCCAGCCCAGATTGCCTGGCTTCCTTAGCATGCTATATTCAGCAGGTTTAGCACTGGGGCTATCCCTTTTGAATATAACGGGCTTTTGGGTCCGAGCTAATTTAGCACACCGGGCAGTGCTAATTTAGCCTGGGGGTGAAATTTTGAATATCTGGCCCCAGGTGTGGTAAAGTTGTGCGTCTATTTTCATCAGTTCTTTCTGTCAGATTTCTGATACTGAGTTTCTTATAGTACAAAATAACTGCTCTGGTGATATTTATAATTGTTGGAGCGTTAGTCTACGTCTGGTAATCCAGATGTGATATTTGATACTCAGCAGTACCAAGTGCATTGTTTTACAGTGATATTTCTGCCATTGCCTTGGCATTAAACCTAAAAGTAAAATATCTGGTGTCAGAGATGGGAAAGGGGTATCTATCAGTGTATCAGTATATCCCAAAATTTTTTAACATAGGACACTGGAAATGTAGATGTTCCATTGTCTCAGAAGTGGCAATACAGAGGGTCGGCCCGTCGGTGCAGCGGTAGGTTTACCGCTCGCGGCACCAGCGACCCGGGTTCGGGAACGGACTCGGGTAACTGGAGGGCCGGCCGGGGGGAGAAGGATAGAGCGCCCATCGGCTGCTCTCCTTCTCCGGGGTGGGGAGGTTTGCCTGTCCCGCTACTCTACTGCCACCTGGGTGACCACAGGCGTCGGTGCAGCTGGGACAGTCAGTGGGGAGGGGAGGACGCAGACCGAGAGTCGGGAGGAGATTGCATGGCAATACGTGCCTCACCCATTGGCTCTCCTTGTGTGTCTACATCCTCGCCGGGGAGGACACCAGAAAACCAGGAAATACCCCGCCGGACTCCCAGTAGATGGAGCTCCTGGCCACGATCCCCAATGCCCCTACCGGCACCAGTACCAGCATCCCCGACATGAACAGTAGACATGTCGGGTGAAGGCCCCACCCTGTACCCGCCTGGGGGGAATATCCAAGGCTCCATGGAGGAGTTGGACTGCACTGGTTGCCAGCTAGCAGGAGTGGAGATGAACAAGGCCATTGGAGGCTTCTGAAGAAATGGGAGTTCAGCGGCGAGAAGGGGACATAAAGAGAAAAAAAAAAAAGTGTCAATACAGGATTCCCTTGCACAATATCTGTCTTCTGTCCCTTTATGTTTAAAGTTATTTTTCAAGTTTAGTTTCCTGTGGGCACCAAGCCACAATACATCCCACATTGTTTTGGGCACTCTTTTGGTTATTAGCATTCTACCAATGTATTCCTGATCTTGACTAGGTGTCTTACTAAAATATGGCATGTCTAGAAAAAAGTTTTTGAGCATCACTTTGTAAAAGGCTTTCCTTGTAAGTGAAAACACAAGTTGTTTCGAGATCTGTCATAATTTTAGTTTCCCTCAACAGTATTGGAAATATGATGGCAGACCCCCAAGAGATTTTTGTTTTGCTACGGATTCATTTTGTGGCCATGTGTCTAACCACTGTCTTACATTATCGAGGACCCATGGGACCCACATAGCTTTTGATCGGGTCAGCAGAGGCTTATGCAGCTGGTGGGTGACTGAGGTCTCCAGATTCCCCTCCTATATGGCCTTTAACTATTGTAGGTCTGTCACTCCAGTGTGGGGAAGGTTGCTACCTACCTTTAGGGCCATGGCACCAAAACAAGGATTTTGGCTGGAATTGGTCTGCGACTTAGAGGGAACTCGGAGGGGCTTTAGTGGATGATGATGAGTCCCTCTGGGGGTTCTTAAGGCTTTCTGTGGGGGAGCTCTTGCTTACTCCTCAGGGCCCTGTATTCTCTGGTCGCAACCTTCCAGTTTAGCCCTGGGATTGGTATCTTGGCCTGAGTTTTCTGAGTGTTTTCATTGAGGAGGTTATTAGAGAAGAAGGAAAATAGAATTGGTTCGACTGTTTGGAGGAATTATTTGGTGCTGGCCTGGACTAGGAGAGGGTGAGAGCCTCTCCTGCTTGAAGAAATATTTTACCTGAACTTTTAGGATATTCCATCTATTTGGACGCTGACATACTGTTATTATCTTGGGATCGGTAACATTTGATTTTGCTTTTTAGAACTGAGAGAGGGTGAGAACCTTACTTGCCCAAAACACTTACTGAATTTTTGGATTTTATAAATTTGGATCTTTTGTTATTATTTTTCTTTTTTGATTGAACTTTTTTTTGTTTTTTCTGTATTTTATTATATTATAGATTTAGTTTGGGGTGGCTTAGATTTTGTTTCCCTGAGTTCCCCCTGGAGTGAGTGTGTGTGGGGATTCTCAGAGAAACTATAGGGGTTTTAAAGTGATTGATTTTAACATGTGTAGAAGGCCTGCCCCCACGGTCATACGCTATTCGTCCTCCATTCTTCGTGCCCTCCGCCCTTTCTCCCCCTTACCATTACAGTTATCAACATACCAGCGCCGTAGAGTGTTGGGTATTGTGCGAAGGGGGAGGAGTGGTTTTGGGGGGTGCGAACAGTGGAGGGCGAATGAGTGGGGACACCATATTGGGGTAGTGGGAACCAGAAGATGCTCTGGGGTGAAATGTACTCTGGAACAAGGTCATTCTTGTCTGGTCTCCATACCCAAGGGAACCACCAATGATGATGGGCAAGTGGTCCGTGCAGCTCCAGAGGCCAGTCCAACCCGGGCGGTGTTGTGCAATGCCAGATCCATAGGGAACAAGACTGCAGTTATTGCAGATCTTGTTGGGTCTGTGGATCTGGCATGCATTACCGAGACCTGGTTGGATGAAAATGCGGGTCCGATTTTGGAAGCAGCAGTTCCAGCTGGGTACTCTGTGCTACACCGCCTGAGGTTGGATCATGGGGGGGATTATGTCTGTTCTTAAGACCGAATCACCTCACAAGGTACCAGTTGAGGGGTCTGAGTCCTTTGAGTGTACTGCAGTGGTAGGTGTGGGTTGCAGAATTGCTCTCATCTATCATCCACCAGGTGATGAGAAGCGTTTTCTGCAGGAAATAGCAGACTTCATCATCGACATGGCATTTGAGTCGCCCAGGCTGATGGTCCTGGGTGACTTTAACACCTGGGTTGATGACGAACTCTCACAGTTTGGACAACACTTCCTCCAATTAATGACATCTTTGGGCCTCACACAAATGGTTACTTCTGCCACTCATAAGGGTGGTCACTCCTTGAACTTAGTCTTCCTCCTGGGGATTGAGGCCTTTGACTTGGGGGTGGAACATGTTGGTTGGTCTGATCATTACACTGTGGGGTTCAGTTTTTGCACCCTCCCCTTGTAGGCCAACCCCTGTGGAAATGGTCAGGTACTGCTCTTTGCGAGATGTTAGCTCTGCAGGCCTGGCAGCGGTGCTTGACCTATTGGAGTTTTCTGGAGTGAGCAATGATCCCAATGCTTTGGTGTTGGCCTATAACAGGGCCATTTCCTCGGCTCTGGATCTACTTGCTCCTGTCCATGTTCGTCCTCTCCCCCTTTGCCTTCAGTCTCCATGGTTTGATGGGACCTTGAGGGAGATGCAGCGACAAGGACGAAGATTAAAGCATTGTTGGCGGAGATCTGCCCTTGATGCCGACCACCTTAGATTGATAAAACATTATCAACTCTATCATTCCGCAGTCCCCCATAAGAAGGCAGAGTTCCTGTCCGGGGAGATTACGGCTGCTCAGACTCGACCAACTCAGCCTTTTCGAATTGTCGACAGACTGTGCAACCCAGCCTGTCTGCAGGTTCGGAAAGCTTTTTCACAAATGGAGTGTGATGAGCTTGCTCGCTTCTTTGTGGCTAAGGTAGCCGACATGAGGGCAGTACTCCAGCCTACACACTCTAAGGGAGAAGCTGTAGATCAGCATCTGGCCACAGCCTCTAGTCTCTCCTGAAATTCCTTTGACCGGCCTGAGTTCATTGATGTCATGAGGATTGTCCAGAGTATGCACTCTACATGCTGTAGTTTGGACCGGGGCCCAACTTCCCTGATAAAGGGTTGTCATAATGTTATCAGCCCAGTCCTGGCATGGATAGTCTGGCGCTCCTTGGATATGGGTGAGTTTCCTAGCTCTCTGAAGGAGGTGGTGGTGATGCCCCACCTGAAGAAAGCTTCCTTGGACCCCGACTGCCATGCTAACTACAGGCCTATCTCTAACCTTACCTTTGTAGGGAAGGTTATTGAGAGTGTAGTCATATCAGATGACCTAAAGGTGGGTAAGCAATGTGAGAAGTCAGTAAGAAGAGCCAGGGGGATACTGGGATGCATAGGGAGGGGCATCACAAGTAGAAAAAGGGAAGTGGTTATCCCTCTGTACAGACAGTTTGTGAGGCCCCATCTGGAGTACTGTGTGCAGTTTTGGAGACCTCATCTACGCAAGGACATAGACAGGATGGAAGCAGTCCAGAGGAGGGCAACTAAAATGGTGCAGGATCTACATCAGAAACCATATGAAGAGAGACTGAGAGAGCTTAATATGTATACCCTTGATGAAAGGAGGGACAGGGGGACATGATAGAAACTTTTAAGTACCTCAAGGGAATCAACAAAGTCCAGGAGGGTAGCATCTTTCAGAAAAAGAGATGTGTAAGAACAAGGGGGCACAATTTAAAGTTAGAGGGGGACTCAGGGTAATGTGAGGAAATTATTTTTCACGAGAGAGTGGTGGGACGATGGAACCGTCTTCCTGGAGAGGTTGTGGGGTCTAAAACAGTGGGGGAATTCAAACATGCATGGGACAGACATAAGGTAATTATAGTGGGGGGTTGCAGGAAGTAGGCTGTTGGTTAACTAGAATCTGCAGCTTATCCAATAGGTAGGGAAATGGGCAGACTGGGTGGGCCAAGTGGTCCTTATCTGCTGTCAAAGTCAAAGTCTATGTAAGTAGTGGTCATACAGTTGGAGAACCATTTAACCATCCATGACATCTATGAACCACTCCAGTCTGGTTTTCGAAAAAGGCATAGTACCGAGACAGCGCTGGTTTGGGTGCTCAATGATCTCCTGATGACTAGAGATCAGAAGAGCCACTCCATCTTGGTTTTTCTTGATCTCTCCTCAGCTTTTGACACTGTGGACCATGGGGTACTTCTCGAGCACCTGGAGTTCATCTGTGGCCTGTCAGGTACAGTACTCAGTTGGTTTAGATATTTCCTCACAGGCAGAACTCAGAGGGTGGTGTCGGGGATTAATTCTTCCCGCCCAGTCTCTCTGTCATGTGGGATTCCCCAGGGCTCGGTGTTGTCCCCCATGTTGTTCGCAGTGTATCTGCTGCCCCTAGGAGACATTGTAAGAAGGTATGGGCTGAGGTTTCATTGCTATGCAGATGATACCCAGCTCTGCCTATCTTTTGCACCTGACCAGGATAGAGCTCTCTCGGTATTTAATAGCTGCCTCACTAAAAATCCAGTGCTGGATAAATTCAAGCTGGCTGAAGTTGAATTCGGAGATGACAGAGGTAATGGTTGTGGACCTGGTTCGCAGGGTAGAGGGGACAGGAGCTGGTTTACCCTCAGGTTTATTTCTGGGGGTATCCAGCTCCCTACCTCTGAACAGGTACGGAACCTGGGGGTGATTTTTGACAATGAGCTGACACTGCGTTCGTAGGTGTTGTCAAATTATCCTTTTATCATCTTAGGAACATTGCCAGGTTTAAGCACCTTGTTCCACACAGTGATCTGCCTACATTGATCCATGCTTTTGGGACCTCACATCTTGATTATTGCAACTCCCTTTATCTAGGGCTTCCTGGGGTTGATATCTGCCACCTGCAGCTGGTGCAGAACACTGCAGCCCGGTTATTGACGGGTACGTCTCATGCCTGTCATATTTCTCTGGTTCTGCGTGATCTGCACTGGCTGCCAATACAGTGGCGGATCACCTTTAAAGTTGGTCTTTTGACTTACAAAACCCTACACGGACAGGGCCAGGACTACTTGAAAGAGCTTCTGGTCCCCTATTGCCCTAAGCAATCTCTCTGCTCGGTGGAAGAGGGGTTGCTAGAGATTCCGAGGGTTTCTTCAAAATCTTTAGGGGCTCGTGCTTTTATGTATGCTGCCCCTGCCCTCTGGAATTCTCTACTCCGTCCGCTTTGTCAGTGTGCGTCCATGGAGGAATTTAAAAAGGCCTTAAAGACCTATTTATGGTCTAAGATCTATTATTGATTATTGGGATGTTATGAGCTCAGATTGATATTTTATTTGTTTTTTCTGTAATTATTGTAAGGCACCTTGAGTTTGAGAAAGGCGCAATATAAATAAAGTTTTTTATTATTATTATTTATGTTACTAAATATAAAAATACTAAACAAGAATAGGACTGGATTCACCATTGCCAGTCCCCCTTTCTTTTTTTCCAGATACAGTATACCTCTCTTTATAGAGTTTAGCTGGCTCCGCTATAGACAAGTGAAGAAACAGCTGTACACCGTGACCTCAAGTTGCCGGGGGGGATACCACACTTAAATGTAAGAACAAAGATAATAAATATGTTTTGAGTATAGAGATCCTCTTCAGTTTAGACATGTGCCACTGGTTCCAGAGCTTGACTTTTTGGTGTGCTTTCTGTTATAAGAGGTCCCAATTGTAATAGGCCATATCACCCTTAACTTACCTCAAGAACTGGATACAAACTCATATCCCTATGGAATCACAGTTAGATGTGGACTCCCTGAAACTTACCTTTTGCGTAAATTTCAGATGTGCCCAAGCCAGCCAAGAGACAGCACGGACAATCCTTTTGGTAACCACTGGCCTGGATGTCTGAGATACCATCCTGCAATGGGCTAGAACCAACTTTCCCGTCATAATGGAGGAACATGAAATAAAAAGTTTTCAGAATTGATCATATGCAACCCGCACACACCACACATTATTTGACCCCCTTCAGAAACAGCTGTGGGATTTGGGGTGGTTCAGTCCTTGCTGGCCCTAGCTCACCTCTGTATCACTTGTGGAGGCAAAATCTATCAATACAATGATCCGGAAGAAGCTAGGAAGAGAGTGGACCTCATTGTGGTTGAATTTCTTGAGAGACCACCTCAAGATTCAGGTTTGCCACATGAATCCGATTCGGATGAGAAATCTTAATGGCCATCTGGGAGGGACATTAAAAGTACTGGTAATTGAGGCTGAGACCAACGGGCATTGAAAGGGGGAAAATGATGCTGTTTAATTATCCCTAACTTTATCTACCCCTTTCTCTCCCCTTATGCTTAAGAGGATTCTCCGAATTGATGTCTCAGTGCTTGTATATCACTTGGCTATAAGCTGATATTGATATGAATGAGGGTACTATGTTAAAGGGGAACTGTCATCAACAGGATTTCTTAATGTCTGAATGCCCATAAAAAGCTAATCCGATTAAGCCATTGTGTTTATTTGTGAGTCTTTGCAGCCCGGAGTTATTCATATGTAAATCACTCTGTAATTATGGGCTGGTGGCAGCCATATGTTTTGGGCTCCTGACAGGAAATGATGTCACTGAGGATCTATGTCCTCCTTTGACTGTATTTAATCCAACAGGTTAAATAAGAAAGCGACTGTTTTAGTAAGTGTGTTTTAAGGTGTTATTACAACACTTTCTACATCTACAATACTTGTTTTGTATGTGCATTGAAACTAGTGAGTTATCATCTTTACATTTCAAACTGTTAGTGAAAAATAATCCATCTCCAGGATTGCTTTAAAGACTAAATGCCAATGTTTTACAGATTTACAACAAATGCAGGAATTCAAGTCCCTGTGTCATGATTAGTCCTGAAAATATCATACTTTTTGGTTTTGTGGTTTTCTTTAAATCAGTATCTGTTAATGTGCTCTGCAGTAACTGAAAACAGTGAAGAAACAGTGACGATTTTTCTGTCCCTATCAGTGACTGATGACATCTTTCCTGTCCAGCCTGTTGCTGCAGCAATGAAGTCCTTAATTGCCTGTAGTAGCTGTTGCACTTCCCAATCACAGCAATCTGTAGGGCTAATTGTCTTTACTCCAAATGAGCTACTAACCCATCTGGTTTGTGTTTAGATAGATTAGATTACAGTCTATCATTCTGCTCTCATAAGGAGTTGGTCATTTGTGTTTCAGTGGGTAACTGAAGTGGTATAAATGAATGTCTGTGAGAAATCTCCTGTCTGCATCACAGCTGAGTTCTGTCACATAAAAACTCTGCACTGATCTTTGCCTATATAAACCCAGGGTTGTTTAATGGCTATATAATAAATCTAAATTTTGTTAAGTCATAGAAGTAGTGTATCTTTGATGTAGCCTCCATATGTATATTCATGTAAGAACAATATTGTTGTAGTATACGGTTAGGGCTTATAGTATATGGAAAACAAAGGTTTTCCAAATCTTAATGTAGGGCAGTTTAAAGGTCAAAAAAAGTTGTTGTACTATTGTTCTGACACCACATTGATAATACAACAACTTTTTACCCTTAACCTGCCATCTGATTGGCTGCAACAGTGCTGTTTTCAAAGAATTCACTCGAAAATGGTGCCTGTACTTAGCGAGCAGGGTGCGGTCGGACGAGTACTTCATAGACACAGTTTGGACACGGACTACTAAAGTCAGTTCCGTGTATCCAAATTTTTAGTTTGCATTTTTTTTTTAATTACTGCCACAATTGTCGGAGCAGAGCATGACTGCTGCACGAAGGACCTATATCTTCGGGGACAGCACTCAGAACAGGACTGCAGCGATGAGTACTGGAATTATTGGGGACTGAAGTGGAGAGAATGGGAATCTAGCCAGGACCAGTGTGCAAGAGTTAACAAGGTACAAACACATTGTGGGAAACCATATACTATATAAAATAGTAGATGGTCACCCATCCACAACTTCGGCAGTGTTTCCCATCTCGGGAGTTGATGACATCACGGAGACCTCTCGATCTTCACTCTTGAGGTCTCTCTGATGTCATCAACACCCTCGATGGAAACACAGCCTTGTTGTGGATGGAAAATATAAACTCACACATGCCCACACAATGCGTTGTGGATGGGCGCCCATCCACTATTCTATATGTTATGTTAGATTGACAACCAGGAGTCTGACACACTTTGCTATTTCAGGAACATGTACTGTATGAACTTACAAGATTCATTTCCCTGAGGGATTCTGTGTGGAAATACATCATGTATGTGTAACTAGACATACTATATGTCATTCTGATGCCCCTGCCTCTTGCCCCTCAGTTGAGGCTACTGCACCCTGCTTCCCTTGCCCCCCCCAGTCAGGGCCAATGCCACCTGTTGCCCCCTGTTTTAGTCTCCCCAGACAGGACTGCTGTGCTCTGCTAAGCCCAAGAGTCCCAGGGCCTCTGTCTCTACACACACACACACACACACACACACACACACACACACACACACACACACTGCCTGTCTCTCCCTTTTTTTTTTTTTTTGTTTTTTACATTACAGTGGTAACAACATTCTGGAAATTCGCAGTCCATCAGTATTGTTGCATAGTGCAAGACGCGCTCGAAGGGTATGAGCGGCAGGATCAACCAGATAGATTTTTTTCATTTTCAAGGCAGGATCAACTAGACAGATTTTTTTAAATATTTAAAATCTTACTTGTCTTAACAGTGTGTTGCAAAGCTTGATTGCTGGTACCGGTGCTCGGTAATGGAGCCGCCATGTTGGGCAAGATGTTCAGCCTGCCCACAGTGAAACTACAAGCTAGTTAGCTTTCTATGGTACTGCTTGATTGACAGGTGTTGATTACAACCTCCTGCTCCTGGTTGTAACCACAAATATCAACCGGGAGGCTGTAACTGGAAATAAGTGTCTTTATCTGTATGTAAAAAATGATTGCCATTAATTAAAGAGTATTTTACTTCTTTTGATGGAGCTAAAAGTATAACAGTTTCTTACTGAAATACTTTGGAAGGAATGGGATTTCCTACCGTAACAATGCCAGAATTCTATTGGATTATTAGGAGGCAGTATAGTGCAGTGGTTAAGGGCACTGCACTACAAACCTGGAGACCTGGGTTTGAATCCCACAGCCCCTGCTTGCATACTGTGTGACTCTGAGCAAGTCACTTAACTTCCTTGTGTCCCCTGGTCGCACCTGGAAACAAGCTTCAGCTTAGTGTGCCTTTCCTGGTTAAACAATTTCCCTTTTCCCTTATTTTTACTAACAGTTTGAAACATAAAGGTGGTAACTCACTAGTTTCATTGTACATACATAGCAAATATTATAAATTTAGAAAGTGTTGTAATTACGAAATCCTATTCCATCCAAAGTATTTCAGTAAGAAACTGTTCTACTTTTAACTTTATCAAAAGAAGTAAAATGCTCTTTTAATAATGCATTTCAGATTATGCATGTTTTAACAGTGTTGTCCATTTATAGTAATTGTGTCCTATCTTCAAGTCAAATCTGGGTAGAAAGAACATATTTTGAGGGGGGTGCTGTGGAGCCCGAGCTGAGCAGCAGCGGATTTTTACAGCTCCAAAAGATTCCAATAAAAAACATCAAAATCTTTTATTTTTGAGCTCTAGATCAACGTTTTTAGTAAGACCAGCAACAAGAGCAGCTTTGACTTTAGGAGATGGGTAATCCCAAGAAAGAAAAAAATGCTATTGGAACAGACAGAAGCAAGGGAATTGAAGGGGCCTTGTGATCTGGTGCAACACCGCAGGCTGAAGTAGATCCTGGCTCAATTGAAACTATGGTGTCACTGGGCTAAAAACTACAGAATTTGATCGCATCCATCTCTACCCTGAATCAAAAGGTGGATGATTTCAACAGCCGAGTCTTAGTACTCGAAAACACAGTGGACGGACTTAAGGGTGAGGTGAAAGACATTCACAAACAAATGGATGCTAATTCTACCGCAAATGCCGTCATGGTTAAGGAAAATCAGCATCTCTGGGCTAGGCTTGAGACCTTGGAGAATCAGGCCCAGTCAGGGAACATTTGGATCATCGGTCTCTCCGAAGGCAGTGAAGGAGACCACCCGATCATGTTTATACATGAGTGGCTCACTGAAAAGTTGTTGCTGGAGAAGGATGATGTCTCATGGGATATACAAAAGATTTATTGTATTACACCCAGGGGTTGGCCACAGAACTCGGAGGAACCTCATAAATTAATGATTGTGACCTCAAGGGTTGAAACCAGAGATTGTATCCTATGATGTGTGCTCCGAGCTAGCCCAATCATGCAAGAAGATCATCAGGTTCATTTCTTCCTAGATATAAGTTACTCTACCAGACAGAGAAGGAAGAAATTTGATGGCATGCAACAAGCCTTGACGGAAGCGGGAGAAACCCATACCATAATTTTTCCAGACAAGCTTTGGATTACCCACCAAGGGAAAGTATATTTTTGTTTGGATCCTGTGGAGGCTGGTAAGTTGGCCACTCGGTTAGTGGCAGCAACTAACAGACAAACAAAGAAAGGTGAAGATACTGAAGATTATGGGGACACTTGAATAATTGGGACTTCAAGTAGGATCAGTATTTTTTATCTTTACCTCTCACACTAAGAGCTTGTTGTTGCTCTATATGGCACATTACAGTTCTGACTGTTATTTCGGCCCTTTAAACATTAGAGGGGTTTAAAAAGTTGGTGTTTCATCTTGTTACTTCATTTGTTGAACACATTTTGATTGTAAATTGTGTGCTTATGTCTTGCTCCTAACATTCTGAATTGGGAGAATGACTCATGGTATGGGAAGTGGGATTCTTAATTTCCTCACTCTAGAGCTGGCAACATTCCTTGGTTTAAAAGGTGTGGTGCAAATGTTTAATCTTTAGCTGTGATTTAACTCTGCTGCAGAAACTCATGTAGTAGTATGTCTCATACTAAGGTTCACACATGGCAACACTGACCCCTAAAGGGGCACGTTTTCCTTTTAGGCTGGATATTGCTGGACAATCCTTTCATTTCAAAATAGCCATGTTGCTCATGGACTCTAAACATAGCAAATATTGGACTATTATTTAGTAATACTCATAGAGTTACACTCTGCTGATGTACCGCTATATAGTGAATGCAAGTTGTTTACCTACCCTTGGATTAAGGTGTATTTCCCCAAATGGAACTGTATTGGATGGTCTGTTTACTATATGTAATACATTTTGTCACGTATTATGATAGAATGATACAAATAAAGTAAAAAAAAAAGAAAGAGCATATTTTCAGAATCATTATACATGCTCAGATTTGTTTTACTGTCTTTGTCCGGAAAGGCACACTGAGCAACAGCTTGTTCCTGTGTGTGTTGTGGGAACACACAGAAAGGCCATGATGCTAGGCTTATTTATTTATTGGCATGTCACTAGTGCCCTGTTCGCCACTGTTGGATTGTTCAAACACTATGTCAGGTTGTCCCGCTTGGATCACAAGTGGAGTACAGGAGGCACTCTCAGATGCTGCAGCAGGAACAATAACCTGTCTTTCAGGCATTTGTTTAGATGCACGTGCTGCTGTTCTTGCATTTTTGTTAATATAAAAGTCCTGGATCCCATAGTCTTGGTTCTCTGTATTATGAGAGGCCAACAGGCAATCTGAGAAGGAATGCCCTTCCTCCTCACATAGATTACATTTGTGATATTTCCTGTAGAAGAAACCAGTGTGGCCATTTTCCCCGCACTAAGCACATTTGATAATCTCACACTGGTTACTCAAATGTCTAGGAGAACCACACTTATAACATTGGCGGGGTTGACCAGGGTAAAATATGCAGCCTTTATCCCTGCCCAGAAAGAAGCAATTTGACAGATGGGTAAGGGCTGAGTCAGTTTGTTGCAATTTTATCTTGATACGCCATCCCCATTTCAAAACCCCTCTGTGTCAAAAATGGGTTCAAGAAGACTTCCGGTTCCGGTGATGGCGCGGTGAGCAGCAAAGCGCGGAGGCTCCCCTAACAAAGTCATTTAATTGGTCTCCTACCTCAAAAGAAAGCCAAATTGCACACAGGATCTGTTGATGGAACCAAGGTGAGACCCCTGTAAACCCGGATTCTGTGTTGTTCTCGGACCCTGGCGGCTCGTAAATAACAGCGGAGTCCCCCTCCACAGCTTACCTGGACCGTGTGGGAACAAGGGCACTAACTGCTACGCCCTTCGAGTCTCGACTGCATGTCGCACGCTTCTTATTTCGGAGGCTCCAACCGCGGCTCGCGACTTGTTCTTCTCCCCCTCTTGTGCCTTCAGAAGTGGCGGTGACATTTTCCTGACACCTCAACTGCTTCCAGGAAGCTAAGTAAGTGCCAGGAGTCTCCCATCCAATTTGGACCTCATGGTCGCATTTTGATCCTCCGCGGTGGTAAATCGGCACCAGTTCTGGGTCCTTCTGGTGGCCCCCCCTCGCTCATATATGGATCATTAACCCCGCAGAAAGTAATTGCGCAGCATGTATTACAAGGGCATTGGGCTCAGAGACATTATCGGAGCTACCTTTCAGTGTCAATAAGCTCCTTTTAGCCTTTTCACAGGTAATCTCCAGCAGCTCAAAGGAGCAACACAATCAATAAAAGTAAAAGTACTAAGTAATTAAAACAACCTCTAAAAATAAATAAAAAACAACAAGTTACAGCAAATTGAAGGACAAGAGGCAAGGGGGAAGGAGAGGAGGAGGAGGAGGAGCAGGAGAAGAAAAGAAGAAAGGACTAGGGGAAGGAGGGAGAGCTGGGGAGGGAGATTAAAGGAAATAGAAGAGGAAGGGAGAAGAAAGGGAATACAAATATAAAAATAACCTCAGGCAGCTTGGTGGCTGCACCCTATGGAACTTATTTTTCAAAAATAGATTCTCCCCACTCACTGACTCAACTATAGAAGAAAGAAGAGGTACTCTGCATATAGTGGATTTGATAAAGAATTTAAACCCACCTGCAGCCTTCCTGCCTGGCCCAGTTCATCCTCCCCCCACCCCAATGGCCACCAAAGGAGGGAAAAGAAGGAGAAAAGAACCACAGTCAGCCCTGCCTGCTCTTCCAACCCTCCATCAGAACAGAATATTCTTCGGGCCATCTCTGAATTCAGAGAAATGAGGGACTCTCTTAACCAAGTTAAGTCCGATTTGAGATCACTACAGTCTCGAGCTGATGAGGCAGATCAGCAAATATCTCAAAACACTATAAAAATAAATGCCCTCGAGTCGACAGTTCTTTCCTTAGCAGAATCCCAATTGCACTGCTCTCTCAGACAAGAGGATGCAGAGAACAGAGGGCGAAGGAAAAATCTCTGAATTTTTGGTCTGCCAGAGGGAGATGAGGGGCTCTGACCCCTTGGCCTTCGCAGACCAGTTCTTCAGATCCATTCTCGATCTGGGCCCTGATTACTCCCTAGATTTCGAACGTGCTCACAGGGCGCTGGGACCCAAACCACAGGCTAAAGATGCCAGACCCAGATCATTCGTGGTAAGGATGCAAAGCTTCCAGACCAAGGAACTTCTCCTTAAGAAATCTTGGCAGAAAGGATAAATTATGTATGGAAACCACCGTATCATCATCAACAATGATTACGCTCCCTTTACCCAAAGTCAGAGAAGGGCCTATGCTCCACTGTTTCCCATCTTAAGATCGCAGCAGATCAGATTTCGCACCCTTTACCCAGCCAAGCTTATAGTGTTCTTGCCAGAAGGCCCAGCCGCATACTCTTCAGCTTCAGAAGCCAAAGAAGATCTCTTTAAAAAGGGGTGCTCAAGGAACATACGCCGAATCGAACAGGCCCTTCCAGGTTCTCACCTCAAGGACAATCCCGGTCAAATGAACTACACCTACCGACCATGAGCTTGGAGGAGATGCTTCAGAAGATCCAAAACTTGAGAAACCCTACAATAACTTCGACCAGTAATAAGTCCTGTGGTGGGTGAGTCCCTTAGGGTTTTTTTGGGGAGGTTGGGAGGAGATGGGGGGTCATGGGGCTCTGAGGTGGGCCTGCTCGGGTCCTGTTTCACTGGTCTGGCATCCCAACAAAGAGATAATTAACAAACTATTTCTCTCTACTTTGCTGGGACTGGGGGAATGAAATCCTCCTAGATGGCAGGCAATCAGCCTAGCTGAGGGGAGTTATTGGGTCCGACCTAGTGGGACTGCTGGCGGGCTTCCCCCTGGGATGGCACCTCACTCTTTCCTCCCTCCCTCCCTGAACCTCAGGAGTCCCTTACGCCAACGTGTTGTGGGGACTCCCTCAGGATTCCCCTCCTCCCGATAAGCCATCCTTTCTAGGACCGCCCCCCCAGGTGAAAAACAGAAGAACAAGGGACTCTGGGACAATGAAAATCACTGTGGATTGGAAAATACCAACACAAAACTCTAGTTGCCTAGTCTCTACTCCCACTTATGATGATCACAGTGTCTCGGTGGGAGTCTTTGTGTGTCTGGATGGGATGGGGGGGCTCTTCTCTCCCCCCCTTTTTTTTACCATAATAATACCTCCCCACAGCCCCTTCTTAGGACAAATCTAACATACCCCTTTAAAAAGGAAGGGAAAGACGAAGGGGGAGGACCCCTTAGATTAAAGAATTGGAATCACTTGATTGCTGTACCAGAGTGATCGTCAGATAGATCCCTTCCCCCAGACCTGGGCTAACGCTTTAGGCCACAGGGGTTAATGGGTGGAACAGCAAATGTCCTTCCCTCCCCTACCCATGAGGAGAGGGAGGGTGAGAGGGGGGTAGAGAGGGAGGAGGAGAGGAGGAAGGGGTTAGAGAGGTGAAAAGGGAAAGATATACCCCTCCCCTTTTTTTCTCTCTCTCCTTTCCTTCTTTTTCCCTTCTTTTCATTTTCACCTCCTCTTGGGGTTGAACTGAGGGGGTGGCTCCAACTTCCTTGAGCCCCAACACCTTTGTCACCTGGGTACTCCAAAATAAAATTCCCTGAGGGGAAGGAGGGGGGAGGCATCTGGGGGGGAGAGGGATGTGGTGGGTTGGGAATTAAGGGTTAAGGGGGAGAGCCTAGGGGAATGAGGGAGCGGTTTCTGGGTGTCCCCACTCCTCCCCAATATTGGAAAGGAGAGGGGACCTGACTACATAGGGAACTCGGGGAGCCCTCACCACTCTTTCTAGTGAACCTTAAGGGGGTAGATCGATACCCTTGGAGGATTCCCTTACAAAAGAGTACCTCGATCAACGCCGATTCCCCTGGGAACTGGCTTGAGATTACGGAGGGGTGGAACTTATCCCCACCCCAAAAATGGAAGCACTGATAAGTAATGTTATGTTAAAATGTTTAAGAATGTTAAATGGAAACTGGTTAGGTCTTTTACTTATAGTTGGTTGTTTTATTATAGTTTATGCCAAAGTTAACTTTAGTTCATGCTCTGAAAATGGAATGAGACTCAGGAGACACTACACAAAATTTCAAATAATTGGTTTATTACAGAAACTTCAGAATATTATGTTGGTGAGACCTAAAGAACATCCACAAGAAAAACTGATCAGGATTAATAGTCCTCCTCTCGCAGCCGGGGGGGGGGAGTGATCTGGGTGAACTCAGTCCGGGCTGACCTGAAAGATAAACAGAAAAAAGGGTCTGAAAGACCAACATTTATAATAAAAACAAAAGAAATCAATCGCATACTTAATACAGTTATAAACAAGGTTAGGAACAACAAACATAAATGGCTTCCCAACCGGTGAAAATCTATTCAATAATCGTGAACGGTCTTAATAACCCCATCAAAAGATCGAGAGTAATGCAACATCTAAATAAACAGAAGGCTGAAGTTATATTTATACAAAAATCCCATCTTTCAGATATCGAGCATCAGAAACTAAAATGGGGGGGGCCGTTATGTCATTTACTCTTCATCTCACTCGAGCGGACGCAAAAGGAGAGTAGCTATACTGATCCCCTCAACCACCCAATTCAAAATAAACAACATACAATCTGATAGACTAGGGTGTTATATTATAATACAAGGCTGCCTATACAACCAAGAAGTTACCCTAGATAACATATACTTACCACCGCAAACCAAGTCGATTCTAATTCGGCAAATTCTAAATAAAATAATAGACCTACATAAGGGGCAATTAATAATGGCAGGAGACTTTAACATAACTATAACCCCAAACCTAGACTCGTCCAATCCAAAAGTCTATTGCCAATCCTCCCCAGTAAAGTTCTTTAAAATACAATTAGAAAACCTTGGCCTAGTCGATATCAGGAGGAAATTTTTCCCTCAGACCCCGGTTTTACATATTACTCGGGAAGGTTTAATTCCTATTCGAGAACAGATTACTTTTTTACCTTATGTGAGCACTTCTCCTCAGTGAGAGACATAACAATTTGTCCAAAAATAATATCGGACCACCACCCTCTGTTGTTAAAGGTTGATATGGGTAAAAAAACAAAACAAACCCTTTGGAGACTTAACCCCTATCTCCTTAAGGACAAAGAATTTACTGACCAAATCAAAAAAAGAATCCCACAATTTTTTGAAGAAAATGCATCATCAGCCATTTCGGAAGCTATATTATGGGACGCAATGAAGGCCACCATCAGAGGTGAGATCATTGCTTACACCTCAAGGAAAAAAAAAGAAAGAGGAAGGAAATACCAGGAACTTACCAAAACCCTACAAACCCTCCAACTGCTATATAGAGAAGGGGACAGGGAAATACAAGTTAAAATCAAAGCAACTAAATCAGCACTCCAAAAAATCATGGACGAAAAAATCCAAATGTCCCTTATTTACTTAAAACAAACAAATTATGAGGGAGGATCTAGAGGTACTTGCCGACTGGCGCAAAAACTAAGAGCTAGGAAAAAAGCAGTAACAATACTAAAAATTAAACATCCCCAAACAGGTAGGATAACCCACAAAGAAGAAGACATAAGACAAACCTTCGCTGACTATTACCAGCATCTTTATACAACACACAACACCTCTACCCAAGAAGATAGACAAGCATTTCTAGTTCAAACCCAACTTCCAAAAATTACAGTAATACAAGCCCCGAAACTACAACCTCCTATAACAATAGAAGAAATAGAGATGGCGGTCATTAAGCAATCTTCGGGTCGTTGCCCCAGTCCTGATGGGTATCTCAATGAATGGTATAAAATTTTTGACAAAGAATTAACACCAAGACTCTTAAAACTGTTCAGAGAAATGGCCAGTGGAAAAGTCCCCCCATCGTGGGACTACGCTACCATCGCAGCCATTCCCAAACCCAGTGGAAGTAAACTAGACCCCTCAGCCTATCGGCTGATTTCAATCCTAAATTCAGACTACAAGATCTTCATGGCCATTTGGGCCAAAAGATTAGAAATAATCCTCCCCACGATAATACATCTGGATCAAGCTGGCTTTATAAAGAATAGATCAACAACAGACAACATCAGAAAAACACTGATACTTATGGAATATATCCAAACTCGGAGGATTCCATCTGCCTTCTTAAGCCTTGATGCTGAAAAGGCATTTGACAAGGTATACTGGCCCTTCCTGTGGGACACACTAAAAACTTTTGGTTTCCTGGACTCATTGTTTTGTTGGTTGACCCAAATATATTCCTCGCCAAAAGCCTACATTAGAATAAACAGCGGACTTTCCCCCCAATCTCAATAGGCCAGGGCACAAGGCAAGGATGTCCTGTCTCCCCTCTATTGTTTGTATTATATCTTGAACCACTAGCTAGTGTAATCAGAAATTCAAGAAACATAGAGGACATACCAATGCAGCAGTCTGAAAACAAGATTAGTCTTTTCGCAGACAACATACTTCTATCCCTTTTGTCTCCTACGGAATCGATTACAGAGACGTGGAAAATACTGACCCAATTTGAAGAGTTAGCTGGCTTCAAATTAAACGTCACAAAAACAAAGGCCCTCTTATATAACTACATCCCCCCAAATACTCTAAAACAAAGCCTTACAATTAAATGGCACTCAACCAAAATAAAATACTTGGGAATACACATCCCTCACAATCTTAACCTAATTGAATTAATAAACTATGAGCCCATTTCTATAGAAATCAATAAAGACCTGGACAAATGGATCCATCTCCCATTATCATTATTTCAATGAATAGAAACCATTAGAATGAACATTCTACCTCGCCTACTGTATCTATTCCAAAATATTCCATATTTCCTATCTCATTATTTTTTCAAGTTGTGGGACAACATGATATCAAAATTTATATGGAACAAACAGAAACCACGAATTCACCTTTCTATATTAAAATTATCACTAGCTCAGGGTGGAACTAACCTGCCGGACCTTATAAAATATGCAGAGGCCCCCTTTTTTTAAATTCTTTTACTGTGGCTCTCGGACCAGTTTGACTCCCAATGGAAGAGGCTGAAATTCCATTTGAACGACATGTATGGCATTAAAAAAATAATTTTTTCATCCTCAGGGAGAACTCCTCCTTTAAAAGACTTCATAACCATCACCTCACAGGTCTTAAAACTATGGCTTAAAATGCGTGAAAAAGCACCATTTCAACTAATCTACGAATATTGTAATTTAATTTCAGAGGATAAGCTTTTTGTCCCGTCCCATAATGATTTAACTTTCTCCTGCTGGCGCAGACTGGGATTGGAGCAGGTATTCCATTTTTTGGGCCCAAACGGAATCTTATCATTTGAAGAACTAAAATCTAAATATAATCTCTCAAATGTTGATCAGTTTAGATATTTCCAAATCAGAAACCATCTTCTACGAAATAGAATCATTCAGGTCAAATTGAAGCCTCCCCGCCTCCCTCTCTTAAAGCTACTCATTGACCACTCTCGGGGGCAACATTGGAACCATTTAATTGGTAACTTATACAAAATGATGCGAGATCAATCTAAGGAATCAACAAACTCAATCTTAGAAAGTTGGAACAAGGATCTGGACTTAGCTGTGTCTCAGGAAGAATGGTCCCTTTCATCTCTGAGAGTGGTCAAAATCACTAGATCACACATTTGGAGGGCATACTCTTGGAAATGTAGATCAAGATTTTTCAGGTCACCGGCCACCCTGACTAAATATCTCCCAAGAGAATATGGGGTTTGTTGGAGGGAGTGCAGCGCAGAACTAGCTGAATTAGCACATATAATGTGGCTATGTCCACGCTTAATGCCTTTTTGGCTAAACATGCAGAATGAAATTAGTGAGGGCCTAGGTGAATGTGTTGAGCTCACGGCTGAGATGGTGCTCATGGCTGTCTACCCGGATCGCTCCCCACCTTGGACAAAGACTCTGCTTCCCATTTTGCTGTTGGCTGCGAAAAAATCTTTGACAAGGAAATGGATGACGAAAGTTGTCCCAGGTATTCAAGAATGGAGACAAATTGTGTATACTATATATATCAGATGGAAAACATTACAGCGAAACTAAACAATCAAATTGAAGGTTTCGCTGCCCTATGGCAGAGATGGTAGGCCAACCAGGCAAGAGCTGATACAGAGTTTTGTCCTTAGGGAGTAGGTTTCGGAGAGGGGAGGATATGAGAAGTGGGAGGGGTCATGGACTGTTCCGATTATATACAAGATAAGGGTTGTTCAGATGGTGTCTCAATTTGTAACCAATGTGAAAGATATACAAGTACTACTTTATTGTATAACAACAAATCTGAAGTAATCACAGAAAATTACTAGTGCGTAAAATGTCTCCTGATGTATAAGTAAGGGAAAATGGAAAAAAACTTCAATAAAAAAAAAATGGGTTCAAGATTACCTTGAACAGAACACTTTTTTTCCAACCAATATAAAATGTCAGTGACATTTACACCCTCGTTTCAAAACAAAATGGTGATAATCATTGTTGGACTTTTAGTTAAAGGGATGGCCTGAAAAGGCACCCATAAGGGGTACGTTTTTAAAACAGTGTATCTAGTCCAGAAACGGTCCAGTAACTCAGGACCTGAAGCTTATATCAAACGTGCTTTCCCCAGGCGCATGTATGAAAGCATATACCTCACCTGGGGTAAAGCCTAGGGACCTCTTAATTAGTTCTCTCCCCACATAAACACAGTCCAGCTGGCTTTCCAAGCCTTCAATATACCTTAGCCGGACTGCATTTCTCTGTTTTGCCAGTTCCACAGGTTTGTGAAATAGGCTTGCATATGTGGGGGTAGCATTTTCTGTGGAAGCATTAGAAGCTCCTTGGTCTTGTAAGTTGGCTGAAACAGAGCTATTCTGTGGAGGGAGAGGTGCCCCCTCTGTTAGTATGGTTTGTGCCCCTGCTGCCCCAGTTGGGGCATCATAAAACACTTCAGGATGACTACTCCGAGGAGAGTAGGAGATGGACTCTGAATCCACCATCTCTGGTCCTTCTGAGTCCCTATTCCCTTCTCCTGCCTTCTTTGGCTCAACTGTTCCTGGTGTAATTGTACTTACTGGTGGTTGTACAGTTCCGAGTATTGGTATTGCTTTGCCGGGAATCCAAAATCCTTCTTCGTTCTGTGTCTACCCCACCAAGCAGAGCACCTTATCAAGTGACTAGTTACTGTACCAGCTGCCATAGTTCCATCATGTGTAGTGCTACATTCTCCCTTCCCGGGAGTTTCCGGGTCTCGTGAGATAACCTCGAACATGAAGACCTTCGTGAGTGTATATTGTGAGGTGCCTGGGGAGCTACTATTTCTTCACTTCCGTTTCTTCTCTTCCTCTAGTTTTTTCTGAGCAGCCTGGTACTCCTTTTCGATTTTGGTGAGTTTACTTTGTAAAATGCATTTTTGTTTCTCTACTTGTTTATGCAGACATTCGTCCGCTTCCTGGAAATCGATATCCATCACTGAGTCTTCACTCATGTGACCCTTTTGGTGCATCTCCATAACAGGTTGTGCAGAGTCCAATGGTATATCGGTGCCAACCACACTGTTTGTGACCACTGTCTCTGCAGCATCTCCACCTCCTCTTTCATCTGTCTCCAGTGCACGACTAGAGTCCTCTATCCTGCCAGGTCACAGCTGTCCTACAGAAGAGTAGGGGAATTTTTTTATTGAAGGGTTCAAAAACAAAATGTACAGAAATCATAGAAAAAACAACTTACATATCATATGAACATTCTTATCAAAATACAAACTTATATACAATTAAATTATTCAAAACTGGTTGTTACCCTGTTCATCCAATATTTATTTATATTTTACAATGAAATAAAAACCTCTCCACCACATTCTAACTTTATGTAGGAGATGAAAAGCAAAATCTTTTTCATAAACTTCGGTCAGAGCTGTCTCACATAGCTAATGCACAATTTTGTATGGCATTATCTGTTGCTGTAGTACCCACTGTACTCGGGCCTGCCAGAGATAACATTTTATAATGGCCAAAAAGGCCGACAGTGTTCCCTTATGATATTTCTGGAAAAATTCTGGGTACTGTCCAAGTATTAAAACTTCATATGTCATAATCTGGAGCCATAATAATTTCCATGTATGTACCAAAAATTTCCACAAAGTTTTGGAATAAGTACAGGCCAAAGCAAAATGTTCTATTGTTTCTGCTCGAGCTGTACAGTCCATATATGGACAAGTTCGTGTGTCCATTGTTTTATGCTTACTATTTCCTTTAGCATTTAATTTCCCATAACAACTGAGCCATAATATTTTCCACATTTTAGGGGGCATCCGTGGTTCATTTAATAAAGACAGAACCTCTTTTGGTTTAGTGGTATGACAGAATTTAACATCTGGTTCGCTAAGACTAGTTTCTTGTAGAATTTGACTATACAGACTTTGACGAGTAGAGGATTTTAAGACTTCCCTGGAAAAGTTCCATTTATACAGTTTTTGTACTGCAGAGCTATAGATCTCAGGGACCTGTAGATATTTAGAAAATTTCAATGGAACATTTTCTCATTTAGTTAGACAAATATGAAGGTTATTACACATCCATAGATACATAGGAGATTTGTGAATTTGCAGCGCTAGTTTAAGTGAGTAAGTAAAAATTAAGGAGTGTGCAAAAATTATCAGCTTTATCATGCCGACCCCACCTCTAAGTTTTGGCAAATAGGTATAACCTCTTTTAATGGGGTTTAAACAGCTGCCCCAAAACAGCTGGAAGAGAGTGCTGTAAAGTCTTGTCTCTAGTACCAGAGGGAGTGGAAAGACAGACCCCACATATAATATGCAGGGAAGTAGGAACTGCTTAATAATAAATATTCTCTTCAGTTTCTAAAGCATCCAGTATTTCCATACACATACTTTTGACTCATAGATTTTTAGTGTGTTCTCCCAATTCGTTACTGCGATGTTGGGTGACCCAAACCAGATTCCTACCATTTTGATAGGACCGGAAACAATAGGGAGGTAAGCTATACTTAGCTGATGATACTCCCCGGGTCCCAGCACCACAATTTCTACATTTTTTCTATATTTAGTTTAGAGTTGGATACTAGTGAAAACCAATCTAATTCTTTTTGTTCCTCCTTTATACTAGCTGTATCTTTTAATAATAAACAAGTATCATCAGAATATGCTACCATTTTAACGTCATCATCTGGAACATTTCCTGACAATCCCAAAATACCTTTATTTGAATTTAATTTTTCTAGCAATGGATTTAAGGAAAATATGTAAAGTAAAGGGCTCAAGGGGTAGCTCGGTCTTACCTCATCCTGAAATTTAATTTCTGGCCCATCTTTACCTAAAATAATGGGACTACGAATTGCATTCCCATACATCAATGTTAATCAAAGAATAAAGCTGTCTGGTATGCCATATGTACTTAACACTTTGAAAAGAAACCTGCGGTTAGCCCAATCGAATGTTTTCTGCTGATCTAGGCATATAAAGAACCCCATGTTGTTTGATTTATGGAAGAATTTCCAAATTTCCTGAAGAATAATCAATGGATGTTGAATTTGTCTATCTGGGAGACGGCAAAACTGTGCAGGATGAATAATTGAGACTGCCACTTTCTGCAGTCTAAGATTCAAAATTTGTGATAACATTTTGAAATTGGTATTTAATAGACTTATTGGCCTCCAGTTCTGAAATAGGTGAATATCTCCTGATGTATATAAAAATATTATTAAGCCTTTTGTAAAGTAACTAGGAACTGTTTTCCTTTTGTTTGAAAAATAATCAAAAACTCTATTGTAACATTAAAAATAATTCAGCTGAAAACATTTTATAGAATTCAGATGGCAGTCCATCTACTGCTGAGGTCGATGATACCTTTAGGGTCTGAATCACCTCAGCAATTTCCAAAGTTGAAACCTGGGACATTAAAGTTTGTAATGCTTTGGGGCCTATAGGGTTGTGTTGCAATGGGGTAAGATAATTATAATGATCTCGCTCTGAGGGGGTTTACTACTTTGGAGGAATCTAAATATTTTTTAACAATGCTAGAAATGTCCTCCAGGGATGTAGCTAATTTTCCATCATCATTTACTAAAGAATGGAAGGTAGTCATATTTTGTTTTCTTTTTACATGCTTCACAAGGGTCCGTGTATGGAGTTTTGTGGGTTCCATAAGTAAGTTCAGCTCATAACGTACTAGCCCTATCATACTGGAGTTTTTTCATGTCAGCTTTAAGCATTTTTATTTGTGAGGAAAAATTACCTCTAACCTTTGGGACCATAGACATTATGTTCTGTAGTTGAGTACGTAGTTTTAAATACTGAAAAAATTGAGACTTGGCCTTGCATTTTCTGAAAGACTAAAATCATTTTTGGATCTCTATTTTCGTGTCCAACCACCATTCCCCTATATCTTCATATAACTCAAATACAGAGGCTCACACATATAACAGTTGTCTGATACACGCCTGTATGCTTGGGTCAGAAAACATACTAATGTTTAATTTCCACCTATTATTTTTAAGGGGTCTATCTACTTTCCATCCAATACTTGTTCTTACCGTTAGGTGATCTAAAAATTCAACAAGCACAAATTCAGTGGAATAAATCAGCCAGTTTTTGTAAAGAAAAACATAGTCAATCAGAGTAAAGAACTGAGCTCTGTGATATGTAAAACATGGACCACTAGTTACTGAGTCAGCACAGTTCATCAATTCAGCAACAGAAATGCATTTAGAAAAAGCATGGGAGTCACAGTAAATATTTTTCAAACCCTCTTGGCCTCTAGGAATAGTAATACTACAATTAAAATCTTCCCCTAGTATAGTAAGTTTAGCTGTAGGGTTCAGACCTAGGTACTGGTTTAGTGGAGGAATTGCTGTCCTCTGCATTTAGTTGAGGGATAACAGGTATCTCTGGAGTATGCATGTGGAGTGCAAGGTCTTTTTTTGTTATTTCCATAGTTGAAATGCTGGCAGACTGAGTCTGTATAGCTGTGCTAGATGCCTCTGGCTGTGCCTGGGGGACCAATTCCATAACTGGATGCCACCTTGGTGTGTCCATGGACTGGGAAGATAAATTGGGGTCCCAATCTGGATCCGGGGTCCAGTTTCCATCTTGAGTCTGAATGTAGCCTGCAGCACACAAAGCTAAGTCTGGGGACCAAGAAACATCTTTTTCTATTTGTGGCGAAATTCCAAAAGCCTGCAGCATTGCTGCTGCAGCAGACAGGCATTTTTCAGATTCTGAGGCCTGTGGGTTGGTTTGCAGCTGAATCTCTTCCGCATCTTCTGTGCCTGGTTTTTCCATGGCTAGTTGAATGTGCCTATTTGCACATGTTAATGCATCTCTTTTGCAACGTACTTCCACTCTTTTTTGTTTAGCCTGTTCATCGTCCTTGACCATCATGTGTATCAGCACTGACTGTTTCTCCATCAATTCTTTTTCCAAAAGTACCTCGGAAGCTGCTGCATTCATTAGACCGGTACCTGTATTTTGTACCATACTGTTGTTTGTGTCATCAGCATGGGTGAGTCTTAGGCCAGGTGAGTTACCACCTGTAAATGCCATTCCTGACTGAGCCCCTGACACTTGTAGAGAAATCCTGTGGGAAGGTTCACTTGAGACCATTTCCATTTGCAGGTCAGTATTGGAGGTTACTGTCTCAGAATGTTCGCTCTTTTCTGACTTGCCCTCGGATCGAGAATTTACTAGAGCCGCACTCTCTGGGCCGATCAGAGCAGGTACTTGTTCACCAAGAGGTTTATTATTTGTTCTTTTTTTTTTTTATTTATCATTTTTCCTGGGAGGTCTCCATCCTATTTCTGCCCTGGTCATGGCCCTCGAAACTCCCACCAACCGCCAAGTGCTGCAACTCCCGGTTACCCGAGGCTTTCCCCCCCGGAGGGCGGGGCCACGGCACCGGTTCCCCTAATTCCAGTGCCGTGGAACTAGTATCTGGTTGGGAGTGTGGCGGCAGTGGCTAATTGAAGCCCAGGGAGGGCTTCATGTAGACGGAGGCTCTCCCCTACATTTTCTTAATTTTTCCTCTGAGGCGGGGACGTGCAATGAGGTCCAGCATCTGCCCCGCCTCCACTGAATGCGAGCGCCAGTGTTGTGGGACCCTCGGCCTCCGCTAGGGGTCCGTCACATGCTGGGCACTTCCCCACCCTCCTTCCTGGAGGACAGCTGTCCATAGGATGTTCAATCCTTCTCCCCCCGGCCGACACTTTAGCGACCCGGGTCCGTTCCCTAACCCAGGTCACCAGCATCACAAGTGGAACTCCAACCTCTGCCCCGGTGGGCCGGCCCTTTATTTGTTCTTTTAATTTTCTCCAAGTTGGACATTAACTTTTTATTATCAATTGGCCAGGCATTAAGAATGCAAAGTTTTTTAACCTAAGTATTGTTATTGCAAGGAATTGGGGAGTTTATTTCTGCTCCTAGCTTCCCAGTAGCTGCAAAAGTAAAGACAGTCACACTGCTTTGATCGTGCATTTTAGTCTGAAAAATCATATCAGTACCTGATGTGGTTATTTCGGGGGTGGGCACTTCATATTCCTTCTCTAGGTTGTGGTAGAGTGCTCATATTGCCAGTGATGGTTCCGTTGCCAAGGAGGTCTTCCATCGTCACTATCCCCGGGGACCAGAATTTATTAATGGCTTTTTTTAATTCCAGCTGCCGTGCTTTGAAGTGGTCTTCTTCATCTTGCAACAGTTTTTGTAGTGCAATAAATTCAGAATCTATTCATGGTGACACAGGGAAAATTTCAGCAGAGGCAATTTCCATAGGTAAGATTTCCTGTATTGTATTTTCTGGGTTATTTTCCAATTCTGATGGCTCTGAAGCATCAAAAAAAATCTTCAGTCTCAATAGCAGTCAAGGCTGGGGTGAGACCTGTTCCCAAGCTCCCTCCATGTCCATCCTCATTGGCTCCCTGCCAGGACTGGCCAATCCAACAGATAACTAGTGGTTCCCCCTCCTGGAGAGTAAGAGAATTTCCCCAGTGTCCAGGCCAAATTTCCTCAAATTCACTGAAAATACCACCAACTGGTTCAATATCAGTTAGCATCTATCTGTATCCCCTTCCCCTGGGATGAGCCTGAAAATAGGCAGAATTGTCTAGTCCTCCTTTCCCAGTCAACAAAAACTAAATGAATAGTTCTCGTCCTGGCTATCCCCATAATCAAGGTACTTTGTATACATTTTACCTGTTGTTGCCATTTCACTCCCTGCTGTGTCCCCTTTACTGGGTTGTACCTGGAACCAAACATCAGCTCATTGAGCCTATCTCGGTCACCACATTTTAAATAAATATCCCTAAACCACTCCGGTCAATATCTGTTTTATTAAGCTTTGCCCAAGTTACCCCCCCCCCTGCGAATCTACAACAGTTTACCTTTGTTATTTGGTGCCTTTTGTTTCTTCCTTTTATTAACTCTATTTATGGTCTCTGTTCTCGGTGGGAAATTACCCCTTATCAGCTCCTGGGACACCACACAGTCCCTACCCCACTCAGCATCCCCCCAGCAGCCTGCATGGGGAGGCCCGTGACTTACCCTTCACAGTGGAGCTCCCTGCAGACAATGGAGAGACTGGGATCAGGCTGTTGATCCCCAACGAGCACACCAGATGTAATTCAGGTTGCGATAGCAACAGGACTCCTGGGTGTCACGCTGCTTTGTGTCCCAGAGATGGTTCCAACCCCTGATAGTGCAGATGAGCAATAACATCAGTGCACATTAGGTATGCTGCTGCTCCCAATATGCAGATGTCCCCCATGTCCACCTACCCCTGCTGCCATGCTGGTCCCTGGCCCACCTAGCCCCAGATGATACTAGGGGTCAGGGTATTGACGTGCATCAGATCCCTCTTTCCCTGGAGAAGGAGAAGAGTAAACCTTTAGACGTTCACCCTTCTCCTTCTTGATGTCCCTATGACATCCCAGAGTTCACTACCAGACTCTGGCGTCAGCATCACAAGCAGTGGCACTGCCACTGCGCTGGTGAGCCATCTCTGTGGTTTCTTCTTCTTAAAGGAAAACTACACCCTCATATTGTGTCAATTTTCTTTGTTTCCATGTTGACAGACAACTCTTTTCCTGTAGCTGTTAGAGATATATGTGATTGCTTTAGTTTATTTTTCACTGTTCATACTAGTCTAAATATCCTGGGGTCTCCATTTTCTGGTTGTTGAAATCTCGTTGTCTATGACAGCTGCATTAGCTTATGAGAACATGATGTGTCAGTACCCTTTAGACTCCAAAATATGCATGTCTGCTTAATTAGATTTCAACACAACAAGTAGCAGTATGGTGTGACATATCACAATTAATCTCACTTAGTTTTGCAAACTATCTGAGTTGTAATACAGGGGTTTCCCCTTTAAATTGTCTGCAGTTTTGTGTATCCAGAAGTTTTTTTCAGGCACTTTCAGCAAAGAGGTACATGGTATAAATGGGTGATGTAACATCATGTTCTCGTATGCTAATGCAGCTTTCATTGACAATTATATTTCAACAACCATAAAATGGAAACCACCAGGATAGTTACAGGGGACTAGCATGAATAGTGAAAACAAACTAAAGCAAACAGCTATAACTCCATCAACTACTGGAAAAGAGTTATCTTTTGACAAAGAAACAAATAAAATTTACAAGATATGAGGGTGCGGTTTTCCTTTAATTCATTGCTGCTAGTGGGCCCCTCAATCCTGGTTCTGATTAATTGTTTTTGATATGTTTCCTGGTAGTCTAGTGCCCTTTCCCATAAGTTAAAAATAATGTCTTTCCTGGTAGTCCAGGGTAGTTCAATAGCCCCCACTTGGTCCCAGAGACCACCTCACTGCCCCCTCTCATAGAAACATAGAATTTGACGGCAGATAAGGACCGCTTGGCCCACCTAGTCTGCCCATTTCCCTACCTGATGGATAAGCTGCAGAGTCTAGTTAATCAACTGCTTACTTCCTCCTATCCCCCACTAGAATTGCCTTATGCCTGTCCCATGCATTCTTGAATTCTCCCACTGTTCCTGACTCCACAACCTCCTCAGGAAGGCTGTTCCATGCATCCACAACCCTCTCTGTGAAAAATTACTTTCTAACATTACCTCTGAGCTGTCCCCCCTCTATCTTCAAATTGTGCCCCCTTGTTCTTGCACATCTCTTCTTCTGAAAGGTACTACCCTCTTGGACTTTGTTAATTCCTTGAGATGACTTGAAAGTTGCTATGTCCCCCTCTCCCTCCTTTCTCAAGGGTATACATGTTAAGCTGCTTTAGTCTCTCCTTGTATGTCTTCTGGTGCAGACCCTGCACCATTTTGAGTGCCCTCCTCTGAACAGCCTCCACTCTGTCTATGTCTTTGCAGAGATGGGGTCTCCAGAACTGCATAGTACTCAGATGTGGTCTCACTAACTGTCTGTACAGAGGGATAACAACTTCCTGTTTTCTACTGTTGATGCCTCTCCTATACATCCCAGTATCCCCAGCCCTCCTTACTGCCTTCTCACATTGCTTGCCCACCTTTAGGTCATCTGATATAATTACTCCTAGGTCTCTTTCGATTTTTGTTGCTGTTATTAACTCACCCCCCATTGTGTACTCTTCCCCTGGATTTTTGTTTCCCAGATGCATTACCTTGCACTTCTTTGCATTGAATCTGAGCTGCCACATATTTGACCATTTCTCCAACCTTGCCAAGTCCCTTTTCATTCTTTCCACCCCACCTTGTGTATCAACCCTGTTGCAGATCTTTGTGTCATCTGCAAAGAGACATACCTTTCCTTCCAGGTGCTCTCCAATGTCACTTATAAAGACATTAAAGAGGACCGGTCCCAGTACCAAACCCTCCTTTCTTCACTGTGGACTCCATTCACTATTACCTTTTGCATCCTATTGTACAGCCAGTTTTTTATCCAGGCTACCACCTTGGGACCCACTCCGAGGCTGGCTAACTTGTATATTAATCTTTTGTGTTATACTGTGTCAGATGCCTTGCTAAAATCTAGGTAGGCCATATCCACAGCCCCTCCCTGGTCTACTACTTTGGTCACCCAGTCAAACAAATCTATTAGGTTCATCTGACATGACCTTCCTGCTTTGAAACCATGCTGCTTTGGGTCCTGTGCCCCATTGGCCTCTAGGTGCTCAACAATTCTTTCCTTCACAAGTGATTCCATCATTTTCCTTACCACTGAAGTCAAACTAACTGGTCTGTAGTTTCCTGCCTCTGCCCTGCTCCCACTTTTGTGAAGTGGAATCACATTTGCCCTCCTTCAGTCCTCAGGTACCACCCTATCCTCCCATGATTTGTTAAAGAGTGTAGTCAGTGGTGCTACTAGTTCTACTCTTAGTTCTTTTAGAATTCTTGGGTGAATCCCATCAGGCCCCATTGCTTTGTCCACCCTCAGTTTCAAGGGTTCTTTCAAAACCCTTTCTTCTGTGAATGGACTGGTATCGACCCCCCTATTCAGAGTTTCTCTCTTGTTTGGTTTAGGTACTTCCCCCTCCTCTTCCGTTGTGAATTCTGAGCAGAAATATTCATTTGGTATTCCTGCTTTTTCACTGTCACCCTCTGCCCACATTCTCTCCCATTTATTAAGTTTCTGTTTCCCTCCCTTGGTCTTTCATCGCTCCCTAATGTACCTATAAAAGGTTTTGTCCCCCTTCTTAACAGAGTTGGCTATCTTTTCCTCGGTTTGTGCCTTTGCTGTTCTGACTGCCTTCCCTGCCTCCTTCTGCTTTAACTGATAAAGTTCTCTGTCCTGCTCCTTCTGTGTTTCCTTATATTTCCTGAATGCTATCCTTTTCTCCTTAACCATCCCTGCCACCTCTTTTGAGAACCATAGTGGTTTTTCCTTCATTTTGTTTTGTTGATTTGCTTCACACAAAGGCTTGTTGCCTCTGTGATGACTGTTTTGATTATTCCCCATTGTTCCTCCACCCCTCCTTCTTGCCTGTTTGCTAGTGCTTTTCTGAGGCACTCTCTCATTTTCCCAAAGTCAGCCTTCCTAAAGTCCAATACTCTTGTTTTTGTATGGCTTGAGTCAAGCTATGTCTGTGTTTATTGTGAACCACACTGTTTGGTGGTCACTTGTTCCCAGATGGCTACCCACTTCTAAATCTGAGATCCTTTCTACTTCCCCATTTGAGAGTACCAGGTCTAAGATTGCTCCCTCCCGAGTGGGTTCCAACACTAGCTGTCTGAGGCATGCCCCCTGTAGGGCATCAAAAATGACCCTGCTCTTGGATGTGCCTGCAGCAAAGGTACTCCAGTTAACATCTGGCATATTCAGGTTCCCCATCAACAATATCTCCCCTTTTTCTGCCATTTTAAGGATGCCTTCTATCATTTCCTTGTCCATTTCCTCCACCTGAGATGGGGGTCTGTACACAACCCCCATGCGGAATTGTGGTGCCATTTCCTGTCTCCAGGGTGACCCATAGTGACTCATCAACTTCCTGTTTACTCTTTAGTTCTGTTGCTTTAATCCCTTCCTTTATATAGAGAGCTACTCCTCCTCCTTTTTTACCCACCTTGTCCCTCATGTAGACTGTGTATCCTGGTATGTTGACATCCCAGTCATGATTCTCTGTGTACCATGTTTCAGTGACTGCCACAATATCCAGGAATCCCTCTTCCATCAAGGTCACTAGTTCAGGGAGCTTGTTGCACAGACTGCGGGCATTGGTACTCATCACCTTCCATTTATGTTTTATGTCCTTACCCCTTTTAGCCCCATCCCTGTCCTTACTGCATTTTTCTGCATTTAGCCCTGTCCTGCTCCCTACTGACTTCTTTACCTTGGTGTTTACCTTCTAATTACTGTGTTTTGTGGGGGGAGGCTGGGATTTCCCTGCTCCTTTTCAGTGCCTCCCCCTTGGCTAGTTTAAATGCTTGCCAATGAAGCATTTAAACATGTCACCTAGGATCCTGGTTCCCCCCCGGACAGATGCAGATCATCACACCAGTATAAGTCTGCATCCCTCCAGGTGGCTCCCCAGTCCCCAATGAAGCCAAAACTCTGAGCTCCACACCAGTTTTTCAACCATTCATTGAATCCCATGGTGCGGAATAGCCTAGCATCATCCTTGCCATAGACAGGCAGCACCTCCGAGAAGGTTACCGTACATGCTACTTGTCTAAGGCCCCTCTCCAACTCCACAAAACTCCTCTTGCACTGCTCTGATCCAATTCACAGCCAGGTCATTTGTCCCTAGGTGGACAATGACATCCACCTTCCTCCCTCGTGCAGCTGCTTCCGCAATACAGAGGATTCGCTTCCTGTCCCTCCGAGCTGTGGCACCAGGCAGGCACCTTACCTCCCTTTTCCCTTCCTCCCCCATTTCTATCCTCCTAATGATTGAGTCCCCCACCAGGAGTTGTTTATTTCCTCTGTGGGGTCTTGTGCCACCATT
This sequence comes from Neoceratodus forsteri, assembly GCA_016271365.2. Classification (NCBI taxonomy): domain Eukaryota; kingdom Metazoa; phylum Chordata; order Ceratodontiformes; family Ceratodontidae; genus Neoceratodus; species Neoceratodus forsteri. The sequence continues at coordinate 608,399,751 of CM028132.1, forward strand.
CTGTGTGTCTCCTTTGTGAAGGTTCCCAGCATCCTTCTTGGTCTCCACTGCAGGTGCCTCCATAGAGGAACCACTCTTTGCCAGAACAGCATATGAGTTGTGGAGAGGTACAACTGGAGGGATGCACCTCTGTTCCACCACTGTCTCCCTCCCTGAGCCCACCTTGGTCCAACTGCTCCTCTTTCTTGGCAACCTCTGAGGTAACGGTGGTGGCCCTGGTGCTCCCTGGGTGGGGGAAGAGGTTTCACGAATCCTAGCCAGGTCAGCCAGGAGATGGGCAACCTCCTCCCTCAGACCAGAGAGGTACCTGCAAGCAGGGCAGCATCGCAGCCTCCAGAATGTCTCCTGGAACACTGCTGCCCCACAGCCATTGCACTGCACCACTTCCATCTTGACTTATTTTGTGTCCCCTCTCCTGTTGCTTTGTATGCTTACTGTCTCCTCCCTCTATATATTTTTACACTTACTTTCCTACTACCTATGTGCCCTTACAACTCTCGCCCCTCTTGTTTTGGGACAGGAACTTCCCGTAGTCTTCAGTAGTCTCCTTCTTCCATGCTTGGATTCGGACCTCCAGCAGCCAGGGGGAAGAAAGAGTTATTTTTTAGGTTCCTTCAAGGTTGATGAAACTAATGTGCCTCCGTGATGCTTCCCTTCCTACTGCCAAACAGGAAGTTCCTGTTGTCAGTTAAATCCAGTGGCTATAAAACTAGAACTGGCTTTGGCTGGGAGGGAGGAGGATGGGAAAGAAGGCAATTAGTAAAAAATCTGTAGTTCTAGACTGCTGTTTCTTGCTCTGAAACCAAAGTTCTCTTCTGTCAAAAACAGCAGGAAGCTGTAATTGGAGACACCTGCTTTTGTACTCCTAAGCTGCTAAGCCACATCCCCAATTAGATTCACCCTCTGCTCTGACTCAGTAAATTAAACTGATACAGCCCCCTTCCTCAGAGAAACACACGGTGACTTTCTTCTTTTTTTTTAACTTAAATGAGACCCCCCTCTTCTAATAAAGTATCTGTTTGCTTAATGCAAACAGGTACTGACTCCTGCTGACATAGAAGTAATTTATCAGTAAAAAATCTGTAGTTCTAGACTACTGTTTCTTGCTCTGAAACCAAAGTTCTCCTCTGTCAAAAACAGCAGGAAGCTGTAATTGGAGACACCTGCTTTTAACATTCTGTGGTGATTTGCATATGCAGCCTATGATGCTTTGCATTGTGTGGGCATGTGTGATTTTGCATTTACCTGCTTTTGTACTCCTAAGCTGCTAAGCCACACCCCCAAATAGATTCATCCTCTGTTCTGACTCCGTAAATTTATTTATTTATTTATTTATTTGTTTGCTTTTGATTACCGGGTAAGCACACTAGACAGTTAAGTGCCTATTTTCAGGTGCGACCTGGGAGGATTACAAGGTACATACAATCAGCAACAACAGGAAGAGTCCAAGTAACATACAAGAACATTAGGCATAACAAAGATTAAAGGGTAACTAACAGGATAACAGACTTCATATACAACTGATTAATGTTTAGATATCATCATAAGATTCATAATAGATTAATTCAGTAGATAACATCATAGTACAGAATAGCACAGAATAGTAGAGACTTTTCAACAGGGCAGTCAATATAAGGTATGCCATTTCCCTGGGGGGGGGGGAGGCTATGTGGTTATTGGGAGACGTACAAAAGTACAGGAGAGAGACCTGGAGAAAGATAGTGATAGGTTAGGCATGGTACCCCACTGAGGCAGGTGGGCAGGGAGTGAGCTCAGTCCGAAATTTACAACTATTGTTATATCAGCTGGTTACAGGGGTAGAAGTGCTTTTTAAAATGCTGGAGCCATGCCCCCATCAGTATGAAACTGGGAAAAAAAGTGAGCCTCAGCAGGTGGACTATGTGGCACAGAGACAGGCGGAAGCAGATTTCAGGAAGCCCCACAGGAAGGCTTTAAAACAGGGATGGGAGGAGGAGGAGTGGATTAAGGCACGAAAGGAGTTCCACACTCTCGGCGCATAGGTGGTGAAGGCCCGATCAACCACTAGGGTGCAGGTTTTTGGCACCAGGCGGTCCTGCGACTCCCTAGACCTTAAGTGGTAGGTTGGGGTTTCATGTTTAGGGGGTAGGGTGAGGGCAGGCAGGGTAGCCATTCTGATGATGTTGTCGATGAAGTTGCCGAGGACAAAGGTGTGGTGCTTTTCTGGGGGGAGCCACTCCAGTCGTGTGTAGAGATCACATCGGTGCGTGAGGCGAGGGGTCGAGAGCATGAAGTGGCAAATATTATTGTAAGCAGTGTCCCATTTTGTGAGACTAGATGCATTAAGCTGATACAGCCCCCTTCTTCAGAGAAACACACAGTGACTTTCTTCTTTTTTTTTAACTTAAATGAGATCCCCTTCTTCTGAAAAAGTATCCGTTTGCTTAATCCAAACAGGTACTGACTCTTGTTGACATAGAAGTAATTTATCAGTAAAAAAATATGTAGCTCTAGACTGCTGTTTCTTGGTCTGAAACCAAAGTTCTCCTCTGTCAAAAACATGTCTCTCCCCACCCCAATCCAATCCCAAGAAGGAGGCAAGTATTCAAGAGAACTAGGGCTGCTTGGATTCTACCCCTTGGAACCAGAATCATCAGATTCTGCTTTGTTTTTCGCATTTCAGAATTTCAGATTATTTTTCCAAACTTCTGAATCCAATTGCAATGATGAATTGGTATCGGATTCTGATTCCAAATCTGTTTACTGTGCTGCTTTCTGTGGCATTTACAGGAAGTACAGTGATGTGCTTCCTGTGCTTCTGGCAATGCAAACATCACAAATTTTTGTCTGGTGGCATGAGGTGAGGTTGAGTGGAAGGCAATTTGTCTCCTTTCTAGCCTAGAAAAGTATATTCTTGGACTTTGCTCTAACTTTTTTCAGGTTGTGCCCAAACCGTAGATTTTCTGTGTTATATATTTGTGTCATCAGGCAAATTGTATAAGAGGAGTGTTTTATTCCAATAGTTTCAGCTGTGTGTGTGTGTGTGTGTGTGTGTGTGTGTGTGTGTGTGTGTGTGTGTGTGGCTGGCTGGGGGTTGTAGCAGGCCAGTGATAATTGCTGTGTTTTGGTGGCTCTATTTTTTTCATATTTTTCTGTATTTCTGTACTCTGCACTGCTGTTCTGAGCATTGTACTGTACATTTTAGTGCTTATGTAACCCCTAGGGGGCACTATCCTAAGGACTACTACCTCTGCCTGCCTTAACTGTAACAGGGTGAGGGGCCCAGATCCATTGGCGGGTGCCTCCACCCACAGGTCAGGGTTAGAATAGTCGAGACTGACTTGGTCACAGCCCTCTGCGTTGCTGCAACCCCCCTTTCTTCCCACTAGTGGCCCACACAGTTTAGTTGCAGTGTCCTTACCATAGACACTTACTCCCCCCCGCTCAAACCACTCAGCTCACTCCGGGGACCCCCTGGAAAGTAAGGTACAGTTACACAATATTCACTGTGCAGTAGGTCACTATTAATACACAAACTAGCCAGTGCACTTTTGCAAAACAAGCAATCTGATTTATTTAAGGGGAAATAACAAGGACCAGGGGGAATCAGGGTGATTGGCTTACCACTACAATATATGAGTATCTACCTAGGGCTCTGTGCACAGGCCTAACCTATAAGTTGCTGTCTATGGGTACCCAAGCCCTAAAGGCTAGTTCCTTGATGCAGCTGGTTGGGGCCCTGACACACACAAGAGTTTAGTTCCTACGAAGATTAGATGGAGCCCAGCAGGCTCAGGTGCAGTCAGCAAAGCAACCTGAAGATCTTGCCCTTGCTAGAAACATGTAACAGGGAGCTACCCTGCTTTAGTACTCACAACTCCATAGGAAAAACGGTCTCACACCACTCGCAGGGCTGAGCCTGAACTTCAGATACTTCTCCACACATTTATATGGAAAACAACAGAGGGGTACCTCACCAGGCAGCTGCTCCTATGACCCGACCGAACGCACAGCTACTCGGGAGTCTCACTGCAGCTTTACTTTCCTGACAGACCGAGTGCGATCCAGCAGATTCTCCAGTCCTATACAGGGTGAGCCTGGTAGGTAGCTGTGCTTTTACACAACCTTCTCTGACCCCTGCCCCGCGGATTTAGTCCGAAGCTCACTGGCTATTCAAACGGCCGCCTCTGGCCTCTCACGTGCTTCCCGCATGAAAACTCAATGGCGCAGGTGCCCAGAGCTCCTTCCTCATTCACTGCCACAGCGTCTCTGTCTCTTGGCAGTGTGGGGCAATCCTCTCAGCTCAGGCACCACCCGATCCCATTGGCTGGCTACAGATGCCAGTCACTTAATCGTGCCCTCAGTGGTGCTAAAAAGGCGCCATGGTCTAGCCTTCACTTCCCACAATTACTAGCTGTATCTTCATTGGTCCACCAGTTCCCTAGAGAGCCCTAATTCTGGTTGGTCACTCATTACTCCATTTGGGACACCCCCTACCCCTATTGGACCCTTCAGAAAGTCCTGGTCCAAAATGGAGGGGCACAGCACACACAGTTCCAGCTGCAGAAGAAAGCAGGTTAGACAAACTGTAACCCCACCAACAGTTTAACTAATTATGCCCAAACAGTTACATCTTTCAAAAGGGTTCCCTCTGCGCATATAGCGACTGCCAAATGGGAGCGATTTCACTGCAGCTCAGGCGGGATTTGAACAGGGAAACACCATTCTCTCCCATACCAACCCGCTGGAGCCTGCGAGCAGGCAGCTCTTAAAGAGACAGTACTGGAGGCTTTGGAAGCACTCACAACGCCCACATTTAGGCGGCATTGCGCCGAACACCAGTTAGGCAGACAGCATTTTAGGCAAGCTCCAGGAAGGCTTTCAGGAACCCCCATTTGTAAGGTGGTTACACTTAGCTTAATCAGAAGCGCACATCCCCTAATCTTTGTGTCAGTAGTGTGTGTTTAACAATGTTTTGCACAGTAAGTGTGTACTGTGTACTGTACAAAAAGTATTAAGTCAAACTACTTCCGACAGCACATCTTCTAGAATCTGAGATGTCTGGATGTAGTTCTGATAACCATGTAGTGCCAAAGCACAGCTATTCTGCTGTTGCTGCTGCTGTGCTCGGTACAACAAATGTTGAGGAAGGAGTAGAATGTCATGAAGGTGTGGTTAATGCTGGTGGTGGTACTAGCAATAGTGGCACATCTGTATCAGGTGTGGGTGGCCACCTAGTGAATTTGGGCAAGGTTAGGGCGTGCCCCCCAAAACTGCTTCTTCTGTGAAGCACTCCACTTTGGCCATGTTGGTGATGCTGCTAAAGTCACTGTGGCTGAAGAAGGCAGTGGTGATAGCCGAGGCCACAGCAGGGATGCAGGTACTGAAGGGAAAGTTTGCAGCAGCTGTAGTGGTGAAGTGAGAGGAGTATTATTGTTTGAGTACACACCACCACCACCAAAGTTCTGCTCCACTGTGGTGGTGGTGGAGAAGGTAAAAAGTCTGCTATCTCCACCCTGCTGTGGGTGTGTTACTTTTGGCATCCACACAGTAATCTGTCATGTGGATGATGTTGTTTCTGCTCTGGATACAACTCATGGTCTGCCAACAACTGGTAAAAGACAAGGTGTAGTATTGTCTCCAAGTGTACAGGTTGAGAAAAATCCAAAACTTATCCATGTTCCCCTTCCCAGTACCCAAGGTACTCCACAGCGGCAACAACAACAGAAGTTTGTCCCTGAGAAGGTGGTGGTTGAGGAGGTGGTGGAAGAAGACTTCCTCATTGTGGAAGACTGTCCTATCTCCTGAGCCCCCTTCTGATTATGGTGACACTGAATATGTGCCACCTGGTGAATTACCATCCGACCATGATGGTGAGGAGGAGAATCTTGGCCGAGGTCACCGGATTGGTAAAGGTGGTAAAAGATCTAGGAGGCCCAATCAGGTGGTAACCAGTGGGTAGAAGACTTATTTGCAGACATCAGCTCTCTCCAAGTGGAAAAGTGGTTCTGGTGGCATCCCTCAGGCTGAGGTTAATGGTAATGGTAGCCCTGGTGGTTCTGGTGATAGTGAAGTGCCATCAACACCAAGACAAAAAGTAAGGGCTCCGGTGTTTGGCAATTTTTTGGAAATTTGTAATCCAGATGTAATGATGTCTAGGTGTCTGATTTGTCTGGTGAAAATGAGCCATGGCCATGCACCTGCTTTTGATACTGTACATCTGATATGCGTACCTGCCTGTGGACACATTTTCATGAGTGGATCACAATGACAAGTGAGGGTGACAACCAGACAGGTCAGGCATCTCAGGGAAAGATTGCTTCTTTCATTCAGAACCAACACAACTGGTTCTTGGGGCTGGGGAATCAGACATTCCATCACCCCAGATGTTCCATCAGAGCCACAGCTTTGCACCAAACTGTGGAGCAGTCTGGCAAGGTTGCCTCAGGGCATGCTAAAGCGGAGAAGTTAAATAGGTCAGTAATTCAGTTGCTGGTGGAGAATATACTGAACTTCTTCATCTCTAGCATCACATTTCAGTTTGATGCATGTGGCAGAGCCCCGGTACACTGTACTATCCAGACACTATTTTACTTGGGCAGCTTTGCCTGACCTGTGTGCTAGTGTGTGTGCTGAGGTCCACCATAGTCTGTGGAAGTTATCATGCCCACGGGTTCATGTAGCAACAGGCATGTGGACAAGTGGTCAGGTGCTGAACTACATTGCAGTCACGGCACATTGGGTGTGCCTTGATGATAATGAGCCTGGTGGATCTGGTAATAAAGCTGGTGTTAGTGACAAGGATTTCTGGAAACAGGCCACTTTGTGCACGGCTGCATTTGACAATGCTCATACCTCCAACAACCTGCTTTCAAAATCGGAGGAGGTTTTTGATAGCTGGTTGTTGAAGGATGGTCTAGAGACAAGAATCCTAGTCACTGATGATGCTGTCAACATTATAAGATGATTAGTGATGATGATGAGTTTGCCCATGTGCCGTGTGTTGCCCCTTACATTTACTTAGCTGTGCACAGTTTTCAGACCAAAATCTGGCTGGTGGAGAACCTGGTTGGTACTGCCAAAAAAAACTGCATGCACTTCTCCCATTCAGTCAAGGCTGGATGAGAGCTGTGGAGGCTACTGAGGGAGAAGGGATTACCAGAGCACACTCTGATCTTGGACTGTGTCACCCACTGGAATGCAACCTTTCATATGCTCATGCACTTCCATAAGAAAAAGGTGGTGATCCATGATTATCTTCTGAGGAATAAGATAGGATGGGCAGATATCATGGTAACGTCCAGTAATTGGGCAGTCATCAGAAATGCTGATAACCATCTATGAGCCATTTGACGCTGTCACTCAAGAGGTCAGTTCCAGCAACTTGTGCATAAGCATGATTTTGACACAGATCAGGTTCCTGCACACCTACTTGAAGTATAATAGTGAGAACTTTGGTCAATACATTTATTTATCATTTTACTTACAGTGTTTGGTCAGGAAAGTCAGACTAAGTCAAAACTTGTTTCCAGGTGTGTCCTGGGAGCACAGAGAAGTTAAGTGACTTGCTTCTGGTCACATAGAATGCAAGTGGTGACTGTGGGGTTCAAACCTAATTCTCTTGGTTTGCAGTTCAGTGCTCTTAACCGCTACACTATACTGTCTCTTTGCAGATGACACAAAGATCTGCAACAGAGTTGATGCACAAGGTGGAGTGGAAAGAATGAGAAGGGACTTGGCAAGGTTAGAGGAATGGTCAAATGTATGGCAGCTCAGATTCAATGCAAAGAAGTGCAAGGTAATGCACCTGGGAAAGAAAAACCCAGGGTAAGAGTACACAATGGGGGTGAGATACTGACAACAGTAAAAATGGAAAGGGACCTGGGGGTAGTCATATCAGATGACTTAAAGGTGGGCAAGCAATGTGAGAGGACAGTAAGGAGGGCTGGGGGAATACTGGGATGCATAGGGAGAGGCATCACCAGTAGAAAACAAGAAGTTGTTATCCCTCTGTACAGACAGCTGGTGAGACCCCATCTGGAGTACTGTGTGCAGTTCTGGAGACCCAATCTCCACAAGGACATAGACAAGATGGAAGCTGTCCAGAGGAGGGCAACTAAAATGGTGCAGGATCTGCACCAGAAGACATATGAAGAGAGACTAAAGGAGCTTAATATGTATAGCCTCGAGGAAAGGAGGGAGACGGGGGACATGATAGAAACTTTCAAGTACCTCAAGGGTATAAACAAAGTCCAAGAGGGTAGCATCTTTCAAAAAAGAGGTGTGCATGAACAAGGGGGCACAATTTGAAGATGGGGGGGCGGCTCAGAGGTAATGTAAGGAAGTATTTTTTCACAGAGAGGGTTGTGGATGCATGGAATGGCCTTCCAGAGGAGGTAGTGTAGTCAAAAACAGTGGTTGAATTCAAGCATGCATGGGACAGCCATAAGGCAATTCTAGGGGGTGGGGGTAGAAAGAAGTAGGCTGCTGGTTAACTAGGATCTGCAGCTTATCCATTAGGTAGGGAAATGGGCAGACTGGGTGGGCCAAGCGGTACTTATCTGCCATCAAATTCTATGTTTCAGTGTTTCTCCCTAAGGTCACACAGGCATGGAAAGTTGCTAAGGTACTCCCTCTACATGAAGGGGAGACCCCTCCTACCCTGGAAACTACTGGCCCGTCTCCCTCCTCCCCTCCCTTGTTAGGCTTCAGGAGTCCCTTGCTTCTCCAGACTTGCCAACTTTCTATACTCCCCTGACTTCCTCTCCCCTTTCCAGTCTGGCTTTAGAGCACACAACTCCACCGTATCCTCCCTACTGTGGGTTACTGATTCCATCCTTACTGGGATGGTCAAGGCCACATCACCTCAGATACATTCATCGATCTGGCCAAAGCCTTTTACTCTGTGTCTCACCCCCTCCTCTTTAACAAACTGTGTTCTGCTGACCTCGCAGCTGACCCTTTTGATTGGTTCCAATTGTACCTCTTGGGCTGTCGACAGTCTGTACAGCTGGGGGGGGGCATTCAGTCCCCCTCCCCATCCTAGCTGGAGTCCCACAGGTCTCCATACTAGGTCTCATTCTTTTCTCCATTTTTCTTAATGGCCTCCCCTCTAAATGTGTCTCCTCAAATATTCATATGTATGTAGATGATACAGTCATCTATGCTTCTTGCCCTATGGCCTCTGCTGTAATCGGGCTGCTCCAGTAGGATTTCCACAATGTCCTAGGCTGGATCCAAGATAACCAGCTCAAGGTCAACTCCAAAAAGATAGTGGCCATGAACTTTGGCACCTCTCAGAATCTGACCAGGCTATAGTTCCCCCCCTGTTTTCATGGCTCTGGATAGCACCCCCTTGGTGGTGGTCCCTGTGTTCAAGTACCTAGGAGTTTGGCTTGACAGCAAGCTTGATTTTTTCATCCATATGTCTGCAATTCACTCCAAACTCTACCCTAAACTAGATGTCCTATTCCACACTGCAAGTCCAATAGGAACTTGTAACCAAAATGGTTTTCCCAGTATTTGATTAAGTGGACATAGTCGCTCCCTTCTCCTCCCTTGCCAGATTGAATACCCTGTGCAATGCCTTCTGCTATTTCACCACTGACTCTCCCCTCTGTACTTGTCACTGCTTCCTCTGCTCTTCCCTCTCCACCCCCCCCGCCATCATGTCACCAGGCCCACTGCACTGTCTTCATTGCCAAGAACTGGTTTGTGTCCCTCCCCTCCTGTCTCTCTTCCCTGTTATCCCCTTCCCCAGCCCTTCCTACTCAGTTCAGTCCAAGTATTCCCGCACTTTCTCCATCCTTCACCCTCACTTTTCTGCTGGCCAAGTGGTCTTTTCCTATTGCCTCCCCTCCCTCTGGAACTTGCTGCCCTCACTCTTCCGCCTCTCTCTGTCTCTCCCTGCTTTTAGACTCCTCCTGAGGCAACTACCTGTGCCCTCCTGTTCCTGTCTACCCCTTTCCTAACCCTATGCCTTCTCCCTGCCCTGTCCTCAAATCACTACCCTTTCCATGCATTGTGCACTGCACTCTTGCTTGAAATAGGAATGTATATTTGTGCACTGCTGTATACAATTGCTGCATCATTTTTATGCCTGCATACCATACTCTGCTGTTGCCTCTGTGTTCACCTGCTCCACTATAGTTTAATATGTTGACGCTGTCATGTTTTTATATGATTAGTTACTTTCTCACTACTGTATACAATGCTGTATCATTTTCTGCCAACTATTTTGCCACAGCCTCTCTGTATACCAGTTCCCCTGTATTTAGTATGCTGATTTCTAACTTGTATTTGTATTTTGTATTTTTTACTTGTAGTTTCTCCCTTCTACCCCCTCCCTGGTTCACACCTGGAAATGAGCCTGGGCTCAGTGTGCCTTTCCCGGTTACCAACTTCTAAATAAATAAATAAAATAAATTAGGGACCTGAAGAAGAATGCTAATGCCAAAAGAATCACTGACTCCCTTCTTCAGTTCCTGGCTGGCAATGACCATTTGCAATACACATTTATTGAGAATTAATATGTACTGTCCTCTATGCTGGATCCTTGGTCCAAGAACCAGACAAGCAAAATACTACCGTCTGACACTGATCTAGACTTCTGGAAGGATGGGTTCCATGTCATAATAGCGATCACAAAATAGAGATCGCTATAATGGCGAGTGTATATTGCTGAAAATAAATCAGCGATATACTCTTGCCTGCACCCCCCGAATAAAGATTACTAACTCCAGGGATGTGCATGCCAGGGAAGAGGCATAGGCCACATTTGTGGGAAAAATTAAGTGCCACCCCCGCAGGCAGTGGCAAAATTGTAACCCTCCTGGTCCCCAGCCCGAACCTCATACCTGCTCAGCCAGAGCTAGCCACCCTCACCACCACACCACAGGGCAAGCTCGGCTGGAATGGAAACAGCAGTCCCCTATGGACCCCTCCCTTAAACCACCCCTTCCCTTCGCTATCCCCCCTTCCGGTCTCTCTCCCTACAGTCACGTTCGCTGTAGGGTTTCTACCCTAGCAGGGTAGCCATTGATGATATAGCTGAAAATGAGTCACTGTTTTAGCAGTCACTCATTTTCAGTCACCATCATCACAGGATACCGAAGGATGTCTTGCACAACAGACCCCTTATGATGGCTAGTGGGACCAGTGAACCAGGGGAGAGTAATAGGGGTCAGAGTCAGCCACTAGAATAAGAAGTGAAATCAGCTGAAGAGGAGGCACTAGGCACTGATGTGGACGGTGTCCGGGGGGGGGCTGTAGAGCATACTTGCCAAGAGTGCACACCTTTTAGCAACTCTGAGATTCAGCAAGCTTAAACTGAAAGACTCAACATTTAAACACTGGTAAAAACACTTTAGATGGGTGCATTCTACAGAACATTAGGTGAGGTGTACACAGATACCAAAATAGTCCTGGTATGACTAAAGATGGGGACGGGAGGGCCCAAAAACCAGCAACAATAGGGTGATCAGCAAGGCTGTGCCAGCAACAGACACTCCCACTCAGAACGGGGCTCAGACCATCTTGGAAATCATCATTGATGATCTCCATGCAGGATATTGACAAAGAAGTGGAGTGATCCTTAAACATATGGTTGAACAGGATGTCAAAATGGAGGTTGTAACCACTACAGTGATCTCAGCAGAAAAACATACTAGTTAAGCCCTTATAGCAACCAATAAAAGTGATTCAGGAAAGTATGCAGTTACGTTATTGTCTGAAAGCATTGAAAACTCCAATGGGGCCTCCAATATGAGGCTGGTTGGGCTCTCAGAGGGGAGTGAAGATGAACACCTGCTACAGTTTCTCAAGGCATGCCTACCAGGGGCACTTGGGCTGTCGTTGGATACCTTGACCCAGAATTTTGAGAAAGCATATAGGATCTCTCCGTGATCAGCCAACCAGCAGGAGGATGGGCCCGCACTGCCTTGCTAATTACCACCTCCACAGTTACCAGAGCCCTAATGCTGCAAGCCGCAAGGGAGACTCAACATCTTAACTACAGCAGGAATACTCTTCACTTTTTCCAGGACCTATTCTACGTGACCCATGTATGAAGAAAGAAATGTGATGCAATTAGGTTGCAGCTAAAAAGTCTTGGAATAATTCATTCTTTTTTGATGCTGGTCCAACTTTGCATCTGTTATGGGGGCCAAACTTACCAGTTTATGGATGTGATAACAGCAGGTAAGAGAGCTGAACTAATTACGGCAGAGTTTGCAGCAGCCGGGAATCAAGAATAGCCTGATGCGGATGAAGAGGCTTGAAATAAACTGGTTTCTGTTCTGCAGACATTAATAGACACAACAGATCTTCTATGAATGTTTCATGGGATGTAGCCAGGACTGTGAGTTACTGTATGGGCTGGTGGGATGGATTAATGTCTTTCTCTTAGCAGAATAAATGGCAAGTTTTGTAGGGCACTATTTTTTTTTGTAACTTACTTTTTATTAAGAAATATGCATACCATACAATGAACAAGTTGCTATTAATATTGCTTAATACAAAAACTAATAACTGTTTCTATGGAAATTAATACAGCTGTTGCTATCTTTACAAAAAAGTTAAGCATATTCTCTACTGGAGGAAGAGTCCATCTGGAGAAATGTTTAAAGTCCTTGAATAAGGCAAATATATATCATCCAGAGAAGAGCCGTTGAAAATGGAGTCATCATAACCACCACTGAAATCAGAATTAACCAGAAATCTCATATATACTTTTAATAAACAGATACATGAACAATAAACTGGAAACTATTTGCACCTTAAGCACTAATAATAAAGAAAACTGTTGATTTAATCCACTCAATTATGTTGTATGTGCAGTGCGTCTTGGAACATTTTAACTATCAAGTGTCAATTATAGTAGAACATAAAATGGAAATGAAGGGATATCATAGAAGCAAAAATCTGATACATAAGTGTAAAAGTAAAAGTACAGAAATCATTGTGTACCCACCATGGAGCCTTTGCTAACCTGCCATCTTACCCTAACTGCAGTCCGGCCCCTCCCCCCAGGTGCCATGGCCTCCCTGTAGGGCACTGTTTAACTCTCTCATAAGATGGTGGGTGTCACGCAGCAATATCTTGGACTACCAAACTGAATCCTTGACTTCGCAGTTGGTAAGTGGCTGCTACCTGCCTTCCTATAGCCCAGTTATTTTTGAACCCCATTGATACTGTACTCTATATAGTATAATATTTTGCTGTTACATACAGGTTCAAAGGCAGTAGTAAAATCAAGAGATGTATGTCAACCTTGACTATGTTCTGCTCTGATTTGTTTCTTTATTATCGAGTTTACCTAATGTTTAGCAGCTGTTTGCAGTTATAATATAATGTTGTAACATTAACTAATTCCAACACCTAAATACGTATAAGTAAATGTGCCTTCTGATGGTGGGATTTGCTGTTCTTGGGTTGTGGGAAAGTGCTACACATTTTCAGGAGATACATGCTTGGGCTTGAGGGCATATCCCAACCTTCAGCACGAGTTCCCTAAATGCTTTGCTTATTTTACTGTTTTATGATCTGCCCCCTCACTCATGTGAGGTGTAGCTATTTTATAAGAATGTATGATAATGTAAGACACTAATCTGTAATACCCCCATCCTAAAAAAAAAAAAAAAAAGATTGTCTAGATTACTATATACTATTTTTCACCATTGTATGGATTTGTTGTATATTATGATGTCTGGCATGAGTTCTTGTATGTCTTATTTCGTAAAGAATAAAATATAAGTAAAAAAAAAAGAAGCTGGTGTCCCACTGATAGAATGACGTTCCTTGACCTCATGGAACCAGGCAAGCAGCATTCTTCTTCAGACTTACATAGGGGATCACAGTTGATTCACAAATGGAGGAGTACTTGCATAATTGCCCTATACTCACTACAGGAGGTCACTCCCTGGTATACTGGCACACCAAGTTGGGTTTGTGGCCTGATCTGGGCAAGCTGGCTGCTTTCGTTCTGTCATGCCTATGCTTGAGTGTCCAATCACAGCATGTCTTCAGTTCTGTGAGTGCAATTGTCAGTGACAGGTGCACATGACTTAATAGGGATAATGTTGAAATGCTCACGTTCTCAGAAATGAACACGAAGTCAGTTCAGTCAGTGTGTCTTAAAAACAAAAGAACTCACATTTGACATTTCAGCACTTGAGAAATGGTTAAGTCAACCAGCTTCAGACGCAGGATGGGATGATGAAGAGGATGAGGTTGTTTTGTGCTAGGGCATATTTAATGCTGGTGAGAACTGAAATATGTCCACATTAGTGTGCACATAACAAACCGTTTCTCAGGCATCAGTTGTAACTCCTTAATCCACCCACCTGCACCCATCTTGACTGACTTTATGTTGCTTGATGCCAATCTCAATTTTCAACTTGCACGTCTGCTTGTACAACATATTTTGACCTTTTTTCTGTTACACATTTGTACCAGTTTGTATTCTTTCTTTTTCCATACAGCTTTTTGCTCCCCCGTTACCACCTGCACCTTACTTGGCAATGGGGAAAACATGCATTTCCACTTTTTTTCCTCCCATTACTCCCAGACCCCTGATTGCAGCTCTGCCTGAGTGTGCCCCGGGACCCCATATCATGGTCATGAATGTGCATGGAGGTGCACATGCGCACCACAGCTCCAGTGACAGCCCCTTCCAACCACCTGGCCTAATGCCAGGGTTCCCTACGGCTTTGTGCTACCACCTAGCCTCCACTGGGTGGCAACCAAGAGCTGGGGAATTCTCTGTCCCTCCCCAGAGAGGAGAGCAGCCTTGCGGCATCTCGATCCTGATCTGCACTCCCCCCGGCCAACCCCTGGTGGCCCAAGCTTGCTCCCAAACTCAGGTCGCTGCTGCTAATTGTCAGCACTTGATCTGCATCATGTAAAATACTAACCTGTTGCACTGTTTACTCCTGTAATCCTTTACCTGGGTCGCACCTGGAAATAAGCCTCGGCTCAACGAGCCTTTCCTGGTTACCAATTTTCTCTTTTTTTTAACTATTTATTTCCTCCTCAGCTGGGGAGGTGTTCCCTAGCTGTCTGGACTTACCACATTGCACTACTCCCAGTACCTGAGCTCTACCCCCTCCTTCATTCCTCTCACTGGCTGCTTCACAGTGGGTACTTACCCAACTACCACGGAAGCCGGGGGTCAAGATCCAGGAGGAGCTTCTCGAGTCAGAATGGTGTGGCGCTGATGGACCCGACTTCATCTAGCGGGCCGGAGGATTTTTCAATGCTTAGTTCCCCACCCCATGGCATGGACATGCAAGGCATCAATGATGCTGCTGTGTGTGCTTCCACGCACTGCACGTCCAACACCGTCTGTACCATCCCCACAATGAGCTGCCTGCCTGCCCCGACCTCCAACTGCCACCAGGAGCCAGCACAGCTGCAGTAATCCCACCTTCCCCGGAGAAGCAGAGCAGTCCCTGGGACGCTTAATCTTCCTTCACCCGGCCGATCCTCCGACACCCAAGTTTGCTTCTGACCCCAGGCCGTTGGCATGGCGCGAGGTGTGGCACCCAGTGCCTCAACCCTCAGCACCACCAGGCTGACCTGATTACCAATTTTCAAATTAACAAACAAACAAACAATCTCTTGTTGCATGCTGTCTCGTCTTCTTCACACAAATCTCATCTTGTGCCTTTCTGACTGCTTCTCTTCTGTCCTCTTGTCCCATATGTGTCTATTCAGTTCTTGCTGCTGTTTATATACAGTACATCTATATACACATACATATATATAAATTGCAAAAAAACTTTGTTAATGCATCAGAGGTGGAAGACCAGGTTTGCTGGCAAAGGCACCTAGCTTCACCTGAGCTCTTTTCTTCTAGGCTTGCTTGTGAAGACAGAGCAAGGAACAACATTATCAGAGCAAGGATAAAGATTAAGGCTTCTTTTGGCTAGGCAGATTTACTGTGTGTTACTATTTTCTTTTGTGCTCACAGGTTTTGTTACTGTTTTTTACTTACATTTTACTGCTTCATTGTTCCCTGATTCAAGTTGCTGTTGCAGGGTATACTTTCTGCTGCATTGTTACAGGGTGTGCCTACAGGTTTGTTACTGTTTTGTGCTTACAGATTACTGCTGTAATCTTCTCTGATTCAACTTGTTTTTTGCAAGGTATATCTTCTGTGGAAGTGTTCTGCAGGTTGTGCTTACAGGTGTTACTTTTTTACTGCTTTATTTTTTCTCTGTAGCAAAGTGTTTTTGCAGGGTATATATTCTGTGAAATTGTTACAGGTAGTGCTTACAGGTTTTGTGACCTTTTTTATCTATCATTAGGCTGCGCTTTCAGGGCTAATTACAGGAGCACATACGAGATACAGACTGAGGGATAGTGACTGCATTTGTTGTTGGTTGATTGTTTCTGCTCTTACCGCCTTGTTTTTTTTCATCCATGGTTCTTCTTTTTCGGCAGAGGAAGGGCCCAACCACCCACCCCCATCCCCAATCACCCCATGCTACACTCCTTTTATAAAGTAGCACAATCGTGACATTTCCTGTAGCAAAGCAGGAAGGGGAGGATCAGAGGGGTATCCACACAGTGACTTCATTTACAGGGGCACAATTAATTAAACTTGTTATAAATGTTATACAAAAACAAACAAACAAACAAAAAATCTTTTGCTTTCATTTTCCTTATGATTACTTGGACTAGGTTATAAACTTGGCAACTCAACTGGAATGGATATTATTAATTGCAGGTACTGTGGGACACTTTTCAATAGGGCAGTTATACAGGATTTAGGATGCTGTCCTACATGCTGGACCATCGGAGATCTAAGGGCTTGGCTCTGGGCAGCATGGGCAGAGATTGCACATCTCAAATCACATATTCATGAGGAAATAAATTACAAGAACTGCCCACTATTTCCCCAATGTCCAATGGAAGCACCTCGACTGCAGAGGGTAGTTGGTCTGGGAGGTTGGCAGATGGTTAGGAGGGGCAAATCGGGTGCCCCATCAATCAATGCTCACCAACGTATCACCTTCACAAACCATATAAAAGCTACAAACAGGTATCTGTCTCCATCTCTGAAATCAAACAAAGGGGCAGAGGACACTGCAGAGCAGGATACTGCAGCACAGGAGCTAGCGCTACAAAACTTGCCCAAAACAGGGACCAAAACAGAAAAGCAAAAAGGAAAACCAAAACACTTCTGATCATAGGAGACTCCATGATTCAGGGAGTTGATATCTACCTCCGGCCAGGGGTAATGGTCAGATGTCTCCCAGGTACATCAGTGTGGAGAGACACTGACGGCATTGCTAAAATCCTGCATGAAGCAGGAGAAAACATCGACGTCCTGGTACACATATGGACTAACAATCTCGCCAGCTGGTCAGTTATGGAGACTGAGGAACACCTGACCTGGCTGGGAGACAAACTGTTATCCATTTCATCCGGCATCTCCTTCTCTGAGATCCTGCTGGTCTGGGAGAAAGGGGCAGATGGACAGAAGGTCAGAGAAGGGGAGATAGGAGAGCTAAACATCTGGCTTAAGGGCTGGTGCCAGGAAAAAGGGCACAAATTTGTAGGTAACTGGCAACAGCTTTGGGAGTGAAAATTCTTTAAATTCGATGGACTGCATCTGACTAAGGAGGGAGTCAATGCATTGAGGCAGAAGTTTGATGTCTTTGCAGAATATTTAAACTAGCAAATGGGAAGGGAGTGCAGCACCCGATACATCGAACCGGAAGAACACCCCATCTCCCTCAGTTAGTGATCAAACAGGAGTTCAGCATGTTTGTAGTTCAATTGCATCAGCAAGTAAGGAAAAAGGTCTGGCTCCCCATACAACATGCCAGGGAATGCCAGACCTCACCCATCAACTAACGCTACGAAATCTGGCCAATGGAAAATCATGTACACAAATGCCTGCAGTCTGGGAAACAAGATCCCAGACCCGGAGACAATAATGACAGAGGCTAAACTGGACATAGTAGCCATTAGTGAGACATGTTTCACCAGTAACCACACTTGGGAGAGTTCAGTACCCGGCTATGTACTGATCAGAAGAGACCGAGGTGTAAAAAGGGGAGGTGGGGTGGCCCTTTATGTCACTGAAAATATCAAAGCTACAGACATTCAGAATACACATAAGGAGCCAGAAGAACTGTGGGTCACCCTGGAAACAGGAAATGGGACAACCATACAAACTGGGGCTGTCTACAGGCCTCCAGGCCAGGGGAAGGACATAGACACATTACTGTTAGAAGATATACAAAACATGACAGCTAAAGGGTAGGTTCTGATAATGGGAAACTTCAACATGCCAGATACAGATTGGTCAATACCAGAAGGAACATCCACCAGAACTAGACACATAGTGGATTCCCTGTAGGGGAAGGGCCTCAAATAATTGTTACAACAACCCACAAGAGACAGGGCTATCCTGCATCTAGTACTGACTAACAGGGAAAGGATCACAGATCTCCAGATAGAAGGTCAACTGGGGGCCAGTGACCATCACATGGTATGGTTCAATTTGGCCACTAGAACTAAATCATTCCATTCCAAGGCAAAAATATGGTGCTTCAGAGGAGCTGACTTTGATAAGATGGCCAATAGAGTTAAGCTAACCCTGGCAAGACGAAATACAGGTGAGGGGGTGCAGGCAAAGTGGGCAAGCATTAAGGATGCAATACTTGAAGCAACATCTTATTGTGTTAGGGAGAAAGGCAAGAGCAAAAGAAGGGGGACACCACTTTGGTTCTCAAAAACAGTAGCAGAAAAGATCAGAGCTAAAAGGTTGGCATTCAGGAAATATAAGTGGACGCAGTGGGATGAAGATACGGAGGCATTCCAAACTTCGCTAAGGGAAGCAGGGAAGGCAGTAAGGCAGGCAAAGGCCCAAACCAAGGAAACACTAGCATGAACAGTAAAAGAAGGGGACAAACTTTCTATAGATACATTAGTGAAAGGAGAAAGTCCAGAGGGGGTATTGCTAAGAACAAAGGGGATAAGGGGGAGTGTGTGGAGAGGACCAAGGAAAAGCATCTATCCTAAATAGACACGTCTGCTCAGTATTTACTGAGGAGAAGGTAGGGCAGAGCCCACAGCTCAGCACCATGGACACAGAGGGAAGGGAGGTGTGCACAAGTCCTTTCACAAAAGAAAGGGTCCTACAAGAGCTCGCTAAACTCAAGGTGGACAAGGAAATGGGTCCTGATGGCATACATCCCAGAGTACTAAAGGAGCTAAGGGTGGAACTAGCAGAGCCATTAACAGTACTGTTTAATGAGTCTCTGAGCACAGGAGAGGTCCCAGAAAACTGGAGAAGGGCTCATGTGATCCCACTCCACAACAGTGGCAGCAGGGAGGAGGCAGGGAACTACAGACCAGTCAGTCTTACCTCAGTAGTGGGCAAGATTATGGAGGCACTCCTTAAGGAAAGGATAGTGCAACACCTGGAATCCAAAGGAGCACAGGATCCAAGACAGTATGGGTTTATAACAGGAAGGTCCTGTCAAACTAATCTAATAGATTTCTTTGACTGGGTAACCAGAGTGGTGGACCAATGGGGTAAAGTTGATGTCACCTACCTTGACTTCAGCAAAGCTTTCAATACTGTTCCACATAGAAGACTGATTAATAAGCTGGGTAGGCTTGGGGTGGATCAGAGGTTGGTCAACTGGATGGCAAACTGGTCGGTGGGCAGAAAACAGAGTGGTGGTAAATGGTATACACTCAGAAGAGATGCAAATCACAAGTGGGGTACCTCAGGGATCAGTCCTGGGGCCAGTCCTCTTCAATATCTTCATCAGTGACATTGCAGATGGACTGGAGGGTAAGGTTTGCCTGTTTGCAGATGACACCAAGATCTGCAACAGAACAGATGATCCAGAAGGGGTGGGCAGAATGAGAAGAGATCTGGAAAAACTGGCAAAATGTTCAGAAGAGTGGCAACTGGGGTTTAACACAAAGAAGTGCAAGATGATGCACATAGGGAAGAGAAACCCTGAAGCTAGCTATAGGTTGGGCGGGGAGTTGCTGGCAATCACAAGGGAAGAAAGAAACTTGAGCATCATCATCACAGATTACTTGAAATCATCCAAGCAGACCACTAAAGCAGTAGGTAAGGCTAGAGGGATGTTGGGGTATATTAGTAGGGATATCACAAGTTGTAAGAGGGAGGTAATAATTCCTCTTTACAAGAAACTGGTTAGGCCCCATCTGGAGTACTGCATGCAGCATTGGAGACCGCACCTGCACAAGGACATTAACAAAATGGAGGCATTCCAGAGAAGGGAAACCAAAATGGTGCAGGGACTGCATCAGAAAACATATGAGGACAGATTAATGGAGCTCAATAAATATACCCTAGAGCAAAGGAGGGAGAGAGGTGATATGATCGAAACATTCAAACATCTTAAGGGCATTAACAAGGTGAAAGAGTCTAACATGTTTCAATATAAGAAAAATAGCAAGGCAAGAGGGCACAGCATGAGATTAGAGGGAGGCCGATTAAGGGGTAATGTGAGGAAGTTCTTTTTCACAGAAAAGGTGGTGGGCGCATGGAATGGCTTACCTCAGGAAGTGGTGGATATGAATACAGTGCAGGGCTTCAAACAGGCATGGGATAGGCATAAGGGAGCAATACAGATGAGTATGGGTGGATAGGCCATTGACAGAGTAAAGGCTTATGGCACATTCATGAGGTAGAAAAAATTAGCAGACTGGATGGGCCTTGTGGTCCTTATCTGCCGTCAACTTCTATGTTTCTATGTTTCAGTTAGGTTATACCGACAAAGTAGGAAAATGTGGTGTTAGGATTTAACCTTAACACCCCATTCCACACCCTGCACAGACCCACAGGTGGGGGATCTGTTTTGGGGTCGTCAACCCTAACGCTCACCCCATTCCATTACAAAATTAGGAGACATAGCTACAGCATAGGAGAACAGGGTGAGTGTAGGGTTCATGGCCCCAGCGCAGACCCCCCCCACCTGTGGGTCTGTGCAGGATGGGGAATGGGGTTTTAGGTTTGGAAACCCTTACACCACATTTCCCTATGTCTGTTGGTTTAACCCTAAATGATGCATTAATGAAGTTTTTTGCAATTTATTTCCTTACTTTTTGAGACAGTATAATAATATCCTTATTTTACTGTGGGAACGCAGGGTCTGAAGGGGCGCAGGGTCCTTCGGACTCTGCACTCCCATCCCTCCATAGATGCATATATGTATCTACCTGTGAAAGTACAGGGACCTCTGGCTCCTGCACTTCCTGTTATAGGACAACAGTCACCAAATTGTCACCATAGCCATGTTATTACCCCACCTCATGTACCTGGTGCAGAACATTTTTCAATTCCTGCCAAAATGCAACTCCATGCAAGCACAACACCAATCTGCAGTGCAGGTACAAAAACACATTTTGGACAGGATTTGAAAAATGACAGCTGTGACATACGTGAGGTGATGTAATAAGAAGGCAATGTTGCAAATTTGGGCTCAAAATATTTAAAATTCACAAAGTTATGAGCATGCATGATGAAATTGCAACAAATAGTCATAACTGTGCCATTTTTAATAATTGTGACCCCAAATTTTCAACATAGCCTTCTTATGACCTCACCACATGTACCCAGTACCGAAAATGTTCACATCCTCACCAAAATGTAATTCTGCACAATTGCAACACCATTCTGTGCCACAGGTGCAAAAACACATTTTGGACAGGATTTGAAAAATGACAGCTGTGATGTACATGAGGTGGGGTAATAAGAAGGTTATGTTGAAAATATGGGGTGAAAATATTGAAAATGTCCAAAGTTGCGAGCGTGTGTAGCAAAATTGCAAGGAATGGTCATAACGCAACCATTCTTTGAAATTTTGACCCCAAATTTTCAACATAGCCTTCTAATGACCCCATGTCATGAACAATATGATTGTTGTTATACAAATCCCACTGGAAAGGTGATTTCGCCAACTGACTGAGAAATCGCTTTTCCGATGGGAGTTGTCTAATGACAGTCATATTGTTCATCAGATGAGGTCACCAAAAGGCCAGGTTGAAAATTTGGGGTCAAAATCTCAAAAAACGTCTGAGTTATGTATAAAAGTTGAAACTCCCATTGAAATACATTGAAGTCATTTACCTTAGTTTCTCATATTGCAGTCGCCGGTTGCATCAGCAAGACATGTCTTCAATCCAGAGAGTGAACCTTGAACCTGGGACCTCTGGAGGTGAGTGACAGTCTGTGGAGGTGTCAACGGGGGTGTGGGGAGGTGGGTACACAGTGGGTGGTCGGGTGGGGGGTGCAGGAGTGATCAGTGATAGACCGTTATTTATTTATTTTTTTTACAGGAAAAACATTTAAAAATAAAATAAGGACATCGAGGGACTGTTTTCTTTTTTTCCAGAGGAAAAAAAAACATGGGAGGATGACGGCAAGCCACTGACCACCAATGAAATAAAAAAAATTAAAATGATATCAGAGGGTGGGGGGCACCACTAGACACCAAGGCTGAGATATTCAGACTGCACCAGACAGTAGCACAAGTGGGGGAGCAGCATGTCTGAGCTGCGCCGGGGCACAGACAGGGAGATATTCAAAGGTGATATGTGCATGGCGCACGCACAATGAGCTGGTGCAGTCACCGGACAGGGTGGACTGGAACTGCTCCAGCGCAACTGTAGTTGCGCTGGAATTTTTAACCTCCATGATATTCAGAAGTGGGCATGCAAATGGGGCCATAATATATGCATGGGCATAACGGGCCATTTGCATAACATCATGTTCCCATTTGTGAGCAGCGGCGCAGGGCGGCCACGCTGAATGCGCCTGGCTCGCGAGCCGCCTGCAGCAAATGTTGAGACCCTGGTGGGCTAGTGTACCACTCTCCTCTCCCACATGCCTGTTCGCATGCAGCAGTAGTATGTACACACCACCTGGTGGTCCATCAGATCCCCCTCCTGTGCAGCCTGATCCCAGGCATGGTACTGACACACCCCGCCTGGTAGTCTAGTGGTCCCCCTTCCCTGTATGCCCAATTGTGGGCAGGTGTAGAAGAACAACTCCTACCTGGTGGTCTAGTGGTGCCCCCCGCCCTTATGCTGATTGTGGGCATGTGGTGTACGCAACCTCCATGGTGGTCATGGTCCTCCACCCACCCCATGCCCGATCAGCGGGCTCGTCAGTCAGTCGCTACCTGGTGGTCAGTGCCCCCACCTCTCCACCCTGCGGACCCAGCCACCCAGCTCCCCCGTCATTGGTGGGCGGCAGCTAACTGCACCCGCCCGCCGCCCGCCGAATGGCAGCATACAGTATGTGCTGTCGCCTATTGGTCCACAGTGTGGACCACTGGGCCTACAGATCATACTGTGCTACACAGGCACAGATATGTGAATGGACGTGTGGACCAATAGGTGTACAGCACATACTGTCACGCTGTCAGTCAGTGTGGCCAGGCCACGTTGTCAAAGGCGGGTGCTGCCACCCGCCGATGACTTGGGGAGCTGGTGGCTGGAGCCACTTTGTGGGTGGGATGGGAGGGGTCCACTGGGTCACCAGGTGGGATATCTATGTCATATGCCTGCGACTGGGCGTCACGGAAGGAGGGGATACCACTGACCACCAGGTAGTTACAGAGCAGCGATTTCCTGCAACTGGGACTGATGTTAGGGAGGGGAGATCACTAGACCACCAGGTGGAGTATCCATTTTGGATGCCCGTGGTCAGATGGGCGGGAGGGTGGGGATGCCACGGTCCACTGGGTGATATTATGGGTACAGTACACGATCGGACATATGTGGTTATCCATGACCGCCAGGTGGTGGTTATGAGGTACCACTGCCCACGATGGGGCATATGGGAGGGTGGGGAGTGCAGTGGACTACCGGGGAGGGTGTGGATGCTTGCAGGGTGGGTGGCCTGGGCTTGAGCCTATTTTTTTGAGCTCAACTTTGATCCCCCTGTATACACCGCAACACAGGGTTATGCCAGCATATGCACCGCACATCCCAGGCTGAATATCGGGATGTGACGTATATGCATGGGCACGCCCCCTGCATTTGCGCCACATACATTACCATTGCGCCTCAGTGCATTGGGACTTGTGCTACACCTGGCTGCCTTGTGAATATCGCGTCAGGGTGCATTGCGGGGTTGCACTGGTGCACCTAGGTTGCGCCAGGTGCAACCCCTTTGAATATCTGGGCCTAAGTTTTTTTCACAATGGGCATATGACAAATCTTTTATCCTCTGACAAAAGACACGCAATCTAGATGTGAAAGGAATGAAATCCTTTTTGACACCCAATTTCCTTTTTGCCATCCTTTTTCCTCATAGCGAAAAAGGAAATTGATGTGAAGTTATTTCCCTGACAAGAAAAAGGAAGTTTGGTGGCAAAAAAGGATTTAGCCCTTTCCTGACCAGATGGCTGTCTTTTTGGAGACCAGATGGCTAAGAAACCTATTTGTGACGACCAGATGGTCATGAGTAATTCCTTTTAAGCCACATCAATTCCTTTTGTGCCATCCTTTCTCGTCATGGTGAAAAAGGAAATTGGCTGGTGAAAAAGAATTCGCCATTTTCATGACCAGAAGGCCATCCCAGTAATCCTTTGTCGCCAGCTGATTTCCTTTTTCACCATGGCAAAAAAGGACTCATGAAAAAAGAATTTAGTGAGCTGTGAAAAAGGATTTGAAAACGACAAAAACTCTGGCGATCACCTAAAGGGAAAAAAACCACACAGAGCAGTTCATTGACTCCCAATGAGCAAGACATATACTTTAGTATGTGTTAACCACATCTCTGGGCACAGATACAACAGTTTGTTTTTTGGAAAAACAAAAAACAAGATAGCAGCTCATGAAAAAGGAATGTTTTTCTGGCAAACAAGAATTGGCCACGCAAGAAAAAGGATCCTTTTACATCAGAGCAAATTCCTTTTCATTCCATGTAGCTATCCAAAAGACTGAGCTGGCCTAGTCCAGTGGTGCAGATGGTTGAGGCGCTGGAAGCCTTACCTCTCACCATGCTGGTGACCTGTGTTCGAGAACAAGCATGGGCTGCCAGGGGTCGGCTGGGTGGGGTTGGGAGTGGATGGAGTGGCCGTCAGACATCTCTCCTCTCCCAGGTAGGGGTGGTAGGTCTATCCGGCTCTTGGCTGCCACCGAGTGGAGGCTCAATGGTAGCGTCAAGCATGGAGGGGGCTAGGTGCTAGGCTGGGTGGGTGGACTGATGCCATCTCCAGTGCCAGTATGCATGCATGCCTCCACGCACATATGCATCTGTGTAAGATTGGGGCCCCGGGGGTAAGGGGAGAAAATGTAGAAAATCACTCCCGGCGGCGGATGAGGACTGACCCCTCGCAGGCTCCGCACTGGTGGCTGGTTGGTGAGGTAAGTCCCAGAGGAGCCGGATGATGGGGCTGGGGGAGGGCTCAGTTGGAAGGAGCCAGTGGGGGAGAAAGGAGAATAAACTGTAAATAAAAAAAAAAAGACTGAACTGTGCATGCTCAGAACCTGAAATGTTAAAATTAAATAACTTTGAAACGGATTCATATTTTTTTCACCAAACCTACACTGACTTGTTCTTTGGGGCACACCCTTTCTACCCTGAAAATATCATACCTAAATTCCAAACTGTTGGGCCAGTGGCGGCTCTACACCAGGGCCCTCCAGGGCATGTGCCCCGGTAAAAAAATGCTGTGCCCCAGTTGGTGCCCCATATGGTGCAGAGCCTCCCCCATAGTAACAATACATCAGTGCCCTGGCTGCCATCTGTTGTGCCCCAGCTGTGCCCTGGTAACCATTTGTGGTTAGAGCCGCTACTGTGTTGGGCCGCAGCATGACAACAAAAAACTGTGAAAAATGGTGAATTTACATGGTGTTTCACTATGTGCAGTGCAAAATCTGCCTATCGACCAACACACAACTTGGCAAGTCAAGAGACCTACCCCAAGAGACCACGCATACATGCAAAGTTATTGAAGTGCAAAATTTGAGGTTTAACATAAAAGCTGGCATGGCCTCATTGAACTATATCCTTCCAGCTGCCTGGAATAAATTACAAGAGACACTAAAAATTCAGACACTTGTCACGCTAAATGCTTTTAAGTGGTTACTAAGCAAAATCTAAACTGTCACGTGTAATTGCTCTTAATATGACCGCCCTCTTCCTGGCCTGTTTCTACACTGCACTTTTTGATTCCATAATGAAAATTTGTCGCACTTTAGTTCTGCCTTGCCATGCCAATTTCTTATTTTTGTAAGTGCCTTTAGCATTATTCTTTTGTACTCTTAGCATTATTCTTTTGTCCTCAGACTGAGAAACTGTAATTATTATGTAATGTGGACTGTACTATATGTTGTCTTTGCCTTGTTGATGTATCTGTTTATAAGGGACATCCCTGCAAATGAGCTTATTCAACAGATCCTATCCCTTCACAATAAACTGAACTGAACTGAAAGTGTCTGCTCAACCCTAACTATAGGGGCAGTACTGCACCCTATAATATACATATATATATATATATATATATATATATATATATATATATTCATTGCAAAAACATTGTTAATGTATATGTTGGGGTTGTAACTACAGTCTAAAATAAGAAATGTCGTTAGGGTTTCCAACCTAATGCCTACCACCACAACTTGCATACACTAACAGGCATCTCGGGTCTGCCTTGGGCTTGTTAGCCCTAATGCTCACCAACCCCATCCCCATGCTGCAGACACAGACAGGCATCGGCGGTGTCCCTTGGAGCCATCGGCCCTAATGGTTACCCCATTCCATAAGTAAATAAGCTAGGATGGGCATAGTATAGGAGAATGGGGTGAGCGTTAGGGCCGATGACCAGTAGGGACACCCCCCAATGCCTGCCAGTGACTGTAGGATGGGTCTGGGGGTGGGTGAGTATTAGGGCCAACAAGCCCAAGGCAGGCCCCCGATGCCTGTTAGTGTATGCAGGTTGTGGATGGTGGTGGGGCGTTAGGGTTGGAAACCCTAACACCACATTTCCCTACTTTAGTGGCAGTAGTTACAACCCTAACTGATGCACTAATGAAGTTTTTTGCAAATGAATTTCCTTACTTTTTGTGAAAGTGGCACTGTATTTCAGGCAGCAGCACAGTATCCTATGGCACCCTGTGCTTCAATGTCTTTATGGAAAGGAGCAGAGGGTCCAAATCTACGCTCCCACAGTATGTCAGGTAGCAGCACAATGCCCCTTAGAGCCTGCGTTGACAGGTTACATTTAGAAAATGTTGCCAGTGGCATATGTCTCAGCGTAGCCTTTTCCCCAAGAGGATTGAGCTAAGCATCTGGTGAAAATAAAGAACATGGAAAACAACAGAGTGAAGGGATTCCAAACACCTGACACACAAAAAGGATTGCATCTGAACCTTAACTTTGGAACCGTTCAATGGGTTTTCATGCAATTTAGGATACTTGCTGTCTAGGTATAGGTCATTTGACATGCCAAATGTTGTGCAAATCCATTATGTAGTTTCTGAGATACAGAGTGTTGAAAAAACAGAAAAATATGTGTTTTTTTGCCATTTCTTTAGCTATGCTTTTTGCTATTTCTTTGTCAACCAGGATCTCAGAAACAGCTTTAGGTAGTTGTCTGAAATTTTCAGGATAGAAAGCCTTTGTATTACAGATGTGCCATTTGAAGATTTGGTGAAACAATTTTAATCTGTTCAAAAGTTATAAAACTTTTAATTTCCCATTATTTCCTATGGGAAAATTTATATGTCAGACACAAAAGTTTGAAATTTGCACAAATGACATAACTTGTGCAAAATGCTGCTGTATTTAGCGCAAATTATGTAATTTGTGCAAATTTCAAACTTTCATGCCTGAGATATAAATTTTCCCATAGGAAATAATGGGCAATTAGAAGTTTAATAACTTTTGAATGGATTAGTATTTTTTTACCAAACCTTCAAAAGGCACATCTGTTAGACAAAGGCTTTCTGCCCTCAAAATGTCAGACCACTACCTAAAGCCGTTTCTGAGATCCAGGTTGACAAAGAGACGGCAAAAAGAAACAGATTTGTTTTTTTTTCAACACTCTGTATCTCGGAAACCACACAACAGATTCACACAACATTTGGCATGTCAATAGATCATCCCCTAGACAGTATGAATGCCACATTTCATGAAAATCCATTAAACGGTTCCAAAGTTATTAAGGTTCAAAAATTCATGTTTAACATAGAAGTTAGGTCTCACCCTAACTATACTGGCGCTACCGTGCCAGAATTTTATATATATATACATAGACATGTTGTACATATATATGTATATATATTTTGTTAGTGTACCACCTTTACAATCTCCTTGTTAGGCAGCCCTTTTTTCTGTCTCTTCCTACTATTACTAAGCACAGTTACACTGCTACAAAGCTATTAGGGGATGCAGTAAGCCAAAGGATACCACCACCACCACCACCTAGCATGCCATTTGAGCTTGATAATGGCTTGGTGGTAGGCACTAGGCACTAGGCAGTGAGTATTCAGTTGTTGCTAAGCAGAGGGCCGCTAGCCACACTAACTTGTCTTCCTCCCAAGGCATTTATGTGACCATAAGCATGCTACGTGGACTAACTACATGGAGTCGGAGTAAAAACAGCAAAGAAACGTTCAACAAGTATGAACTTTGGTACTGAAATGAAAAAAAAAAGACTTGCCTTATCCTCCATACATTAGTGATGACTTACTTTACACTCATGTCTGATCGACATGGTCCCAAAACATTTTAATTTCGTCCTCATTCATCCTCTTTTAACGCTGAATTCTTCAGCCAAGGGTCTTCTTCGGATTAATGCATAAACTATTACAGCACTGATGAGCATTAGTGAAAGCAAACCCCGGCAACAGCCGATTGTGCATTCATCCAGTGTTGCAGTGCACTGCATTGCTGATGATTGTTGCTAGTTGTTGGTCAATGCCAGTTGACTGCTTCATCCCCTGATGCTTTATGCTGCTTGAATATATTTGTTCTGGTTTGTTATTGGCTGTTGATGTGTTCTACAGTGGTGCAAGCAGCCAGGTCTCTGGAGGACTTTCTTTCTTGATTGTTGCTGGCTGGTGCCAGGCTCTGCACTGGTACAAGAGGCCAAGTTACTGGAGGATATTTGTTTTTACTTGTTATTGGCTGGTACTGGGCTCTGCGCTGGTACAAGAGGCTGGGGCGCTGGAAGTGTTGAAGGTGATGGTAGTATTGGTTTGATACTGACTTGTCCCAGGCTCTGCACTGGTACAAGAGGCTAGGTTGCTGGAGGACATTAGTTCTTGCTTGGTGCTGGCTGGTGCCAGACTGTCCACTCATACAAGAGGCCGGGTTGCTGGAAGTGTTGGTAGTACTGGCATGGTAGTGACTGGTGCCTGACTCTACACAAGTACAAGAGGCTGGGTTACTGGATGGTGGTAGTACTGGCTTGGTTGCTGGAGGACATTAGTTCTTACTTAGTGCTGGATTGTGCCGGGCTCTATGCTGGTGCAAAAGGCTGGATTGCTGGAGGACATTCGTTTTTGCTTGGTGCTGGATAGTGCCAAGCTTTATGCTGGTACAAGAGGCCGGGTTGCTGGGGTGGTGGTAGTACTGGCTTGTTAGTGGCTGGTGCTGGACTCTGCGCTAATACAAGAAGCCAGGTTGCTGGAGGTGGTGGTAGTAATATTGGCTTGGTTGCTGGAAGACATTAGTTTCTATGGCTGCAGCTCCTAGTAGGTGCTGATTCGGCCTGGAGGCTGTAGTGTGTGGTGCAGGAAAAAGGAGTAAGATCTTCAGTGGAGTGAAATTCTGTCACATATTCCCTGGACACTAATCTAATGGCACCTCATAAGATGTAGATCCTGATGCTAGACTAAGGGGAGGTAGAGAGTGGACCTCCATGGTTTATTATATGACTGTTTAATGTCTGCTGCTGTTGGAGTTGGAGGAGATTATCTGGACATTTAATTATACAGATTGATTGAGGGTGAGAGCCTCACCTTTCTGGAACATTTGTCGGAGGTTTTGGTGTGCTTCTTTTTTGATTTGGATTTGTTTTTTACTGTAACCTGGATCCATACATGGACCAAATTGGCGGAGATTTTAAGTCTTAATTTTGGGGAGGGGGGATTGGTTGACTGTTTGGGTTAATTTAATTTGTGGATTCGGGTTTTATAATTTGGGGGTGGCTATACTGGGTAGCTGGAGATTATGTGTTGGCAGGTGGCTCTCCCGGTCAGGTGCTGCTCCCCCCTCTGAGTTCCGGGGCCTCTGTCCCTTTAGTTATCCCCCTCTGCATGCTGACATATACAGTCATTGTTGGGCATTGGGGATTGCTAGGAGGAGGTATTGGGGGGGGGCCCTGGACCTGGGGGTGGAGCTGGGTGGCTGGATTGGGGTCATGGGGACAAGGAGAGACCTTGGGGCAAAATGGAGACTGGAGAGGGGTCCTCCCTGTCTGGTCCCCATACACAAGGGCTCCACCTTCTGTGGGCAGTTGACTTGATCAGCCTCAGTGTCTCATCCGACCCAGGCAGTGTTATGCAATGCCAGGTCCATTAAAAACAAGACAGCAATAATTGCTGGTCTTATTGGGACATTGGACCTGGCATGCGTCACTGAGACCTGGCTGGACAATAATGCTGGCCCCATTCTTTTTTTTTTTTTTTTTATATTTTCTCTTTATGCCCCCTTCTCGCTGTACTGGATTCCTTTCTTCGGGGATCCCTAGGCTGTGTAATCCCGTAATCCCGCCCCAGGTACCTCCCTCCGGGTGCTGGTTAGCCTTTCCCCATCCTGCCTCGGTTTACCCCCCCCAGGCAGGGAGGAGAGGGACCCCCCCTTTAGTCCCTGGCCCCATTCTTGAGTCAGCAGTTCAAGACTGTTTCTCGGTGATACACCGCCTGAGGATGGATCATAGGGGCGGGGGGGTGGCCATTTGTTTTAGAATGGAATAGGGCCTGACAGATGTGCCAGTGGGGGAGACCAGATCCTTTGAATGTATCCTAACGCAGGAGTGGGGTACAGAATTCTTTTCATCTACAGTCCACCGGGGACAGGAAGCAATTTTTGCAGGAAGTCGCAGACTTCATTGTTAACATGGTGTTGGAGTCTCCCAGAGTGCTGGTGCTGGTTGACTTCAATGCCTGGGTCGATGATGAACTCTCGAATTTTGGTCAGGACTTCCTCCAACTAATGATTTTGTTGGGCTTCACACAGGTAGTTTCCTCTGCAACCCACAATTCTGGTCATTCTTTGGACCTGGTCTTCCTACTGGTTATGGAAACTTCTGACTTGGAGGTAGAGCCAGCCGGCTGGTCTGACCATTACACTGTCAGGTTAAATTTACAGGCCCCCCTTATAGGTCTGCCCCTTTGGAGATGGTCCAGCACCACCCATTAAGGGGTGTGACCCCAGATGGCCTGCTGGATCTATTGGGATTTACAACTGCTAGCAGGGGTTCAGACAACCTACTACAGGCCTATAACAAGGCTGTGGTGGTGACTCTGGACTCTATTGCTCCTGTCCGTGTTCACCCCCTCACCCTTCACCCTCGGTCCCCTTGGTTCGATGGGACCTTGAGGGAGATAAGGAGAAAGGGGCGAAGGATGGAGCGTCGCTGGTGGAAATCTGGCCTTGATGCCGACAGGCTTAGATTGATGGCCCATTATATGGACCATCAATCAGTGATCTCCCATAAGAAGGCAGAGTTCCTGTTCAGCGAGATCACTGCTACATGGAACTGACCAGCTCAGCTCTTCTGGACTGTGAACAGACTGTGCAATCCAGCCTGTCTGCAAGTTCGGAGAACGTTGTCACAGTATAAGTGTGATGAGTTTGCTTGCTTCTTTGCTGATAAGGTTGCCGACATTAGATCAGAGATCTGCATAGCTCACTCCAATGGGTGGGGTGGTGATCAGTTGGAGGTTGCAGAGCCCCAGTTTGGTTGGTCAGCCTTTAACAAGTCAGCGATCGTGGAAGACATAAGGACCATCCAGAGTATGTGGCTGACCTGCTGTAGTTTGGACCTGGGCCCAACTTGCCTCCTTGTGGGGTGCATTGAGGTCATCAACCTGGTCCTGGCAGAGATAGTCTGGAGTTCATTTGAGACAGGTGAGTTTCCTGACTCCCTGAAGGAGGCAGTGGTGACGCCCCCCCCCTTAAGAAATCTTCTCTTGACCGGACTGTCTCACCAACTACAGACCCGTCTCTAACCTGCCCTTTGTGAGCAAGGTTATTGAGAGGGTGGTTGCATTACAGCTGGATGACCACCTTACCATTCATGACATTGACAATCCACTTCAGTCAGGATTTAGGAAGTGCTCTGGTTTGGGTGCTCAATGATTTCTTGATAGCAAGAGATTGGAGGAGTCGTTCCATCTTAGTCCTCCTTGATCTCTCTGCAGCATTTGACACCATGGATCATGGCATATTGCTGGAGTGCCTGCGGGTTATCTGTGGACTGTCAGGGATAGTTCTCAGATCATTTCACTCATTCCTCACTGGTAGGTCTCAGTGAGTTGTGTTGGGAATTCATTCCTCTGATGCATTTTCTCTACTATGTGGGGTACCCCAGGGCTCTGTGCTTTCGCCTATGTTATTCGCGGTGTTTATGTTGCTGTTGGGAGACATTGTAAGGCAGTATGGCTTGAGTTTTCACTGCTATATAGCTGGTACTCAGCTATACATGTCCTTGTACCTGACCAGGATGATGCGGTCTCTGTGTTTAACAACTGCCTCACTGAGATGCAGGACTGGATGAGTGACAACTGATTGAGGCTGAATCCTGTTAAAAGCAAAGTTTTGGTGGTGGACCCAGGTCACTGGGTAGAGGGGTCTTTGGCCAGGCAGGCCTCTGGACTTCTGCTCAGCAGTTGCCAGCTGATGAACCATGAACGGGTGCGGAGTGTGGGCGTTATTTTTGATGAGGGGTTGACCCTGAAATCTCAGATGTCATCCGTCATCAAGACCTCATTTAACCATCAGAGGAACATTGTCCGGATTAAGCATCTGGTTCTGCCCGGTGATCTTCCAACATTCGTCCATGCCTTTGTGACCTCCCACATCGATTACTGCAACACCCTGTACCTATGGCTTCCAGGGTCGATATCTGCCACTTGCAGCTGGTGCAGATTGCTGCAGCCAGGTTGTTGACTGGGCTTTCTCAATCTAGCCATGTCACACCTGTGCTGCATGGACTGCGCTGGCTGCCTGTTCAGTGGTGGATCACCTTCAGGGTTGATTTGCTGACCTACAAAGCCCTACACAGACAGGGACTGAGTTACCTGCAAGAGCTCCTATGTCCCTACTGCCCCTCAAACCCTCCGTTCCACCAATGAGGACTGGAGATTCCCAGGGTTCGCTTAAAGACCTTCAGAGCTCGAGCATTTGCATATGTTGCTCCTACCCTGTGGAATTCTGTACCTCATCAGTAAGGGGGTGCCTGATTGTGGAGAGCTTCAAATCTGCACTTAAAATCTTTTTATTCTCACTTGCCTATCCTGAGAATTAATTTATGAATGTCTGTTATTATATTGATTTTAAATATTTACAGTTTTTAAGGTTTTATTTTGTAAAAGTGCTTTGGCGCTTGTTTGAATTGAGCTTACAACAAATAAAGTTTATTATTATTATTATTATTTTATTTGGCGCTGGATGGTGCCAGGCTCTGAGCTGGTGCAAGAGGCCAGGTTACTGGAGGACATTACTTTTGTTTGGTGCTGGCTGGTGCTGGGCTTTAAAGGCGAGTTAGCAGCGTGGTGGTAGTACTGGCTAGTACCTCTCTACGCTGGTGCAAGAGGCCAGGTTGGTGGAGCACATTAGGGAAGAAAAGCACTATATAGGAGCAACATTCTTGTCAACCCTCCCTACTACGTTTTGTTCTTTATATTAGATTTATAAGACAATTAAAAAAAAAGTTATCCACAAGTGCATAATAAAATACTTTTGACATCACAAACTTACATTAGGATACAATACTACACAACCCAGAGTTTAACATTGTGTGGAAGTTATAATTAATGAGATTAAAGCACAGTAAACTGACAAAAATGAGCCTCCAAGTGCTACTACAGAAGAGGACCCCTAACCTGACATAGTGTTAGCCACATATAGCCTTAGGCCTAAAACTTACGGCCAATTGATCCCAGAAACTGGGAAAACGAATACATCATAGTTAAATGAGACCCCAACTGCCTTCCACAGAGAACTCTGTCCACTGATCTACTCAATATAACATTATTAGTATGTAAAGACACACAGCAAACAATATCCTAAACCCCTTCTGAATAACAGAGACACTGTCCATATAACAAATAGAATCATATTTAGGTCATACCTGAAAGAGAAAAACAGTAGGGTAATAAAAGAGCATAGCAACTCACTTTAAATGTCAGAGCATCACGCCAAACGTTCATGCACCAATGGGGGTGATGGTTAGGGAGTACTACCATTCAGTCAGAATCATTTTAATGAGGAGGACCCTCTCCTCCCAAATAAACAGGTAGTAAGAACAAACTAAAGGAAATATATCATGCATAGGCATATAACCCTTTTGCCCTGGCACCGCCATCTACCACCCTCCACACTCCAGCCCTCCCAAATCCCCAAAAAACCCTACTCACAAAGTGTTTCCATAGTTAAGATACTGCAGATTAGATATAGGCTTTTTTGTGCAGCAAACATCCAGCTTGATTGTGGTAGCCAAGTTCCCAGCCTTGTGAGGATTGGTTGTGTTTTCAAGAATATACCACTTTCAACTTCACAGGATATTGTAATGCATGAGAAACTCCCAGTGATCTCAGGGTGGCCCTAAGGGAATCAAATGGTATTCTCCAGTTCTGAGTGGCTAAATTCAGATCAGGATACCAGGCTGCATCCAGCACCCTTTATGCCTCTCCTCTGCTCCTGCAACCATAATCAAGACAATACATTAGGCTGCTTGCTCCTCTCCTGTAGTAATTCAATATTCTCAATACACCACCGGGACCAGGCCCATATGGAGGTGCATGTGCAAAGTCTCTCCTAACCATTGTCCAGCATACCATGCAGGTTCTTCCCCCTCCATAAGTTTGGGCAAGACCAAACCCTTATATTTACAGCCCTTACTTGATTTTTTTAGAATATCTGTTTATCTCTCTTCTCAATAACCAGGCCCCCGCCATGACAAAGAGAGCCAGGCTCCCCAGCCCCATCACCCAGCTTATTACAGGGCTTACCTTCACCTCTGTTCCCCCAGGGCTTGCCCCTTGGTGGGGTCAGCAGGGTTCCCCAACTTCTGCCATGAACAAGCTCCAGTTAGTCTTTGGGTCACTGGTACAGGCCTTGAAGGAGGCCAGATTGGTCATCCTCCCTAGACAGAGTATTTCTGTTGTTCTTTCCCAGACCTACGAGATTCTGGCAATGAGGGTGCACATACACAAGCTTGCATAAGATGGCAACAGTCAGAGTCCTTCCTCTCAGGAAGGAAGGAAGGAAGGAAGGTTGATGCAGGCTGCACCACAGCTGTCAAGTTACCTTAAAGGCTGAACAGTCCTGCCATCCACTGGAGGAAACTGAGGCAAAGGACAAAACCCCAACACAAGCAGTATAGCAAAACTGCCCACCTCCAGCAACTGCAATGTACTATGCCACGTGATAAAATGGCATTCCAGGGATGAGTACCAGAATTTCAGGAATGTATTGAACACTTCGACACGTACATCGAAAGGTTTGAATACTATCTTTTAGGAAACAAAATTCCAAAGTAGAACAATGAATGACGGGACCTCTTCCTGTCCATCCTACCAGCCCCTGCATTGGCTTTGCTTAAAAGTCTAGTGGCACCAAATCCATTAAGTGGGTGCAACTATGACCAGCTTAAGGGCATACTCTTACAGCGCTACAAGTCCAAACCCATTGTAATACTGGAGCGTTATTGATTCCACCACTGCCTCCAAAGAGAAGGAGAGTCAATTGCAGATTTTATCATCACTCTGAAATATTTAGCAAACTTGTGTGAAAATGAGCAATTCCTTGATGCTACCTTAATGGACCAGTTTGTTTTGTGGTCTTTAGGAGGACCACTACATGAAACGCCTTCTTGCAGAACCAGATCTGACTTTCAAATCCTCATGCAACATACCATTAGCACTTGAACTTGATGGAAAGACATCAGGGAGCTTGCAGGTCACACAGACCCATGCAGGAAGGCTGTCCATAGAGTCACCCCTGCCTAGCCTCACTGGGGTCAGCCTCAACCAATGGTAGGCCAGGCCACACAACATTATGCCCTCCTTGCCAAGCTCCTCAGAAGCCACCACCACAAGACAAGGCCAAGCAAACTTGCTACCAGTGTGGAGATGACCACCAGCAAGACTTGTGCTGCTTCCGCCAAGCAATGTGCCACAAATGTGGAAAAGTGGGACATCTGGTACGGGTTTGCAGAAGCACACTGTGTACAGCATAGGCACAGTATATGACCGATACTGTGCCAGAGACACTGGAGAGAAATAACTCCTTGGGCTTCTTCTCTGTCTATACCACCCAAGGCCATGGAGATGGCATCTGCCTGAGTTTTAGGGTTAGCGGGCATGCCAGTGAGCATGCAGCTTGACACTGGAGCATCATTGTCACTGATACCCGAGCACATCTACATCACCTGTCTCAACCAGCACTCTCTGCAACCATCCCCATCCACATCCTACACAGGTGATCAGGTTCCTGTGTTGGGGGAGGAAACAAATCCCAGTGACCTAAGAGGGAGGAGAATGAACCCTGCCTCTTATCATGGTACACAGACAGAAGCCCACATTGCTTGGAAGGAACTTGCTGGAGAAAATAAAGCTCAATTGGCAAAAGCTTTTCCTACTGCACACTGTGGCAGAGGTGCCACAGACATTTATTGAATGACAGCAAGGCAAAAATGCCCTCATATTCTAAGATGGATTGAGCACCATTCAGGACTTCAAGCTGAGGATCCAAGTGTAAGAAGGAGCCATCCCCATCTTCCACAAACCACGACCTGTGCCCTATGCATTGAAGAAGGCAGTCAAACAAATTGGAACGGCTGGAACAACACAGCATCTTGTCCACAATGGAGAGGAGTAATTGGGCTTCCCCAATCATCGTAATCCCAAAGCATAACAAGGCAGTGCAGCTATGTGGTGACTACAAGATCATAGTAAATTGATGTGTGGTTCCAGACCTCTATCCTTTACATAACAATGAGGACCTATTTTGCCACACTGGTGGGTGGTAAAATCTTCAGTAAAATGGACCTCTCATTTGCCTGCCAGCAGCTGGAACTCAATTATGACTCAAAACCATTTCTAACTATTGAATCAATGGCACCAGCCATTTTCCAACATACCATGGACCAGATTTTACATAGCCTTGACCTGGTCATCAGCTTTATGGATAATATTCTGATTATAGCACCTACAATGGAGGAGCACACACAAATACTTTATCAGGTCATGTCCAAACTGTAATAATATGCAGTGAGAGTCAAAAGCAAGAAGTGTAAATTCCCACATGCTCTGTGGAGTACCCAGAATATCAAATCAACGTCCAGGGCCTGCATTACCCAAGTAGAAAAGTAATGCAATCATCAGCGTGCCCATGCCAAACAACATTATAAAGTTTCCTAATTTCTGGCACTCCTGAACTATCATGACAGGTTCATGGCAAACCAGTCCACAATACTTCAACTCCTGCATAATCTGCTGCAGAAGGACACAAAATGGAACTAGTCACCACAGTGTAAAGCAGCATTCTAAGCTTGCAAAAAATGGCTTCTCAACAGTAAGTGGTTAGCCCACTATGACACTCAAAAGCCCCTAAGGCTACCATGCAATGCATTCCCATATGGAGTGGGCATAGTCATTTCCCGTGTTTTGCCATCAGATAAATCGCCAATTGCTTTTGCATCTAGAATTCTTGTCTTCCAGTGAAAAGAATTATACACAAATTTAAAAAGGAAGCACTGAGCATAATTTTTGCCTTTAAAAAGTTTCATAAATACTGTATATGGCTGCAAGTTCATGCTCATCCCAGACCACAGGCCTCTCCTAGCCATTTTAGGGCCAAAAGCAGCCATACCAAGGTTTGCCACCCTCAGAATGCAGTGCTGGGCCTTAATGTTGTTGGCCTGAGTAGAATATTGAAGATCCCAGGACCATGTCAGTCCAGATGCACTGTTTCACCTGCTATGCAAAATCCAACTAGGGAAAATAGTGATGGAGAAATCTTTCAACTCTCCTGTCTTGAGGAGTTACCTGTAGCCTGCCAAGACATAACAGAGGAAACACAATGTGATTTAGTCCTGTCAAAGGTTCTGGATCTCACCCTAAATTTATGGCCTACTTTCACAAAGGATCCAACCCTTCAGCCCTTCTTCAACAAGAGGGATTAAATGTCCACAGAACAAGGCTGGGTTCTGTGGGGCACCAGAGTAGTGACTCCTCTCAAGTTCCAGAAACGAATGCTGGATGACCTCCACTAGAGCCATCCCAGAAGTTCACAGATGAAGGCATTGGCCACAGGATACTTCTGGTGTCCAAGATTAGATCATGACACTCAACCACTTGTCAGTTCATGTACACCTTGTGTAGCCATCCAAAATCAACCCAGCAAAGCACCCCTCCATCCTTAGTCCTGAGCAACAACACCTTGGAAGCAAACCCATATTGATTATGTAGAACTTGACAAGCAACATTTCCCCATTCTAACTGAAGTCCTCACGAAATGAGGAAGCCACTATGGTTCTCAAAGGGTGTAGCAGAGAACTTAAGGGACAAAAGATTGAGTTTTAGAAAATATAAGGAGACACAGAGGGAAGAGGATAGGGTGGTGTACCTAAATGGTCTGAAGGAAGCAGGGAAGGCTGTTAGGAGCACAAAGATGCAAACAGAGGAAAGTCTAGTTGAAAATAGAGGGGTTCATTGGTGAAAAGTGGGGTTTAAACTTGTGAAGGGGGGTGGGATGGGAGAAAAGGCTGTCAAGGGGTGCCGATAAAGGAGGGACTCTGTCTCCACCCCCCTGGGGACCAGGAGGATTGCAGGAAAAGGCCAACTGGCAAAGTGCAGACCAGGGGAAAACAGAATCCCCATGGGAACACGAGCAGGGGAAATGGAACTATAGGGAAAGGGTGGAAGGTAGTCTCATAAATGCCAGGAGCTTGGGCAATAAAATGCCTGAGCTCCAGGCGATGCTAACTGAGGGAGCAGTGGATGTGGCAGCGGTCACTGAGACTTGGGCCACTGCAAGACATGACTGGGACCTAAACCTGGAGGGATACACTATGTTCAGGAAGGACAGGGGAGGGAAGGGAGGAGGGTGGCAATGATAGTCAAAACTGCATTGGCATGGGGGAGTAGGGAGGCGGAGGGAACCGTGGAGGCGGTTGGGTCACCTTAATAACAAGGGGGCAAGAGGGTAAAATAGGAGTGGTGTATAGACCCCTTGCCCTGGCGGAGGAGCTGAGGGACAGTCTGGTGGCAGATGTTAGGAGACACTGCAGACTGGGCAGAGGAAAGGTGGTGGTGTTGGGGACTTAAAAATGCCAGGAACAGACTGGGAGACTGCAGCATCCTCTGTGACCAGGGAACAGAGGTTGTTGGATGTCTTTCAAGCGCGTTCCTAACTCAGCAGGTGAGGGAACCGACCAGGAAGGCATGGGTACTGGATGTGGTCCTGGGAGACAGTGACCAGATTGGGGGCCTGGAGGTAAGGGACCCACTGGCAGGAGTGACCATGCACGGTCTGGTTCTGCCTGGACCTAGAGGAGGTACAAGGCTGCACAAAGAATGAAGAACCGACTTCAAGTGATTTAAGGAAATGGGAAGGATCTACAGGAGCATTTGGATGGGATTGGGTCAGACATGGACGCTTGATAGTAGGTGGAAATCATCAGGAGAGGGTGCAGGATGCTACCAGCACCTGTGCAAGAGTAAGACGAAAATGTGGTAGGGCCCAAAAACCCTGTTGGTGGACCAGGGAGGTCCAGGAGGTGGTCGGGAAGAAAGCAGCCTATAAGCAATTCAAGTGCTCAAGGATGAAAGGGATCGAGGAGATACGAGCTGATGGCTAGAAGGGCCACTAGAGTAGTGAGGGGCTAAGGCAAGGAAGGGCAGAACCTGGCCAGGGAAATTAGGAGAGGGAACAAGGGTTCTTTAGATACATTGGGAAAAACGAAGGGTGAAGGGCAGATTAGCAGGATTAAATCAGGGGAGAGATGGGCACAAGACCCGGGGGAGCAGGCTGAGGTACTAAATGAGTACTTCACCTCAGTTTTCACCAGGGAAAATGGGGGTGCTGCATCATACATGGGAGGAGACAGAGATACTGAGGAGGGGGGACCCTTACCGATCGGCAGGTCTGGGGAGAGGGGGAGGCATCACTGGCAGGTGGGGGGAGGACTAAGCAGGGAGAAGGGGTACCAGAAGTGGAAATCACAGCAGAGAGAGTGAGGGAAGCCCTCAGCTCCCTTAAGACGGAGAAAGCACCGGGGCCGGATAAATTACATCCCAGAGTGCTGAAGGAACTTGCAGATGTCCTGGCAAAACCCCTGGCAGAGCTTTTCACCATCTCTCTGAGGACAGGGTGGGTGCCCCAAGACTGGAAGGTGGCGCATATAGTGCCTATCCACAAGGGGGGATCAAGGGAGGTGGCAGGGAACTACAGGCCTGTCAGCCTGACCTCGGTGGTGGGCAAGGTGATGGAGGGCATTGTCAAGGAGAGGCTAGGGGGACCTGGATAAGTCAGGGTGCCTGGACGATAGACAGCATGGATTCATCCCAGGGAAATTGTGTCAGACAAACCTGGTGGAGTTCTATGACTGGGTGACAAGTGCCTTGGACCTGGGTAGACCAGTGGATGTCCACTCTTCTAGACTTCAAGGCATTTGACTCTGTTCCTCACGTGGGCCTGTTGGATAAGCTGGGAGAAATGGGGTGGGAACCAGATGATCAGATGGATAGGCAATTGGCTCCAGGACCGACCCAGAGGGTCGTAGTTGGGGGATAGTCTCATCCCCAAGGAGGGTCATTAGTGGGGTCCCACAGGGATCAGTCCTTGGGCCTCTTCTGTTCAACGCCTACGTATCTGACATAAGGACAGGAATCAGGAGTGAGATGAGTCTCTTTGCAGATGACTCGAAACTGGGGGCGGTGGTGGATGGGGAGGAGGGGAGGGTGGCCCTACAGGGGGACCTGGAGGCTCTGGAAAGATGGTCTAGAAAGTGGAAGCTGAGGTTCAATGCAGGGAAATGCAAGGTACTCCACCTGGGGGCCAGAAACTCAGGTCAAGTGTACACCCTGGGGGAAATGCTACAAGTCTCGATGGCTGAGAGGGACCTGGGGGTGGTGGTGGATGTCAAGATGAACAACTCTGAGACTTGTAGGAGGGCAGCAGCAAGGCCAACAGGATGCTGGGATGCATCGCTAGGGGATCACCTCCAGAAGGAGGAAGTGATACTCCCTCTGTATAACTGCTTGGTGAGGCCGCACCTTGAGTACTAGTGCAGTTTTGGAGGCCACACTTAAAAGCAGGACATTAACCTCCTGGAGAGGGTCCAGAGGAGGGCAACCAAAATGATTTGGGGCTTGGGGACGGACCTATGAGGAGAGGCTCAAGAGCTAAATATGTACACATTGGAAGAGAGAAGGACCCGGGGACATGATAGAGGTCTTTAGGTACATGAAGAGGGTAAATAGGGGAGGAACAGTTGGGGTGCTTCAAGGAAGGAGGAAGGGCCACTAGATGGCATGGCTGGAAGCTGGAGGGGAAGATTCAGGGAGAAAGGAGGAGGTGCTACTTCACTGAGAGGGTGGTGGAGCCATGGAATGCACTGCCTAGGGGGCTGGTGGAGGCAGAGACAGTGGAGGGGTTCAAGAGGGGGTGGGACAGGTACAGGGGAAGGGTTCTGGAAGCAAAATCCAATGCAGCAAGAATATCCGGAACTGGGAAGGGAGAAGCCAGAGAAGGCGAGTGGGACAGCAAGGTCAGCACCCAGGTTGGGGACTGACCAAACGAGCAGACACGAAAGACCGTTAGGCCTATTCTGCTGGCATTTTAGTATGTTAGTATGTTAGCACAGATGGTGAAGAAAGGGGACAAGACATTCTATAGGTACATCAGTGAAGGAAGAAAGTCCAAGGAGGGATTGTAAGGCTCAAAGGGGATGAAGGGGAGGGAGGGAGCAGAGGGAGACCTGGAAAAAGCAGTGATACTGAATAAATACTTCAGTTCAGTTATTCACTGAAGAAGGGGAGGGACAGGGACAACAGCTGGGCTTCAGATACAAAGGGGGAAGGGAGGTGAACACCAGTCCATTTATAGAGGAGAGAGTCATGGGGGAGCCCACAAAACCGAAGGTGGACAAGGCAATGAAACTGGATGGTATTCATCCCAGGATATCAAAGGAACTATGAAAAGAGCTAGCAGCAGCTGGCCCGGTGGCGCTGAGGGTTGAGGCACTGGATGCCGCACCTCGCTCCACGCCGGTGACCTGGGTTCGGGAGTGGACTCAGGTTGCTGGTGGGTTGGCCGGGGGAGTACGGCTTGAGCATCCCAAGACAGCTCATCGTCTCCAGGGATGGTCGGGTTGATGCCCACTGCTCTTGTGTGACTCTGAGCAGAGGCTCGGGGGACTGCAGGCTCCCAACAGAAGGGAGATGGGTGGTCCAGGCACGCAGCAGACGTCGGCATCCAGCGCCTTGACATCAAGGGGCTAACACTGCATGGGGGAGGAGAAAAAGTGGAAAAACTCCTGTCGGCTCTGGGAGGACGGGCTTCCTGGGGCATGCCTCCGATTTACCACTGCTCGTTGACTACCTCCAGACCCGATGAAAGGTAGATTTACGTGGGTCTGCCCCACCTCGTCCTCGCCCGGGGGGCAAACTGAAGCTACATGGGGGACTGGGAGGTAAGTATTGGTGAGCAGGTGGTAGGAGAATGACCCCTTGGATGCCCTGAAGGGTCAGAGCAGACAGGCAGTAGGAGGGGAAAAAGTACAATTTCAAAAAAAAAAAGAAAGAAAAGAGCTAGCAGCACCACTGGCAGTCTTGTTCAGTGAGTTGCTTAACACAGGAGTGGTTCCAGAGGACTGGAGGAGGGCACATGTGGTCCCTCTTCACAAAAATGGTAGCAGGGAAGAGGCGGGAGACTATATGTTAGTCAGCCTCACCTCAGTAGTGGATAAGATAATGGAGGCACTGCTTAAGGAAAGGATAGTGAAACACTTGGAATCCAATGGAGCCCAGGATCCATGGCAGCATGGATTCACAGGGGGACGA
The DNA here is from genome assembly GCA_016271365.2 of Neoceratodus forsteri. Taxonomy (NCBI): domain Eukaryota; kingdom Metazoa; phylum Chordata; order Ceratodontiformes; family Ceratodontidae; genus Neoceratodus; species Neoceratodus forsteri. The sequence continues at coordinate 608,442,987 of CM028132.1, forward strand.
TCATGTCAAACAAATCTGATAGATTTATTTGATAGGATTATGAAGGAGGTGAATCAGGGGGAGTGGTGGGCGTCGCCTACCTTGAGTTCAGCAAGGCCTTCAACACCATCCCACACAAAAGGCTGGTGAACAAGATAGGTAGCCTGGGTGCTGGCCACAAGGTGGTGAACTGGGTTAGAAACTGGTTAACAAACAGGAAGCAGAGGGTGGTGGTAACAGGGATCCAATCTGGGGAGAGGGGGGTGGTGACCAGTTGGGTACCTCAAGGATTGGTCCTGGGGCCAGTCCTTTTTAACGTCTTCATTAGCAGTATTGCAGAAGGGCTGGAAGGGAAGGTTTGCCTGTTTGCAGATGACACCAAGATCTGCAACAGGGTTGGCATGCCTGATGGGGTAGAGAAAATGAGGAGGGACCTACTAAAGCTGGAAAAATGATCCGAGGTGTGGCAACTGAGGTTCAGTGTGAGGAAGTACAAAATCATGCACCTGGGACGCAGAAACCCTGGACAGAGATACAGGATTGGGGGGGGGGGAAGAAGCTGTTGATGGTCACCTGGGAAGAAAGGAATCTGTGGGGATTTCATTTCAGATGACCTAAAGATGGCCAAGCAATATACACAGACTGTAGGAAGGGTCAGTAGCTTGTTGGGGTGCATAGGTAGGGGTATTTTTTTTTTTAATTTTATTTTAGTCTTTGGTAACCGGGGAAGGCCCACTAGGCACAAGTGCCTGTTTTCAGGGGCAATCTGGGAGCACTGGGTGGTTAAGTGACTTGCTCAGAGTCACACAGTATGCAAGTGGAGGTTGTGAGAATCAAACTCAGGTCTGGTCTGCTGGATGTATCAAGCTCGTTCACACCTCGTTCCTCTAACCTCTAGGTTATACTGCCAGCCCTCCCAGCTATGTATCACTAGCAGAAGAAGGGAGGTGGTGTTTCCACTATATAAAACATTGGTGAGGCCACATCTGGAGTTCTGTGTACAGTTCTGGAGCTCACATCTTCACAAAGACATAGACAGGGTGGAAGCGGTTCAGAGAAGGGCAACTAAGATGGTACAGGACTTGCACCAGAAAATATGTGAGGATAGATTAAAAGACCTCAATATGTATTCACTAGAGGAAAGGAGGAAGCGGGGAGACATGATGGAAACCTTCACGTATCTTAAATGCACTCCTTACCCTGGTCAAGAGTGGCATCTTACAACCAGGACACCCCTAACTTGTACACAGACAAGGCAACAAATCACAAGTTGGCATTAACAAAGGTACCACCCCTGGCTTTAGGGTAAATACCTGGCTGTGCATCTAAGAGGTCGGGGGGGGGGTTAGAGTGCAAAATAACATTTATATTTACTCTGAGTTCTGGGAGAGAGATGCCAGGGCTATGCTATATCTCCTGTCTGAGGGGGGCTCCATAAACATTTTACTCAGACTCAAAGATCGAATATCCAATACCAGAAAATTGGGATTGTATCGTATGGCTTTTTTTTCAACAGATGGTAGGCAGAAAACTGGGTGGTCTAGAACTGTCGCTAGAGACAATAGATGCAGTCAAGAACACTTTACTTTCCCACAGAACAGGCAGTATTGGCATTTCACACAAACTTCTCTACAGAATGAACTGTTCATCCCATTTTCTTGGAATCTTTGGACTTTCTTTTCTCTAAGTGTCTATTACGTGGGGGTTGCCACACGCTTTAATTCAAACAAAACATCCTCCTGATGAGATGGGCTAAGTTAACACCTGAAGGGTAACCTATGTCCATCAGGCAAATAGCCCTGACCAGGGCTTCAGGTGAGGGTCTTCCCACCCTGGCCCCAGCCAGCCTCTGCCATTCCTTCTAGGACACACATTGGATCTTTCAGTTCCTCATGGATTGCTAAAGGCCTCCACACAGAAATGACATTTACATTCAGCACATCTTTGTGGTGACACTGAGGTCCTGAGTGGTATAATCTAGCCTTGTCTTGGGCACATACACCATCAGACGACTCCCAAATTCTCCCAATGTTACTGTACTCATGGTTTGTTTGTCCCTCTGTTACAGACATCAGGCTTGAAAAAAAGGAAAACCTTTTCTTCCCTTGAATCCATAGCTTTATGTCATGAACTTTTTTAATTCCTGCTCTGGGCAACTGGAGAATCTTCTAGTCCCTCAGAGGGTTGCTCCTTAGACCTACTGATTTCTCAGTACCATTTCATTTTCACAGAAATGACCCACTGGGGTCCTGCTGACACAGATCTCCACCACTTCCTGTTGAAAGGCTGTTGTCTCACTCTCTAGGGTGAGAAAAATGACCAGAGGTCCTTCACCCAGCCTAAGGGAGGCCAGCAGGCACCTCTACACTCAAAGCTCCACTCTGGACACAGACTACTCACACACTAACTGAACCCAAGATTCTAAACCCTTTCCCCTGCAGCTAGCACAGGGTTATGCTGCTGCGAGGGTTGTAAATGACATCACTCATTTTCTACCTAGCCTAGCTAAGTAAACAATGAGCTGTGTGCAGAGGATTTCTAAAACAAGCCTCTACAAGCTGCCCAGAGACCCTACCTGGTCTAATATTGATGGGATTCTAGTAACCCCAGAGGATTGGGTGGTTACACTCACCGCCAATATATGAACCTTGCTGTCTGCAGCAAGGGCTTTGGACTGCAACACAGGCCATCCATCCTCTGGGCACCCTATGGGGAGAGGTGGCCAGGATCACCCTACAAATGCCGAAACATAGGCAGGTTGCACCAGAGAACAGAGGCCCACTGAAGCAACTTCAGCTTCACCTACCAAACTATCTCAGGACTCCTTTTAGTGGTTCCAAGAGACTGCCTGAAGCATGCCCTGATAGGACAGAACTGACGGCCCCTACCTGGGTCAGAACCATCAACCTATTCATCCCCCTAGCCCTCTAGGGAAAAGCTATCTAACCTATGCTACTCACAGGGTGGCCTATACCCACACACATTTCACAATTGCACAGGGTACTGCTTTAGAAACACACATAAGGCATTGTTATGCATTTACCAAAACCCAGTACTGCACACTTTAAACCTGAAAAGCAAAAATGTATAACATTACCCAGTTAACACATTTTAAAATCCAAAAGGAGGACTCCGATGAGCCTTAAACATCCTCTTCATGTCTTCTTTTCTTCTCTCAGGTGCACCTGTAGAAGAAAACATCCCAAAATACAACCTGTAAGAAAAGACAGCAGCCAAACCTCCCACCAGCAGATACGACTCAATCCCAAAGGGTTTTTAAAAGGGTTTTCTACAAAACGCAGTATAAAAGTACCAAGATAAAAAATACAAAACGTTTGTGTGTGGGGGGTGTCCCTATAAAGCCCAAACTAAGAGAAAATGTCCTGAGAGCACAAGGCACTTACGTTCAAGAAAAATAATTGTGGGCCGAAGCCAGATCATAACTGTTCTTGCCATAGGCTCAAGACCTGCTGGAATCATTAGTCCAGATCTAGGTGTCTCTTAGACCAGCGGATTAAGGACATATCCTCTTAAATGGGCAAAGTCATAACATAAAAAGGAAAAGGAAAATCTGGGCCTACCAGTTCCTGAACTACAGACTGACAATCTGCATCACCTCTCTGGATCTGGGCTAGATTTCTTCTCCATCTTTGGCTAAAGACAACTCTTCAGAACAAGCTCTTCCACACCACCTCTGAACCTGGTTGCTGCTGACCAAGGAAGAAACTACAGGCACGATATCTCTAGTTGCTCCCAGGGGGGATGCTGGCATGTTGCTTCCAGGGGGGACGTTGACGTGTTGCTCCCAGGGGGGATGCTGACGTGTTGCTCCCATGGGGGATGTTGACTCTAGCCTTCAGAACTCTTTCTTCAACTGATTGCCTGCAGAGTTGGGTGGTGGTCCACGACCACTGGCATCTTCCAGTATTACTTTCTATCAAGCTGGCATATTCACTTGCTGGATCTTCCAGGTACTGTTATGGATAGTACCACTTGGGATGAGGATCATAAATTACTGTTTTATCGGGACGAACAATTATTTTAGTGTGGACTGTCTCATTTCCATTTCTATCAGTCACTCTGATGAAATCAAGATGGAGGGTGTGATCCAGTCGCCACAATGTTAGTCTATCTTGGATAATTTTGATGCCTACAAACATACACGTCAGGTTTAAGGGTAGCTCTGGCTTCTTCCAGCAACCACTCCTCTCTATGGTCCTCAATTGTTGCCCACATCCATCTTTTGAAAATGGATACTTTAGTCTATGTTCTGTTTCAGCCATGCATCTGACAAGCATTCCTCTTTGCTGCTTTTGGGCAGACTTAGACCAGCAGCCCGTCTTGGGGGAGGCCAGACCTGGTCAAGCCAGTCTTGGATGTTCTAATAAGGGAAACTGCAGTCCATCCCTGTACTCACTTCCATTTCTTTTGAGCCCTGTACAGTCTCTGGTGGCTCACTTACAGTTAGGGCCACTGGTAACCCATTCTTACTACCAGTTGCCTTACTAACTTGTTCGGTTTCTTCTTTTTCTACTTGCTCTTCCCAGGAGCTGATAGCTGTTTCAGCCTCTGAAGCAGTCCACTCCTCACTATGTTCCAAGATAGTTGCCTCCCAGTGTAAGGCTTCCTTCATTTCATCCTCTCTGATCAAACTCTGACTTGGGCCTGCTGCCCATGGATCCACAGACTCAGTTTCTGGATGGTCCTTCTCAACCTTTTCCTGGGCTGAAAAGTCTATCTCTGCCTGCCACTGCAAGTCACTTTTGGTCACATCCTCAAAGAATTCTCTCACTAGCTCCTCTGGTTCTTCCTGCCTGCATGCAGTTGCCTTCTGTAATGTACAGGTTGGGCCCTCACCAAGGGTCCACGTCGGAGTCAGATATACTGTTTAGGTATTGGCTTGCACAGTACCACTTTCCACACACATGCCATACTGTTTTCTACAGATCTTGCAATGAGGAATCATCAAAACATCTCTCCTAGTTTTCACGCAGATCACATACACATTTACTAGAAAGTTTGGTAGTGCAACATTTGCTGGTGCTCCTTCACATCCATACAATTTTTCAAATTGTTCCAGATCTCTTTCTCTCCGGGCTATCCAGATTCTGGTATGAAGTGGGTACCCTGTCTTTTGCTAGCCATTTTGCTCTGCAAAACACTACATACATCCAAGGTTACTGATCTACACTCTGCACACTGACAAACTTGGTCTGATCTTTTTTTTTTTTTAAATGTCCCTCTCTTGTGCTGAAATCTACTGCTCTGGCTTTGCTTTTGTTTTCCAAAAGTTTTGCACACACTCTGCTTGTTTTTACCATTAGGACCCTACCCAAACATGGCGCTGCTTATTTGTCTAAATTGCTTTGGAACTACCCCCAACATGGCCACTGAAACTTTTCTGCATCATGACCACGTTGTTCTTTTGCACTATGGCTGCATTTGGTTCTCTGCCATAGCTATTTGCTCTTTACTTTGCACAACACTTGTAACTTGTCTCAAGAAATTGTATTTAACTCAGCACAGTCTATTAAATCTTTGCACACACAATCAATGATTTTGCCCAGTACTGCCCAGTAAACACAGCTTGTTTGCTTGTACCGCTACAGCTACTTGTTCAGTCCTTTGCCCTCAATTTACATGCTTTGCTCAACATTTGTTGACTTTTTGCACTCAATCTATTTTGCACACACACCAGTTGTTCAGAGTCTTTACTTGGCTGCCATACATGGGATACTTACAAAAGTAGCTGGTTCCCTCCGGTCAATGTTGCCGCCTTCCTGCCAATTTGATGACACTTGGGGTCAGTCGGGCTGTCCAGCCCTATGGTTGGCACCATGCTCACTAGTGATCACCCACTGAAGTGGTCACTAACCGGGGAGAAGCCCAATTTCACTGTTTGTAACTGTTGTTAAACAAATCTCCAAAGTCCACCAGCACAATGGCTCACTCCTGCAGCTGCAGTCTAGACACCTCGCACACTCTATGCTCTTTCCTCCTGCTCAAACTTTCTCTCAGGCAGGAACTCCATGCAAGGAGCGGGACTTGGCTGTGAGGACCAATCACAGAACGCCATGCTAATTAGCTGCTCTCTCTCTCTCTCTCTCTCTCTCTCTCTCTCTCCTGCTCGCTCTCCCTCATGAAGATCATTGAGCAGGCAAATTTAAACTGTAAAAAAAAACTTTTTTTCCACGGCTTGGATTTTCACAGGTTGAAGCACTCTTAGGCAATTTTGGCGCAGTTTTTTTGCACAATTCCTCTAACGACTCCACCAGTTTAATCCACAACCACTTGAAACTTTCTGTAATTTTAGGCGCAAATATTCTCTTGTCCACAATTACTTAGAAACTTGAAAATCTTTGCTTTTAACAGTTTTAAGCACTTTGTTTGATAGGGTACACATTACTCAGCACAGCAGTCTTTGACATCACAGTTTTTCCGCAAGCACTCAAACACATTTTATCCACACAAAATCACAGGCAGCAGATCTTTGAATAGCATTTTCCTTGGCACAGTTTTAACTTTCCTCTCAACGTTTACTGCTATGATGCACCACCACCGGACAGAAAAGACCACAGACATACCCTCAGCATTTGCACTGGCATGGCAACTTTTTTCCTTCCCCCCAAGATCTTTGGATGAGCCCCCAATTTTGCAGCCTTTACCCTGGCCAAAAGCAGTATCTTGCAACCAGGATCCCCAGCTTGTACACAGACAAGGCAACAAATCACAAGTTGGCATAAACAAAGGTACCACCCCTGGCTTGAGGGTAAATACCTGGCTCAGCATCTAAGAGGTCGGGGGGGGTTAGAGTGCAAAATAACATTTATATTTACTCTGAGTTCTGGGAGAGAGGGGAGAGAGGTGCCAGGGCTATGCTATGTCTTCTATCTGAGGGGGACCCATAAACATTTTACTCGAACTCAACGATGGAATGTCCAATACCAGAAAATTGGGATTGTATCGTATGGCTTTATTTCTACAGATGGTAGGCAGAAAACTGGGTGGTCCCCCAAGTTTGGAACTGTCACTACAGGCAACAGATGTAGTCAAGAACACTTTGTTGTCCCACAGAACAGGCAGTATTGGCATTTCACACAAACTTCTCCACAGAACAAACTGTCCATCCCATTTTCTTGGAATCTCTGGACTTTCTTTTCTCTAAGTGTCTATTATGTGGGGGTTGCCACATACTTTAATTCAAACAAAACATCCTCCTGATGAGATGGGCTAAGTTAACACCTGAAGGGTAACCTATGTCCATCAGGTAAACAGCCCTGACCACGGCTTCAGGTGAGGGTCTTCCCACCCTGGCCCCAGCCAGCCTCTGCCATTCCTTCCAGGACACACATTGGATCCTTCAGTCCCATGTGGATTATTAAAGACCCCCACACAGAAATGACATTTACATTCAGCACATCTTTGTGGTGACAGTGAGGTCCTGAGTGGTATAATCTAGCCTTGTCTTTTTTTTTTCCAATTGTTTAACCAGGTGAGACACACTAAGCTGAAAGCTTGTTTACAGGTACAACCTGGGAGCACAGGGAAGTTAAGTGACTTGCTCAGGGTCACACAGTATGCAAGTGGGGGCTGTGGGATTCAAACCCAGGTCTCCAGATTTGCAGCTCAGAACCTTAAACCACTGTTCTATACTGCCTCCCTAAACTAGAGCTTGGGCACCTACACCACCAGATGACTCCCAAAATTCTCCCAATGTTACTGTACTCATGGTTTGTTTGACCCTCTGTTACAGACATCAAGTTTGAATGAAAGAAAAACCTTTTCTTCCTTTGAATTCATAGCTTTTTGTCACAAACTTTCTCAGTTCCTGCTCTGGACAGCTGGACAATCATCTAGTCCCTCAGGGAGTTGCCCCTTGGACCTACTGATTTCTCAGTCTCATTTCATTTTCACAGAAATTACCCACTGGGATCCTGTTGACACAGATCTCCACCACTTCATGTTGAAAGGCTGTTGTTTCACTCTCTAGTGTGAGAAAAATGACCAGAGGTCCTTCACCCAGCCTAAGGGAGGCTGGCATGCACCTCTACACTCAGAGTTCCACTCTAGACACAGGCTACTCACAGACCAACTGAACCCAAGATTCTAAACTTCCTCCCCTGCAGCTGGCACAGGGTTATGCTGTTGTGAGAGCTCTAAATGACAGCATTCATTTTCTACCTAGCCTAGCTAAATAAACAATGAGCTATGTGCAGAGGATTTCTAAAAAAACTCTCTACAAGCCGCCCAGAGACCCTACCTGGTCAAATACTGATGGATTCTATTAACTCCAGGGGACTGGGTGGTTACATAAAGGTGTGAACAAGGTGCAAGGGGAGACATTTTTTAATATAGGAAAAGTACAAGAATGAAGGGGCATGATATGAGATTGGGGATACGATAAGGATGAATGTGAGGAAGTTTTTTTCATGGAAAGGGTGGTGGATGCATGGAATAGCCTCCCACAGTATGTGGTGGGAGCAAGCACAGAGGGAGTATTTAAACGTGCATGGGACCGGCATAAGGGAACCTTAGAGGTGGGAAGCTTAAGCTAAAGCCAATGACCAAGTTGGGTCAGCGGCCACTGATAAAGGTAGGGTTAAGGGCAGACTAGATGAGCCTAACAGTTCTTCCTTATCTGCCATCAAATTCTATGTTTCTATGTTTCTAAAATGGACTGAAGTGCTCCCCACACAGGTGACCACTATGGAGAAAACAATTAACCTGCTGCAACATGATTGCTGTGTACAGACTACCTAAAGAGTTGGTATCAGACAATGGTCTTCATTTCTCCTCTCAGGAATTCAAGCTCTTTTTGAAAAGGAATGGTGTCCATCACATACTATCTCCACCATAACACCCACCCTCAAATGGAGCAGAAGAATGAGCAGTACAAATGTTTTAAGAAAGCCTAGATGAAACAAGCCTCTCAAGGCACTCACACAACAACCCAATGGCTGACAAACTTTTTTCACATACCAGAACATCCCGCATATGGTGACAGAGAGGTCACCAGTAAAATTGTTTTATAAAACACCACCCATGGACTAGACTGTCTCTCTTAAAACCAGACTATTCCCACCAAGTACACAAGCACCAGCAACAACAACAAAAGGGACATGGCAGAGTTCCACACATACCCCGCATTTTTCATCTAGGGTAGAGGGTGATGGTCCAAGACTTCTACAGCATGGGGGGGCAGGGCCAGCAGTGCCTGTTCCATAGGTTTGTGGCACATAGCGTTATAAGTTATACACCAAAATGAAAACTTGCAAAAATCAAGAAAGCTTATCTTAAGCTTTTTAAAACTTGATTTAGCAACAGAATACTGTTGAACAAAGCAAATATGCAAAGCCATGAAGTGCAACTGCAGGACAAACAATCAAACTGTATTGCAAAAGACATAATTGGAAAGGTTTTGCCTGGAGTTCAGTGGCCAAGCAGCCAGCCACTCCCACTTCTTGAGCTATATAAGCAGTTCCTCTCAGCCTCACTGTGAAGCATTTTTTCTTTGCAGACGGAGGCTATGTTGGTTTGTCCTCTGAGCTGGCTGGGGCCTACCCCCCCCAATGCTGTTTATGTGTGTCTCTGCTGGACTTCTGTGTTTGTTTTCCTGCTTCTGATTTGTATCTTTCCTCCAGCTGTGTGCTTCCCTGGGTGGGATAGTCAAAGGGGTTGCGCATGGCGCAAGAGTGTTGCGCCAGGTGAAACCCACTGATGCGCCCTGGTGTGATATTCAAATGTAGATATTGCACTGCCCAAATCCTGATGCAGCAGGGCGCATCAGTAATGTATGCAGCACAAGTATGGGGGGCGTCCCCATACATATTCGGCACACCCCAATATTCAGCACGGGATGTGCTGAGCATATGCAGGTGCAACCCCTACTTGCGCTGCTCACTGCTGCTCAAAGTTGAGCCAAGAAATAAAGGAGCTAGGGCTGGCCACCCTCAGGTGAGCTGCCGCATTGCAGGGAGCAGCTGTGGATGGCCACTCGAGCTTTGGAGCCAGTGTCTGTCGTCGTCGCGCCCCCCCAACCCGATCTCGGGCATATGTATAAATCCAAACAAGTCCAATATCCCTGGTGTGGGACTGGATCCATTCACATATCTGGACTGTGTAATATGGTATGGTCAGCATGCCCATTGGCCCATGCTGTGGACCAATGGGCGTACAGCTGTACTGTATGCAGTCAGTCGGCGGGCAGCTGGGCGGCTTGTGGGAGGGGAGCTATCACCCACTGACGGGGGAGTGGGGTGGCGGGGCTCCAGTGGGTGGGTGGGGAGTGGTAGCACTGGATCACCAGGGAGTATTTAGATTGTTTTTAGTATACTTATGTCCTCGATCGGGCTGGAGGCGGTCCACTGGACCACCAGGGATATTGGACTTGCATTTTACATACTAATGCCCGCGATTGGGCTGGAAGTGGTTCACTGGACCACCAGGGATATTGGACTTGAATGATGTTATACATATGCCTGTGATAGGGCATTGGTGCACTTCGACGCTATGTGCAGGGGCCGTTGGTCCCCGACGGCTGCAGCCTGGCAGGGTGCCAGGTGCAAGTCACCTGGGATCGGAGCACCTGCATGCAAATGGGGCCTTAATGACATGCTAATGGCCCCAATTGCACCTTGCATGCATTGTGGCCCCATTTGCATATCCACCACTGAATATCGCAGTTCCTGCACCTAGTGCAACCGCACTTGCGCTGGCGCATCCCCCAGCTTCTCTCTTGCCACTTGCACTGGCACAGTGCCACCGCGCCATGCGCAATGCAGGAGGCCATGTTGCCATATTCAACGGTACTGAGCCATTGCACAGCACCGTTGAATATTTCCCAGCACACTCCCTGGCGCATCCCAGTTGCGCTGCGCCTGGCTTGCGCCCTTGCCTGGCGCATTTCTGAATATCCCACCCACTGTGTTTTTTTTTTTGTTTCTTGTTTTTGGGCCTTTCCCTGTTCTGTTTTGCTGTGTTTTGGTTTAGTCTTTTTGGGGGGCTTTTATTTTGTAACTCCTAGCATACTGCTACTACTGAGCTCATAATGCTTGCTTTCAGTTGCAACTCTATTCTTACTTGCACTGCTACAGCGAACCTACTCAGAGCTCATGCTACTGCTTTCAGTTACCTACAACTACAGCCACTGCTGCTGACTGTTTAACTACTATTGTACCTAGTGCCTGTGTTTTAACACTGTGCTCACCACGCTCAAACTACTGCATTGCAACTGCATTCATTACCTGTGTGTTTCAGCTCAGCCATAGCTGCTTCATGTTGCATACTTAACTCTTTTCACCTGACACAGTTTACAATGACCCTACCTGTGCTTCTCATTTACTGCAGCTTCCCTGCACTGCCTGGCTACACCTGCTTTCAAGCATTGTCTCCCTGTTTTATTGCACTTATAACTCTGAGGTCATCCAACTAGCTCCTGCTGAGGCTGTTAATATAGTTTGATTATAATCTGTCTTCGCCACCGAAAATCCTCAGAGTCTGTCACCTTGATTTGGCTTTGTACTGTCTGGCTGACTTGCTCCTAATTCAGTTGTTTAATTGCTATACAAGTCTGATGCTGGTTTACCTATCATGACTACTGCTTACTGACCTATGTGCGGGTCTACACTTGCTTACGCAGCTGTTACTCTTTGCTTATGCAATCCATTACTTCATGCATACTGCCATCCCTTTGGCTTCAGCCTGGGATTCTGCTGTACTCGACTTGTATTCAACCTTGCAAAGGTCTCAGCACTCCATGCTCATTACGATCTCAGCATGCCGTGCTCATTCAGCTCACCAGCTTTTCAGCTCTCAACCAATTTCTGTGGCATGCCAGCCATTCTATTTTGGCACAGGGTTCCTGCAGCTGATAGTCTCACTCTGCATTTAGTCCGCATCATCGAGGGTGTCCAACTTGGGGCGGGATCCTTCTCACCTTGCCCATAGCTGGGAATGTTCTCACCCCGGGCTTGGCTTTAGCTGCCTGCTACATGACAGCAGCTCCTGGTATAGAATTTAAGACTAGTGGTGAGGGGTGGAAAAAGTTACCTCCTTTGGCTCTAGTGTTCCACTATAACAGTTGCCCATTGACTTTAGTGGTTTTCCTAGCGAGGCACCTTCACCGCATTCTCCCTACAACTGCCTCTGGTTCACCTGGTTTGATTTAGGGTGGGTAGGCCAGGTGCATGCCTCAGCAGTTGTTGTTCTCCTCCTGCACCTTGGATGCATGTATTGTTGCAGAGTTTTCTCGCAACCTTCCATGGCGTTCCCGGTAGAGGGTTTGAGTGATAGCCTTCTTCCAAATTGGAATTTTTTCCACTTCCCTTTAATTGGGTTTTCCAACTAGCAGCTGCAGAGCCATCACTAAATAAACTATCCCAAGCCTGGAGGGAAGGTGACCTAGGCCTTGGATCCCCAGAGAGTTCCTCCTCATAGTGTTTTTTTTCCTCTCTCCTCCGTTGCCTCAGGTCATAACACTTAGTTAGCTTAGTGTTTCCCCCTAGTTTCTTTAGGTAGGTTCTGTTGTTGGATGGAGGTGGAGGATGTTCTGCAGTTCCTTCCCTCTCTCCTTAGGGGATCCCCTCCTCTCAAAGCTAACCATTACTATCATGCTACGCAAACCTGGGCAGTCATTATGTTATCCCACTGAACATCTCATTGCATTATCAAACTGTCTATGCTTCTCTACTACTACGTTACAGTTACTGCTCTTATGTCACAGTTTCTGCCTGCTCATATGCCTCGTGTTGCCTCCTTTTTGGGGATGATACTACATTTCTTTTGGGGATTCCTAAGGTACTTTAGTCACGGGAACTGTCCCGTTGCACCTCTAGGGGTGGAAACCTCTGAGAGTTCCTTGCCTTCGTACCCCTACAGGGTGGTAATTCCTCTGGAATAGAGAGTACAAACAGCCAAAACCAAACTAACACAATTGCACAAGCATAACACTATGCTGGCTGCATAGGTCAGTGAATTGGAAAGGCTTTGCCTGGAGTTCAGTGGCCAAGCAGCCAGCCACTTCCACTTCCTGAGCTGTATAAGCAGTTCCTCTCAGCCTCACTGTGAAGCATTTTTCTTTTACCCATCCTCCCCCTCCTCCTCCAAGCGGCAGCACTCTCTCCTTAGGGGGATTCCTAAGGTACCTTTAGCCACGGGAACCATCCCGTTGCACTTCTAGGGGTGGAACCTTCTCTGAGAGTTCCTTGCCTTCAAACCCCTACAGGGTGGTAATTCCTCTGGAACAGAGAGTGCGAACAGTCAAAACCAAACTAACACAGTTGCACAAGCATAACACTATACTGGCTGCGTAGGTCAGAGAATAGAAATTCACCACTGACACCCACTGGTGCTTCCAAAGCAGAATCTGGCAGCCTGCAGACGGCGTGCGTACTGGCTGGGTCACACACAGCATTCTGACATTTCGGCTAGTCACCTTCCTCAGACCTTATTGGCTCATCCAGAGGGAGTCATTTAAATATCAACATAATGAATATTAATGATCTCATGTGATAATGAGCTGTCACAAAGGAATGTGAAGTCACAGAAAAAATTTTTTTTAAAGGAAAGCTGTCTAAAACCAGTAAAAGTAGTATGGGAGTTGCAGGACCTCCCAATTTGCAGATTAGTGTTGTTTTTTTAATGTTGTACTGACCTTTTCATGTTTTCTGCAGTCCATTTTCAGGCTGTTACAGGTTGCTCTTCCATTTCTGTAGTTCTCCATTTGGGGCCGTGACTGCACCTGAAGACTGAGCGCAGTGCGTTCACCATGCTACTTTCTGGTGACGCTGAGTCACGCTGCTGATCTCATGCCTGTGCATTTCAGTACCCAGGCAGTCACAGTGATGAGCTGTCACTTCTCCCACCTTAGGAGTGTCACTGTCAGTGTCCTGCATTGAGAGTTCACCACGTTAAGCGCTGTATTGTGACCGCACTCTTGTTTTCTTTTGCTGTTTTTGGATTGTGCATTACTGATTTACTAGCAGCAAGCTGTTGCCATAGTAGTGAAATACCAACTTGTATAGTATCATAGCATGTCAATACGACGGGAGAACTAAGTCAGATCACCCCATAAGCTACCACTGTGTGCCATCTGATCCACATCTTAAAACACAATGGGCTTTACACATTACTTAAAAAAGGGGACACACTAAACAAACACGTAGAGCTTATTTAGATTTATTGTAAATATAACCCCCCTACAAATGAGGGTTCCCGAAAAGTCTTCCTTGAACTTGTCTAAATGCTCACTGCCAGCCTACTGTCCTGCATTTTAGCAGTTTAAATGTGATTGCCAGAGAGCGCCTGTATAGCCTCTGTGTACTGTCTCTTTAAAAGCTGCCTGGATTGCAGTCATAAGTAATCTGAGAGGGAGCTCTGTTGAAAGATGTAACTATTTGCTGAAAATCGTTTAGAGTGATAATGATAATGTAGTTTGTCTTACCTGCCTTCTTTGTAGCAAGGACTGATTTGTTTATCTCCACTATCTTGGCCTGGGACTGCCGAATTGGACCAATCAGTACTGGTGGGATCTAAAATGGAGCTGGACTACAGGAGCTGTCTGGAGTCAGAATCTGTAGGAATTGTAGTTTTGGTCTTTTGGCACCTTTTTGCACCTGAAGGGGAAGCTCCTGTTGTGACTGACAGGTGAATCAGCGAACCAAACCTTTTGGATCTTAAGGGGAATTCCCAGGCTTGCTGGCAGTTGAGTCAGATCTAAGTTGGGAGCTGAAGAAGCAACAGCTTGAGACAGTCTCTGTGGAAAGGCCTGAGTTTTGGCCTGCATGCCTGCCTGCTGCCCCTGAAAGGGTGATGAGAATCAGTTTGGACTGAATCCGAGTTTGTGAGATCGAAGTAAGCCACTGAGTTGTGACCAGGATCAACCTGAAGAAGACCGAAGATTTGCTGAATCATCGGCCTGTCAGGATTTCCAGCTACCTTTAAACAACTGGTGTGTGCAGAGACTTTGCGATTGTGACAGGAGAGCGGTTTGCCTGGTATAGTAGAATCCCTTACATGTAAATGTGCTGTGTGTTTATAGTGGGTCGTGATTTGGTTCCCCACTGTGTGAATTGTGTTCTGCTTGCTGAAAGCTGTATCCAGCTCGACCGGACTGAATCCGCGTTCATCTCCATACGGCCTGGGCCTTGCCACAATGGCGCTACCACACCACCCCACTGCACAGAGAAAGCTATCGACGAGATACCTGCCTGGGGATCAGCCCCCTGCTCCATGCTTGAACAGGAATGATGCCTCAGTGAATCGTGTGGGCCCTGCTTCTCTTGGCACACCAGATCAACCACCTGCAGTCTCAATTTTCATCCAGCCTGTGTCCAGTCTTGGGTATCATGAGTAACCATCAGGGTAGCTCCCTGCAACAACAGCTTAATCTAAGTGTGTCATCTGATCGTCTTGTTGTTTCCTTTCTTTCACGAACTGAGCCCTCAGGCTCCGGATTACAATTAGTGTGTGTGGTGCATGTTGTTTTCTTCCATCACAGGGCCCCAACCAGCTGCGACGCCGGCCTACCCCGGGCAACGATCCTGGCTAGCCCACCTCTTCTTCACCTGGGTACCCAGCGTGTGTGACTGTTTATGGACCCTGAAGTGCATGCATAACTGTTTGATTTATACAGTCTTTAAGCAAATTAACATGATTATGCCCCTCCCTTGTTCAAGTCCCTTAAATAAATCAGATCTAACTCTTTTTGCATTTACCCTGACTGTGGTTCCAGTTTGTCCAAGAGTACTGGACTACCTGTTATTTGCTGTGTATAACCTTGTTTCTCAGGGGGTTCTCAGGGTCGAGCCAGAGGCAAGCCCTGGTGGTAAGTGCAAACAGTATGGGTACTTGTGTGATGCATCAGGGGTATTATGAAAGTGATTATTGTGTATTGTTCCGGCCACTAGTAAGGAAAGAGGGAGGTTACAGTGTCCCGGAGGGCTGTGCCTAGGTTAGCTTGACCACTACCAACCCTGACCTACGGGTGGAGGCACCTGTTTCAGAACTCAGGCCCCTTAACCTGCTACTAGCCAAGCAGGCAGGGGTAGTAGCTCTTGGGATAGCGCCATGTAGGGGTTACATCTCGGAGGCTCACCGCTGGGATTTTGTGCCTTCTAGTGGCCAAAAGTTATGAATTATTGTTCAAGATTAATGGCTACCCCAGTAGAAATGGCTGTACACCAGTTGGTGAGGTGGTGTACTGGGCAGGAGATTGACCCCCAAAATGCTCTACTTACACTGGATATCCCCCTGGGTACCAGTAAATACACTGTAGAGAGAGTACTCTCCGAAGTTGAATGTTTAAAAAACCCTGTGGTGGTGGGTCGACAGGCTGATTTGATCGCCCAAACTTTCATAGATTTAGTAGAGTGTAGTGACCTCGTGGACAGCTCTAAAGTGCCACAGACTATTGCCCCAGAAGGGGTTCCAGCTGCCTGGAGAGTGATAACAAAAGACAGTAAAGACCTCGGGGAGGATGAGCTCCCACCATTATCTGAGATTTTTAAGGAGAAATTTGCTAAGTTGTTGCTGGAGGAAGGGAAAACTGTAGAGGACTGTAAGAAACTATTCCTGCCACCTGGGGGTGTTCCTTCCCCAACACCACCTCCCACTCCAGCACCTGCTACTGCCCCACCTTCTGTGCCCATGCCAATACTGGCCCTGATATCTGTACCTGCCATTAGTCACAACTCCTACCAAAGGCTGAGAATCTTCTCGGGCACCCTCCCCACCCCCCAGGAGGAGGATGACTGGGAGACCTGGATCGACTATGTTGCCTCCTTGGTACCCGAGTGGCAGTGTGCGGAAGCTGAGAAGGGGAAAAGTATCATAGAAAGTTTGAGGGGCCCCGCCCTTAAAGCCATTAAAGTTTTGAGGTCCACGAACCCTGATACATCTACTCAGAAGTACCTATCTGTATTTGATAGCAATTTTGGGAGCACTGAGTCAGGGGAGACTTTGATGTGGAAATTCCAAGGTACCAAACAATGGAAGGGGCAAAGTTTGTCTGCATGTGTTTCTCACCTAGAAAGAGCTCTGCAGAAAGCTTACTGGAAAGGTGGGGTAGCTGCTAGTGATTTGAACCATGTGAGATTGGGACACATACTGCAATATGCCAAGCATTCTAAACTGCAGATCATACACTTAAGGCTCCAGGATAGGAGAGGTAACCCACCTGACTACTGTGACTTAATAAAAGAACTCCGGGAGGCAGAAGGTGAAGAGGGAGATTGTAATTATGGGGTGAGTGCAGCCCAAATGATCAGGCCCTTCCGAAAATAGAGAACACTAAAAGTGTCCTGCCGTGGGCTAAATGCTGGGGGGAGGAGTTGCTGAAGGAAGTCAGAAAAGTACAAATGCTGAGGTATCCCCTGCTGACAGAGACCCTGGTCCCTATCAGGACGTAACTATTATGGGTTTAGGGGTGCACCCTCGGGCATCCTCTATTGAGTGCGGCTTCTTGGCTGAGCTCAAGGAATTGACTGCCACCCTAAAGGAATTTTGAGACATGGTACACTACCCACAGAAGTCAGATCACAATCTCCCGTCGATGCTCCAGCATCCCCTGCTATGTTTTCCCCAAGGATACCCCGAGAGCATGTCATGTGTCACAGTTGTGGCAAGGATGGCCATATGAAGAGGGAATGCCAGTCTCAGAAGGACTTGGAGAAAGTGGTGAACCAGCTTCAAGAAGAGCTTCGGAAAATGAGTCAGTGGTCAAGGGGTGCATGAAATAACCGCAGTAAAAGCTTCGGCCATCCTAACTCAAACCTCTCTGTGGCTAAATCATCAGTCCAGGCCCCTGCTGTTGTCCCTCCACACTGGTCCAAGATAGTGGGCCCTTCAATGGAGACTATGGTGACTGTGAACGGTATTCATACTCGGGCTGTGCTTGACAGGGGGTCACAAGTGAACATTGTATTCCAGGACTGGTATGACAAACACTTATCTGATGTGTCTTTGCAATCCCTGGAAGACCTACAAGTGTGGGGCCTGAGCGACAAGTCCTATCCCTACCTAGGGTATGTTTGCCTCTAGTTATCTTTTCCTGCAACTGTAACTGGTGTAGAGGAGTGAGTAGAGACCTTGGCCCTAGTGTGTCCCCCTACTGGACTGTATGATGGGTTCCCCCTGTTAATTGGGACAAACACCCATATGTTTGGGAGACTAGCGCAACTCTGTCATGAGAAACAAGGGTGACGGTCTGGGAGAGCCCTGAGAATTCCGGCTCTGATCAAGAGGGCCTATAATTTGCAACAGAAACCTGAGGAAGTAGACCAGGATGAACCAGTGGGGATCTTGTAGAAGAAGGATCCCAATTCAATGGTACTGGCCCCCAACATCCAGTGTACCTTTCAAGGGGAGGTCCGCCTCTGGAAAGATGTCAAGAACAAAATACTGATGTTGGATGTGCCAGTCAATGGAAAATTGCCAGAAGGATTATTGGTGAAGTCCAGCATCTTGCTTGCTCATGCCCATGCCTATGCATGATGAGTGATGGTCCAGATTCACAGTGTGTCAGATCGGGAGATCCGGGTGAACAGAGGGTGCACCTTAGCTATGGTACACTGCACAGACACTACAGTATTGCCCAGCAACAAGCACCATGGTGAGAAGGAGAGAGTGACCCTGCACTTGCTTGACTTTGGTGGTTCCCTGTTGCCAGCTGAATGGAAGGCTAAAATTAGCAAGTGACTTGCCCAGGGAGATCAAGTATTTTTGTTGAAGGAATGGGACATGGGATGTGTCCAGGGTGTGGAGCATCACATACGCCCGCACAATGAATGGCCATTTCGAGAAAGGTCCAGATGCCTAGCCCAGCAGACATAGATGATGTGAGAAGACACCTGCAGGAAATGCTCACTGCTGGTGGGATACAAGAATCCAGCAGCCCATACACCTCTCCCATTGTGGTTGTGCGTGAGAAGAATGGGTCTGTGAGAATGTGTGTTGATTATCGAACCCTGAACCAGCAGACCATCCCAGACCAGTACACTATGCCTCATATACAAGATGCCCTGGGCTGCCTGAATGGGAGCAAATGGTTCTTGGTGTTGGATCTTAGCAGCGGATATTACCAGATTCCAATGGCCCCGGAGGACCATGAGAAAACAGCCTTCATCTGTCCTTTGAGGTTCTACAAATTACTGACAATACCACAGGCGATATCGGGCACCCCAGCCACCCTTGAGCGACTGTTGGACGTGTGGTGGGAGATATGAATTTGCTGGAATGCCTGGTGTACTTGGACAATGTCATTGCGTTTGGGAGCACCCTAGAGAAGCATGAGAACTGACTGTTTAAAGTTCTAGACTGACTGGAAGACTTCGGCCTCAAGCTGTCCATTGACAAGTGCCAGTTTTTCCAAACCTCCGTGAAGTATGTGGGGCACATAGTATCTACAAAAGGGATAGAGACTGATCCCAGTAAAGTTGAAGCCCTAACTACTTGGCCCCAGCCAATTTGAAAGAACTACAACATTTCCTGGGGTTCTGTGGCTACTACCGCGGGTTCATAAAGGACTATTCCAAGGTGATTCACCCACTATTGAATCTTTTCCAGGGTTACCCTCCTACCAATTGTAAATACAAGAAAGGAGCCGCCAAAGAACCAGAAAAAGTATACTTCCACCCAGGTGAACACTTCGGGCCCCGCTGGATGCCCGACTATGAAGCAGCCTTCCATGAAATCATATACCAGCTCACCCATGCCCTCATCCTTGCCTATGCTGACCCCACCAAACCCTATGTGCTACATAGTGACGCTAGTCTGCAGGGTCTAGGAGCTGTGCTGTATCAAGACCATGAGGATGGTTTGAGACCAGTGGCTTTCACCAGTAGGAGCTTGACCCTGTCAGAACGAAACTATCCTGTACATAAGTTGGAGTTCCTTGCACTAAAATGGGCCATCGTTGACCAGTTTCATGAATACCTCTATGGGGCAAAGATATTGGCGAAGACTGACAATAACCCATTGACATATGTACAGACATCAGCTAAGTTAGACGCCACTGGGCACTGGTGGCTGTCTGCATTATCAACCTATGATTATGCTGTCGAATACAGACTAGGCCTGAACCATATTGATGCTGATGCCCTATCATGAAGGCCCACTTCCAAGAGTGATTGGTTCAGGCTGTCCAAACCTGACATCCGAGCATTGTGCCAGAAGTTTGATAGAGATGAACAGATGTCTGCGGACACAGTGGACTGTTTAATAGATTGCTTGGGCCCTTCTGACACCTGCTTACTGGCTGCTTATTGCCACTTCTCTGCTCTAGATATTAGTGCACTACCTCAATTTGACAATGACAGCATTCAGTGGGCTCAATCCCAAGATTCTATGATTCAGCCAGCATTTAAAGTTCTGCGTGCGGGGAAAGATGTGTCTAAGTTACGTTCCACTGACTTGCAGACTGCTTTATTGTTTAAAGAAGGCCCCAGATTGAAGTTGCTCAATCAGTTATTAAATAGAGAGACAGTAGATCATAGTGGCAAAGTAGACAAGCAACAACTGGTCCTGCCCATGGCCTTTAAAGATTTAGTACTGAAGTCCCTCCACAATCACATGGGCACCTCGGTATTGACAGAACCCTTGACCTGGTACGATCTTGCTTCTACTGGCCCAAAATGAGGCCCGATGTTGAGCACCATGTAAAGACTTGTAGTCGTGCCTGCAAAGAAAAGCCCTGCCTCAGAGGGCTGTCCCTCTTGCTAATATTACTATTAGCACTCCCATGGAACTAGTCTGCATAGACTTCTTGTGTTTAGAACCTGATCAGCAGAACATTGGCAATGTGTTAGTGGTTACGGATCATTTCACACAGTATGCACAAGCTTTTCCCACCAAAGATCAAAAGGCATCTACT
Source organism: Neoceratodus forsteri (assembly GCA_016271365.2). NCBI lineage: Eukaryota > Metazoa > Chordata > Ceratodontiformes > Ceratodontidae > Neoceratodus > Neoceratodus forsteri. The sequence goes on from CM028132.1 coordinate 608,463,832, forward strand.
GTGACCAAGGTGCTAGTGGAAAATTTTTTTGTCCACTATGGTGCTTCCCAGCGGATCCACTCTGACCAGGGCAGAGACTTTGAGAGTCGACTAATCAAAGAAATGCTTTCTCTATGGGGGGGGGTGTGGAAGTCAAGAACCACCCCCCATCACCCGCAGGGACAGCCCCAACCAGAAAGATTTAACTGCACCCTGCTAGACATGCTGGGCACCCTCCACCCAAAAGACAAACATAAATGGAGCCAGCAGATTAGCACCTTGGTACACGCATACAATTGCATGAAAAATTATGCTACCGGGTTCTCCCCCTACCGTCTCATGTTCGGGAGAGAGGCCCAGCTGCCAGTTGATGTCTGCTTTGGGGTGTCTCCAGATGGGGTCCGGGCCAAAAACTACCTGCAATATGTACAAAAACTGAAAGCTCAATTGAACCATGCCTATCAACTGGCCCAGACAATGGTCGCCAAGAGAAATCTTGCCAACAAAGAGAAGCATGATAAAAAAGTAAAGGCTCAAGAGCTTCGATCTGGAGACCATGTGTTGTTACGCAATTTGGGACTGCATGGCAAACACAAAATTGCTGATCAGTGGCACCATCTCCTCCATGTAGCAGTTGGAAAGTTGGATGATTTACCTGTGTACAAGGTGCGCACAGAGAATAAATCCAAAGTTGTCAAGACCACGAACCGTAACCACTTGCTACCTATTGGCCAAGTCATAACTGAGGCTGAACACTCAGAGATTGAGTCCCCTGGGCCAGTGACTCATGCTGCTGCAAGAAAGAGATGGAGTCGACCTACTCCAGTGGTTACAAGTTCAAGGTTTCCCCCGCAGTAGGTTCAGAATGATAGTGACTGTCAGTCCACCTCAGATGAAAGTGAATGCGACAATGCCTATTACCCCTCTTATGAACTGAGTCAGATGTTTTGAGGCAACCCTATGACTAATAATGGGGATGAAGCTGGGCCTTCTGGATTGTCTTACCCCCAGCTTCATTGTTGGAGCCAATGCTCCCAGAAAGTGAAGTGCAAAGTATTACATCTGAAGATGCTAAGCGTCTGTGTATTGTGGAACTGTAAGATTTGCCTGAAGGAGGGGCTGATGGTCTGAGTCTTTCTGGTGACATGCCAGAATTTGAAGAACACCATGAGAGTGCTGACCACCCCTCTTCAGTGCCTCAAAGTTTGATTGTGCCTGAACCGTCGCAAAATGAGTCAAGTATTGTAGAAACCGAGCCTGCAGAGCAAGGAGCCAACATTGCCCCAAGTTTGGACGTTCACATCCAGGCAGAGGCACCCCTCACAAGTGATGAGAGTCCCCAGACCAGTGCTGAGAGTACAGAGACTGTAGTTGTCCCCCTCAGAAAGACTGGCCGAGCTGTCAAGCCAGTAGTATGCTTCAGTTATGATTCTCCTGGGAGGCCAGTGGATTTGCCTCTCAATGTGGTCCACAAAGGGGTTTATGTTTCCCAGAGCACACTGCCTAAACTGAGCCTAAGTGCCAATTCCAGGTTGATTGTCCTGCCTTCTAGATATGGTGCCCCTGCCCTATCTAGCCCCAGGTTAGCTGATACGGAAGGGCCCCCTCTTACATTGTTCAATGTACAAGAAGTTGTTACATGATTCTGCATAGTAATGTGTAAATTACCTGTGTGAAACGTGCATGATGCATTGTCAGAATGGATATAGTATTGTGAAGTGTAGAGAATATGTATAGTAAAGGTTTAAGTTTACGTTAGCTGATGCATCAGATGTCACTTGCATAACATACTAATGGTATAAATGTCTCATATAGTGTGCATTTGCAATATTGTGATGGCACAGACTTGATGCAGACGCCAAGTTTTCACCAGGCAGGGAAGGGTGTAACCCCCTACAAATGGGGGTTCCCAAAAAGTCTTCCTTGAGCTTGCTTAAATGCTCACTGCCAGGCTGATATCCTGCGTTTTAGCAGTTTAAATGTGATTGCCAGAGACTACCTGTACAGCCTCTGTGTATTGTCTCTTTAAGAGCTGCCTGGATTGCAGTCATAAGTAATCTGAGAGGGAGCTCTGCTGAAAGATGTAACTATTTGCTGAAAATCATTTAGAGTGATAATGATAAAACAGTTTGTCTAACCTGCCTTCTTTGCAGCAAGGACTGTTTTGTTTATCTCCACTATCTTGGCCTGGGACTGCCGAATTGGATCAATCAGTACTGGTGGGACCTAAAATGGAGCCGGACTACAGGAGCTGTCTGGAGTCAGAATCTGTAGGAACTGTAGTTTTGGTCTTTTGGTGCCTTTTTGCACCTGAAGAGGGAGCTTCTGTTGTGACTGACAGATGAATCAGTCAACCAAACCTTTTGGATCTTGGGGAAATTCCCAGGCTTGCTGGCAGTTGAGTCAGATCTAAGTTGTGAGCAGAAGAAGCAACAGCTCGAGACAGTCTCTGTGGAAAGGCCTGAGTTTTGGCCTCCATGCCTGCCTGCTGCCCCTGAGAGGAAGAAGAGAATCAGCTCGGACTGAATCCGAGTTTGTGAGAATGAAGTAAGCCTCTGAGTAAGATGACGGAAGATTTGTCGAATGCATCAGCCTGTCAGGATTTCCAGCTACCTCTAAACTCCCGATGTGTGCAGAGACTTTGCGATTGTGACCGGAGAGTGGTTTGCCTGGTATAGTAGAATCCCTTACATGTAAATGTGCTGTGTGTTTATATTGTGTCGTGATTTGGTTCTCCACTGTGTGAATTGTGTTCTGCTTGATGGAAGCTGTATCCAGCTCGACCAGACTGAATCCGCGTTCATCTCCATACGGCCTGGGCCTTGCCACACTGACCCTGCCAGACTATCTCACTGCACAGAGAAAGACATCGACGAGAGACCTGCCTGGGGATCAGCCCCCTGCTCCACGCTTGAACAGGAACGACACCTTGGCGAATCGTGAGGGCCCTGCTTCTCCTGGCACTCCAGATCAACCACTGCAGTCTCAATTTTCATCCAGCCTGTGTCCAGTCTTGGGTATCATGAGTAACCATCAGGGTAGCTCCCTGCAACAACAGTTTAATCAAAGTGTGTCATCTGATCGTCTTGTTGTTTCTTTTCTTTCACGAACTGAGCCCTCAGGCTCCGGATTACAATTAGTGTGTGTGGTGCATGTTGTTTTCTTCCATCACAGGGCCCCAACCAGCTGCAATGCCGGCCTATCCCGAGCAACGATCCTGGCTAGCCCACCTTCTCTTCACCTGGGTACCCAGCGTGTGTGACTGTTTATGGACCCTGAAGTGCATGCATAACTGTTTGATTGATACAGCCTTTAAGCAAATTAACCTGATTACGTCCCTTCCTTGTTCAAGTCCCTTAAATAAATCAGATCTAACTCTTTTTGTATTTACCCTGACTGTGGTTCCAGTTTGTGCAGGAGTACTGGACTGCTGTTATTTGCTGTGTATAACCTTGTTTTACAGGGTGTCCCCAGGGTCAAGCCAGAGGAAAGCCCTGGTGGTAAGTGCAAACAGTGTGGGTACTTGTGTGGTGTATCAGAGTATTGTGAAAGTGATTATTGTGTATTGTTCTGGCCACTAGTAAGGAAAGAGGGAGGTTACAGTGTCCAGGAGGGCTGTGCCCAGGTTAGCTTGACCACTACCAACCCTGACCTCCGGGTGGAGCCACCCGTTTCAGAACTCAGGCCCCTTAACCTGCTCCTAGCCAAGTTGGCAGAGGTAGTAGCCCTTCGGATAGCGCCACCTAGGGGTTACATAAAGATTACCAGGAAGGGCACGTTTACACAAGTGTCCTGTGGGGAAGGTTATGTGGACAATACATACAGCACAAACCATAACTTAGCACAACACACATAAGAGAGCCAGAAAACAGAAAACAACTGATCCAACAGTGCTGGCTGTGACACACAGACATCATGGGAGACACTGGGTTAAAAACAAGAGCAGCAGCACAACATAAATAACAGCCGTGCTATGCTATGAAGGATAAACAAGGACAGTACAATAACACCTCGAGGAGAAAAAATGTATACTTCAGCAGCACAAACCTTGTATGTGGCAATAATCAGCAGTAGCCACTGACTACAACCATCGATTGATAGAAATGAAATGGGGGACAGCTTAGGCAGGACCACAGAAAAATACCAGATGAACGTTCCCACTGTATAAATCATTGTGTACTGCTTGACTGAACCAGGAAGTACTAGTGCGGAAGCAGTATACGGGAACGTGACCACAACATGGGACTGTGCAGTCAAAGTACACACAATGTTGCAGTCACATGACGGTGTGGTTTAGCATGAACAGCTCATTTGCACGCCAGTTGCAGTTGTGCTCGCTCTGAGTTTGCAAAATGGTGCCTCTCACACAGGACCAAAACAAAGTGTCCAAAAACAAATCCAGACTCAGCATAAGGGATAAACCACACCATTACAACAAATGGCAAGTGAGTAAAACATGGGAAGAAAATCACAGTTATGACAGCTTTCCTTTAAACCATACAATAGTGAACAGGACATATTCAGCAGGTGAAAAAACACATTTGAAAGAAGTACGGAAAAAGCAAAGAATAAATATAATGGACACTTCATAAAACAAAGAACATGTAAAAGACATGCCAAAAATATGCCAATAGATAACCACAAGTACTATTTACAGGAGCAGTTAGGATGCAATGCCTAGTGTAAATCGAGAGGGCTCGAGATTTGAGATAAATTCACTGTTAACTAAAACCACATCATAAATATCACTGACAATGCACACATAAAAGACCTACAAAAAAGTCACCATATACCTAACCACAAATACTATTTACAGATACCAATTCAAAGGCAATTCTTTCAAGACTTTTAGAGGCAGAAGTAACGTAGGAGTCCAGGGACAATGCAAGAGACATGGGGACCTTTAACCTATGGGGTACGTGTAGGTCAACGGACCATACACATTCATGTGGATCACCTCCTTCCATTACATCCCTCCCCTACTGCTTTCTTGACCACCTGTAGCCCTTTCCTCCCTTCCAACTAGACTCCTGTCCTACTATATCTGGCCAGGCTCACTGCCATCTGGGTACTTGAACCCTGGTGATGCCAAATTCCTTGTCTTGCTCAATACCATCTACCTGATTTTGCTGGCCCAGTGGCACCAATGGTTGAGGCACTGGACACTTTACCTCATGCTATGCCAGTGACCTTGGTTCAGGAATGACCTTGGATTGTCGGGGTGCCGGCATTGGTGGGGGAGGGAGGAGTGGGATCGAGCAGAGCCAGTAGGCTGCTCTCCTCTTCTGAGGGTGATGGGGGTAGGTTGTCACCCTCCCGTAGTTCTGCTCCCACCGGGTGGAGGTCCAGTGGGAAGCGTAGAGGGAGGGGGTGGCAAGGACGGGAGGGTGGAAGGGGCTGAGCTGGCGCCACATTGTGCATGCGTGCCTCCACATGCATGCATGGCCATGTGCCAGGGCCCCGGGTGGGCACGGTAAAACTGACGAAAAACCACCATAAACATACTAATTGAAAAAACATCTACCGGGATTTATGACTTCTTTATGTATCCTGTTTGATATAGGTTGTTCTTTTTACTGTTTTATTGCATTTCATGCATACTTGTACCTTCTACCTGATTGTTATCCTGCTTGTATGATGTCACCTGTTTGTATATTGCCTGTATGATACTTTATTGTATTTTTTTTACTTTTAATCCAACTCCCCCCCCCCCCCGGGTCACACCTGGAAACAAGCTTCTGCTCAGTGTGCCTTTCCCAGTTATCAAATGTTTAAATAAATAAATAAAAAAATGTCCCCAACCAGCATAAGCAGAAGAGGATGATGAGGATTCCGTACCCGCTCTGGCTCTCAAGTTCCCTCATTAGTTGCTGCCCAAGCCTGAAGATATCCAACGAGGCAGTGCAAGGCAGCACAGAGACTTGATTTGTGAATAACGTATTTGTGGTGTCTCTGAACTGTATTGTTGTACGGTAGAGCAAGTTCTAACTAAAGGGGTAGAATAATACCCAGAACTTGTGGGGCCTAACAGTCCACTTTAGCCCTGAAGGTAGAATATAATTGTTTGTAGACTAGTTTCGGGTCTCACCCACACATTCCAGTTTCAAGCGCAATCTACTTAACCATTTCCTAGCCTCCCACCAATGCACCTGTTTCTTCCCACCTTGAGGCTCCCCAGATCCCCCACCTCATGATGACTCACCTAGCACTTACATTCATTCCTCAGCTCCCTATAATTCCTTCCCCCATTTGGCTAGTCATATGTTGCCCCACGACTGTGACTTATCCTCTGAATTTATTCTGCATTTGCTTGTTTACCTGTTAATTTTATGCACTGCTTTTACTGTACTCACAAGTCCTCTGGCTGCACTTCTGATCATAAAATTTACCAGACCCTTTGTAATGCCTCTGCTAAAGTTACTAGGCTTTTGAAGGCTGAACATTTCATATCCACACTCCAGAACAACATTAATCACCCCTCTAAGTTCTGAGGGGCAATTCATGCCTTTTCTCTCCTTCAACCCAGTCCTCTCTCCCTGTTCTCCAGATGGGTGATACTCCTATCCCTGATTCCATTGCAGCTGCCTCTTCTTTCAGTTCCTTTTTCACTTCCTGTGCCCAATCCCCCCTCTTTTTCTCCTCCACCTCTCCCATCCCCTCTTCTTCTTTACCCTGTCATGCTCCTTCTCTACCTGTCCTGCTGCCTCCCTTTTTTTTTCACACCCACTACCCCTTATTGCTGCTGTTAAGGCTTGCTTGGCTCTAACCCACTTAAGGGTAGGAGCCCTGATAGTGTTGACCTCAGACTTCTGTATCTCTCTCTGCTCGTGCCATTTCCCTCCCTATCACCTTTATTTATTTTATTTATTTTAACATCAGTTTAACAACCTTTGAGCCAGAGGCTCATTTACAAAGGTACCTTGTCACAGAGAGGACAAAGCAACGGTACAACAGACAACAGATAAGGTAGCAATACAGAGTACACAGTAGGCGTCAGTCAAAGTTACAGGCATTTCTAAGGCAGTATAAATAATGCATACAGGTGAGTTTGGCATAATAGACAGTGGATACAGGAAGATCGATTCAATAGATGGATAGGGGAGGATGAGAGGAGGTCACCAGAGAGAGGAGAGAAGACAAGTGAAGGTAGCGCTAGTCAGGAGGTAAGAGTGCTGCTCAGCGAGCATTGTCAGGGAGAGAAGAAGAGTTAAGGGCAGCAACAGCTGCGTGAAGTGAGCAGGTGATTTCTGAGGCTGTATTTAAAACAAGATAACAAGGGGGCGTCAGAGATTCCGACAGGGAGGGTGTTATACCAGGAGGGGGCTCTATAGGGGTAAGCCCTTTGACCTTGTGAGGTTCTTGCCCTCGGTATAACCAGTGCAGCTTTGCAGGAACTACGGGTATGCACTGTGGGGTTTGCTCGGTGGATAGTGTCAGACAGGCCTGGGGGGGGATAGACCATGGAGAGCTTTATAGGTTAGTTGGCAGGTTTGGTACATGAGGCGCTCATCCAGGTTGAGTAGATTGGCCATGGAATAAAGAAGGCAGGTATGGGTAAGTCTAGGAGCACCAGTTATAAGTCTACAGGCTTTGTTAAGGGTAAGGCGTATCTTGAGCAGGGCAGTCTGGTCAGCCGCACTATAGACAGGAAGGCCATAGTCTATTAGGGATATAACAGAGGAGGTGACTGCAAGGCGGAGGGCATCAGTAGGGAGGCAGTTTTTATGACGATAGAGGATACCCAGCCGAGTGTTAAAGGCAGAGGTCAGGGCAGAGATGTGGGCATGAAAAGAGAGGGCAGGGTCAAAGGTTATACCTAGGTATTTATAAGAGTGAACTAGTTCAATAGGGAGATTGGAGGTGGAGTGGACAGAGAAGAATTACTGGACTTATTTTGGGGTGGGCAAAGAGCATGGCTTTGGTTTCTTTAGGTTGATAATGAGTCTGTGCTCAGTGAACCAGGCTTCTGCATCATTGTAGGATTGCTGAAGAGAGGTCTGGAGTGAGTTGGGGTTACTATCGGAGGCAAAGAGTACCGCATCATCAGCATAGAGTAGGATTTTACCGGTACATTCACTGGGCAGGGAGTTGAGGAAGAGGGAGAAGAGCAAGGGTCCAAGAATAGAGCCCTGAGGGACTCCAGAATGGATAGGGCAGGTGCTGGAGAGTGTTCTGCTAACTTTCGCACATTTCGAGCGGGCTGACAAGTAGCTGGAACGCCAGGAGACTGGTCCAACGGCAAAGCCTAGGTGTCTAAGGGTAGCTAACAGGAGGAGGTGTGAGACAGTATCAAAGGCTTTTGATAAGTCAATGAACACAGCACCAGCCAAGGAGCCAGAGTCCAGAGAGGTGTGCAGAAAGTTAGAGAACTCCAGGAGGGCAGTATCAGTGCTATGGCCAGCTCTGAAGCCATGTTGTTCAGAGCAAAGGACACCATATTTGCAGAGGTATTCAGAGATTTGGGTGGCCACAATTTTCTCTAAGGCCTTAGAGAGAGAGGAGAGAGGATTGAAATAGGCCGATGGTTGCGTGTCAGCCCATCACCACCCTTGAATTGGGGTGACAGTAGCACCTTCCAGGCACAGGGGAATTGCCCTAGGCAGAGAGACTTATTAAAGAGGCAGGTGATAGGTGAGATGACCTGATCCAGGACCTGGCAAGAAGACAGGGATCAAGGAGTCATTGCCAATAGTGTTACTCTTTAAGGCTTTAAGTAGGTATGGCCTGACTTCCTGGGCAGTTACCCGGCCTTGGGTGGAACAGGGGTGTGGGATAGTAGGGACAGCCCTGTAGGGAGGGGGGTTGAAGAAATTATCTGGGAGCACTGAGCTAAGGTCCGTGAAGGAGTTATTGAGGTGAGTGGCAATAAGGACAGGGTCTGAGGAGACTGTACCATTAATGTTAATAGGCGAGGGTGGGGGGGAGCGTGTGCCACCATTCAGCTGCTTGATATTGTCCCAGAAGGACCTGGGGTTCCTCCATGAGGAGGTGAGGGAAGCTTGATAATACTCAGCCTTTGCTTTGCGGGTGGCCCACGTACATTTGTTCCGGGCAGCAGCATAGGCCTGTCAGTCGGCTGGGCGGCCAGTTTCAACAGCAAGGTGCCATAGGTTATCCCGATGCTTAAAAAGTAGGCGCAGGGCGAGGGTGACCCAGGGGGCATGCCTTACTTTGGACCTGCGTGCAGATAAGGGTGCAAAAATGTCACAAGCAGAGTTGAAGGTGCGGATAAAGAAGGCCAGGGCCTTGTCAATGTCCGGGGTATTTTGTAACGGGGACCAGTCAATGTGGGCTAGGAGAAGCTTAAGGTCTTTCAACCCACGAGGTCTGAGCCGCCGCCGATGGGTAGTTTGTACAGTGGGCTTGGGCAGGGAGGTTGACCAGTTGAAGAGAACAGGGGAGTGGTCACTAAGACAGTCAGGGAGAATTTGGATATTGTGGATGCGGCAAGGGCGGTTAGTGAGGACCACATCCAAGAGAGTGCTAGAGCCCCTTCTGGGATATATTCTAGTGGGTTGGGAGACTAGTTGAGTTAGGTCAATAGCAGCAAAAGCATCAAGGGAGGAAGAGGATGTGGGGCTAAGCCAATTGATGTTCGAGTCCCCCACCAGGATTTGGTCGGAGGAGTGGGGTAAGGAGGTAAGATAGTCAATTAATGGGCCTAGTGCCTGAGCTTGATTTTTTGGAGGCATGTATGCCGTAGTCAGGTAGATGGGACCCCTAAAGGGGTTGGGAGATAGTTTTAGTGTTAGGGCCTGGGTCTTGTGGTCAAGGACACGGGCAGGGAGGGCTAGTCCAATAAGAGGGTCTTTGACATAAAAGGCACATCCCCCACCTCGCCTACCAACACGGTCCTGCCGGTGGAGGGAGTAGCCAGGGAGTGAGACCAGGGAGTCAGGGGTGGAGTCTGACAGCCAAGTTTCGACTATGGCAATAATATCTGGTTTATGAACCGCCACCCAGCAATGTAGAGAGTCGAATTTTTTAAGGAGGCTACATATGTTCATATACGCAATACGTAGTCCAGAGGATTTCAATGGGGAGCCATTGCTGGCAGGTCCAGGATTGGGATGTATGTTACCAGTCAGGAACAAGAGGAGGAGAGCTGTCCTGATAGCGGGTGGCAGAAGGAGAGTTTATGCGATGGGGATAGGATGGATGGGGGTTTAGTAGCACAGGGGTGGGTAGGGCAGCACAGGCTGATGCAAGCGTGATAAGATGCTCAAGGGAGCAGGGGTGGGAGAGGTGGTGCCCAGGTGGAGGGGTGGTATGGAGAGGACATATTGGATGGGTGGAGGAGGAAGGAGGGAGGGGGGCAGAGGCAGAAAAGGAGGGGAGAGCAGAAGGGCAACTAGGGAGTCTGCGGGCATACAGTGACCCTAGGGAAAGCAAGAGACATTAGTAGGAAGGGAAGGAGAGAGAGACAAGCAGGAAGGAGGATGACAGGCATGATAGGAGTGAGGCAAGAATTGTAGGGAGTAAGATGGGGAGCTTGGATGACAGCGGAGAGGGTGGACAGGGGTGGGAGATGCAAGAGGTGAGGTAGGGAGACAGACACAGAGATAGAATAGAATTAGCTGGTAGGAGCAAAAATAGGCAGGGGGCACAGTGACCTCTGGTGGCCAGCAGGGATCACCTGCAAATGGGAAAGTGGGGACTTAGAATTTGGCACACCAGAAGTGATGTAACCGGAAGTGATGTAATCAGTGTGGACCAATATATTGAGGGCCGCCCCTGGGTGGGTGAGTGGGTGGTTGGGGCGGGCGGGGCAGATGACGTGACGCGTCGTCGGGCTAGCACCCCACAGTAGAAGTCGGAAAAAACAATCAGTGGGCTGTGGGGCAGAGAAGCCTAGAGTCCTTGGTTGCATGGACAAAGCGCCCCACGGCCGTCTAAAGGCAGGAGTTGATGAGCAGAGAGAGCCTTTACCTGGATTTCAGCTGGCTAGCTCAGTGGGAGGCTCCAGGTAGGAGATGATTCCTCCGTTTCTGCTGCGGTTGGCAGCGTTCTGTGGGGGGGGGGAGTGCCCGCCTGTAAAGGTAGGAAGCAGGAGAGGAATTAGTATGCAGCGGGAAGATTTGAAAATAGTTAATCTCAGGCGTCACACTGCGCATGCGCAGATTCGGGAGCCAATAGCACAATATCAAGTAACAAGTAGCCTTATTTTAAAAACAAAACAAAACAAAGAAAAGGACTAGAAATATAAGATTATTTCAAGCGATGGAGTAACGCTGCAAATACATAAACTTGGCTTTTCTAGCATACAGGTCACAAGGTCCAACATCTATCACTGGACCAGGCAATTCCCTAAGTAAAAACTTGGCAATCCTAGCGTGCTGGTTACTGAGATTTTACATCTGGAACACATTCGAGCACAGCTCTAAGCACTAGCATGGCAATCCAATACAGTACATAGCAATGGCATTACATTGAGTGCAGGTACAAACACAACAGGTCCCACTGTAACTTTACTAGGCTAAGACTGATCCCGAGTCCCACACCACCCTCTCAGGTAGCACCCCACAGCAGAAGTCCCAAAAAACAATCAGTGGGCTGTGGGGCAGAGAAGCCTAGAGTCCTTGGTTGCACGGACGAAGCACCCCACAGCCGTCTAAAGGCAGGAGTTGATGAGCAGAGAGAGCCTTTACCTGGATTTCGGCTGGTTAGCTCAGTGGGAGGCTCCAGGTAGGAGCTGATTCCTCCATTTCTGCCATGATCGGCAGCGTTCTGTGGGTGGGGGTGCCGCCTGGATTTCGGCTGGTTAGCTCAGTGGGAGGCTCCAGGTAGGAGCTGATTCTCTGTTTCTGCCATGGTCTGCAGCCTTCTGTGGTGGGGGGAGTGCCCACCTGGATTTCGGCTGGTTAGCTCAGTGGGAGGCTCCAGGTAGGAGCTGGTTCCTCCGTTTCTGCCGCGGTCGGCAACATTCTGTGGGGAGTGCCCGCCAGTTACTCTAAAGCACTGAATTGAATACCTCCCTCCTCAACCTTTCATTCTTCTTATCCTATGTCCCCAACTCTTGGATATTGACTACTGCCATTCCTCTTCCTAAAGGAGGTGACCTCTTTTCCCCATGTAACTTCCGTCCCTTCTCTCTTCTCTCCACACTGGCGAAACCCAGGAACATCTTGTTCTCTTCCAATTCTCCCCTTTCTTGACTCAACCTCCTTCTTCACTTCTTTCCAGTCTGACTTTACAAAGTGCCATTCCACCTCCACCTCCACCTCTCTCCTCCAGCTCACTGATACTATCCTTTCTGGCATGCATCAGGGCCGTGTCACCTTCACCATTTTTGTTGATTTAGCCAAAGTGTTTGACACCGTTGCCCACCCCATTCTCCTGAACAAGCTGCAGGCTGCTGGACTCACTGTCTCTTCAGCTGAGTCATTTCACTCCTATCTTGAGAGCAGGTCACAAGCTGCTCATATTGGAGACTTTCTCTCCCTTCCACCCCCAGTAGCTCTGGAGTCCCCCAAGGATCTGTCTTTGGGCTGGTTCTTTTCTCCATTTTTCTAAATGACCCCCCACTGCCTACTCTTTTGTGTCCATTCATATATACATAGATGTTATGGTCCTCTTTTCCTCTGGCTCCTCTGCCTCTGATCACACGAACCAGCTCCAACTGGACATTAACAACATCCAACAGTGGTTCCAAGAGAGTCAGTTATCTCTCTTCCTCAATGCAAAGAAAATGGTCTCCGTAACTTTTGGCACCAGACAGAGGCTTGTTTAAATCTCCTCCCTTCCTTCTTTTCATACCCTAGATGGTGCAACTATTGAAGAAGTCTCCTCCTACAGGTACCTTGGGGTCTGGTTGGTTCGGCATGTGGATACTATTCACAAGAAGCTCTGCCCCAAACTTGGAGCACTTTACAGAAATAAAAGATACATTCTGTTCCTGCTTCGAAGAAAAATCCTCACTAAGATGATTCTCCCCATTTTTGACTATGGTGGCATTGTTTACAGTCCTGCTCCAGAGTCCATTTTAACTAGGCTAGACTCCCTCATTCACTCATTCTGTTGATTTGTCCTTGACAGACCCTTGCATACTCACCACTGTTCTTTGTATACCTCCCTCTCCCTCACCTCTCTTGATGCCAGGAGCCTTTCCCACTGTGCCTTATTTATCTTCATATTTTGGTTTGGCTGTCTCCCCTCATATCATGATTCTCTCCAGTCTCTCTCCTTTCTACTGTTTACTCTCTTCACAACACTTGCATTTTCTCTCTTTGTCTTCTACCAATGAAATCTAACATACTAACATACTATTTGCCAGCAGATTAGGCCTTACAGTCTATCGAGTCTGCTCGAACCTCAGATCCCTAGTTGGGTGCCAAGGCCCTCCCCTCCCTTGTGTTCCAGAAACCCCTATCATCCATTCCCACCCCCCTCTACTGCTGGCCAAGCTGTCTTCTCGTTCCACTTCCCTATAATTTGGGTCTCTCTATCCCTACTTCCATTCATTCTGCTCATTTCTTCTCACTCTGAAATCTCTCCTCCATGATAGCTCTACTCACTCCGGCAGCTGTTTTTGATGCTGGAGTGGACTTCTGTCACCAGTCTTCCTCCCTAAACTGACACTAGCATCCCCCTCTCTCCCAGTTAATCAGTCACTACTCCCTACTCCTCATGTTCTTGTTCTGTTGCTAAATTAATGTTCTTTTGCCTGTTTCAAAATTTACTGCATGGCAATCTTATTCTGAAATTATTTTTTTAATTAGTTTCTGTTGTTTTACTTATTTTCCATATTGCTGTATTATTTTGTACATTGCACTTTACATCTCTTATCTTCTCTGTTCGTCCCCTTCCCCAGGACGCATCTGGAAATGGACTGATATCAGCTCAGTATGACTTTCCTGGTAAAACGTTTGAAATAAATAAATAAAGAGATGTAGTGCTAACCTTAAGGAAGTACTTGGCAGCCATCTTACTTGTAGTCCTGAAGTGGGTCATTTGTAGTCCTTGTAGTTTCCTGTCATGCTCAGTCCAAAGCCCTTTAACCTTTAGATCCCTGTATAGTGCTTGCATCTTCAGTCCCTGGTCTGTGTTAATCTGTTCTTCATAACAGGAATACTATAGTGGCCACATGTACTGCCACACCTGCTGCTTCTGTAGCCTCATTAAGCACTGAAAGAGTCTGAGTCCCTCATACAGTGAGATCAGCATGAAATTCTCATTCTTCAGTATCCAAAGCCGAAACACAGGCATTCAATGCTTTAATTACCTGCATCACATCACGCAAGGTAGGTTCAGGTTCAGTTTGGTCTACAATGGCTGCTGCCTTCCCACAGTTGTTCAGCTCAGCTACCTGCTGTCTTCATATCCTGCCACCTTCTGCAACAGCTTTCTTTGGGTTTCTTATTGTAATTCAAGTCCAGAAACACACCAGGCCTTGAGGATGCTGAGAAAGTGCAGGAAGAGATAAATTTAACACAGACTGAACTAAGTAAATTAAAAAGGTAGCTGAATTAAAAAAAAGCATAAGATTGAAGTTCCTTAGAGAAAGATGGGCAGATATAGTCAGGACAAACAAGACTATTTTAGCAGACAAGCATTTGGGTGAGAGAGAAATCTAAGGTTTTAGTGCAGGCACAATAGCCCAAAAAATCTTGGTCTGACCCAGGGGCAGTTACAGAAACTGATTAAAACAGGTCAAAGATCAAGCAGCCATTGAAAAAGCACGCAGCAACTCAGAAGACTCCTCAGCTAGCTCCTCTTACTCTCCTTCTAATTCCCTCTCAGTTGCTTTCTTAGAGAGCAAACAAGACTCAGAAGTGCAGGATTCAACTTCCAAGAAAAAAAAGGCAGTTTAAAAACAACAGGAAAACCAGAAGGCGGAAGCGGGTGGCAGGCAACTTAGGAACCGCTATAAGAAAGTCAGTGAGGGGGAAGATGGCAGTTGCAAAGAAATAATTAATCTTGCTGATAAGAAAGTTTTGCAGTGTGGCCTTAGATTCACCCTTTCAGCACCTTCACATTTGAAATGTAATGCTTCAAAATCTTCTATAAGTTTAATTTGAAACTCCATTTTGTTTTGGTTTTTTTTACTCTCTTTCTTCCCCTTGGGTCCCAGGGTCAGAATCCATCCCAGCCACCCATCCAACCCGTACCCTGACATCAGGCTGTTACCCCCTCTTCCCCCATGGCTGACTCCTCGTGGCGGGGCGGTGAGGAGCCTCCCCAAGCTCTACTCACCTCGAACAGGATCCAGTTCAGGGAGCACCATTCAGGGTCGGGGAATGCGGCAGGTTGCTGCCTCATTAAGCCGACCTAGGACCATATTCTCTCGTTTTCTCCCCAAGACTAGGGCGTGCAATGATGTCAGGGGAGGGAGTGTGCATGTGTCCACAAGCACTCCTCCCAGTGCCTGCCCCACTCAGTTACTTGCTTGCAGCATCGGTGCTCTGTCCCCCAGACGCCAAGGGTTAGAAGCACACTGGCAACTGGAATGCCCCTTCCCTGGAGATGGAGAGCAGTCCCTCAGATGCTCGATCCCTCTCTGCCCCTGCTGACCCCCCGTGACCCGTGCTCACTCCCGAACACTGGTCATTGGCGTAGCACGAGGGAAGGCAACCAGCACCTCAGCCTTAGTGCCACCAGCCTGGCAAAACTCCATTTTGAGAGTAATAAAATGGGGTTCCCAAGGGAAAGCAGACTAGAGACTAATGTGTCACAGGAGCTGAGTTTTTGGATGTCAGCTTTGGTGAACATAAACTGTGACAGCAATATGGAAGATTTACCAGAATGGACTTTGGACACCATGGAAATATATTACTGCAAAATTGTGCTTAATTAATAGGATCTCAAGGAGGAGAACCAGAGTCTGTGAGTAATATTGAATTAGACTTGAGCCAGCCCAGTGGCACGAGGCACTGTGTGCTTTACCTCGGACCATGCTGGCAATCCAAGTTTGGGGATGAGCATGGGTTGCCAGGGGTCAGCCAGGGTGGAGAGGATTAAGCAGAGGCAGCTGTCCTCTTCCAGGATGGGGAGGCATGCTGACTCAGCCTAGGTGGAGGCCTGGGGGTAGTACCGGAAGCTTGAGTGACATAGAAAGGAGGGGCCATGGTTTCGTAGCCTATGTGCACCTCCACGAGCATGTGCTTATGTACCACCCCTGCAGGGATTCCTAGGAGCAAAAAATGGAAAAATTGGTGCACACAGCACATGGGCTAATTTTCTGGACTTTGAACTTTTCAAATAATGTCTGTGTCCATTGCTGTATAGTGTCTCTCAAATGCAGTAATAAAAGAAGCAGAGTGTATTGATCTGATGTATACGATTCTATGGAATATATATCTGTACTGAGAACAAAGTTTATATTTTTCAATGTATTACATTTTAAAAATGAATACAAAATAAATTTAAAAAAAGGTTCCACACTTGTGCGCACTGCTCAGTATGCAAATTTGCTCTTGTAGGAAACTGTTTCATACGTTCTACATAGTTTGTTACTGTTACTATCAATTCATACAATGTTTTGCATAACTTGTGGCCTGTGTTCTCAGTTACTCCTGTCTTAAACTGCACTCAGGCAGTACTATATGCCCTATCAAAACCAGGGTTCAAGGGGATGGGAGGAACCAGCAGTCGACACGTTCAGATGCTCTGTATAGAGCTCCTTGCTGATCCCCATTAAAATGCCTACAACCTCCAATTTTGAATTTTAAACCAATTTTAACCTGCACCGTTGTGTAGATTGTGTCAAATGGATCAATTTGATACCAAAACCACTGAAAACTGACAGTGGGGAAACCAAAGCAGACAGCACCTCTGGAGCCCAGCAAACCACATTCAGCCAACCCACTGGAGCAAGCTGGAGTAGCCAGGGACAGCCACATGGCCAACCAGGAGGGGGAATCATCAAACAGGGCCCTCTTAAAAGCTATACAAGACCTGTATAAAGAATGGATGTCCTGAATAATCCTTCTGCCACAATGGAAACCAAAATGGAAAAAGTCACTACCACAGCAAATGCAGCATCAGATACAGATAATAATACTGCAACAGTAGTTATTGGACTGATTACAGCGAACAAGTTGTTCAGACTTCAAATGGAGCACATGGAAAACAGTGTGAGAATAGCTAATCTTTGTGTTTTAGGAGTACCTGAGTCTTCAGAAGGGGCTAACCAGAACAACTTTCTGATAGAACTGTTTAAAAACCTTTTGAAAGTGGATCTCACAGGACAGTTTCTAAAGAGCTACAGGAGCACCCCATGACACAGTCAACTATTGCAAGACCAACCACGCACCATTCTGATGGTTACGGGAGGTTTTCTTATCAGAGACCTAATCCTGTGAGCTGCAAAGCATAAGGGTCAGCTGAGTCTGGACTCTGAGGCTAGACTCCACTTTTAAATGGATATTATCTTTGTGACTAGGCAGATGTGTAAGGCATTTGATGCTGTCTGAAATGGCCTGCACACTCTGGGAATCACCCACACTCTTTAGTTTCCAGCCTGCCTGAGGATTATATACGCAAGTAAGACTTATCTTTACACTAATCCAGTGAAAGCTGGGAAAAAAAACTAAAGAACATGAAAATAGATTTTGCCCAACAGCAGCAACAGGAAGGATCCTCAGACAAGGGCAATTGAGGACAGTTGGTGAAAAGGTGGCAGTTATGTTCCCTGTTTGATTTTGCTCCGAGACTTTTAAGTGGAAAATGGCAGAATTAAATAAATGTTTGTGCTTCTAGTTCAAGAGATGGCTTTGTATAAAGCATGGGATTGTAGATGTGTGGTCCATTAGTGGAAACTGATAATAAAACTTAAACTGGATCTGTCTCTGGGATGGGTGGGTGGAGCATAGGAGAAGTCCTGTGAGGCAATATGGTCGACAACATGAGGCACAGAGAAACTTAGCAGGATATATGCCTGCATGCTCATTGCTGCACACTGAGCCCCCCCCCTTTTCAGTTGTACAAGTTTGCCAAACCACATGTTTAGTTCTAGTGCAGACAAATCGATAGACTGGCTTGGAGGTACGTTAAAAAAAATGGTACCTAGTTGTTAACATTTATATCTTCCTTGTGGGCTTTGATGTTCAGACAAACAAAGCAACAATTACCAATTATGATTTATGTAAAAGTTTTTGAAGGGAGCTTGCCTCCTGTAGAGAGGATATCGAGAGGAATTTTGTGCCTTTTATAGAGCACTGTTTACAACAGACTGACCCCTCACCAGTTCTGATAACAGACTTCTCCTCCAAGGCCCCTGTAACTCCAGCCTTGCTCACCTTGCAGGGTCAAATAAATCAGCCACTACAGACGGTGGAGGTGGAAAAAGCAGCTGGAGCACTGAGGCGTGGGAAAGCCCCAGGTCCAGATGGGCTGTAGATTGATTTTTATAAAATTTATTTACCAGACATTGGAGATCCCCCTTTTCAATATAGCACAGCAGAGCCTGGATCAGGGATGGTTGCCCCCCTCCATGCAGGCGGCAACAAAAACAGTTTTACCCAAACCAGAAAAGGATCACTCCCTTTCTGCCTCATATAGACCTATATCACTCCTCATGCTGATTACAAAATTATAGCAACAGTCCTGGCAACTAGGCTTGAATAAGTGCTGCAGGAGGTAATCCATTCAGATCTATCTGGTTTTGTGAAAGGCCACGGAGGGAAGGCCAATGTCCGGAGAATGCTTACTGTCATACACAGATGGCCTAAATCAGAAGCTTATCATGGGAGAGTGATCCTGACACTGGATGCTGAAAAGGTATTCAACTGCGTGGAGTTGGGGTACATGCTCAAAACCCTTGAAAGATTCCAGTTGGGAGAGCAGTACATTAAATGGGTGGGCACACTCTGTCGTGCTCCAGATGCTGAGTTTCTGATTAATGGAGGACTCACAACTTCCTTCTCTCTTATTCGTGGTACCAAGCAGGGTTGTCACCTCTCCCCTCTGCTGTATGTGCCATCCCTGGAGCCCCTGCCAGCTGCAATCTGGGCCAGTTCTAGTATTACTGGCATGAAAGTAAGGCAATGGGAAGAACGCAAACCATCCCTCTTTGTGGATGATGTGCTATACCTCTATGACCTTGCTACCAGTTTAGCTGGGGTGCATCAGCTGTTAAAGGAGTATAGTTCACTGTCTGTCCACAAGGTGAACTGGTCCAAGAATGAGTCACTCCCTGTGGGGAACAAGGGTAGAGAATCATTACCCAGTAACAACTCTAGGACTACTAGTAGTTGACTCCTCTGGGTATTCAATTGTCTTGCTTCAATGATACACTATACAAAGACAACTACTTGCCTCTTATGCGAACTCTGAAAGTAGAGCATGCAAGGTAGTAAGTGCTGCCACTCACTGTAATGGGCAGGATTAAGGTGCTAAACTTATTAAAGAAGATCAACACATGAGTGTACCCTTCCGAAATGTCTCTGCCTACTTCAGACACTTCCAATAAAACTGCCTGTGTCCTTTTTTAAAGCCACACAGAATCTTTGGTACGCAGTTTTGTATGGCATGGGAAGCCTGCTCATATTAAATGCACTACTTTCCAATAGCTAGCTAAACAGGAAGGATGTGCCCTGCTCAGCTTAAAATTCTACTGTTGGGCAGCACAGATGGCCTTTATTCCAGAGAGAAGTACTAATCCAAAACCAGCATGCATACGACTGGAAGAGGAGGAACTGGGGATGGATCTGCATCATGACCTGATTTCCCCAGTACTAATGGGCCAAGACATGCCTACTCAAGTAAATCTGTTTACAGCTAACCAGCTAAAAATCTGGATGGCAGTACACAAACATACTGGAAATCCAGGAACACTTTCTCCTAAGTCAGGCCTAATGGCAGCCCCGAAAGTAAAAACAAGGCACAACATATACAGGCACCAGGCACGCCTGCAGTGGAGGCAATTGGGGACTAGCCCAGGTGGCATCTTTGTTTACTGGAGGACACCTTGACTCATTTGCAGATCTTAGAATGCAGTATGGCATACAACCAGGAGACTGTTTTTGCACATCTATGCTTATAAATGTGGCTGCAGTGACCAGACAGGGTGGGGGTGGGGGGTCTGGTGGAGATCTAGCACCAGCTGAGTGCCTTACATAGGAACCACTCACAGTCTTTTATGGTCTGCACTTCGCAGTTGTCCCCTCCCACCATTACAGATATCTTGGCCAAGTGGTTTAAGGACATGGGTACTAATATTACACATGAAGAACGGAAAGCTGCAGATGCCCACTTCAATAACTATGCCAGAAGTAATCACCGAAGGCAGGTTCAATTCAGTTTTGTGTACCACAATTCTACCTGTAAAAATCATCACTTTGGGCTACTGTCAAGACCTCATCGGGGTAAACGTGCAGTCAAAAACTGCGCAGGCAAAACAGCGTGCACAGTTTCAGATTATGTTTATATAAATTAGCACATTTTTTTCACTGCGCCCATTTTTGGTGTCTGCATGGAGCGCTTTTTGACTGCACATTTTTTGACTGCGCGGTGTTGACCGAATCACTTTGTTAATACCATGTGCCCAAAATGCAAGGTAGATTTCAGGGATTATATCCGTAGGATACTATCATGCCCCCAAATTAGCACTTTCTGGGTTGAAAAACCCCTGCAGCATCCCCTCTCAAGAGCTCCACTGGAATTATTGCTGGGGGCTGACACCACATCTGACCTTTGCAGAACCAGTAAACAGTTGTGGGACCTTGCGCTGATAAATGCATATAAAACTATAGCATAATCCTGCATAATCCTGGCTCAGTGGAGCAGAAATCTTTACAGCTGCCTAAAACGTGAGCATATACAGTACAAAGCAAATGGAACAACTAAAATCTTTGACCACATTAGGTCACCCCTAGCTATGGCTATTGAGGAAGGAAATTTCCCCGTTTAGGCTAAATCGAAGTTGGGTGCCTTTGCCAGCAGCCGTATCTCTTAATTTTCCTTATACCATACATTTAGCTAAAGCATATGTGCATTTTATTTTTTTCTAGGCATTAAAGAGCTGCTGATGCCTCAAAGAACACTTTGAAAAACATAATACTTAGATGCAATTCAGCCTCCATTCCATATATATTCTGTATAGTCCTCTTTTCCATTATGTATTACTGAGTAAATTTGCATGACTATATCATCTTTATCCTTTAGAGTTCCCTTACTATTCATCTGCTTCTATAGCTTACTCCCTACTTCAAGTCATAACCCTCTGTTGTGACATCACAATCTGTTAGCATGAGAGTAACCGTGAGGTCACAAGCAGTGCACTATGACCTCAGGTAGGGAGAAAGCAACAGGAATAGCTGAACTCTTCAGGAACAAAGATTTTGTTTTAATGCAAATGGCCTCAGTACTAAATAATATGGAGGAGGAACATAGAACTAACATGACATACAAGCTGAGCTGCGTGTAAATATTATGTTTTGTTAAAGTTGTCCTGAAGGTGTCAGCTGCTCTTTAAGGCCCTCTGCAGGTTGTTAAGAGATAAACTGTTTGGCACAAGTGTAAATACTCCCTGTAACTGTTACCCCCTAACTGTACACAGAAGTTGATTATACCCTTTGAGAACTGTAATGGTGTCGTCACTGCTAACTTACTGCACAGAAATGCTGTAACTAGTGTAACAAATCACCTGTTCCTGTACGTGTATTGATTTTCTTTAATAAAAAACATTTTACAAAGGAAAAAATTTTTTTTTTAAAGACTCAGTGGTGTAAATCACAGGTTCATGTGTGATGTTCAGATATGCATTGTTCCTTTACAATTCCAAACAGGCAGATGGGAAAGGCAGGAGTTAGATGCATGGCAGGTTTGCCTGGACTTTGAACTGAGACTTTATCGCATATTTGGTTAAACCATGTTTGTCACAATTACAGTTACAATGTATTTTCTGCCTTATAGTCCACAGTAATTTACCAGTTTAATATTCTGATTCCTGTTTTTCCATCTAGTTCTCTAGTTGTATGACGACACTGATATGTTAACTATTTTGTTTTAGGCCATATGCTTGGGATGGGGTTACTTCAGCGCAGGATGTTGAGTATTTTACATGTTTCAATCAATCAATCAATCAAGTCTTTATTTAACCAGGTGTTCATCGTTGAGCAGAAGCTCATTTGCAAGATGGACCTGGGTGGAGCATGAACAATTGTATATACAGGTCAACACAGGCATTTACAAGGCAATACAGATAATACTGTTTACAGAGAGAAAGAAAAAGAAATTCATATGTACATAGAAATATACAGATATTGTACAGATTACAGGGTATTTCCATACATAGAAGTGTCTATAGGAAGATAAAGCAGATTATCTAAGGTTGCAGGAGGAAGTAACAAGAGAAAAAAAAATATACACCAGGTAGAGACGAAGGTGGGGGAGGGAGGAGATGGGGGAGAAAGGCTAGGAGGGCACGGTACACAGACAGGAGTTGGTAAAACAGGATGTAGAGAAGGTGGATGGAGAAAGGGTATGTGAGCCCAGGAATTGAATGCTATAAAAGCACGGGCATGGTAGGATGTCACACCCAGGGTAGTGAGCTCCTATCCAAGGTTGCGAAAGGAAGGATAAGGGGATGGACAGGCCTAGTGTTGATAAGACACGGGGATAAGAGATAGAACAATTAGGCTTGTGAGGAGCAAGCTGGGGGGTCAGTACTTAAAATTGGGTCTAGACGTGGCTATATACCAGTGCAGACACCTGTACTGGGTCTGAGTGGGTGAAGCAGTTATATACTTCTCTGATTGTACAGAAATAAAGTGTCTTGAAGGCATTTATACTGATTAGAGTACTTAATTTGAGGGTTTTTTGTAGATCGTTCCATAAGGTAGGTAGCACGAAACTTATGGCTGCCCTGCCAAAGCGGGATTTTGCTTTGGGTACTTTAATTGTAATAGCTGAGTAACTTCTAAACGCGTATTTCCCAATTATACTCAGGGGAAGACAGCAGGAGATATAGTAAGGCAGCTTATTAGAGATGGCTCTATAGGTCCAGAGAGTGGCGTTTCTGTGGCGCCTGAACTTTAGTGATGTCCACCCCACTGCCGCATATAGGGTGCAGTGATGCATGTCGAAGGGAAGTCCCGTTATAAACCTCAGTGCTCGATGGTAGAGTGTGTCCAGTTTAGCCATGTAAGAGTTGGGGCATTGGTTGTAGAGGAAATCAGCGTAATCAACCAATGATAGGAAAATGGATTGGACCAGTTGTTTCTTGGCATCTCTGGTGAGAAATTGGTTGATTCTGAAAAACAGGCCAAGCCTTTGCCGAAGTTGTTTTAGCAAGTCCTCGATATGTTCAATGAAGGAGAGTTTTTGGTCTATCCAAACTCCCAGATACTTGAATTTTGTAACAAATTCTAGTTTTTCACCTAGAACTGTGGTAATTTGGGGAACTGTCCCACTGGACACAGGGTTAGCTGTGCGGATGAAAGGGGAGAGGACCATCGCTTTAGTTTTTTTGGCATTAAAGAGTAGCTTTTTTTGGAGGAGTTGGCTTTGCAAAGGTTGAATTCTGACTGTAGGTCATTGCAGGCAGCTTCAGGTGTTGGGCGACTCACATGAGAACTGTCTCATCTGCAAACAGATGGATGTTGGCTTCTTTTATACAGTAGTCGATGTTATTAATGTAGATTGCAAAAAGTAAGGGCCCTAATATAGAACCTTGAGGTACCCCTCTTTGCAGAGTTTTTAAGGGGGACAGGCTTTCTTCGGCTTTAACTTGTTGAAGGCATCCTGTAAGATGGTCAGTAAACCAGTGCAGAGAGGAGGGGTCCACACCTATGGTTTGAAGGGAGGAGAGGAGCAGACTATGGTCGACGGTGTCAAAAGCCTTGCTTAGATCAAGGAAAACAGCACAAATGAAGTTATTGCTCTCAAGATTACGCTGCCAGTCGTTAGTAATTTTGGCGAGGGATGAGATAGTGCTATGGTTAGCTCTGAATCCGGACTGCATAGGGTTTAGCAGTTCCCTAGACTCAAGGTGAGTCCTCAGCTGTGCATTTACAATTTTCTCTAGGAGCTTGGACAGGACCGGAAGGAGAGAAACTGGCCTGTAGTTATTGAGATCGCCAGGGTCACCTGATTTGAACATTGGTATGACATGTGTTGTTTTCCATATAGGTGGTAAGGTGCCTGAGACAGGGATAAGTTAAAAAGGTAGGCGACGGATTGCTAGTACGTGGTAGGCAATTTTTAGGAAGTAAGGGTCAAGGGTGTCGGCCCCAGCACTTTTTCTATTATCCAACTGAAGCAAGAGGTCCTCTACCTCTTTCAGTGAGGCAGGCTGAAGCGAGAAAGGCGGCCAAGCTATTGGAGTTTCAGACAGTTGGCTGGCAGTCTGGGAGCGAAGTATGTGTGCAGGGGAGCTATCAAATGCCATGCCTGCAGTAGCAAAGTGGTTATTGAATGCGTCAAGTATATCCATCTTTTCGGTTATAGTCGAGTTGCCAGAGGTAATCTTGGTCGTGACTGAATTTCCTGGGGAGTGGCCTAGCAGATCATTGATTGTGTTCCAGAGCTTGATTGGGCTCTTTGTGGCAGAGTCGAGTTTGGATTTGAAGAAGGTGGCCTTCGATTCTCTGATTGTTTTGGTACATAAATTTCATAGTCTTCTGAACTGGTTCCAGTTCTCTGCAGTGTTCAGTCAGTGTGCTTTTTTCCAGAGCTTATCTCTTTCTAGAAGCAAGGACTTGATCTGAGGGGTGAACCATTTACAGGTTTTGGTCCTAGTTCGAACTTTAATAAGGGGAGCATACTTATTAAGGGCCCTTGATAGAATGTTGTGGAAGATATTGTAAGCTGACGTAATCATTTTGGTCAGGTAGAAATCTTGCCACTGAGGGGAGTACTTAAGCTCGTTTAGGTAGGCATGTTCATTGAAGTTGTGCCTGGATCTCTTCATAGAGAACTTGCTGATGGGTGCTGGGTTGTTGGTGGATCTTACTCCCATAATAAAACAATGGTCGCTGGCGTCTGAGAAGAAGACTTCAGCGTGGGAGAAGAGATGAGGTTTGCTCATCATTAGCACATCCAAAAGTGTACTTTTACTGGGGTTCTTCACGTATGGGTGTGTTGGTTCAGTAATAAGTTGCGTCAGCCCATGTTCATCACAGAAGGATGCAAGGGGGGCAGCTGTGTTAGAGAGCCAGTCAAAGTTGAGGTCTCCTAAAATAATAGTTTCTGGCAGCCCCTGTCCCAACTTGTCACTTAGATATAACATAAGCTGTAGGCCAGCAGACGGTGGTCTGTAGCATCCTACTACGCAGAGTGCAGTAGTCTGTGTAATTCCCACTTTGAAAATTAGGCATTCGAATTTGCTGGCGACAGATGCCGAGGATAAGCAGAAGGCAGAAAATTTGTCTTAAACGTAGATAGCTACCCCCCCCTCCTCTGGCATGCCTATCAGCTCTGAACAAGGCATAGTTGGGGATGTTTACTTCTCTATCAGTGGTGCTGGGTCTAAGCCAAGTTTTGAAAATCACAAGTATGTCAGGAGAGGTATGATTTACCCAGGTTTGTATTAAGGTTATCTTTTTAAGGAGGCTACATACATTAATATGCAAGAAGCTTATTCCTTTTAAATTTGCTAGTTCTGCTGGTGAAGCAATAGCTTCTGGGGGCTAGGGTTGAGTTCTCGTTGCCTGGAACAAGCAGGAGGATAAGTAGGATTTTTCTAAGGCGCTAATTATAAGCATGTAATTCCTGCCTTTCTCCCGTCTAGTAGATCTGATGTTTTAGGGACTGGAAAGTAGCCACCATAGAAGAGCTGATCTGTTGTAGCAAGAGCTAGTACCCCTACCGCAATAGGCGGGGAGGAGATAGAAGTCTGCGTGGTGGGAGGTGGGCCTTGTGGTGGGGGAGTGTTATAAGTACTACTGGTATGTGTGGCCCAAGAGCAGGGTTCGAGGTATTGGTACTTGGAATCAAGGAGGCAATTAAAGGATAAGTTGCCATGTGGTATACAGCACAAGGTGCCATTGTAGACCAAACTTGATGGTAGTTCAGGTGTCCAATACTGGGCAGCTGGTATCAGCAGAAGAAGGGGCAGTATAAGGAGTCATATAGGGCCCAACATGATGGTACCACAAAAAAGGAGCCACTCAATTAGCCCAGGTGCCAGTGGGATTGCTGGATTAATGCAGCTTATCAGTAGCTTTCCAATCCAGGTCGACCCGAATTTGACAGCATTAAAAATATTTAGTGGTGAAGGCACAGCCAAGGAGAGCCTATGTGTTTTAGTAAGGCAAGGCCCTGAGAATTGGATCCCGTAGGCTGGACAGAGAAGAGGGGGATCATGAGCTAAGTCTCTATTGGTGGGGCACTCACGAGGCGTGGACTAATATTTTGGCAGGAGCTACTGTATTTAATAATCAGCAGAGGTGGAGGCGGTCGAAAAAAGTTGCGGCAGTTGCCGTACCTTGTAGGGCCTTGGGTCTGTGTCTGCGGTCTCGAGCGTCGGCTAGAGGGGCGCTGACCGCCTGGTAGCCGGGAATCCCGCGGCTTAGGAGCTGGGAGTCTGGGTGGCAGTTTCTCGGCTGAGGGAGAGAAGGAGAGTGAGGATTAATAAAGGGGATTCACATAAAGGGTTAGACAGAACAGCGGGGAGTCCAAAATTTGCAGAAAAAAAGGATGTGTATTACTTTGGCACCCAAAAGTGTCCAGGGCTAGTGCATGTATGCAGAGAAAGGGCTGTAAACCCTAGATTTCTTTCCCAAACCACAATTCAAGTCCTTTCAATTACAGACTGTGTTAACACTTCAGCTTTTTAACATTTGTCCCAACATAAACATTTTTAGGGTTTAAAATCAAAGAGCAGAAGCCGGCTTTCACCAGGGACCAATCAGAACGTGGTCTGAGATGGCGCTCTCAATCCAGTTGGTTGCAGTAGTTGCTGTACCTTGTAGGGCCTTGGGTCCATGTCTGCAGTCTCGAGTGTCAGCTAGAGGGGCGCCGACCACCCGGTAGCCGGGAATCCCGTGGCTTAGGAGCTAGGAGCCTGGGTGGCAGTTCCTCAGCTGAATCTGTCCGGGGGTCAGTCAGGTGGTCTGTTAGCTGTGGCCTGCTCGGAGAGAGCCAAGGCCACAGGAGAAGCTTGGGAAGCCCACAGATGGGCTGTCTGAATCTGTCCGGGGGTCAGTCGGGTGGTCTGTTAGCTGTGGCCTGCTCGGAGAGAGCCAAGGCCACAGGAGCAGCATGGGAAGCCCACAGATGGGCTGTCTGAATCTGTCTGGGGGTCAGTCGGGTGGTCTGTTAGCTGTGGCCTGCTCGGAGAGAGTCAGGGCCACAGGAGCAGCATGGGAAGCCCGCAGATGGGCTGTCTGAATCTGTCTGGGGGTCAGTCAGGTGGTCTGTTAGCTGTGGCCTGCTCGGAGAGAGTCAGTGCCACAGGAGCAGCTTGGGAAGCCCGCAGATGGGCTGTCTGAATCTGTCTGGGGGTCAGTCGGGTAATCTGCTAGCTGTGGCCTGCTCGGAGAGAGCCAGTGCCACAGGAGCAGCTTGGGAAGCCCGCAGATGGGATGTTTGGAATTTTTTTTTCAAATTGACCGCGGCATGCTTGCAGGGTGTAGTTGTCTTGGACTATAATATAAAGTTTATTGGACCTTATGGAATATCCCCATATCCAAACACCTGATTGCTTTGATTACCTCAACCTTGTTGTCACTTGTATTCACATATTCCATTTTGATATCTGGCATGAGAAATGCTATATGTTATTTCTTTTTTGTGTAAAGCAATAAAATAAAAGTATAAAAAAAAAGAACACTTGAGGGACACAAGAAATGGGCGTATTCGGTGGGGGGCCAATTGTTTGGGATCACCTAAACAAAGATCTTAAAATGTGAAATTATGTGTTCTAGAGTGGGTACAACTACAGCCCAAAGGGGGTGACAGATTATAAAATGGGTCTCAAAAATCCTGTAACCTCATTGGTCAAAACATATCACATGCCCATGTGTAAATCCTGCAACAGAAAACTGGTAAAGATCTTGGTAATCAAATGTTTACTTTCTTTAAACCTAATTCATTTTAATTTTAATTTTAAATAATAGATACATTTTATAATCACAATATTGTACTTCAGGGCATGTGTAATAATGGAATTTACACACTTTTGGCACGATTCTGAAAAAGCCCTTAGATTGTCCCAATTTTCTGACGACCTAAGGCTGCGGCATACTCCCAGTGCATCAAGGACCATACACCCGATTCTGTAAAATTGGGGATCCCTGCACCAAAAACCTGGGAATAGCCACAAAGGCAGACTAGCGCCAAACACTAGATGCACCTGTGGAACCTGCCGTATGGATCCGCCCCCCCCACCAGGCACAAGACAAAACAAAATGCCAGGAGGGCTCCTGGGGCAGAAGTGGCACAGGGAAGTACCATAGGGGTGTTGGGGAGCAAGTGGGTATGCCAGGGGGATGATTGGGCTCCTGACAGGGCTGCCCTTGGTGGAACCAGTCACTTAATGGTGTATGCAATGCCATAATAATGTCACCCCCGCTGGGTACCCGATCACCCCCCCAGCATACCCACTTGCTCCACAATGCCCCTATAGTACTCTTCTGTCTCTATTTCTCCTAGACCCCACAATACAGAGCCCCCCCCCCACCAGTTCCCCACCTTGTGGGGCAATGCTGCAAGGGGTGTAGACCACCTGGATGGTCTAAAGTGCCCCCCCCTCGCTATAGCCATGATGGGCCTTTCAGAATCCCACTGAAGTGGATGTTTCAACCCTGCTGTGGAGCAAGCCCCTTGCAACCTGGCATACCTTGATGTAGGTCGCAAGGGTGACGCAGTGCCCGTTTGGTGCAGCGGATTCCCATCCCAGTGCAGACTGAGTTTTGCAATAGGGAATACCACAAGGTAGGATGCAAGATGCAACTTGCATCATTGATGTTTTCCACAAGCACCTTACATCGCTCCAGCGGCTTCTGGAATTGGGCACTTCTCTTGTGTGGTTAAAATCACTTGGCTGCACTCATGACACACCACACAAGGCATGCTTAAATACCACAACAACACATGGCCTGTCCTGCATTATTGCTTAAATCAAACATTAGGTCCAAAATGCATCCCAGTGGATATTCTATCTGAAGTCAATCTGCCCTCTGGGACTCAACAAACAGTGCAACTTAATGTTTTTTTTTCGAGTGGTTCCATTAATTTTGTTGCAGTGCTTTCTAAAGCTATAACACAAAATGTCTTTCTTTTGTAAGTGACACTGATATTTCTCTTTTAGGTAAATCTTTGTAGTACATGCGTCATGGAATTTGACAGCATTGTCTATTGTGAATTGTTTAGATTACCTGTGTCTCTTGCATAGTTTTTCAATGTTTTTTATTGATAAACTTTTTGCCATTGGTAAGTTATTAGCATATTCTCGGATCCCTTGAATTTTGGTGGGTGTTTCTGACCTTAGGCTATCGTACTTTGTGTGCAAGTGATTTTTTTATGCTGCTTTATCTCCTGGGCTGTTTTGGATATTTTGAATTTCAATCTATATTTGGTTTTGGCTTCTACTGCTCTGGTTACCTTTACAATTTTAATTTTAACTGTGAAATTTAAATGTTTTCCTTTTTCATTTTAACTTCCCTCTATATTCCACACTCACTGCTTTGTTTCTTTAGTGGTTTCAGTTTTTGTTGGTTGTGTATGTGTTTTTTTATTTTAATTGCTAAGGCTGTTACTATACATTTCATTGTCAGTATGTAAATTAAATCGCAACTGTATCACCTTTTGTGGCTGATCTGTCTGCAAGACACTCTGGTAAGGATATTGGAAGATGGTTTGCACTTGAAAACAGGGCTAGTGCCTCACAAACTTTGCTTAGCACCGCAAAAACAGAGGCCTCGCTAAAGGTGTCAGATTGGAAGGCACAGTTAGTGGGACACTAACCTGTCTGAGTGTGGCACTAACATATGCCAGTGTGCCTATGTAAAACATGAATGTGCTTGCATGTACTGTAGGTGCACTGGCATATTGGAAGGTTTGGATAGGAAGTAAATAGCTGTCTGTGCTTCTCTATTTACTGCCTCCCCAAACCAGGTCCTATGGCTGTGCACCTCCCTATACTCCCACAACTGTCTGCCTGATATTCATATAACCACTTTCCTGGTGGTCTAGTGTTTCCTCCGATCACCTGCCCATTACTATAAGAACATTCCCTGGTGTCCAGTGGTCCTCCCACCCCCACCCCAATCATCCACCCATATCTGTAAGAACATTTCTTGGTGTGCAGTGTCCCCACCGCATCCCCACCCAATAATTAAGCCAGTTCCTGGTGGCTGGTGCCCCAACCCCCTCCAATCATACAAAGATCCCCACCCATCCTGGCCACTCTGGTCCCTCTACCACCTCCTTCCATGTCTCACTCTCTACCCCAGTTGCCATGTTCCCCAGCCTGAAGACGATGACCAGCAATGCCCTCTGTTCACCACCTTGATCAGCCACCATGTAAGTGACAGGGAGTGAGTGTGCATCTACTGTAGAAACTGCTGTCTCTGCACTAGACTCATGCTCAGTCTCTGTATTTAGATGGCGCTCCGCTGAGGTGGGAAGCAGAGAGGCTGTGCCAGTTGCCACGTCTAGGTTGGGGAATACTGCTACTGGGGTAAGTGTGGGGTTGGGGCAGGTGGTAGAGGAACCTGGGTGGCCGAGATGGGTGTCTTCTTTATCACTGGGGGGGTGAGGGGCCACTAGCCACCAGGGAATTGTCTTTATAAATATCAGGCAGGGGACTGAGGGTTGGGGACCACTGGAGATCAAGGAATGTCCTTATAGTAATGGACAAGTTTTCAGAGGGGTGGGGGGGGCACTAGACACCAGGGAATGTTCTCAAAATAACAAGGGGGTAGAGATTGGATGCTGGGTGGGGGGACCACTGGATATCAGTGAATGTTTGTACAATAGTAGGCAGCAATGGGAAGGGTGGGATGGACCACTGAACTGCCATGGACATTATAATGGCAACCCTGAGGGCTGCTGGGAGAGGGCACAGAAGTTTGCTCCAAGCCTGTAATGAGGCTCTAATGTGATGCAAATGACTCCATAGTGCCTTGTTAGTGCTGTGGAGTCATTTGCATAGGGTGGCATGAATATGGCAGATCGCTCCACAGGTGCAGTTACCATCTGTGAGCCCTAAAAGCCTGTTTGCTCCTGCAAGCCCCATAGCTCCCTGCTGGTCACAGATCTGATGTGATCAGTAGGGGCTTGTGGTTTGCACAAGCAATCAGACATTAGCACTCACTATACGCTTCAGGTATGTCCCAATTTACTGGTAGCTTGCTCCAGGCACTAATTTGCATCTGAAGCATACTTTTTGTAAGCGCAAACTGGGATCTGTGACTATCCTGACCTACATCTTTTCTAGTATTTTGAATTTATATCTAGCTGCTTAGAATGCTAGTCCTTATATGGTATTTTGTACTTTGTCAGGAGTAAGGGGCAACAAACTTCTAGGAAAGCATAAAGTGAATTTACAAGCTCAAATGGTCTGACTGGGTGGGCCAAAGGCCCTTATCTGTCAAGTGTCTATGCATCTATGTATCTATGTCACTGTATTGAATGTTATCTGTTGATTGCATGTTTGGAGGCAGTATGTAGGGAAGCAGTGATCTCAGGCACTGTAAGCTCCCTAAGTACAAGGCAGGGTGCCTTGAAGCACCAGAGCGTGTTGTTGTAGTCACATAATTCATTAAAAAGACAATTGCTCATGCATATTTTGGTTTGTGTCATGTTATTTTTTTGAATTTCTGTTGTAACACTGCTTTTACACAGCAGCATCCTGATGTCTTGATGGCACACCTTTTGTTTCTGTTTGATTCTTTCACACTGTGGTGCATGATAAGCTTCTGGCCGAATTACACCAGTCAGGTATACACAACGTACACAGTGTGGATTGTTAACTGGCTTGGGAACAGGAAGCAGAGGGTTATGGTTGATGGATAGTACTCCAAGTGGAGAGGGGTACTCTGCAGTGTCCCTCGGTGATTGATACTGAGGCCACTGCTTTTCAGCATTTTCATCAACGCTTGGGAGGTGGAGTCCACAGTAGACTGTTTAAGTGTGTTAATGACATGATGCTTACCAGAGTGGTGGACTCCTTTGACAATGGGCACAAAATGTCAGGAGGACCTGAACAAGCTGTTTGGTTGGCCGGACTCATGGATTCTTAGATTCTGTGCAACCAAATACAAGATGCTACACTTGGGGAGGAGAAACAGAGGCTGGACCTGTACACTGTGTGTCACTCCTCATGCTGTAGTAAAGGAGGAAAGGGACTTGGGGGGGGGGTGGTCATAATAGACAAGGTGCTAAAACATGACAAACACTGCTGCCCAACTGCTATGAAGAAGCATGAAAGAGGGCTGTAGTGCATTAAAAGGCAGTGATTAGTAGAGCAGGGACAGTGATCCTACCACTTTACAAGGCCCCGGTCAGGCACTACCTGGAGTACTGTATGCAATTTTGCGATCCTGATTACTAGAAAGACATTATGGCAGCCGATAGCGTCCAATGCAGTGGCACCAAAATGATGAGGTTTGTGGAAGATGAAAGCTATGAAGAGCGTTATTAATTGAACCCTGGCATCAGTTGATACCAAAACCCAATTTAAAATCGGGAAAGTAGCTTTAAAAAAGACACTCCATTCATGTGAATGGAGTGGTCCCTCACACTCTCCCTGTAAAGACATCACATAAGGTTAAAGTGCGGGAGCAGAGCAGCAAATCAGGAAGTGGAAAGGGATTATGCAGCCAGCCCCTCAGGGGTAACACTCACCTAGCTCCCTACTTTGAGCCCCCTGGTGCCTAGTGTCGTCCTTGGTAGAACTTGATGTACTACTACTACTACTACTATTACTAGCATAATGTACATCTTCTTATACAATGTATAATACCTGTCCTTAACTCATTGCATGTATGGGGACTTTGGATCAATGCAATCTTTTTTATATCTGCGTACATATTGTGTCTTCTATGTGTAGTTTGTCTGTACTGAGAATGTATATCTAATATGAGTTTCTGTGCTCTGTAAACATTTTATTTTGCACATTGTTCCCTACTATTGTACATTGTATGCAACTAATTCTGGATATATTAGCACCATCTCTTAGCCTATGTGTATATTGTCCTGTGTTAATGTACAATATTGTCTACTGTTTGTAATTTTTATGTAACTAATTCCAGATTGCCACTGAAAAATGGACATGTCTCAGTAAGCCTACCTGGTTATCAAAATTCAAATAAATAAATTATGATCCCGTCCCTTCATTTGGGGACTACTACATAAGTACAGGAATGGGGGCAAGGGGGCCATGGCCCTACCACTTTTATAAGTGGCCCTATCACTTTTTGCATTATTACCATAGAAAAATGTACCCCTTACATCCTTGGTCCTGCCACTTTTCAGCCCACTCTGGCACCAATGGACTACTAGAACACATTTTTTAAACATCATGGAGGAGCTCCCATTGAGGTAAGCAAACTCCCTGCTTCAGTTTTTCAGCAAATAAAATGCAAGAAAGGTTCTCTTTGGTAGTGCTCAGATCCACCAAAATCCGATCCAACATTGTTTTTTTAGAATTTCAGATTATTCCAAACCCGATTCTGATTCCATTCTGATTGTGTTCCGAATCAGAATCGATATCAGAATCCGATTCTGAAATCCAAAATTGTAATCCTAACCAGCTAACATATAAATTATACCATGGACCTTAGACAACAACCAATCAAAATGACTGACTGGCACCTTACCACCATTGTAAATCCTCTGATAATCACAGCAAAAGGTGCCAGCCAGCCACATCTTGGAAAAAAAGCAATCCGACGGCGAAATCGCGGAACTCCGACTGCCATCTTGTTTCCCGCTAAAGCGCGATGCCAAAGCGGGAGATTCAAACAACCACTGCAGTTTCAATCAGATCGATCACAACAGTTAAACTCAGTACACCTACCCAACCCCCCCTCCCCTTTTTTTTAAATAACGGTATCTCATTGAAAAGTCAGACAGTGCACCTGCCTCACATTTTCATCGGCTCACTTCTCTGTCCCCATGAATCGCACCTCAGTATCAACAATAAATGCCCTCTGTAAGTAAAAAAAAATAAATAAATACCTGATGTCCTAATCGCAAAAATCACCAGACATAAAACAGTTTCTTCCGACCACAATACGCACTCTAAACTGGAACCGCTAACGTGTCAGTAAACCCGGAAGCACGGGGTGGCCCTTCGCAGCTTCTCACAGTCTCCATTTAATCCTTCATCTGCATGTCAGTTTTTTCACTGTCTGCCTATGGGGAGAGAAAGTCTCTCTCTCTCTCTCTCTCTCTTTGAACTGCAATGGATGGCAGTTCAGTTTCACATCGTCCGCACTCCCTCACTGTCACGAGCACTACACTCTCTCCGGCTCATCACTGCCCTGCCTCGTCTTTCATTAATAAACGAACAAAAACTTTGTGCTGTACCGGGTCTGTGTGACATCTCAAAGTGGTCCAAAAAAGTGGGGAAAAATGTAAAATAAAACATTTTGTCAGACAGTTGCTCATCTGTACAGTCTAATCCATTGCAGCAGTTTTTTTTTTTAACTTATGACTGAAACCACAGCAGTAGGTCATTCATACCTCACACCATTGCCGTTCATATTAACATAAGTTGTTATAGTTGGAGCAATGTAGAGCAAAGCAGAAGTAGGAATCTTAATAAACTAAAATAGTTAAACATTTGAAACAAATTCAGGGGGAACATAATCAGATAGTTGGGGCACAGCGCACAGAGTGGGTGTGTGTGGGGGGAGAGCACAGGTAGCAGTCCCCCTACCAACAAGGAACTATTTTTTTTGTGGGGCAGTAATAAAATATAAGAATAATTATTTATTTAAAATAAACCCCATTTTCAGTTTTTTTTTCTCACCTCCCAAAAAAGTGGACCATTGTATAATCACAATAAGCCACTCGGGGTGTGGGTTATCTGGGGATTTACTATGATGGTATGGATTTACCCACTGGCCAAGTGTCAGGCAATCCACTCCAGCCGTGGTAAATCCCCGATAACCCACACCCCCTTGTGGCTTATTGCTTAAACAACCAACAAAAGCAGCAGCAAAATCAAATATATATGGCCATCCCAGTGGCGTGGAGGGCTGAGGAGCTGGACGCCATACCTCCTCCCATGCTGGAGACCTGGACTCAGGAACGAGCCTGAGTCACCAAGGGTCATCTGGAGGGGGAGGAGCTAGATTGAGCTGTCACAAGGCAGCACTCCTCTCCTGGGGAGGGACGTGGGCTTCCCCGGCTCTTGGCTGGCACTAGGTGGAGGCCAGGTGGCAGTGCCGAGCCGAAAGGGAACCTGGCATTAGGCTGGGTGGAAGGAAGGGGCCATCATCAGAGCCACGGAGCACATGTGCACCTCCACGCGCATGCACAACTGGGTTCTGGGGTCCCGGGATAATGGGGGGGAATAGAAAATGTGGCACCAGGGCAAGCTCACTGAAGCCCTGAGAACAGGGTGGATTGCAATCCTCTGAGGGACGACCTCAGCTTGCCTGTCCTGGAGCCCTGAAGGTAAAAAGCTATATGAAAAAAAAAATCAAATACATAGAGAAAAAATTCAAGGGTTATGTGTGTAGTATACAGTTATCCTATTACACATTATCAATTATGCATCATTATCACAACAGACTGCACTTACCTTATATCTGTAGACAGTAGTGACCTACCTGATCTTCATTCTCCTAGCCAGTTGACGAATCCATTTTGATGTGATGAAAAATTCTGCAGCCATGGGCCATCTTTTCATAATGCATAGAACTGAAATAAAATAACATCTATGAACATTATGTAGAAGCAGACCCCTGCAGCAGCTGGAAGCATGCTTTCTGTCTTCTGTGCAGCACTTCTGACAGCGACACATCCTGTAGCCATCATCTATATTGTCAGATCAGTTGTGAACCTGTCCTGATGCATCTTCATGTGATGTCATCAGTTTCTTTATATTTGCTTGACTGTTGCATTGCATATGTGCTGGATGATGCTGATGGTGTTGTTTAGTAGAAGAAATTTGACTAAGCCAGTCCAGGTTGCTTATGGAGGATAAGTCATTCTTTTTTTCTTCCTGTACTTGAAGTCAGGCCATGTGGGGGCAGTAGATCCATCCTTTAGTCTACAGCTGATAAAACCTACAAGAGAGGGAGATACAAGATCATTTTAAACAGGGTACACTAACAGCTTGTAGTCCTGGGGAGGGAACGGTTAGCAATGTGTGTGCCGAACTAGTGGATCCATTATTGGTTGTCACACCCTCCATCGCAGGCTGACGAATAATGGTTTCCTTTCAATTACATCATTGCTCTTGGAGGCTTTAATTTAGTGCTGGCTGGCTGGTTCTGCTGGTAGATGTGCTAGCATAAGAGGCCATGGATTTCAGTGCTGGAGGAGGAGGAGGCTTTCATGCTGGAGGATTCTTGGGTATGGAGGAGGCTTGGTGCTGGAGGAGGCTTAGTGCTGGTGAGCTGCTGGCAATGGGTATACCTGCAGGACATGGAGTCACAAGAGGGTAGGAAACAACATTTTTAATGTGGTGCACCAACTGTCTGGAGTACTGCCAGGACATACCTGTGGAGGGAAGCAGACATTAGTACTCTATGTGCACTGGCTGAGTGTGTGACAGGTACTCACCATGGCAGCAGATGAATAAGGCCTTGTGTACACCCTGGTGCTGGAGGAGCTCTGTTGCTGAAGCAGGCTGGCTGGTGTCGCCACTGTCAATGGTTATACCTGCAGGACAAGAAGACAGAAAGAAGGAAAAGACAGCTTTAGTCTTGGTGCAACAACAGCTTCAGTACTGCCCTGAAATACCTGTGGAGGAAGTGGGCATTAGTAGTACCCTAAGTACACTGGCTCACTGTCCAAGACACTCACCACTGCAGCAGATGAAGAATACCTCCAGGAGGAGGCTTTTGTGTGGGAGAAGGAAGCTTTGATGCTAGAGGTGGAGTTTTTCATGCTGTAGGAGGTTTGATGTTGGTTTCCCGCTAGCAATGGTTTGACCTGCAGGACAAGGAAACATAAGAGGACAGGAAAAGACTGTTTTAGTCGGGGGGATAACAGCCTGGATGACTGCTATGATGTACCTGTGGAGGGGAACCGACATGTAGTACCCTGTCTGTGTTGCCTTACTGTTTGAGGCACCATCACAATGGATTAAGAAGGCCTCAGGTATGCCCTAGTACTGAAGGAGGCTGGCTGGTATCGCTGCTGTCGGTGATTATACCTGCAGGACAAGGAGACAAAAAGGGAAAAGAAAAGACTGTTTTAGTCAGGGGGCATTACAGCCTGCATAACTGACTGCCACGATGTACCTGTGGAGGAAAAAGGACATGTAGTGCCCTGTGCGTGTTGGCTCACTGAGACACTTACCATCATAGCAGAAAAAGAAGGCCTGAGGTATACCCTGGTGCTGGAGAAGGCTTTGTTGCTGGAGGACGCTAGTTGGTGTCATCACTGTCAATTGTTATACCTTCAGGACAAGGAAAGAGAGAAAAGAACAGGGAAAGACAATTTTAGTCTAGGTGCACCAACAGCTTTCAGTACTGCCGTGAAATACCTGTGCAGGGACGTGAGCATTAGTAGTACCCTACGCACACTGACTCACTGAGACCACTGTCTGACCTTTTCAACCTCTTGTTTGAAATGGCAGCCATCCCACCTGTTTGGAAGCATGCCATTGTTCTTCCCCTACCTAAAGGCGGTGATCCTTCCCCACCAGGGAACTACCATCCCATATTCCTCCTTCCCACCCTTACCAAACTGCAAGAACACTTAGTTCTTGCCCAACTCTCTTCTTATCTCTCTAACTCCAACTTTTTCACTCCCTTCCACTCTGGTTTTGGAAAAAAACACTCCACCACCACCTCCCTGATTAGGCTTGCTGACTCCATCCTCTCAGGGATGGACAGTGGTCAAGTCATGTCTGCCATTTTTGTTGACCTAGCCAAGGCTTTCGACATAGTTTCCTACATCCTACTACTAAACTCCCTTTCCTCAGCAGGTCTGACTGACTTAACCACTAACTGGTTCAGAGCCTACCTTATAGGTTGGACCCAGTCAGTCAGAATCACTGACTCAACATCTCTCCCCCCCCCATCAACACTGGTGTCCCTCAAGGGTCCATGTTGGGCCCTATACTTTGCTCTATATTTCTTAACAACCTACCATCTGTCTGTACATAAACCTCAATACATGTGTATGCAGATGACACAGTCCCCCACACCTCCGGACAGTCCCCCACTGATGTTGCAAACAGACTTCAGCAGGACTTCAATAATGTTCAGCACTGGTTTTGCTCTCATCAACTTTTTCTAAATGCCAAGAAGACAGTCTCCATGACCTTCGGCACTAGGCAGAGAATCTCTAGGCTCCACTCACTGCCCTCCTTCCATACCCTTGATGGGACAGTCCTTGAGGACACCTCCTCATTCAGATATCTAGGTGTTTAGCTTGACCAACATCTCACCTTCTCTGGTCATGTGGACGCCATCCTGAAAAAACTGCTCCCCAAGCTCGGCGCTCTATACAGGAACCGGAACTGCCTCCTTTCCCGGCTATGCGCGAACTTGTCCAGAAGAGGTCCTTCCTATTTTCGACTACTGTGATGTAGTCTACAGTGCCACTCCCAAGACCTCCTTAGCCAGATTGGATACCCTCTTTAACTCCTTCTGTTGCTTCGCTCTGGACTCTCCTCCTTTCACCCATCACTGTCAGCTCTACCAC
Source organism: Neoceratodus forsteri (assembly GCA_016271365.2). NCBI lineage: Eukaryota > Metazoa > Chordata > Ceratodontiformes > Ceratodontidae > Neoceratodus > Neoceratodus forsteri. The sequence goes on from CM028132.1 coordinate 608,502,529, forward strand.
TCCGTGACATTTCCCTCATTAGGAAATAGAAGCTGCTATCACTGTGCTAAATTTGTCTCTAAATTCTTGTTTGGATCGCTCCTGTCCTATCTCACTTCCTCTCTATCAGTCCTCCCTCCCTCTGCCCACTCACTTAGATCTTACGAGTCCCGTTCCTTGGTTGTCCCTCACTGGTCTACCACTGTAGGCCAGGCTGCTTTCTCATATCACTTCCCAGAACTGTGGAATTCACTTCCTCACCAGATTTGCCACCCCTGCCCCATATCTATAACTTCAGCCCTACGTAATTTCCTCTCTGTGAACTGTACCTGCAGTTAACATACCTGGTATTCCTGACCTGCTCTCAACCTCTATTGATATATTATTTTTTATCATGACATTATTTGTCACCATCTCTGCAGACCTGGCAGGGGCTACGACCCCCCCTCAGAGGGGTACGTCCTATGGCACATCGGGGTCATCATGGGTCCTGCCGGATCCCGGTATTTTTCTCTGTTTTTTCCGTCCTGCGCAATGGGCACAGCAGTTGTCTCCACCTCCGCAGAGGCAGCCAAGCACCCTGGGTGCAGGCCGAACCCCTCTTGTTGTGCTGATGCACGCAGCACGAACCCCCTTCCCGAGGAAGGAGAGCAGTCCTACAGACACTCAATCCTTACCTCCTCCGGTCGACCACCAAATGACCCAAGTCCATTCCCGAACCCGGGTTGCTGGCATGGCTTGAGGTGTGGCATCCAGTGCCTCAACCCTTAGTGCTACCAGGCCGGCCAACCTCTATCGATACATTAAGTAACTTCTGAATTATAGCTCCCTTCCAGCCCCACTACTTTCTTTCCCTCCAGAGATCCCTACCTGGCCATTCCTTCGGGTTATCTATAACTACCAATATAACTATGACTTTAGATTCCTATCAATCTACAACTATCAATATATCTATAACCTTGATTCCTATTTATCTGCTCCCCTCCCAGCCTCACAACCTTTCCACCTCTGCTGTTACTCCCTATCCTCCCCTTCCTTTCTGGCTAAATGGTGCCATCATCATAAATTTAAGGTGTTGTCCTAATGTTGTGCACTTGACCTGTCCATTGTGACCTCTGTAAACAATTGTACTCATATGCTGCACTTAATATGTTCTTTCTGTTATTTGCTTTTCATTGCTGCCAATATTGTTGTAATAATGTTTGCTGTTGTATGCATGTATGTATTTCCACTGCCCTTTCCCCCAGGATGCACTGTGAGACAAGCAACTTGTTGTTCAGTGTGCCTTTCGTGGTGAAACGTTTCAATAAATAAATAAATAAAGTGCCAGTTTTAGAACAGTGATATAGTTCATGTCCCTCTTGACCACAGAGTTCTACAGCAAAACAAGGCAACCACAGACACAATAGAAACATGGACAATGCCAGTAGAAAAAAAGACCATTGGCCCATTCAGCCTGCCCTGTATTACCTTATCATACCTGAGACCTATTGTCTAGATGAGGTTTGTGCCCTCACCCTCCCCTTGCCCCCTGCCTTTCTGCCGCCTCCCTGAGTACCTATTAAGCCCTCAGTTCTGTCCCAACCTTGCTTGAGCCCATTCCATAGGGCTTGTGAGGTATTGTGGATCTCTTTTTCCATCAGATTTTTAAAAGTTGCATTTTGCTTATCAGCTTTTTTAATGAATACCTCTATTTTGTCACCAGATAAGGAAGTGCCTTCACAGAGGAAATCATTGGTCTTATTTTGCATATCCTATGACAATCCGGTTTGTTCTAAGCCATGCAAATCTGGCAGTCTCTGCATTTGCTAGAACCCTAGATACAGCGTCATTCACATCAGCGACTGTTTGAAATTGGTATTTAACAGTTTTCAAACCAGACTTAAACTATATGTGTTAGGTGAAGCTTCTCTTTGGAAGGCAAGCTCTTGCATAGCTGAAGGAATGTATTCCACAGGGCCTGCTGGTAATGTGCAGAATAATTCAAGTAGGTTGCCTGCCTCAATAACAAGGTGGAGGTAGAATATGCCATTTTTGCTATTAGATAAATCCTTTGGAATCTGTATCAGGAGGTGCTCCTGTGAAATTAGCCTTTGCTCCCTCACAACCAGCTGTTGCTGTCTGAATAACTCCCTCAGGGACAGGGTGAGTAAAAAATAACCTTGGAGACTTCCCTGGGTACCACCTCTTTTCCCAGTGTTCTTGTGTATAGCCTTAGAGGTTAAAGGCATGGCAAGAATGTTTTTAGTGGCATTCTTAAAAGCTGTTTGAATAGCTGACTGAGGCAAACACAGTCAATGTATATTATCTTACATTAACCTTCACAGGTCGGACTCTTTGTTGGACATTTCAAGTGAGTAGGTTGGGAGTTTTTATGGAGTTTTTTATGGACCTTATAAGCATCAAATTCTTTACATCAGTAACAGCTGTTATTCTACAATTTACAGTTTTAGTAGCATTTTCAATAGTTTTATGTTAATTCTGGGTTTTGGAATACTTGAATGGGGTTCTGGAGGGAGAGACTAAGAGAGGCAAATAAATATTTATGGGTTAACATCATTCATAATTTTTTGCACCTCCCCCTGCACCTTGGCCAGCCTCTCCTTCGGGCAGCGTGGGACCTACTGCCACCCCCAGGGTAACCCAACTTATTCTTTCATTGGGTGGGTCCTCTCCTTCCAGAGATAATGTGCCTTACTGGCTTCCTTTGTTGGCCCTGGGTGCTGTTGGGGTTGGTCCTGGCTGTCCAGGGGCTTTGTGGCAGCGAGGGTCCAGCAGCTGTCATCCAGTTGGTTGGAGTGCTGTTTTTCCTGTTTTTTGTGCCCCGCCCATCAAGTTCTCAGCCTTGCATGTGTCGGCATCCTCAGGCAGGGGCATGCGGGGGGCCTGTTGAGGCATCACATCCCCCAAGCATGCACCCAATCTGCCCAGAGGTGCCCAGACAGTTCTCACCCTCCCGGGAGGGAAGCATCCAATGGACACTTGTGCATCCCCTCCCTGCCGGTCTCTACTCCTGGTACCCGGGCTTGGGTGCAAACCCGGGTCACCAGCTTGCCGAGCGAACCCCTTCGCTCAGTGCCATGGAACCGGCCTATTATTCATATTTAACTAAACCAACTAAATGTCATAGATACAGCTGCAGACCCTATTGGAATTGCTATTTGAAAATGGGTCTTCTCTTTTGTGGAAATTTCTGGCTTATGTATACACTATGTTGGATAGCATTTAGTCGATAGCCTCCAATGTAGTAACAAAGTGATATGGTCAGACATCCTTTGATTAGTATGAAGTGAGGTAACTACTGATGATTGAATGTATTCACTGTGGATGCAGTTTAGACATTGTATATTTTACAAGCTAATAAAAACAAAATTAGGAAAGAAATATAATCCTCAGGCTTAGGGACACCAGAAGACTGGAACACCTCACAGCTACATTGAATTTACGAAAGGAGGAATTCCAATTTAGGTAGTCTGAGACAAATGACCTGCTGGAAGATCTATATCTACCATCGAATGATAATGTCTAACTAAATGAACTTATGCTTCAGCATGTAATGAACTGATACGTAATGAACTATTTGAACATCATACTATGTATTTTATTGTGACTGTTGGTTTTATTGTACTGTTTGTTACTGTGAAAAAAACAATAAAAAGAAATGCAAAAAAGAAATAAAATCCTCATGTACTGTATGGCATGAACACTTTTTGTTGAGGTCAGACCCAGTATTCTCATAAATTCTACTTCTTCTATATTCTTTTGTGAATTGGTGGCAAGTACATTTAGCATATAGAAACACAGAAACATAGAGGTTGACGGCAGATAAGGACTGCAAGGCCCATCCAGTCTGCCCATTTCTTTTTCTACCTTATAAATGTGCCATCGGCCTTTGCTCTGTCAGTGGCCTATCTATTCATACTCATCTGTATTGCTCCCTTATGCCTACCCCATGCCTGTTTGAAGCCCTGCACTGTATTTATAGCCACCACTTCCTGAGGTAGGCCGTTCCATGCATCCACCACTCTTTCTGTGAAAAATAATTTCCTCACATTCCCCCTTAATCGGCCTCTCTCTAATCTCATGCTGTGTCCTCTTGTCCTGCTATTTTCTTATATTTAAATATGTTAGACTCTTTCACCTTGTTACTGCCCTTAAGGTGTTTGAATGTTTTGATCATGTCACCTCTCTCCCTCCTTTGCTCAAGGGTATACATATTGAGCTCCGTTAATCTGTCCTCATATGTCTTCTGATGCAGTCCTTGCACCATTTTGGTTGCCCTTCTCTGGACTGCCTCAATTTGGTTAATGTCCTTGTGAAGGTATGGCCTCCAGTACTGCACGCAGTAGTCCAGATGGGGCCTAACCAATGTCTTGTAAAGAGGGATTATTACCTCCCTCTTACGACTTGTGATACCCCTACTAATACACCCTAACATCCCCCTAGCCTTACCTACTACTTTAGAGGACTACTTTGATGATTTCAGGTCATCGGTGATGATGATGCCCAAGTCTCTTTCTTCCTTTGTGACTGCCAGCAACTCCCCTCCCAGCCTGTAGGTGGCTTCAGGGTTTCTTTTCCCTATGTGTATGATCTTGCACTTCTTTGCATTAAATCCCAGTTGCCACTCTTCTGACCATTTTGCTAGTTTATCCAGATCTCTTCTCATTCTGCCCACCCCATCTGGATCATCTACTCTGTTGCAGATCTTGGTGTCATCTGCAAACAGACAAGCCTTACCCTCTAGTCCATCTGCAATGTCACTAATGAAGATATTGAAGAGGACTGGCCCCAGGACTGATCCCTGAGATACCCCACTTGTGACTTGTATCTCTTCTGACTGTATTCCATTTACCACCACTCTCTGTTTTCTGCCCGTCAACCAGTTTGCCACCCAGTTGACCAACTTCTGACCCACCCCAAGCCTACCCGGCTTATTTATCAATCTTCTATGTGGAACAGTGTCGAAAGCTTTGCTGAAGTCAAGGTAGGTGACATCAACTGCTCCCCCTTGGTCCACCACTCTGGCTACCCAGTCAAAGAAATCTGTGAGATTAGTTTGACAGGACCTTCCTTTTGTAAACCCATGCTGTCTTGGATCCTGTGCCCCTATGGATTCCAGGTGTTGCACTACCCTTTCCTTAAGGAGTGCCTCCATAATCTTGCCCACTACTGAGGTAAGACTGACTGGTCTGTAGTTCCCTGCCTCCTCCCTGCTACCACACTTGTGAAGCGGGATCACATGAGCCCTTCTCCAGTCTTCTGGGACCTCTCCTGTGCTCAGAGACTCACTAAACAGTTCTGCTAATGGTTCTGCTAGTTCCACCCTTAGCTCCTTAAGTACCCTGGGATGTATGCCATCAGGTCCCATTGCCTTGTCCACCCTGAGCTTAGCGAGCTCTTGTAGGACCCTTTTTTTGTGTGAAGGGAGTAGTGCTCATCTCCCTCCCCCCTGTGTCCATGGTGCTGAGCTGTGGGCCCTGCCCTACCTTCTTTTCAGTAAATACTGAGCAAAAGTATCTATTTAGGATAGATGCTTTTACAGGGTCCTTTTCCTCACATGCCCCCTTTTCTCCTTTGAGCTTAGCAATCCTTCTCGGACTTTCTCCTTTCACTAATGTATCTATAGAAAGTCTTGTCACCTTCTTTTACTGTTCGTGCTAGTGTTTCCTCAGTTTGGGACTTTGCCTGTCTTACTGCCTTCCCTGCTTCCCTTAGGGCAGTTTGGTATGCCTCCCTATCTTCATCCGCTGTGTTCCCTTATATTTCCTGAAGGCCAGCCTTTTGGCTCTGACTTTTCTGCTATTGTATTTGAGAACCAAAGTGGTTTCCTTCTTCTTTGCACTTCCTTTTCTGTCTAACACAATGGGATGTTGCTTCAAGTATTGCATCCTTAATACTTGCCCACTTTGCCTGTACCCCCTCACCTGTGTTTCTTTTTGCCAGGGCTAGCTTAACTCTATTGGCCATCTTATCAAAGTCAGCTCCTCTGAAGTCCCATATTTTTGCCTTGGAATGGGATGATTTAGATGTAGTGGCTAAATTGAACCATACCACATGATGGTCACTGGCCCCAGGTGACCTTCTACCTGGAGATCTGTGATCCCTTCCCTGTTAGTCAGTACTAGATCTAGGATAGCCCTGTCTCTTGTGAGTTGCTGTACCAGTTGTTTGAGGCCCTCCCCCTGCAGGGAATCCACCATGTGTCTAGTTCAGGCAGATGTTCCTGCTGGTATTGATCAATCTGTATCCGGCATGTTGAAGTCTCCCATTATCAGAACCTCCCTTTTAGCTGTCATGTTTTGTATATCTTCTAACAGTAATGTGTCTATGTCCTCCCCCTGGTCTGGGGCCGTAGACAACCCCAGTTCTTATGGCTGTCCCATTTCCTGTTTCCAGGGTGACCCACAGTTCTTCTGTCTCCTTATGTGTATTCTGAATTTCTGTAGCTTTGATATTTCCATTGACATACAGGGCCACTCCACCCCACCCCCCTTTTTGCACCTCGGTCTCTTCTGAACAGTACATAGCCAGGTACTGAAGTCTCCCAAGTGTGGTTACTGGTAAACCATGTTTCACTAATTGCTACTATGTCCAGTTTAGCCTCTGACATTATTGCCTGCAGGTCTTGAATCTTATTTCCCAGGCTGTGAGCATTTGTGTACATGATTTTCCATTGGCCAGATTTCGGTGCGTTAGTTGTTGGGTGAGGTTTGGCATTTTTCCTGTGCGTTGCATGGGGAAACAGACCTTTTTTCTTACCTGGTGATGCAAATGAACTGCAAACATGCTGAATCCCTGTTTGACCACTAGCTGAGGTGGGAGGGGTGTTCTTCCCATTCGACGTATGGGGTGCTGCACCCCTCTCCTCATTTACTAGTTTAAATATTCTGCAAAGATGTCAAACTTCTGCCCCAATGCACTGACTTGCTCCTTAGTCAAATGCAGTCCATCAAATTTAAAGAACTTTTTTCTCCCAGAACTGTTGCCAGTTCCTTACAAATCTCTATCCTTTTTCCTGGCACCAGCCCTTGAGCCACATGTTTAGCTCCCCTATCTCCCCTTCTCTGACCTTCCGTCCATCTGCCTCCCTCTCCCAGACTGGCAGGATCTCAGAGAAGGAGAAGTCGGACGAAATGGATGATATTTTGTCACCCAGCCTGGTCAGGTTGTTCCTTGGTCTCCACAACTGACCGGCTGGTGAGATCATTAGTCTCTATGTGTACCAGGACGTCAATGTTTTCTCCTGCTTTGTCAACAATTTTAGCAATGCGGTCAGTGTCTCTCCACGCTAATGTACCTGGGAGACATCTGACCATTACCCCTGGCTGGAGATGGGTATCAACTCCCTGAATCATGGAGTCTCCTATGATCTAAAGTTTTTTGGATTTCCTTTTTGCTTTTTTTGTTTTGGTTCCTGATTTGGGTGAGTTTTATTGTGGTAGCTCCTGTGCTGCAGTGTCCTGCTGTGCAGTGTCCTCTGCCCCTTTGTTTGATTTCGGAGATAGAGGCAGATACCTGTTTGTAGTGTTTATATGGTTTTTGGAGGTAATATGTTGGAGAGCACAGAGTGATGGGGCACCCGATTTGCCCCTCCTAACCACCTGCCAACCTCCTGGACCAACTACCCTCTGCGGTCGAGGTTCTTCTGTTGGATGTTGGGGAAACGGCGGGTGGTTCTTATAATGTATTTCCTCTTGAATATGAAATTTGAGTGTGCAATCTCTGCCCATGCTGCCTGAAGCTGAGCCCTAAGGTCTCCAATGGCCCAGCATGTAGGACAGTGTCCTAAATCCTGTAAGACTGTCCTTCTGAAAAGTGTTCCGCAGTACCTGCAGTTAATGATATCCATTCCAGATAAGTTGCTGGATTTATAACCTGGTCAGAGTAATTAGAAGGAAAAAAATGCAAGTAATGGTTTGATTGTGTTTTGTTTTTGTTTAACTTGTTATAACAAGTTAAATTACTAGTGCCCCTGTAAATGAGCTCACCTTGTGGATGCCCCACTGATCCGCCCCTTTCCTGCTTTGCCACAGGAAATGTCACAACTGTGGTACCCTATAAAAGGAGTTTAGTGTGGGTTGGTTGGCTGGGCCCTTCCCCTGCTGAAAAAGAAGAACCACAGATGAAAGAACAAGGAGGTAAGAGCAGAAACAATCAGTCAACAACAAATGCAGTAACCCTGAAAGCTTATCCTAATGTTAGATAAAACTGTAAAACCTACAAAGCACCACCTGTAATAATTTCAGAGAAGATATACCCTGTAAGAAACACTTTGCTACAGAGAAAAATAAAGCAGTAACAGAAGATATACAGTACCTTGCAAAAGACAATTTGAATCAGAAAATTGCAGCAGTAATCTGTTAGCACACACCTGTAGGCACACCTTGTAATAATGCAGAAGAGGGTATACCACCAACAACAATCTGAATCAGAGAAAAATAAAGCAATGAAATGTTAGCAACAAACAGCAGCAATCCCTGTGAGTACAAAATAAAAATAACACACAGTAAATCTGCTTAGCCAAAAGAAGTCTTAATCCATTTCCCTTGCTCTGGTAAGGTTCTCTGCTCTGTCCTTTCAAGCAATCTTAGCAGGAAAGAGCTCAGGTGAAGCTAGGTGCCTTGGCCAGCAAACCAAGTCTTTTAAAAAAAACGCAAGATTGGGTGAATGGTCCTCATTCACCCTGGGTGGGGAACCAAACTCCTCCTCAGCAGTATTGTCTGGAGAAATCAGTTCCCCCTTCTCTTCCTCCTTATACCTCATCCTGAAAGAGAATGGGGGGGGGGGGCAGGTTTTTCGTAGATTTGAAAACTGGCCACATTTGCTTACTACCTTTCAAGACAGGCATATTTTTCTTGCGCGCTGGTTCCTCTATTTGCTTTTCAGGCAGAGGGACCTCAATGTGCTTTTCCTTTAGCTTTTTTTTGTCAGCTGTAGTATTTGGTTGGTGATCAAAAAGCCTTTTTATTCTGTTTATGTCTGCCATCAGAGCCATCTCATTGCTGTTGCTTTCAATGAATTCTTCTTGTCCTGCACCTCCTTTTTTCTGTGAGTCCTGTGCTCCATTCTGGAAGACAGTTTTGCAGTCTGTTTAGTTGCTTTGGGTGCCGGAGACCACTGCAGAGAATAAGAGCTATCTGAAGCGTAGTTTACTTGCAGTGGTACTTGTCTCCATACTTTTATACACAGGGGCCCAGATATTCAAAAGGGTTGCGCCATGCGCAACAGGGATGCGCCAGCGCAAGTCTGAAAATGCACCATTGTGCGATATTCAGCGGGAGGCAGATGTGCCCCCCAAATCACAATGCACAAGAGCGCAATGGTAATGAATGCATGCGCAACTGAAGGGGGAGGAACCATGAATAAATGGCACAGTGTGATATTCAACAACATGCGCCATGCGCAATAGGGGAGCAAACGGAAGTTGCGTGACAGTGGAAATTATTCAAAAAAAAAAGGAACAAGAGAGAGGCGCAAGAACTCTACAGGAAAGCCACATGTGGGAGAACTGCAAGCAGGCACACAGTAACTGTGAGCAGGACAGGGCAGGAGCAGGACAGAGCACCTGGAACCACCAGGAACAGGGAAAGAATGGGGAGCCTGTGCCACTGTGCAGGACAAAAGGGGAAGTGCCACACAGGACTGAGGGCATGGACAGTAGGCAGTACATCCAATACTGGGAGGTGTTCCCGGTGCAGGGAAAATAGCAGTAAGGACAGTGGTGGGAATGGTAAAATGGCTGCCAGGGGGGTAACCCAAGCCAGGGACATGGCCAGTGCCACCATTCAGATGGAGGCAGTAATGAGGGGTGTGAGAAGGCAGGCAGCAGGGGGGCACGGCTGTGGAAGGGCCCGTCGGTGGTATGCCCCCAGCAAGCAGTACCGAGCCCACACCAGCTTCGAGCTGTACACTGACACTGAGATCGTGGGCTGATACCTCCTGAACCGGGTGATCCTGAGGCGGCTCTGTGAGCTGTGCAGTGATGTGATGCAGGCACCCACACGACGGAGCCATGCTCTGTCAGTGGAGACCAAAGTGACAGCTGTCATGTGCCTGCTCACCACGGGTACCTTCCAGAGACCAACAGGGGAAACGACAGGCATAACCCAGTTGGCCGCCACGTCATGCCTACTCACCCAATTCCTCAGCGCACTGCTGCCACATGCTGTGGAGTACATTCATTTCCCCAGCACACCAGCGGAGCGCACAGCAAACATACAGGAGTTCCACAGGGTAGCACGTATGCCTGGCATGCTTGGGGCCATAGACTGCACCCATGTGGCCATCCGCACGCCACCTGGCCTCGAAGGGGCCACATACATAAATTGGAAGGGGTATGCAAGCATCAACTGCCAGGTGGTGTGCGATGCCTGGGGGTGCATAACCAATGTCTGTGCCACGCGCCTTGGGGGAGCACATGATGCCTTCATCTGGCACCAGTCTGCACTGTGCCACAGGTTCGAGAATGGGGACATCCCCACTGGCCACCTAGTGGGTGAGTATGCAAATCACGCAGGATGACATGGATCTTGGGAGGGGCATAGTCAGAGGTGACATGGTTACTGGCCTAGATGGCCCATGGCAGGGCGACGCTGATCACCAAACTAATGTCCACCCTCTACACACAGGTGACAGTGGATACCCACTCTGTCCCTGGCTGCTCACACAATACCGGCGGCCCGCGACCCCATCACAGCAATGCTACAATGAGGCACATGCCACCACACGCAATGTCATTGAGCGGGTGTTCGGGATGCTGAAGGCACGTTTCCGTTGCCTGGACACATCTGGCAGTGCCCTACAGTATAGCCCCTCAAAGGTCTGCGGGCTATTCCTGGTCTGTTGCATCCTGCACAACATGGCCAACGACTGTGGGATAGCTGTATAGGTCGAAGAGGGGGACAGCGATGGGGACGATGAGGACGCTGGTGAAGATGGTGATGGGCAGCCCCCCCCTTGGTCAAAGGGACCCCCGACTGATCCGGATGGAGCAGCTGCACCGGGACACTATCACAGAGGAGCACTTCAACCAACCCAGGTAAGTCACGAGGCCATGTGCAACCACCAGTGGCAAGAGCACAACCCACAAACACGCATGGACAAACCCCAGGGGTGCATGTCGTAAAGGGAATTGGCTGAGCATGGAACCGCACGCACCGTCAGGGATGGGCAAGGTCTAACGTGGCACGCGGTCACACACACACACACTCACATACACCCCCCCCACAAGACATGCACAAAGGGTAGGAGGTACACCGACCCCAACCGCCACCCCTAGCCACACACACGTCCACAGACCACCACGTCCAGTGCCTGTCATTGCGCGTGTGTCAGACACTGGGCACCATTGCACAGTGGTGGACAGCACAATGCAGGCATCATCATGCACACGCCACAGCGGACAGCAGCTGGGAGGGTGTGCAGATGGAATGTGTGTGTGTGTGTGTGTGTGTGTGTGTGTGTGTGTGTGTGCAGGGCCAGGTACCCCACCTGTGCATTGCATGTTGAACAACACACTGCACACAGGGCAGCGTCCGACAGTAGCCTTGGTGGGAGACAGGTCAGTCATGCGCCACAGTGTCACAGCCACCACGGATGCGTGGGTGTCCCCGCCGAGACCCACCAGCAGTGACGGGCTGACCAATGGCCTCATGGGGTGGCACCGACGGTCCCCCACGGGTTTCGCTGCGTGAACGTGACCGTGCTCGCGCAGGGGTCTGCAGCACACTGAACATGCCTGCACCAGGCATGCTCGGGATGCCCACAGCTGAACCCGGTGTCAACAAGGAGGATGTCGCATGACACTGGGAACAGGGGGTGGATATTGCACTGCGCAGTGTCTGCGATGCATGGGCAAATAACTGTGTGCCCATTGTGGCCATGACAGCTGTGAACGCCTGTGTCTGCCTGTCAATGGCGGCGGTCACATCCTCCTGCAGCCGGTCCATCCCTGCCAGGAGCAGACCGGTGTCCCTGCTGCGTCGCTCCTCTGCCTGCATACGGCGCCGCTCCTCTGCCTGGCATAGGGCCGCACTGAGTGCATCCACCGCTGTCACAAGCCGCAACTGCTGATCGACCGAATCTTGGAGTATGCGGGTGTGCTCATCTAAGAGGTCATCCACCTGATCGGCATGCTGTCCCTCACGGTGTTCGTGGCCCTGATGGGAAGCACCACTTGAGGGTGGGCGCTGCACACCAGGGTCATGCCTGGGCATGTCCACAGGTGGTGCACTGATGCCACCCCCCGACACTGTACCCCCATGGCCATTGGCCAGCTGCTGACACTGCCCCTCCGGCTGCCACTCTCCAGGGCTCAACGGTGCTGCTGCAGCAGCTGCAACAGCCCCACTGTCCTGGACACACACCAGTGCTGCCCCACTGGTGCAGACAGGCACAGGCTGGGACTGTGATGTCACATAGGCCTCCACAGCAGCACCACCCACGGCTATGCTCATGCTGTAACCTGCTGTGTGGCCATCCTGCGGCCCACACGTATCACTGTCCATGATGTGAGCTCCATCATCATCAGTGACGGATCTGGCACCAGTCCAAGTCTCAGCATGCTGGCATCCATGAACGCTGGCATGCTGGGACATGGGCAGGGCCTCCTCAGCACCTGCTCCACCAACATCAGTCCGGACAGCCAGGCAGGCCCACTGTTGCCCTGACCCTCGGACACCTGTGGGGGTGGACGGGCCCTCCTCTGTGTCCATGGTATCGCCCTCAGTGGACGAGCCCACCACCGCTGACCCATGTAGACGCTCAGGAGCTGTAAGGGAACACAGTTGCATTAATGTATCTGCTCTACCCTGTGTCATCCCCCCCAGTGACAGATCAGGACCTACCATGCAGTGATGGGCTACCACCCATCTAGAATCCACTACCTGGAACACCCTCGATGGCACAAAGCCACATGCTGCCAGCAACCCGCTCTTCTTGTGGGTTCAGGCGTTGCACGGCCGGCTGTCCCCCACCGGTTGCAGCCCGTGCTGCCCTGATGGCAGCCACCTTATCCTTAATCCTCTGCCTGTCCATGCCCACCTTCTTCTTGCACTCCTGCATGGACCGCTGGTGGCTGCCATGCAGGTTGATGGCAAGCGCCACCTCTCCCCAGGCATTAGCACGGGCCTGTGGTGTTCCCCGCTGTCCCCTGAGCAGCGGCTCCTGGTCAAGGTAGGCCTCAAACAGGGCATCTGTTTCTGCCTTGGTGAAGTTTGGCCTCCTCTTCCTCCCACGTCTCTGTTCCTCTTCCTCCACCTCATGATCGCTCATTATTGATCCTGTGGGAATGACAGGTGTTACCTGTGACTGTGCAGTCCCATGCATGTCCCACACACCACAGTCCACACTCCCAAACAGCATGCAACTCACCACAATAGACTGCAATACCAGGCTATGGCCTCTGCAGCCCAATGTCACATTTATATAGCGCAAGGCATGCAAATGAGGCGAGGCTCAATTTTAAGTGGATGCTAATGCAGTATCTGCGCCATTGAATAGCTGATTAGCTGATTTGCATAAGCCGGCTGAATATCGCGCTGTTGCACCTTGCGCAATTGTATTAAACGTGCTCAGGCAAGGGCGCAGTTCTGTGACATGCGCAGTGGACACTGAACAGCGCATGCCCGGGGTGCTGACGCTGATGCCTGCTGCGCTGCTGATGTGCTGTGCGCGGGAGGCAATGCAAGGCACAGCCACCATTGTGCCAGTGGCGCTACTGCACTGTTCACATGTATGGCCCTCTGGCACTGGGGTGCCGTAGGTGCAGTGGGGCCACAGCGTGGTAGGCTGCTATAGGAAGTGCCACACAGGCACCCTACCGTGCTACACACGGTGAGTACTAATCGCACTGTGGCAGTCTGTGCGCGAGAGACCCCTGACCCTGTGCCGACCTTTGCCCCTAGGCACCATGCGTCCGCATGGGTGCACCTCTATCGCGCTGTTTGGTGACAGCGCGATGAGGAATGGCAGCACTGAACTGTGCAGCATCCGCACGTGGTGGATGTGTGCTCCAGAGCGCCATTTTGATACTGAAAGATTGCAGGATGGCACGGAGACGGGCACAGATATGGAGCCAGGTCGAACTGGCCAATCTAGTGCACTTGGTGGAGCCCCATGCTGCTGCTCTATTTGGGGAGGCACCCCTGGACAGGGCCAGGAGTGCCATGTGGGAGGAGGTGGCGGTGGCCCTGGAGGAGGCCACGGGCATGGAGCGCATGGCGGAGCAGTGCAGGCACTGCTATGGGGACCTGCAGCGTCGGGACCCGGACAGGCTTGCCCGCCTGTGGGCACGCGCCAGGAGGGGTGCGGTGCCATGGCCAGGTAGGTGCCCCACCCATACAGTGATAACGTCCATATGGGTATCACGGTGGCATGTGTCCAGCACATGGGGGGCCGTCCAGTGTGGGCCGTGGTGGTGGTATAGGGGTGGGGGCAGATGGTTATGGCTGTGTGGGATTGCACACACACAGGGGTGGGGGGGGGACTTTGCTACCAGAATGTACTGATGTTCCTCTCTCCATGTTTGCACCCTAGGCCCTGAGAAGCGCCAGCGTGCCAGGGAGGGGAGGCTGCGCCGTGAGCCACAGCATGCGATAAGGGTGGCCGGACCAGACTGGTGCAGGGACCAGCCTGATGATGGTGAGTGTCTTACATTCATGATTATTTTTGCATGCTGTGTAACAGGGCGGGTAGCGGGGCATGGCCACCATCCATTGACACCACTGCCATGCACGCAACTTGGTACAGTCAGCACTGTCCAGTGGCACTGCATGTCTGGGAGTGCGTCAATGGTGGACCATGTGTGCAAAGGGTACATGGCTGTGCCACTGCCTTCGCACCGCATAGCCACATCACTGTACAGCCATGGTGATGCTGTGCGGGACTTGGTCGGTGTGTGTGTGCAGCGGTCCGCATGGCTGTGTGCTCCTGGGTGGGCAGGTCTTGTGGACACGATCGCTGTGGGTGGTCACACACCATCACAGAGGCATGTCCCATGGCCGTATGCCGTGCACAGTGGGTGGGCTGCAGGGGGCTGTGCATTCACACCTATTGACTCTGCTCCCTTGTCCTAGGTGGACAGCGGTTGCAGGCGATGCAAGAGACGCTGTGGGAGATACTGCAGGTTGCCAGGGCCTCCCTGGAGATCCTGGAGAGACTAGACCATCTGGGAGTCCGACGGCGGCATGGCGGGAGGTGCAGCCAGAGCGAGGAGTGGGGCTCACGCTGAGCATTCTACACCCCATGATTTCCCCTACCCCCCTGGACCCACCCTCACACCACTCCTTCCCTCTACCATTTGTTCACCCCTGCCCCTTACCCACCCCCACCTTGTTTGTGGCCTTCCCCCCAACCTTTTGTAAATAGCTGTATATAGTTTTGTTTGATCTTTTACAATACATTTGTTTTGTTATGCCTACTGTGGTGGTCTCTGATTTGCAGCGGGCTATAGGTGCTCAGCTGCAGTGGTGTGCATGGCGTCAGGGGTGGTGCAGTCATGTGCGTGTGTGTGAGTCCGTGGGGAAGTGACTATGGTGTGGGAGTAGCTATCAGTCACTGTCTGTGGTTTGTGTGTTGTTCCCTGTGCACTGGATGACTGTGTGCAGTGGTCCACGGTGCATGCTCTGTGTCCATGGTGCACCTGTCAGACCGTCCATGGCCTGTGCAGCTGACACCCTTGCATGTCTGTGACCTGCACGGTCTGCTGGCATAGTCAGTGGTGGCTGTCCATCCTGGACAGCCACTGTACCAGCACAATGCCGGTCTCCCGTCACTGGTGTGGTGCATGTCTGCCTCAGGTGACACTGTGGCCTCTGCTGTTGTTGTCCCACCTCCATGCTGTTGCTTGTGTGTGTCGAGGGATGTGCACCACTGTCTGTCACTTGTGCTCTGGGTGCATGCTGGTGGCGACAGCTCCATGGTGCCTGCACAGGGTGGCTGGCACTCCTGTGCCATGGAGGGGTGCTGACCGTGTGTACACGGTTTCCGTGTCCACACACTGGGGGCTTGGTTGCCCCGCTACTGTGTCCCTGTGTTGGTGTGCCCTTGGGTATGGGTGGGTGTTTGTCCATGCACTGTGTTGCATCCTGTGTGGTACATGCTTCCATGCACCACTGTGGGTGTCTGCGCTGGCTGTTGTGGCCAGTGCTGGGTCAGGGTATGTCCTTGGTAGGGTGTGCAGGGTGATGTGCCACTGGTGGTGGGGTCTGGGGCATGCCTTGTCACGTGTGGGGTACCTTGTGTGCTGACGCATGGTCGGTCTCTCAGCTGTACCTCGGGGGGACGTGCATGGTGGCACTGTGTATGCAGTCATTGCATCGCTGTCTGCTGCCACCCGGTGATGGGTGCTCGTGGTGGGGCTGCCTTGCATGGTTCTGTGGTGCACAGGGTTGCATTGTCACAGTGGGGGTGGTGGCATGCATGGGGTGTCCTGCACTGGTGGACGCTGCTCCTGGGCAGGGTGTCTGGGGATCACGGTGCAGGGTGTGCTCTGCATTGGTGGGATGGTGTGGCATGGGGTGGTCGGCCCTCCTTGTGTGCTGGTCACAGCTTGCCAGGGGGTGTGCTGGGGCACCATGCCCTGGCTGTGGGTTTGTTGCTGGTATCCATGGGCTGGTGGTTATTCCAGCTCTCCACCGGTTGTGCAGTGCATGGGGTGTGGGGGGGCGATGTCTGTTCTGCTGTGTGCTCCTCTGCCCATCTATGGCATAGGTGGTGGGCCCCTGCATCCTGTCCCTGCACATCCCTGGTTGTACTCTTGCACTGCTGCCCTGCTCCACTGAGCATCCCTGGTTGCGCTATGGCGCATCTGTACTGCTCCACTGAGCATCTCTGGTTGCGCTATGGAGCATCTGAACTGCGCCACTGCACATCCCTGGTTGCGCTATGGTGCTGGTGGCACAATATTCAGTCGTGAAAGTCGAGGCGACTTTAGACTCCAAGTAGTTTTGAATATCGCTTTCTTGCGCATGGGCGCAGTGGACTTGCGCTTGCTCCTGCTGTTGCACACTTTTTGGGTGCAGTTTGAATACCTGGGCCCGGCTATTTTACAGGACAGCACACTCATGAAACTGTTGTGGAATCTGGTGCAGATAAAGACTGATGTTTAGCTGCCCTTGCTGTAGGCAAAAAACTTTGCAGAGTTCACAGTTTTTAAAACTGGGATCTAGGCCTAAACAATCAAAGTAAAGGTTGTGGCCATCTGCTTTTGCCAACCATCCAATGTTTACACTTAGCCATAGGAACTGGAACAGGACTCCAAAGTAACTGATCTCTTCAGCAGATGAATACATCTGCTGTTGGAATGCCGGGGGGGTATTTTTTTTTATTTTTTTATTGTCTATTTGTGCTCCTCCGGTCAGCCGCCCCCATCCAACTGACCCCCCCAGCCCCATCACCCGGAATAGGCGGTGCTTACCTTGTGCCCAGCCCGGAAGCAGAGCCTGTGGGGAGTCGGTCACCATCCTGCTGCCGCCAGCATTTTCATCCTCCGATTTTCACCCAGGGACCCCAGGAGAGGCGCATGCATGTGGAGTGCACATGCCATTTACAGCAGTTACTTATTACTCCTTACCCCATGGCCTAACGCCCGGCCCCTCTGAGCCCGTGCACCCCAAGCCTCTACTAGGGGCCACCATTGGCGAGGATGCCACCACCTCCCCGAGAGAGAGCCTGCCTGTCGGCAGCTCTATCCAGCTCCACCCCCCCACTGCCGACCTCCGATGACCCGGGCTTGTTCCTGAACCCAGGTCGCCAGCGTGCCGCGAGGTAAGGCATCCAGCACCTCAACCCTCAGCACCACTGGGCCGGCCATGCCAGGGGGAGTATGATAACACAGCAGACTTGAATTTTAACATTCTAAGTCTATCTCTGGGGCAACGCCTCAGGGCTGAGATGCTGAAGTGTGTATTTTTGTTTTTTATTTAAACATTCTGGACAGGATTCACAAAGCTTTGCCCGGGTGCGAACCCAGTTTGTCCAGGGCAAACTGGGCTTTGTAAATAGCTGGTATTCACAAAGTCCAGTTTGTCTCTGCAAACAGGGTTTGCACCCAGGCAATGTTGTGAGGGGGGTCCGCAGTTCAAATGAGGGGGCGGGGACCTGCATATCCCCACAATCTCATTCACAAAGGATTTGCTCCATGCAAGGGACTTGGTGAAAGTCCTTGCATGGAGCAAAGTACTGCTGAAACAAACCTGGTGATAATTCACGATTCCCTAGAGGTTGGCAGTGGTACGATGGCTCCCCCACCCCCCTCCCTGGTCCCCGATCCCCTGAGCTCCCACCTGTTTCTATAAATGTATATTTTCCATAGTGCAGCAGTCCCACCCTGGTCCCTGATTGCATGAAGTCCCACCCGTTAATTACAGTATGTATTTTCCATAGTGTAATGGTCCCACCTTATCCCGATCACCTGATTATTCACCCGGCAGTGGCGGCTCTACACCAGGGCCCGCCAGGGCACATGCCCCGGTAAAAAAATGCTGTGCCCCAGTTGGTGCCCCATATGGTGCAGAACCTCCCTCATTGTAACAATATATCAGTGCCCTGGCTGCCATCTGTTGTGCCCCAGCAGTGCCCTGGTAACCATTTGTGGCTAGAGCCGCTACTGTCACCCGGTAATAACAGAAGTTTTTTTCATAGTGTAGTGGTCCCATCCCTGTCCCCGATTGCATGAAGTCCCATCTGTTCTTACAATAAAATTGTTTCCATAGTGTAGTGACCCTCTCCAATCCCTGATCACCTGATCTCCCACCGGTTTTTAAAATAAAATCATTTCTGTAGTGTAGTGGTCCACCCAATCCCCCACCCACTCAGTTAAGCACATACCACCATAGGTGGCCCGGTGGCACTGAGGGTTGAGGGGTTGGATGCCACACCTCATGTCATGCCGGCAACCTGGGTTTGGGAATGAGCCCGGGTCATCGGGGGTTGGCAGGGGAGGACTAGGATTGAGCATCTGCCGACTGTTCTCCTAGTCCTGGGGTAGGCTGGGGCATGCTCATTGTGTGGTAGTGGCCTCTGGGGATGCCCGGGGGTACTGCCAAGTGTGGTGACAGATGGGGGGGGGCGTGGTGGACGTTGGCATGCAATGTCTGAGGTCATTGCACATCCATGCCCCAGTGGGTGTTAACAGGAGGAAAAACAGGGCTGGGCATAACTGATCAGCTTGATGGCTGCACCCTGAGCTGTCTGGAGGACTTGCATGGAGTCCGGTCAGGGAGGGTCTGGGGCTATCCTGGCTGTGAGTGGCATGGGGGGCCCTCCAGCAGGATGGCATGATGGCCATCCCGGATCCTCCTGGGTGCGGTTTGAGCTACCAGCTCTCCAGGCAGCCAGGGCCAGCGGCTGGGTGCCCCATGCCAGTACACGTGCTACAGCAGGAGTATAAAGCAGCTGTGATTAAAAAAAAAAGCACATACCACCCTGCTTCCCCCTACCCCAGCACGGCTGCTGGTTGGCGAGCAGCACAGCCTTCCTCACACCTTCACGGCTGCTGCCAACTGAACTGTCAATGACAGCATACAGAATACACTACAAGCCCATTGACTGACAGTGTCGGGGATTTGGGGTAGGACCACTACACTTCGGAAAGATTTTATTTTAATAATGAGTGGGTAATCTGGGATTTGGGGTGGGACCCTACACAATGGAACATGATTATATTTATTACTGGGTGGGATACATGAGATCGGGACCAGTGTGGGACCGGTACACTATGGAAACGTCTTTTCTTACCAGGTGGGACTTCATGTGATCAGAGACTGGGGTGGGACCACTACACTATGGAAAATATCTGTGTTTATTACTGGGTGGGATTTCAGACTGGGGTGGGACTGCTGCACTATAGAAATCTATTTTATTTGCCGTCGGGTCCACGGTCAGGGTGGGGGAGGGCACCAATACATTACTGGGGAATACAGCTGCGTGGGGCTTGGGCTAGTGGGGGGGGATCCCACCGCCACACTAATGACATGCAAATGAACCCATAATGGACATGTTAATGGCCACTACACTGCCACACTAATGACATGCAAATGAACCCATAATGGACATGCTAATGGCCACTACACTGCCACACTAATGACATGCAAATGATCCCATAATGGACATGCTAATGGTCACTAGCACCTTGCATACCCAATGATCTCATTTGCATGCCTCTGTTAGTAAACAGTACTTCAGCGCTTGAGCACTACTGGCTGCGGGGCCATTTTTCTGGCAGGCTGTAGGGGCAGCACTATTAGGTATTTCACTGCTTTTTTGGGGTTAGCACTGCCCCCTGTTGGCCCCTATTCACAGTCGGACAGCCCAGCAGGCTATCCGACTGTGAATAGCTCCGTTACACACCAGCACAGCAGGGAAATGCAGCGCAAACTTTTGCACCAACTTTGTGCTCCCTTTGTGAATCCCGGCCCTGGTAACCGGGAAAGGCACGCTGAGCTGATACTCATTTCCAGGTGTGACCCAGGGGAAGGGGTAAAAGGATTATGTTGCACAATAAGTTGTAAATATATAAAATAATACATCCACAACAATATATGCAGGAATACAAAGTATGTGGAGCGTATTACAGGTTAAAAACATATTGTATGTTTATGCATGACGTCACAAATACACTCTCATTGCTAGAATTTGAAAATAAAAGTACACTATTTGTGCCTAAAGGCCTGCTGAATGATTTGTAATATAAAGGAGTTTACCAAAATTGTACAAGTCCTATATTAAAGTTCTCAGTTCCCTAGCTATCCAACTACAGCAAATGGATTGAGTTACACTTCACTTTAAGTGTCGGTTAATTACTGTATAGTTACAGTGTAACTATACTGTAACAGCATTGCAACTGCAATGTAGTTGCATGCAACAAACATGTAACTAATGGGTTGCAGCACCGCAATAACCTGTTCATTGACTCACAAAACCAAGGCAATGTAGTCAGTCCTCACAGGATGTACCGGATTCTGGTTGCAATCCCTGGTTCAGTTCTTGCGATGCTAGCAGATCAGCATGCTTGTGGCTCTGTCTGGAGGTCTGGTCACTAAGCTTTTTAATCTGGATGCAGTGCTTGCTGCGAAGAATCCCTCCCAATCAGTGCTTCCTTAAGGTGACTCCCAAAGCGCTGTGGGACAGTCATTAGGCTGTAGTGACTGACTGGGATGTCTCCTTAGATCGGCTGCAGTAATTCTGCTATTGCAGTCTCCTAATGTCTGATGTTAAAAAAGTCTCTTAGACTACACTGCAACTGAAGAATGGCTTAGCCTCACAGAATCTTGCCCCACAGTAGCTAGATTCAGTTTTCTCATTTGTCTGAGGTTCGGCACTCTCCTCCTTCTCAGCTGTGAAAGCACAAATCTACAGTCGGCGCCACTTTAGACGGACGCGGTTTACTCGGACAATCACTTTCCACGGACATAATCTGTCTGCCCAAACCGAGTTATATAGGCACAATGCAAACTTCTATTGCTTAAATGGATGCTACATGCTGCCTATCACGGACAGAAAAATACCTGAAATACTACTTCCTCACTGGCCTTTCCGGTAATCTGATCAGTTTGTATGCTGATTAGTTTCAAGCTGTGAGCAGTTAGTTTTAAACTGTGAGCAATTAAGCAATTAACGATGCAGTTATAACTGCAGTCATCACCCTAAACAGACATTCTCACCCTTACCCTTACTCATTGTCTGATCATCTTACCATCATGTCTTCCTGCTGTCGACCTGGGATTCCGCTCTCCAGAAAAGTCGAGCTACTACACCAAATTGAAACACTGCCTAAGTACAGTGTGCGTGACATAGCTCAGAGAGTAGGAATCCCGAAGTCTACTGTTTTGGATCTTTTAAAACAGAAAGACCACATTCTTGAGCAGTGGCATTCCAATCAGAATCTTGATAGGAAACAGAAACGGGATCGTAAGAACCAAGAAATTGAAGAAGCACTCTAACTCTGGTTCACGGGGGTTCGAAGCCGTGATGCAATGGTCAGTGGCCTTCTTCTAATTGAGAAGGTGAAGCAGCTAGCGGCGGCTTTGGGAAAGCCAGAATTCAATTCCACAGATGGCTGGCTCCAATGGTGGAAAATCCGCCATAACAGCTGCTTTCACTGTGCCTATGGCGAAAAGCAGAATGTGGACAACCTTGGAGCAATTGGATAAGGGATGTTCTACCTGAATTGCTTCCAGGCTATGGACCATCAGAAATTTATAACGTTGACAAGACCAGCCTGTTTTTTCAGTGTGTGAGGCAGGGTATGATGACCTTCAAAAGCTCACTTCCAATGGGGCAGAAAAAAGCCAAAGAACGTGTCTTTGTAATGGCCTGCTGCAACATGTCAGGCACCAACAAATGCCAATGTTTGGTCATAGGTAAATCTGCACAACCACGGTGTTTCAGGGGGGGTTGCACACTTACCAATCATTTATAAAAACAATAGGACATCCTGGATGACGGGAGAGATTTTCATGGAGTGGGTTAGGGAATGGGACCATATGCTGAGAGGCAGAAAAATTGCACTACTGTTGGATAATTTCACCGGTCATTCCGATGCTCGATGCCTGCGGAATATAAAATTAGTGTTCTTACCCCCTAACACCACTTCCATCATTCGGCTGTTAGACCAGGGGATCATCTATTCGATGCAGAGACACTATGTCCAAGAGATGTACTCAAGGGTGCTGTCTGAAATGGAAAGTGGCGCCGAACTTACTGTGGTTGAGTGTGTCAAGCGAATCATGCTGCTTGATGCCGTAATGTTGTTGAAGGCAGCGTGGGACTCTGTATCAGAGCAGACCATTAAAAACTGCTAGAGAAAAGGAGGTTTTGTGCATGGAGACCCTACTGCCTCTGGTGTGACTGATGAGCCTGTCCCAGTGGCCAGTGAGGATGAAATTGTCCATGCTCCTGAAGGGCTGACTGAATCAGAGTTTGATGCCCCATCAAGACTAAAAGCAAATGACCCAGAACCAGAGGAAGAACAAGATGAAGTGGCTAGGGTTCTGTCAGCAATGCAGCCAGCTCAAACTGTACTGGAGGAAATTTTCACTGATGAAGAAGATGAGGAGAGAGAAAATCCAACTGTGTCGGCAAGTGATGTGAGACATGCATTGAATGTGCTACAGTTAGCAATGTCTCAGCACCAAGATATCTAACCTGACTGGAAGCTACTGCAGCAAACTGAAAAAGTATGGCTGAAGTATGGTACAGCACCAACAAAGCAAACAACAATAACATCCTTTTTCAGTGGATCACAGTAATCAGTAAGCTGTAAACCATGTTTTTTTAAATCACCCACACCATGTCACGGCCCCCCACACCAAGCACTTACTGAGAAGCCTATGAACAATAAAGGCAAACAATGAAGAAACACTAATAAAACTTGAAAGGAAACTCTGAAACACGAAAGAAACACAGAAACACAGAAGTCGGCACTACCAATCAATATAACACCCGCACACATTACAGTACTGCATTTTAGAGACCTCTGAATGATTCCTGAGCAATATGCGGTTCCAAGATTTCTATGTGCTCTTTGTTGATGCGCATGCCGCTCAATGCAGACAGCGGTTTCGGCGGACAAAACGAAGGTGCACAAAACAGTCCGCAGTAAGCGGCATACACTGTATCTCTAAAATGACTCTGCTGGTTAACATAGAAACATAGACTCTGTCAGCAGATACATACTGCTAGGCTCACTCAGTCTGCCCATTTCTCCCTATCTACAGTATCACCATAGACAGTACTTGATCTCCAGCTTTTTTGCCCTCCCCCCATATCTTTTCACTCAGATCCCCTTATGTATATCCACATATTCTTATTTTGTGAACCCCCTCTCTGTTTTTGCACCCACCACCTCAGCTGGTAGGCTATTCCACAGATCCACTACCCTTTCTGTGAAGAAGTACTTCCTCACATCTGTCATGAAACTACCCTCCTCCAGCTTCCCAGCATGTCCCCTTATGTTTATGCATCTTTTTTTTCTGAAAAATACTTCCTTCCTGTGTCTTATTTGCACTTGTGAGTTATTTTTTTTTCTGTTATTTGTTTTTTCACCTGGAGCCCTGGCAGGTGGCTGTGGCACTCCTTGTGGAGGGACTCACTCTCAGGGCCCATGCGCTCCTGCTCCTGCTGACCCCTGGAAATTCCCCTGTAGCTACCCCTCCCCATGGCGGAACCGAGGAGGAGGGTGCTGGCTCCCCCCCCTTCCTGGAGACCCCATCCAGAAACCAGGGGCTACCCTCGGGATGCAGCGGGCCATCACGGAGCCTGCCAGTCTCTTTTTCCACCATTTTCTCCATGCCCCACCGCCTCTACTGATGTAAGGGCATCGGTACATGCCTTCTGATCTGTACTGCCCCCGGCTGTCACCAGAGGGCAGTCAGTGAGCGGGATGACAAACCTTTCCCCTCCCTGAAAGAGGAGAGCAGTCCACTGGATGCTCAATCCTCTTTCGCCCCTGCTGACCCCCAGTGACCCGGGCTCATTCCCAGACCCGGGTCACCAGCGTGGTGCAAGGTGTGGCAACCAGCACCTCAATCCGTCTTTCGGATGAGACGTTAAACCGAGGTCCCATCTGCCTGGATTGGTGGTAGTTCAGGTGGATGTTAAAGATCCCATGGCACTTATCGAAAAGAGTAGGGGAATTTCCCCGGTGTCCTGGCCAAATTTCCCTCATTCACTAAAAAATACCACCAACAGCTTAATCTGGTTCAAGGTCAGTTGGCATTCATCTGTATCCCCTTCCCTCGGGTCGTGCCTGAAAATAGGCAGGATTTGTCTAGTGCACTTACCCGGTCAACAAAAACTAAATAAAAATAAAATAAAATAAATAAATAACCTCCAGTGCCACTGGGCCGGCCAACCTGTGAGTTAAAAGTTTCCATCATCTCCTCCTTCTCTCTTCCAGGGTGTACATTTGGAGTTTCTTCAATCTCTCCTTGTAGGGCTTGTGATGCAGACCTTGCACCATTTTTGTTACTCTCCTCTAGACTGCCTCCACTCTGTCTGTATCTTTCTGGAGATGTGGACTCCAGAACTGTACATGGTATTCTAAGTGAGGTCTTACCAGTGATCTATACAGAGGCAGCACTACTTTTCTCCTTCTGCTGGTGATACCTCTCCCTATGCACCCTAGCATCCCAATGGTCCTCCCGACTGCTTTCTCACATTGTCTGGCCACTTTTAGGTCATCAGAGGTTATTACTCCCAGGTCTGTCTCCTGCTTGGTGGTCATCAATAACACTCCACCCATTTTGTACTCTGCCCCTGGGTTTTTGTGCCCCAAGTGCATTATTTTACACCTTTTTGCATTAAAACCGGCTGCCATACTCTGTCTCTGCTCATCCTTTCCACCCCAGAGTATCCACCCTATTGCAGATTTTGGTGTTATCCTCAAATAGGCAGACCTTGACCTCCAGATCCTCTGCAATGTTACTTATAAAGACAGGAACCAGGGTGGTTGACTTCAAGTGGGCAGATTTTATCATGATGGGGGAAATTCTGGGAAGGCATCTGGAAGGAATTAGGCCTGATATGGATGCAAATCAGAAGTGGAATATTATCAGACTTGGGTTGATTGAGGCTACTGGGTCATGTACCAAGATGCTGAGCAAGAAGAGTAGGGCTAAGAAGCCAACCTGGCTGAACAAGGAGGTCTTGGAAGGGGTAAGGGCTTTTTGGAGGTTCAAGACGTCTGGGAGCGGGGAGGACAGTAAATTGTATGCAAAGAAGTCCAAGGAGGTATCCAGATTGGTCAGGGCAGCCAAGGCTTCCAGGGAGCTGAGGCTGGCACAGGGCATCAGGGAAGGGGAGAAAGACTTTTTCAGATACATAAGGGAAAAAAAGAGCTGCAGGGACCAGATAATGAGGATTAGGAAGGATGGGGAGTGGGTGGAGAAGGGGGCAGAACAGGTAGAAGCACTAAATGAGTACATCTGTTCTGTGTTCATGAAGGAGAAGGGTGGACAGTTAGCTCAGGGGATGAGGAAGGTGAGCAAGGGGAGGAAAGGGTGACAGATGGGGTAATTACGGAAGGCAGGGTGCTGGAGGGTCTGAAGACACTAAGGGTGGATAAGTCGCCAGGTTCGGATGGCATTTACCCCAGGGTGCTGAAAGAACTGGCGGAGGCTTTGGCAGGGCTGCTGGTGGTCCTGTTCGATATCTCCCTGGACACAGGTTTTGTACCACAGGATTGGAGGATGGCTCACGTCGGGCCCCTCCACAAGAGTGACCCAAAGGATGAACCAGGCAATTACAGATCTGTAAGCCTCACATCCATTGTAGGAAAACTTATGGAAACAATCCTGAAAGAGAGGCTGATGACCTTTTTTGGAAGAAAATGGACTCCAGGATGTTCAGCAGCATGGATTCGTTTCTGTAAGATCCTGACAGACCAACCTAACTGAGTACTATGACCGGATAATTGAGGGAACTGGATAAAGGCCATGCAATGAATGTACTGTATTTAGACTTCAGCAAGGCCTTTGATTCAGTGCCTCATGGGCGGCTGGGGGAGGGTAAGTTGCAGTATGTGGGGGCAGGGACAAAGATGGTACACTGGATTGTGAACCGGCTGAAGGGGGAGGCAGCAGCGGGTGGAGGTTGTGGGGGGCACTCTCATCCACAAAGGTGGTGACAAGCAGGGTGCCACAGGGCTCAGTGCTGGGTCCGGTGTTGTTTGGGGTTATTCATATTGGATATCTTACATGGCATTAAGAGCAAGTTCAGTCTGTTCACAGATGATACCAAGATAGGGATGATGGTGGATGACAGGGGCTACAGGAGGACCTGACCAAACTGGTGGAGTGGTCAGAAAAGTGGCAATTGAGCTTCAATGTGAAGAAGTGCAAGGTTATGCACTTCGGAGCAAGAAACCCAGGAAGTAGCTACCAGATGGGAGGGGTTCAGATAGAGGTCACCAAAGAGGAGAAGGACCTGGGGTGATCATAACGGGTAACATGGACAACTCAGCTCAGTGCAGGAAGGCGGCAGCTAAGGCCAACAAGATGCTGGGTTGTACTGTGAGAGGAATCTCATTCAGAAATAGGGATGTGATCCTGCCACTGTACAGGTCACTAGTCAGGCCACATTTGGAGTACCACGTGCAGTCCGGGCGTCCCTTTCTGAAGAAGGATATCAGATTGCTAGAGTGGGTGCAGCGCAGGGCAACTAAGATGATGCAGGGGCTGGAGGGCAAAACCTATGAGGACAGGCTGACTGAGTTGAATGTGTACACCCTGGAGGAGAGGAGGGATTGGGTGGATATGATTGAGACCTTCAAATATTTGAATGGGATTAACAAAATGGGCACAGAAGGGATATTTAAGCTGAGGAGAGAAAGGGACATGAGAGGGCCTGGTCTCAGGTTGGAGGGTGGAAGATATCGGAGAGAGATGAGGAGGCATTTTTTTACAGAGAGGATGGTGGAGAAATGGAACACTCTACCCGAGTATGTGGTATCCTGTAGCACGGTGGCCAGTTTTAAAAGGGCATGGAACAGGGTGCGAGGGGGGTAAAGGTGAGGGGAGAGAGGAGGATGGAGCAGCTGCAATATAAGGGTGCTAGTTGCATATTCGAACAGACTAACTTGATAGACCATAAGGCCTGTTTCTGCTGGCAGATTTGTATGTTTGTATTAATGAGGATCGGTCCTAGCACCGATCCCTGAGGCACCCCGCTGGTCACCCTCCCCTCCTCTGAGTGAACTTTGTTTACAGCCACCTCTGCCACCAATCCCCTAACCAATTTCTTACCTTGTTCACCACCTTTTGACCCAATGCTAGGTTACTCAGCTTTCTTAACTGTCTTCTTTTTGGAACTGAGTTGACAGCCTTACTGAAGTCTAGGCAGGCCACATCTACCGCTCCACCCTGTTTTAATTCCTTGGTCATCCAATTAAAGAAATCTATCTGATTCATCAGACATGACCTCTTATCCATGAATCCATGCTGTTTCAGGTCTTGTGATCCATTTAGTTCAAGATATTCCACTATCCTCTCCATCAGCAGTGATTCCATAAATTTTCCCACCATCGATGTGAGGCCGACTGGTCTATAATTCTCAGCCTCCTCCCTAGTTTTGCACAGACAGTGCAGATGGTAAGTCTTCCTCCCAGCTCTCTCTTTCACATACTCCTTAAAATGCTGCTGCCAAGTCTCTGGGTGTCCACCTGAGACATGAGCCCTCTGATTGGTCAGTCCTTCTGTCAATCCCAGGAGGAGGGGCTATCTGGCTGTACTTGATGCTGTATTGGCTATCAGTCTCATGGGCAGCAAAATGGGTTAGTCCTCCTGGAGCCCATCCAGCTCTTCTGTAGGCTCCAGTAGCCTGATTGTCCTACCTCTGACCTCACTGCCAGGCGGGGAAGGGGGGTGGTGGTTGCTGAGGATAAAGATGGTTGCCTCATGTTTTTTGGTGGGCATTCTGTCCATAGGCCTTTGTTTTAAATGCCTCCTGCCCTGAAAACATTTATTGTGCCATTTACAGTGTTATGCTAGATGTTCGTTCTGCAGGGAAACCTCAGTGTGTGAGCACAATCGCTCTGTTCATCTTCATCATCAGCACTGGAGTCACAGGTCCTTAGTGTCACAGAGAGTCCCTAAGATCCAGGACTCCTCCTTCCTGCTCCCACTCTGGTCTCTGCTCCCAGTCTGTGGGTAGACCAAAAGGCATTGCTTTGAACTGAAACAGAGCATACCCTACTTGACACCTTAAATACTTTTTGTGGCAGGGCCTTATTGGGATGTGGAATTATGTATTTCTTAAGTCCAGTGGCACCAGCCAATCCCCTTGTTGTAGGGAGGGAATCAATGTTTGAGTTACGTTCCAAACTTCTCCTTTTTGAGGTACCTTTTTAGGAGCCTCAGGTCAAGAATGGATCACTGTTCCCTATGTTCTTCAGAGTGAGACAGTACCTAGATTAAAAAAAAAAACTTTCCTAGCTGGGAAATAGGAATCCTCTAGACGACATTTAAGTCTAACATTTTTCTCACCTACAATTCCAGTACAGGTTTTTGCTCTGGTTATTACGTGGAAAATACTCTGAATTTGCTTGACTTTGGAAATTTTACAGATTGAAGGGTTACTTACAAAACCCACTTGTCTGTGGTAGTCCTTTACCTTTCTTTGAGATAATAAGTGAGGTGGCCCCCCTCACCCCCACTGGCATTGAATCTATGATGATAGGAACAAATGTGTCAGGGGTTGGGTTTTGCCTAGTCTGAGGGAGCTGATGCAGATTCTTGTCTGGCTCCCCTTCTGTCTCTGCCTTTCCCTATGCCCTCTGAGCTGTGCATTCATGGTGCACATAGGGTTTGCTGCAATAAGTCCTTCCCATACCTACCCTTATATAGGGCCTGTAAGGCATTCTGGACCTCTCTTTTCTGCCAACATTTTAAAAGTTTCTTTTTGCTCATAATCTCGTTTTCATGTGTACCTATTTTTTTTTAAACAGATAAGAAGGCATCTTTAAAGAGGAATTCAGCTGCCTTACTTTGCATGTCATGCAACAACCTAGTTCTAAGCCATGCTAATCTCCAGGTAGATAGTGAATTTTCTCAAGCACTAGATGCCATGTCATTCGTATCAACAGCCATTTGAAATTGGTATTTAGCTAATTCCAAACCAGCCTTCAATGTATGTGCAAGGTGAAGCTTTGCTTTCTAAGGCAAACTCTCACATAGCAGCAAGACTGTACTCCACGAAGTCTGCTGGCAATGTGCAAAATAACTCAGGTAGTCTGCCTGCCTCAACAACAGGGTGGAGGTAGTGTACACCTATTTAATCATTAAATCACTTTTTCTGGAATCTTTGTCAGGAGGTGCTGCTGTTTTCTTGCAAGTAGCTGCCTGAATAACACCCTCAGGGTAAGGTTAAAAATGAATAAAAAAGAACTCAGAACCTTCCCCAGGTACCACATCTTTTGTCAGTTTCTGATGCATAGCCGTAGAAGCTGAAGGTATAGCAAGAATGTTTTAGTGGCATTCTTAAAAGCCTTATAGATGGGTATGGATACTTATAGATGGGTATGGATACTTTCGAGATCAGACCCAGCATACTCACGTGTTCTGCCTCCTCTATGCCCACTTCTGACTCGGTGGTAAGTAAATTCATCATACCAGCCATATATTTAAAAATGAAGTACAGGATGAGTAGACCTCATACATCCTCGTTGGGGAATCAAATTCTCCTCAGCAGTATCCTTTGGAGAAATCGGTTACTCCTCCTCCTCTTCTTTCTCCTCCATAAATACCACCTCTAGAGGAAGACTGTGAGGGGGCATTGGGGACAGGTTTTTCAAACCCTAGCACTGTTTTGACAACCTGCCATATTTCCCTCAAGAAGGGCATATTTTTCTCTTGCACCAGTTCTGTTTACTTGTCAAGCAGAAGGACCTCAATGTGCTTTTCTTGCTTTCTTTTGCCAGCTGTAGTATTTGGTTGGTGTTCAGAAGCCTCTTTTGCTTTTTTAAGGCTGCCATCAGAGCCCCCTAGATGCTATTGCTTTCAGTGAATACTCCTTCTGTGTCTCCTTTTATCTGGGAGCCCTGTGCTCTTTATTGGAAGATGGTTTTGTAGCCCATTTAGTCCCTTTGGGTGCCAGAGAACACTGCAGAGAATAAGCGCCGACTGAATCATAGTTTACTTGCAGTGGTACTTGTCTCCATATTTTTATACACAGGCTATTTTATAGGTGAGCACTCTTGTGAGACTGCCATGCAAGTTGGTGCAGACAAAGACTGATGTTTAGCTGCCCTTTAGTTCTTTGTTTTAGGGCAGAAAACTTCCAAACTGATGTAATCCCTCTGTTGGTGACTTACCTGTAAACCCCCGAGAGAAAGGCAAGTTTCCCTGGGGTTTTGCTTCCGCCCTCCTCCCCATTCTTTTTTTTGTCCAGGTCCTGGTTTCCTGGCTTGTCCCCTGTTTTTGAAGCCCAGCCCCCGTGGTGTTTCTTGGAGAGAATGGGTCCACAGGAGCAAGTTTGTGGAGCCGCTGGCTTTTGAAAAAGCCCTGCAGTGCCAGTGAGCTCCACGCATGTACATAAGCGCATTGTCATATGGCTGTTTTGGCAGCCTTTGGCTCCATCTCTCCTGTGGTCCTAGTCCCACTGGGCAACAAGAGAGGGACTGTAGACCTTAGGGCAGCCGGACAGATGGCCGGAGAAGGCAGAGATACATTTTTGTGAGAGCCAATCATGCTCGAGATACTGAGAGTTGCCCTCATTAATATTCATGAGGTGACTCATGAATAAAGATAAGCCGGGAGCCTGTTTAGCACTGGGTCACAGAGCAAGCTCTAACAATAGGCTGGAAAAGGGATCAATTAAATTAAAGAAATAAAGATATGATATGAAAGGGAAAGGGAAATTGAGAGGCTGCCAGTCCATGGGAAAATAAATGTATAAAATGTACTACGGACTGCAGGCAGGGAATAACATGGGCCATGTGTGTGTGTGCTGCCTAGGGACACTAGAAAATGGCAGCAGTGACAGGAAAAGGGTGACGTAGAGCTGGTTAAGAGTGCAGTCACTTTATAGGGCACCTGGGTGCCTACAGCTGTGTGGGGAAATAAATGAATAAAACTACAGGGTTTGGCTGCAGGGACACTTGAAACCTGGGACATTGTTAAAATGTGTGGACACTATTTACAATGCCCACCATGTTTTGCAGTCATGTGACACCAGCCAGCCAACCACTGAGCCAGGATTCTTGCCATGGACTCTGGAACTAATTCATACTAAGGTTCATACTAAGGTTCAAAGAGAGCAAGAATGCCAAAGGCCCATAGGTGCCCTCATACTAATCAGTCATACATGTCAGTAAAGTACCAGATAGTAAAAATGCATCCAGTCTTGTTTTAAATTCAGTTTTGTTTTTACTAATAATAATATTGAGTGGTAATTTATTCCAAGGATTGATTACCCTTAAGGTGAAGAAAAATATTCTCCTCAAATAATTAAAAGTCTTACCAATTAATTGAAGTGGGTGACCTCTGGTATCATGTATATTATCCTTAAATTGTATTCCTAAATCTGACATTAAGACTGGATCCTGTATAATATCATAGAGAAACAATAAGTCCCCATGTAACTAACGAGTCTCTAAAGATAACAGATTTAGACTATTTAAACTATTTTCAAAAGGCATATTATACATTCCTTTGATATGTTTAGCAAATGTATGCCCGACTTTCTCTAACTGGTTAATATGAGATTTCTTATGGGGCACCAGAGCTGAGACACATACTCGAGATGAGGTCTGGCATAAGCCATGAACAAGGGCATCATTACTTTGGGATCTCTAGTAGAGATGTTGAGTCTAATGGACAAAATTACTTTATTTGTTTTGTTAACTGATTCATTAATATGACGGGCATATTCCATATTATTAGAAATTGTTACCCCCAAGTCTTTTTCGTCAATAGTGGTCACAAGGGGCAGTTTCCCAGGACATATGTTCTCATAGAATTTTTCGGGCCAAGGTGCATGACCTTGCATTTATTATTATTTAGTTTCATACTCCATTCAATAACCCAAGCAAAGATTTTATCCATATCACGTTGAATAGTGTCGGAGTCATCGCTAATTGCACAAGGTCCTCCAATTTTAATATCATCAGTGTACTTAATGGATATGGATAAACAGTTAGTTGTGAGATCAGAAATGAAGGTCTGAAACAAGCATGGTCCAAGCACAAACCCCTGAGGTACCCCACTAGTGACATAGCCCACATTGGATAATTGACCATTTATAATGACACGCTGTGTGTGATTAGTAAGCCAATTACAAATCCACATTATGATATAATTGTTTATTTTTAAGTTCTGTAACTTAATTTTTTAAGATCCAATGTGGCATAACATCAAAGGCCTTGCTAAAGTCTATAAAGACAATGTCACATGATATCTTAGTGTCTACTAACTGACAGATTTTTTCATAAAAACTCATCAAGTTCGTCAAACAACTTCTGCCTTTAATGAATCCATGTTGTTCTATATCTGAATTATTAAGAATGGGAGCTAAGAGGTCTCTAACCAAACTCTCACAAATTTTACATAAAGGTGATGTGAGGCTAATAGGCTGATAGTTAATACAGTCTGATTTTACACCCTTTTTATGTATGGAGATTACATTTGCTGTTTTCCATTCTTTTGGAACAAAACCCTCTAAGAGACATGATTCAAATAAAAGCTTTAAGGGAACCACTACACAATCAGTCAGTAAGTATAGAAAATGTATAGTAATATCATCTGGTCCCACACTTGTTTTGCCTTTCTGTAATAGTAATTTATCAACAATTTCTTTAATCTCAAAAGTAATAGGGTCAGCACAGATATGAGATGGGCAAGGCATAGGGGGAGTGATACCTATGTAGATTTTACAGAATTCATCATTAAAAATATTGGCCATATATTTAGGATCTTGAAAAATTATATTGTTAACTTGGATTGACCCAACCTTGCATTTAGGTTTTAGCAAAGAGTTTATATAAGAGAGAAAATATTTCATATTGGATTTATTTGCATTTATCACAAGATTAAGTTCCCATTTTCTCTTTGCCTTTTTAATAGCAGTTTTACAGTTTGTTTTTTGAATCATAAGATGGGCTGTCCAGTTTTGGGGTGTTTTAGATTTTAAATATTTTGCATATTTATTGTTTTTTAACTTAATAAGTCTTCTGATGACTTATTAAGCCATTTTGGATTTAATTTCCGTTTAGTATATTTTTCTCTGCAAGGTATGAACCTATCTTTAATACACAGTAAAGTATTGTACAGTAGGTCACAGTATTCTTTTATTGAGAGAGCTGCATGTTCTTTATACCAGTCGATATGACCCAATGCTTGTTCCATCTCCATTATATTAGTGCTATCATACATATAAATAGTGGTTGATTCAGTGTCGATTGAACACATACACTGTAATTTGAATGAAATGGCATTATGGTCGCTATTACCAAGTGGTGCTTCTGTTTGTAAATCTTGAACCTCAAGGATGTCATTGTGTAGCACTAGGTCCAATATATTGCTACCTGTGGTCAGAAGGGAAACACTTTGTTTCAAATGGAGCTGTGCACTTGTGCCTAAGAATTTTTACTATTTGTGGTTTTTGCAGTATTATTACAGTAGTCAATATCACTAAAATTAAAATCCCCCATATATTCTGTGGTGGAATTTGGGGGCCGATAACAAGTACCCCAGAATCAGTGGTAGGGAGTTTACTGGTGTTATTTTAAACCAAACAGACTCTGTTATAAGATCATGCTTTTTTATTTGGTCAGAAATGTCCAAGCTATGTAAGCAATCACTAATAAAAAGTGCCATCCCACCCCTATTTTACCATGACGTTTATGTGAAAAAAATGTATAACCTTGTATGTGGGGGTCCCAGGCAGATTTGGTGTCCCACCATGTTTCTGCTATGGAGGCCATATTAATACCTGTCAGTGCCATTCTAAATTTTAATTCATCCATTTTATTGTTTAGACATGTGGCATTAAGACATAACAAATTAAGCTAAGTAGAGCTAACATATGACAATTTACCAAGGTTATTGTTAAGAGTGGCAGCAACTGCTGACCACTCCCTTCCTTGTACTAGTTTAAATTATGATTTATGACATTGGAGAGTTTTGTGCCCAGATGGGAATTACCCCTTCTACTCAGATGAAGCCCATCTCCACAAAATAACTCAACCTTCCCTGTGAACTCCCCCCAATGTGTAATGCATTTAATATCTTGGGGTATACACCATTTGCGAAGCCATTCATTAATGAGCTTGATTTTATTGTTAATGAAATCTGGTGTGCCAGGACATGGCAAAATTTCAGACAAATGAATGTCACATCCGAGGGAGACCAGCATATTGATTAGAGCAACATAGTCTTCCTTGATGGAATGAACTGAATTTCCATAGATGTTATTAGTATCGGTGTGTATAATCACCAGCGGGTTGTCACCAGAATTATGTAAAATATCTCTAGCCATAAAGGTGATATCAGATATTTTGGCCCCCCCACAAGAAGAACAAGTTCGACTGAACTTGTCATCATTGCATACAGCCCTATTTAAGTGTTTAATCATAGAATCTCCCAGGACAAACAACTAATGACCATTTACAGGGGGGCTGATATCCATGTCTGGACTTTCAGATAAATACCCCTCATGCATCACAGGCAACACTGGGGCCAGAGAAGTGGAAGCAGGATTATCTTTAGACAAGGGGATGAGACTATTGTCTGCAATAACTGGGGTGACAACTGAATCTTGCATCAGAGCAGTGCCAACAATACATAGGTGATTAGTATCAGAGGAAGTGGTCACATCCACTGGGTTGAATAGGCTGGCTACAGAGGAGTCACACAAAAGGTTGAAAAAATATGACTTAGTGGAAGGGAGAAAATGTCAGCCTTCCAACCCTTTTAAGGGGGTCTGGCATTATGTACTGTATGCCACTGCTCCTGAGGGTTTTCATACCAAGACTCATTTCTGCTCCTTTTTTTATTAAGGCCACTAGTAACAGGTGGCATCCTTTGATCAGGGTGATTAATCACTGATTCACATGGAATAATGTTCCCTGTGCTAGGGAGATTGGACAGGATAACGGCAGGTAAGGAGGTGGGATTAAGTAGGGGCCCTGACATTACTAGAGGTGTAGATATACTTGTTGCTTCAATAATAGAAAAGCGTTCCATCATAGCTTTTTGATTGAAAGGACTTTTGGGGGAAAATATCAGGGAAAGTTTAAGCGCCTTTTTCTGCACCAATGAGGCATCGAGGGAGCCTCATACATATTAATTTTTACCTAAGAACAGTGGCTTCGGCCAATAGGGAGCAAGAAAAGGACTCCCAATAAAGCCAGGACAGTTGGAGTTTGAGTCAGTTTGGTGGGAGCTCCTCCAGAGGAAGGGGGGCTCCATCCCCTGGAGAGAGTGGG
This sequence comes from Neoceratodus forsteri, assembly GCA_016271365.2. Lineage (NCBI taxonomy): Eukaryota > Metazoa > Chordata > Ceratodontiformes > Ceratodontidae > Neoceratodus > Neoceratodus forsteri. The sequence goes on from CM028132.1 coordinate 608,538,431, forward strand.
GCTGAAGATGGGCCTACCTTGGGGCTACCAGCAATTTGTCCCTCAGGGCAGGGAGTGTCTGCCCCATCGGGAAAAAGGAAAAGCAGAGGCAAGAAAGAAGCAGCTTGGAAGAGGAAAGAGGAAAGCTGCAGGGTGCTGAATGTTCTGCATAGTTCTGAAATTACACCACAGCGGTGAGGTAAAAGAGGGAAAGAAGAAAAGAGAAGAGGTGGTGTCTGAGCCTGAATAAAAGGACAAAGGTTGGGTCTAAGCCTGAAAAAAGTCCAAGGTTGCGTTCTGAGCCTGGAAAAAGAAAGAAGGTTGCATCTAAGCCTGGGAAAAGATGGATTACAGAGGATGAGAAACAAGAGAATATAAATGTGCTGAGAAGAAGAAGAGTAAGCCTCTTCGATCCAAAGAATTGCTATGTACCTGCATGGTGAGAAAAGGAACTGTGAGTGCAGATGATATGTGTGAGCCGGAGTGAGAATGTGACTGTATTAATGTGTAGAGACTGTGGAAAGCAGAGGGATGGACAGGTGCCTCTCAGGGTTGAGCGCTTGTTGTCTGCTCCTGAGATACAGCGAGGAAAAGAGAGAAACAGATTGCTGTAGCTACACACCATGGCAGGAAAGATAGAGAAAGAAAGAGAAGCCGCAGAAGGGAATGTGCTGAATGTTTCTGCTGGCACCCAGGGCCAGGTGTGGAACTCATTAACCCCCATCATGTGGGGTCTGCCACTGCAGGGGGCCACGGGTCTTGCACCCGAGTGCTAGGGCGCTCTGATCGGAGGAAGCAGGGCCGTGGGGCCACTCCCCAGTCTGGGTCTTCTGTAGCTGGCAAGCCTTGCACACGTGCTCTGCAACGGGGCCTGTAATGGGCCAAAGGGGACAAGCTGCAAGATCTGCTAGCAAGAGAAAGAGAGAGCAAGCTGCAGCCTCTGTGCCCTCTGTTCAAGCATTGTGCCCGGTTCTGCTGTGTTGCTATCCATCCACAGAACTTCACTGAACTGTGCCATCCAAGGACTGATTCCACAAAACCATGAGTAAATAGCAAGAACTGCCCTGCGCCTGGGGACTGTAAATATGTTGGCCCACTAGGGCAGGAGGTAGAGCTAAGGACTAGAGGGAAAAGATAAAGGTTTAGCTCTAACCAAAAGAAAGGAATGTAAAAAATTAAAGTTTAATGGTAAACATATGAACATATGTATATTTGTAATTATACTTTAACTTTTACATTCCTTTCTTTTGGTTAGAGCTAATCCGTTCTATAATTCAAGTAAGCATGCCAACGCCGGCTACCAGCTGCAAGTCAGGCCTTCAACTTTAACTCTGGGTACATAGGTACTGGACTTTGGGGAAATGGACTGGGACCTGAGGGTCTAGGCTTGGGCACTCCTGCAGCAGTTAGCTAGTTAGATAGTTAGATAGATCAGGTAGCTGTATTGATTGAGATCTGAGTTTGAATCAAAGGGAATTGTGAATCTGGGGAAATTAAAATCAAAATGCTTACTTGACCTCTATACCACTTAACCCATTCCTAAACCCTCCCCCTGTAAATAAACCATGGAGTTATTGTTTTGCAGCAGAGATGAATCCAGAGCCTGATTTTAGTGAGCCTGCCTATTGTCTGAGATGGAAAAGGTAAATGGTAACTGAATATGGGGAGGGTCAAACTTTATGAGTCCATGCCTGGGGTAACTGTTGGGGGGATGGTTTGGTACGACATCCCAGGGGGTTGTACTGCAAGCAATCAGACCCACTGAATATGTACTCTGGGTGGAGGCACCGCCATTTTATTTTGCCTTTTTAGGAAAGGACCCCTGTAGGTCAGCTATGGGAACCCAGGCCCCTTATCCTTGGTCTGGCCAGCAAGGCAGGGGACAGTGGCCCTCCCCAGGATGGCACCTGAGAGGGGCTACACTGAGAAGTGATAAAAAACAGAAGTTCTCCCAGTACCAGTAATCAAAATAGAATCAGTAAAAAAATAATAAAATTATTTAAACCTAAGCTAATGTAATACAAGGTATTGAATAAACTCAAGAAGTTTATAAAGTTAAAAAAAATGTGATCAGTTCTAAAAACACTTAGCCACAGGGACTAGAACAGGACTCTGGGTAGACAGATCTTTTCAGAGGAGCAATAAACCTGCCATGGGAATGTCAGGGAGATCATGACCATACTGCTGAGTTTGAACTTTAACATTCTGAAGTTCTATGTCTGGGACAACACCTCAAGGTTGAGATGCTGCAACTCGTATGACATCACAAATACACTCTCATTGCTAGAATTACAAAACAAATTAAAGTGCACTATACAGGATTCAAAATTTCTTAACATCAGAATCTAGATTGGCTATTACTAATCAAAATCGAATGTCACCAGTGAATTATTCCTTGGTAGTTACAGATTATGCTCTGTTAAAGTACTTGATCTATGGAATCTGTCATAATATACAGAATAGGAAAGTCTGCACTAATGGGCTTCTAACAGGACACATCATTGTGAGATATTTAGAAGACTGGGGTGGCTTCCTGTCTCTCTGAACTCCAAATTGGTTATGTCTCGTTTTGTTTATAAGATCAGAAAGAAAGGAACTCCACCTAGTTTATACAGGTACTTAAAAGAGTATAAGCTCAGTTTTGCCTCTCGTTCCTCTGTGAATTCCCTTTTCTTGAAGAGATTCACCAAGATAATTGGATCAGCCACTGCACCCGACATTTATGTGCCTTACTGCCACAGGAGTACAGCAGTGTGCATATTTTCAAATGTAATGCAGTAGTTAAGAAATTATTTGCTCTGTAAAATTCATGAAACCGGGTCCCATGGAGTTCCCAGTTATGAGTGCCACCCCCGCTCTGCCCCCATGCTCACTTACATGATGACAAGATGCCAGTGAGAGCACGGGGACACGCTCCATTATGAACAATGGGTGGTGGCTTTTCCTTTAAGTTTTTATCTTATCATGGCCACTTGGTAATAAAATGTGGCCACTGGTCGACTAACAAGGGCCTAGTTAGTCGACCGGTGCCCACATTTTATTACCAAGTGGCCATGATAAGATAAAAACTTAAAGAAAAAGCCACTACCCATTGTTCATAATGGAGCGATTCCCCTGTTTCACTGGCATCTTGTCATCACGTGAAGTGAGGTCGGAGCAGAGCAGGTGGCACTCTCTTTCAGGAAGTCAGTGAGACTCGGTTTTATGAATTTTACAGAGCAAATAATTTCTTAACTACTGCATTACATTTGGAAATATGCACACTGCTGGACTCCTGTGGCAGTAAGGCACATAAATGTCAGGTGCAGTGCCTTTTCTTGTTGAATCTCTTTAAGTCACTTCAGTCTTGACAGCTACCTCTCCCTGCCTTGCCCCCTTCTACCTGCCTACCCCCTTGCCCCCTCTCCCTTTCCTCCCTCACCGGAATTTCTTACTTTATCCCTCCCTCCCTCCCTCCCCTTTAGAGCTCTTACCTCACCCTCTACCTCCGACAATGGCCTCCTGCCTGCAGACCCCCCAACCTGCAGCGCTTATTTCTAAGATTGCCCTTGGCTGGTATGTCATGCTACCTAACATTTGGCACATTTTGAATTACTGGAATTTCCTAAGCCTCAGTCTCTTACTTCTTTTTATTGTGTAACTATGTATTATTATGTTGACCTTTGTATGTATGTATACCCCCCATTCCTTCGATGTGGAACCTTTGTAAACGAGCAGTTCCTGCTCAAAGGTATTTGTAATCCTAGATTTCAATAACATAAAATAAAAATAAATAAAGAGCAGCTGATACCTTCAGAAGAACTTTAACAAAACATAGTATTTAGACACTATCCAGCTTGTATTTTACAAAGTTCTGTATTTCTCCTCTCCATTATTTATTATTAATGTAATTTGCATGAAAACAGGATCTTTGTTCCTGAAGATATTATCTATTTCTGTTGCTTTCTCCTTACCTGAAGTCATAACGCTATGCTTGTGACATCACAGTTACTCCCATGGCAATAGACTGTGATGTCACAACAGAGGATTATGACTTGGGGTAAGGAGCAAGCAACTGATATAGATGAACTCTGAGGTATACAGATCATATATTTATGCTAAAGTAATAAATAATATTGAGGAGAAATCTATAAAATATATATGGAATACAAGTTAAATTGCACCTAAATATTATGTTTTTTGCTGGCCTGTCGGTGCAGCAGTAGGATTTATGCTTGTGACGCCAGCAACCCAGGTTCAGGAACGGACCCGGGATGCTGAGGGCCGCCTGGGGAAGGATGGAGCATCCTGAGGACTGCCTCCTCCGGGCATGGGAGTGTCCAAGGTGCGACAGACCCCTGGCGGAGGCTGGGGGTTGTGCAAGCGACCAGCGCCAAGCACGTCTAGGGGGTGAGGTGAATGCAGGACATCATTGCACATCCCCACCCTCCACAGAAAACCAGGAAAAAGAACAGCAGCTGGCCACCTTAGATGAAGCCCGCCATGGCTTCAATTAGCCTCCAGGCCAGCCCTCTGACCTATCCCATTGTCTGTGGCACGGGGGGAGTCTAGTGCCACAACCCTGCCCTGGGGGTAAGCCAGGGGGTATCAGAGGGTCGCGGCCATTGTGGAGGCGGAAGTCATGGTCCATGACCGAGCTGAGGTACCGGGGGGCTGGCGGCAGGGGGAGGAAAAAATAGAATTAAAAATACATATATATATATATATATATATATATATATATATATATATATTATATTATGTTTTCAAAGTTTTCTTTGAAGCGTCAGCAGCTCTTTAAGTGTTCCTTTAGTCTGTACTCAAAGTGGACAACGCACTTTTTCATTTTCAGCAGCCTCTCTATGGAATGAAATACCACCTCAGATTAGGTGTTTACCCACTTACAGTGCTTATTTAACTGCATTTTTATCTCACCTTAAAGGGCTGTTTGTATGAGAGTGTTTTTAACTTTTGTGTTGTAACATTTTTATCTGTGATCTAACTTGATGTGGAGCTTTACAGTTTCAAATTTTTGTATTGTATGTAAGCAATAATACCCGACAGGGTGGGCGGTATTGTGCTATACCGGACCGCCCTGGGGCGTAATGAGGCCCAACGCCGCAGGCGGAGGGCCTTATAGCCCCTGGAAGGTCCGGTATAGCATAATACCGCCCACCCTGGAGGGTATTATTGCGCTTAGAAAATGGGCACTGTAAAACAAAATAAGTTTAATAATAAAATGTTAATACAAAATCAATTTAAAATCAGTTTTGAAATAAAATAGTTCCTCCGCCTGTGTGTGTGTGTGTTTTATGTAGGGAGTTTTGTCCTTCTAGAGCCCCTGTAGTGGTGGGTCCTAGTTGTCCTGGTTATTGGTTACTGCCCTCCCCCCCCTGCTTTTGCGAGCAACATGAGTTAGTGTTTTTACATGAAAGAAATATCCAGTACCGCTACATAGGTCTAACAGAAGTGCTCCTGCTTTCTGTGACTGCAGCATCGATCATGGAAAATACAGAAATAAATGCTTAAACATCAGAAACAGGTACCGTTGCATTGCTGCCTTAAAAATAACAAGGGCAAGACGATAGTTGCTAGCAGACGGGGTGGGCAGTGTACAGTAACTGCTGGGTGCTGAGGATTCAGGGAACAACATCTTTCTTTCTCACTACACAGTCTGCTGCATATTTTGAGCACGGGATTAAGTTCTTACCTTTTTAAAGGTTTTCGATCGTTGCTGCCTGCTCTGAGCCGAAGACGGGACTGTGACGATAAGAGGGACAGTGAACTACTGTGGCTGCTGTTAGAGGCAAATGGTTTCATTTATGAGATTATTAAACAAAAGATTGTTCTTTTGTTTTATGGGTTGCCGTCAACACAGACGGCGGCGCGGCGGTGGGGGAGATGGAACCGGCTCTCAGCTGGGTAGCAGTGGAGTGGCACGAAGCGGGATGCCGTTTCAATTTAAAATCTTTGACTTGGTGGTGGGAGGAAAAAACGTGTGTCACTGTCAAGAAATGTTTCTTTTTTATTTATTAATTTTTGGGGATTTAATTGAGGATAGATCAAGAGAATAGCTGTAGTACTGGAGTCGGGTCTCGGTTCTTGGTAAGGGAGACAACAAAATGGGGGGCATTTTAAAATTAACATTCTACTGTGTGCCCAGCACTTCAGCCAATGAGGAAGCAGGGTGCTGGGCACAAGGATACTTTGCTGGCTATTAGGAAGGTTGGTCTGGGGCTTTTTATTTGGTGGGCATCTATCGTCTGATAGATGCCCACCTAAATAAGTGTCTCGACAATCAGAGGAGATCATTTTCTTTGCCCATTTTCTAATACATTATATTATATCTTATGTATTGGAGCATCGGGTTGTGCCTGAAAAAGGAATGTATTCCAGTGTACTTACCTGACAAACAAATAAATGAAATGAAATACACTATTTGTTTCTGAAGACCTGGTGGACTATTTGTAATCCAAGGGAGTTTACCAAAATAGTGCAAGTCCCAAATTAAAGTTCTCAATACCCTATTTAGCTACAGCAAACGGGTTGTAGGACCAAGGCCCTGTTCATTTACTCATGGAACCCAGGCAAGGCAATTGTCACTTGTATTGGATCTCAGTTGCAGTCACTGGATCAGCTCCTCCTTGATTCAGCTTTTGTGGCGCTGGTGAATCAGCATGGCTCTGGCTCTCTCCATCAGTCTGGTTACTCAGTTTCTTGGTCTGGGTGCAGTGTTTGCTGTGGAGAACCCACCTCCCTGACCAGTGTTTCCTGAAGGTGAATCCCACAGCACTGTGGGCCATTCACCACGCTGTGGTGATTGGGGCAGATGTCTCCTCAGATCAGCTGCAGTGATTCTGCAGCTCCTTATTTGCACAGGTGGCACCAAAGATCCAGGACTCTTGTCTCCTGCTCATACTCTGGCCACTACTTCCAGTCCAAAGTCCTTAGTGTGGTGGTGGTGGTGGTGGTGGTGGGCTGGAGACAACAACACTGGTGATGACAGGTCGGGCTCCGTGGAGCCAGGAAGGTAAGCCTCAAAATGGGAGGGGAGGTCACATTTTTCGTTTATTGTGTATCACTCCTAGGGTTCTAATCTGCTTTGGCTAGTCCAGACAGACAACCTTTGCATTTCCTTTGTACTGCCAAAATGTATTTATGGTTTCCTGGACATCTTGATTAATAATGCACTTTGCATTCAGCATTTCACGAAGTAATTATGCATTTTGTATGTATTTTGTTGTGGTGTTCAGCATTATCTATTTGTGGTGTAGTTTGTATTTCACTCCCACCTTGTTCTCCTCCCCAGGTTGTACCTAAAAATGAGTCTTTGCTTAGCGTGCCTATCCTACTCACAAAATTATAACACAATAAAAATAATAAATACATCTTAACCATAACTGCCTTCTCCTCCCCAATACTGTCTCCTTCTCCCCCTACCTTTGCAGCTTCCACTCTATCTTCCCTCTGTCTGGTCCTACTGAGGGCACACACCCTGATGGTCTGGAAATCAAGTTCCTCCGTCTTGCTGCCCCAGACATTGTTGTCATAACTTTTCCCTCCTTAACCTTTCCTTCTCCACTGGTTAGGTCCTGGAGCCATGCTACAGTTGTTCCTCTTTGCAGAGATGTCATCTGGTAGTAATGGATACAGCACTGGCTTGGGAATCAGGAGATCACAGGTTCTAACCCCACTAGTGTCAAATATTCACTATGTGACTTTGAGCAAGTCTCTTAACCTCCCATATCAGTCCTGGGAGTTGACTGGCTTATCTCTCTCACCCTTATTCTTGCTACAGTAGGCTCCAGGAGAATACAGTGTTCTCCCAACTCTCTACCTTACTGGACTCCTCCTCAGTCCTTAATGCCTACCAGTCTGGCTTCAGGCAAATGCACTCCACCGCCCACTCTTCCTCCTAAGAATCACTGATTTTTGTCCTGAAGGGGACCTGCTTAACAGCATACCCTATTCACAGTTTTTATGGATATGCAGAAACTGTAACTCAGATGGTGATTTTAAAAATGAATTAGATAATGCTTACAAACGATTTGAACAGAGGGGATGTGGAAGGTAAACTTTGAAGAAGGCAAGTGGACGAATACAGCTGGCTACACATGAACAAGCACTAAGAGGAAGTAATAGGACCAGTGCTGAAACCTGAATGTTTTTCTAACCAAATTTAATCATAAACTAGGAGCTATAAGAAGGGTCTTAAAATTTAATTGGCACATTCTTAAGGCTTGCCCCCTAATCGTGGAATTTTTAAAAGGCCCCTACTTGTGGCAGTAAAAAAAGTTTCCACATTGAAAAATCATCTGGTACACACAGACCACCCATAAGGAAAGCCAAAGGAGAGCAAACAGTTACTATTAGGGCCCCTTAGTCCAGGGATAGTCCCGTGTGGCTGCTGCTCTGTCTGTGGACATATGACTAAAAAACTTCTTATAAACATCCATTTACTAGCGAGGAATACAGCACAAAACAATATATTACCTGTGACACCACGGGAGTGGTGTGTGTCTTACAATGTCCATGTAACAAAATCTATAGAGGTAAGACAACCTGTCAATTATGTGTGGTTCATAGCTCAGTGCTTATGTAACATATATATTGTAGAAGGTTGTTGGATACAGAGGCCAGCATTAAGAGGACAGTGTTTATTAGGTAGTAGTATAGAATGTTTGTGCTTAGGTACTTGGATGCTTGAACTGAGTTGTTTGATAATATTTGATGGCTTTGACCTTTCTCTGTATCCCACCTGTAGGAAGGAAGCTTGGTTTAGAATTATGAAAGCCCCCCGGTGGGATAAGAATGCCGCAGAAGGAGGAGGTGTCGGGGAGGATGGAGGGTGAGTGCGACTCACTCTAAGCAGAGTGGGGAGTCAGCTGCTTCCTTTAAATAGGCTGTGGGGGAGGAGCTCTTCCCCCACATAATAACGGGCTACTCCCTGCAATTATGTGTGGTTCATAGCTCAGTGCTTATGTAACATATATATTGTAGAAGGTTGTTGGATACAGAGGCCAGCATTAAGAGGACAATGTTTATTAGGTAGTAGTATAGAATGTTTGTGCTTAGGTACTTGGATGCTTGAATTGAGCTGTTTGATAATATTTGATGGTTTTGGCCTTTCTCTGTATCCCACGTGTAGGAAGGAAGCTAGGTTTAGAATTATGAAAGCCCCAAAAAAGAATATATAATATCAACGATTGTTCTTTAACTGAATGCTGAAGAAGTCATGCATGACAACACCTAATAATGATAGAAATAGACGATCAACTCCTCCAACTCCGGAGAGTGTGACCAGTAGCGCTCAGGAGAGGAAAACCCCATTGGGAGGAAACCTCTGAGGACCCATGGCTACTGACCTGACCGTCTTTCTGGGCATACTAAAGGAGAGAGATCCTAATTAAACTAAATCAATCAGCTAAATCTGAATTCTGATTTGTAGAATTTAATTCAGATAAATGGAGCTTAAGAAAGAACTGAATTGTAAAAGTTCAGTGAAGTAATTTCCTCCTAATAAAGTCCGAGTCCGAGAATCCATGTACAATTCGGAATGATGGAAGTGGATATATGAAGAACCTTCTTCTGGACTTCAGCTGAAGAGAGCATAATCCAGGAAATGTATGATGGTGGAGATGAAGTTGATGACTGACGAATTCAGTACAGAAGACCAGACGCAGACAGATGTATCCAAACCAGGATGAACAGAAGTAGTACGACTTCCTGATTTCTAATAGAGGCTTGTATCATATGTGTAGTGAGAGAAGGCTTGTAACCAGGCTACCGACTGATGAATCCAGTTCTGATGAGTTAAGTATAGTCTTAGGAATTGATGTGAAGGCAACGGCTGTAGAGCTGAGCTGGAATGGCAAGCTGTAGAGGATAATCGGAGGCACTGATGCGAGGTATGAAGCATCCGAGTAGTAGAATATGGTGAGCCCAAAAAGTAAGCAAAGTAGTTGGACTGCTAATCCGAAGTGAGAGGTAGTAGGAGCAGGGATGGTACCCACGAAGGCAGATGAGAAGGAACAGGACGTGGCAATCAGCCCCTGAAGAAAGCACAGCTGAACCGATAGCCGGTGATGTAGGAGAAAGGCGGCTGATTCCAGGATGTACAGCGGAGCCAAACCCAGGAAGTCTGTTGGCAGAATTTGAGCATGGTAGATAATCCTTCGATGGGATGCACAGCAATCCATCATCTGGAGAGGTACGTAGAGAGGCTAGCAGCTCCAGCTAACATGAAAGCAACTATACGTAACAAAGTCAGCCAATAGAAAAGTATACATAAAGCTCCAGGAGATGCATCTTGAATCATCCTTGAGCACAGTAGTAGTGCAGCTGTAAGGCAGACTTAGATAATGTAATGATGCTGAGGACCGATATATCCAGATCAAGGAAGGCAGGGATCGCAGGAAAGAGACTGAGGCAGATATATGGCAACTAGACAAGAGAATAACATCCAAAACTAAAGGTATACAAAGGTCGAGGTAGGAAACCAGACGAGACCCGAAGAGTCCCAGATGTAGAAAACTGAAGAGGCGGAATCCAATGATGTAGCGTTGTCACAGGCCCAGATTTGGTAGAGCACAAGCATGAGAATGAAAGTCTCCAGGAGTTGCCAACCAAGTCCTGGAAAGGAAGCAGCAGCCATTCCACAGCTGAGGCAGCAGGGCAAAACATCCATGAACATGCATACATATCAGACATCAGGGATGGTATAGGGTGTGAAATGAGTCTCTTCTCGGATGACTCCAAGATGGGAGCAGTAGTTGAGGGAGAAGAGGGGAGGTTGGCCCTGCAAGGGGACCTGGACACCCTGGAAAGCTGGGCTCACACATGGAAATTAAATTTCAATATCACCAAGTGTAAGGTGTTGCATCTTGGTCGGGGAAACCCTAAACACAGGTACACCCTGGGAGGGGAGGTGCTGGAAGCCTCAATAGGGGAAAAAGACCTAGGGTCATGGTGGATACATGTATGAATAACACTGAGCAGTGCAGGAGAGCAGCTAGCAAGGCAAACAGGATGTTGGGATGCATCGTAAGGGGGATCACCTCTAGGAGCAAGGAAGTGATTCTACCACTGTACAATGGACTGGTTAGACCACACCTTGAGTACTGTGTACAGTACTGGAGACCACACTTGAAGAGGGACATACAGCTCCTGGAGAGGGTACAGAGGAGGGCAACAAAGATGATACGAGGGCTAGGGATTTGACTTACGAGGACAGACTTGAGGAGCTCTGCCTGTTTTCATTGGAGGAGAGGAGAGACAGGGGGACATGATTGAGGTCTTCAAGTACCTCAAGGGAATAAATAGGTAAACATGGAGGGATCTTTAGACTAAAGCAGGGAGGCATCACCAGAGGGCATGGTTTGAAGTTGGAAGGTGGAAGGGTGAGGGGAAAGAGGAGGAGGTTTTTCACTGAGAGGGTGGTGGACCTTGGAATGCTCTGCCTGGTGAGCTGGTTCAGAGATCCACAGTGGAGAGCTTAAGAAAGGGTGGGACAGACACAGAAAGTGGATGTATCAGATGATGGCCTGTCCCGGGGGGGTGGGGATGGATGATAGGGGTTTCTGGAGCACAAGGGATGGGAGGGTCTCGGCACCCAACTAAGGATCTAGGTTCGAGCAGACTTGATAGACCATAAGGCCTAATCTGCTGGCAAATAGTATGTTAGTATGTTAGTATGTAACATATGATGAAGAACAAACGACAGTTGAAATCCATGAAAGGAGCTGCTGGTCGGCTGACACGGCAGCAAGTAGGTGCATAATAGAAAGTGAGGATCTCCAGGCCTTGAGCAGGGCGCGGCAGAAGAGCAGAAGCAAGAAACTTCCCAGTCCGAAGAGCGGAGGCAGGTTGCAAAGCTGAGAATCTTCAGGCCTGAGCAGAGTGAGCAGGCAAAAGTAGAAGTAGGTAAACCTCCCAGCCTGAAAGGCGAAGGCAGGTCATAAATCTGTGAATCTCCAGGCTCGAGCTGGGCAAGCAGGCAAGAGTAGAAATAGAGAAACCTCCCAGCCCGATGGGTGAAGGCAGGATGTAGAAGCAGGCGAGTGTGGTGTAGTAGAATATAGGAATGAAGGACTTCCGAGGCTTATAGGGCACAGGTCTGATAGAGGCAGCAAGCATCCATGAACTGAAGTAATGCAATGCATGAGGTATTGGTTCAATCAGGGAGACAATAAGAAAGTTCACCAGGGAATATTGGTCGAGGCAGCAGTATTAACTCCAGGAAATTAGAATTAACATGGGAAGGAACATCCAATGCAACAAAGGTTGGCCGTAATCAATGAGCATCTCAAAAGGAAGTATCCCAGGGATATGGAGGCGAGTCCAAATGAAAGGCTGAGTCAGTCAAGCAGCGTTGCATGGCGGAGGAGCCATAGGGCACAGGAGTAACCACGAAAGGGATGAATCATACCCCCCAATCCTCTAGCAGGAAGGCAGAGCAGCCTGCAATTCATAGGAAGGGCCAGAAGGTGGAGCAATGGCCTAGTGTAACCACAGAAGTGGACCCATAGAAGGAGAGACAAGAATGGGCTATCAATGGTGCTCAGCGAGGAAATGGTCCATGCATCCAAGGAGTCAGACAAAGGACTAATCAGGAAGCTTGCAGAGCACAGGTAAATTGGGTCAAATCAGAGCTCCAAGCAGTTCAGAACAAAGGAGCTTAGAGGGATGGATAGGCTAGCGGTGCTGTGACATTCCAGACTCTGGTAGGAGCGACCCGCATCTGCTGGAAAGTAGTCGCAGGGAAGCAGGCAAGCATTTTCCCGGCAAGAGCTTGACAGGAATTGGATAAGGTTCAGCTTCAGAGTGCATACAGGAAGTGGCATACAAACGAGAAGACATAGCCTGAAGAGCAGTCCCAGGGAGAATATAGATATGGCTTGCCTCAGCTAGAATGCTAGAAATAATCCTGCTGCCATGCAGAAGCCAGAGGAATGTTGAGTGGCAATGGTAGCTGAATTAGGTAGCCTATCTGTCTATGGCAAACTGCATGTTGAGAGTTATGGAAATTAATGGGAGTGACAGAGAGAGGACGGGCAGCTAGGCTAGCGCTGCTCAAACAAAACACCATAAACGGCTGCAGAGATAAGCTTACAGGTCTGGAACAGCAACTGCGAGGAAGAAAGGCATCCAGATATGAGCTAAGCAGGGCTCCAGAGTTGTCATATCTGTCAGCTAGTCCAGGTCTGATAGAGGTACGAGGTCCTGAGAAGCCGGGTGGTAGCGTAGATGTCAGCATAATTGCAGAGGCGAAGTTGAAGGAGTAGGAACGAACATGGAAGAGCACCCCGCAGGAGGGGGCAGGCTGCACAGGTGGAAGAGAGAGCATAGGGAGCCGAGCAGCATAGAACAGCAGGTAGGAGCAGCAATAGCAAACAATGTGCTTCTTGTCTGAGCGTAAAATCCAAACAGGTGGCCAGCGAGCAGGAAGCAGCTGAACGGATGCATATGTTGTAATGCATATGAGCAGGTAGTTGACGCGGCGTCGAGATAAGAACCCCCATGCTAACCGGAGGCAAGAATGAAGCGGGGACGAACTACGCATGGAGCTGGGCTGCCTGAAAGGGGAGGCAATGACACCAGGGCTGAAAACATGAGAAAGGAAGCAGGCAGAACAAACAGCAGTTGGAATGGAGCCAGACCCCCCAAAAAAACAAACAAAGGAAACAAACCAAACGGGGGGGGGGAGACAAGAAAACGCAGGAGAAAGGGAAAGGGAGAACAGGCAGCAGGCATAACAGAGCTAGATCCCAAAACAAACAAATAAGGAAGCAAACGAATGGGGGGGACGAGAAACAAACGGCAGGACAGGCAGTTAAGCAAAGGGAGCCACGGACCAGCGATGACACAACAGCGAGTGCGACTCGCTCTAAGCAGAGCGGGGAGTCAGCTGCTTCCTTTAAATAGGCTGTGGGGGAGGAGCTCTTCCCCTACATAATACTGGGCTACTCCCTGCAATTAAAATTACACATCCAGGAGCACAAATCTAATATTAGAAACAATTTACCCACACCAGTATCAGAATATTTTCAGCCGGCCTGCCGTCGCAGCGGCTGGATTTCCGCTTGCGACGCCAGCAACCTGGGTTCAGGAAACAAGCCCGGAAGTTGGAGGGCTTGGCCGGAGGGAGAGGGGCTTGAGCGCCCCAGGATCAGCTTGTCCTCCGGGGCAGGGGGAACCAGAGCTCGGCCTGTCTGACTAACAGGAAGGGATCACAGACTAACAGGGAAGGGATCACAGATCTCCAGGTAGAAGGTCACCTGGGGGCCAGTGACCATCACATGGTATGGTTCAATTTGGCTACTAAATCTAAATCACCCCATTCCAAGGCAAAAATATGGGACTTCAGAGGAGCTGACTTTGATAAGCTGGCCAACAGAGTTAAGCTAGCCCTGGCAAAAAGAAACACAGATGAGGGGGTACAGGCAAAGTGGGCAATCATTAAGGATGCAATACTTGAAGCAACATCCCATTGTGTTAGACAGAAAAGGAAGTGCAAAAGAAGAAGGAAACCACTTTGGTTCTCAAATACAATAGCAGAAAAGGTCAGAGCCAAAAGGCGGCCTTCAGGAAATATAAGGGAACACAGCGGGATGAAGATAGGGAGGCATACCAAACTGCCCTAAGGGAAGCAGGGAAGGCAGTAAGGCAGGCAAAGTCCCAAACTGAGGAAACACTAGCACGAACAGTAAAAGAAGGTGACAAGACTTTCTATAGATACGTTAGTGAAAGGAGAAAGTCCAGAGGGTATTCTAAGCTTAATGGAGAAAAGGGAGCATGTGAGGAGGAGGACCATGTAAAAGCATCTATCCTAAATAGATACTTTTGCTCAGTATTTACTGAAGAGAAGGTAGGGCAGGGCCCACAGCTCAGCACCATGGACACAGGGGGGAGGGAGGTGAGCACTACTCCCTTCACAAAAGAAAGGGTCCTACAAGAGCTTGCTAAGCTCAAGGTGGATAAGGCAATGGGACCTGATGGCATACATCCCAGGGTACTTAAGGAGCTAAAGGTGGAACTAGCAGAGCCATTAGCAGAACTGTTTAGTGAGTCTCTGAGCACAGGAGAGGTTCCAGAAGACTGGAGAAGGGCTCATGTGATCCCGCTCCACAAGAGTAGTAGCAGGGAGGAGGCAGGGAACTACAGGCCAGTCAGTCTTACCTCAGTAGTGGGCAAGATTATGGAGGCACTCCTTAAGGAAAGGATAGTGCAACACCTGGCATCCATAGGGGCACAGGATCCAAGACAGCATGGGTTTACAAAAGGAAGGTCCTGTCAAACTAATCTCATAGATTTCTTTGACTGGGTAACCAGAGTGGTGGACCAAGGGGAGCAGTTGATGTCACCTACCTTGACTTCAGCAAAGCTTTTGACACTGTTCCACATAGAAGATTGATAAATAAGCTGGTAGGCTCGGGGTGGGTCAAGTTGGTCAACTGGGTGGCAAACTGGTTGACGGGCAGAAAACAGAGAGTGGTGGTAAATGGTATACAGTCAGAAGAGATCAAGTCCAAGTGGGGTACCTCTGTGGATCAGTCCTGGGGCCAGTCCTCTTCAACATCTTCATTAGTGACCTTGCAGATGGACTAGAGGTAAGGCTTGTCTGTTTGCAGATGACACCAAGATCTGCAACAGAGTAGATGATCCAGATGGGGTGGGCAGAATGAGAAGAGATCTGGATAAACTAGCAAAATGGTCAGAAGAGTGGCAACTGGGATTTAATGCAAGAAGTGCAAGATCATGCACATAGGGAAGAGAAACCCTGAAGCCACCTATAGGCTGGGAGGGAGTTGCTAGCAGTCACAAAGGAAGAAAGAGACTGGGCATTATCATCACTGATGACCTGAAATCATCCAAGCAGACCTCTAAAGCAGTAGGTAAGGCTAGGGGTGTTAGGTGTATTAGTAGGAGTATCACAAGTCGTAAGAGAAGGTAATAATCCTCTTTACAAGACACTGGTAGGCCCCATCTGAGTACTGCGTGCAGTATTGGAGGCCACACCTTCACAAGGACATTAACCAAATTGAGGCAGTCCAGAGAAGGGCAACCAAAATGGTGCAGGGACTGCATCAGAAGACATATGAGGGCAGATTAACAGAGCTCAATATGTATACCCTTGAGCAAAGGAGGGAGAGGTGATATGATCGAGGCATTCAAACACCTTAAGGGCATTAACAAGGTGAAAGAGTCTTAACATGTTTAAATATAAGAAAAATAGCAGGACAAGAGGACACACATGATGAGATTAGAGGGGCCAATTAAGGGGAATGTGGGAAATTCTTTTCACAGAAAGGGTGGTGGATGCATGGAATGGCCTACCTCAAGAAGTGGTGGCTATGAATACAGTGCAGGGCTTCAAACAGGCATGGGATAGGCATAAGGGAGCAATACAAATGAGTATGAATAGATAGGCCACTGACAGAGCAAAGGCTGATGGCACATTTATAAGGTAGAAAAAGAAATGGGCAGACTGGATGGGCCTTGCGGTCCTTATCTGCCGTCAACTTCTATGTTTCTATGTTTCTATGTTTCTACTCCTGGTGGAGACCCGAGGTATAACAAGTCCAATGCCTAACAGGGGGCGATGTGCCAGATGTCAGCGCTCAAGCACCTTGACGTCAGGGGACACGGCACATCACGAGAACACCAGAAAAACACCTTGCAGCCTCCTAGTAGATGGAGCACCAGGCCCCGACCCTCAATGCCCCTACCTGCCCAGAGACAGCATCTCGACGAAAGATAGACGTCTCGGGGTGCATGGGCCCCCACCCCGTACCCCGTCTGGGGGGTATAACCACGGCTTCTTGGGGGATGGACCGCACTGGTCACCATGTAGGTGAGCGAGGGCTGAAAAGGCCGTAGGTGAGTAGGTGACTCCCGAAGAGATGGGGGCTGCGAGGAGGAGAGGAGTAAAAAAAAAAGAACATTTTCACTCAGTGGGCCACACAGGAACATCCCTGAGATATTGGGGCTTAGAGGCAGTAAAACTCCCTGAGAGGGGTGGGTAATTTCAACAAGTTAGTAGAGTATGTGGAAATGAAATGGATTTTTGAAATGGGAGTCCTAGATCCTCAGATTGGAATGAACAAAAAAGCAAACTGGAATGCTTGCAAATAAATTATTAACTCACAATATACAATTTGATGGAAATTGCTGTCACAGGTTTCTCACAGGAGTGATAACTGATGTGCATATAAACAATCAAACATAGAAACATAGAAGTTGTCAGCAGATGGGGACCTTATGATCCATCAAGTCTGCCCTTGTTTTCCTACCTCCCCCTACTTAGCTGCCTGCTTGAGTATCCCACATTGTCTGTCCCATGCCCACTTGAATTCCCCCACTGTCTTCGCCTCCACCCCCCTCTCTGGCAGGCTATTCCACGGTTTAACAATGCTCTCCATGAAGAAAAATTTCCTCATATTGCTCCTGAGCCTACCTCCCTTGAGGCAAAGGTCATGTCCTCTTGTCCTGCTATAGTCTTTTACCTGAAAGAGGTTCTGCACCTGTACCTTGTTGTTCCCTTTAAGGTATTTAAATGTCTCTATCATGTCCTCCCGATTCCTGCACTGCTCTAGGGAGTATAGACTGAGTTCACTGAGTCTGGCTTCATACGGTTTCTGGTGCAAGCCTTGTACCATCTTTGCTGCTCTTCTCTGCACCATCTCCAGCCTATATCCCTCCTGAGGTGTGGCCTCCAGAACTGGACACAGTATTCCAGGTGGGGTCTTAACAGGGATCAAAACAGAGGCATGATCACTTCATGCCTCCTACATGTTATACCCCTTCCTATGCATCCCAGGATGCCACTAGCTGTTAGTGCTGCCTCCTCACATTGTTTGCTGACCTTGAGGTCATCTGATATGATCACCCCCAGGTCTCCTCACTCTAGCCTTGTATCCACCAGCTGCTCCCCTCCCACTGAGTACAGTTTCCCTGGGTTATGTTTTCCCCAGTGCATGACTTTGCATATTTTGGCACTGAATTTCAATTGCCAGATTCTTGTCCATTCCTCCAGCTTTTGGAGATCAGATTCCATGCTTTGTTGCCCCTCTGGTGTGTCAACTCTGTTGTCGATGTTGGTGTCATCAGCAGGCGCACCTTTCCCTTCAGTCCATCAGCAATGTCACTGACGAATATGTTTACTTATACAAAACAATATTGTTTATGTATTAGCAAAGCATTTGGCCGCTAGTTTTCTTTCCCCAGTCCTGTAAGTTAATGAAACATTTGTAAAAAATGTAAAGTTTCACCGAACAATGGAAAACATTATGTAGTTATGTAATTACAGGAAGATTTGGATTAATACTAGGATAAGTTGTAGTTAATGAATAATCAGTTTTCTTATGATCAATAATTAATGTAATTTCAAACAAATCATTACATCTAATGATACAGTTCTGAACTACAATTATTTATTCTCCATCAGATTAAAACCCTGCGGGGTTAAAAACTGGTTGGACAAGTGCAAAATCAGTTCTGAGTTTTGAGGTAGCAAAACGTTCTGTAAAAAACTTCTTTAAGTCACTCCAGCATTGTGTGTTTTTGGTGTTTGGTGAAGGAAGCTCACTATGTTTATATAGTTAAATTGAAATATTAATATTAAGTGAAATTATTTTTCTAGAACCTTTTTAGGATATATCAAGATGCATTGCCTGTTTTAGGCATTTGTTGAAGGGAGCATATTATGTTTAGTATAATATTCAAATCTAGTGGAATCTGGAAAGTTTTTTAGGATATACTAAGATGGGTTCAGATCATAAACCTTAAAATCTATTACAAGCACCTACTAGCAATAAGTAGCATATATCTTTGAAATGAAATTATTTTTAAAGATTTTTTTGATGGGCTGTATTGTAATTATTTATGTGTTTGTAAATAGATAAAAAGGCATTCTCCTAAGGAAGCCTATATCTCTTAGGTGAAACGTTGAGAACTTCAGCCTTGTGAAACATGACAAGATAAAAGAACATGACATGCCACTGAAGGCTGCTGTTTGTCTTTACTAGTGTACACCCCTTCATTTTCTGAACAGCGGCATTTCAACAGCATCGACATGGCTGCAATTGAAGAACCTTTAATTTCCCATGGAACTACTGAGTTTGCTCAGGACCTGGGCTGTAGGGGATGAATCACGTTATATTGACAGAAGCTATACCAATTGATCTGGTCAAGGTTTCAACACAGTAGCACACCCCATCTTACCCCCCCCAAATTGGCAGGTGTAGGTCTTTCTGACCTCTCTGTTGGCAATGTCATATCTTGCTGCTGCTTTTGATAGCAGGGGATATCAAGCCCAGTCCTGGCCCTGCCTCCCTCTCCTGACTCCCCAAAGGGTTGAGAATTGCCCACCTCAATATCAGGAGCCTCCTTACTAAGATTGACCTCCTACAACCAGTCATAGCTAACTTCCAGCTGGAAATATGTATTATTTTGGAATCTTGGATCTCCACTAACATCCCGGATAACGTCATATCCATCCCTGGGTACTGCCTTGCTGGACACGATCCAATAGGGGTGGGGCTATTGCCATCTACATTTCCTCCTCTATCCAATTCACCCCATCCTCTTTGTGTCTCTCTCCAGTCTGCCTATGAGCGTGCACTCCTAAAATGTTCCCTCCCTTTCTCCCTCTCCATCTTCATAGTGGGAGTCTACTGCTGCCCTGGTCTCCCCTCCTCCTCCATCTCTGACCTCCTCACCACCATCTCCACCCATTCTTCTCCTGATGAGTTACTCATCCTAGGGGACTTTAATTTGAATTGGCTTTCCCTTCCCCACTCCAAGATCCATCATAATACCATGTCACTAAATCTCACTCAGTTGATCACTGACTCCACCTGTCTCAACCACAAATCTCTCAATCACACCCTGCTGGACTGGGACCTCACCTTCCATCCCTACCACATTATTGCCATTGGTATTCTCCCAGATGCCCTCAGTGATCATCACATGGTCTACGGCATTCACAAAATCCACTGACACAAAGCCCCACCCAAACTCTTTCTGATCTGATCATTTAGGTCCTTATATCTGTTCGCCTTCCATGAGAAAACGGCTGCAACTGATTGGTCACTCATCTCAACCTCCAGCACTGTCGATTCTGCCCTAGACTACTTCAAATCCATATTCCTTTCCATTTGGGATCAACACCCCCCCCAAGGAAAACCAGGATCAGAGGCTTCCACCTCCCCTGGATCTCCGCTGAACTTCTAGCCTGCCTGCATGCAAGCAACCTAACTTGGAAGGCGTACAAGTCCTCAGGATCCTCCCTGGACTTACACAAATATCATGCCCTTCATAATGCCTGCAGCATTGCCACCAGGCTAGACAAAGCAGAGTACTTTTCCTCTACCTTTCAGAACAACATCAAGCACCCCTCAAAGTTCTGGAAGGTTGTCCATGCCCTATACTCCCCCAAGGCTTAGCCCACTATCCCAGTTCTCAAGGCGAGTGATTTCACCATTACTAACCCCCCCCAGTGGACAATGAATTAAATCCTTTCTTTACCTCTTGTGCCTCCTCCCTTCTCTCCTCCTTCACTCCGGTGTTTCCGCTCCCTCCACCCCATACCCTCCTCCCAAACCCTCCTTCCTCCTTCCTCTGTCTTACCTGTTGTTACCATTAAGGCCTTACTAGCCCTCAACCCTCACAAGAGTAAGAGCCCTGATGGGCTTGGCCCAAAATGTCTCCATCTCACTGCCCCCGCCATTGATCTCCCTATCTCCACCCTTCTAAACCTTTCCTTCTCCCTTGCCACTATTCTCAATGCCTGGAAGCATGCCAGTTATTCTTCTCCCTAAAGGAGGTGACCCCTCTAATCCAGGCAACTATTGCCCTATTTCTTTTCTTCCCACCCTTGCCAAACTCCAAGAATACTTGGTGCTATCTCAACTTTCCCCTTTTCTTGAATCTTCCTCCTTCTTCACCCTGTACCAGTCTGGATTCCATAAAACCCACCCCACTTCTTCCTCCCTTCTCTGGCTAACTGATTTCATTCTTACAGGTATGGATCAGAGCCAAATCACCTCAGCCTTCTTTGTCGACCTGGGCCTAATCAAAGCCTTCGAAACTGTAGCCCACTACTTTCTCCTCACTAGGCTTACAGCAGCAGGAGCGCTCTCCATCCTCAGCCACTAATTGGTTCCATTCTTACCTTGAAGGTAGGTCCCAATCAGTTAGAATGGGTGACTCCCTTTCCCCTCCACTCACAATCTGCACCGGTGTCCCCCAAGGCTCCGTCCTTGGCCCTATTTTATTCTCGGTCTTCCTAAATGACTTAGCTGCTACCTGCACCTCAGCGTCCATTCACGCGTACACTGACGACACAGTCCAATTTGCCTCTGGTCACTCCCCTACAGATCCGATGACCAGACTTCAGTGGAACTTTGACAACGTTCAGCTCTGGTTACGCTCAAATCAACTGGCTCTTAACATCAAAAAAATGGTCTTTATGACCTTTGGCACAAGGCAAAAGCTGTTTAGGATTGCTAGCCCCACTCCTTCTGTACCCTGGATGGGGCCACCATTAAGGATGTACTATCTTTCAAGTACCTTGTGGTCTGGATTGAAAACCACCTCAACTTTTCTGAACACGTGGATGCCATTCGCAAAAAATTGAACCCCAAATTAGAAGCCCTGTACCACCACTGTGGCTGCATCCCTCTGCTGGCCCACTGAGTTGTTGTTCAGGAAATGATCCTCTCCATATTTGACTATGGTGATATGATCTACAGCACTGCCCCTAAATCTACCCTTTCCATACTGGACTCTCTTTCACTCCTTCTGTTGTTTTGCTCTGGACTACCCATTCCGCACTTACCACTGCGCTCTTTACACCTCCCTCTCCTTTCCCTCCCTTGAAACCAGATGCCTGGTCCACTGCTCCTCTTTTATTGCCAACTACTGGCTTGGCTCCCCCCTTCCTACCTCTCCTCTATCCTCTCCCAGCCCCCCCCAACTCCTGTGCATGTTGCAGCTCCCACTTCTGCTCCATTGCTCTCCTACCTAGGACCTCCTCAGCTGGCTAGGCTGCTTTCTCATAGCGACTCCCAAAGCTCTGCAACTCCCTCCCCCTTCCCTTCAGCTCTGCCTTTTCCCCTCACTCTCTGTCCTCCCTACTGTTTAACTTCACCTCCCCACCTGTACCTGTACTTGACCTCCACTATTTGAGTTCCACTGCCTTCCCCATCCCCCACTTCCCTCATCACCTACTCTTAAACTTATAAACTCTCTCCCCCTAACCATTCACTCTCCCTTTTGCCTCACTCCCTTTCCTCACTTTCCTACCTCTCTCATTTTTCACTTCCTGCCTGCTTTTCTTTCTCCTTTCCCATCCCCACCTCTACCCTTATCCAGTGTAAGCCAGGAAACCAGTCTCGAGTTGGGTGTGTACCCAGTCGTATCTGGCCCTTGTAGGCTTTGCATCCCAGAGGGATGATGGTTTGCCTCTCCATCTCTACCATACTCCTCCTCCTCCTCCTTTTCCTCCTACTCCTCCTTTTCTATTACATTCCACACTATTTCTCTACTTCCCTCTTTCACCTCCTTCCCTACTTCTACCCTTCTTCAGTGCAGGCCAGGAAACCAGACATGGGCTGGGTGTGCATCCAGCTGTGTCCAGACCTTGTAGGGTCTGCATCCCAGAGAGACAATGGTTTGTCTCTCCACCTCTACTTTACTCCCCCTCCTACTTTTCCTCCCCTCATCCTTTTTCCAATTACATTCCACACTATTGCTCCCCCTCCTCCCTGCTGTTTAATGTGGGACTTGCAGCCCATACTATGCCTTGCATTTCAATATTTATTTCCTTTATGTTTGTTTAGTCCACATACCTACATATTGTATATAGCTATTTCTTTTTTCTTTTTTCACATTGCTTTTTCTCTTGGGGCTATAGGGGCAGGTATGCTGTGGTCCTCCTTTGGAGGATCTCAATCCACCCTGGAAACAGGGCTTCACTGAGCCTCCCCCTGTGCACCATTGTCCCTTTTTTCTTCCCCATTATTCCAGAACCTCAGAACACAGTCACACATGTGTGTGGAGGCGCACATGTGCACCGTAACTCCGTTGATGGCCCCTTCCTCCCACCTGGCCTAATGCCTGGCTCCTTATGGCTTGGCGCTGCCACCTTGCCTCCACCAGGTGGCAGTGAAGAGCTGGGGAAAGCCATGTCCCTCACTGGGAGAGGAGAGCTGCCTTGGGGCTGCTCAATCCAGCTTCTTGCCCTCTCCTCTGGCCGACCCCGGCACCTCAGACTCGTTCCCGAACCTGGGTTGCCAGTGTGAGAGGAGGTAAGGCATCCAGTGCCTCAGCCCTCCACACCACTGGGCTGGCTATACATAGCTGTTTCAATGTTATTTAATCACTGTATGAAGTTTTAGTTTGTGAAGCCTTACTCTGTTGTAAAAATCAATTGTACTTATCCCTTGTCCCCTTCCCCCAGGACACATCTGGAAATGAGCTGTTTTAGCTCAGTATGCCTTTCCTGGTAAATCTTCTCAAATAAATAAATAAATGTTCTCTCGTACCTGTCTGACCGGTATCAGTCAGGCCTAGTAGATGATTCCTCCCTACCCCCACCGATTAGATCAGGAGTCCCACAGGGCTCTGTCATAGGCCCCTTCTTCTTTTCCATCATCCTGAATGATTTCCCAAAAGGCCGCTCCTCCACACACAGTCCTATGTATGTGGATGGAACAGTGCCTTTACTCAGTGGATCCTAGGCCCAGGATCTGGAAGCGGATCTCCAGCAGGAACGTGACAGCATCCAGTGCTGGTTCGGCTCAAGCCAACTCCTGAATGCCATGAAAATGGTCTCCATGACCTTTGGTAACAGGCAGATCTTGGCCAGGATCCCAAACCCCAAGTCTTCAGAACCCTGGATAGATCTTTTTTGGAGGCTGTACCTGCCTTCAAATACCTTGGCGTCTGGTTAGACAGACATACAGAGACCATCATTTTGATATGATAAATAATTCTGCAGTCAGAGGTCATCTTGTAATCATAGAGCCATAGAAATTTGTCAGAAGAAAAGGACCCAACTGGCCCATTGAGTATGCCCTATCCCCCCCCCTTACTCATCCCTTATAGCACCGTCCCTCCCCTCCCCTTCCCTCCCACTTACCAACGCCATGTGTCTATCCCATGCCCTCTTGAATCCCTCCACCATTTCAGCCCCTACCACTTCTTCCAGGAGTTTATTCCAGGCCTCCACTACCCTCTCTGTGAAGAAACACCCCCTCACATTACCTTTATATCTTCCTCCTTCTAATCTTAGACTATGCCCCCTTGTTCTAGCCCCCTCTTTCCTTTTAAATAAGCTCCAACCCTTCACCTTGTTAATCCCTTTTACGTACTTCAAAGTTTCAGTCATCTGCCCTCCTCTTCTTGCCTCCTATGGGTACAGATCCAATTCCTCTGCTCATATGGCTTCCCCTGCATGCCATGCATCATCTTGTTTGCCCTGTGTTGTACCATCTCTATCCCATCAATGTCCTTTTGTAGATGTGGTCTCCAGAACTGGACCCCATACTCCAGGTGCGGCCTCACCATGGCCTTATAAAGAGGCATTATTTCTTCCCTCCTTCTGCTGGTTATGCCCCTCCCGATGCACACCAACATTCCATTTGCCTTCCCCATTCCTTTGCGGCATTGGTTTCCTACCTTCAGGTTGCTTTTATTTATTTGAATTTTGATGACTGGGTAGGCCTGCTGAGATACACTATCCCTTTTCAGGAGCCACCCGGGGAAATACATTTCCAATAACAGGAACATCTGTGAAACAGGTTGAGAGTTACAGAGAACATTGATTCTGGCTAACAAATGCTGACAGACAGTTCAACAGAACTGTGGTGGATTATTTCAAACAAATCTAGTTTAGGTATTACAAACAATACGTAGTATCCATTATATACATACCTACATACATACATACAAAGATTATCATGAAACAAATTAACCATAGTTGTAAAAAAAGTAATTGCAGTAGGATAAGTGAAAAACTGATAGGTAGTATGGTGAGGTTGGAAAAGGAAGAAGGGGGAAGAGGATGTGCAAGCTTAGGTAGAGGAGGGATTAGAGTGAGAGGGTGGAATTAGAAGCAATGGCATATGGGCGGGGGGGGGAAGAAGAGTTCTTTAAAGCACTGTTTGAATTGGGGAAGGAACAAGCAGGACAGTAGCCCAGGTGGGAGGTTATTCCATTTGTGGGGTGCTATGTAGTTGAAGGATTTCTTTCCTATGGCTAGCTGCATCTTGGAGAGACTTAGCAGTGGGAGGTGAGGGAGCGTAGGGACCTAGGGATGGGTTTTAAAATGAGCAAGTTACTAAGGATAGCTGGGGAGGGAAGATAGGTGAGCTTGAAAGTAGTGCAGAGGAGGGGGAAGTCAAGCTTTGCCTCTAAGGACGGTCACCCTAAGGACTTGTGGACATCACAGTAGTGTGTGCGAGCTAGGGCTATTGCTGCGAAGCGTGCTACTCTGTGATAGGATTGTTTTAATTTTGCTAAGGTAGATGATTTAGCTGAGAGAAATAGAGGGGCTCTATAGAAGAGACCAGGGAGAAGAGTTGCTGAGGTGATTGTTCTCCGTGATTGGGGGCGTCAGGTAAGGGGAAATTTGATAAAGTAGGCCCAGTTTTTGGTGTGTAGTCTGAATAATTTTATGAGAGTGGGCATCAAAGGTTAGATTATCATCCAAGGTAATCCCTAGATATTTGAAGGAGTCTACTCCTTCAAGAGTCGTACCATTAGAGATGTTAATTACGAAGGGTTGTTGGGTGGACATATCAAAAGAGGTGTGATAGAAAAGCATTGATTTGTTTTTTTTGGTATTGAGGACCAAGATCTTTTGCCTAAAGCAGGCTTTGAATTGCCAAAAGTCCTTTTCAAGGTCCGATTGAATGGAGGAGATAACTCTATCAGATCTATATAGAAGAGCATCTTCTGCATAAAGTTGAACTGATGCACCTCCACAGTTAAGGGGAAGATCATTAATGAAAACAGAGAATAACAGGGAACCCAGGATGAATCCCTGTGGGACCCCGTCTTTGATGTGTGCAAGGGAAGAGGTGGCTCCCACCCATTTGACGCATTGCAACTGATTGGACAGGTAGTTATTAAACCATGAGATTGTGTGAGAGTCAAGACCGAGTTTGTTTAGTTTGATTAGGAGGAGATGGTGGTTAACCAAATAAAATGCTTTCGTGAGATCCACAAATACCACTCCAGTAGCACATCGCTGATCCATGGCTTGATAGATATCTGTGGTAACCCGTAGAAGAGCAGTTTCTGTCCCAGGCAATTTCTGGAAGCCATGCTGTGAAACGGTAATGGCATTTGTCTGTTCAAAGAAGGAGCGTAGTTGATTGTATAGTTTTCTTTCTTGAAATTTGGCTAGGGGACTCAGTACGGATATGTGTCTATAGATTTCCGTGCGGTTTGTTGGGCCACCTTTGTGTATGGGGACCACTATTGCAATTTTCCATTTGTCAGGAATGGTGTGTGAGAGGAAGGATCTATTAATTAGCTGAGCAACTGCATAAACAATAGTGGAGACACCAATCTTGTGGAATTTGGGCTGAAGGGAGTAAGATCCTAGTGACCTGTCAGGGTCAAGTCTATTCAGGAGCTTGAGCACCTCAGTGCGTGAGGTGATTTTCAGGTGGAAGGGAGTGATGTTAAGGCTGTTATCATTGGGGTGAGGGTGGGGTGGGGCATTAGGCAGGTCTTACTTATCTGTCTAGGTCAGTGAAAAATTGATTTATGACAGATGCGATTTCCATGGGGTGGACAGAACAGTACACCTGTGATGTTATCCCAGATCCCTCTCCTGTTCTGTTGTCTTAATTTCTTCCCCCCCTCCAGTGTGTAAGCAGCTTGCGGGTTTTTCCTCCTCACGTGCATCACAGCACACTTTTTGGTATTGAAATACAGCTGCCAGGTTTCTGACCACCCTTCCAGAATCTTCAGGTCTCTCCTCATGGCCTCCCCCGGGTGTCCACCTTATTGCAGATCTTCATATCATTTGCAAATAGGCACACCTTCCCCTCCAACCTATCCACCATATATCACTGATGTATATATTAAACAGGAGGTGTCCCAGTACCGACCCCTGTGGTACACCACTCATCACCCTCCCCACCCCAGAGTGTACTCCATTCACCAGCATCCTCTGGCTTCTGCCTCTCAGCCAGTTCTACAACTACCTAGTTATTTTCTGTCCCACGCCTTAGCTTTCTAGCTTATTTATTTGCCTTCTATGAGGGATGGTCTCAAGGGCCTTTCTGGAGTTCACATAGGCTACATCCCCCAAAAATGCATAGAAGTGAAATAAAATAACACCTATGAACATTACGTAGAAGCAGACCCTGGCAGCAGCTGGCGGCAACTGTGCTGTTTTTTTTTTTTTTTTCTTGCAGTGCTGTTTTGACTACGAAGCATCCTGTAGCCATTAGGTTACATGCAGAGCAGCCATATTAGATGTCAGACCAGTCAATATTGGTGTCCCGCAGGGATAAAAAATTGGACCTTTGTTATTCAGCCTATTCATTAATCACCTACCCTTTGTCTGCAAATCCTCCCTTATAATCCTGTACGCAGATGACATAGTCATCTTCTGTAATGACAGGAACCTTTTTTTTTTTTTTTTTTATTTTCATCTTTATCCCTCCTTACTGCCTCCGGTGCCCCCTCCTTCCGTCCGCTCATGTCCCCCCGGTACCTACCTTCAGGGATCTGCCCCTAGAGTGCCTCAACCTCCTCTCCTCTGCACACTTGGGGTCTGTCCCTATCGGTGGTCGAGGCGGACTAGGGCAGACTTCATCTAGGGCTGCGGAGGTGATTTCGAGTTTTCTCCCTGGCGTCGCTCCCCAGGACGCCTTGGCTTAAGGGCGTCGTCCCCGAGCGTGCCCCATACATGACCCTCATCTTGGCGGTCCCCCCCTCCCGACTCCGACCAGCGGAGCCGCCTCCACCCTTCCCTCTCCGGTGCTTCCACGGCTATGGAAGTGTAGGCGCGATGCGCTCTTTGGTAACCCACCCCTGAGGGAGAGCATCCGTTGGGGCGCTCAATCCTCCCTCCCAGCCGACCCCGGCGGCCGAGTCCGTTCCCGAACCCGGGTGGCCGGCGTGGTACGAGGTGTGGCGTCTAGCGCCTCAACCCTCAGCGCCACCGGGCCTAATGACAGGAACCTTGATCACCTAAAACAGAAGCTGCAGGATGACTTTAGTTTGGTCCAAGCCAGGTTTGCCAGCAACCTGCTAGTCTTTTTTCTTTTTTTTTTGGTGGTATTTCTCTCCTGTCCTGGCTGGCACTCCTAGTACTATCGGCTGTCCCTCCGGCACCATCCCCCAAGGATCAGGCCCCCTTCTTATGCTCCCATGACTTACCCTTCATGGCAGGGTGGTGGGGAGCATCTCAATCAACCCAAAACTAATCCAGTCAGCGAGGTGCCTTCTCAGGAGCGGCACCTGCGGGGGACAGTGTCATGCTGCACGGCCAGGACCTTTTCCTCCGTTTTTCTTTCTCTGAGGTGAGGCATGCAATGACACCCACAGAGAGAGTGTGCATGCACCCAGATGCACTCCTCCAAGCGTCTGCCCTACCTCCTCCCCTTTCTGTAGCGTTGGCGCACCACCTCCCCAGCCGGTGCTAGGGGCCAGTAGAACACCGATTGCTGGCGACCCCCCTCCCTGGAGAAGAAGAGCAGTCCATCAGATGCTCAATCCTTCTCTTCCCTGCCCGACCCCCTGTGGCCCGTGCTCTTTGCACCGAACATGGGTCACCTGTGTAGTGTGAGGTGGTGGGCGTCCCGAGCACCTCAGCCCTCAGCGCCACCAGGCCGGCTAGTCTTTTTTTTTTTTTAACTCTTTTTATGCTCCTTGCTCTCTGACCTCATAGAACTTCTCTCCAGCATGGACACACACTTGGGCTGGCTTTCTCCCACACTGCCAAGATCACCCCTACTGAGCCTCCTTCCTGGGGTGCTCTCATATCCCACCTGATTTAACGGACCCCTCATCTCTGAGTCCTCCCAGGTGGGACCACCAGCTCCTTTGGTGCTCTATCTATAATCTAGTGGGTGACCGGAGTGAGGATGAGAGCCAGAGGTCAGCTGGATGGGTTTGGTGATGAGCATGGGTGCCATCCTGTGTGTCCTGCCTTCACCTTCCCGGGTGCCAGGGTCTTTCCTTTTTTCTCGTGCTCCTGGGGGTGCGGACATACAATGACATCCAGTGCTCAATGGCGCATTCCTGCACCCGTGTGCAGGACATTCACTGACACCCCCATATCCCAAGTACGTGCCCCGCAAGTTGTGCTGCTCCCGGTCTTCACTGGGAGCTGCTGGAACTGTGGTGTGCACCAACCACCCTCCCCAGGAGTGGAGAGTGGTCCATCAGATGCGTGATCCTGCTCCTCCCCGGCCGACTCCCGGTGACCTGAGTCCACTCCTGAACACAGGTTGCCAGTGTGGCACAAGATAAGGCTAGTGCCTCAACCCTCAGCACTACCAGGCCAAAACCTGCTAGTCTTGAAGGTGAAAAAAACAGTGCATGTTGTTTGGCAACTGCAGCAAGACAGGCCTATTCTCGGGTTTTACAATCTTAACCAATACTGGTACTCTTATTGAACAAGTGCAAACTTTCACTTTCAAATGCCTTTGACTGTTTCTAGACTGTGCCATGACATTCTCTGACCACGTAGACCACTTAGTAAAGACAGTTAATGCAAGAATCGCTTCCTGTATAGGCACAGGAGCAACCTTCTACCAGAGGCAAAAAAACTACTTGTTCAAACTTTGTCATTAGTATAGTCGACTATGGCGCTGTGGTTTACGGTTCTGCTACTGATAGGGTGCTAAACTGGGTTAGGGGACTACTTATCAGGGCCTGACACTTTTCACTTGATGTTAGACTTGATACACATACAATACATTCGACCTGTATTCCAACTAAACCTGTTTAACCTCAACCAGAGGCTCCTCTACCGCACCCCTGTCCTAAGCTACAAAGCACTGCATGGCCTACTCTCTTTCCAGGCATGTAGTCTCTGTTCACCTTCA
The DNA here is from genome assembly GCA_016271365.2 of Neoceratodus forsteri. Lineage (NCBI taxonomy): Eukaryota > Metazoa > Chordata > Ceratodontiformes > Ceratodontidae > Neoceratodus > Neoceratodus forsteri. The sequence goes on from CM028132.1 coordinate 608,568,466, forward strand.
CTGACAATAGGTATGCTGTTAGAGGTATGGCAAGCCATATGTTACTGCTTCCCAAGAGGAGAACTACGCTGGGTCAGAACTCCTCCTACTTGTTTGTCAAGCACCGGAATGACCTTGCTAGCAATATTAGAGATTGTCACTGTTTCGCTATTCAGATCTAGACTGCATACCTCTCTCTCCGAATCTGTCATTTGTAATTGCTTCAAATGAATCACTCTATAACCTGAAAAAGTAAACTTTGTTTACTGCACCCTTCATTACACTTTGTTTACTGCACCCTTCATTACAGATTGCTCTGTATAATGTAACTATGTGATTTTGTTTGCTGCTGCCTAAGTTGTATGTCAATTTGCTGTTTCGTATGACTATGTAATGTATATTTGTAATTTTATTAATGAATGTTGTTTCTGACTCTAAACCCTTTGAAAATAGGCATCTGCCTAATGGATGCTCTGAGAAATAAATAAATAAAAATAAATTACCTGTATTGTCAGATTAGTTAAGGAACTGTCCTGAAGCTTCTTCATGTAATGTCTTTCCTTTTTTTTCATGTAAAATATGGATGAGGTACATACAAAATGCATTTATCACTACCACTGAGGGCACCGCCCCTCTTAATACACACACTTAAAAAGGAAAACTTATTCGCGCCTCATCAATTAGATACATCATAGGAGGGTGCTTCTTATAGGCTATGATAGCCATCAAACAACTTGTAATGATAATATAGCTGTGAAATTGAGTCCATGAGCAGCATGAAAATATGATTCACTCAAAACACTGTAACTCAGAGGGTTGGTGAACTCAGGCTCATCTTCCTACCAGAAGAAGTGAAGATTTATGCATTTCACCAATAGTTAGTACCCTAAAGGTACAAAACAAAGTAGGGTTTGGCTCAGTACTATAACTACTCATTCGGGCCAAACAGAGTACTATTAACTTTCGTGGGCCCTAATATGCAACTTTTTATTTTATACATTCCGTGCACTTAGCATCAGGGTACTTCCCAAAAAACATTTAGTTAACCAGTTATTTATGTCCAGGAAGTAAAGTATTATAAACTTTCAGCCCCGATAGAAGGAAAAAAAAAGAAAAAAAAAAGAATGGTAACTCAACTGTCATGGCCTTCTAAACACATGTGCCACAGCAAACTGTAGTCTCAAACTTTAGAAATGTTCATGAATAGTGGCAAACATGGAGCATTCAGCAAACCTGATTGGTTCAATCTGTGGGTTCCAGATCAGGTCCAGCCCTCATCCATGTCTTTCTCCTCCAAGTTGGACTGTTACCATAGGAGCCGGGTTTGTAAAATTTTTGGTGGGGCCCAGGGGTCAAGGATCAATGCTCCACCCCTGGCTCTGCCCCTGGCCCAGGGGTTAGAGGTCAACCAACAAGAGGGTTTAGGGGTCAGGGGTCAAAGCTCTGCCTCCTGGGCCAGGGGGCAGTGGCCTACCCACCACCACCACCACCACCACTGGTGGTCTGTGGGACTAGAGCATCTTACATACATACATACAACAAAGAAGCCAGCAGAAGATGGCCATTTGGTCTATCAAGTCCGCTTGTATTGCAGGGTCCACAACTTGAGCTAATGTCCCTGCCCTCCATCCCCACTCCTCCCATCCTCCCTACTCATGATCCTTACCTCCCCCCACGCCTATCCCAGCCTCTCTTAAAGATGACCACTGTCTTCAACAAGATTATCTCTTCTGACAACACATTCCAAGTGTCCACCACCCTCTCTGTGAAGAGGTGCTTTCTGACCTCCCACCTAAACCTCCCACCATCCAGCTTGAGACTGTAACCCCTTGTGTTATGGTTACCACTCAGCTTAAAGAAACTCTCCTTGTCAACCTTATTTATCCCTTTCAGGTTCTTGAAGGTCCCAATCATGTCCCCTTTCTCATTTGCCGGACTTCCAGGGAGTACATGTTTAGTGCCCTCAACCTCTCCTTATATGCCTTGCTCTGCTGACTGGCTATCATTTTTGTAGCCTTCCTCTGGACCTTCTCCAGCAGGTTAATGTATTTTTGAAGTGTGGGCACTAGTACTGAACTCGATACTCTAGTTCTACACTCTAGATGCGGCCTCACCAGTATCTTATACATTATCTTGTATAATGTGGGGATTTGGTGGTTAGGCCCTGGCCTGAGTTGTGAGAAATAATTGAAACAATATTTAAAAGACTTGTTTTAAAACTTTAACAGGAAGAAACTTTGTTATGGGGGGGGGGGGGCATTTTGTGGGTGCTGATTACCCTAAGAAAACTGATATTTTGTTTGATGCTGAGTGTGACTGTTAATAATAAATATTGTACTATAATGTGGTGACACTGTCTTGTGGTCTTCTTTCTTCATTGTTTTGGCTAACTATGACCTAGAGCATGGGTGCAGGTGGGTGAGAGAACACTAGACACCAGGGAAGGGATTGAAGAACCGTTCATACTTGGGAGGGTGGGTTCAGAGCAACATGTTCCTTTCTATGAAGTGTTAGGATCAGAGCAGGGAGACGTGGATGCACCACTGCAGACCAGCAACACATTCTCTACTATATGGAAGCAGGCTCGGAGGGAAGGAGATCAACTGTACACCAGGGAGGTAGTACTGTGTGATGTGCATGGGGGGGGGTGGCCCGGGGGGGCTCACCCCAACTCAGGCACACTCCCTCCACCAGCTGCTACAGTTGGAAAGTCAAGCATGTTCACCATCAGAAACATGTGGCAACATCATCCTAATACATCTACAGTAAGAATGTAGCATATACATTTCACAGGCAACCTCAGCAACCACAAATCTTTACAAATTGTGTGTGGTGAGTGGAGGCCATCTTTAATGATGCAAGTCATTAATTACTACATGACCTGCAAAAGGTCTCAGAAAACCACAACTATACTAAGCAAGATCATAGGATGCAAGAAATACGTTGTTGCTGAAAGACCATATGATGATTTCTTTGCCAGCAAACATACTGACACAGTAAGAGTATTGGTAACAGGCCTATTGTTTAGTACATCTTACTTTTCCTCAACGAGCCACACATCTTCTATTTCACAATTCCATTAAATGCATTTTCAGTTTAGAACTTGTAAATGAATTTAGGTTTTATAATGTGATACAAGCAGCTTGCTTTGTATGAACATTAACTTAATTAGTCAAGCTGTCACAAGTTAGAAAACCATAAATCTGGAGAGACCCTGGACACACTGGGGAACATAACATGGTTTAAGTGCCTTAAAACAGTTTAAATCCCCCTAGCACTGTTTGCAGACAGACTACAAGCCCTTTAAAACATTTTAGAAAAAGTGTTTGTAAACCCTACTAGATACCTAGTCTTAAAACCATTTTTAAAAATGTTTAGGTGCTAACATGGTTTTACTCACAGGTCTGTCCAGGAGTAAAAACATTTTAAGCTGTAATGGTATAACTAAAACAGTTCTAGCCGATGTGTGTCCAGGCAAGCACAGTTCTGTGTGTTGGACTTAACACAAAACAGTTACAAGGAGAATAGGTTTAACACTAGCAGTGTGGCCACACTAAACCGTTATCAAAAATGGTTACTGAGTAGTGTGGCTGCACTGAAATGGTTTAGCTAAACTGGTTTTAAAAATGTTTTTCAAAAACAGTTCTGTAGTGTGTCCAGGGCCTAAGAGACGAAGGCCCCGACCACACTACACCGCCAAAATGATGGAATGGTTCCAACTCGTTACAGACAGTAACCGGCACAGTGTGTCCACATTGCCAGTGAACCATCCCAGTAACAGCTTGGGACCGTCACAGCCCATCCATATTGTGGGTGCCCTGCGACCATTATGGTTGGTACCCTGTCCCACGATGCAGTGCACACTGCACTGTGAGCACTGGTGGGGCTACGCGCTCACACATCCACACTACAGCCAGTAACAGTACAGAAACAGTACAGGTTCTGTAACTTGATGTTGAAACCACCTCATAGGTGGTTTTGAAAATGGTTACGGAAATGCCTCCTATAACGTTACAGGTATAAACGCAAACCACTGAGGTAACGGTTTGGACCCCCTGTAATGTTACGGAGGGGTAATTTCAGCGTAGTGTGGACAGCCGGGTCTAAGTAAGGATGTCAACATATTCAGTTCACAAATTTAAAAGAACTAGTTAGCCGACACTCCACACACCCCCACCCCTTAAAGCCTGATCACCCAAATAGACTTCTGGAAAAAAAGCAAATTAAGTGCCCGCACACCTACTCACAGCGATGGTCATCCTCATAAACTTCACCAGCTGGCAGCATACCAGGTGCTGCTGCATGATGCCATCTCATGTTGGTGTGCATTGACACACGCACCACTTTCGCATGCTTCTTGAGCAAGCAGTGTCACGCAGTAACATTAGAAGGCACTGCACTGCAACCACCAAGTTGCCTAGTAGCAGAGTTTACAAGGGGGACTGTCAGTAAGTGCAGGCACTTGCAATTTTTTTCATACGAAAAGTCCAATCCTAGTCAGGCTTCAGGAGGTGGGGACTGGGGAGCAGGGAGCATCACTTATACCCTTTAACATCCTTCCCCAGTCCCCACTCAGCCACCAGCCAGCACAGTCACCTCACCCCCCAGATAAAGTCCCATTAGTTCTGCCCAACCCCTGCTAACAACCACTTGGGGTATACTATTAAACTGTACAACACTGCAGTACCATGAACCAACATTATTTTAAAGACCTTTTGACGTAGCAAGGAAAACTTTGAAAAACAAAATATTTAGGTGAAACTCAGCTTGCATTCAGTCCACATTCCATAGATTCCTCCTCCACATTGTTTATTACGGTGGAAATGTTCATTAATACATATTTATACCTTAAAGTTGATCTGCCTCTATAGCTTACTTCCTACTTGAAATCTTAAACCTCTATTATGACATAATCTGTCATGGGAGTAACCAGGATGTCACCAGCAGTGCATTACGATCTCAGGTAGGGAGAAAGCAGCAGGAATACGTGAACTCTTCACTAGAAAATATTCTATTTACATGCATATTGACTCAGTTAAAAATAATGCGGAAAAGAAATAAAGAACTACTGTGAAATATAAGCTGCCTGGATCTGTGTCTATTTGTCTAAATATGTTTTGTTCCAGTTCTCCTGAAGGCGTCAGCTGCTCTTTAAATTGCTAAGGCGTACACTGTTTGTGGAAAGGGCAGAGTGCCTAATTGAAAGACCTTCTAGTCACCTACAGAAGGAAATTCACTATAAAGTGTCAGGTGGACTTTTGCTCTAGGTGGAAATGGATCTGTCGAATGTTGTGCCACAGAAGCTAGCTATGTCAGCTTTTTGTTTCTTATGCTGCACTAGACCACAGCCATAGCTACTGCACTATTGCAGCACAGCAGTTTTGAACGCTTTTGTGCATACATGGCACACAGACCTCTGCTCTTCCTTAAAAACAGCCACGGCAGTGAGATCAAACCTAGGAAGGGAGCGGCAGACTGGTAGTGAGAGAAAAAAAAAGAAAACAGTTCAGTAGGGGCAAAGTCTTCCATGCTGAGTGGACTACACTGTAAAAGACTACGCATGCCTCATTACAACCTTGTGTTCTTCAATATGTTTTTCTCTGAAATATGGTACCCTCTTGTACCTTCTGTATGCCCTTAGATCTGCCCATCCTTACCCATCCCTCAGGTGGTTAGTATTCCCCCCCTTCCAAACCACGGGCCCACGGCACCCCACCCCAAGGGTCTGGTAGAACATGTGTGGGCACATCATGTGCTTGTGCTGGGCTGGTAGTCCATAAACCTGGGACCTCCCCTCTTAATTTTCAAGAAACCCAGGGTGGGTGGTACTGTGGGAATGGGACCCTGTGTCAACTTTCCATCCCCCCACCTCCATCTCAGTCCAACCCTGGAGGCTAGTGCACATCCGCACAACACATGCACAACCAGCATCAGAGAGAAGGTAATCACCCAGGCTTTTTCTTTCCCCACTCCCAAACCCCACATCAATCAGATAAGTCCCAATTAAGAGCTTTAAAAGCATGTGCAAGTGTAAGGACAAGACGTTAGTCTGGAAAATCCCTCCAGATACTGTAATTTACTGCTCCCCTGTAATTACCCAACCTGTGATATATCCCTCAGGATCATGAAAAACTGTGTGGCCCAGCAGTGTCCTGGCACCCAAACTTACAAGATGGCATTTCACCAGACATGTTCTTACAATAACACACCGCACAAGGCCCAATGAAACACCTACACAGCAGATAAAGGTAGCACTGCAGGTCAGGGACATCCCTCGTTTGGTCAGAAGGACCACAATCATTTCTGTTTCCTCTTCAGTAGGTTCTGCCCCCCACCTCCCTACATGTATGCACACACGCACACACACACGCACACATGCACACTTCAAAGTAGCTGATAGTTCAGTTGCTTTGCTTTTGCTGGAGACTGGGCATCCCATTAACTAGTTAACACTCACACATAATTTCTAAGCCTGGTGCACCCCCTGTCTGGCTACCCTATGTGATTAACAGATGTCAAGGTCAGGAGGGCATGTCTGTGGTATAAATGGAGTCAGGTACTGCATTATTTTACTGCATATGCCTTTATCAGTAGATTACAGACATGAAGAGTCAGAGAGATATTGCCAAATATATATTTTCTGGGACATGGCCATGGGCACATAGAGGACACAAAGTAGAACCCATGCAGCAGCACAATAAGGTAAGTTCACCATTACCAAAACATTATTACAACATAAACATGGCTCTTGGCTCATGGGGTGTGGCCTGTGGAAGAAACTGCAGCCTGCTAAGGATAAACTCATTACCAAAGGCTTCCGTGGTGGGACTGTAATTGCTTGCATCCAGCCATACCAGCTGCCCATACACAATCAAAATAGGCAAATGCCCATTAAACTGGACAGGAAGGGGGCAAGAAGCAAAATTCCACCTTGGAGTCAAAACGCATCTGCTAGCTGCCTGCAGTCCTTTGACTCCTTCCCTTGTCCCTTCAATTCCTTTGCCCATACAGATCCATCTGATCCTCCTCCTCCTCTGAGCTGTGACACTATAGTGCTCTTCCAGCCTCCATAATACAGTTATATCACTTTCCATGCCATTCCCTCCCTTTCCCTTTGAAGCTTGCCTGCCAGACCATTCCCGACCCCATTTCCTTCTCATCAGCAGTCGACCTTGACTAAGTTGGCAAGTGAATGGAAGGTTCTAAGGCTTCTGTTCTAGAGTAATACTGACTAGTTGCTTGCTTGAAGCTTCCCCCCCATGCATCAGACAGTCAGCATCCCATCCCCACCACACCTTACCTGGTTAGTGCTGGACCTGGGACTTCAGGGCTTAGTGAAACTCTGAGGCTGTTAAGGCAGTGCTGGGCTGGATCTCTTGATTGGGGCCTTGTCTTGCCCTTGGGGGGAGTGTATATTACCACTGGGGCCAGTGCTGCTGCTGGTCTACTGCTGCTCTTGACTACTCCCTCTGATGTTGCTCGCTGTCTGTCTCTGGTGCAGAACCAACAAGGACCATAACCTGGCGTGCTGTGATATGACCCCAAACCTACTGGCGACTAAGAGCGCACTTTTCCCCTGAGGCCGGGGCCTGGCCCACGATCCTGCTCCTCACACTGCCCCTGACGATCTCCTCTGCAGGCACTGCCACACCTTTCTGCTTTGCTTTGTTGTGCCACCACCCACTGGCCTGAGTCATTGTCGATGGTGGTCAGTGATCTCTACCCGGTCCAGAGTCCCACTTCCCTCTCCCTCCTTGTGCCTTCTTGCGGACTCCTCCGACTGTGTTGGCTGGTCTTGGGTAGGTGGCTGGTGGCACTACTACTTTCCTCTTCCTTGGCCCTGCACATTCTTCTCTTCCCTCCAAGGCTTCTCCTTCACCTCTTCACTCAGCTTTCTTCCCTTCTTGGCTGGATCTCTAGTTAGTTGATTACCCTCTGAAACCATTGCCGACACCCAGTCTCCGCGATGGCTTGTCATTGCATGCCTCAGTATAAGCCCTCCTCTGCCCACTCACAATGCTGCTCTGTGACTTTTGCCACTGAACCACCAATGATTTTTCGAGGATGCGGGTCAGGATGGCTGGGGGGTGTTGGACTCTGAATCGCCTGTGCCAGAGGTGCTAATTTGAAATAATGCCAGCCATCCAACACCACCACCAGCCCACCAGTCAAAGAGGAACTGGGGTGGCGGCCCCAGAGCTGTGCTCACACACACAGGACAGGACACAGAAGGTGTGGATCCAGGTCACGTGCCTCATTATAGACCGGCAAAAAAACATTGTAAATAAAAAAAATGATATGAAAATATTGGTGGGGCTCAGCCCTGGTCTCAAACTATTGCTGGAGCCTGTGCCCCATGGGTCCATACAACCCGGCGCCTATGACTATGACCAATGTTCCCGGTGGTGATGAGAAGGAACCTGTCATTGTGACCATTTTAAAGCCTCTTGAGGGTCAGAAAAAGTATATACTTTGCCTTGATGGATGATTCTGAGGCATGCAGGAAAAAGCATGCCATGGGACACCCCCGCCTCTCGCAGTATGTCTCGCACGACATCAAAGTGCTTTTTTTTCTGTCTCACATAGCTCAGACTGGGGTAGAGCCTGACTTCTTGTCCCTCATGCAATAGAGTATGTTTTTGCCTAGCTAAGGCTAGGATAAAATCCCTTGTCTTCACACCATTCAATACCAAAGCAATTTCCCAGGGTGCATCCGGATTCACCTGATGGCCCCTCATTGCCACTTTATATGCTTTATACTTTTTGCCACTCTATATACTTTATGCTTTTTGCTTTATACTTTTTGTATTTTTATACTATAATCAACAAGGGGCTGTCTGAGCTGTTGCTCCAGCCATATCAATTATAATTCTGCTTGCTGTGGAGATAGAGTTAGTGTGGAGAGGATTTTTGTAAGTTTTGCTATTGTTTTTTAAACTGCAGGAGAGAAGGATTAATTAATTATACTTGCTGTGGAGAGAGTTAGTGTGCAGAGGATTTTTGTAAGTTTTGATATTGTATTATTATTATTTTTAATTTAGCGTAAAGTGGAATTTAGCTTAAAGGTTTCTGTGGCTGGAGGGATTGAACAGGAAATGCCCAGACTTGCCCACCCACGAAGTCTTTAAATTCTGACAGAGCCATCAAACTGCAGGAGAGAAGGATTAGTTAATTCTGCTTGCTGTGGAGAGAGTTACTGTGAAGAGGATTTTTGTAAGTTTTGCTATTGTTTTATTTATTTTTTTACTTTAGCTTAAAGCAGAATTTAGCTTAAAGGTTTCTGTGGATGTGTTTTTTGGAATTAAGCTCAATGGGGGGTACAACTTAAAGTCGGGGCCTAAAGAGGACCTGGGACAAATATCTAATTTCTGGACTGTATGTGTTTGTGAGATTTGGTCATTCTATTGATGGGTTTGTAATTGTGTCGTAAACAACTGCAATCAGTATAGAGAGACTGTATTTGACTGTCCTGTATAGGTAGTGTGAACCATGGGTAGGATTGTGGGGTGCAGTGGTTGTGGGGCAGCAGTGTGGATGAACGTACTGTGGAGGTTAGCAGGGTACTCAATATGCCACAGGCTGAGGAGGCTTGAGGAAGCAGGTCATTGGCTTGGCAGGGAGCTGGGGAGGTTGAGGGATGAGGGGAGGGTTGCGTTGGTAGAAGGGTTAACATCTGAGAGTATCGGGGGCACTACAATGAAGGAACAGTGGGTCAAGGGAGGGGTTGGGGGCAAACTAGACAGGAAGTCAGCTGATGAAGGGTGGACTCTAGTAGGGCCTAGCAAAAGAGAAGCAGCAGTAAGCAGAAGGGAGGAGAAAACACATAGTAATGCAAAGAGGGTAGTGAACATGTTTGCTGTACTAGTGACAAATGGGGAAGAAGACACGGGAGGAGACTGTACAAGGGATAGTATTCACGAAGAGGAGTGAGTGGTTGGCATTACTTGTGGAGAGAGATTAAGCATGGCATGGCAGGGGGGAGGCATAATATTCATAGAGGTGAGGAGGAGAGGAGGTTAGCAGTCAAACAGGAGGGGAGATCTCAGTTGAGAGGGGTGGGGGAAGACACTGGGGAAAGTGGTAAAAGCACCGTCTTGAGTGGCCCAGGAATGAGAACCTGGGTGGGGAGGTGGCAATGGGCACAAGGAAAGAGGAGGGGGGGTGTGCTGGTGTTGGGGGACCCCATACTCAAAGGGATCAGATGGGGCAGCAAGGGGGAGAGGCACGGTTGGATATAGGTGGAGTCCATACCAGGATTAAAGGCAGACAAGGCAGGACAGGCAATCCTAAGGTGCACAAGAAGGGGTAGGAGGAAACCTTTGTGGTACATGCTGGGACAACTGACCTAGTGGGGAAAATGATGGAGGTAACAAGGGAGAGGTCTGAGGAAGTGGGAAGGTTGTGCGAGGAGACTGGGGAGTCTGTGGCCTTCTCGGAGGTGCTCCCAGTACCCTGTGCAAGCACAGTGAGAAAGGAGAGGATTGAGGAGTTGAAAGCATGGTTGGTAGAATGGTTTTGAACTAAGGAGTATAGGGTTGTGGGCAGCTGGGGCAGTACCTGGGATAATACAATCTGTTTGCAAGGGATAGGCTGCACCTGATTGGGGAGGGGAAGGAGGTATTAAAGCAAAGACTGGGGAGGTATATTGCGACAAAGGTGGATTTAAACTAGATGGGGGTGGCAAGTGGACCACAGGTAGGCAGGGATCCAATGGCAGTGTGGAGGGTGGATATTGCAGATGTCACGGAAACGTGGGCAACCGAGCACCGGGACTGGGATCTGGCAATCCCAGGGTACAAATTATACAGGACTGTAAGGGTGGGGTGGGGTGGCAGTCTATGTGAGGGTCATAATCAAATACACAAGGGACGAGGGGAGGAAAGGAGAACAGAGGCAATCTGACTGCAGCTCCTAGACTCAAGGGGTAGGAAACTGAGGTTTGGGGTGATAATCCACAGACTAATCCACTGCTCCAGAGTCGCTGCTAAATACTGGTCCCAGTCCCTCCCTCCCTACCTGACTTCATCCTTAACTTCTCTGCTCCCCTTGGCGTACTCACTTCGGCACTCAGATACTAGGCTATTCCAAATCCTCTTATGCGCACCTCTATGGGTCAGGCAGCACTAAGCTACTGACTGCCAAAACTCTGGAATGACCTCCCAGCAGATATCCGCCACTGCTCCAATCAAAGACACCTCAACACCCGCCTCCTAGAACATTTCCTCACGGTCTGCTCTTGCTCCCGCCCTGCTCAATAGCAGGCCCAAACTCCTGGTGGCCTACTATAGCATTTTATAACTATCCAGCTCTGGCAAGGGACGCTTGGTGCTCACTCCTTCTCACCTACTCTAGTTCTGTAAATCTGTAGCTATGCTCATTTCATTACTGCAATGGCTATGTCTTTCTGATGGTCTTAGTTATGGACATATTTTACTTGTCTGCCCTAGCTACCAACTGTATAGACTCCCTAACAGTCCCTCCTCAATTGTACAGAATTTTTGTGTATTTTGTGTATTTACTGTTCCTTCCCATATGTCTCCCCCCCTGTTTCCCCCCAGGTCGCATCTGGAAAAGAGTGGTTCTCCACTCAGTATGCCTGCATGGTTAAACTCTTGAATAAATAAATAAATATACGGGCTGCCGTCCCAGCCTGAAGATCTTGACAGGGAATTAGCGGGACAAATCAGAAAGGTATGTAGAAAAGGGAAGGTGATCATCATGGGGGATTTTAACTTGCCAGGGGTTGACTGGAGCATTCCGGTCACCTCCAGTGCTAGGGAGCAAGTGCTCCTGGACGTGATTCAGGAGGCTCTCCTGACACAGTTGGTCAGTGTACCTACTAGGCTAAAGAACACTTTAGATCTGGTATTGTCAAATGGGGAGGCAGAAAGGGAAATAAGGGTGGAGGACCCACTAGCCAACAGCGATCACCAAACAGTGTGGTTTAATATCACGATGTGCGGGGAGCCAGAGAAATCAGTAACTCGGGTAGTAAACTTCAGGGGAGCAGACTTTAGAAAGATGCAGAAACTACTGAAAGGGAAACTGGAGGGCATAAAGCAGGAGATGGACGTGGAGCAGAAATGGGATATTATTAAATGGGGGATTACAGAGGCAATGGAAGCCTGTACCAAGACACAGAGTAAGAGGAGTAAAGCAAGGAAACTATGCTAGCTGAACAGCAAGGTAGTGGAGGTGGTGAGGGCAAAACAAGAGGCGCACCAGAGATATAGGAGGATGGGAAAGGAAGGGGACAGGGAGGAGTATGCAAGATGGTCCAGGGAGGTGACCAGAAAAGTGAGAGAGGCCAAGGCCCAGAGGGAGCTGAGATTAGCATAGGGAATTAATGGGGGGGACACATTTTCAGATACAGCAGGGAGAAAAGGAAGTGCAAGGAGACAGTAGTGAGGATAAAAAAGGATGGGGAGTAGACGGAAAAGGGGCAGGAATAGGCAGAAACACTGAATGAATACTTTTGCTCAGTGTTGATGGAAGAAAAAGGGGGATCACTACCACCATGGGCTGGAAGGGTGGGGACAGGGGGAGAGGAGGCGACAGATGGAAGAATTGAGGGAGGTATAGTCCTAGAGGGACTGAGGGCACTGAGGGTAGACAAGGCACTAGGGCCAGATGGTATCCACCCCAGGGTGCTGAGGGAGATGGCTGAGGTGTTGGCAGAGCCAGTGGCAGATCTGTACAGCACCTCACTGGAGTTGGGATGTGTGCCACCGGACTGGAGGATGGCACATGTAGTGCCGTCACACAAGAGCAGACCAAAGAATGAACTGGGTAATTATCATCCAGTAAGTCTCACCTCCATAGTGTGCAAACTCATGGAAATGACACTAAAGGAAAGACTGGTGTTGTACCTGGAGGACAATGGCCTCCAGGATGTGAGGCAGCATGGGTTTGTTTCAGGGAAGTCTTGTCAAACCAACCTCATACAATATTATGACTGAGTGACAGGTGAGCTGTATAAGGGTCATGCGGTGGATGTTCTTTACTTGGTTTTCAGCGAGGCCTTCGATTCGGTGTCTCATGGGCAGCTTTGGGGGAAGCTAACTGGTGTAGGGGTAGGGGAAAAAAATGATGAACTGGATTACAAGCTGGCTGAGTGGGAGGCTGCAACGGGTGGTGGTGGGAGGGGAGCTCTCAACTCCGAGGCCAGTGATGAGATGGGTGTCACAGGGCTCTGTGCTGGGACCAGTATTATTTGGTCTCTTCATATCAGACATTGTGCACAGGGGGGTGAGCAAGGTAAGTCTATTTACTGACGACACCAAAATGGGAGCAGTTGTGGATAGAGGAGAGGGATGGAAGCAGCTGCAGGGGGACCTAAGCAAGCTAGAGGAGTGGTCAGAGAGGTGGCAGCTGGGGTTCAATGCAAAGAAGTGTAAGGTTATGCACTTTGGAGCAAAGAACCCAAGGAGAGAATACTGGCTGGGGAGGGTTAAGCTGGGGATCACTGAGGAGGAGAAGGACCTAGGGGTAATAGTAACAGGGACCATGAACAACACTGCCCAGTGCAGGAGAGCAGCTACAAAAGCAAACAAAATGCTGGGGTGCATAGCAAGGTTTTTTTTGTCCAGGCGAAGAGAGGTGATCTTGCCCCCTTCAGGTCACTGGTAAGGCCGCACTTAGAATATTGTGTGCAGTTTAGGAAGCCATACCTGAAGCATGATATCAGGCTACTGGAGGGGGTGCAGAGTAGGGCAATGAAGATGATATGTGGAATGGAGGGGGAGACTATGAGAGCAGGCTGGGAGACCTGAATATGTACACCCTGGAGGACAGAAGGGACGGGGGACATGACAGAGACATTCAAGTATCTGAAGGGAATTGATAAGGATGGGGCAGGCGGGGTCTTTAAGCTAAGGAGGGGGAGGGACACCAGGGGGCACAGGCTAAGAATAGAGGGGGGGAGATTTAGGAGGGAAATGAGGAGACACTATTTTACAGAGATGGTGATAGCAAAATGGAACACACTACTAGAATGGGTGGTATCATGTAAATCTGTGAACAGCTTTAAAAGGGCATGGGACAGGGAACAGGGAAGAGTGAGGCAGGGGGAGGTGGGGGGTAGCAGTGGGATGACAAAGGGGAGGAGGTAGGGCAGAAACAAACTAGGGGTGCTAGCTGCACATTCAAGCAGACTTAGATAGACTGGGTGGTCTGTTTCTGCTGGCACATTCGTATGTTCGTATGTTCGTATTCCCAGATGGTCGCCATCGCTCCACTCTGGCAATCCGTCCATTCTAAGATTGGCCACCCTCGCCTGATTCTCCAGCATCTCAATTCCTAACTGCAAGTGAGTATTCTCCTTAACAAGGTTTGCCATAGCCCCAAAAGCCACTTCTGAGCATTTGCCAGTTTCTGTTGTTTCCGTTTTGATGTGGGTTACATCAGACTCCAGGACCGTAACTCTATTAGATAGAGAGTCAAACCTGGGAGCCAGGCCTTCTATGGATGAAATTAGACTGTTTACTTTTAGTCTCAGATTTTGAGAGTTTCTTCTCCAGAGAGCCCGGGTTCTGATGTAGCGGGGCCCTGGGCAGACCTCATGGCTGGCGGTCCGGGAGTATTTTTGCTCTTGGTTCCCTCCTGGGTAACTTTTTCTTTCTTTGGGTTACCCATGCTGTATCCACTAATTTTCTGATTAGGGATTATTCCATTTTCTGTGTTCAAATCACATGATAAAACAATAAATGTTATGTATTTGTTCCTGATACAGTAATTGCTAAGCTCTAAACCCTAGCAGCCATTTTCCTCGGGCTCCACAGCGCCTTCCCCCCATCTTAATGTATTTCCTTGACTGATGTATTGTGTATGTGCTAGATGCTGCTGTTGTATAGTAGAAATTAAAGCAAGCCAGTCTATGCTGATGGTGGAAGATGAGTTGTTTTCCCCCCCTCCCATGCTGTAGTTCTGAAGTCAGGCCATGTGTGAGCACCACATCTGTCCTTTGTCTACTGTTGATAAAACTTGTAGGAGAAGGAGACAAAATGTGACAGAAAAAAGATTATTTTAGGCAAGGTCCAGGTCAATATTGCGTGGGAAATAATTGCGTGGTCAAAAACCACTCCGTGTGGAACACCAAAAATGGGCATGGTTCAAAATCACACTAATAAAAATGAACAAACTCTGATACCACACCCACTGTAACAACAGCATGGATTTTGACCTCATGTTTATTTCTCTGCAGTCTTGACTGGATACCTTTTTGATAGGGTGCGCTAACAGCCTGGAGTCCTGTGGAGGGAAATGGTTAGTAATGTGTGCGCCAGACTTCTGGATTGGTTATTGGTTGTCACATTCACCATCGCAGGTTGATAAATAATGGCTTCCTTCAAGTTACATCCTCCTGCTTGAAGAGGCTTTAAGTTTGGTGCTGGCTGGCTGGCTCTGCCAGTAGGCAAGCTGTGCAGGCACAAGAAGCCAGGGTTCAGTGCTGGAGGACGAGGATGATGAGGTGGATGTTGTAGCTTTCAGAAGAGGTTTTGGTGTTGGAAGAGCAGTGATGCTGGTGACCCGCTGACAGCTACAGGACTTGGAGACTCAAGAGGGTAGGAAAAGACAGTTTTAGTCTGCATGCACCGACTGCCTGGAATACTGCTATGACATACTGTGGAGGGAAGCAGTCATTACTACCCTATGAGTGGTGGCTGACTGTGTTAGATGTTCACCATGGCAGTGGACAAATAAGGCCTCAGGTATACCCTGGTGCTGGAGGAGGCTTTGTTTCTGGAGGAGGCTTGCTAATGTCACTGTTGTCAGTGTTTACACTTGCAGGTCAAGAAGGCACAAAGGGACAGGAAAAAAACTATTTTAGTCGGGGGCATTATTAGCAGAGTACCTGTGGAGGGAAAAAGACAGTAATAATGTGTGGCAGTACCGTGAATGTAACACTCATCATCACAGTGCCCTTCAGGGAACACCCTACAGAGATTAAAGAGGCTTTGGTGATGGCTGTATGGCCCTGCTGGTATTTACATTGGCACAAGAGGATGGGTTTGCACTAGCGGTGGAAGATGCTTTGTTGCTGGTGTGAGCAGGCTTTGGTGGTGGCTGACTTTTGGAAACCTGCCTTATGTTGGACCAAGAAATCAGGTTGCTGGCTTTGGATGGTGATGCTGGTTGGCTGGAGGCTGGTGACTTGTTTCTGGTGGTCGGCATTGACTACCTTCTATGCTGGTCCAAGAGTCCAGGTTAGAAAAAGGATTTTGGCTCGCTGGTGGTTGGCTGGTGGTGTGGTTCTGTTTGTTGGTGCTGAATGGCTTCTACACTGGCCCAAGAGTCCAGGTTAGGGGAAGACATGGATTGGCTGGTGGCTGGCAGGTGGCTGGTTTCTGCTGGCCAGCTTTGACCAGCTGCTGTGCTGGCCCATGAGTCCATGTTAGATGAGGAGTTTTGCTGGCTAGTGGCTGATGGCTGGTTGTGACTGGCTGCTATATTAGCTTAAGACTCCAGATTACAGTTGCAGGCTGGTTGGTTACTGGCTGGTAGCTAGTGGCTGGTGATTTGCTTCTGGTGGTCGGCATTGATGGGCTTCTATGCTAGTCCAAGGGTTTGGGTTAGAGGAGGACTTTGGCTGGCTGGTGGCTGGTTTCTGTTGGCTGGTTTTGATTGGCTAGTACACTGGCCCAAAAGTCCAGGTTAAAGGAGAACTTTGGCTGGCTGGTGGCTTGCTTCTGGTGGCCAGCCTTGATGGGCTTCTATGCTAGCCCAAGAGTCCAGGTTAGAGGATGACTTTGGTTATCTGGTGGCTGGCTGGCATCTGTCTGACTGATGACTTGTTTCTGGTGGACAGCATCGACCAGCATCTGCACTAGCCCAAGAGTCTGGGTTAAGGAGGACTTTGGATGGCTGGTGGCTGGTATCTATTGGTTGGTTGTGACTAGCTGCTACACTGGCCAAAGAGTCAAGGTTAGAGAAGGGCTTTGGCTGGCTAGTAGCTGGCTGCTGGTTTGTTTCTTGTGTCTGGCATTGACTGGCTGCTATGCTGGCCCAAGAGTCTGGGTTAGAGGAAGACTTTGGCTGACTGGTGGCTGGCTGACAGACAGCTTGTTTCTGATGATCAACACTGACAAACTTCTGTGATGCTCCAAGTCCAGGTTACACAGGCTGGCTGCCTGGTGACTTGTTTCTTGTGGCCAGCATTAATTGGTTTCTCCACTAGCCAAAGTGATTGGGTTAGAGGAGGAATCTGGCTGGCTGTTGGCTTGTTTCTAGTGGCTGGCATTTACTGACTTCTGTGCTGGCCCAAGAGGTCCGGGTTAGAGGAGGACTTTGACTGGCTGGTGGCTGGCTGTCTGGTGGCTTGTTTCTAGTGGCTGGCATTGACCAGCTGCTACACTGGCCCAAGAGTTTGATTACAGTTGCTGGCTGGTGTGCTGTTTTTTTCTGCTGATGAAACAAGACATAGCATAGTGGTTACGCTGAATTCATATCCCATACACCTTAAATAAAAAGAAAACATTTCAGGTATACTACTGTAATTATTATACTTTTAAAAAATGACAAAATGAGGCTGCAGTGTAAGCACTGAATCAAGAGACAGCCACAAAGAAGTCCAATTGTGAAGATCTGACTTGAGTTAGTTGGTGGTTGATTCATGACCATCACCATTCTTCATTCCATATACCACTTTAGAGACCACACAGGCTGTCTTGTTGATGTTGCTTCTTCAGCAGCTGAGGTGTTGTGGTGTGGGTGGACACTATCCATTTGGGACATGGACATCACCTTTTCAGGTAATCTTTTTACTGAGAGTTTCAACAAAGGCAACCATAACAATAATAGAAAGAAGATTCATGTGACAGGCATCATAAAGTAACTGTTGGCCCAGGAGGGTTACAGGGTTCTGGACCACAAAAGAACAAAGAGCCAATGCCTAAGGCTGAAGAACATATAGATATTGAATGTAGAAAGGAGAAGTCGGGCTGCATAGAAAAAGACCACAGACTTCAAGATAAGTCACGTTAAATCATTTATTCGATAAATAAGTTTATGATGGATGTTACCTGACCCTGTTCTAACCAGGTCCATCTTGTAAAAGAGCTCTGCCTAATGATGTTCGCCTGGATAAATAAAGATTTTGATTGATTGATTGATTGAAAAAAGCAGCAAATTCTCCCCACAATCCACCACTGTTTCAAGTTCTACTGACTCTTTGTCAAGGTGTAAATTGAGCACACATTATCACATCTTATATACTCTTATATGGGTCACATGATGGTTCAAATACTCCAATCACTTTTTAGTTCAATAATCATTAGTTCTCCTATTGCATGAATTGAGTGCATCAGTGCTCAGACTAAAATGTACAACACAGCAAACCTTTAAAAACTATGCAATCAAATCCAAAAAAAATCACCCTTAAAAAACAATAAATATACTGATAAAGTATGCAGAACATTTTTTAAATGATATCAACTCATTCCTATAATTTCATTCATAATCAGTTATAGTAAATTTTTTAGCAGTTTCAGTAACCAGATGTAATATATTCACACACATATTATTTACTCCTCCTCAACTAATTGCATATTATTTCTGTCTTTTAAATATAGCACCAGACTGAATTTTTCATTTAACTCCCCTGCAGAGCTAGTGCATGTTTCATACTGCCATGTACTCTAATGTTGTAAGAATTTATTGTCCCAGTCACCTCCCCCCCGAGGCCAGTCACCCCCCCCCCGGGGCCAATCTTTACTTTCTCCAGTCCCTGAAACTTGAAAGTATGGTCCTGTCCATTTAATACTGAATGTACCGCCAGTGCATTTTTATTGTCCCCATTGTTAATATTCCTAAGATGTTCTGCTATTCTTATCTTGAAATTCCTTTTAGTTTTTCTGACATAAAATTTATTGCATTTAGTACATGTAGCAGCATAGATAATGTGTGTGGAACTGCAGTTAGTAAAGTCATTTAGTTTGTATCTATTTCCCATAATTGGATGCACAAAGTTATTGCCAGTTTGAATATTTCTTCAAAATGTACAATTACCACACTGGAAGGTCCCATCCGGCAAAGTACTTCTATTCATTCCTTCATTGGATTGGAAGCAATTGCTGGTCACCATGTCTCCAATATTTCTTCCTCTTCGTTGTACAATGGGGGTACTAACCACATGTTGCAATTTCAGTTCAGTATTCAGGATGTGCCAGTTTTTAATGCACTATGTTCTTTATCTGGTAGCTCAGCGGAGAAAAATCACACTCAAAGTTAAGTCTCTGCACTCGATCTCTTGTGTTTTGTTCTAATAAGGTTTCTCTAGGAATCTCTTTCACTCATTTATATGCTGTATTCAGACACTTCTTATCGTGCCCTCTGTTTTCAAAACTTAAAAACACCTGCATTTTCATCAAAGGCTTCAGCACTGCTAGTGTTCCTTTGTAATTGCACAAATTGCCCTTTTGGTATGCTATTCATAATGGGCCTTGGATGGCAGCTATCAAACTTTAACAGTGCATTACTATCGATATTCTTCCTATACAGGTTCATTTCGATACTACCGTTTTCCCCCTTTGAGATACACAAGTCTAGAAAGTTAAATTTATTCATGCATCAAGGTAAATTTCAAGTTCTCATTTGTTCTCTCTAAATACTGAACAAAAGCAGGTAAAACTGTCAGTCCTCTCCATATTATTAATAAATCATCTATGAAGCGTTTGTACAACACAATATTGTCAAAAAAGGGGTTGTTTCACACAGTACATGTTTCATTTCCCATTTAGATAAATACATATTTGCATAGTTGGGAGCAAACGCTGCCCCCATGGCTGTTCCCATAACTTGTGAATAAAACTCCCCATTGAACATAAGTATGTTGCATTTAAAAACTTTTTGGCCCGGATATTCAAACTGCGCCAGGCTGTGGCGCAAGCCTGGGTGCAGCTCAACTTTGTTGGCATGGGTGTGGACAGGGCGAAATTCAATGGAGCTGCGCTATGGCGCTACTGCTTTGAATATCGCACCCTGGCCACCTCCACTGTGCATGGCACAGTGGCACTGTGCCAGCGCAAGTGGTCAGAGTGGAGCATGGAGATGCGGTGGCGCAAGTGCCATTGCGCCATGCACAGCACCTGCGATATTCAAAGGGGGACATGCAAATGGGGCCATAATTTATGCAAGGCACACAGGGGGCCATTTGCATCTGATTATGGCCCCATTTGCATGCCATTAGCATGCAGGTGCGCCGATCCCCGACGACTTGCACCAGGCGAGCAGCCATCGGGGACCGACGCCTCCTGCAGCCCGATCACGGGAAGTCCTGTAAGTAAATAACAAAGTCCAATATCCCTGGTGGTCCAGTGGACTGCACCGGAGCTCGATCGAGGGCATCATTCATCACCCCTAAGTCCGATATCCCTGGTGATCTATTGATCCCCCACCCTACCCGCCCACTGAGCCCCACCACTCCGGCCCTCGTTAGCCGGCGGAGCATAGTACCCCACTCGCTTGCCGCCTCGCTACTCGCCGTACGACAGTTCAGGCACCAGAGCATGAGCTATCGGGCGTGAAGTTTGTCAGTATTAGTCGTCCAGATATGTGAATGAATTCATTCACATATCTGACTGCCTAGGTACGGGGAGTGGTTGGCACGCCCATTGGCTCATGCTCTGAACTAATGGGCGCGTAGCCCTACTGAGCTGCCAGTCGGTGGGCAGCGGGCGCAGGCGGTGGGTGCTGCCGCCCGCTGGCTGACAGGGGTGGGTGGTGGGGCCAGAGGGCGGTGGGGTGGGGGTCCACCAGATCACCTGGGATATCGGACTTGGGGGTGATGAATGATGCCCGCGATCAGGCTCAGTGCGGTCCACTGACCACCAGGGATATTGCACTGGGGGGATACAGTGATGCCCACGATCAGGCTCAGTGGGGTCCACTGGACCACCAGGGATATTGGACTTGGGGGATACAGTGATGCCCGCGATTGGGGCAGGGGGTGCGCTAGGTGCGGCAGGAACTAGTGATGTGGCACCCACAGGTGGCAGCTGCTGTGTTGCGCCTGCAATGTGGCAGCTCACCTGTGGGTGGCCATTACTTGTTCCTTTGTTTGGCGTAACTTTGTTGCGGGCGCGGGTAGGGGTTGCTCATGCATAACTCTGCACTGCCCGGCTGAATGTCGGGCTGTGCAGGTTGTGTGCATGAGCACGCCCCTACCTGTGCTCAGACAATTGATGCGCCCAGCGCATCGGGATTTCCAGCGCGACTTTTCCTTTTTAAATATCGCACCGGGGCGCATCAGTGGGTTGTGCATGGCACAACACCGTTGCGCCATGCGCAACCCTTTTGAATATCTGGGTCTTTCTGTCAGTGTTACAATACATTGCACAAAACTGTTGGTATAGTTTGAGTTATTATACAGCGTTTCTTCAAGTGCCTCCAGTCCACCGCTATTAGGAATATTTGTATACAGTGAGGTGATATCTAGTGTTACCCATACATATTGAACTGTTACTGGTATCTCATTTAGAATATAACAAATGTGAAGTGTCTTTTAAGTATGCAGGACACATAGGAACAAACTCCTTAGTGTGCTGGTCCACAAACTTCCCAATGGGCTCTGGTAATGAGCCGATGCTCGAGACGATTGGTCTAGCTGGGGGATCTACATGATTGTTGTGAATAACATAACTGCCCTGATAGGGTGAGGTACAGATAAATAATCACGTGTGTCTAGAAATCATGCCCTCTAAAAAAATTTCATTTAAATATAAATCAATTTCATGTTTAAAAACATCAGTTACATCTCTATTCAATTTTCTATAGAAATGCGCATCAGACAGTTGTCTTAAATTCTCATTTTTGTGTTGCTTGCACGCATGTGCAAGAACACATTGCGTCAGCAGTTAGGGAGCATGCCACAATGCATCAAGGAATTTGGCCACGTCACCACACAATCAGCTGTTTTGGTGCATTACAAGCTACCAAAACAGCTGATTGGGTAGTCTCCACATGATGATGGCTTCCACATTGGCCTCTCACAGTCCCCAGGAAGCCAATGGAAAGCCGCTGCCCGCCATTCAGTGTGCCTTCCTGGTGAAACATTTCCATAAATAATTAAAAAAAAAAGAAAAGCCAACGGGTTGTCCAATCCCCCTGTCGGCATGACCCTCCCAGTTCATTTGCCGATGGGGTAGCCTAACTCTGTCACATAATACACCCTCCATGGCTCATACATCCCCCAGCACATCAGTAGCGGCCGACGGGTGTCCAACCCTCTCGCTGCCCAACCCCATCAGCTCACCTGCCCCACCAAACAAACATCAATCTGCCATGCTGGGAGCCCACCCCAGCATGGCAAAGTCTTCTTGCCAACGGGATGCCAACTCACGGGCTCCACTGCCCCCCAAAACAAACTGCTCTGGTGCAGGCCGCCCCAGGCATGGCAAAGTCCCCTGGCATCTTTAAAAAAAAAGACCTAGAAAAAAAAAAGTCCCTCGTTGATTCTCTTGCTCCTCCCCAACCTGCACCCACCTTCTGCACCCACCTCCCCACACCCCCACCTCACCCCATGCTTACCTCTGGAGCCCAGTGTGATGATCATGGGTGGACCGGGAACACATCTGCACTCTTCAAAGCCGACCCCGAAATGAAGAAATGCCGGTAAGCTGTATAATGGCATAAATGGTTTTTTTTTTCAACTTTGGTGCATATCCTGGCCATTTTTGGGAGTTTTTTCACCATATTTTCAACATGGGGTTCTTGGGACTCAACCTCATGAACTCAGTCACTGTCATTTTGTTATTCGGTCCTGAAAGGTGATTTCGTGGTCACTGTGCGGAACCACCTTTTTGGACTGATTAATGAAATGACAGTGTCACAGTTCATGAGGTAGGCTCCCAAAAACCCTATGTTGAAAATTTGGCGGAAAAATTCCCAAACTGAATGTTTTACGAGTGTGCCTTGCGCAGTTCCTAAGCACGCTCGTAACTTCAAGCATTTTTAATATTTTCACTCCAGATTTTCAACATTGCCATCTTACCACACCTTCTTATGAACAGTATAGCTGTCATTTTTCACATGTCACCTGAAAGGTGTTTTCGCACATGTAGTGCACAATGACACAGTCGGTGTGCAAAATCAATGTTCAGGACAGAGTAAGAATATCACAGTGAAACTGTTCATGAGGTAGGCCTCCAAAAACCCTATGTTGAAAATTTAGTAAAAAAATTCCCCAAAATGACTGTTTTACGAGCGTGCATTGCGCAGTTCTTACGCACGCTCGTAACTTCAAGCATTTTTAATATTTTGACTCCACAATTTCAGCATTGCCATTTTACCACACCTCCTTATGAACAGTACAACTGTTATTTTTCACATCTCACCCAAAATGTGTTTTTGCACATGTACTGCACAGTGACGTGGTCGGTGTGTGAAAACAATGTTTGAGACAGATTAAGAAAATCACAGTGACACTGTTCACGAGCAGAGGTCTTAAACTGGCTATGTTGAAAATTTGGTGACAAAAGTCCATAAAATGAGTGTGTTACAAGCGTGCATTGTGCAGTTTCCATGCACCCTCATATGTTCACAAATTCGTAATCTTTTCAGTCCAGATTTTCAACATTGGCATTTTTCCACACCTCCTTATGAACAGTACTGCTGTCATTTTTCACACCCTGGCTGAAATGTGTTTTCGCACTTCTGGCACAGAATAGCACGCTCGCTGTGGGAAATCAGTGTTTGGGATAGATTAAGAAAATCACAGTGACACTGTTCTTGAGCGGAGGTCCCAAAATGCCTATGTTGAAAATCTGCTGTAAAAAATCCCAAAACTAATTACATTATGGGTGTGCGTTGTGCAGTTTCTACGCACACTCATGACTTCACTAGTTTTTTTATATTTTCACTCCAGATTTTCAACATTGCTATTTTTTACACCTCCTCAGTAACAGTACAGCTGTCATTTTTCACATCCTGTTCAAAATGTGTTTTCACACTTGTGGTGCCAAATGGTGCAGTTGTTGTGCAAAATCACCTTTCGGCTACCAAACTGATAGCGTCACTGTTCATGTGAGGGGATCACAAAAAGCCCATGTTGAAAACTTGGAGTAAAGATATCAAGAAACGCCCAGGGTGTTAGGGTTTTCGACCATAACGCTCTACCCTGCAGGGACTGACAGGAGTCAGGGGTAGGACTTGGGATTGTTGACAGTAATGCTCATGCCATTCCACCCCCACCCTGCAGCCAGTGGCAGGCATTGAGGTACGCCTTGGACGAGAGTTCAACCCATTCTCCTATACTGCACCCATTTCACTGCGTTTCCTTATGGAATGAGGTGAGTGTAAACCCCGAACACCCCAAGGCACACCTTGACACTTGTCAGTGTCTGCAGGGTAGGGTGAGGTGAAATGTCATGACTGTTATGGATGATGACCCAAAGGCACACCCCAATGCCTGTCCATCTCTGCAGGGTGAAGGTGGAGTTGGCGTCAGTTCAATACTTCACTGCCATTCCTATACTGCATCTGTTTAACTCCTGTACTTCTACTGCTAATGAGAGCAATCAACACTTGGTGTTGACAAATGCTTGTTATATACTTAACTTTGTCTAACACCACTGTAACACCACCTTTGTCTGCTGGTTTAATTTCAATTAGTTCATTATTGGCCAGTTCTTTTAATGCATTCTTTTTTTCTCTTGAGCAGTTAAAAAATCCTGTTCTTTCATTGTTAATAATTAGTTCCTGAATATCCTGTTCACATGCTTTTTCAAAAATAGTAACTGCTGGATTTCTAGGAGGAATTTAAACTGATGGTTTTCTCACTTCCAAAATGCTGTCATTCATTTGTTTTTTGTTCTCCAGATCCTGATGGTGCCGCATTTTGTTCACTATCTCCAAAGTGAGCTTTGAGATCCAGTTTTCTGGTGAACTTGTATAAGTTGACTATGTATCAAATTCATTTATGTGGGTAGTAAGGACATAGTTAAGATCTTTCTGTAAAACTTTGTTCTCAGTCTCTGTTAGTTCATAATGAGAAATGTTTATCACAGGCACTGATGTATTTACCGCTGATAGGGTTTCTGATTCTGTTGCCTGTTCCATGTTCTCCTGTTCCCTTGTTGATACCCCTGATTGTATCCTCAATGTCCTCCTCTTCCTCCCCTTCCCCCATGTCCCTCGGCAAGTTCATCTTAGAACCCGATGCAGCAAGGGCTCAGCTGAGGGACCTCCGGAAAAATTATCCCTTCGACAGTGTTCTCCTTCCAATTTATTTGGTCATCCTCTCTGTTCTGCTGCTCACCCCTCGTGGGTGATTGTCCGCAGCTGTATCCTGTTGAGTAACTTAAGGTTAAGGTTAAGTTTATTGGCAGGAAGACTCCATTGAGCATGTTCATTTTCAAGGAGGTCCCGTAAGGACAACGTTAAACAACAGCGTACAATAAAAGTGATGACATAGCATACAGGTACAATAATTGGTAGAAAAAAGTGCATATATGGTCAGTAAAAACAATAATAAAACAGATTGGAATCCAGTTTCTGGGTAAGCAGCGGTGACATACCATAAGGTAACAATAATTGGTAGGAAATACTGTACATACAGGGTTAAAGAAAAGAAAAACTACAGTGAAGCATACAGGAGCCAATTCATATTGAGAGGGAGAACAAAAACAGTATCAGTAAGAACTTAAACAATTGTTTGACTCTAGGAAGGGGATGTGGGGCTGGGGGTCTGTAGTTAGGTTTCATTGCATTAAAAGAGCTTCTTTTCATTATGGCTTTGTGAATCAGAGCCACTTGTTCTATACATGGATTAGTGGATGGTTCTCTAGTTCTCAATATTGACTTTGGTTTTTTGACTTTTGTGTTTGCATTTCTGCTTTAATAGAAAATCCTGCCTTCAGCTGGCCCGTTGGGCGCGGCGGTGGGATTCCGCTTGCGACGCTGGTGACCTGGGTTCGGAAATGGACCCGGATCGTCGGAGGGCCAGCCAGGGGGAGAAGGATAGAGCATCCTAAGGACTGCTCTCCTTCTCCGGAGGGAGGGCTTGGGAAGCGCTTGGCGCACTGAGGGCTCCTAGTGGAGGCTAGGGGGATCTCAGATGACCGACGGAACCAGGTTTGGTAGGCGGGGGCAGACGTGTGTGTCATTGCATGTCCCCACCTCCGTAAGGAGAAAAACCCAAGGCGAGGGCAATGTGCATATGACGCCCTCCCCGGAGGACCTCGAGACACCACCGCCGCTGCGGATCCCCGACCAGACATAAAGCCCATGGCAGGTGAAGGTGGCCACGGCCCCACCCTCCGGGGGGTATGCCGAGGGTGACTGGGGATCCCGGCAGCCATAGGCGGTGGTGGAGGTCTCCGGGGCGCTGTGACAAGGGCAGAAAGATTACGGAGCCCCGCCCGGAAAAAATAGTAAATTGAAAAAAAAGAAAATCCTACCCTTCAAATAGTCCCCTCCGTCTTGTTCAAATTTCCTTTCTTTCATTTTATTTTAATTCTGTTGTCATTAACTTTGTCTTTTCTAGCTGTTGCCTGTAATTGCTGTACTCTGCATGTGAAGCAAATTGTCTTAACTTGTGATTCTCTCTGCATAACAAGTTCTTTGATATATTTTTCTTGCTGCACTTCATCTTTTAAAATTATTTTTAAATATCCTGCACTGGACTCAGATTGTGTGTCTGCCAAATAATTAGAAAGTTAGATATGTCCATACCAAAGGTGGGCTGTAATGTTATTTTCTGATTTATTGCTATGTGTTTTTTAACTGAATTGATGTCTGATGTTTGTATGATTTTGTTCTCTTTCTATACTGTTAGGCGCCTTGGCAATAGATAAGGTGCCTTATAAATAAATTTATTATTAAGCAATAAGGCATGACCAGGGGTTAGATTAACAGTCTGTTAATCATCCCCTAGGGGTGTAATGTGGCACGAGGCACAGCCACAGCCACAGTCACAACCTTGACTGTTAATCTAATCCCTGGGAATGCCTTATTGCTATTATAGAAATCAGTCCAAAAGAGAAGTGTTAAAAGTGCATTTTTATAATGTTTTCCTCATTTAGAGGGAGATTTTTAATAAAA
Source organism: Neoceratodus forsteri (assembly GCA_016271365.2). Lineage (NCBI taxonomy): Eukaryota > Metazoa > Chordata > Ceratodontiformes > Ceratodontidae > Neoceratodus > Neoceratodus forsteri. The sequence goes on from CM028132.1 coordinate 608,595,481, forward strand.
TAATTCTTCCACGAACAGTTTAAGAATGCTGGTTCAAAATCAGAATGCATCATTCCAGTCATTCAGCAGTGCTAGAGGATGGAATGCTGATAGGAAGAATCCATGTGCCATTGTGATCAGGCTGTACATGACAGTATAACATGGATTAATCTAAGGCTGTTGGAATCCTAATAGCCAATCAGACTGCAGCATTTCTGAGAACCTTTTTATAATTATTATTAGTAATCTCCTTGATGCCCTATTTAAGCTATAAGGCATGGCAGGGTGTGTGTCGTCGCTAAATAACGTCACACCTAGGGTGCTTCTGCCACCCTAGGTGTGATGTTATTCAGGGACGATGCACACCCTGGAGTGCCTTATTGCAAGTATAATATGGCTCTAAAAATCCAACAAGACTTTAATGATTAATCAATAAACATAAGAAACACATCAGAAGTTATAACTTTATTATAATTAAGTTATACATAAAAAAAAGATAAAATAGTCCATTCAAGAGCTTTACTGCATCCCTCCATATTGCTTACACTGACTTTTTAATAGCTGATTTCATTACTTTGAGCTTGCCAACATTTTCACACTCCTGCTTTTATCTTATTTTTCGCTTTGTAGAATTGAACACAATAATATTGACAGTCCCATTTAGTGTCCCTACAGAGATCAATTGTGCTGTGGCAGAGGCATCCGTATGGTTATTTTCTGTGATTCCATGTGTAACCCCCGGACCCCTGCCTTTTTGCAAAATGACAGGTGGCATGCTGTTGAAGCTGACAGCAGTACCTGGTGAGGACTGGGTTCGGGGAGGATAAGGTTACCCGGCACAGGGGGCCTAGGTTTGGTTACTCTGCACAGGGGCACCCAAGTAAATCCGAACACAGGAAGCAATAACTGTAATGTCCAAAACCAGGAATGGGATTCTACAGTGTGGCTTTTATTCACATCCAAGCTGAACAAACAAAGCATAGATGGACCCCCATGGGGCTACATTCCCGGTAATGCAGATTAGAGGCAACAGAACACTTCTTCACATTTCCAGCCCTCAGGCTCTGAACCCACCAGGCACACAGCCTGGACTTGCATGCAGCTTTGGGTACACAGCCCGACTTGTACACTACTTGGGTTTTCCTCATGGCCCTAGCTCCCCAACTGGCCACTTGATCCGTGGTCCATTATGGGAATGAACCAGTTTTCCAATTGGTGGCTCCCCAAACTACCTTAGAGCCTTCGACTCCTAGAGGGAATTTTCCTTCCCATCCCACGTCTGGGTACTTCCCTCATCACTGGCCAAGTGCATGAGGCAAAGTAGAAATCCACAGAGCAAATCCGTAGAGGTGGACCTGGTCACTAAAGATGGGGGGTCTCCCACCTCCAGCTCCCACAATCCATACCCGGCCATTTCTCTGGAAACTAAACAACTATTTTCTGAAAGCTTGGCAATGTAGATTACTGGGTAGACGTATGTCACATCTCCTCTACATGTCTTGACTTCCCCTATGTGCTGGACTTGAACATACTTTTACTTTTGGCTAAGCCTATTACTCTAGGCCTCCCACTACTTCAGTAGTCCAATGCCCACTATTACACAAGTCCCAGGGTGAAAACATGGTCCCTTTAGAAAGAGCAGAAACTCACCCTCCGGTTGCAGGTGCCCCACAGGCGAATCACGAAATCTTCTTGTTTCCCAAAACTCTTGGACCAAATAAGGTAGCTTCTCCACTAGTAGAAGTTAGGGGGTTGCCCCTGGAATATGCAGGCTAAACTTTCCTGCCCCATCCCCTGAGGGATGGGGCACTGAGACCCTATTCAACGATCTGCACCACTTTAAAACTGCTCACTGTGTCTCTCTTTAGGTGAAACACACACATTTTTCCTAAATGTAGCCCTATGTCAGGGCTGAGGCTCCAAGAGCTTAACACAGCTGTTGTGCTCCTTTCACAACAAACTCCAAACTCCAACTGACTTACAGACTGCTATTCAAACCTCCCAACATTCTACCAACTCCCTGCCTGCAGAATCCATTGTGGCTCATGCAGCTGCGATAGTTCTATGGTGATGTCATCCCTCAGTCTCAGCTGAGACTGAGAACAGAGTGAGACAGTGTGAAATCCATTTAACTGGAGTTTCACAAGCTGCCTTCCCTGCCTACCACTAGGTCTTACTGGGATTCTAGTAATCCTGGGTAACAAGGGGGTTACACTCGCCCTTGACCAGGAAAATGACTGTCCGCAGTCATTGTTTACCCAGCTTTAGGCCATACCATCCTATGTGCTACCTGCGGAGGGGGGTGATCAGGCCCCCTCCTACCAAGTGCGAGCACAGGCAGGCAACACTAAGGGCCTAGAGACCTTTAGCTGACACATCAGACTCTACTCTACCCACTTACTAGTGACTCTGGTAGAACTGTCCAGAGCATAGCCCTAATAGCTCAGCACTGCAGTCCCTACGGCCGTTCAGGGCCACAGCCTGTCTATCTCTCCCTAGCCCTCTAGGAAAAATCTGTCTGCCTCTAACTTAATACCCAAAAAAACAAAAACAACTCGGGGACCTCCCCGACCTTGGGCAACCTGCAACCACACACCAAAAAACTAATACCACATTATTGCATCATTTTACTGCCTCCTCCCTACCCCCACAACCACACCTGTGGAAGGAAAGGGTTAATACAGTAACAACAACAATAACAACACCACAGTACTTTAAATTACTACACACTAAAGTACTAGTGAGGAACTCCGATGAGCCCCTCCTCCTCTTCTTGTCTTTTCTTCTGTCTTCTCCAGGAACACCTGCAAGAAAAAGAAAGACAACACACACTCCTAATCTGCATACACAGTCTACCTAAGCCCCTACCATCATAACACTGAAGAATCCCAAAAAGATTTTTTTTTTTAGAAAAGGTAGAAAAACAGTATATACACTAGAAAACAGTAGAAAAACAATGACATATTTACAATACACATTTGGGGGGATGGAGTGCCCTAAAAGTCCCAACTAGTGACCACAGTGCTCGAAGGCTAGTCCATTAAAGAGTCTCTCCTGGGCTGGAGCCCGGTGAAGCACAGTTCTAACAGGCCAAAATCCCACTGGGGAGAGTCTTTGAGGACAGTTCACACATTTTGGAGTCTGCTAGTGTAGGGTGTGTACTGCAATGTCATAAAGATAGAAAAGTTCGGACTTACCAGCCCCTTGTAGAACGAAAAATTCTAAAATGACCTGCATCTCAGCCGAAGACTCTCCCTGGCAGCATTTCTTCTGATACAGCTGGGAGGACATCTTCCGGGAACTACAGGAGGGCACATCTGGGAACTGCTGGGGTGATGTCATCTCTGGAGATGAACCTTAGAACAGGAACAAAAAAGGAAAACAGCTGGTATGACGTCATCTGATTACCAGGCGATGGCTCAGGATACAGCTGGGCTGGTGTCCCCTCTGGATCTGAAGTCATCTGGTGGGCCAGTCGATGGATTCTGGAAAGGCCAGTACACTGTAGAACTGATGACTGTGGGGCACCTGAGTCCTGGATGTCCATACTGGCAGATCAATAAAGGCACTTCACAGGCTGGTGTGGCAGTATTGACTACCACTGCTCGGCTTTCCATTTAGTAGGCACGGGCACATTTGCTGGGAGGTCCTTGCACTGAGGCCAATAGTACCGGGGGTCAGGAGCTTGAATTATTACCCTGTCTGGGCACACATAATTCACACAGTGGGAGATTTCACATCCCTCTCTGTCCACTATTCGCACTCTGTCCATAAACAGTGTCCTGCCTCTCTTCCACTGGGTATATTTCTCATGAAACAGTCTGTTTCTGACATGCTTGTTTGCACCAGGATGCACACCTTTCATTGCTTCGGCCCAGATCCAGGATTTCCTGCTGTTCTCAATCTCCTCCCAGACTTTCCGAGGAAAGGTAGGAAAGGTCATACCATAGATCTCATTTGCCTTTCTACGAACCAGTCTCTCCTCTATACTAGCTTTGGTCAAACTGAGACAGCTGGTCTGGCTTGGGGGTGGCCAGTCCTGGTTCTGCCAGCTATGCATCCTTAACGAAATTAAAAACAGATCCCTGACTTCTTCTTCTTGCATAGCCAGGGCAGTGGCATCACCACTCTCTTCCATGCATTCCTCTGAGGCAAGATCTTGAGGCTGTGTACCCGTTCCTTTTTCACAAGGCCACAAAGGTTCCCCCTCATCTTCTTCCACACTAAGGATCTGAGCCCAGGAGTGAGCAGTCGTCCTCACTCCTGAGACTATCCACTCATCACTAGGCGTGGAGGTCGACACCTCCCATTCAAAGGCCTCCCGCATCTCATCTTTTCTTATGAGACTTGGGCTAGGCCCCCCCTCCAGGGGTCTACTGATGCTTTATCCGAACTTTCCTTCTGGGATCCAGCATCCGAAACTTCAACTTCTGGTTCTGTCTCTAAATCTGCACCCTCTGGCTCTGTGCCACACTCCTCCAAGGGTCCTTCTTCAACAGGCTCCACCTGGTGCTGTGTTCTGCCAACTGCAGATTCCTGAACCTTTGTCAATGTGGGAGCCAAACGAATCTGAGGCACTTTATACAAGCCATATTTTTCTAGGCATCCAGCACAGTGAGGTATCATGAAGACGTTCCTTCCAGCTTTCAAGCATATTTGACACACATGCACTGGAAAACCAGGAATCGCCACATGAGGAGGCAGTTGTCCTCCATAGCACCACTTATCAATATCCCTCAGTCTATTTACTGCTGCTGTTACTGCAACCCGGGCACGATCCGGGTAGCGAGCTGGTCCTGGGGCCATAACTGCAGAAAAAACAAACAAAAGCTCACTGTAACTGAAAGTCCCACTTTACTGAACACTTTCTTTACTTTTAAAATGGCTCCTCTGCTGCTGTGTTTACTTTACTACCCCACCCTGTAATGGCGGCAGCAGCACTCCTGTGCATCAACATTCAGAAATTGGGTCAAGCCACTGTGCATCTGATTTACATACACTACTGATAACTTTTGCTCAAACTGCACAAACTTGCACTGTTCTTGTTCTAAACACATTTACATGATTTTCCATGGACTTTACACATGCTGGAGACATTTCTTTAACTCACAGTCCCTTAAAGCTTCAGGTTTTTAAGCACAGGATTGCCTGTAAAACTAGTGCTGCACATTTGGCTACAACTCACAGTCTCTCTCTGGCTTTAAACTTTAAACTGATGCTGAACTCATTACTATGCACACAGTCAATGGCTTAACAGACTTGCACTTGCTGGTAGGACTTGCCATAGTCATGACTTGCAAAGCGACCACTGCTGCACACACATTTAAATGGCTTTTAGCAGAAAATCACTGTTTGAGCAATTTCACTGTTGGTACTTACTGTTATCAGTAGCTGTTAACTGCGATGGGGAAAAACGTCCTGCAGCCAGTCTTGGAGACCTCAGAACATAAACGGGTGCTCAGTCCTGCTGATCGTCTCCTTGACCACCACACTCACAATTTAGATGATCGAATCGCAGGTTGAGCCTGATTTTAAACAAGACAGTTTATTTTTAGAAGGTTTACAGTGCTTTTTAAACTCCGCGACGCTCCTCCACAAGCCAGTACACGCACTCCACTCATACTCCCTCTCGAATGCTGGGGCAGTCACTGTAGAGCTGGCTGAGGGGCGGGACTGATTGCAGCCTCACCAATCACACAACACCATGCAAATGAGCCTCTTCTTCTTCTCGAGTGCTCTTCTCCTCACAGCGATCGTCGAGCAGGCAAATTTAAACTGCAGAATGCATTTTTTTTTCTCAACTGACTCCACTGTGGGAGCCCATTTCAGCCATTTAACATAGCCATTCACACTTGCAAGTCTCTCAGTTCTTTTAAAAGCATTTCCAACATCCAGGACACAATTTTCCTGTTGCTACCCCTAGTCTTCCACACTTTTCTTTACCACAGTTCATTTAAAAAGCATTTCCAACGTCCAGGGCACAATTTTCCTGTTGCTACCCCTAGTCTTCCACACTTTTCTTTACCACAGTTCATTTAAAAAGCAGACAAAAATGCTGTAAACAACTGATGCAGGACAAGGGCACACTCTTTTAGCTTTACTGCTCCTTGGTAAACAGTTGGCTTTTTAAACAGCAGCATAAGATCCACAGCACACAGCGACACACTAGTTAACTTGCTTCCACTTTTTGGGCTATCCACTGCCAGATAGCCAAAATGCTAGCCCCTTTGCCCAAGCACCTTTCCTCCCAGAATAAAAATCCCAGCGGTGCCTCCATTTTTGTAACCCCCGGACCCCTGCCTTTTTGCAAAATGACAGGTGACATGTTGTTGAAGCTGACAGCAGTACCTGGTGGGGACTGGGTTCAGGGAGGATAAGGTTACTCGGCACAGGGGGCCTATGTTTGGCTACTCTGCACAGCGGCACCCAAGTAAATCCGAACACAGGAAGCAATAACTGTAATATCCAAAACCAGGAATGGGATTCTACAGTGTGGCTTTTATTCACATCCAAGCTGAACAAACAAAGCATAGACGGACCCCCACGGGGCTACATTCCTGGTAATGCAGATTAGAGGCAACAGAACACTTCTTCACATTTCTAGCCCTCAGGCTCTGAACCCACCAGGCACACAGCCCGGACTTGCACGCAGCTTTGGGTACACAGCCCGACTTGTACACTACTTGGGTTTTCTCCACGGACCCGCCTCCCCCACCATCCACTTGATCCGTGGTCCATTATGGGAATGAACCAGTTTTCCAATTGATGGCTCCCCAAACCACCTTAGAGCCTTTGACTCCTAGAGGGAATTTTCCTTCCCATCCCATGTCTGGGTACTTCCCTCATCACTGGCCAAGTGCATGAGGCAAAGTAGAAATCCACAGAGCAAATCCGTAGAGGTGGACCTGGTCACTAAAGATGGGGGGTCTCCCACCTCCAGCTCCCACAAGCCATACCCGGCCATTTCTCTGGAAACTAAACAACTCTTTTCTGAAAGCTTGGCAATGTAGATTACTGGGTAGGCAGTATGTCACTTCTCCTCTACATGTCTTGACTTCCCCTATGTGCTGGACTTGAACATACTTTTACTTTTGGCTAAGCCTATTACTCTAGGCCTCCCACTACTTCAGTAGTCCAATCCCCACTATCACACAAGTCCCAGGGTGAAAACATGGTCCCTTTAGAAAGAGGAGAAACTCACCCTCTGGTTGCAGGTGCCCCACAGGCGAATCATGAAATCTTCTTATTTCCCAAAACTCTTGGACCAAATAAGGCAGCTTCTCCACTAGTAGAAGTCAGGGGGTTGCCCCTGGAATATGCAGGCTAAACTTTCCTGCCCCATCCCCTGAGGGATGGGGCACTGAAACCCTATTCAACGGCCTGCACCACTTTAAAACTGCTCACTGTGTCTCTCTTTAGGTGGAAACAGACACCTTTTTCCTAAATTCTACTCCAACTCCCTGCTGCAGATTCCATTGTGGCTCATGCAGCTGCGGTAGTTCTATGGTGATGTCATCCCTCAGTCTCAGCTGAGACTGAGAACAGAGTGAGACAGTGTGAAATCCATTTAACTGGAGTTTCACAAGCTGCCTTCCCTGCCTACCACTAGGTCTTACTGGGATTCTAGTAACCCCGGGTAACAAGGGGGTTACACATGTTTTTTTTTTTTTTTTAACAGGAGTGAAGGCTGTCCTAACAAACAGAAAAAAAAAACATTTAAACAATAAGACATGACCGGGTATGCATTGTGGTTGGATAGTGGCACACCTTGGGTGTGTCATGAGGCATGAGGCATCGCCGAGTGCCTTTACTTCAGCCACCCGAGCAGTGCTGTTACCCCACCACAATATACACCCTGGAGTGTCCTACTGTGATTATAAAATGGGTCCAAGATGTGTTTTTTTTGGGGGCTGAAGAAATGCACCAAATCAAAAAAGAAACATTTTTATGGCTTTTTTAAAACAGTCCCAGCACATCCCAGAACTGACATGCCATATCAAGTTTAAATATTGTGTACAGCAAAATTCATATATTTTTAATTAGCTCTTAAACCCTCTAGTTCCCCCAACCCACCCTCTTTTATCTGTTCCCTCACCTTTCTTTCTTCTTCTTTATAACATTCCCTCCCTTTTCTCTGTCTTGTTTATTTTCTGTCTTGCCAACATTCAAGAGATGGAATGTTTACTACAGATAGAATGCGAGAATTCAAATCTCTGCTCAGTTCTGCTGGCAGAATGTTAACTCCCACTAGCACACAATAGAAGGCCTCAGATGGAACCAGGGCTTTTGTTTTATCTGTAACAGCTTAAGCAACACAGATTTCCCTCGTAAGCAGGTGTGGATAAGAGGGGGATTTTTCATGGTCACCAAAAAAATACCATAAATTACAATTCTAAGTACTGTAGTACTTATTTTTTTAAGTTATGTATGTGTTTGCAACAAGAGTATTATGAAGGCAAATAACATTTAAGTCTTATGTTTATAAATTAAATACAGTTTTAATTTAAGGGCCTAACTGAAGGTTTTTTAGTGAGTAAAGGTGACAGCCATATTTGTGACTGCAGTCAGGAATGGCTGGTACTATTGATTTTATTATGAAGAGGCTACTGGACCTTCTTCCAGTGCTGTCATCATGGGATATCAGAATTGGGTTCTGAGCTCCTCAACCAATCAGATTACTGGATTTTGTATTAGCCATATTATAATTACTTCTAAGTACGCAGTTAAGGTAACTCTCTGCCAGAATAGGCATTGTGGGCTGGATATTCAAAAGGGTTGAGCCATGCGCAATAGGGTTGCACCTGCGCAAGTCCAAAATTGCGCCATTCTGCCATATTCAGCAGGAGGCAGTTGCGCCCCCCAAGGCAAGCTGAGCAACAGTGCAATGCAAATGAATGCATGCTGAACTGGAGGGGGAGGAACCATGCATAAACTGCACAGCCCGATATTCAGCGGGCTGTGCAGAGTTGTGCAGGCGCAACCCCCAACCTGCGCTTACACAACTTTGAGCCCCCAAAGGAGTAAGTTGAGGGCCACCCACAGGTGAGCTGCTGCATTTCAGGGAGCAACACAGCGGCAGCTGCCACCTGGCGGCGGCCCCTCAACCTACTCCTATTTTCCTGCAGCCCGATCGTGGACAAAGTGTAAAAAAATCCCCACCCTCCGACTGCCACATCGGCGGGCAAAGCGTGAAATCCCCTCCCCGACTGGACGATTGCGGGCATAGCTTAAATAAACTCCCCCACTAGCCCGATCGCGGGCATAATTTGAAATACCCCCCACCAGCCTGATCGCGGGCAGCACAGAGTCCAACCCTCCCCCAGGACATATCCCTGGTGGTCCAGTGGACACGCTAAGCTCGATCGTGGGCTGCAAAATGTTGCAACACCCCAAGAACAGATCCCTGGTGGTCCAGTGGATCGCTAAGCCCAGATCGCGGGCTGCAAAATGCTGCAACACCCCCAGAACATATCCCTGGTGATCTAGTGTCCCCCACCCCACCCACCCATGAAGCTCCACACCCCGCTCCCCTGGCGGCTGGCGGGGCAGCATCCCACCGCCTGCCGCCCGCTGCCCGCCAACTGACTGCCCGGTGAGACTGCGCTCATTGGTGCAGAGCAAGGCCAATGGGCGTGCAGCCCATACCGTACCAGAGCAGTCCAGATATGTGAATGAATTCTTCTTCATTCACATATCTGGACTGCCTTATCTGCAATGGACTCGCCATTGACTCTGCTCTGAACCAATGGGCATCTGTACAGACGGTATCGATGGCGGCGGCGAAAACAACGGAAATGGGTGAGGATACCCCGCCCGCCCGGCTGCCGGGGGCGAGGGTGGTGAGGACCGTGGGTGGGTGGGATGGGGGACACTAGATCACCAGGGATATGGTCTTGGGGGGAGTTGCAACATTTGCAGCCCTGTTCGGGCTTAGCGATCCTGGACCACCAGGGATCTGTTCTTGGGGGTGTTGCAACATTTTGCAGCCTGCGATCGGGCTTAGCGGTCCACTGGACCACCAGGGATCTGTTCTGGGGTGTTGCAACATTTGCAGCCAGCGATCGGGCTTAACAGTCCACTGGACCACCAGGATATGTCTTTGGGGGTTGGACTTGTGCTGCCGCGATCGGGCTGGTGGGGAGGTATTTACAATTATGCCCGTGATCGGGCTAGTGGGGGTTTATTTAGCTTATGCCCGATCGGGCTAGTCGGGGAGGAGGGATTTTATGCTTTTGCCCGCATTGGGCTGCAGGGGGCGTCAGTCCCCGATGGCTGCTGACTGGCAGGGCGCCAGGCGCAAGTCCTCGGGATCGTGCACCTGCATGCTAATGGCATGCAAAAGGGGCCATAAATAGATGCAAATGGCCCCCCCTGCACCTTGCATGAATTATGGCCCCATTTGCATGTCACCTTTTGAATATGGGGAATTTGCGCATGGCGCAATGGTACTTGCGCCACCGCAACTTGAATGCTCCACTCTGATCACTTGCGGTGGCGCAAGTTCCACTGCGCCATGCACAGTGGCTGTGGCCGGGGGGTGATATTCAAAGGAGTTGCTCAATAGCGCAACTCCTTTGAATATCGCCCCGGCCACACCCCTGCGCAACTATTTTGTGCAGCACAAGGGCTTGCGCCACAAAATAACGCAGTTTGAATATCCAGCCCTGTGTCTTTAAGGCAGCTTTTTCAAGTTGAATAAATGCCTATTTCATGTTACCTGGTTCTTGATAATCATTCGTTCTGACTCCTTGACCTTCTTCTTCTGATCTTTCATTATTTAGTATGGGGTTTGTGTCTCCATCTTTAAAAAATAGGGCTTCCACAAAAGTTGAAGTCATTTGTATATGTACCCCTGCAAATGGGGTTCCCAAAAGACTTCCAGGAGCTTGCTTGAATGCTCCAAGCCTGAATGGTGTTTGGCATTTAAGCCATTTATCAGTGAGTGTTTTTAGAGCCTCTGGTACTGTCTCTTTAAGAGCTGTCTGCTTGCAGACATAATTAGTTTGTATGGGGGGACTGTGTGCTTCTCTGCTTGAGTACCACTCGAGTTGCTGCCAATTCACTCCAGTTTTGCAGTCACTAGGAGTGCAAAGGGAACCTATCTGAAAGATGTAACTGTTTGCCAGAAATCATTTAGCGTAATAATGAAAATACAGTTTGTCTAACCTGCTTTCTTTGCAGTCAGAACTGTGTTTGCCTAGTTCCCCATTCTAGTTTTGAACTGCTGAACTGGACCAATCAGTGTGGTTAAGGTAGCTCTAAATGGTGCCTTGACGAATCAGAACTTGGCCTCGTAATCTGAGCCAGCCACAAGAGGATTGTATGGGCAGTGACTCTGGGAGATGTAGTTTGGACTTTGGCGCCTTTTTGGACCAACAGGGGCAGTCTATTGTGAGTGACAGCCAATCCAGCCAAGAACTGGGAGGAACTCAAAGGAAGTGCCCGGTTTTGTCTGCTGGAGTTTCAGTTGAGCTCTGGCAGTGAAGAGGGAAGGAGCCCTGTGCTTTTTCGGTGTGCAGTTTTAGTCGGGAAACGTGTGTAAGGCCCCGAGTTCCGGTCTGCAGCTTGTGTAACTGCTTGTTAGGACTGAATCCGTCCTGTGAAGAGAATCAAAGGATATCTGAAGAGTGAAACCAGGCTCACCCTGTAGAAGACTGGAGAAATTGCTGAATTGCACTCCGTCTGTCAGGAACTGAATCTGCTGTGTGTTCTCCCGGTATTGTGCAGTAATTCGATCGGGATAGAGAAGCAGCCTGCCTGGTATAGTACATTCTTTTTACCATATAAATGTGTGAGGGAGGCTTGTGTAGCTCAAGTGAATCCTGCTGCTATTAAAGGACTTTTCCTGTTGCAGTTTGCCATATAAATGTGTGAGGAGTCTCGGAGCTCAAGAGTAGCCCTGCTGACATTGAAGGACCCTATCTTGTTTGGAGGTCGTGAGTACTAATTCAGGGTCGCTCCCTGTTGAATTGCCACATTGAATCCAAATGGAATTACTGTACTGCTGACTGTTTAACTAATTTTTCTTTTCTCTGTGTGAGGGGCCCCACCAGCTGCCACGGTTTGGACTAACCACTAGGGCTTGGGTACCCAGGGACAGTAACTGGTAGGGATAGATCTGTGCACAGAGCCATAGGTAGATGAGTAAAGTGATAAGCTAATTAACCTGATTCCCCCCTGTCCTTGTTATATCCCCCTAAATAAATCAGAGCTGCTTGTTTCAGCACAGTTATACTGCCTGAGGTATTTGTCTATGTTAAAGTATTGTACTGTGATTGTTGCACTGTATCTTATTTTACAGGAGGTCCCAGTGCCTGAACCAGTCCTGGGGGTAAGTGTATACTGTGAAGGTAATTCTGATATATTGTGTGGGCCACTAGTGGGAAGAAAGGGGGGTTGCAGTGTCCCAGAGGGCTGTGACCAAGTTAGTTTAACTATTGCAAACCCTGACCTCTGGGTGGAGGCACCTGCCATCGGATCCAGGCCCCTCAACCTGTTAGTGGCAAATCAGGCAGGGGTAGTAGCCCCTGGGATAGCGCTATCTAGGGGTTACATCTTGGAGGCTCACCGCTGGGATTGTGTGTCCTCTAGTGGCCATATTTACGAACCACTGTTAAGAAAAAAATGGGTACCCCGACAGAAGTGGCTGTGCACCGACTGGTGGAGTGGTGTACTGGGGAGGAGATTGACCCCCAAAATGCTATGCTTATCCTGGACATCCCCCTGGGTATCAATACGGACACTGTACAGGGAGTACTTTCCAAGGTGGAAGGTTTACAAAACCCTGTGGTGGTGGGTTGGCATGCTAATCTGCTCACCCACACTTTCCTGGCCCTAGTAGAGTTTAAGGATCCCATCGATAGCTCCAAAGTGCCACAGACCATTACCCCAGAGGGAGCCCTCACTGCCTGGAGAGTGATAACTAAGGACAGTAAAGACCCGGGGGGGAATGAGCCCCCAATACTGTCTGAAACTTTTGAGGAGAAATTTGCAAATGGTTGCTGGGGAAGGAAAACTGTGGAGGACTTGAAGAAACTATTCTTGCCACCTGGGGGTGTTCCTCCCCCAACACCCTCTCCCGCTCCAGTACCCGTAATGGTGGCTGAACCAATGCAGACTCCTATTTCTGCACCTGCCATTAGTCACGACTCTTACCGAAGGTTGAGGATCTTCTCTGGCACCCTCCCCACCCCCCAAGGGGAGGACGACTGGGAGACCTGGATAGACTATGTTGCCCCCCAAGTGCTAGAATGGCAATGCTCGGAAGCTGAAAAGCAAAAGAGGGTTAGTGAGAGCCTCCGAGGTCCTGTCCTGGCTACCATTCATGCTAAACGGGCCAGTAACCCTAAAGTGACTGCACAGGCCTATCTTGAGGCCCTGGAGAATGTGTATGGGAGCCCAGATTCTGATGAGGACCTATGGTGGAGAGTAAGAGATGCACAACAGTACCAAGGGGAGTTGTTGTCTGTGTATGTATCTCGGCTGGAAAAATTGTTGCAAGAATGCCTCAGAAAGGGTAGTTTGCCAGCGATTGAACTGGACCGAACCAGGCTGGACAGGATCCTTAAGTCTGCCCCCTTCTCAGAACTGCTGTTGCTTCAGTTACGCCTGGCAAATCGACTGGAATCCCCACCCTCCTATGATGAGTTAATGAGAGAAATTCGAGGAGTCGAGAAAAGGCGACCTCGGGAGGGACCTGCACCAATAGCTGCGGCTACGACCCGAGTGACTGAGGGTGACCCATCAAGTGAAGTTCAGGGGCAGAGGTTGGCAGTCAATGAGTGCTCTGACAAGGAAAAAGATATGCCACAATGGGGCGAACTGTTGAGAGAGATCCGGGAATTCAAAAACAGTCCCTTTATGAAGGCCACACCTGCAAGTACAGGCCCTGACCTATATCCGACTGCATCTGCTATGGGGGTGGGGTACCCACCCATGTATCTCCTGCTGATAACAGCTCCGAACTCGATTCCTTGACCATGGAAGTGGAGAAACTGACGAGATGTCTCCAAATGCTTATTGCGCCGCAGACAGAGATGGCACCAAGGTTTCCAGTTAGTAATACCCCCGCCCTGGCTCCCAGTGTGGCGCCTCGGCCAGCTCAAACTCCAGAAAGTATGTTTTGCTATAATTGTGGGAAGGATGGGCACATGAAAAGGGAATGCTGGTCCCCAAAAGACACTGACAAAGTTGCATATAGGCTACAAGGAGAGCTTCGGAGAACAAATCAGTGGTTAAGAGGTGCACGAAATGATCCCAGTGAGGGCACCAAAAATGCTAACTCACGTCCTTTTGTGGCAAGGTCAGTTGCCCAGGCCCCCACTACCGCCTCCAGACTGGTCCAGAATAGTGGGTCCCTCCATGGAGACCACTGTAAAGGTGAATGGAGTGTCTACAAGAGCTGTATTAGACAGTGGCTCCCAAGTGACAATTATGTTCCAAGATTGGTATCAGAAGCATTTGTCAGATGTACCCTTACAACCATTAGAAGGACTGCATGTATGGGGGTTAAGTGAGAAGGCTACCCCTATTCCGGGTACATCCGAATTTGGCTGTCTTTTCCCACCTCCGTGGCTGGAGTGGCCGAACAAGTAGAGACCCTAGCCTTAGTGTGTCCCCCCACTGGACTGTATGATGGTGTCCCTTTGTTGATTGGAACAAATGCTCTTATGTTCGGAAGGCTGGCACAGTTGTGTTATGAAAAACAGGGGTCAAAGACTAGTAGAGCTTTAAGAGTTCTGGCTGTAATTAAGAAGGCCTATGAGGCACAGAGAGATGCTGAAAAAATAGAACCAGAGGAACCGGTCGGAATTGTATGGAAGAAGGATCCTGAGTCTCTGATCCTGGCGCCAAATGCCCAGTGTGCCTTACAGGGAGAGTTCCATATCAGAAAGGATGTTAAGAATAAAATATTAATGCTGGATGCACCAGGCGATGGAAAATTGCCAGAGGGACTGCTGGTCAAGCCTAGTATTTTGACCGCTAGAGCCCATGCTTATGCCAGAAGGTAATGGTCCAAGTTCATAATGTGTCTGAAAGAGACATTGAGTAAATAGAGGTTGCATCCTGGCTAATGTGCATTGTGCAGACACTGCAGTGCTACCCAGCAGCAAGAGTTTGAGGAAGAATGACAGAGTAACGCCTGACTTGTTTGATTTCGTGACTCCGCTGCCAGCTGAATGGAAAGTGAGGATCAGTGAGAAGCTTGCCCAGAGAGACCAGGTGTTTTCTTTAAAGGAATGGGATGTAGGATGCATGCAAGGAGCTGAGCTCAATATCCAGCTGCATGACGAAAGACCATTTCGTGAGAGGTCTCGACGCCTGGCACCTGCTGACATAGATGATGTGAGATGGCATCTGCAAGAGATGTTAGCTGCTAGTGTAATACAAGAATCCAGAAGCCCTTATGCTTCCCCCATTGTGGTAGTGAGGAAAAAGAGTGGGACAGTAAGGATATGCGTGGATTATCGCACCTTAAACCGGCGGACTATCCCTGATCAGTACACAATGCCCCACATTCAGGATGCTTTGGACTGCCTAAACGGAGCAAGTGGTTCTCTGTGTTGGATCTCTGCAGTGGGTACTATCAGATCCCTGTTGCCCAGAGGACCGTGAGAAGACAGCCTTTATCTGTCCGCTTATTTCTATGAATTCATGAGGATGCCTCAAGGGATTTCAGTGCCCCAGCCACTTTTCAACGATTGATGGAGCGTGCAGTGGGGGACATGAACTAATTAGAGTGCCTGGTATACCTAGATGTGTTATTGTGTTTGGCAGCTCACTGGAGGAACATGAGAGCAGATTATTTAAGGTATTGGACCGACTGGAGGACTTTGGCCTTAAACTGTCCATTGATAAGTGTCAATTCTTTCAAACATCAGTAAAGTATGTGGACACATAGTATCCACCGAGGAATAGAGACCGACCAAGTAAAGTTGAGGCCTTGACCACCTGGCCACAGCCCAAAAATCTAAAAGAACTGCAAAGATTCCTGGGATTCTGTGGTTATTATCAGTGTTTCATCAAGGACTATTCAAGAGTGATCCTCCTTTACTTAACCTTACTCAAGGGTATCCCCAACCCACAAAAATACCAAAAGTCAGGTCCCTCAAGACTGAAAAAGTGTATTTTCATCCAAGTGAAGTATTTGGGGCCTCGCTGGACTCCTGATTGTGAGACTGCTTTTCATGAGATCATATATCAACTTACCCATGCTCCAGTGCTGGCCTATGCCGATCCAAGAAAACCTTACGTCCTGCACACTGATGCTAGCTTGCAAGGGTTGGGGGCTGTGTTGTACCAAGAGCATGAGAATGGCCTGAGACCAGTGGCCTTTGCCAGTGAAGCCTGACCCCATCCGAAAAGATCTATCCTGTACATAAGTTAGAGTTCCTAGCTTTGAAGTGGGCTATTGTTGACCAATTCCATGAGTACTTGTGATGGGGCTAAATACTAGTAAAACTGACAAAATCCTTTGACCTATGTGCATACCTCAGCTAGGTTGGATGCCACTGGCCATAGGTGGCTTTCTGCATTATCTACATATGACTATGCTCTCATCACCGAGCAGGTCTGAACCACATAGATGCTGATGCTCTCTCCCGGAGGCCTGTTTCCCAGAATGATTGGGTCAGATTGGCAGAACCTGACATTCGGCACTCTGCCGAAGTTTGACAGGGAGGAACAAATGTCCACGGACGCAGTGGACTGCATGGTGGATTGCTTGGGACCCTCTGAGAATTGCATACCTGCTGCTTATGGCCACTTTTCTGCAATAGACATTGGTGCACTGCCTCAGCTGGACAATGACAGTATTCGGCGGCTCAATCCCGTGATCCCATGATCAAATCAGCTTTAGAAGCCCTCTATGCAGGAAAAGATGTGTCCAAATTACGCTCCACTGATTTGAGAACTGCACTGTTATACAAAGAAGGTCCTAAGTTGAAACTGATCAATAAACTGTTATACAGAGAAACAGTAGACAGAGGGGGACAAGTAGACAAACAACAACTAGTGCTGCCCACTGCCTTTCGAGACTCAGTACTGAGGTCCTTGCACAACCACATGGGGCACCTTGGTGTAGACAGAACACTTGACTTGGTGAGATCCAGATTCTATTGGCCTAAGATGGGGGCTGATGTGGAGCAACACATTCGAACTTGTAGTCGCTGCTTACAGAGGAAAGCTTTGCCCCAGAGGGCTGCCCCTTGTTAACATCACCACCAGTGCACCCATGGAGCTGGTCTGTATTGATTTTCTGAGTTTGGAGTCAGATCAAAGAAATATCAGTAATGTGCTGGTGGTCACTGACCATTTCACGAGATATGCTAAGCTTTCCCACCAAAGACCAGAAAGCATCCACTGTGGCCAAAGTACTTGTAGAAAACTTTTTTGTTCACTATGGGGCTCCACAAAGAATCCATTCTGATCAAGGGAGAGACTTTGAGAGTCATCTGATCAAAGAGATGCATTCTCTGTGGGGAGTGCAAAAGTCCAGAACCTCCCCTTACCACCCGCAGGGGGACCCACAGCCTGAACATTTCAACCGTACTTTGCTAGATATGCTAGGCACCCTCCACCCAAAGGACAAGCCTAGATGGAGCCAACAAATTAGCACCCTGGTACATGCCTACAACTGCACCAAAAGTGATGCCACTGGGTACTCCCCCTACCGCCTGATGTTTAGAAGAGAAGCTCGACTGCTGGTAGATGTGTGTTTTGGGGTCTCTCCTGATGGGGTTCAAGCTGACAACTATTTACAGTATGTGCAAAAGTTAAAGGCTCAGCTAACTCATGCGTACCAACTGGCTCAAACCATGGCTGCCAAAAGAAATCTGGCCAACAAAGAAAGGTATGATAAAAGGTGAAAGCACAGGAACTCCAGGAGGAGATTGGGTATTGCTAAGAAATCTGGGACTGCATGGCAAACACAAGATTGCTGACAGATGGCACCATCTCTCTCTCACATTGTAGTGGGCAAACTAGATGATCTGCCAGTGTACAAAGTAAGGCCTGAGAATAATTCAAAAGATGTAAAACAATGCATAGAAATCATTTACTGCCCATTGGACAAATCTTGATTGAGTCTGAGCCCTAGAAGATGCCCCTCTGGATCAGTGACTAGAGCTGCTGCTAAGAAAAGATCAAGAACGCCTGCACCTACAGAAGCAGAGTTAAAGTGTCCCTCCACAAGTCCCAGTTGAGCATGACTGTCAGTCCATATCAGAAGAAAGTGAGAGTGACTTTGAATACTATCCTTCTTACGAACTGAGTCAATTGTTTCGGGGCAATCCCCTAGTCAATACTGGAGACAAAGCTGGGCCTTCTGGACTGTCTAAGCCCCAGCTTCGTCCCTGGGCCAATGCTCCCAGAAAGTGACGTGCAAAGCATCAGATCAGATGAAATGGAATCATTGTGCATGGTTGAACTGTTTGAGCTTTCAGGGAGGAAATGATAGATTGGGGCAGACTGGTGAGACACCGAACAAGAAGAGTATTTTGAGTGCCCTGACAGTCCACTACCAGTGTCTGAAAGCTCTCCATGCGAGCCAAATGTTGTGGACTCAGAAACTGTAACTCCTGGAGCTGAAAGTGCCCCAAGTTCTAGCCTCTCTACCCCCATGGAGACTCCCTGACAAGTGAGGACAATGCTGAAAATGAGGCTCAGAGTGCAGAGCCTGTAACAGTTCCCTTAGAAAGACTGGTCGAGCTGTAAAGCCTGTGGTGCACCTCAGTTATGATTCCCGGACTGCCAGTGGACCTGCCTCTCAATGTTGTCCATAAAGGAGTGTAGGTCCTCAGCTCATTGCCCAAACTGAGCATCAGTGCTAACTCCAAGTTACTTGTGTTGTCCTTTAAGTATGGTGCCCTTGCCCTGTCCAGCCCCAAGGTAACTGATAGGAAGGGCCCCTCTCTTCAGGTTTCATGTACAAGAGGTAATAACTTGAGTTATGGTACAATGTATGTGTAATACTGTGTAAAGAGTGACGTACTGCAATGTTTCAGAAATGTGTTCTTGGTAAAATGATATATTGACTGATGATTACATGTGAGCCTAATGCAATGTATATGGTTGCAGTTGAAACTTATGGAGTACTTGCTTGACGCGATGTCAAGCTTTACCAGGCTAGGAAGGTGTAACCCCCTGCAAATGGGGGTTCCCAAAAGACTTCAGGAGCTTGCTTGAATGCTTCAAGCCTGAATGGTGTTTCTATGTTAAGCCATTTATCAGTGAGTGTTTTAGAGCCTCTGGTACTGTCTCTTTAAGAGCTGTCTGCTTGCAGACATAATTAGTTGTATGGGGGACTGTGTGCTTCTCTGCTTGAGTACCACTCAAGCTGCTGTAGTCACTCCAGTTCTACAGTCACTAGGAGTGCAAAGGGAACCTATCTGAAAGATGTAACTGTTTGCCAGAAATCATTTAGAGTAATAATGAAAATACAGTTTGTCTAACCTGCTTTTTGCAGTCAGAACTGTGTTTGCCTAGTTCCCATTCTAGTTTGAACTGCTGAACTGGACCAATCAGTGTGGGTTAAGGTAGCTCTAAATGGTGCCTTGGACTAATCAGAACTTGGACTCATAATCTGAGCCAGCCACAAGAGGATTGTATGGGCAGTGACTCTGGGAGATGTAGTTTGACTTCGCGCCTTTTTGACCAACAGGGCAGTCTATTGTGAGTGACAGCCAATCCAGCCAAGAACTGGGAGGAACTCAAAGGAAGTGCCCGGTTTTGTCTGCTGGAGTTTCAGTTGAGCTCTGGCAGTGAAGAGGAAGGAGCCCTGTGCTTTTTGTGTGCAGTTTTAGTCGGAAACGTGTGTAAGGCCCTGAGTTCGGTCTGCAGCTTATGTAACTGCTTGTTAGGACTGAATCTGTCCTGTGAAGAGAATCAAAGGATATCTGAAGAGTAGAAACCAGGCTCACCCTGTAGAAGACTGGAGAAATTGCTGAATTGCACTCGGTCTGTCAGGAACTGAATCTGCTGTGTGTTCTCCCAGGTATTGTGCAGTAATTGCGATTGGGATAGAGCAGCCTGCCTGGTATAGTACTTTTTTTACCATATAAATGTGTGAGGAGGCTTGTGTAGCTCAAGTGAATCCTGCTGCCACTAAAGGACTTTTGCCTGTTACTGTTCACCATATAAATGTGTGAGGAGGCTTGTGTAGCTCAAGTGAATCCTGCTGCCATTAAAGGACTTTTGCCTGTTGCAGTTTGCCATATAAATGTGTGAGGAGTCTCGTGGAGCTCGAGTAGCCCTGCTGACATTGAAGGACCCTATCTTGTTTGGAGGTCGTGAGTACTAATTCAGGGTTGCTCCTGTTGAATTGCCACATTGAATCCAAATGGAATTACTGTACTGCTGACTGTTTAACTAATTTTTCTTTCTCTGTGTGAAAGGGCCCCTACCAGCTGCCACGGTTTGGACTAGCCACTAGGGCTTGGGTACCCAGGGACAGTAACTGGTAGGGATAGGCCTGTGCACAGAGCCATAGGTATATTAGTAAAGTGATAAGCTATTTAACCTGATCTCCCCTGTCCTTGTTATATCCCCTAAATAAATCAGAGCTGCTTGTTTCAGCAAAGTTATACTGCCTGAGGTATTTGTCTATGTTGAAGTATTGTACTGTGATTGTTGCACTGTATCTTATTTTACAGGAGGTCCCAGTGCCTGAACCAGTCCTGGGGTAAGTGTATACTGTGAAGGTAATTCTGATATATTGTGTGGGCCACTAGTGGGAAGAAAGGGGGGTTGCAGTGTCCCAGAGGGCTGTGACCAAGTTAGTTTAACTATTGCAAACCCTGACCTCTGGGTGGAGGCACCCGCCATCGGATCCAGGCCCCTCAACCTGTTAGTGGCAAATCAGGCAGGGGTAGTAGCCCCTGGGATAGCGCCATCTAGGGGTTACATATAGTTTCAGCAGGATTATTTTGCTGGCTGTCATGAAATACAAGGGGGATGCTGCTATTACTGCTAATCTCATTCGACCCACCAATTGCCATCATACTGGAGGAATGGCCACGTTTTAGTGCCTAGCCATAATTACAATACAAGGACAAGAAAAAAGGCAGCCACTGAAAATGTAACTGGAGACCAGACATTAAAAGTACATGTAGAAAGGAGAAGTCGGCTGCACAGAAAAGACCACAGACTTCAAGATAAGTCACGTTAAATCACTAATTCAATAAAAAGCAGATAAAAAGCAACACAAATTCTCCCCACAATCCACCAATGTTTCAAGTCCTACCAACTCTTTATCAAGGTGTAAATTGAGCACACATTATCACATCTTACATACTCTTACATGGGTCACATGATGGTTCAATTACTCCAATCACTTTTTAGTTCAATAATCATTAGTCCTCCTATTGCATGAATATAAATATTGAATACCTTCTCCACAGACCAAGAGCCCTGCCAGTCTAAAAATACCTGTTTCCAGTGGATAAGAAAATTGTTTAGATCCTCCCTTTCAGGGGCAATTGTGAGTGCAGTGTAGATGACCTATAATCTTCTCTAAGAGAGATTATATATTGTGGCAGAAAGAGGAGGCTAGGAAGGAGCTGGATATCTTTTTGTATGCGTGCACAGTGGCTGAATTTGAGTGTGAGAGCCTCTCTGAGGCCAACTGACCCACAGCCTGCAACCATTACACTGCAGTGGGGATATCTGGGGAGCAAGAATCAGCCTTTTGGCTACCACCCCCACTGCAACTAGCCATTGTACCTCTGGAAAGTTCTTAGGTATGTCCTTATCAGTTAGCCCTACCAGGAACAGGGGTCCCGTAAGAGGAAATGAGGGTCCTATTATGGAGGCACAAATACGTATAATCCCATCCCAAAATTCTAGTAACCTGGGACATACCCAGAGAACATGTGTAAAGTGGACCCCTTGTTCCTGGTAGCACTAACATTTATCTTCATGTAGGACTTACATCCTCTTGAGTGCTGCAGGGGTTCTAAACACCTTAAAATAGTTTTATTTTGTATGAGGTGACTATGACCATCCCTGCAAACCCTGTGTGCTCTAGAGAGGCAGGTGGACTATGCCTCTTGAGTAATTTGTGTGTTTGGCTCTGTTTCCCAGTCTTTCAGAGAGGCAAAAGGCAAGAGACTGTTCAGGTTGGGCATCTTGGAGACACTGGTATAAGAAACTGGCTCTCCCTTTTTGCTGCTTAGTCCCTTGCTTTAAGACTGAGCGTGCGCCTTGGACAGGGGAGGTGTGTTCCGCTGAGAGTTTAGGGAGCAGCAGACTTCAAAGCTGTAAATGCCTCCAGAAATCTTGTTTGGAGAGACTGTGCTTGGCTAGTAGGAAGGCAAAAGAGTCAATATGGCTACCATCTGCTGTAAGTAGGTCAAGTACTTGATGTACTCCTTGAAGCTTCCATCACCTCCATCTGGGAAGAGAGCCTCCAATGCAGAGCAATTCATTACCCCATAGCAGGGCATATGCCAAGGGTGCTGGATTGTTCTTTATATGTTTATTAAGAAAGAGTCAGGCATCTTTGGTCAGTTTCATGACAAGGTGGTTTCTGAAAGTGTAGGTGAGCTTGTTGTATAGGTAAGTAGCAGGCATGCTAGACCCCAAGAGGAATTGTTCTACATGAAGCCATTGCGGAGAGTCTGACATAGCATATGTGAACCATTGCAGCACTTGGGCTCCCAAATATGCCACATGGTAGCCCTTAAGCCATGGGAGACCCCTAACACCTTCTGGACCAGTGCTCTAGAAGCTTGGCCCTGCTATATCTGGGCTTATTCCAATTTCATAGAAAGTTATCTACCAGGGCATCTATCTTGGTGAACCATGCATGGGGATGTGTGTGGGCAAGTGTGCCAGCACGTGAATGAGTTTGGGCACCATCATCATACAAAAGGCATCCAGCTTCCCTGTCAGGGAAAGACTGAGGAGCTGCTAGCGGTCCAGTTCAGTCTGGGCATTCTCTACGAGAGGGGTGAGACTAAGGCTTACCACTTTTGATATATTGAAGTGTACAATAATGCTCAAGTATGAGAGGCCATTTAAGGTCTCTGGATGTAAAGGGAGCCAACTGGCACTTGGGATGTAATGGGAGAACCTCAGTCTTAGTGTGGTTCACCTTGAGGCCCAAGAGTTCAGAAAAGTGGGCTAACAGGTGGAGGAGGGGGGTCCAATGAGGAAGAAGTAACAGACCATCCGCATAGAGCAGTGTTCTTATGTCATGGTTTCCTACTCAGATGCCCTGAGCTGAGGATGTTGACATATGGCTCTCACCAGTGGCTTGATGGCCAACACAAAGATCAGAGGGGGAAGAGGGCATCCTTGCCTGGTTCCTCTCTGCTGAAGGAAGGAGCTGGATTTTAGCCCTTGCATAAGAACATTGGCTGAGGGTAGGTTATATAGGAGTTGGACCCAGCACAGAAAAGTGGGACCCACTCCCATATATTGCATGGTGGTGAGAAGGTATTGCCACTCAACGGAGTCAAATGCCTTCTCAAAATCCACTGTTATCACCACCATGGGGGTATTGGTGGTGCAGGCTGAATGAATGGAATGGAGTAGGGTCCTAACGTGGTCTGTGCCGTCGTGTCCTTTTTTGAAACCCACCTGGGTAGGGGTGGGGATGCCCACGGAGAACCCCTTCCAGTCTGAATGCCAGGAGCTTGGTGAGTATTTTAGCATCTGAACTGATCAGGGAAATGGGCCTACAGTTGTCGGAAAGAGAGGCATCTTTTCCTTTCTTTTTGAGGACAGAAATGATGGCCTCATGCAGTGTTGGAGGGAGCTGTCCACAGTCCAGGGCAGCCTGGAAGGTGTCTTTCAATGTGGGACTGATCTCCTGGCAGACTAGTTTGTAATAGTCAGAGGGGAAACCATCTCCCTGGTGACTTCTCTTTGTTTAATGATTTTTATGGCCATTTGGTCTTCTTGTAAGGTGACTGGTTTGTCCAGTTCCTTAGTCTGACTGGGAGCTTTTCTTGGTGATAGGGGAGGCTTCCAGGAAGCCAGACAGAGCTTCTGCCTTGTGGGATGTGTTGGATAAGTAAAGTGTTTTGATAAATGCCATGATCTCAATGGTCTTGGTGAAGTCTGTTTGGACTCGCCTTGCCCGGTCTCTGAGACTATGTACTGTATATGTTTCCCATTTGTCTCTTCTTTAGGCAAAGGCCAGCAGTTTGTTGGCCTTTTCTCCCTCCTCTCAGTATGCCTGTCTGCCTCTGAACAGGGCCAGCTTCACTTTGCAAGATAAAAACTCATTTAACTGCATTCTGGTGTTGAACAGGCAGGCTAGAAGTTCTTGGGGAGGGGTGCTATTTCTTGTAAGTGTTCTCCAAAGACCTGAGTTCTGCCTCTAAGGCACTCATTTCAGTCTCCCTTTTCTTCTTCCTATTTGTGGTGTAAGTGATGATGAGACCTCGCATGGAGGCCTTATATGCCTCCCAGAGTGTTTCCTGTGCTACAGCCCTATATCATTTGTGGCCAGCCATTGCATCGTCTTCCTTTTTATCCAATCCTTAAATCTGGAGTCTCTGAACAACAGTAGGCCCAGACACCAGCTTTTTGTATAGGCCTGCTTTCGGCCCCATAATACCGTAAGGGATAGGGGGGCATAATCTGATATAATTCTAGAATGAATCTTGGAGTCTAGTGCATGATGAGTAATGCGAGGAGGTAAACCACATATCCATTCTTCTTGATGTAGAATGAACTGCTGAAGAACATGTGAAGTCCCTGTCTGCTGGATGCTGAGGGTGCCATATTTCTACCAAACCGTGTTCTTGTAGCAGTTTCCCCAGGCCAGTATGTGCTTGGCTATGAAACTCGTAGGTGGAGATGCTATAATCTAATGTTGCCTCCATCGTGACATTGAGACTCCCCTCCAGCAGTATGGGAGTGGGGAGGTGGAAAAAAGTAGGTATTTCCTGGCTGAGCTTATGGAAAAATTTGTGGATCATCCTTGTTTGGGCCATATACATTTGCCACTATTAGGGCCCATTCTGGGGTGCTTAGTTCAGTCAGAAGCCATCTGCTCTCGCCATTCACAGCTGTTCGATTGATGGACCATCTGAAGCCCATATGGAAGAGGAGGAGGGAGATCCCCCTGTTTTTTTTGTTAGTTGAGATGCTATGGACTCAACCCCACCCATTCCTGTTGTAATCTGAGTGCCTCATACTTCATTAGATGGGTCTCTTGGAGGAGTGCTACTTGGCATCGGAATTGTTTCAAGTGTGAAATGATCTTTTTCCACTTAATGGGCCAGTTGAGACCTCTAACATTCCAACTCAAGAAGCATTTGTCAGTCATTTAGACTGATCAGGGGTCACTAATGTGATGTAACAACTTGGAATAAACTGCAAGTGCATGAGGAGCCTTCAGAAACCATATATATATATATATATATATATATATATATACACACAGGACCCAAGGTAATGTACAAGCATAGTGACATGCCTAGAGGTGCAATGTGCCAGTCTGTAAAATTCAGTGGCATATATAGAAGGACATAAACCAAAAAGCTCAACAGGGCAGCATTAAATACCCATTCCCACCCATCTTTCCCATAACCTACAGTCCTCTCACACCCTTCTGGAACAATCCCCACCATATACAGTGGTACCCCCCTGGATGAAACCCAATTCTGCAGCATTGTGCAGCACTCTGCAGAATGCGGCAGCAGATCTACTCGAATTTTAATTAATGATGGTCCTTGGTCATTCAGGAAAACGTGACACTGCCAGAATGAAGTTAAAGTGAATGCCACAGTTTTCTGCATGACAAAAGGGACTAATTGCCATTGAAATTACATTGTTTTATCTAGTAGGTCTGCTAGCATACTGCAGAGTGCTTTAAAAGTGGGTTTTTATCCTGGGGATGCCACTGTACATAGAATCATCCTTGTACATTTCTGAGACACAGTCAGGACTGTGGACCAAGTGCCAAAAAAACAGGAAGGTTGGCAGACCACAGAAAACAGTGCTCCAGCCCTTCTATATACACTCGAGCACAAAGTGCACCTCAGAACGGACCTGTTTTATTGCAGTATGGTGGGTAGCGGGGGTTAGGGTGATTGAAGATGTGCTCTTCTCCATAGAGAATGCCTACCTTTATGAGATTCATATTCGTTCCTGTGGGGTGATGCTTCCCTGGGGAAGTCATGATATGTACATGTGCTTTCGGGAAGGGGGGGTAACAAGGGCTGAGGCTACTGGAATGGTGTGGTTGGTGTGCTCCGTACAAGTGCCAAGCAGTTACTGCTCCCATGTAGTTGAAGAAGATCATATTGGGGGGGATTGCATCAAAGGTACTGTGCAGTGTTTGGTTGCCTTGAGCCCACAAAGAAAAAAACAGTGATGCAGCTGAGGCCCGCTTAAACCTTCTGGTGTGAGAGAGAAGTAAGGAGCATGGAGGTGCGGGTCATAGCTAATACGAACATATGAACAAATGAATTTGTCAGCAGATAAAGGCCTTATGGTCTACTGAGTCTGCTCGAGTGTGCAGCTAGCAACCTTTATGTCACAAACCCACTCAGCACGTCAGACCTCTACTCCCCAAAGTGCCAACCTCCGAGCACAGTCTTGTGAACAGTTTAACAGAACAAGGTAACCCTCTTGTCTGTTTTGTGAGTTCGGATCAACCTTTGGTCTTAAGTCTTGGAGGGATTCAAACTGTGAACCTCTTGCTAGATGTACCCAATACACAGACTCAGATATTTCATCTTCAGGGGCTAGATATCTTTATACACAGGCACCTACCCAGGTATACAGAGATGAACCCTTAAAACGTTAATAAATACCTCAGATTTAAAACGCTTCTCTTTCTAGTTTGGTATCACCATTCAAGCTATGCCTAGTGTCTGCTATAACCATATATACTCTTCTTCCAAATGAAAAGAAATCAAAGACAGACCAAAATGCTCTAAAAGAGTTTTACTAAAGAGATAAAATATATAAAACACAAAATACAGAACTCTTATATCACAAGACATACACATCTTTAAAAGAACAAGGTTTAAACAGTGCAAACTTCCTACAACAATATTTAGAGTTATCTCTCTTTCTAAATACCTGTTTAAAGTGCTCACAGATGTTTCGTTGTCAGAGTCTAGATAAAAGTGTCCTGAAGGAAAACAGAATATTCCTTAAAGCAAACTGTATTGGCCAACCCCTTTTGTGTGAGGTCACCTAGCTCCTCCTCTGTCAGAATATACATAAAAAAATTTAATAAAAAAACAGGATGTCTTTTTCAAGAATAACATTCTGCAATCTCAGCATACTCATATGTTCTTCAAATAACATCTCTTTGCTCTCATGATAAGCTTCCCTCTTCCAGGACATGAAAATATCTTTATGATTTCGCACTAATACATCACAACCTGCTTTTCTTCCTCTGGAAACATCATACAATGGATATGCTCAAATCAAGCTTCTTCCACCTTGTAATTAGCTTCAGGCCTTCCACGTAACACCTGGTATCTAAAATCTGTGTGTGTATGATCTCACATGCTGTTTCAGCATTTTTCTCAGCTTCATCTTCAGCTGAAACCTGGGGTGGAGTGAGGTCATTTCAAGAGTACCAGATTTCTCAGCAGAGACAATCAGTATTACATTTTATATTAAAAAATGATACAGCACTCAGAACTTGCTGTCCACGTCACACCTTATACTGCAGCTGCCCTCCCTCCCCGACCCTCCTTCCCTCCTACCCTATCCATCCTTTTAGTAGCAGTCCAATGTTCTACAGGACACCACTTCCACAAAGCAACGCATTTCCACCCAGACACTACTCTCTGTAAAAAGTGTCTTCTCATTTCCGCCTGAATCTTCACCTCCAATCTGAGATTGTGACCTCTACTGTCCTGCCCTTAACTTAAATAGTCCTTCATGCCTGTCTTGTTTATTCCCTTCATGTATTTGAAGGTTTCAATCCATATCCCCCTGTCTAATGTTGTTGCTATACTTTGCAAGGTCTGTGTGTGTGCCATGGGCCAAGCACCTAGACCCTTGCCTACCGTTATAAAAAGAAAGATGTGTGGGAAAGGGATCCCACTCTGGGACACATGAATCCCAGGTACCATCGAGAATGCTGCTAGATGAATGTTCTATGCCCCCAATCCCACATGGAGCCTTATGCAGTGTGCTCTTGAGATGTAGCATGGGAGGAGGAGGGAGGCTCAACCTCACATGTAGAGACCCTGCTCCTTCAGTGGGGTTCTTAAAGGGAACTGCAGTATGATAGCTTATGGGAAATTTCCAGACAGATAAAGGAAATGCAAGTAACTGAATCATTGCCCTTTTAAGAGTGATCCAGTTTTAATTCCAAAGCAGGACACAGACATCACGTTGAGGAATAAAAGGCCAGACATCAGTGCAAGCAGTTTGCAGTGATATGGATAGTTCATGTTGGAACTAAGGATGTACTCAGCTGCGTTACAGGCAGTGGTTGACATGCTGGGCTGCTTCAGGAGTATGAGGCCTCTGATGCTCTTCGGTACTGGAGGAGTCCCTGGAGGGCAGGTGGGTAACAGTGGCTACTAAGCTGACCACCTCCACTCATGATTTGGGCCTTCTGGTGGTGTCAGGTTCTGCAGCTTTCTGTGATGGAGGTGGTGTGGGGTGAGGCTGCTCCTCGGTGAGGGCCTTGACTAGTGGAGCAAATCAGTTACTATTGGTCATGAGTGAATATGTCTTTGAGGAGACAGGTGTGTCCCGACCCACTGCTGCTTCTGCTGAGGGGCCACACATCCCAATCCAGCTGCTTTCTTTGAATCTGTCTTTGTTTGTGGCTGAGGTGTTTTTTCTGGGCTGGATACCAAGGGTCCCTGCCAACTGGAGGGGAGCAAAGAGGAGGGCCGTATTGATAGGAGTATTGCCTTGGTCCCTCCGGCAAAGCAAATTTGTCCAAGGCTGGGTCCCCATTCCCTGCTGTTTGGTGTGGATGGTATTTTTGCCAGTCGGTGTGTAGCAAGGAATGGGAAATAAAAGCTTATGCTGCCTTCAGTGAGTCAAATTGCTGTGGAAGTCCCATTTTTTTAGTGTCCAGAAGGCTGCGGGATATCTTAAGTTGTATGGGATGCCCAAGTCCATGAGGGCCCTGCTGGATGGCGTATAGGCCTTCCTTCTTGCAGACAGTTCTTTGGAAAAGTTGGTGAAGATTTTGATTTTATGTCCTGTCTATTGATGCTCACCTTTTCAATGCACTCAGACCATTATGTTTTCTTTGTCCATGTACGGAGAAAGGGCCAGAATAGGTCTGTGATGCTGTCCCGGCTTATTGGGGGCAAGAGTCCTATGTGAGCAATTGATGTCCAGTTTTTGGCGGGCACTGTTTCCCAGTTTCCTAGGTAGCTCTGGCAAGGTTGATAGTGGAAAGCGTTTACATGTTTCTCTTGCAGCCCTTCAGAAAGCCAAAAAAGAGGCTGTTGTATCAGCCCGATTTTCTAAATCTTTGACTTTATCCATAGAACATTCTGATAGCCCTGTCCTGGTCTCTAATATGCGCGTCCGTCTCTCCATTCTATCTTTGTTATCTGCAACCCTCTGTTCAGCAACATTTACTCTGTGGGCTATCTGTACGATGTCTGCATTAGTTCTTGAATGCTAATCTCCAGCTTCGTGATCTAAGCCATTAATTGTTCAAACACTGATTTTATTTCACATAGGGCAGCTGGGGCCCAAATCATTGCCATCTCGAGGGCTGCACCTGACTTGCTGAGGAGAACAAACTGCTGTGATCACAAGTACAATTTCTGGGCCCAGCATGGAACCAATTTGGAACCAAGATGCGGCAAACTGCTCTTGGTGGTCTGCCCTGTTGAACTATGCTCCATAGGATGAGGTACGTGCACTTCTTGAGCAAGTTGGTAATAGATTATGTAAAGGGCATTGAGAGCACAGAGAATTAGGCAGCCACCTTGTTGGTTGCCAACCCCCTCCCCCCGGACTTCACCTTTTCAGCGTGTCATACAACTTTACCATAACATTTCAGTCATCATCACATCAAAATTAGGCATGTGACAGCAGGTAGCACTATAAATGATGACGTATCACAGCAATTGCACAAAAAAAGATTCAATATTCAGCAACTACCTTGGTTCAATATGGCATCATGCAATCAACGTGCCATGTACGGAAAATCAAAATGACACAAGTACATGCTAAGTTTATCCAGGTGTGAGTGAGAAAAAAGTCAATTACAAAGCCATTTCAGAGATGCCACTGACCAAACAAATCAGCCTTACATTGCCATGTAGTATTTAGAATTGTTGCCACAGAACGGTAGCACAAGAGAATTGATTTTAAATCTTGTGATATATGAATGAACAGAAGATCGCTCAGTGACTGTAGATTATTTTATTTACTGTCCAACGGTATCACTGATTAGAATAACAAGACTGGCGCTGGCCCAGTGGCATGGACAGCTGAGGTGCTGGCACCTTACCTCCAGCCATGCTGACGACCCGGGCTCAGGAATGGACCAGGCAATAAGAGAATTGGAACCAGTATTTATAGTATTTAAATATTTAAAAAACACAGCTTCTACTGGGAAAAATATGTTGCAGGTTCAGAGCAGTGCTCCTTTAACACAGAAACATAAAACATAGAACGTGAGGGCAGATAAGGGCCAGTAGGCCCACCTGGTCTACCCATTTCTTTTACCTTCACTTTTTGCTGCATTCCCCTGTTGATCTATGATGCCATCTCTTCCCTTCCCCTCCCCTCCTTTCTCCTACGATTCCCTTGTGCCTGTTCCAGGCATTTTTGAACCCCACCACTTGTTTTGTCCCCACTACCTCTGCTGGAAGGCTGTTCTAGTCATCCCCCATCCTTTTTGTGAAGAAGTACTTCCTCACATCCCTCCTGAATTTAGCTCCCTTCCCAGCTTCCTAGCATGCACCATTGTTGTAGATCACCTTTTTCTCTGAAAAATACACTCCTCTTGTACTTTATTAACCTCCATGAGGTATTTAAAGGTCTCTATCATATCCCCCTCTCCATCCTCTCCTCCAAGGTGTACATCCTCGTAGGACTTATGGTGCAGACCTTGCATCATCTTGGTAGCCCTTCTCTCTGCCTCCATTCTGTCTGTGTCCTTCCTGAGATGTGGTCTCCCGAACTAGACACAGTACTCCAGGTGAGGTCTTACCAGTGATCTATACAGGGGTAGCACCACTTTCCTCTTCCTGGTGGCAAAACCCCTTCCTATGCACCTCAGCATCCCACTAGCCCTTCTGACTGCCTTGTCACACTGCCTGGCCACCTTTAGGTCATCCGTTATGATTACCCCAGGTCTCTTTCTTGCTTAGCCTTTGTCAGCATCACTCCATCCATTTTGTACTCTGCTCCCAGGTCTCTATGGCCCAAGTGCATTATTTTGCTCCTTTTTGCATTAAAACCCAGCTGCCATACCCTTGACCATTCCTTTAGTCTTTTCAGATCCCTATTCATTCTTTCCACACACCCCCAGGAGTGTCCACTCTGTTGCAGATCTTAGTGTTATCTGCAAAGAGGCAGACCTTTCCTTCCAGTTCCTCCACAATGTCACTTATAAAGACATTGAAGAGGGCCAGACTCAGCACTGATGGTTGAGGTACCCCTCTGGTCACCCTCCCTTCCTCAGAGTGAACACCATTTACCATAACCCTCTGCGTCCTATCCCCCAACCAGTTTCTTACCCAGGTTACAAACTTATCACCCACCCCCAAGTTCCCCAACTTGCTTACCGGTCTCCCATGTAAAACAGTGTTGAAAGCCTTGCTGAAATCCAGCCATGCCACATCCTCCGCTCATCACTGATCCAACACCTTGGTCACCCAGTCAACGAAACCTATCAGATTTGTTTGGCATAACCTTCTCCATGTGAAGTCATGTTGCCTTGGATCCTGTAATCCACTGGTTACAAGATATTCTGCAATATTTTCCTTTAGTAGTGTTTCCATTAACTTGCTCACCACTGATGTCAGGCTGACAGGCCTGTAATTGCCCACCACTTCTGTGAAATGGGACTACCTTGGCCCTTCTCCAAATATATTTGTCAAGCATGGGATTGGAACACCTGCTAGACAGTGTACTACACAGAAGAAAGAGACATTTGCATGCTGAGCTGCGAGGGCTAGGGCCACTTATTATGTGCTTACAGCCTAAGGCATCAAGTTGTCACACCTAGCTTAGCACATCCTGGACATCATTAGAGGGCTTACCAATGGGAATCATGGGCCGCAGTATTTGGCCCATACTAATGGGCTGTGTGTGTGTGTGTGGGGGGGGGGAAGGTTCACAAGAACATCAGGATCAAATTAATTTGTTCAAGTAAGTATGTTTGCTCTTGTCATGTTAACAGGGACTGAATATTACTTCATTAAACAGTTCTGTAAGAAAGATCACCATCACCAATATAACAATACATGTAATTTGTAAACTCAAGCATTTGTAAATATCAGCATAACGAAATCTATATTGCACTCTGGTGTCCGGTCAAAACCATGGTAGCAAATATGCACGGTCAAAAACCGCGTGGTTATAACAGCGCTGCGCGGTTTCGGAGTTAGTATTTCTAATCTAGTGTGGTTTTGGACCGTGCAGTTTTGTATTGACCGCACTGTTTTTCATCCCATGGTCTTGACATAGCGCCTTGCACTATGATGCACAAACAATTAGAAAGAAAATAATAGGTGCAATTGACATAAACAAATGTATGTCATTGTCAACTAAGTGCTGTAAACCCATGCCGCTTTTAACTACTCAAATACATAGACAATTGTTTTGCAGAAAGAGGTTGCTCCTTTGTTTTGTTTTTAATTTTTATATTTCTGCTTTTTCTTTTTTTTTATCGTATTTCTTTTTATGCCTACTTGAGCATAATCGGTGGAGGCATCCAGCCGCCGGCTCTGCCTGTCTGGAGAGCAGCAGGTTCCTCGCATGATGGGGGTCTGGTGCGGCCAATCACTGGCCTGTTGGAGGGCCCCTAAGCTGAACTGAGCCAGACCGGGCCCAGACCCACAGGCGATTTCATGACAGCCCTCTGCGCGAGGAGGCGCAGCCATCAAGCTGCATGGTGCACCAGCCATTTTCCTCCTGATTGTGATACCTGGAGTGCGGATGTGCAGTGGCGTCTGAGGCACAATGTGCTGATGTCTTCCCACTCCCTTAAAACACCTACCTAGTGGTGCCCCAGTCATCACCAGGGCAGCTGCAGAGCAGTGGCATCCGTCAGTCCTCCCCAGGGATAGGAGAGCAGTCCTTCAGATGCTCAAACCTATCCCTCCCTGCCGACCCCCGATGACCCAGGCATGTTTCTGAACCCGGTCACCAGCGTAGCGTGAGGTGTGGTGTCCAGCACCTCAACCCTCAGTGCCACTGAGCCGGCTTACTTTTTTCTTTTCATTTTTAACAAACACAACTGTCCAAAACAAAACAAAACACCATTAGGAAAAGAAAACAGTGTACCTCTTGCAGATGGTCCGGGCAGAAAGGGGCACTCTAAATGTTAGCATTCGAGACCTTTTGCACATCAGAACAGCAGGGAATCAGTTGTCTCCCACCTGCTCAGTGTCTTCATAGCTGTGCACTTTACCTCCTCTCTCTCTCTCTCTCTACATCTGATCTCCACCCCAAGCTGTCCACGGACGAGACCTCCCTCTGCACCTTTGGCAGTCTCATAAGCCCTTGTGGCCCCAACCAGGCTGGATCGAAATATTTTGCCACTGAATGCAACTCATGAAAATTACTTAGACTGCAGATACAGGGAAAAAGGATTTCATTTCATTTGGCCCCTCTCCAGTCAAATAATGCACAAACCACTATTTCTCCTAAACTGGCATTTATTTTGCACCATTACTGCAAATGATTTCAACAATACAGGGGTCACCATACTTCATTAAAAATAGCTAAAGCAGCACCATGGGCTATTAAAGTTTTACATATATTGGCTGGACAAGAAAAGGCAGTAGAAACCAATGGAGTCAGGCAGACACAAGCAAGGATTCTCCTCTGCCTACTATTTCTCTCTCAGGTGCTCTACCTGAGAACTTACTTGAACACAGATCCCTGCAGTCTCCTGACTTCTGCTGGATCTGGTAAGCCAGCCTTCACTTTTCTTTCATCAGGTCAATTTCAAACTGGCACTGGTCATCCCCCCCTTACTCTGGTGCGGGAATGCGAGCATTCTTCCCCACCTGGACCCTGGGCACTGGCCCATGCCACAGGGGCATCCAGGAATTTTCCTGATGACCCAGACTCTGACCCACCTTCAGTGGCTGACACTATTCCCAGTGCTAAGGCAACACCTGCCACTGTCACTTGGCTCCGCCTCAGTACCTGCCTCACATCACACCAAGACCCCAACTCACTCCGCGGATTCTGATGGTACTCACTTCCTTGGAGGTCCCTGCCAGGCCCACATCCCTGCTTCACCTCTTGGGCTTAAATTAAGCTCCAGCACGGGGCTACCTTCCAAGGTCTGCCCATTTTTTAGGCCTGTGACCCGCCCGGACCTCAGTGTACCAGCGCTCCAGAATCTGTCCCTCCAGACAGGCCCCCTGATTTGGGTGAAAGACTCCCCAGCTCCCTCGACCCTCAGGCCGCCCTGCTAAACTGGGTATGAGGGGAACCACTGCCACCAGTTCCCTCCTGAGAGGGCCTACCACTGCCCTCCCAGCCCTGGCGACCTGGGATATTATCAAAGAGACTTCCTAAAGGCTCCTATTCTCTCTGGGCTTGCTAAAGCCTCCTGCCTAGCTCCCAATGACACAGGACCTGGCTGCCTGTGCCCCATAAACTCCATACTCCCACTCCTCGTTGACCATGGCATGGAAGGCCATCCTGATGGCACTCTATTGGGAGTTTCTCCATTGGCCCTTCTGGACCCTGAGCTCTCTCACTTGCCCACCTTATCTGCTCTTGAATCTACTCTTCCAGCCTCCCTCAAGCCCCAGGCCTAATGCCGGGCTGGAAAGGCCCCTACTTCCTGTCAGTCCCCTTATATACCCTTTCACTACTCTGTGCTGCCACCTTGAGGCATCCAGAGCAATATTCCCCAGAGCACTAAACCCATTTCCTAGCTCGGGGGAGGGGGGGCGGTAGGAGGGGGAAAGTGATGCCTAACAGTGGGAATGTAAGCACCGCATTTACAGGGGGCTTACACTCTTCCCCCATCCAGGAAATCATTCCCTCATGGGAATGATGGCAAGGGCCCAGTGATGGTTCTGTCCCATCAGACTGAGTATGCGCACTCCTCAGCCTTCTGGGAACGGACACAACATTCCTGGCTGCCAAACACCACCCAACCTGCCTACCTAACCCAAAGCACATCTAAAACTAATCCCTAAAACCTACCTGCGGCAGGAGATAAATCTAATGTGCCAATCACAGTCTTCATTATTTCTTTTTAAACAGTAATTGTAATCACTTTTCATAATGATTAAACATTTCAAACAATTTTCCTTACGCATTCGATAACAAGCAATAATGAGGTAGAACTGTTTAGACATTCCACAAATACCTCCACAAATTTTAAATAAGTTTCACTGTATACAACCCCAGACCACTCACTCACACATTCACACACATTCTCTCACCATTCTTCGAAACATATTTTATCATTTATTTATTTATTTGAGATGCAGATTAATACCTTTGAGCCAGAATGTCTCTTTACAGAGGTTCCATGTCAACAAATCAAATATAGACAGTAATGACAAAAAATAATGTATACAGGATGGTGGGTACATTGAACAGAGGTTTGCATACTATTTTCAGTTGGAGTTACATAGTTCTCACCTACAAGCCATGCTATTAAGTGGATCACATGGGCTATGTTAACATACAGAAGTTACAGTATAAGCATTCATTGTTGCTAAGTGCTGAGATACAATTTGACAGCCACCAACGAGGGCTTTGTCTCTAGTAGAGGAAGGGGGGATATTGAGCTGGACAGGATAAAGAGATGGGGAGAAGAGAGGAGTTGGTAAATAGCAGGAGGTGGAGACAAGGAGGTTAGATGGGTGTGGAAGAACTGAGAATAAGAAGCGAAAGGGTGAAAGGAGCTGTATGGGGTGTCTTCAGTGGCCTGCCATTAGGTGAAACAGTCACAGTGGTTATCTAGGGCCAGAAAGGAATATAATTCTAGAGAGTTCCAGGAGGGGTGAGGGGAGGTCATTTAACCATTTGGGCCCTCGGAAGGCAAGAGAATGCTGAGTAAGTGATGTTCGCTTGAATGGCACATGTAGCACACCCTTAGCTGATCTCCTGGTGACTTTTTGGTTTTGATTATGCTGGAATAAGGTGGCTGTGGATGGTGGGATCAGTCCAAGGAGAGCTTTTTTCCTAAGCAGGCAGGCTTGGTATCTGGCCCTAAGGTTAAGAGGTAGCCAACCAGTGGAGTTGTATAGACTACATGTATTTGTGATTTTTAGCCCCCAGGAACCAGGCGGCATGCTTTATTGAGTGGGCCGTTTTACTCGTGTTAGCGCCAATTCCGGTGTGAGCACTGTAAATCAAGAAGTCATAGTCGAAAATTGCTAGACTAGAACTACATGTGACTATGTTTAGAGCATCATGGTAATGTACTGTCTGTGCCACCGCTCCTTTGTTCTGCCCCAACATCAGTCACTCACTCTAGGAAATTATCCTTTGCATACAGGCCCCAGCCCTCTGGACAGCCTCCCTCTCCCGATCTGCATTCTGCCAACGCAGCACCCTCAAAAGCACTTCAAACTTCTCCCCCCCTCCCCCTGTATACTCTCCTACTCCTTGCACCTGAGTCAGCATGCCCACCTTCCCTAACCTCCCTAGCCACCTTCACCTTCCCCCAAACACCCTTTGCCCACTTGCCCTACTTCCCTTGTACACCCCTCAGCAGCCTTCCCTTGCTTTGTCCCCCTCTTCGGTACTATTGATAGACTTCAGCTCCACTGCATGGAGTCTCCCAGTTGCTAATCTAGTCTAACCATTATTAATCCCCCTACATACGTACCTGTACTTCTCTGTGCTTTTGTCATATAGCTATCTGCTGACTTTAATGCTACTTATCGCCTATACTTGATTGCTGAATTGTCACATTGTGCAATGTCTTCATTTCAATGTAAATATTGTTTTCATTGCTGTTTTAGCCACACTATGTATTAGCCACTAGGTATAATGTTTCCACATCTATGTAAATATTGCATTTATAGCATTTTCTATGTATGCATATTCTCCTGTATATGATGCTATATTATTGTCCCTATTCCTAGCCTTGGCCCAGTGTGCCTTTCTTGGTTTACTTGGTTTTGAAGGACAAAAGAAGGCTGAGGCCCATCGAGTTGTTCCCCCACCATGGTGAGAAGATTCAACAACAAGACCCTGCTATTTTGGTACTTGTAACCACAGGTCCCTCCTTTTTAAATGAATGAATGGAAACACTATCAACCAGGTTTTGTGGCAGATTGTTTCATAATCTAGGTCCTCTTACCGTAAAATAATTTAATCTTTTATTAGTTCTAGATTTGGCTACATCGATCCAAAATTTTCAAATAAATAAATAAATCTATCTATCTATCTAGATATATATATATATATATATATATATATATACACACTACGTCTGTAATCGGTCAAATGTAGAATACTTCAAAACAAAACATTGAAACAATATCATCAGTTTGGTGTTGTGTACAAGAATACGCTACCTGTGATAATAATGAAATGTTCAAATACGGATAATAAATATTGTCAAATGAGACACATCAGACAGTTTTCAACCAGCTAGTCCACACAACTAGCATGTCTAAAATCATAAAACTAGCAGTCGTAACATAATTTGCCATATGAGTGCAGAGCCGCAACTTGTGCATATGATAGATGTTGGCAGGTATTGACAATGTAAACATACTGTTAAATATAAAGAGACAGAAAATCTGTTAATTATCAGGGAGACTGGAGTGGTGGTACATACACACACACACACACACACACACACACACACACACACAAACAGCAGCAACAACTGGAAACAAAGACATGGGTCAAGTGGACAGAAGTGGTCAGAAAAGCCTAGGATGGGGTTTATGTGATAAAGGCAAGATGGCATGGTAACATGGGCATATTTCACACCAGCAGTAAATATGCCCTAGTACCACACAGCCTCATCCTTTTCATCATCCCATCCTGTGCCTGTAGTTGACCCATTTGTCCACTTCTCAAGTGCAGAAATGTCAAATGTGAACTTGCTTGCTTTTGAGACACATTTACTGAAATGACTCGTTCCTTTTTAAGAACATCAGCATTTCATCATTGCCCCTAGTCATTCTTGTGTACGCATCATTGATGATTACACCTGCAGAACTGAAGACATGCCCAGATTGGACACTTGAGAATGGGCATGACAGAAAGAAAACAGTTAACTTGAGCAGTTCAGGCCACAAACTCAACTTAGTGTGCTAGTATGTCAGGGGGTCACCTCCTATAGTGAGTAACAGGGCTATCACAGAAATAGTCCTCCACCTGTGAATAAACTGTGATTGCCCTATGGGAGTCAGAAGAAGAATGCTTCTTGCTGGATCCCATGAAGCCAAGAATGCCATTCTGTCCATCAGTGGTACAACAGTATTAATGCTCAGCTCCTCTCTTCAGCCAAGTCTACTTCTGATTCCAGTGATTGACTCAGACTCCCAATACCTTCCTCTGGTTCTCTGGACCCACCCAGCTATCTCAACAAGTCTGTCAAGCCACACATCCTTCCACAAGTCTAGATCAGTGTCAGAGGTACTATTTAGCATATGTATTTTATTTTATTTTTTTTATTAAAAACGAGGACAGACCACAATTCATTGGTACAACTAGACTGTCACAGGGCAAAATGGTACAGGAGGCACAACATCTCAGCAATGAAATGCACCATACAATTCCATTCATAAAGAATCTCTAATGCTAATACAATTTATTCCTATGACTAAATGATGACCCTCTGCCTGGAGGTGACCCAGCGTAAGAACAAGTATGGATGTTGTGATATGTCTTAAGGAAGACATATGGAATCTGATATCTTTAAGATACAAAAAAACTCTTCTACTGACAGCATATATAACACCTAATTTTGCCATTTTGTTTGGAATTGGTGTTGTCTGTTATGCAAGGAGGTCAGTCATTCCATACCATAAATGTCTTTAACTGTACCTTGCCAATGATCTGCCGTAGGGGGTACATTCTTCATCCAGAGCTCATCTGGTTTTTGAACTGAGGATCCAGCATGAAGGAAAGTACATCCTTATCCTCGGTAAACATGTGTTGCAAATGGTCATTACCAGCCAGGAACTAAAGAAGGCAGTCAGTGATCCTCTTGGCATCAGCCTTCTCCCTCATGTTTTGACCAAAGTATTCACTCTTACACATCAAGTAGGTATAAAGGAACCATATCTGTGGCGAAATCATGCTTATACGCAAGCTGCTAGAACTGACCTCTCGAGTGACAACATCAAATGACTCAAGGATAGTTATTAGCATTTTGATGACTGCCCAACTGGTGGACGATACCATGATATCTGCTCCTCTTACTTTATTCTTCAGAAGATAAGAAAAAATTACTCACCTTAGTAATGTTGTTTCTTCTAATGGAGTCTTGCTATATTCTGACATGTGCAGTGAGTCCCAACCTTCGAACTGCTCCGGAGGTGAAAGAGTTAACTTTCCATGCCATGCATGGAACGCTGAGCTTGAGCTCGGTTGAAACTCTGTCTGTTGTTCTTCAAACTCAAACCGTCAGATCTTTATGAGCTAAACTCACTGAGGTCCTGTGTGGAAGCTGTAAACCTACACTAGCCAACTGGCTACTAAACATAAGAACACATTTTTTGGTCCCAAAACAAAGACTCAAGTCAGGAGACCCAAAAAATGAAAAACACAACACCAAGTCACCCCAAGAAAGGAGGGGTGAAAACAACAAGGTGGGCACCTACTAAGTGCCAACACTGCACTGCCCACCCACATCCCAAAAACAGAGGTTCTGAGAGGGGCAGGGGGGAGGTCAGAATATAGCAAGACTCCATTAGAAGGAACAACATTACAAAGGTGAGTAATTTTTCTTCAAACAACATGAAGTCTTGCTATATTCTGATTATATCTGAACTACAAAGCAGTACCTCCATGGAAGAGGGACAGAACCTACTCAGGAAATAGGCTTTGAAGCACAGCTGTGCCAAACCGAGCATCACTCCTAGCCTGGATGTCAGGGAGTAATGTTGTAAAGTGTGAACTGTTTCCAGGTAGCTGCTTGACATATCTCTAGAATAGGGATGTCCTGGCAGCAGCCAGGAAAGCAGCTGTACCTCTGGTACAGTGAGCCCTCAGGCCTGAGGAGGAACCTTACCTAGTTTTTCATAGCAAAATTGGATACAAGAGACAATCCACCTGGCAATGGATCTTTTAGTGGCAGGTTTCCTTACCCACCTCACCATAAGTGAGGAACAGTTGGAGGAGTCAAACCTGCTGACCCTTGAGTGCGCTCTATGTAGTAACTAAGGGCTCTCTTCACATCTAGCTGTGCAGCCTCCTCTCGCCAGAGGAGGAATGGTCAGTGAAGTACACAGGAAGAGATATAGATTGATTAAGGTGGAAATCTGAAACCACCTTAGGCAAGAACTTCCTGTTAGTCCTGAGGACCACCTTATCTCTATGAAAGGAGATAAAATCAGGCTCCACTGACAAAGCTTTAATTCACTTATGCGTCTGGCAGAAGTGATGGCTACCAGAAACACAGTCTTCCAAGTCAAGTACTTAAGCTCTGCTGAAGACAAAGGCTCAAAGGGGGGTTGCATAAGCTGAGCAATGCAAACATTAAGATCCCAGGCGGGGGCAGGGTCCCTGAATGGAGGGTTGGTGTGAAGCAATCCCTTGAAAAACTTGGAGAATACAGGGTGAGCTGAAAGAGAAGAGGGCTTACCTGCTGAAATAAAAGCAGACACAGCTGCCAGATGCACTTTTAGGGTAGCTGGTCTCGGCTCCAAGGTATTCAAGTGGACCATATAATCCAGGACTGTGGGTAAACCAGCAGATTCTGGGGAATATGCTTTCAGAGCACCATATGGAAAACCTTTTCCATTTGGAATTATAAGTAGCCCTGGTGGAAGGTTTTCTAGAAGCCTTCAGGATAACCATTACACCTTGGGAAAGGTGTAAATCAGCAAACTCTAACTCTTCAAGAGCCAGGCCTTGAGATTGAGAGATTTTAGGTTCGGGTACCAAACCCTCCCCTGGGCACAGGTTAACAGGTTGTGATTCCTGGGAAGACACAGGGGAAGATGGACTGCTAAGGACAGTAGGAGTAGATACCTGGAGCAATCAGGATCATCTTGCAGGGTTGAGATCTGATTTTGACTAGCACTTTGAACAGGAGAGGGAAGGGGGGAAAAGCATAGAGAAACTTCCTTTCCCAATTGAGAACTAAGGCATCCAGAGGGACTGAGCCCAACACTGGGGCCTGCAGCAAAAAGAGGAAGTTGGTGATTGTCTGGGGCTGCAAAAAGATCTATCTGCGGGGTGCCCCATCTGGCAAATATCACCTCCAAGACCAGGGGGTCCAGTGACCATTCGTGATGGCCCTGGGAAATCCTGCTGAGAGCATCTGCCAGGACATTGTCCTTGCCTGGGAGGTGAACTGCCATAAGGGAGGTGTTCAGGGGTAAGCCAGAGACCACAACTTCATTGCTTTGGTCACAAGGCGTAGACTGAGTACCCCCTTGCTTGTTGATGTACCACATTGTGGTGGTGTTGTCTGTTCTGACCTGTACAACTTTGTTCTGAACAGATTTGGAAAAAACTTGAAATGCTAGAAAAACTGCTCTGAGTTCCAACAGATTGATGTGGAGCAGAAAATCCATGAGGGGACCACAACCCCTGGGTAGTGAGGTCTCCCATGTGAGCTCCCACCCCAAGAGGGATGCATCTGTAGTAAGGATTAAGGAGCAAGACTGAGTGACAAAAGGACCTTGTCTCAGATTGCTCTGATCCTGCCACCACTGTAGGGCCTGGATCAGGGTTCGAGTCACTGGGATCAATTTGGTTAGAGGTCTTTCCTTTGAGACCAAAAGGCTCTCAAATGGAACTGAATGTCCCTCATCTGAAATCTTGCTCCCTGCACTACTGCTGTAGAAGCAGCCATGTGCTCCAGGAGCTGTAGAAAATGCCTTGCTGGTCAAGACACCTGCAGGGTGAATGAGGAGGCCAGAGACCAGGGTCCTTGCCCTGTCCAAAGGAAGGAAGGCTCTGGCTTTCTCTGTGTTCAGCTCTGCAGCTATGATGGTGAGGAGCTGGACAGGCTCTAGAACTGACTTTGAAAAGGTTCAGAAGGAAACCTAGAGAGGTGAGCAGTTGCTGAGTTATCTGTAGGTGTAACTTGCTTGGTCTGGGGACTGGCCTACTATGAGCCAGTCGTCCAGGTAAGGAAGATAGGCAATTTTCTGCCTTCTTAGAGAAGCAACTGCTACTGCCAGGTATTTTGTGAATACCCTTGGAGCAGAGATGAGGCCAAAGGCATTGCTCTGAACTGGTAATGGCCTGAGGGCAGCTCGAACCTGAGGTACCTTCAATGGGAGCTTCTGATGAGAATATGAAGTAGGCATCCTTGAGGTCCAGGGACGCTAGCCAGTCCCTGGCCTTAGAGAGGTAGAATAATTCCCAGAGTCACCATTTTGAATTTTGTTTTTAAAGGTGCTTGTTTAAGTATCTGAGATCCAGGATGGGCCGCCATTCTCTCTTTGTGGGGTAAGGAAGTACCTGGAGTACAACCTTTACCCTGGTGTAGGGTGGAACCCTTTCCACAGCTCTGAGAGCCAGGAGGGAAGAGACCTCTGCCTCTAGGGCAAGTGCCTCTGGTGGATTTGCAGGTGGAAAGGATCTGGTTCTCATCTTTGGAAACTTTTTGAAGCTGAGAACCAGTCCCTGGCTTACTACTTCCAGGACCCACTTGTCTGATGTCAGAGACTCCCAGTCCTGGACAAAGTAAGCCAGCCTGCCCCCTACAGGTAGCTGAGAATCAGCCCTGGCAACTCCATCAGGGTGCCTGCTTGGCAGGGGCTTTGGGCTGAGGGGTGGAAGCAGGCCTGCTTGTACCCCATCTGCCTCTCCCTCTAAAGAACCCCCTCTGGGCATAAGCAGAAGAGGAGGCCTGGGCTTGGTAAAAAGGCCTATGAAAAGGCCTGCCCCTGCCCCTGGGAAGCTGCCTTTGATGAGTGGCCTGCCTTTCCTTGGCCTGTGCTCTCCTATAGGTGGTCCTATACTCATCCATTTTCTTCATGTAATTCTCTTTCTGCTCCCCAAACAGGGAATTACCCACAACAGGAAAATCCATGGCCTTAGTCTGGGTATCCTGTGACAGGCTAGTACATCTGAGCCAAGCCATTCTGTGAAGTGCCACAGATGTAGCCATGACTTTAATGACACATCATTTGAATCCACTGCAGCATGGAATTGCACCTTGGATGCCTCAATACCATCAGCAGCCACCTGCTCCAGCTCCTTGGCAAGCTGGCTCAGGGACCTGTTTTGCTAGAGCCATAACAGTATCCCATCTGGATTTCTGATATCTAGCAACATAAGCCATATAATTTGCCTGTCTGAGTCCCAAGGATGCTGCCATGTACTGTTTCTTTGCCATGGCATCAATCCTCCTGGAGTCCTTGTCTGGGAGTGTGAAGCCAAGGGAATATTTGGCTTGTCACAGGCTGCAGCCTGCACTACTCCAACATGGCTGCATTGTTGTGTAAGGAACTCCGTATCAGAGCCTGACAATGTGTACCTCTTGTCCATTCTCTTATCCACAGGAGGTACAGTGTGTGAGGAGTTTTTAGAATTTTAAATGTCTGTTTCCCAAAAGATTTATGCAGAGGAATAGACAGTCTCCTAGACTCTGGGATATCCATCATTTCCACATAGTCAGGCTCCTCTTGATCATCCACAGCTTCCTCCATAGGGAGCTGGAGGGTTTCAACCACTTTTATAAAACATAAAATGAGAGGGGACTCAGAAAGCCTAGGAGGAGACCTCCTGAAGGTCTGTCTGGGAGATGTCCGGGTCAATGGGCACATCCAGACTTTCAAATCCATATTCCTCTCCTCATACTCCTCTTCCCCTCCACGGTTCATAATATTCCTCTAAATCATACTCTTGAACCCGGTGGAACTATGGCCAGGCTCGAAACACCTGATAGTGCGGTTCGGTCGGAACCGGGGAAAGCGACTGGACAATTTTAATCGCTTTGGCTGTTTCTTCAGCGGTTGGTGAGGAAAGTTTTGGCTCCACACAAGCTGATTTCCTAGTCCTTTTTGCTGGAACCGACTCCTCAGAGTCGGATTTCCTTGTGCCCGAAGAAGCCTCGCCCTGGTCAGAGGGCACTCCCTCTGGTTCGGTTGGAACCGAACTGGGCTGGCCATCCGGTTCAGCGGACTTTTTGACCTCCCTTTCCCTGAGCCTACCAACTCTCTTTTCCAGGGTAGCTGCAGGAAAATTTTTACAAATCTGGCAGTCTGCATTGAGGTGGTCAAACCCCAGACAATAAACACAGGTGGTGTG
This sequence comes from Neoceratodus forsteri, assembly GCA_016271365.2. NCBI lineage: Eukaryota > Metazoa > Chordata > Ceratodontiformes > Ceratodontidae > Neoceratodus > Neoceratodus forsteri. The sequence continues at coordinate 608,639,974 of CM028132.1, forward strand.
GGGGTCAGCCTTGGCAAAGACTTCCCAAACACACTGCAGTGTTGAAACCCAGTGGGCCCAGTTTTCTTTTTGGGTTTCTCAGACATAGTGCCAGTCCTAACCAAACTTACCGTTTATGACAATCCATGAGTAAGACCCTCTTATCGGTTCCCAACCGTGTCACAGATCGTGAAAACGTAATTAAATCCGTTTTTAGAACCGATAAGAACAGTAACCACACTCTAAATCACAGATTAAGATATTTTAAACAACCTGATCGGTTCAAACCGAACGATAAACCATTTACAAGTTCCACACAGAAGAATTAATGTAAAACCTATCTAGTACTCACAAATACCACAGACAGAGTCTGAACCGAACGGTTGCGGTTTAAATTCGGTTGAAAACTGAGAAAATAATACTTTAACTGACAAAATGAACTGAGCAGAAGGAGAAATCTCTGGAGCGACTGTTCAGTGAGGCGGAGTAAAGAATCTGACGGTTTGAGTTTGAAGAACAACAGACAGAGTTTCAACCGAGCTCGAGCTCAGCGTTCCATGCCTGGCATGGAAAGTTAACTCTTTCACCTCCGGAGCAGTTCGAAGGTTGGGACTCACTGCATATGTCAGAATATAGCAAGACTTCATGTTGTTTGAATCATGGATCACCTCCTTTTGCTTAGGAAGGTGATCAAGAAATATGAGGTCAAGTTCCAGCAGGTGACACAGTCCTGGATCAGAGTGTGCTCTGGTAATCCCTTCCCTTCTGTAGCCTTCACAGCTCTCATCTGGCCTTAACAGAATGGGAGAAGTGGTAGCATTTTTGACAGTACCAATCACATCCTCCACCAGGTGATTTAAGGTCAGAAAATCATGCATGACTAAGTGAATGCAATGGGCAATGCATGGCATATGGGCATACCCACCATCACCGACTGCTTTGATAATTTTGGCATAATTATCAATGACTGGGATTCCCTGATCCAGGCCATCCTTCAAGAAGCTAAGACCTCCTTCAGCTTTGAAAGCAGGTTTCTGGCGTTATGAGCATTGTTGAATCCAGCCACACAAAGAGTGGCCTGTTTCTGGAAATCTTTGTCACCCCCGCCAACACAAAACTCTATTACCAGATCCAGCAGCTTCATCATCATCAAGGCACACCCAATGTGCCATGACTGCAATGTAGTCTAGCACCTGACCACTTTTCCACATGTCTGTTATATGAACCTGTGGGCATGTTGACTTCTGAAGACTATAGCAGACCTTGGCACACACACTAGCATACAGGTGAGGCAAAGCCACTTGAGCAAAACAGTGTTTGAATGGTACAGTGTACCAGGACATGAATCAAACTGTGGAATGTGGTGCTAGAGACAAAGGAAAAGGACAGTAGATTCTCCACTAGCAACTGAATTTCTGTCTGATTTAACTCCTTCACCTTATCGCTCCCAGAAGCAAACTTACCAGACCGCTCCACAGTTTGCTGCAAAGTCAGCTGTCTCTGTGGCTCTGATGACACATCCAGAGGCGATGGAATGTATGGTTCCCCAGCCCAAAAATGGGCAGTGTTTGGCTAGGAATGAAAGAAGTAATCTTTCCCTGAGGTGCCTGACCTGTCTAGTGGTGACCTTCACCTGTCATTGTGACTCACTCTCGGAAATGATGCTTCCATAAGGGTTATGCATACCAGATGTACCGTCAGCATGCACAGCCACGGCTGAGTTTAACTAGACAAATCAGACACCTAACAAGCTGTACATCAGGACTGCAAATTTCAAAACATTGCCCTTGCTTATTTTCCCTTGGTGTTGATTCTTCACAGTCACCAGAACTAGCAGGGCTACCATAACCTTCAGCCTGAGGACACAACCAGAACCACTTTTCCTCTTGAGGCAGTTGACATCCACAAAAGTATTCTTCCTACGGTGGACACCTGACTGTGCCTCTCTGATACTTTACCACCTTTACGGTTCCATGTCATGAGGCGATCACTGAATGGCGGTGCCATATGGGTGAGTGTACATTGGCGAAAATAAATAATGGCAATGTACACTCACGGTGACTACTATTCTGGTGATGGGACTGCATCCCCCGCATCCCCCCCAACTAAAGATTCTTAACTCCAGGGGGTGCATGTCAGGGGGTGTGTGTAAAACTTGAAAAAAAATAAATGGCCCGACGCAAAAAGCGACACCTGGCCCAGAACAGAACCCGGCACCCTCCCAACCCCAGCCTGCCACCCTACCCACCACGCCACACAACCAGCTTGGCAGCCAACCACTACACTACCTCCCATATACCCTCCCTCCCCTTCCGCCCGTCATGCGATGTGGTCCCACCCGCATGGGTGTATATCTATAAACATCCTGTTGTCGTGTTTGCCTACCCCTGTATCCTGTCATTACCCTGCCAGGTAGCCTAGAACACAGGCACTGTGACTGAGTTGCCCTTTTTGCAGTCACTCAATCACAGTCACTGTGTCCACAGGACACCCCTTTACCAGTCTGGTAGCCTCAGCCAAGCTCCTCCTCCTCCTCACCATCATAGTTGAATGGTAATTCACCAGGTGGCACATAATCCACGTTACCATCATCAGAAGGGAGTTCAGGAGATTGGACAGTGACAGGCTCTTCCATGATCAGATGTCAGTCTCCACCTTTTCCTTAACCACCACCTCCTCAGGGATAGGCTCATGTTGTTGTTGCTGCTGTATGGTACCTTTACTATTAGGAACATAGGTAGGTTTAGTATCTGCCTCAACGTCTCCACTTGGAGACAGTAGTACCCCTTGCCCTTGACCAGTTGTTGGCACACATTGAGTTGTATCAAAAGGATCAACATCATCCATGTGACAGACTTCTGCATGGGTGCCAAATGTAGCATAGGCTACTCTGTGTGGAAATGGCACTTTTTTACCTTCTCAACCACCACAGTGGAGCAGGACTGTGATGGTGGTTTTGGCAAGTGTTCAGACAATGGAACTCCTCTTGCTTCACCACCACTGCCACTTCCAGCTTCCCTTTCAGCACCAGTCACACCACCAGCACTAGTACTCCTGCTGCAGCCATGGATTTCACCATCACTTTGAGCCACACTGACCTTAAAGGAGATAGGAAATTATTTTTACATAATTAAGTGCCCTTCCATCTTCCTTTCCATGCCAGTTATGTATTCTGATATGCTTTGATGATTTTTTGATAAATAATTAATCTAGCTTTGGGGTGCTCTCAGAGCTACATAGAGTTCCACTCTCCTCACCAGCTACTGCACTTGACTTTCATATTTCTAAGACATTCTATGACATCAGTAACTCCCATTCCATTCTATTCATCTGGTTGGCCAGGTGGTGCTGAGGGTTGAGCCGCTGGATGCCACACCTTGCGCCACGCTGGCAACTCATGTCTAGGAATGGACTTGAGGCACCAGGGGTCGGCAGGGGAGGAGAGGATTGAACGTCCAGAGGACTGCTCTCCACTCCTGGGGTGGATTCCTGGGGATGCATCGCTCTGTAGTGGCCTCTGGTGGAGATTGGTGACACTACAAGAGTGGAGCTGAAATAAGGGGAGGGATGCAGTGGACATCAGCACTGAGGGTGCACGGACGTCATTGCACATCCGCGTCCCAGGGGAATAACTTACAGGAAAAAAAAAAATTCATGACAGGATGATGCCTCCGGACGGGGTCCTACAAACCACTGCCAAACAATGCCCGTCTCAGGGACAGGGGTCCAAGGGTGATGCGGTCTCTCTCTCCCGTTCACCCCTCTGGGAAGGGCCCTCCATGGGAGGCAAGCCACGGTCCTCCCTGCTATTGCTGAGGTCACGCGGAGGCTGGTGGTTGGCGGATATACCACCCCTGCGTAACAGGGCTGATTGGGGAAGTAGATCCCCATCGTGAATAAGAGAGACAAAAATAGAATTGACAAAAAAATGCTATTCATCTGAATGGCCTGGAATGAGAGTTTGTGATGTCATAGAACAGGTAGTATGAAAAGAGATAGCAGCAACTGCTGAGGAGAGAGGTATTCAGGGTAGTTACAAAGGCAACAAAATTAGATTATTAATTTAACAAAAAAGGTCAAACACATATTAGAATACAGGGTAGCCAATAAAAGAACAACTGGAGGGCATCTAGAGGTGTAAAAACATGTTTCCTATCATCTTTAAGAGTACCACTGACACTGGCCAAAGTAAACTGCTTCACAGAAGAAGCAGATATGTTGGGGACCCACCACAACATTGTCTAAACTCTCTAAACGGCTGCCCACAATGACCCACTACTACTAGAACCACCACCACTAACCACACCTGCATCACGATGTCCCTCTTCCTCCTCAGCTGTACTTCGACACTTTGTGCTCTTAACTGGAGCCAGACATCCCAAAATGTCGATGTGCTTTACAAAGCTTCTGACTTAAAGCTAAAAAAAAAAAAAAAATGTATACAGTATACGCATACTGTACACCATACACACACACACACACAAAAGATGAAGCTAAGCACTAAAATGAACATTGTAATACAGTCAGAGCTGAAGCAGAACACAGTAAAATGAAAAAAATACAACCATCACCAAATGCAGCAACTGGCTCTGGCCTGCTGCCCATCACAGCCCAGCTCCCAGCAATGTGAGAAGGCAGTAGGAAGGGCTGGGGGTATACTGGGATGCATAGGAAGAGGCATCAGCAGCAGAAAACAGGAAGTTGTTATCCCTCTGTACAGACAGTTGGTGAGACCCCATCTGGAGTACTGTGTCCAGTTCTAGAGACCCCATCTCCACAAGGACATAGACAGGATAGAGGCAGTCCAGAGGAGGGCAACTAAAATGGTGCAGGGTCTGCAAGAGAAGCCATACGAGGAGATGCTAAAGGAGCTTAATATGTATACCCTTGAGGAAAGAAGGGAGAGGGGGGACATGATAGAAACTTTTAAGTACCTCAGTGGAATCAGCAAAGTCCAAGAGGGTAGCATCTTTCAGAAAAAGAGATGTGCAAGAAGTACAATTTAAAGATGGGGGGGGGCAGTTCAGGGGCAATGTGAGGAAGTATTCTTTCACAGAGAGGGTAGTGGAAGCATGGAACAGAAGGTTCATGGAACATGGAGGTTGTGAGGTCTAAAACTGTGGGTGAATTCAAGAATGCTTGGGACAGACATAAGGAAATTCTTGTGGGGGGTAGGAAGAAATAGGCTGTTGGTTAACTAGGATCTGCGGCCTATCCTGTAGGTAGGGAAATGGGCAGACTAGATGGGCCAAGTGGTCCTTATCTGCCGTCAAAGTCTATGTTTCTATGTTTCTGACCACACACTGACACACACAGACAGAACTTAAAAGTATTGGAAAAAATACACTTTTGATTCTCTAATTTGACCAGTGGCACAGATATACACCAAGTAAAAAATACAATTTGGGCATACCTGAAAAAGTTTGGAAAGAAGTCCAGTAAAATACTATTCCAAGCTAGAAAAGGGACAGATTGGGCTAGATATTCAAAAGGCGGTAGGCTAGCATCAAACCCTGCACCATCACACATAGGTTTTGGCAGTGTGCCAAACCCCGTTCAACACAACTGCGCCTGATTTTACAATCTCAGGTGCAGCTGCGACAGTTTCTAGGATTTATGCCAGCTTGTGCCACATATCTGGTGCAAGGTCCATGAAGAAGGTACTTGGGATTGCCGCAAACTAGACCACAAAAAATTAGTCTAGTTTGCGATAATTGCTGCACGAGCTAAGGAATCCTGATTGCCAGCGGGTGAGTGCCGAGGTCTGCAAGCGCTGTATATACAGCGCATCCAGGGCTTGGTATTCACAGTCATTGGAAAATCCTGTCCATTGTCTTCCGCTGACCCTCAGCTCAGGAGCCAGACCAAATCTGTGATGTTTGTAGGATAGAAGCACAGGAAGCACATCACAGTATTTCCTGTAAATGCCACAGAAAGCGGCACTGTAATGGAATTGAAATTTGATTCCAGTTCTGATTTCATTATGGTGACTGGATTCAGAATTTTGGAAAAATAATGCAAAATCAAACATGCCGAATGTTTCCTTGCATGGTTTATGTGGCAGGGATGTATTGTGTTAGTTGAACTTCTGGTGGGAGAAAAAGCCTGCCTGAACTATGTTTTGAGATGCTATCATGTTTTGGACAGCATTTGAATACAGAAACTCGGGTAATAAGAAAGCTATGTTGAAAATGTGGGGTGCAAATATTTAAGATTTCTACAGTTACGAGCATGCGTACCGAAATTGGAATGAATGGGCATAACTGTCATTTTTTCATATTTTGACCCCAAATGTTGAACATAGTCTTCTTATCACCCCACCTCATGAACCCCATAGGTGAAAATTTCAAATCCATGGGAAAACGGCATTCCATGCCACAGGTGCGGAAACACGTTTTAGGCAGGATGTGAAAAATGATAGCTGCACAGTTCATGAAGTGATGTGATAAAATGGCTTTACTGAAAACTTGGAGTGAAAATATTTGAAATGACCAAAGTTACATGTGAGTGTAGAAAATGTTGAATGACATTGTGTGTAACTCTTCCATTTTTTTGATTTTTTTCACTAAATTTTCAGCATGGCATTTTTGGGACCCCACCTCATGAAGAGTGTGACTGTCGTTTTGTTCATTGGTCCTGAAAGGTGATTTCAAACAGCGACCATGCCTTTCTGCTCCACAGGTGTGAAAAACATTTCGGCAGGATATGAAAAATGGCAGCTGTACTGTTCATGAGGAGGTGTGACAAATGGCAATGTTGAAAATCTGGAGTGAAAATATTAAAATTGGTGAAGTTATGGCGTGTATATTAGTCATAACACTTGCTTTCGTAATGCAGTCATTTTTTACGGGATTTTGTGCACCACATTTTCAACATGACACTGGTTTCTCTCCTCATGAACACTGGCACTGTCATTTCATTAACTGGTCCCAAAAGGTGATTCCACACAATGACCATGAAATCACCTTTCAGGATCGAGTAATGAAATGACAATGCCAGTGAATTATGAGGTGGGGTCCCAAGAACCCCATGTTGAAAATTTGGGGCTGAAATTCTAAAATGGCTGAGATATTAACATAAGTTGAAAACCCCATTGACAGCCATTATACAGTGCTTACCTTGATTCCTCAGTTTGCAGTTTGACTTTGAAGTGTGCAGACGTGTTAGAGTGCATCGAAGATCACAGTTGCTGACCTCTGGAGGTAAGTATGAAACATAGAACATAGAAACATAGAATTTGACGGCAGATAAGGACCGCTTGGCCCACCCAGTCTGCCCATTTCCCTACCTACTGGATAAGCTGCAGATCCTAGTTAACCAGCAGCCTACTTCTTCCTACCCCACCCCCTAGAATGGCCTTATGACTGTCCCATGCATGCTTGAATTCCACCACTGATTTTGACTCCACAACCTCCTCCGGAAGGCCGTTCCATGCATCCACAACCCTCTCTGTGAAAAAATACTTCCTTAAATTACCTCTGAGCCGCCCCCCCTCTTCAAATTGTGCCCTCTTGTTCTTGCACACCTCTTTTTTTGAAAGATGCTACCCTCTTGGACTTTGTTGATTCCCTTGAGGTACTTGACGTTTCTATCATGTCCCCCCTCTCCCTCCTTTCCTCGAGGCTATACATATTAAGCTCCTTTCGCCTCTCTTCATACTTCGTGCAGACCTGCACCATTTTAGTTGCCCTCCTCTGGACAGCTTCCATCCTGTCTATGTCTTTATGGAGATTGGGTCTCCAAAACTGCACACAGTACTCAGATGGGGTCTCACCAGCTGTCTGTACAGAGGATAATAACTTCCTGTTTTCTACTGGCGATGCCTCTCCTATGCATCCCAGTATCCCCAACCCTCCTTGCCCTCTCACATTGCTTGCCCACCTTTAGGTCATCTGATATGACTACCCCAGGTCCCTTTCCATTTTGTTGTTGGTAGTATCTCACCCCATTGTGTACTCTTCCCTGGGTTTTGTTTCCCAGGTGCATTACCTTGCACTTCTTAGCATTGAATCTAAGCTGCCATACATTTGACCATTCGTCTAACCTTGCCAAGTCCCTTCTCATCCTTTCCACTCCACCCTGTGCATCAAGTCTGTTGCAATCTTTGTGTCATCTGCAAAGACATACTTTTCCTTCCAGTCCCTCTGCAATGTCGGTTATAAAGACATTGAGAGGACGATCTAATACTGAACCCTGCGGTACCCCACTAGTAACCCTCCTTTCTTCTGAGTGGACTCCATTTACTGTTACTCTCTGTGTCCTGTTCTCCAGCCAATTCTTTACCCAGGCTGTCATCTTGGGACCCACTCCCAGGCTGGCTAACTTGTATATTAATCTTTGTGTGGGACTGTGTCAAATGCCTTGCTAAAGCCTAGGTAGGCCATGTCCACAGCCCCTCCCTGATCTACTACTTTGGTCACCCAGTCAAAGAAATCTATCAGATTCGTCTGGCATGACCTTCCCGCTGTGAATCCATGCTGCCTAGGGTCCTGTGCCCCTCTGGCCTCTAGATACTCAACAATTCTTTCCTTCAGAAGTAATTCCATCATTTTCCCTATCACTGAGGTTAAACTAACAGGTCTGTAGTTTCCTGCTTCTGCCTTGCTCACTTTTGTGAAGGGAATCACATCTGCCCTCCTCCAGTCCTCAGGTACCACCCCATCCTCCCATGATTTGTTAAAAGGGTAGTCAGTGGTGTCACTAGTTCTACCTTAGTTCTTTTAGAATTCTGGGATGAATCCCATCAGGCCCCATTGCTTTGTCCACCTTCAGTTTAAGAGTTCTTCAGAACCCTTTCTTCTGTAAATGGGCTGGTATCAACTTCTGTATCCAGAGTGTTTCTACTGTTTGTTTTATGTATCTCCCCTCTTCATTTGTAAATACTGAGCAAAAATATTTGTTTAGTATCTCTGCCTTTTCACAGTCTCCTCTGCCCACCCTCCCTCCCCTTTATTAAGCCTCATTATCCCTCCTTGGTCTTCCTTGCTCCCTGATGTACCTATAAAGGTTTTATCCCCCTTCTTAACTGAGTTGGCTATCTTTTCCTCAGTTTGGGCCTTTGCTGTTCTGACTGCCTTCCCAGCCTCCTTTTGCTTTAACTGATACAGTTCTCTGTCCTGCTCCTTCTGTGATTCCTTGTATTTCCTGAATGCTTTCTTTTTCTCTTGAACCTTCACTGCCACTTCCTTTGAGAACCATAGTGGTTTCTTACGTCGTTTTGTTTTGTTTATTTGCTTCACACAAAGGCTTGTTACCTCTGTGATGGCAGTTTTTATTATTCCCCATTGTTCTTCCACCCCTCCTTCCTGCCCATTTGCTAGTGCATTCCTTAGGCACTCACCCATTTTAAGCAAAGTCAGCCCTCCTAAAGTCCAGTACTTTTTGCCTTTGTATGGCTTGACTCCATTGCTGTGTTTATTGTGAACCATACTGTTCGATGGTCGCTAGTTCCCAGATGGCTACCCACTTCATCTGTGATCCTCTCTCCATCTCCATTTGAGAGAATCAGGTCTAAGATTGCTCCCTCTGAGTGGGCTCCAATACTAGTTGTCTAAGGCATGCCCCTGGAGCATCTAGAATAACTCCACTCTTGAAGTGGCTGCTGCAACTGCACTCCAGTTAACATCTGGCATATTCAGATCACCCATCAGCAATATCTCCCTTTTTCTGCCATTCTAAGTATACTTTCTATCATTTCCTTGTCCATTTCCTCCCCCTAAGAAGGGGGTCTGTATACAACCCCTGAGCGGATTGTGGTGCCATTGCCTGTCTCCAAATTTACCCACAGTGCTTCTTCTCCTCCCTGTTTACCCTTTTGTTCTGTTGCTTTGATTCCTTCCCTTATGTAACCCCTAGATGGCGCTATCCCAGGGGCTACTACAGCTGCCTGATTTGCCACTAACAGGTTGAGGGGCCTGGATCCAATGGCGGGTGCCTCCACCCAGAGGTCAGGGTTTGCAATAGTTAAACTTACTTGGTCACAGCCCTCTGGGACACTGCAACCCCCCTTTCTTCCCACTAGTGGCCCACACAATATATCAGAATTACCTTCACAGTATGCACTTACCCCCCAGGACTAGTTCGACACTGGGACCTCCTGTGAAATAAGATACAGTGCAACAATCACAGTACAGTACTTTAACATAGACAAATACCTCAGGCAGTATAACTTTGCTGAAACAAGCAGCTCTGATTTATTTGGGGGATATAACAAGGACAGAGGAAATCAGGTTAATTAGCTTATCCCTTTACTATCTACCTATGGCTCTGTGCAGACCTATCCCCTACCAGTTACTGTCCCTGGGTACCCAAGCCCCTGGTGGCTAGTCCAAACCGTGGCAGCTGGTAGGGGCCTTTCACACAGTGAAAAGAAAATTAGTTTAAACAGTCAGCAGTACAGTGATTCCATTTGGATTTAATGTGGCAATTCAACAGGAGTGACCCTGAATTAGTACTCACGACCTCCAAACAAGATAGGGTCCTTCAACGTCAGCAGGGCTACTCTTGAGCTCCACGAGACTCTTCACATTTATATGGTAAAAAAAAAGTACTATACCAGGCAGGCTGCTTCTCTTCCAATCGCAATTACTGCACAATACCGGGAGAACACACAGCAGATTCAGTTCCTGACAGACCGAGTGCAATTCAACAATTTCTCCAGTCTTCTACAGGGTGAGCCTGGTTTCTACTCTTCAGAGATCCTTTGATTCTTTTCACAGGACAGTTCAGTCCTAACAAGCAGTTACACAAGCTGCAGACCGGAACTCTGGGCCTTACACACGTTTTTGACTGAAACTGTGCACTGAAGGAGCACAGGTTTCTTTTCCCTTCACTGCCAGATCTAAACTGAAACTCCAACAGACAAACCGGCACTTCCTTTGAGTTTCTCCCAGTTCTTGACTGGATTGGCTGTCACTCACATAGACTGCTGCTGTTGGTCCAAAAGCGCGAAGCCTAAACTACATCTCCCAGTCACTGCCCATAATCCTCTTGTGGCTGGCGCGAGATTATGAGTCCAAGTTCTGATTCGTCCAAGGCACCATTTTAGAGCTAGCTAACCCACACTGATTGGTCCAGTTCAGCAGTTCAAAACTAGAATGGGGAACTAGGCAAACACAGTTCTGACTGCAAAGGAAGCAGGTTAGACAAACTGTATTTTCATTATTACTCTAAATTATTTCTGGCAAACAGTTACATCTTTCAGATAGGTTCCTTTGTACTCCTAGTGACTGCAAAATGGAGTGAATTGGCAGCAGTTCAGTGGTACTCAAACAGAAGCACACAGTCCCCCATACAAACTAATTATGTCTGCAAGCAGACGGCTCTTAAAGAGACAGTACCAGAGGCTCTAAAACACTCACTGATAAATGGCTTAAGCGCCAAACACCATTCAGGCTTGGAGCATTCAAGCAAGCTCCTGGAAGTCTTTTAGAACCCCATTTGCAGGGGTTACACTTATGTAAAAGCTACTCCTCCTGCTCTTTTACCCTCCTGTCCCTCCTGTAGATAGTGTATCCTGGTAGGTTTACGTCCCAGTCATGGTTTTGTGTGTACCATGTTTCTGTGACTGCCATGATATCCAGATGTTCCTCCTCCATCAAGGCCACTAATTCAGGAAGCTTGTTACCCAGACTACGGGCATTGGTATGGGTACTGGGTAAGAGTGAGGGTGTGTGTGCAGAGGGAGGGTCAGGAAGGGGGAAAGGGATGGGGGAGACGACAAGGGACTGTTTTAATTTTTACAGGCTGAAAAAAAGACAACGGGGACAGTTTTCTTCTTTTTTTACAGGTATAAAAATGTTTATTTTGGGACACTGGGAGTGGGCTCGCCAGTGTCCCGGGGGTAAGATAATGCCACCATGGGGATTGGACACCCTGATGTTGGCATGGGGATGGGGAATGGAGGGTGCTGGGTGGACAGCACACAGAGGGAGGTGGGAGGGCATAATTTTGATACCAGACAGGGAAAGGAAGGAGGCAGTGTAGACAGCACGCAGAGGGAGGGAGCAGAAGGGTTTGATTGGACGTTGGGATGGGGAATAGAGGGTGCTGGGTGGACAGCACAGAGAGGTAGGGAGCAGGAGGGCATCATTTTGATACGGGACAGGAACAGGGAGCGGAGGGTGCAGAGTAGACAGCATGCAGAGGGAGGGAGTAGGAGGTTTTATTGGATGGCGGGTCCGGGGAACAGAAGGTGCAGGGTGGACAGCATGCAGAGGGAGGGAGGGCCAAGGGAGGAATCTGACTGGTGATAAGGCAGAGGATCGCGGGGGGCATTGTCACTATTAAAGCACTGCAATGTGCAAATGGCGGTAGAAGCGGAGATAGAGCTGTCTGTTTACCAACCGGCATTATGCAAATGAAGGAGTGAAGCACTCTCTTTGGGCGCTACATTTCTTTCAGCTAGAAAACGACTTCCAGCTGTGAAACTCTGACTAGTGTCACAGTCTGGTTGCATGCTCATTGGTCCATCAGGGGCGAGCCCACTGTAGATTGCTCTGCATTGGATCATCCCTAAAACACCTCTCATTCTACTGCAAGATGTTTCTTGTGCATGCACAAGGAAATATAAAAAGGAGCAGAATCTGATGATTCCAGTTCCACTAGGCAGAATCTGAGCAACCCTATGATATACCTCATCTCCCTGTACTTTTTTTTAAATAATCTTTTTACTGAACTTTTCTCATAAAAACAAAATATAATACAATTGTCAACACAGTACCAATAACATTCACTATCAGTGTTGCCCCCCAAAGCTTAGAAGGCAATAAATAATAGTTATATTAAAACAGAGGTGCATTACATCATTGGTATTAAAAAACAGAACAAAACATACAAACAACGAACATCTAGTACCCGACACACAGACAGACCATAATGAGGCAAAGCCTCCAATGTTAATGAATAACATTACAAAAAGAATCACAACTCCCAAACTCCTCTCCATGGCAACCTATTCACTGCAGTACCTGATGACCCATTACAGAAAAACAGTAACAAGAGTGCAGGTGAAAGTAAAAGGAGCTAGTGCCCCAGATTAGAAGAAAAGCTCCCCCAAACATCTTTTTTTTTTGTATATTCTTTATTTCACCCTCCTCATGCTCGCAGGCCCCCACTCCTTCAGGCTCTGCACATCTTCTGATAGCCCCTCCTGTCTTAACCCGGCCCTCCTCTTACTCCACATATCGCAGTCGATCCCTGGGATATCCCGGCGTATCCCTTCGCCAGGCGGGCCCCCCTCCTCTGAGGGGGAAGGCACCGGGGAGGGGAAGAGGGATGACCCCAGCACACTCTTCTTAGGACCCGGGGATGCTGCCAAGGAAAGGAGGCCCTGGAAAGGCACTGGAGGCAACCAGGGACAGAGAGCCATCATCTGGCGGCCAGCAAGCAGTATTTCTGTTTTCTGGTGTTTCCCTTTATGCAATCCCTCTGTTGTGCCCTGGTCTCCACCAGGGGCCACTGCAGAGTGATCATGCATCCTTAACCCTCCCCAGGGGAGGAGAGCAGTCCTATGGATGCTCAATCCTACCCCTTCCCCTGCCGACCCCCAGCGCCCAAGTGCGTTCCTGAACCTGGGTCGCCGGCGTGGTTCGAGTTGTGGCATCCAGCGCCTCAGCCCTCTGCGCCACCGGGCCAGCAGAACATCTTCTTTAATAGCAACACCAGTTAAAATGAGCACTTAAGATAAGAGTGCAAGGAGAACTGATTCAGTCTTCCCCAAGCCGATTGCCCATGCTTTAACCCAAGTGTATAACAGCCTGTTGTAAAGGGGAGAGTGAGTCTTGGAACCTGCCCCACTGCAGTTCAGACTTATCTGAACTAGTCTTCAGGTCATACGTTTGATACTTTAGTTGGAGCATATTAATGAGAGAGTCCTTCCACAACTGCACCGAGCGGCATGCATGTCTAACCCATGTATTTAAAATACAGCGCCTGGCCACAACCATCATAAGTCTAACAGGCCTTGGATAGAACTCCCAGTCCTCCAACCCGCTTCTCCACTACCAAACAGCAGTGCCCATGGATCTAAGGGCAACTGAACTTACATTATTTGGGATATACATTGGGCCATGTCAGCCAGTATTGGAGAAGATTGGGACACTGCCAGAAACAGTGCAGGTACGTACACCTCCCAGTACCACAACTCCTGCACAGAGGCGAGACACTGGGAGAAAACTTGTGCACTGCCACCGGACAGAGGAAGGTACAACCTATACAAACATTTAAATTGGGCTTCTTTATAATGACTGCAAATACTCAGGCCCATGTGGAACATAGAATGTGATGGCGAAAAAGGACCTCAGGCCCATCTAGTTTGCCGATTTGCCCACATTCCACTAGGCCTTTATCGTAGTCCCCCGACCCACCATCCCCTGTGTTTATCCCATGTCCTCTTGCACCCTCCCTACTGTCCTCTCCCCACAACCTCCCCAAGCAACCCATTCCAGTTATCCACCACCCTCTCAGTGAAAAAGTACTTCCTAACGTTGTCCTAAATTGCCCCCCCTTAATTTGGAACTGGCGTCCCCTTACCCTTGGTCTCTCCTTTAGCTGAAAAAGGCTCTCCACGGGCACCTTGTTGATCCCTTTTATGTATTTAAAGGTCTTGATCATTTTGCCCCTCTCCCTCCTCTGTTCCAGTGAGTACATGCCTAATTCATTTAGTCTTCCCTCGTATGGTAAGTGTTCTAGCCCTCTCACCATTTTTGTTGCCCTCTTCTGGACCTTTTCAACCCTCTCCACATCCTTCCTGACGTGTGGCCTCCAGAACTAGACCCCATACTGTAGGTGTGGCCACAGGGGAACTATGACCTCTTTCCTCCTGCTAGATATCCCTCCCTACGCAACCTAATATCCTGCTGGCTCTTGCCACTGCCCCTGCACTCTGCTTTGCCACCTTCAGTTCCTTTGAGATGATAATGCCCAGCTCCTTTCCTCTTCTGTTACTTGTAAGGGCCTACCTCCCATCCATACCTTCCCATTATTCCTGCCTATGTGCATGATCTTACACTTTGCCATATTGAATAACAATTGCCACTCCTTGGACCCATCCTCCAACCTCCCCAGATCTCTGAACATCTCCACCCCTCCTGTGTCCATTCTATTGCAGACCTTTGCATCATCTGCAAATAGGATTATCCTCCATTTCAGACCCTCTGCTATGTCCCCTATAAAGATGTTAAACAGTAGAGGGCCTAACACTGACCATTGGGAAACCCCACTGATGACCACGGACTCCTCCAAGGGTGTTCCATTGACCAATACTCTCTGGGTTCTGCCCTCTAACCAACTCTGCACCCACTTTATTACCACCTCCCCAGTCCCAGGTGACCCATCTTGTGCAATAGCCTCTTGTGCGGCACCGAGTCGAATGCTTTTTTTAAATCAAGGTAGGCCATGTCCACCGAGCCTCCCTGATCCACCACCTTGGTGACCCAGTCAAAGAACTCTATCAAGTTCATTTGACAGGATCGGTTTTCAGTGAACCCGTGCTGCCTTGGACCCCAAAGACCATTTGCCTCCAGGTAGTTGTTGATTCTGTGCTTGAGCAGTTTCTCCATGAGCTTGCCAACCCCAGATGTCAACCTTACTGGTCTGTAGTTGCCCATCTCTTCCCCCCCACCTTGTGCAGTGGTTATGGGAGCAGCCAGTACCTCCCTCAGTTCTCTCAAAACTCTTGGATGCACTGCATCCGGACCCATGGCTTTGTCCAGCTTCAAGTCCTTCAGCTCCCTCAGGCTCTCCTCTTCCCGAAAGGGACTTACATCCACCCCTTCCCCTGTAACTCCTGCCAGCCTAGAGCTACTCATCTTCCATTCTCCTTCCTTCGTGAATGCTGAACAGAAGTAGCTATTCAGCAGCTCAGCCTTTTCCCAGTCCCCCACCACCCTCTCCTCTGCCCTGTTTTTCAGTCTGGTTCTCCCCTTCTCTGTTTTCCTCCTTTCTCTTATATACCTAAAAAAGGTTTTGTTCCCCTTTTTGACTGCCTTGGCATTGTTTTCCTCCATCTATGCCTTTGCTCACCTGACCTCCCTTCCCGCCTCCCTCTGCCTTACCTAATATTTTTCCCAATCTCCTTCCCCCTGCATCATTTTAAATCTCCTGAAGGCTCTCCTCTTAGCTTTGATGCTTTCTGCCACTTTTCTGTTAAACCACAGGTCTGTAGCTCCCATGACTGCCCTCTTTATTGAGTTCCATATATCCTCCACCCACTCAAGATTCCCCACTCCTTCCAGTGCCTGCCAAGCATATTCCCCCATCTTGCGAAAATCCACTTGTCCGAAGTCAAGCACCTTCACCTTGGTCTGATTTATGGTGGCTTATGTGCTTACCATGAACCACACGGTGCCATGATCTCTTGTACCCAGGCTGTCTCTCACAGATGCTTTCCCCACCATGTCCCCATTCGTTAGCACTAAATCTAACACTGCTCCATCCCTTGTTGGTTCCCTGACTATCTGTCTGAGTAAGGCAACTTAAGGGGCATCCAGAATTGCCCGCTTCTAGGTGATGCTGCCGACATTGTGTTCAATCCACATCTGGCAGGTTTAGATCCACCATCAGCAGCATCTCCCCTCTCATTGCCATTCTTAGAATCTCATCTGTTATCTGGTTGTCCACCCTTTCTTGCCTCCTGGTAGCCTGTAGATCACTCTGGTGCACACCACCTTCCCCCTCCCTGTGGTCAACGAGACCCATAAAGCCTCTGTGTCCCCCCACCTGCCCTGCATTTCTGCTGCCTGAATCCCCTCCCTCACGTAAACTGCCACTCCCCCCCTACTTCCGACCCTGTCCCTCCTAAACAGCTTGTACCCTAGTATATTCATTTACTAGTCCTGCCCTTCATTGCACCACAACTCCATGATTCCAACCAGGTCTAAGTCTGCTTTGGCCATGACTGCTGCCAGGTCTGGGACTTTGTCGCCCAAACTCCTGGCATTTGTACACATGGCCTTCCACCCTCCAGTCACCCTGATGTCCTCCCCTGTCCTAAGACTTCTCACCTTCCTCGCCCTCCCTCCCTCCTGTAGCCCCAACTGTGTTTCTTGTTGCCGGGGGATGCCCCCTTGCCTGCTGCGCCATGTTTGGGATTAGCTTGCAGCCCACCCCTATTCAGTTCATATCTAAGTTCTTTTCAATGAACTCCTCCAGTTTACACTTCAGCACGTCCTTCCCCTCCCTATTTAAGTGTAACCGATCTGGGGCGAAGAGGCTTCCATCTTACCAAGTGGTCCCCCAATCCCCCACCAGCCCAAATCCTTTCCGAGCACATTATCCAGGAAGCCAGCTATTGAACTCCTTTATGCTCTGCTTCCGCTGCTGTCATGCCTGGCAAACATCTAACCCAGATCTTTGTTCCCTTCTCCCCCAGCTAATGCCTCTGACAGTGGAGTCCCCGACAATCAGGACCTTGTCCTCCACCCTTCTTGAACTAAATCCATACCCTGCTGGCTCTCCTGCTGCTCTTTCCCCCATAACTGCCCTGCATCCTATCCCTCCCTCCCTCCATCCTCTATGCCTCCTACTCCTGGCTTGAACTCTCCCTTCTTAGCCCCTGCATCCTGTCCTCTCGTGGAGCTAACTCCTGGCCTCATCCCTGTGTCCCCTCTGTTTCCTGGCCCTAAGTTACCCTCCTTCTTCCTAACCCCTGTTTCTGTTGATGGCACCCCTGCCTGCTCCCCTCTCTTGCCTTGCTGCGAACTTCCTTACCTGCTTTTGTCCTGCCCTCTCCTCTACTGTGACTGGAATTTTCAACTCCTCCTTCCCCACTTCCTTTGCTACTGTACTGAGGCCAATTTAGTACTGGCGAGAATCGTCAACTGGGTCCCAGATGCTATACCCTCCTGCGTAGGCTCTCCATCTTCATCCCTGCCCCTTGTACACACCTCGCTTTTGATACCACTCTGACCCCCACTGCCCCTCTTGCTTCTTGGGAAGCCTGACTCCTGGGTATCACTTGCCTTGCACTCCTGGCTTCGCCCCCCCCCGAGCTTTCCCTGACTCTTAAAGCCCCTTCCTGGCCACCGCTTCACTGTGGTGACTTGCTACATGTGTATTCCTGACCAAGCTCCTTGGCTCCCAATACCCCCTTCTGAGTGCATTTGTCCTGAGACAACTTCCTCCTTGTGCTCCTCTCCTCCTGCTTACTATCTGTCAAGGCCCTATTTGCCCCTTCTGAGAGCAGGGCGACCATTCCCCCTCTCCTGGAGCATTAGCATTCCCTCCCTTTTCACTTTCCTGATTCCCCTTTGCACAAATTTTCTCCCCAGCCTCTTCCTGTATCTGGAGTTCCATCAAACCTATTTTTGTGCTTTATGCCCCCACCATTCTCCTGCTATGGCTCTCCTCACCTTCTGCCTTATAGTGTTTCTGAGTCCTCCATGCCCCCACTAGCTTCCATCCCTCCATCTCCGTTGCCTTTCCTGAACTTGCCATAGGTCCTTCCTCTACCTATCCCTGCTCCTCCATCCTGCCCTCCCCATTTCATCCCTACCTGCTATCCACAACCTTCTCCCTCTCCCCTGTTGCTCCTTAATCCACCAATCCCTTCATTTCATATGCCTTCCTTAAGCTAGCTGTAGGCCCCAGCCCCTACCATGCTCTACTATTCACTGCCCTCCCTCACTCCACCTCTACTTGCTGTCCCCATCCTGCTCCTACCTTCCTTGTGCAGCTCACACCCCCTGCTCCCATTTGCCTCCGTCTGCTGTTCACCACCATCACTATCACTCCTCGACCCCATTAATATCCTCCAGTCCTGCAGAGCCCCTACACCCCTCCGTTATAACTAGCATCAGTGCAATCTTCTAATTCCTCCCTAATTTGGCAGCTGCCTGCATACCATATGGCCTCCCGACCTCAAACCATGTTTAATACCATGGCCGACCCACACCCGTACACCCCACCACCACCAAATATGCCCTTTACCCTGCTGTTTGGTGGCCTGGCCACTATCCCTCTCCCTACTTTGCCAGTGATTCCTCTTCATTTAGTCCAGAGTAACGCTTATCCCGAGAGAGTTATAAATATATTTATTGGTGTGGAGAATGCCCTGGTATAAATTCTATTAATGTTTATCCACAGAGTTTTATTTCTACATACATTCTATTAATGTTTATCCACAAGTTGCATTTCTATAGCGGGGTGCTCGAGAATTTCTCTGGGGGCCCGGAGTGTGGAAGTGTCCTGGTAAAGAGGTTGAGGTCTCCTGTGGAACTACACTGGACTTGATTTACTGCTTGTGTATCCTTATTTGGATGAATACCACAGTGCTAACTCAAAGCTGGAATGCCTAATTGGGAAAGTGGTTTAGTATTTCCTCCCTGATGCAGAAGGTCCTAGGTCTGAGTCCCAGGTGGGGCACATATGGTAACTGGGTTTGGGCCCACAATCCTATTACTGTGTAAGCATTGTAGGTGAGTAAGAGGCTGTAACTGCAGAGTAATCAGATATTCACATATCATCTCCTAGCGACGTCTAAAATAACCTGCAAACAGGAAAATGGTGACTTAGAACATAGACTGATCAGCCATGTGACATCAGTCACTGACCCAGTATACCAATAAATTCAAGGACAACCCAGGGTGGGAGGGCAGTCATCATGAAGTGTCAACAGGCCAACACAGTTCAAGTAGGTGTGTGTCTACTAGCAGCACTACCTTGCTCAGCTCCTTGCCTCCCGACCGCCAGCTACTGTATCCCCGGGGGAATCCTGCTGCACACCTGCAGCTGCCTTACTGAGGGAAGGAGGGGTTCCTATTGTGGAAGGCTGAGTTCTGAGGGAAACAAAGAGAATAGCTCAGGTAACTGGTGGGAATCAACTGCGCATGCACAAAGTTTGTTTCTCTTACGCACACAAATGGATTAACTCTGCCTTAAACCTTAAACCAGCACCACGGTAAGACTGAACAAAACTTGTAATACAGTTACTAATACTGAAAAAGCAGGCTGTAGCTACATCCACTAACCTTAAGGTACCCCCACAGTTCAGGCAATCCCCCTTTACAGCACCTAAATGGAACAAAATATCTCCAAGTCTTTGCCGACTGGAAGACACTCCAGTATCTCCACAAAATGTCTTTTGAATCATCAGTTACAGTCCATGTGGGACTTGCAAAATTCTTTCCACACTTTATCAACGAATAGGACCCCCAAATATCTCTTCCAAAGATCCTAGCCTTAAGTGAGATATTGTGAACCCCCTCTTTGATGTGATAATAATGTTTAGGCGGTGCCCCTTTAGGTTCAGCTCTGGCTCTGTAAGATTCCTTCCAGATCATAAAGAGGAAATCTATGTGGTCTAAGATGGTCCATGCATCTGGCCCAGTCTCTGACTTGCAGATAACGAAAGATCTGAGGAGACTGATCCCCAACCTCTCCACCAGCTCTGGATAGGGTATGAATCCTTGACTATTATACAGGTCCCCTAAATAGTGAACCCCTGCCATCCCCATGTCTGGAAGTCCCAATCCTCAAGTTCTGGGAGGAACTCCAGAGAGATTGAAGGAAATAGGACCCAGCAGAGTACCCCCAGAGGTTGCATCCAAGAGCCTCCTGATCCTCCCCCATGCCACTAAGAGATGCTCCACTAGGGAGTTCCTGGGGCCACCTGAAGGTTACACTCACAACCCTCCTTGTCACAGATAAGCCGTTATATGATGCCACCTCTTTTCCTGATCCAAGGACACCCAGGCTGCTCCTCTTGGGCCTTTAATCCAGTCTGAAATCAATCGAGCCTGTGCCACTAAATGGTACAGGTGAAAATCTAGGAAGTTTAAACCACCCCTGGGAGGTGAATTTTTGAGCCTTTGAAGGCTGATCCTGGGCCTTTTCTGTTGCCAAATAAATCTGCTACAGGCCCTTTCAATGGCAGACTAGATGGGCCTAGCGGTCCTTATCTGCCGTCAAAGTCTATGTTTCTATGTTTCTGAAGTGTGAAGATTTTTTTTTTATGTAACCCTACCTGGGGCATGTGGATAGGATATAGCAATTGTGGCAGGATGTTCATTTTAAATATATATTTTCTCCTGAGCCAGGATACCAGGAGGCCCTGCCACCTCTGGAGATCCCCCAGAACTTTCTCATTGAGGGGTGTATAACTGAGTTTATATAAGGAGTCCAGTGTTCTACCCACCTGAATTCCTAAATACCTAATATGGAAGGTCATGAGCCTAAATTGGAAGCAACTCAGGCCCCAAGTGCTCAGCTTACCCAAACACATCAATTTGGATTCATCAAAGTTTATTTTATAACCTGAGAAGGAGGAGAACTCCTTAATCAAAACTGTTAGTGGTGGGATGTACTCCTCTGGCTTAGACAGGTACAGCAGAACATCATCTGCATATAATGAAATTTTATGTGAACACACCATGCTCCCTGAATCCCTCAACATCCTTTGTCTCCCTAACTGCCACCACGGGCTCAATCACTAGCGCAAATAGGAGGGATGACAGAGGACAACCCTGCCTTGAACCCCGCATGTGCGAAACTCCTCAGTAAGTTCCCCATTTACAAGGAGGTGTGCTCTTGGGTTACTATATAATAATTTAATGTATTCCATAAGTTGGTCACCAATCCCAAACCTCTCCAGACCCTAAACAGATAACATTCACTCTATCAAGCTTTCTCTGCATCCAGGAGGCACACAGGCCCTCAGTTGCTGAGCATAACATCTACAATCTCACATCACATTATGATATGAGTGCCTTTCACAAACCCTATCTGGTCATCCTCACGAGGCAAGTCAAGAGTGTTTCAAGCCTCATCGCTAGTATCTTTGCCAGCACTTTGATATCACTATTCAAGAGGGAGATCGGCCTATAAGTAGATCACAGTGAGGGGTCCTTCCCTTCCTTATGTATAAGGGTGATAGTAACTAAACCACAAGTGGGTGGCATCTCGCCCCCCTCTTGGTTTCTTGAAACATGTTGAGCATGTGGGTCCATATTGCATCAGCTAGGGACCTATAAAATTCAATAGATAGCCCATCTGGGCCCAGTGCTTTACCTCCAGTGAGGTCAAGGTAACCTCTTAATCTCTCCCATCATCAGTGGGCTATTTAAAGCCTCCTTTTGTGATTCTGAGAGCTTCAGAGCCTTGGGCGGTCCAGGAACTCATCAGCCTCTGTCTCCTGATTCATAGCGACCTCGCTTGTGTAAAAAGCATTGTTTTTGAGCTGACCTCTGCAACCAACTTACCCGACTCAACCTTAACCTCTGGGATCCAGTTAGGTTTACCCTCCCCCACCAAGCATGCCAAAAGCAGACTGGGCTTATTGCCACATTCATAGACTTTTGGTGCGTGAAAATGAAACTTTGTTTACCATGTCAGTAAGCTCCTTATTAATGGCATCCCTAGCCAGTTTAAGCTCCTCAGAGTGTTCTCTTGAGGATCCCAGCCGCTAACTCAAGTCTCTTGGCAGCTTCCTCAAGCCTCTGCAACCTTTCCAGCTTCATCTTGTGTAGCGAGGCCATGTAAGCTATCACTGCACCCCTCATATATGCCTTCCTCACCTCCCACTGGATTGTCTTGGATGGCGCTGAGGGGGCATTAGTAGCCAAATAGCACTCCCAGCTTTCCACCAAAAACTTTTTACATTTTTGATTAGTTAACATGTACGCGGGGAATCTCCAGCCCTTAGTCTTTGCCTTAGTCCCCCCTAGATTTAGCGTCACTGATTCCCTGGCATGGTTGGAGACTGAGATAGGGCTAATGGGCACTGCGCATAGCTGCCTATACCAGACCCTCAATACCATCATTTTGTCAATATGGGACCACATTCGGTGGGGGTTGGAGATAAATGTGAATTCCCTAGCCTCCAGGTTGGCCTCTCTCCATGCATCTACCATATCTAGTTCAGCAAGGTCCAGTCCCCATCTTTCAACTGTGTGATCTCACCTAGAACTGGAGACAGATCAGTCCAGTCATGGGTCAAATATGCGATTAAATTCCTCCCCTAGAATTAACCCTGGGAATTGCTCCCTTTGTAATAGAGCTAGTAGCTGATCAGAAAACACTGGGTCTCTCTCTACTGGGGCATAGACATTACCAAAGATAATGGCTTCCCCTGAAGGGTTCCAGTGGCAAAGACATACCGCCCATTAGTGGGATCTGCCACAACCCTCTTCTTACCGAAAGCTAGCCCCTTGTGAATGAGGATTGCAACCCCTCTCCTGTGCCCATTAAAGGAGGAAAAGTAACATTGGCCAGCCCACTTCGCTGACCAGCTTATGCTCAGCTGGTATAAGTTGTGTCTTTTAAGGCCACATCCACGTCACACCCCTTTAGCACTGTATAGATCATGTTACGCTTGATTGGGGATGAAATACCCTGGACATTCCAGGAACAAATAGACAGTCTGGTCATGTTTCCAGATAAAAATACAAATTGGGCCTTGGTGGAGGGAAATTCCCTAACCAAGGACACCCAAGGCCACCCAAAACAAGACTACCCATCTTGAAAGAGCAGTTCCCAGTCACAATATCTTGCCTCAGGGGCTGTGTTTCTCTCTGTGTCAGGTGCAAACGATAACAAAATAGGAAACACCAAAACTAGAAACTGTCCAAACAATGTAAACAAGAAAAAGACTATTTTGCACAGTGTACCAAGTCAAAATTAACACTGACATCATACAGTGAACAATTCCAGCAACACTAAATTGCCCCACCAAATCTGCCAGTATCCAGGGAACCTTCCTAAAAGATGGGGGACCACCTCCTACCACCAGCAGACCCAAATAGGAATACATTTAAATGTAAAAGCTATCCCCATGAAGATACAGTTCCGCCAATCATGCTCTCTTCGAAGATACTGAATGTCCGATTGCAGAGCCACCTAACCAAAACCAAGAATGGTCAAGGCTTCAGCTAAGTGGCAGTATCTGCAACAAATTTACCTACATATCAGCCTCAAAAAACTTTATCAGTGAGTTCAAAATACCACATGAACTCCACACACTACAGGCAGCACAGAACCTTGGCCCATTCTAGGATGAAAGCCTGTGCGTGTCTGCTGGAGTTTCAGTTGAGCTCTGGCAGTGAAGGGAGGAGCCCTGTGCTTTTTGGTGTGCAGTTTTAGTCGGGAAAGCGTGTGTAAGGCCCGAGTTCGGTCTGCAGCTTATGTAACTGCTTGTTAGGACTGAATCTGTCCTGTGAAGAGAATCAAAGGATATCTGAAGAGTAGAAACCAGGGTTTCCCTGTAGAAGACTGAGAAATTGCTGAATTGCACCGCCTGTCAGGAACTGAATCTGCTGTGTGTTCTCCCGGTATTGTAGCAGTAATTGCGATCGATAGAGAAGCAGCCTGCCTGGTATAGTACTTTCTTTTACCATATAAATGTGTGAGGAGGTTTGTGTAGCTCAAGTGAATCCTGCTGCTATTAAAGGATCTTTTTCCTGTTGCAGTTTGCCATAAATGTGTGAGGAGTCTCGGAGCTCAAGAGTAGCCCTGCTGACATTGAAGGACCCTATCTTGTTTGGAGGTCGTGAGTACTAATTCAGGGTCGCCCTGTTGAATTGCCACATTGAATCCAAATGGAATTACTGTACTGCTGACTGTTTAACTAATTTTTCTTTTCTCTGTGTGAAAGGCCCCACCAGCTGCCACGGTTTGACTAACCACTAGGGCTTGGGTACCCAGGGACAGTAACTGGTAGGGATAGATCTGTGCACAGAGCCATAGGTAGATGAGTAAAGTGATAAGCTAATTAACCTGATTCCCCCCTGTCCTTGTTATATCCCCCTAAATAAATCAGAGCTGCTTGTTTCAGCACAGTTATACTGCCTGAGGTATTTGTCTATGTTAAAGTATTGTACTGTGATTGTTGCACTGTATCTTATTTTACAGGAGGTCCCAGTGCCTGAACCAGTCCTTGGGGTAAGTGTATACTGTGAAGGTAATTCTGATATATTGTGTGGGCCACTAGTGGGAAGTAGGGGTTGCAGTGTCCCAGAGGGCTGTGACCAAGTTAGTTTAACTATTGCAAACCCTGACCTCTGGGTGGAGGCACCTGCCATCGGATCCAGGCCCCTCAACCTGTTAGTGGCAAATCAGGCAGGGGTAGTAGCCCCTGGGATAGCGCCATCTAGGGGTTACATCTTGGAGGCTCACCTGGGATTGTGTGTCCTCTAGTGGCCATATTTACGAACCACTGTTAAGAAAAAAATGGGTACCCGACAGAAGTGGCTGTGCACCGACTGGTGGAGTGGTGTACTGGGGAGGAGATTGACCTCAAAATGCTATGCTTATCCTGGACATCCCCTGGGTATCAATACGGACACTGTACAGGGAGTACTTTCCAAGGTGGAAGGTTTAAAAACCCTGTGGTGGTGGGTTGGCATGCTAATCTGCTCACCCACACTTTCCTGGCCCTAGTAGAGTTTATGATCCCATCGATAGCTCCAAAGTGCCACAGACCATTACCCCAGAGGAGCCCTCACTGCCTGGAGAGTGATAACTAAGGACAGTAAGACCCGGGGAATGAGCCTCAATACTGTCTGAAACTTTGAGGAGAATTTCACAGCTGGTTGCTGGGGGAAGGAAAACTGTGGAGGACTTGAAGAAACTATTTTGCCACCTGGGGTGTTCCCCCAACACCCTCTCCCGCCCAGTACCCGAATGGTGGCTGAACCAATGCAGACTCCTATTTCTGCACCTGCCATTAGTCACGACTCTTACCGCAGGGTTGAGGATCTTCTCGCACCTCCCCACCCCCCCAGGGGAGTGACGCCACTGGGAGACCTGGATAGACCATGTTGCCCCTCATGCTAGAATGGCAATGCTCGGAAGCTGAAAAGCAAAAGAGGGTTAGTGAGAGCCCGAGGTCCTGTCCGCTACCATTCATGCTAAACGGCCAGTAACCCTAAAGTGACTGCGTAATAGGCCTATCTTGAGGCCCTGAGAATGTGTATGGGAGCCCAGATTCTGATGAGGACCTATGGTGGAGAGTAAGAGATGCACAACAGTACCAAGGGGAGTTGTTGTCTTGTGTATGTATCTCGGCTGGAAAAATTGTTGCAAGAATGCCTCAGAAAGGGTAGTTTGCCAGGATTGAACTGGACCGAACCAGGCTGGACAGGATCCTAAGTCTGCCCCTTCTCAGAACTGCTGTTGCTTCCGTCACGCCTCAAATCGACTGAACTCCCACCTCCTATGATGAGTTAATGAGAGAAATTGAGAGTCGAGAAAAGGCGACCTCGGGAGGGACCTGCACCAATAGCTGCGCCACGACCGAGTGACTGAGGGTGACCCATCAAGTGAAGTTCTAGGGCAGAGGTTGGCAGTCAATGAGTGCTCTGACAAGGAAAAAGATATGCCACAATGGGGTTAACTGTTGAGAGAGATCCGGGAATTCAAAAACAGTCCCTTTATGAAGGCCACACCTGCAAGTACAGGCCCTGACCTATATCCGACTGCATCTGCTATGGGGGTGGGGTACCCACCCATGTATCTCCTGCTGATAACAGCTCTGAACTCGATTCCTTGACCATGGAGGTGGAGAAACTGACGAGATGTCTCCAAATGCTTATCACGCCGCAGACAGAGATGGCACCAAGGTTTCCAGTTAGTAATACCCCCGCCCTGGCTCCTAGTGTGGCGCCTCGCCAGCTCAAACTCCAGAAAGTATGTTTTGCTATAATTGTGGGAAGGATGGGCACATGAAAAGGGAATGCTGGTCCCCAAAAGACACTGACAAAGTTGCATATAGGCTACAAGGAGAGCTTTGGAGAACAAATCAGTGGTTAAGAGGTACGAAATGATCCCAGTGAGGGCACCAAAATGCTAACTCACGTCCTTTGTGGCAAGGTCAGCTGCCTCAGGCCCCCACTACCGCCTCTCCAGACTGGTCCAGAATAGTGGGTCCCTCCATGGAGACCACTGTAAAGGTGAATGGAGTGTCTACAAGAGCTGTATTAGACAGTGGCTCCCAAGTGACAATTATGTTCCAAGATTGGTATCAGAAGCATTTGTCAGACGTGCCCTTACATACCACCATTAGAAGGACTGCATGTATGGGGGTTAGAGTGAGAGGCCACCCTATTCCGGTACATCCGAATTTGGCTGTCTTTTCCACCTCCGTGGCTGGAGTGGCTGAACAAGTAGAGACCCTAGCCTTAGTGTGTCCCCCACTGGACTGTATGATGGTGTCCCTTGTTGATTGGAACAAATGCTCTTATGTTCGGAAGGCTGGCACAGTTGTGTTATGAAAAACAGGGGTCAAAGACTAGTAGAGCTTTAAGAGTTCTGGCTGTAATTAAGAAGGCCTATGAGGCACAGAGAGATGCTGAAAAAATAGAACCAGAGGAACCGGTCGGAATTGTATGGAAGAAGGATCCTGAGTCTCTGATCCTGGCGCCAAATGCCCAGTGTGCCTTACAGGGAGAGTTCCATATCAGAAAGGATGTTAAGAATAAAATATTAATGCTGGATGCACCAGGCGATGGAAAATTGCCAGAGGGACTGCTGGTCAAGTCAGTATTTTGACCGCTAGAGCCCATGCTTATGCCAGAAGGGTATGGTCCAAGTTCATAATGTGTCTGAGAGACTATCTGAAAATAGAGGTTGCATCCTGGCTAATGTGCATTGTGCAGACACTGCAGTGCTACCCAGCAGCAAGAGTTTGAGGAAGAATGACAGAGTAACGCCTGACTTGTTTGATTTCGGTGACCTCGTTGCCAGCTGAATGGAAAGTGAGGATCAGTGAGAAGCTGCCCAGAGAGACCAGGTGTTTTCTTTAAAGGAATGGGATGTAGGATGCATGCAAGGAGCTGAGCTAATATCCAGCTGCATGACGAAGACCATTTCGTGAGAGGTCTCGACGCCTGGCACCTGCTGACATAGATGATGTGAGATGGCATCTGCAAAGAGATGTTAGCTGCTAGTGTAATACAAGAATCCAGAAGCCCTTATGCTTCCCCCATTGTAGTGAGGAAAAGAGGGACAGTAAGGATATGCGTGGATTATCGCACCTTAAACCGCGGACTATCCCTGATCAGTACACAAATGCCCTGCCATTCAGGATGCTTTGACTGCCTAAACGGGAGCAAGTGGTTCTCTGTGTTGGATCTCTGCAGTGGGTACTATCAGATCTGATGGCCCCAGAGACCGTGAGAAGACAGCCTTATCTGTCCGCTTATTTCTGTGAATTCATGAGGATGCCTCAAGGGATTTCAGTGCCCCAGCCACTTTTCAACGATTGATGGAGCGTGCAGTGGGGACATGAACTACTTAGAGTGCCTGGTATACCTAGATGATGTTATTGTGTTTGGCAGCTCACTGGAGGAACATGAGAGCAGATTATTTAAGGTATTGGACCGACTGGAGGACTTTGGCCTTAAACTGTCCATTGATAAGTGTCAATTCTTTCAAACATCAGTAAAGTATGTGGGACACATAGTATCCACCGAGGGAATAGGAGACCGACCCAAGTAAAGTTGAGGCCTTGACCACCTGGCCACAGCCCAAAATCTAAAAGAACTGCAAAGATTCCTGGATTCTGTGGTTATTATCAGTGTTTCATCAAGGACTATTCAAGAGTGATCCGCCTTTACTTAACCTTACTCAAGGGTATCCCCAACCCACAAAAATACTAAAAGTCAGGCCCTCAAGACTGAAAAAGTGTATTTTCATCCAAGTGAAGTATTTGGGCCCGCTGGACTCCTGATTGTGAGACTGCTTTTCATGAGATCATATATCAACTTACCCATGCTCCAGTGCTGGCCTATGCCGATCCAAGAAAACCTTACGTCCTGCACACTGATGCTAGCTTGCAAGGGTTGGGGGCTGTGTTGTACCAAGAGCATGAGAATGGCCTGAGACCAGTGGCCTTTGCCAGTAGAAGCCTGACCCCATCCGAAAAAGATCTATCCTGTACATAAGTTAGAGTTCCTAGCTTTGAAGTGGGCTATTGTTGACCAATTCCATGAGTACTTGTATGGGGCTAAAATACTAGTAAAAACGTGACATAATCCTTTGACCTATGTGCATACCTCAGCTAGGTTGGATGCCACTGGCCATAGGTGGCTTTCTGCATTATCTACATATGACTATGCTCTCATCACCGAGCAGGTCTGAACCACATAGATGCTGATGCTCTCTCCGAGGCCTGTTTCAGAATGATTGGGTCAGATTGGCAGAACCTGACATTCGGCACTCTGCCGAAGTTTGACAGGGAGGAACAATGTCCACGGACGCAGTGGACTGCATGGTGGATTGCTTGGGACCTCTGAGAATTGCATACCTGCTGCTTATTGCCACTTTTCTGCAATAGACATTGGTGCACTGCCTCAGCTGGACAATGACAGTATTCGGCTGGCTCAATCCCGTGATCCCATGATCAAATCAGCTTTAGAAGCCCTCTATGCAGGAAAAGATGTGTCCAAATTACGCTCCACTGATTTGAGAACTGCACTGTTATACAAAGAAGGTCCTAAGTTGAAACTGATCAATAAACTGTTATACAGAGAAACAGTAGACAGAGGGGACAAGTAGACAAACAACAACTAGTGCTGCCCACTGCCTTTCGAGACTCAGTACTGAGGTCCTTGCACAACCACATGGGACACCTTGGTGTAGACAGAACACTTGACTTGGTGAGATCCAGATTCTATTGGCCTAAGATGGGGCTGATGTGGAGCAAACACATTCGACTTGTAGTCGCTGCTTACAGAGGAAAGCTTTGCCCCAGAGGGCTGCCCCTTGTTAACATCACCACCAGTGCACCCATGGAGCTGGTCTGTATTGATTTTCTGAGTTTGGAGTCAGATCAAAGAAATATCAGTAATGTGCTGGTGGTCACTGACCATTTCACGAGATATGCTCAAGCTTTCCCACCAAAGACCAGAAAGCATCCACTGTGGCCAAAGTACTTGTAGAAAACTTTTTGTTCACTATGGGGCTCCACAAAGAATCCATTCTGATCAAGGGAGAGACTTTGAGAGTCATCTGATCAAAGAGATGCATTCTCTGTGGGGAGTGCAAAAGTCCAGAACCTCCCCTTACCACCCGCAGGGGGACCCACAGCCTGAACATTTCAACCGTACTTTGCTAGATATGCTAGGCACCTCCACCCAAAGGACAAGCCTAGATGGAGCCAACAAATTAGCACCCTGGTACATGCCTACAACTGCACCAAAAGTGATGCCACTGGGTACTCCCCCTACCGCCTGATGTTTAGAAGAGAAGCTCGACTGCTGGTAGATGTGTGTTTTGGGGTCTCTCCTGATGGGGTTCAAGCTGACAACTATTTACAGTATGTGCAAAAGTTAAAGGCTCAGCTAACTCATGCGTACCAACTGGCTCAAACCATGGCTGCCAAAAGAAATCTGGCCAACAAAGAAAGGTATGATAAAAAGGTGAAAGCACAGGAACTCCAGGAGGAGATTGGGTATTGCTAAGAAATCTGGGACTGCATGGCAAACACAAGATTGCTGACAGATGGCACCATCTCTCTCACATTGTAGTGGCAAACTAGATGATCTGCCAGTGTACAAAGTAAGGCCTGAGAATAATTCAAAGATGTAAAACAATGCATAGAAATCATTTACTGCCCATTGGACAAATCTTGATTGAGTCTGAGCCCTAGAAGATGCCCCTCTGGATCAGTGACTAGAGCTGCTGCTAAGAAAAGATCAAGAACGTCTGCACCTACAGAAGCAGAGTTAAAGTGTTCCCTCCACAAGTCCCAGTTGAGCATGACTGTCAGTCCATATCAGAAGAAAGTGAGAGTGACTTTGAATACTATCCTTCTTACGAACTGAGTCAATTGTTTCGGGCAATCCCTAGTCAATACTGGAGACAAAGCTGGGCCTTCTGGACTGTCTAAGCCCCAGCTTCGTCCCTGGAGCCAATGCTCCCAGAAAGTGACGTGCAAAGCATCAGATCAGATGAAATGGAATCATTGTGCATGGTTGAACTGTTTGAGCTTTCAGGGGAGGAAAATGATAGATTGGGGCAGACTGGTGAGACACCCGAACAAGAAGAGTATTTTGAGTGCCCTGACAGTCCACTGCCAGTGTCTGAAAGCTCTCCATGCGAGCCAAATGTTGTGGACTCAGAAACTGTAACTCCTGGAGCTGAAAGTGCCCCAAGTTCTAGCCTCTCTACCCCCATGGAGACTCCCCTGACAAGTGAGGACAATGCTGAAAATGAGGCTCAGAGTGCAGAGCCTGTAACAGTTCCCCTTAGAAAGACTGGTCGAGCTGTAAAGCCTGTGGTGCACCTCAGTTATGATTCCCTGGCCAGCCAGTGGACCTGCCTCTCAATGTTGTCCATAAAGGAGTGTCAGGTCCTCAGCTCATTGCCCAAACTGAGCATCAGTGCTAACTCCAAGTTACTTGTGTTGTCCTTTCATATGGTGCCCTTGCCCTGTCCAGCCCTCAAGGTAACTGATAGGAAGGGCCCCTCTCTTCAGGTTTCATGTACAAGAGGTAATAACTTGAGTTATGGTACAATGTATGTGTAATACTGTGTAAAGAGTGACGTACTGCAATGTTTCAGAAATGTGTTCTTGGTAAAATGATATATTGACTGATGATTACATGTGAGCAGACTATGCAATGTATATGGTTGCAGTTGAAACTATGGGGTACACTTGGCGCGGATGTCAAGCTTTACCAGGCCAGGAAGGTGTAACCCCCTGCAAATGGGGGTTCCCAAAAGACTTCAGGAGCTTGCTTGAATGCTTCAAGCCTGAATGGTGTTTCGTTAAGCCATTTATCAGTGAGTGTTTTAGAGCCTCTGGTACTGTCTCTTTAAGAGCTGTCTGCTTGCAGACATAATTAGTTGTATGGGGGACTGTGTGCTTCTCTGCTTGAGTACCACTCAAGCTGCTGTAGTCACTCCAGTTCTACAGTCACTAGGAGTGCAAAGGAACCTATCTGAAAGATGTAACTGTTTGCCAGAAATCATTTAGAGTAATAATGAAAATACAGTTTGTCTAACCTGCTTTCTTTGCAGTCAGAACTGTGTTTGCCTAGTTCCCATTCTAGTTTTGAACTGCTGAACTGGACCAATCAGTGTGGGTTAAGGTAGCTCTAAATGGTGCCTTGACGAATCAGAACTTGGACTCGAATCTGAGCCAGCCACAAGAGGATTGTATGGGCAGTGACTCTGGGAGATGTAGTTTGACTTCGCGCCTTTTTGACCAACAGGGGCAGTCTATTGTGAGTGACAGCCAATCCAGCCAAGAACTGGGAGGAACTCAAAGGAAGTGCCGGTTTTGTCTGCTGGAGTTTCAGTTGAGCTCTGGCAGTGAAGAGGAAGGAGCCCTGTGCTTTTTGTGTGCAGTTTTAGTCGGAAACGTGTGTAAGGCCCTGAGTTCCGTCTGCAGCTTATGTAACTGCTTGTTAGGACTGAATCTGTCCTGTGAAGAGAATCAAAGGATATCTGAAGAGTAGAAACCAGGCTCACCCTGTAGAAGACTGGAGAAATTGCTGAATTGCACTCGGTCTGTCAGGAACTGAATCTGCTGTGTGTTCTCCCAGGTATTGTGCAGTAATTGCGATTGGGATAGAAGCAGCCTGCCTGGTATAGTACTTTCTTTTACCATATAAATGTGTGAGGAGGCTTGTGTAGCTCAAGTGAATCCTGCTGCACTAAAGGACTTTTGCCTGTTACTGTTCACCATATAAATGTGTGAGGAGGCTTGTGTAGCTCAAGTGAATCCTGCTGCCATTAAAGGACTTTTGCCTGTTGCAGTTTGCCATATAAAATGTGTGAGGAGTCTCGTGGAGCTCAAGAGTAGCCCTGCTGACATTGAAGGACCCTATCTTGTTTGGAGGTCGTGAGTACTAATTCAGGGTTGCTCCCTGTTGAATTGCCACATTGAATCCAAATGGAATTACTGTACTGCTGACTGTTTAACTAATTTTTCTTTTCTCTGTGTGAAAGGGCCCCTACCAGCTGCCACGGTTTGGACTAGCCACTAGGGCTTGGGTACCCAGGGACAGTAACTGGTAGGGATAGGCCTGTGCACAGAGCCATAGGTATATTAGTAAAGTGATAAGCTATTTAACCTGATTCCCCCCTGTCCTTGTTATATCCCCCTAAATAAATCAGAGCTGCTTGTTTCAGCAAAGTTATACTGCCTGAGGTATTTGTCTATGTTGAAGTATTGTACTGTGATTGTTGCACTGTATCTTATTTTACAGGAGGTCCCAGTGCCTGAACCAGTCCTGGGGGTAAGTGTATACTGTGAAGGTAATTCTGATATATTGTGTGGGCCACTAGTGGGAAGAAAGGGGGGTTGCAGTGTCCCAGAGGGCTGTGACCAAGTTAGTTTAACTATTGCAAACCCTGACCTCTGGGTGGAGGCACCCGCCATCGGATCCAGGCCCCTCAACCTGTTAGTGGCAAATCAGGCAGGGGTAGTAGCCCCTGGGATAGCGCCATCTAGGGGTTACATATAGTTTCAGCAGGATTATTTTGCTGGCTGTCATGAAATACAAGGGGGATGCTGCTATTACTGCTAATCTCATTCGACCCACCAATTGCCATCATACTGGAGGAATGGCCACGTTTTAGTGCCTAGCCATAATTACAATACAAGGACAAGAAAAAAGGCAGCCACTGAAAATGTAACTGGAGACCAGACATTAAAAGTACATGTAGAAAGGAGAAGTCGGGCTGCACAGAAAAAGACCACAGACTTCAAGATAAGTCACGTTAAATCACTAATTCAATAAAAAAGCAGATAAAAAAGCAACACAAATTCTCCCCACAATCCACCAATGTTTCAAGTCCTACCAACTCTTTATCAAGGTGTAAATTGAGCACACATTATCACATCTTACATACTCTTACATGGGTCACATGATGGTTCAATTACTCCAATCACTTTTTAGTTCAATAATCATTAGTCCTCCTATTGCATGAATATAAATATTGAATACCTTCTCCACAGACCAAGAGCCCTGCCAGTCTAAAAATACCTGTTTCAGTGGATAAGAAAATTGTTTAGATCCTCCTTTCAGGGCAATTGTGAGTGCAGTGTAGATGACCTATAATCTTCTCTAAGAGATTATATATTGTGCAGAAAGAGGAGGCTAGGAAGGAGCTGGATATCTTTTGTATGCGTGCACAGTGGCTGAATTTGAGTGTGAGCCCTCTGAGGCCAACTGACCCACAGCCTGCAACCATTACACTGCAGTGGGGATATCTGGGGAGCAAGAATCAGCCTTTTGGCTACCACCCCCACTGCAACTAGCCATTGTACCTCTGGAAAGTTCTTAGGTATGTCCTTATCAGTTAGCCCTACCAGGAACAGGGGTCCCGTAAGAGGAAATGAGGGTCCTATTATGGAGGCACAAATCGTATAATCCCATCCCAAAATTCTAGTAACCTGGGACATACCCAGAGAACATGTGTAAGTGGACCCCTTGTTCCTGGTAGCACTAACATTTATCTTCATGTAGGACTTACATCCTCTTGAGTGCTGCAGGGGTTCTAAACACCTTAAAATAGTTTTATTTTGTATGAGGTGACTATGACCATCCCTGCAAACCCTGTGTGCTCTAGAGAGGCAGGTGGACTATGCCTCTTGAGTAATTTGTGTGTTTGGCTCTGTTTCCCAGTCTTTCAGAGAGGCAAAAGGCAAGAGACTGTTCAGGTTGGGCATCTTGGAGACACTGGTATAAGAAACTGGCTCTCCCCTTTTTGCTGTTTAGTCCCTTGCTTTAAGACTGGTGCGCCTTGGACAGGGAGGTGTGTTCCGCTGAGAGTTTAGGGAGCAGCAGACTTCAAAGCTGTAAATGCCTCCAGAAATCTTGTTTGGAGAGACTGTGCCTAGTAGGAAGGCAAAAGAGTCAATATGGCTACCATCTGCTGTAAGTAGGTCAAGTACTTGATGTACTCCTTGAAGCTTCCATCACCTCCATCTGGGAAGAGAGCCTCCACGCAGAGAGCACCATTACCCCATAGCAGGGCATATGCCAAGGGTGCTGGATTGTTCTTTATATGTTTATTAAGAAAGAGTCAGGCATCTTTGGTCAGTTTCATGACAAGGTGGTTTCTGAAAGTGTAGGTGAGCTTGTTGTATAGGTAAGTAGCAGGCATGCTAGACCCCAAGAGGAATTGTTCTACATGAAGCCATTCGGAGAGTCTGACATAGCATATGAACCATTGCAGCACTTGGCTCCCAACATGCCATGGTAGCCCTTAAGCCATGGGGAGACCCTCAACACCTTCTGGACCAGTGCTCTAGAAGCTTGGCCTGCTATATCTGGGCTTATTCCAATTTCATAGAAAGTTATCTACCAGGGCATCTATCTTGGTGAACCATGCATGGGGATGTGTGTGGGCAAGTGTGCCAGCACGTGAATAGAGTTTGGGCACCATCATCATACAAAAGGCATCCAGCTTCCCTGTCAGGGAAAGACTGAGAGCTGCTAGCGGTCCAGTTCAGTCTGGGCATTCTCTCGAGAGGGTGAGACTAAGGCTTACCACTTTTGATATATTGAAGTGTACAATAATGCTCAAGTATGAGAGGCCATTTAAGGTCTCTGGATGTAAAGGGAGCCAACTGGCACTTGGGATGTAATGGGAGAACCTCAGTCTTAGTGTGGTTCACCTTGAGGCCCAAGAGTTCAGAAAAGTGGGCTAACAGGTGGAGGAGGGGGGTCCAATGAGGAAGAAGTAACAGACCATCCGCATAGAGCAGTGTTCTTATGTCATGGTTTCCTACTCAGATGCCCTGAGCTGAGGATGTTGACATATGGCTCTCACCAGTGGCTTGATGGCCAACACAAAGATCAGAGGGGAAGAGGGCATCCTTGCCTGGTTCCTCTGCTGAAGGAAGGAGCTGGATTTTAGCCCTTGCATAAGAACATTGGCTGAGGGTAGGTTATATAGGAGTTGGACCCAGCACAGAAAAGTGGGACCCACTCCCATATATTGCATGGTGGTGAGAAGGTATTGCCACTCAACGGAGTCAAATGCCTTCTCAAAATCCACTGTTATCACCACCATGGGGGTATTGGTGGTGCAGGCTGAATGAATGGAATGGAGTAGGGTCCTAACGTGGTCTGTGCCGTCGTGTCCTTTTTTGAAACCCACCTGGGTAGGGGTGGGTATGCCCACGGAGAACCCCTTCCAGTCTGAATGCCAGGAGCTTGGTGAGTATTTTAGCATCTGAACTGATCAGGGAAATGGGCCTACAGTTGTCGGAAAGAGAGGCATCTTTTCCTTTCTTTTTGAGGACAGAAATGATGGCCTCATGCAGTGTTGGAGGGAGCTGTCCACAGTCCAGGGCAGCCTGGAAGGTGTCTTTCAATGTGGGACTGATCTCCTGGCAGACTAGTTTGTAATAGTCAGAGGAAACCATCTCCCTGGTGACTTCTCTTTGTTTAATGATTTTTATGGCCATTTGGTCTTCTTGTAAGGTGACTGGTTTGTCCAGTTCCTTAGTCTGACTGGGAGCTTTCTTGGTGATAGGGAGGCTTACCAGGAAGCCAGACAGAGCTTCTGCCTTGTGGGATGTGTTGGATAAGTAAAGTGTTTGATAAAATGCGCCATGATCTCAATGGTCTTGGTGAAGTCTGTTTGGACTCGCCTTGCCCGGTCTCTGAGACTATGTACTGTATATGTTTCTCCATTTGTCTCTTCTTTAGGCAAAGGCCAGCAGTTTGTTGGCCTTTTCTCCCTCCTCTCAGTATGCCTGTCTGCCTCTGAACAGGGCCAGCTTCACTTTGCAAGATAAAAACTCATTTAACTGCATTCTGGTGTTGAACAGGCAGGCTAGAAGTTCTTGGGGAGGGGTGCTATTTCTTGTAAGTGTTCTCCAAAGACCTGAGTTCTGCCTCTAAGGCACTCATTTCAGTCTCCCTTTCTTCTTCCTATTTGTGGTGTAAGTGATGATGAGACCTCGCATGGAGGCCTTATATGCCTCCCAGAGTGTTTCCTAGCTACAGCCCTATATCATTTGTGGCCAGCCATTGCATCGTCTTCCTTTTTATCCAATCCTTAAATCTGGAGTCTCTGAACAACAGTAGGCCCAGACACCAGCTTTTTGTATAGGCCTGCTTTCGGCCCCATAATACCGTAAGGGATAGGGGGGCATAATCTGATATAATTCTAGAATGAATCTTGGAGTCTAGTGCATGATGAGTAATGCGAGGGGAGGTAAACCACATATCCATTCTTCTTGATGTAGAATGAACTGCTGAAGAACATGTGAAGTCCCTGTCTGCTGGATGCTGAGGGTGCCATATTTCTACCAAACCGTGTTCTTGTAGCAGTTTCCCCAGGCCAGTATGTGCTTGGCTATGAAACTCGTAGGTGGAGATGCTATAATCTAATGTTGCCTCCATCGTGACATTGAGACTCCCCTCCAGCAGTATGGGAGTGGGGAGGTGGAAAAAAGTAGGTATTTCCTGGCTGAGCTTATGGAAAAATTTGTGGATCATCCTTGTTTGGGCCATATACATTTGCCACTATTAGGGCCCATTCTGGGGTGCTTAGTTCAGTCAGAAGCCATCTGCTCTCGCCATTCACAGCTGTTCGATTGATGGACCATCTGAAGCCCATATGGAAGAGGAGGAGGGAGATCCCCCTGTTTTTTTTGTTAGTTGAGATGCTATGGACCTCAACCCCCACCCATTCCTGTTGTAATCTGAGTGCCTCATACTTCATTAGATGGGTCTCTTGGAGGAGTGCTACTTGGCATCGGAATTGTTTCAAGTGTGAAATGATCTTTTTCCACTTAATGGGCCAGTTGAGACCTCTAACATTCCAACTCAAGAAGCATTTGTCAGTCATTTAGACTGATCAGGGGTCACTAATGTGATGTAACAACTTGGAATAAACTGCAAGTGCATGAGGAGCCTTCAGAAACTATATATATATATATATATATATATATATATATACACACAGGACCCAAGGTAATGTACAAGCATAGTGACATGCCTAGAGTGTGCAATGTGCCAGTCTGTAAAATTCAGTGGCATATATAGAAGGACATAAACCCAAAAAGCTCAACAGGGGCAGCATTAAATACCCATTCCCACCCATCTTTCCCATAACCTACAGTCCTCTCACACCCTTCTGGAACAATCCCCACCATATACAGTGGTGCCCCCCTGGATGAAACCCAATTCTGCAGCATTGTGCAGCACTCTGCAGAATGCGGCAGCAGATCTACTGAATTAAGCAATGTAATTTCAATGGCAATTAGTCCCTTTTGTCATTCAGGAAAACGTGACACTGCCAGAATGAAGTGAAGTGAATGCCACAGTTTTCTGCATGACAAAAGGGACTAATTGCCATTGAAATTACATTGTTTTATTCAGTAGGTCTGCTGCAGCATACTGCAGAGTGCTTTAAAAGTGGGTTTTATCCTGGGGGATGCCACTGTACATAGAATCATCCTTGTACATTTCTGAGACACAGTCAGGACTGTGGACCAAGTGCCAAAAAAACAGGAAGGTTGGCAGACCACAGAAAACAGTGCTCCAGCCCTTCTATATACACTCGAGCACAAAGTGCACCTCAGAACGGACCTGTTTTATTGCAGTATGGTGGGTAGCGGGGGTTAGGGTGATTGAAGATGTGCTCTTCTCCATAGAGAATGCCTACCTTTATGAGATTCATATTCTGCTCCTGTGGGTGTGATGCTTCTGAAGCCGCGATATGCATGTGCTTGCTGGGAGGGGGACAAGGGCTGAGGCTACTGGAATGGTGTGGTTGGTGTGCCTGACAAGTGCCAAGCAGTTACTGCTCCCATGTAGTTGAAGAAGATCATATTGGGGATTGCATCAAAGGTACTGTGCAGTGTTTGGTTGCCTTGAGCCCACAAAGAAAAAAACAGTGATGCAGCTGAGGCCCGCTTAAACCTTCTGGTGTGAGAGAGAAGTAAGGAGCATGGAGGTGCGGGTCATAGCTAATACGAACATATGAACAAATGAATTTGTCAGCAGATAAAGGCCTTATGGTCTACTGAGTCTGCTCGAGTGTGCAGCTAGCAACCTTTATGTCACAAACCCACTCAGCACGTCAGACCCTCTACTCCCAAAGTGCCAACCTCCGAGCACAGTCTTGTGAACAGTTTAACAGAACAAGGTAACCCTCTTGTCTGTTTTGTGAGTTCGGATCAACCTTTGGTCTTAAGTCTTGGAGGGATTCAAACTGTGAACCTCTTGCTAGTGTACCCAATACACAGACTCAGATATTTCTGTCTTCAGGGGGCTAGATATCTTTGCCTACAGGCACCTACCCAGGTATACAGAGATGAACCCTTAAAAACGTTAATAAATACCTCAGATTTAAAACGCTTCTCTTTCTAGTTTGGTATCACCATTCAAGCTATGCCTAGTGTCTGCTATAACCATATATACTCTTCTTCCAAATGAAAAGAAATCAAAGACAGACCAAAAATGCTCTAAAAAGAGTTTTACTAAAAGAGATAAAAATATGTAAAACACAAAATACAGAACTCTTATATCACAAGACATACACATCTTTTAAAAGAACAAGGTTTAAACAGTGCAAACTTCCTACAACAATATTTAGAGTTATCTCTCTTTCTAAATACCTGTTTAAAGTGCTCACAGATGTTTCGTTGTCAGAGTCTAGATAAAAGTGTCCTGAAGGAAAACAGAATATTCCTTAAAGCAAACTGTATTGGCCAACCCCTTTTGTGTGAGGTCACCTAGCTCCTCCTCTGTCAGAATATACATAAAAAATTAATAAAAAACAGGATGTCTTTTCAAGAATAACATTCTGCAATCTCAGCATTCATATGTTCTTCAAATAACATCTCTTTGCTCTCATGATAAGCTTCCCTCTTCCAGGACATGAAAATATCTTTATGATTTCAGCACTAATACATCACAACCTGCTTTTCTTCCTCTGGAAACATCATACAATGGATATGCTCAAATCAAGCTTCTTCCACCTGTAATTAGCTTCAGGCCTTCCACGTAACACCTGGTATCTAAAATCTGTGTGTGTATGATCTCACATGCTGTTTCAGCATTTTCTCAGCTTCATCTTCAGCTGAAACCTGGGGTGAGGTGAGGTCATTTCAAGAGTACCAGATTTCTCAGCAGAGACAATCAGTATTACATTTTATATTAAAAAAAATGATACAGCACTCAGAACTTGCTGTCCACGTCACACCTTATACTGCAGCTGCCCCTCCCTCCCCCCGACCCTCCTTCCCTCTTACCCTATCCCATCCCCTTTTAGTAGCAGTCCAATGTTCTACAGGACACCACTTCCACAGGCAACGCATTTCACCCAGACACTACTCTCTCTGTAAAAAAGTGTCTTCTCATTTCCCGCCTGAATCTTCACCCTCCAATCTGAGATTGTGACCTCTACTGTCCCTGCCCCCTTAACTTAAATAGTCCCTTCATGCCTGTCTTGTTTATTCCCTTCATGTATTTGAAGGTTTCAATCATATCCCCCCTGTCTAATGTTATTGCACTATACTTTGCAAGGGTCTGTGTGTACTGCATGGGCCAAGCTTGCCTAGACCCTTGCCTACTGCTGGTAAAGAAAGATGTGTGGGTGCGGGGATCCCACTCTGGGACACATGAATCCCAGGTACCATCGAGAATGCTGCTAGATGAATGTTCTATGCCCCCAATCCCACATGGAGCCTTATGCAGTGTGCTCTTGAGATGTAGCATGGGAGGAGGAGGGAGGCTCAACCTCACATGTAGAGACCCTGCTCCTTCAGTGGGGTTCTTAAAGGGAACTGCAGTATGATAGCTTATGGGAAATTTCCAGACAGATAAAGGAAATGCAAGTAACTGAATCATTGCCCTTTTAAGAGTGATCCAGTTTTAATTCCAAAGCAGGACACAGACATCACGTTGAGGAATAAAAGGCCAGACATCAGTGCAAGCAGTTTGCAGTGATATGGATAGTTCATGTTGGAACTAAGGATGTACTCAGCTGCGTTACAGGCAGTGGTTGACATGCTGGGCTGCTTCAGGAGTATGAGGCCTCTGATGCTCTTCGGTACTGGAGGAGTCCCTGGAGGGCAGGTGGGTAACAGTGGCTACTAAGCTGACCACCTCCACTCATGATTTGGGCCTTCTGGTGGTGTCAGGTTCTGCAGCTTTCTGTGATGGAGGTGGTGTGGGTGAGGCTGCTCCTCGGTGAGGGCCTTGACTAGTGGAGCAAATCAGTTACTATTGGTCATGAGTGAATATGTCTTTGAGGAGACAGGTGTGTCCCGACCCACTGCTGCTTCTGCTGAGGGGCCACACATCCCAATCCAGCTGCTTTCTTTGAATCTGTCTTTGTTTGTGGCTGAGGTGTTTTTTCTGGGCTGGATACCAAGGGTCCCTGCCAACTGGAGGGGAGCAAAGAGGAGGGCCGTATTGATAGGAGTATTGCCTTGGTCCCTCCGGCAAAGCAAATTTGTCCAAGGCTGGGTCCCCATTCCCTGCTGTTTGGTGTGGATGGTATTTTTGCCAGTCGGTGTGTAGCAAGGAATGGGAAATAAAAGCTTATGCTGCCTTCAGTGAGTCAAATTGCTGTGGAAGTCCCATTTTTTTAGTGTCCAGAAGGCTGCGGGATATCTTAAGTTGTATGGGATGCCCAAGTCCATGAGGGCCCTGCTGGATGGCGTATAGGCCTTCCTTCTTGCAGACAGTTCTTTGGAAAAGTTGGTGAAGATTTTGATTTTATGTCCTGTCTATTGATGCTCACCTTTTCAATGCACTCAGACCATTATGTTTTCTTTGTCCATGTACCGGAGAAAGTGGGCCAGAATAGGTCTGTGATGCTGTCCCGGCTTGTGGGGGGGCAAGAGTCCTATGTGAGCAATTGATGTCCAGTTTTTTGGCGGGCACTGTTTCCCAGTTTCCTAGGTAGCTCTGGCAAGGTTGATAGTGGAAAGGCGTTTACATGTTTCTCTTGCAGCCCTTCAGAAAGCCAAAAAAAAGAGGCTGTTGTATCAGCCCCGATTTTCTAAATCTTTGACTTTATCCATAGAACATTCTGATAGCCCTGTCCTGGTCTCTAATGTGCGCCGTCCGTCTCTCCATTCTATCTTTGTTATCTGCAACCCTCTGTTCAGCAACATTTACTCTGTGGGCTATCTGTACGATGTCTGCATTAGTTCTTGAATGCTAATCTCCAGCTTCGTGATCTAAGCCATTAATTGTTCAAACACTGATTTTATTTCACACAGGGCAGCTGGGGCCCAAATCATTGCCATCTCGAGGGCTGCACCTGACTTGCTGAGGAGAACAAACTGCTGTGATCACAAGTACAATTTCTGGGCCCAGCATGGAACCAATTTGGAACCAAGATCGCAAACTGCTCTTGTGGTCTGCCCTGTTGAACTATGCTCCATAGGATGAGGTACGTGCACTTCTTGAGCAAGTTGGTAATAGATTATGTAAAGGGCATTGAGAGCACAGAGAATTAGGCAGCCACCTTGTTGGTTGCCAACCCCCTCCCCCCGGACTTCACCTTTTCAGCGTGTCATACAACTTTACCATAACATTTCAGTCATCATCACATCAAAATTAGGCATGTGACAGCAGGTAGCACTATAAATGATGACGTATCACAGCAATTGCACAAAAAAAAGATTCAATATTCAGCAACTACCTTGGTTCAATATGGCATCATGCAATCAACGTGCCATGTACGGAAAATCCAAAATGACACAAGTACATGCTAAGTTTATCCAGGTGTGAGTGAGAAAAAAAAGTCAATTACAAAGCCATTTCAGAGATGCCACTGACCAAACAAATCAGCCTTACATTGCCATGTAGTATTTAGAATTGTTGCCACAGAGAACGGTAGCACAAGAGAATTGATTTTAAATCTTGTGATATATGAATGAACAGAAGATCGCTCAGTGACTGTAGATTATTTTATTTACTGTCCAACGGTATCACTTCTGATTAGAATAACAAGACTGGCGCTGGCCCAGTGGCATGGACAGCTGAGGTGCTGGCACCTTACCTCCAGCCATGCTGACGACCCGGGCTCAGGAATGGACCAGGCAATAAGAGAATTGGAACCAGTATTTATAGTATTTAAATATTTAAAAAACACAGCTTCTACTGGGAAAAATATGTTGCAGGTTCAGAGCAGTGCTCCTTTAACACAGAAACATAAAACATAGAACGTGAGGGCAGATAAGGGCCAGTAGGCCCACCTGGTCTACCCATTTCTTTTACCTTCACTTTTTGCTGCATTCCCCTGTTGATCTATGATGCCATCTCTTCCCTTCCCCTCCCCTCCTTTCTCCTACGATTCCCTTGTGCCTGTTCCAGGCATTTTTGAACCCCACCACTTGTTTTGTCCCCACTACCTCTGCTGGAAGGCTGTTCTAGTCATCCCCCATCCTTTTTGTGAAGAAGTACTTCCTCACATCCCTCCTGAATTTAGCTCCTTCCCAGCTTCCTAGCATGCACCATTGTTGTAGATCACCTTTTCTCTGAAAAATACACTCCTCTTGTACTTTATTAACCTCCATGAGGTATTTAAAGGTCTCTATCATATCCCCCTCTCCATCCTCTCCTCCAAGGTGTACATCCTCGTAGGACTTATGGTGCAGACCTTGCATCATCTTGGTAGCCCTTCTCTCTGCCTCCATTCTGTCTGTGTCCTTCCTGAGATGTGGTCTCCCGAACTAGACACAGTACTCCAGGTGAGGTCTTACCAGTGATCTATACAGGGGTAGCACCACTTTCCTCTTCCTGGTGGCAAAACCCCTTCCTATGCACCTCAGCATCCCACTAGCCCTTCTGACTGCCTTGTCACACTGCCTGGCCACCTTTAGGTCATCCGTTATGATTACCCCAGGTCTCTTTCTTGCTTAGCCTTTGTCAGCATCACTCCATCCATTTTGTACTCTGCTCCCAGGTCTCTATGGCCCAAGTGCATTATTTTGCTCCTTTTTGCATTAAAACCCAGCTGCCATACCCTTGACCATTCCTTTAGTCTTTTCAGATCCCTATTCATTCTTTCCACACACCCCCAGGAGTGTCCACTCTGTTGCAGATCTTAGTGTTATCTGCAAAGAGGCAGACCTTTCCTTCCAGTTCCTCCACAATGTCACTTATAAAGACATTGAAGAGGGCCAGACTCAGCACTGATGGTTGAGGTACCCCTCTGGTCACCCTCCCTTCCTCAGAGTGAACACCATTACCATAACCCTTCATGCCCTATCCCCAAACCAGTTTCTTACCCAGGTTACAAACTTATCACCCACCCCCAAGTTCCCCAACTTGCTTACCGGTCTCCCATGTAAAACAGTGTTGAAAGCCTTGCTGAAATCCAGCCATGCCACATCCTCCGCTCATCACTGATCCAACACCTTGGTCACCCAGTCAACGAAACCTATCAGATTTGTTTGGCATAACCTTCTCCATGTGAAGTCATGTTGCCTTGGATCCTGTAATCCACTGGTTACAAGATATTCTGCAATATTTTCCTTTAGTAGTGTTTCCATTAACTTGCTCACCACTGATGTCAGGCTGACAGGCCTGTAATTGCCCACCACTTCTGTGAAATGGGACTACCTTGGCCCTTCTCCAAATATATTTGTCAAGCATGGGATTGGAACACCTGCTAGACAGTGTACTACACAGAAGAAAGAGACATTTGCATGCTGAGCTGCGAGGCTAGGGCCACTTATTATGTGCTTACAGCCTAAGGCATCAAGTTGTCACACCTAGCTTAGCACATCCTGGACATCATTAGAGGGCTTACCAATGGGAATCATGGGGCGCAGTATTTGGCCCATACTAATGGGCTGTGTGTGTGTGTGTGTGTGGGGGAAGGTTCACAAGAACATCAGGATCAAATTAATTTGTTCAAGTAAGTATGTTTGCTCTTGTCATGTTAACAGGGACTGAATATTACTTCATTAAA
This sequence comes from Neoceratodus forsteri, assembly GCA_016271365.2. Classification (NCBI taxonomy): domain Eukaryota; kingdom Metazoa; phylum Chordata; order Ceratodontiformes; family Ceratodontidae; genus Neoceratodus; species Neoceratodus forsteri. The sequence continues at coordinate 608,684,794 of CM028132.1, forward strand.
CAGTTCTGTAAGAAAGATCACCATCACCAATATAACAATACATGTAATTTGTAAACTCAAGCATTTGTAAATATCAATCATATAAATCTATATTGCACTCTGGTGTCGGTCAAAACCATGGTAGCAAATACACGGTCAAAACAGCGTGGTTATAACAGCGCTCTTGCGGTTTCGGAGTTAGTATTTCTAATCTAGTGTGGTTTTGGACCGTGCAGTTTTGTATTGACCGCACTGTTTTTCATCCCATGGTCTTGACATAGCGCCTTGCACTATGATGCACAAACAATTAGAAAGAAAATAATAGGTGCAATTGACATAAACAAATGTATGTCATTGTCAACTAAGTGCTGTAAACCCATGCCGCACTACAACTACTCAAATACATAGACAATTGTTTTGCAGAAAGAGGTTGCTCCTTTGTTTTGGTTTTTAATTTTTTACATTTTCTGCTTTTTTCTTTTTTTTTTTATCGTATTTCTTTTTATGCCTACTTCGGCATAATCGGTGGGGGCATCCAGCCGCCGGCTCTGCCTGTCTGGAGAGCAACAGGTTCCCTCGCATGATGGGGGGTCTGGTGCGGCCAATCACTGGCCTGTTGGAGGGCCCCCTAAGCTGAACTGAGCCAGACCGGGCCCAGACCCACAGGCGATTTCATGACAGCCCTCTGCGCAGGAGAGAGCGCAGCCATCAAGCTGCATGGTCGCACCCAGCCATTTTCCTCCTGATTGTGATACCCTGGAGTGCGGATGTGCAGTGACGTCTGAGGCACAATGTGCTGATGTCTTCCGCACTCCACTTAAAGGCACCTACCCTAGTAGTGCCCCCAGTCATCACCAGGGGCAGCTGCAGAGCAGTGGCATCCGTCAGTCCTCCCCAGGGATAGGAGAGCAGTCCTTCAGATGCTCAAACCTATCCCTCCCCTGCCGACCCCTGATGACCCAGGCATGTTTCTGAACCCGGGTCACCAGCGTAGCGTGAGGTGTGGTGTCCAGCACCTCAACCCTCAGTGCCACTGAGCCGGCTTACTTTTTTCTTTTTTCATTTTTTTTAACAAACACAACTGTCCAAAACCAAAAACAAAACACCATTAGGAAAAGAAAACAGTGTACCTCTTGCAGATGGTCCGGGCAGAAAAGAGGGGAAGCACTCCTAAATGTTAGCATTCGAGACCTTTTGCACATCAGAACAGCAGGGAATCAGTTGTCTCCCACCTGCTCAGTGTCTTCATAGCTGTGCACTTTACCTCCTCTCTCTCTCTCTCTCTCTACATCTGATCTCCACCCCAAGCTGTCCACCGGACCGAGACCTCCCTCTGCACCTTTGGCAGTCTCATAAGCCCTTGTGGCCCCAACCAGGCTGGATCGAAATATTTTGCCACTGGAATGCAACTCATGAAAAATTACTTAGACTGCAGATACAGGGGGAAAAAGGATTTCATTTCATTTGGCCCCTCTCCAGTCAAATAATGCACAAACCACTATTTCTCCCTAAACTGGCATTTATTTTGCACCAGTACTGCAAATGATTTCAGCAATACAGGGGTCACCATACTTCATTAAAAAAATAGCTAAAGCAGCACCATGGGGCTATTAAAGTTTTACATATATTGGCTGGACAAGAAAAGGCAGTAGAAACCAATGGAGTCAGGCAGACACAAGCAAGGATTCTCCTCTGCCTACTATTTCTCTCTCAGGTGCTCTACCTGAGAACTTACTTGAACACAGATCCCTGCAGTCTCCTGACTTCTGCTGGATCTGGTAAGCAGCCTTCACTTTTCTTTCATCAGGTCAATTTCAAACTGGCACTGGTCATCCCCTTACTTTTGCGCGGGAATGCGAGCATTCTTCCCCACCTGGACCCTGGGCACTGGCCCATGCCAAGGGGCATCCAGGAATTTTCCTGATGACCCAGACTCTGACCCACCTTCAGTGGCTGACACTATTCCCAGTGCTAAGGCAACACCTGCCACTGTCACTTGGCTCCGCCTCAGTACCTGCCTCACATCACACCAAGACCCCAACTCACTCCTCGGATTCTGATGGTACTCACTTCCTTGGAGGTCCCTGCCAGGCCCACATCCCTGCTTCACCTCTTGGGCTTAAATTAAGCTCCAGCACGGGGCTACCTTCCAAGGTCTGCCCATTTTTTAGGCCTGTGACCCGCCCGGACCTCAGTGTACCAGCGCTCCAGAATCTGTCCCTCCAGACAGGCCCCCTGATTTGGGTGAAAGACTCCCCAGCTCCCTCGACCCCCTCCAGGCCGCCCTGCTAAACTGGGTATGAGGGGAACCACTGCCACCAGTTCCCCTCCTGAGAGGGCCCTACCACTGCCCTCCCAGCCCTGGCGACCTGGGATATTATCCAAAGAGACTTCCTAAGGGCTCCTATTCTCTCTGGGCTTGCTAAAGCCTCCTACTGCCCTAGCTCCCAATGACACAGGACCTGGCTGCCTGTGCCCCCATAGAGCTCCATACTCCCACTCCTCGTTGACCATGGCGCATGGAAGGCCATCCTGATGGCACTCTATTGGGGAGTTTCTCCATTGGCCCTTCTGGACCCCTGAGCTCTCTCACTTGCCCACCTTATCTGCTCTTGAATCTACTCTTCCAGCCTCCCCCTCAAGCCCCAGGCCTAATGCCCGGGCTGGAAAGGCCCCGCTACTTCCTGTCAGTCCCCTTATATACCCTTTCACTACTCTGTGCTGCCACCTTGAGGCATCCAGAGCAATATTCCCCAGAGCACTAAACCCATTTCCTAGCTCGGGGGGGGGGTGAGGAGGGGAAAGTGATGCCTAACAGTGGGAATGTAAGCACCGCATTTACAGGGGGCTTACACTCTTCCCCCATCCAGGAAATCATTCCCTCATGGGAATGATGGCAAGGGCCCAGTGATGGTTCTGTCCCATCAGACTGAGTATGCGCACTCCTCAGCCTTCTGGGAACGGACACAACATTCCTGGCTGCCAAACACCACCCAACCTGCCTACCTAACCCAAAGCACATCTAAAACTAATCCCTAAAACCTACCTGCGGCAGGAGATAAATCTAATGTGCCAATCACAGTCTTCATTATTTCTTTTTAAACAGTAATTGTAATCACTTTTCATAATGATTAAACATTTCAAACAATTTTCCTTACGCATTCGATAACAGCAATAATGAGGTAGAACTGTTTAGACATTCCCACAAATACCTCCCACCAAATTTTAAAATAAGTTTCACTGTATACAACCCCAGACCACTCACTCACACATTCACACACACATTCTCTCACCATTCTTCCGAAACATATTTTATCATTTATTTATTTATTTGAGATGCAGATTAATACCTTTGAGCCAGAATGTCTCTTTTACAGAGGTTCCATGTCAACAAATCAAATATAGACAGTAATGACAAAAAAATAATGTATACAGGATGGTGGGTACATTGAACAGAGGTTTTGCATACTATTTTCAGTTGGAGTTACATAGTTCTCACCTACAAGCCATGCTATTACGTGGATCACATGGGCTATGTTAACATACAGAAGTTACAGTATAAGCATTCATTGTTGCTAAGTGCTGAGTTACAATTTGACAGCCACCAACGAGGGCTTTGTCTCTAGTAGAGGAAGGGGGGATATTGAGCTGGACAGGATAAAGAGATGGGGAGAAGAGAGGAGTTGGTAAATAGCAGGAGGTGGAGACAAGGAGGTTAGATGGGTGTGGAAGAACTGAGAATAAGAAGGAAGGGTGAAAGGAGCTGTATGGGGTGTCTTCAGTGGCCTGCCATTAGGTGAAACAGTCACAGTGGTTATCTAGGGCCAGAAAGGAATATAATTCTGAGAGTTCCAGGAGGGGTGAGGAGGTCATTTAACCATTTGGGCCTCGGAAGGCAAGAGAATGCTGAGTAAGTGATGTTCGCTTGAATGGCACATGTAGCACACCCTTAGCTGATCTCCTGGTGACTTTTTGGTTTTGATTATGCTGGAATAAGGTGGCTGTGGATGGTGGGATCAGTCCAAGGAGAGCTTTTTTCCTAAGCAGGCAGGCTTGGTATCTGGCCCTAAGGTTAAGAGGTAGCCAACCAGTGGAGTTGTATAGACTACATGTATTTGTGAGATTTTTAGCCCCAAGGACCAGGCGGCATGCTTTATTGAGTAGACGTTTTACTCGTGTTAGCGCAGTTTCGGTGGCAGCACTGTAAATCAAGAAGTCATAGTCGAAAATTGCTAGACTAGAACTACATGTGACTATGTTTAGAGCATCATGGGTAATGTACTGTCTGTGCCACCGCTCCTTTGTTCTGCCCCAACATCAGTCACTCACTCTCGAGGAAATTATCCTTTGCATACAGGCTCCCAGCCCTCTGGAACAGCCTCCCTCTCCCGATCTGCATTCTGCCAACCGCAGCACCCCTCAAAAAGCACTTCAAACTACTCCCCCCCCCCTGTGTATACTCTCCTACTCCTTGCACCTGAGTCAGCATGCCCACCTTCCCTAACCTCCCTAGCCACCTTCACCTTCCCCCAAACACCCTTTGCCCACTTGCCCTACCTCCCTTGTACACCCCTCAGCAGCCTTCCTTGCTTTGTCCCCTCTTCGTACTATTGATAGACTTCAGCTCCACTGCATGAGTCTCCCAGTTCTAATCTAGTCTAACCATTATTAATCCCCTACACGCATTCTGTACTTCTCTGTGCTTTTGGTCATATAGCTATCTGCTGACTTAATGCTACTTATCGCCATACTTGATTGCTGAATTGTCACATTGTGCAATGTCTTCATTTCAATGTAAATATTGTTTTCATTGCTGTTTTAGCCACACTATGTATTAGCCACTAGGTATAATGTTTCCACATCTATGTAAATATTGCATTTATAGCATTTTCTATGTATGCATATTCTCCTGTATATGATGCTATATTATTGTCCCTATTCCCTAGCCTTGGCCCAGTGTGCCTTTCTTGGTTTACTTGGTTTTGAAGGACAAAAGAAGGCTGAGGCCCATCGAGATTGTTCCCCACCACCATGGTGAGAAGATTCAACAACAAGACCCTGCTATTTTGGTACTTGTAACCACAGGTCCACTCCTTTTTTAAATGAATGAATGGAAACACTATCAACCAGGTTTTGTGGCAGATTGTTTCATAATCTAGGTCCTCTTACCGTAAAATAATTTAATCTTTTATTAGTTCTAGATTTGGCTACATCGATCCAAAATTTTCAAATAAATAAATAAATCTATCTATCTATCTAGATATATATATATATATATATATATATATATATACACACTACGCTGTAATCGGTCAAATGTAGAATACTTTCAAAACAAAACATTGAAACAATATCATCAGTTTGGTGTTGTGTACAAGAATATGCTACCTGTGATAATAATGAAATGTTCAAATACGGATAATAAATATTGTCAAATGAGACACATCAGACAGTTTTCAACCAGCTAGTCCACACAACTAGCATGTCTAAAATCATACAATAGCAGTCGTAACATAATTTGCCATATGAGTGCCGACCGCAACTTGTTAACATGATAGATGTTGGCAGGTATTGACAATGTAAACATACTGTTAAATATAAAGAGACAGAAAATCTGTTAATTATCAGGGAGACTGGAGTGGTGGTACACACACACACACACACACACACACACACACACACACACAACAGCAGCAACAACTGGAAACAAAGACATGGGTCAAGTGGACAGAAGTGGTCAGAAAAGCCTAGGATGGGGTTTATGTGATAAAGGCAAGATGGCATGGTAACATGGGCATATTTCACACCAGCAGTAAATATGCCCTAGTACCACACAGCCTCATCCTTTTCATCATCCCATCCTGTGCCTGTAGTTGACCCATTTGTCCACTTCTCAAGTGCAGAAATGTCAAATGTGAACTTGCTTGCTTTTGAGACACATTTACTGAAATGACTCGCTCCTTTTAAGAACATCAGCATTTCATCATTGCCCCTAGTCATTCTTGTGTACGATCCATTGATGATTACACCTGGAGAACTGAAGACATGCCCAGATTGGACACTTGAGAATGGGCATGACAGAAAGAAAACAGTTAACTTGAGCAGTTCAGGCCACAAACTCAACTTAGTATGCTAGTATGTCAGGGGGTCACCTCCTATAGTGAGTAACAGGGCTATCACAGAAATAGTCCTCCACCTGTGAATAAACTGTGATTGCCCTATGGGAGTCAGAAGAAGAATGCTTCTTGCTGGATCCCATGAAGCCAAGGAATGCCATTCTGTCCATCAGTGGTACAACAGTATTAATGCTCAGCTCCTCTCTTCAGCCAAGTCTACTTCTGATTCCAGTGATTGACTCAGACTCCCAATACCTTCCTCTGGTTCTCTGGACCCACCCCAGCTATCTCAACAAGTCTGTCAAGCCACACATCCTTCCACAAGTCTAGATCAGTGTCAGAGGGTACTATTTAGCATATGTATTTTATTTTTAATTTTTTTTTTATTAAAAACAGAGGACAGACCACAATTACGTGGTACAACTAGACTGTCACAGGGCAAAATGGTACAGGAGGCACAACATCTCAGCAATGAAATGCACCATACAATTCCATTCATAAAGAATCTCTAATGCTAATACAATTTATTCCTATGACTAAATGATGACCCTCTGCCTGGAGGTGACCCAGCGTAAGAACAAGTATGGATGTTGTGATATGTCTTAAGGAAGACATATGGAATCTGATATCTTTAAGATACAAAAAAACTCTTCTACTGACAGCATATATAACACCTAATTTTGCCATTTTGTTTGGAATTGGTGTTGTCTGTTATGCAAGGAGGTCAGTCATTCCATACCATAAATGTCTTTAACTGTACCTTGCCAATGATCTGCCAGGGGTACATTCTTCATCCAGAGCTCATCTGGTTTTGAACTGAGGATCCAGCATGAAGGAAAGTACATCCTTATCCTCGGTAAACATGTGTTGCAAATGGTCATTACCAGCCAGGAACTAAAGAAGGCAGTCAGTGATCCTCTTGGCATCAGCCTTCTCCCTCATGTTTTGACCAAAGTATTCACTCTTATACATCAAGTAGGTATAAAGGAACCATATCTGTGGCGAAATCATGCTTATCATAGCTGCTAGAACTGACCTCTCGAGTGACAACATCAAATGACTCAAGGATAGTTATTAGCATTTTATGACTGCCAACTGGTGGGCGATACCATGATATCTGCTCCTCTTACTTTATTCTTCAGAAGATAAGAAAAAATTACTCACCTTAGTAATGTTGTTTCTTCTAATGAGTCTTGCTATATTCTGACATGTGCAGTGAGTCCCAACCTTCGAACTGCTCCGGAGGTGAAAGAGTTAACTTTCCATGCCATGCATGGAACGCTGAGCTTGAGCTCGGTTGAAACTCTGTCTGTTGTTCTTCAAACTCAAACCGTCAGATCTTTATGAGCTAAACTCACTGAGGTCCTGTGTGGAAGCTGTAAACCTACACTAGCCAACTGGCTACTAAACATAAGAACACATTTTTGGTCCCAAAACAAAGACTCAAGTCAGGAGACCCAAAAATGAAAAACACAACACCAAGTCACCCCAAGAAAGGAGGGTGAAAACAACAAGGTGGGCACCTACTAAGTGCCAACACTGCACTGCCCACCCACATCCCAAAAACAGAGGTTCTGAGAAGGGCAAGCGGGGGGGGAGGTCAGAATATAGCAAGACTCCATTAGAAGGAACAACATTACAAAGGTGAGTAATTTTTTCTTCAAACAACATGAAGTCTTGCTATATTCTGACATATGCAGACTACAAAGCAGTACCTCCATGGAAGAGGGACAGAACCTACTCAGGAAATAGGCTTTGAAGCACAGCTGTGCCAAACCGAGCATCACTCCTAGCCTGGATGTCCAGGGAGTAATGCTTGTTAAAAGTGTGAACTGTTTTCCAGGTAGCTGCTTGACATATCTCTAGAATAGGGATGTCCCTGGCAGCAGCCAGGAAAGCAGCTGTACCTCTGGTACAGTGAGCCCTCAGGCCTGAGGAGGAACCTTACCTAGTTTTCATAGCAAAATTGGATACAAGAGACAATCCACCTGGCAATGGATCTTTTAGTGGCAGGTTTCCCTTTACCCACCTCACCATAAGTGAGGAACAGTTGGAGGGAGTCAAACCTGTGACCCTTGGTACGCTCTATGTAGTAACTAAGGGCTCTCTTCACATCTAAGCTGTGCAGCCTCCTCTCGCCAGAGGAGGAATGGTCAGTGAAGTACACAGGAAGAGATATAGATTGATTAAGGTGGAAATCTGAAACCACCTTAGGCAAGAACTTCCTGTTAGTCCTGAGGACCACCTTATCTCTATGAAAGGAGATAAAATCAGGCTCCACTGACAAAGCTTTAATTCACTTAAGGCCTGGCAGAAGTGATGGCTACAGAAACACAGTCTTCCAAGTCAAGTACTTAAACTCTGCTGAAGACAAAGGCTCAAAGGGGCTGCATAAGCTGAGCAATGCAAACATTAAGATCCCAGGCGGGGCAGGGTCCCTGAATGGAGGGTTGGTGTGAAGCAATCCCTTGAAAAACTTGGAGAATACAGGGTGAGCTGAAAGAGAAGAGGGCTTACCTGCTGAAATAAAAGCAGACACAGCTGCCAGATGCACTTTTAGGGTAGCTGGTCTCGGCCCCAAGGTATTCAAGTGGACCATATAATCCAGGACTGTGGGTAAACCAGCAGATTCTGGGGGAATATGCTTTCCAGAGCACCATATGGAAAACCTTTTCCATTTGGAATTATAAGTAGCCCTGGTGGAAGGTTTTCTAGAAGCCTTCAGGATAACCATTACACCTTGGGAAAGGTGTAAATCAGCAAACTCTAACTCTTCAAGAGCCAGGCCTTGAGATTGAGAGATTTTAGGTTCGGGTACCAAACCCTCCCCTGGGCACAGGTTAACAGGTTGTGATTCCTGGGAAGACACAGGGGAAGATGGACTGCTAAGGACAGTAGGAGTAGATACCTGGAGCAATCAGGATCATCTTGCAGGGTTGAGATCTGATTTTGACTAGCACTTTGAACAGGAGAGGGAAGGGGGGAAAAGCATAGAGAAACTTCCTTTCCCAATTGAGAACTAAGGCATCCAGAGGGACTGAGCCCAACACTGGGGGCCTGCAGCAAAAAAGGGGAAGTTGGTGATTGTCTGGGGCTGCAAAAAGATCTATCTGCGGGGTGCCCCATCTGGCAAATATCACCTCCAAGACCAGGGGTCCAGTGACCATTCGTGATGGCCCTGGGAAATCCTGCTGAGAGCATCTGCCAGGACATTGTCCTTGCCTGGGAGGTGAACTGCCATAAGGGAGGTGTTCAGGAGTAAGCCAGAGACCACAACTTCATTGCTTTGGTGCACAAGGCCGTAGACTGAGTACCCCCTTGCTTGTTGATGTACCACATTGTGGTGGTGTTGTCTGTTCTGACCTGTACAACTTTGTTCTGAACAGATTTGGAAAAAACTTGAAATGCTAGAAAAACTGCTCTGAGTTCCAACAGATTGATGTGGAGCAGAAAATCCATGAGGGGACCACAACCCCTGGGTAGTGAGGTCTCCCATGTGAGCTCCCACCCCAAGAGGGATGCATCTGTAGTAAGGATTAAGGAGCAAGACTGAGTGACAAAAGGCGCCCCTTGTCTCAGATTGCTCTGATCCTGCCACCACTGTAGGGCCTGGATCAGGGTTCGAGTCACTGGGATCAATTTGGTTAGAGGGTCTTTCCTTTGAGACCAAAAGGCTCTCAAATGGAACTGAATGTCCCTCATCTGAAATCTTGCTCCCTGCACTACTGCTGTAGAAGCAGCCATGTGCTCCAGGAGCTGTAGAAAATGCCTTGCTGGTCAAGACACCTGCAGGGTGAATGAGGAGGCCAGAGAGACCAGGGTCCTTGCCCTGTCCAAAGGAAGGAAGGCTCTGGCTTTCTCTGTGTTCAGCTCTGCAGCTATGATGGTGAGGAGCTGGACAGGCTCTAGAACTGACTTTGAAAGGTTCAGAAGGAAACCTAGAGAGGTGAGCAGTTGCTGAGTTATCTGTAGGTGTAACTTGACTTGGTCTGGGGACTGGCCTACTATGAGCCAGTCGTCCAGGTAAGGGAAGATGGCAATTTTCTGCCTTCTTAGAGAAGCAACTGCTACTGCCAGGTATTTTGTGAATACCCTTGGAGCAGAGATGAGGCCAAAGGGCATTGCTCTGAACTGGTAATGGCCTGAGGGCAGCTCGAACCTGAGGTACCTTCAATGGGAGCTTCTGATGAGAATATGGAAGTAGGCATCCTTGAGGTCCAGGGACGCTAGCCAGTCCCCTGGCCTTAGAGAGGGTAGAATAATTCCCAGAGTCACCATTTTGAATTTTGTTTTTAAAAGGTGCTTGTTTAAGTATCTGAGATCCAGGATGGGCCGCCATTCTCCTGTCTTTTTTTGGGGTAAGGAAGTACCTGGAGTACAATCCTTTGCCCTGGTGTAGGGGTGGAACCCTTTCCACAGCTCTGAGAGCCAGGAGGGAAGAGACCTCTGCCTCTAGGGCAAGTGCCTCTGGTGGATTTGCAGGTGGAAAGGATCTGGTTCTCATCTTTGGAAACTTTTTGAAGCTGAGAACCAGTCCCTGGCTTACTACTTCCAGGACCCACTTGTCTGATGTCAGAGACTCCCAGTCCTGGACAAAGTAAGCCAGCCTGCCCCCTACAGGTAGCTGAGAATCAGCCCTGGCAACTCCATCAGGGTGCCTGCTTGGCAGGGGCTTTGGGCTGAGGGGTGGAAGCAGGCCTGCTTGTACCCCATCTGCCTCTCCCTCTAAAGAACCCCCTCTGGGCATAAGCAGAAGAGGAGGCCTGGGCTTGGTAAAAAGGCCTATGAAAAGGCCTGCCCCTGCCCCTGGGAAGCTGCCTTTGATGAGTGGCCTGCCTTTCCTTGGCCTGTGCTCTCCTATAGGTGGTCCTATACTCATCCATTTTCTTCATGTAATTCTCTTTCTGCTCCCCAAACAGGGAATTACCCACAACAGGAAAATCCATGGCCTTAGTCTGGGTATCCTGTGACAGGCTAGTACATCTGAGCCAAGCCATTCTGTGAAGTGCCACAGATGTAGCCATGACTTTTAATGACACATCATTTGAATCCACTGCAGCATGGAATTGCACCTTGGATGCCTCAATACCATCAGCAGCCACCTGCTCCAGCTCCTTGGCAAGCTGGCCAGGGACCTGTTTTGCTAGAGCCATAACAGTATCCCATCTGGATTTCTGATATCTAGCAACATAAGCCATATAATTTGCCTGTCTGAGTCCCAAGGATGCTGCCATGTACTGTTTCTTTGCCATGGCATCAATCCTCCTGGAGTCCTTGTCTGGGAGTGTGAAGCCAAGGGAATATTTGGCTTGTCACAGGCTGCAGCCTGCACTACTCCAACATGGCTGCATTGTTGTGTAAGGAACTCCGTATCAGAGCCTGACAATGTGTACCTCTTGTCCATTCTCTTATCCACAGGAGGTACAGTGTGTGAGGAGTTTTTAGAATTTTAAATGTCTGTTTCCCAAAAGATTTATGCAGAGGAATAGACAGTCTCCTAGACTCTGGGATATCCATCATTTCCACATAGTCAGGCTCCTCTTGATCATCCACAGCTTCCTCCATAGGGAGCTGGAGGGTTTCAGCCACTTTTTTATAAAACATAAAATGAGAAGGGGACTCAGAAAGCCTAGGAGGAGACCTCCTGAAGGTCTGTCTGGGAGATGTCCGGGTCAATGGGCACATCCAGACTTTCAAATCCATATTCCTCTCCTCATACTCCTCTTCCCCCTCCACGGTTCATAATATTCCTCTAAATCATACTCTTGAACCCGGTGGAACTATGGCCAGGCTCGAAACACCTGATAGTGCGGTTCGGTCGGAACTGAGGAAAGCGACTGGACAATTTAATCGCTTTGGCTGTTTCTTCAGCGGTTGGTGAGAAAGTTTTGGCTCCACAAGCTGATTTCCTAGTCCTTTTGCTGGAACCGACTCCTCAGAGTGGTTCCTTGCCGAAGAAGCCTCGCCCTGGTCAGAGGGCACTCCCTCTGGTCGGTTGGAACCGAACTGGGCTGGCCATCCGGTTCAGCGGACTTTTGACCTCCTTTCCCTGAGCCTACCAACTCTCTTTTCCAGGGTAGCTGCAGGAAAATTTTACAAATCTGGCAGTCTGCATTGGGGTGGTCAAACCCCAGACAATAAACACAGGTGGTGTGGGGTCAGCCTTGGCAAAGACTTCCCAAACACACTGCAGTGTTGAACCCAGTGGGCCCAGTTTTCTTTTTGGGTTTCTCAGACATAGTGCCAGTCCTAACCAAACTTACCGTTTATGACAATCCATGAGTAAGACCCTCTTATCGGTTCCCAACCGTGTCACAGGTCGTGGAAAAAAACGTAATTAAATCCGTTTTTTTTAGAACCGATAAGAACCGGTAACCACACTCTAAATCACAGATTAAGATATTTTAAACAACCTGATCGGTTCAAACCGAACCGATAAACCATTTACAAGTTCCACACAGAAGAGAATTAATGTAAAACCTATCTAGTACTCACAAATACCACAGACAGAGTCTGAACCGAACGGTTGCGGTTTAAATTCGGTTGAAAACTGAGAAAATAATACTTTAACTGACAAAATGAACTGAGCAGAAGGAGAAATCTCTGGAGCGACTGTTCAGTGAGGCGGAGTAAAGAATCTGACGGTTTGAGTTTGAAGAACAACAGACAGAGTTTCAACCGAGCTCGAGCTCAGCGTTCCATGCCTGGCATGGAAAGTTAACTCTTTCACCTCCGGAGCAGTTCGAAGGTTGGGACTCACTGCATATGTCAGAATATAGCAAGACTTCAGGTTGTTTGAATCATGGATCACCTCCTTTTGCTTAGGAAGGTGATCAAGAAATGTGAAAGGTCAAGTTCCAGCAGGTGACACAGTCCTGGATCAGAGTGTGCTCTGGTAATCCCTTCCCCTTCTGTAGCCTTCACAGCTCTCATCTGGCCTTAACAGAATGGGAGAAGTGGGCGCACATTTTTTGACAGTACCAATCACATCCTCCACCAGGTGATTTAAGGTCAGAAAATCATGCATGACTAAGTGAATGCAATGGGCAATGCATGGCATATGGGCATACCCACCATCACCGACTGCTTTGATAATTTTGGCATAATTATCAATGACTGGGATTCCCTGATCCAGGCCATCCTTCAAGAAGCTAAGACCTCCTTCAGCTTTGAAAGCAGGTTTCTGGCGTTATGAGCATTGTTGAATCCAGCCACACAAAGAGTGGCCTGTTTCTGGAAATCTTTGTCACCCCCGCCAACACAAAACTCTATTACCAGATCCAGCAGCTTCATCATCATCAAGGCACACCCAATGTGCCATGACTGCAATGTAGTCTAGCACCTGACCACTTTTCCACATGTCTGTTATATGAACCTGTGGGCATGTTGACTTCTGAAGACTATAGCAGACCTTGGCACACACATAGCATACAGGTGAGGCAAAGCCACTTGAGCAAAACAGTGTTTGAATGGTACAGTGTACCAGGACATGAATCAAACTGTGGAATGTGGTGCTAGAGACAAAGGAAAGGACAGTAGATTCTCCACTAGCAACTGAATTTCTGTCTGATTTAACTCCTTCACCTTATCGCTCCCAGAAGCAAACTTACCAGACCGCTCCACAGTTTGCTGCAAAGTCAGCTGTCTCTGTGGCTCTGATGACACATCCAGAGGCGATGGAATGTATGGTTCCCCAGCCCAAAAATGGGCAGTGTTTGGCTAGGAATGAAAGAAGTAATCTTTCCCTGAGGTGCCTGACCTGTCTAGTGGTGACCTTCACCTGTCATTGTGACTCACTCTCGGAAATGATGCTTCCATAAGGGGTTATGCATACCAGATGTACCGTCAGCACATGCACAGCCACGGCTGAGTTTAACTAGACAAATCAGACACCTAACAAGCTGTACATCAGGACTGCAAATTTCAAAACATTGCCCTTGCTTATTTTCCCTTGGTGTTGATTCTTCACAGTCACCAGAACTAGCAGGGCTACCATAACCTTCAGCCTGAGGGACACAACCAGAACCACTTTTCCTCTTGGAGGCAGTTGACATCCACAAAGAAGTATTCTTCCTACCGGTGGACACCTGACTGTGCCTCTCTGATACTTTACCACCTTTACCGGTTCCATGTCATGAGGGCGATCACTGAATGGCGATTGCCATATGGGTGAGTGTACATTGGCGAAAATAAATAATGGCAATGTACACTCACGGTGACTACTATTCTGGTGATGGGACTGCATCCCCCGCATCCCCCCCAACTAAAGATTCTTAACTCCAGGGGGTGCATGTCAGGGGGTGTGTGTAAAACTTGAAAAAAAATAAATGGCCCGACTTAGCGACACCTGGCCCAGAACAGAACCAGCACCCTCCCAACCCCAGCCTGCCACCCTACCCACCACGCCACACAACCAGCATGGCAGCCAACCACTACACTACCTCCCATATACCCTCCCTCCCCTTCCGCCCGTCATGCGATGTGGTCCCACCCGCATGGGTGTATATCTATAAACATCCTGTTGTCGTGTTTGCCTACCCCTGTATCCTGTCATTACCCTGCCAGGTAGCCTAGAACACAGGCACTGTGACTGAGTTGCCCTTTTTGCAGTCACTCAATCACAGTCACTGTGTCCACAGGACACCCCTTTACCAGTCTGGTAGCCTCAGCCAAGCTCCTCCTCCTCCTCACCATCATAGTTGAATGGTAATTCACCAGGTGGCACATAATCCACGTTACCATCATCAGAAGGGAGTTCAGGAGATTGGACAGTGACAGGCTCTTCCATGATCAGATGTCAGTCTCCACCTTTTCCTTAACCACCACCTCCTCAGGGATAGGCTCATGTTGTTGTTGCTGCTGTATGGTACCTTTACTATTAGGAACATAGGTAGGTTTAGTATCTGCCTCAACGTCTCCACTTGGAGACAG
The DNA here is from genome assembly GCA_016271365.2 of Neoceratodus forsteri. Classification (NCBI taxonomy): domain Eukaryota; kingdom Metazoa; phylum Chordata; order Ceratodontiformes; family Ceratodontidae; genus Neoceratodus; species Neoceratodus forsteri. The sequence continues at coordinate 608,699,820 of CM028132.1, forward strand.
TAGTACCCCTTGCCCTTGACCAGTTGTTGGCACACATTGAGTTGTATCAAAAGGATCAACATCATCCATGTGACAGACTTCTGCATGGGTGCCAAATGTAGCATGGCTACTCTGTGTGGAAATGGCACTTTTTTTTACCTTCTCAACCACCACAGTGGAGCAGGACTGTGATGGTGGTTTTGGCAAGTGTTCAGACAATGGAACTCCTCTTGCTTCACCACCACTGCCACTTCCAGCTTCCCTTTCAGCACCAGTCACACCACCAGCACTAGTACTCCTGCTGCAGCCATGGATTTCACCATCACTTTGAGCCACACTGACCTTAAAGGAGATAGGAAATTATTTTTACATAATTAAGTGCCCTTCCATCTTCCTTTCCATGCCAGTTATGTATTCTGATATGCTTTGATGATTTTTTGATAAATAATTAATCTAGCTTTGGGGTGCTCTCAGAGCTACATAGAGTTCCACTCTCCTCACCAGCTACTGCACTTGACTTTCATATTTCTAAGACATTCTATGACATCAGTAACTCCCATTCCATTCTATTCATCTGGTTGGCCAGGTGGTGCTGAGGGTTGAGCCGCTGGATGCCACACCTTGCGCCACGCTGGCAACTCATGTCTAGGAATGGACTTGAGGCACCAGGGGTCGGCAGGGGAGGAGAGGTTGAGCGTCCAGAGGACTGCTCTCCACTCCTGGGGTGGATTCCTGGGGATGCATCGCTCTGTAGTGGCCTCTGGTGGAGATTGGTGACACTACAAGAGTGGAGCTGAAATAAGGGGAGGGATGCAGTGGACATCAGCACTGAGGGTGCACGGACGTCATTGCACATCCGCGTCCCAGGGGAATAACTTACAGGAAAAAAAAAATTCATGACAGGATGATGCCTCCGACGGGGTCCTACAAACCACTGCCAAACAATGCCCGTCTCAAGGGACAGGGGTCCAAGGGTGATGCGGTCTCTCTCTCCCCCGTTCACCCCCTCTGGGGAAGGGCCCCTCCATGGGAGGCAAGCCACGGTCCTCCCTGCTATTGCTGAGGTCACGGCGGAGGCTGGTGGTTGGCGGATATACGACCCTGCGTAACAGGGCTGATTGGGGAAGCAGATCCCCCATCGTGAATAAGAGAGACAAAAATAGAATTGACAAAAAAAATGCTATTCATCTGAATGGCCTGGAATGAGAGTTTGTGATGTCATAGAACAGGTAGTATGAAAAGAGATAGCAGCAACTGCTGAGGAGAGAGGTATTCAGGGTAGTTACAAAGGCAACAAAATTAGATTATTAATTTAACAAAAAAGGTCAAACACATATTAGAATACAGGGTAGCCAATAAAAGAACAACTGGAGGGCATCTAGAGGTGTAAAAACATGTTTCCTATCATCTTTAAGAGTACCACTGACACTGGCCAAAGTAAACTGCTTCACAGAAGAAGCAGATATGTTGAGGACCCACCACAACATTGTCTAAACTCTCTAAACGGCTGCCCACAATGACCCACTACTACTAGAACCACCACCACTAACCACACCTGCATCACGATGTCCCTCTTCCTCCTCAGCTGTACTTCGACACTTTGTGCTCTTAACTGGAGCCAGACATCCCAAAATGTCGATGTGCTTTACAAAGCTTCTGACTTAAAGCTAAAAAAAAAAAAAAAAATGTATACAGTATACACGCATACTGTACACCATACACACACACACACACAAAAGATGAAGCTAAGCACTAAAATGAACATTGTAATACAGTCAGAGCTGAAGCAGAACACAGTAAAATGAAAAAAAAATACAACCATCACCAAATGCAGCAACTGGCTCTGGCCTGCTGCAACCCATCACAGCCCAGCTCCCAGCAATGTGAGAAGGCAGTAGGGAGGGCTGGGGGTATACTGGGATGCATAGGAAGAGGCATCAGCAGCAGAAAACAGGAAGTTGTTATCCCTCTGTACAGACAGTTGGTGAGACCCCATCTGGAGTACTGTGTCCAGTTCTAGAGACCCCATCTCCACAAGGACATAGACAGGATAGAGGCAGTCCAGAGGAGGGCAACTAAAATGGTGCAGGGTCTGCAAGAGAAGCCACGAGGAGATGCTAAAGGAGCTTAATATGTATACCCTTGAGGAAAGAAGGGAGGGGGACATGATAGAAACTTTAAGTACCTCAGTGGAATCAGCAAAGTCCAAGAGGTAGCATCTTTCAGAAAAGAGATGTGCAAGAAGTACAATTTAAAGATGGGGGGGCAGTTCAGGGGCAATGTGAGAAGTATTCTTTCACAGAGAGGGTAGTGGAAGCATGGAACAGAAGGTTCATGGAACATGGAGGTTGTGAGGTCTAAAACTGTGGGTGAATTCAAGAATGCTTGGGACAGACATAAGGAAATTCTTGTGGGGGGTAGGAAGAAATAGGCTGTTGGTTAACTAGGATCTGCGGCCTATCCTGTAGGTAGGGAAATGGGCAGACTAGATGGGCCAAGTGGTCCTTATCTGCCGTCAAAGTCTATGTTTCTATGTTTCTGACCACACACTGACACACACAGACAGAACTTAAAAGTATTGGAAAAAATACACTTTTGATTCTCTAATTTGACCAGTGGCACAGATATACACCAAGTAAAAAATACAATTTGGGCATACCTGAAAAAGTTTGGAAAGAAGTCCAGTAAAATACTATTCCAAGCTAGAAAAGGGACAGATTGGGCTAGATATTCAAAAGGCGGTAGGCTAGCATCAAACCCTGCACCATCACACATAGGTTTTGGCAGTGTGCCAAACCCCGTTCAACACAACTGCGCCTGATTTTACAATCTCAGGTGCAGCTGCGACAGTTTCTAGGATTTATGCCAGCTTGTGCCACATATCTGGTGCAAGGTCCATGAAGAAGGTACTTGGGATTGCCGCAAACTAGACCACAAAAAATTAGTCTAGTTTGCGATAATTGCTGCACGAGCTAAGGAATCCTGATTGCCAGCGGGTGAGTGCCGCAGGCTCCGTGCGCTGTATATACAGCGCATCCAGGGCTTGCGGCATTCACAGTCATTGGAAAATCCTGTCCATTGTCTTCCGCTGACCCTCAGCTCAGGGAGCCAGACCAAATCTGTGATGTTTGCAGGGACAGAAGCACAGGAAGCACATCACAGTACTTCCTGTAAATGCCACAGAAAGCGGCACTGTAAATGGAATTGAAATTTGATTCCAGTTCTGATTTCATTATGGTGACTGGATTCAGAATTTTGGAAAAATAATGCAAAATCAAACATGCCGAATGTTTCCTTGCATGGTTTATGTGGCAGGGATGTATTGTGTTAGTTGAACTTCTGGTGGGAGAAAAAGCCTGCCTGAACTATGTTTTGAGATGCTATCATGTTTTGGACAGCATTTGAATACAGAAACTCGGGTAATAAAAAGCTATGTTGAAAATGTGGGTGCAAATATTTAAGATTTCTACAGATTACGAGCATGCGTGCGAAATTGGAATGAATGGGCATAACTGTCATTTTTCATATTTTGACCCCAAATGTTGAACATAGTCTTCTTATCACCCACCTCATGAACCCCATAGGTGAAAATTTCATCCATGGAAAAGCGGCATTCCATGCACAGGTGCGGCTGCGTTTTTAGGCAGGATGTGAAAATGATAGCTGCACAGTTCATGAAGTGATGTGATAAAATGGCTTTACTGAAAACTTGGAGGAAAATATTTGAAATGACCAAAGTTACATGTGAGTGTAGAAAATGTTGAATGACATTGTGTGTAACTCTTCCATTTTTTTGATTTTTTTCACTAAATTTTCAGCATGGCATTTTTGGGACCCCACCTCATGAAGAGTGTGACTGTCGTTTTGTTCATTGGTCCTGAAAGGTGATTTCAAACAGCGACCATGCCTTTCTGCTCCACAGGTGTGAAAACACATTTCGGGCAGGATATGAAAAATGGCAGCTGTACTGTTCATGAGGAGGTGTGACAAATGGCAATGTTGAAAATCTGGAGTGAAAATATTAAAATGGTGAAGTTATGGCGTGTATATTAGTCATAACACTTGCTTTCGTAATGCAGTCATTTTTTCGGGATTTTGTGCACCACATTTTCAACATTGGCTTTTTGGGACCTCTCCTCATGAACACTGGCACTGTCATTTCATTAACTGGTCCCAAAAGGTGATTCCACACAATGACCATGAAATCACCTTTCAGGATCGAGTAATGAAATGACAATGCCAGTGTTCATGAGGTGGGGTCCCAAGAACCCCATGTTGAAAATTTGGGGCTGAAATTCTTAAAAATGGCTGAGATATTAACATAAGTTGAAAACCCCATTGACAGCCATTATACAGTGCTTACCTTGATTCCTCAGTTTGCAGTTTGACTTTGAAGTGTGCAGACGTGTTAGAGTGCATCGAAGATCACAGTTGCTGACCTCTGGAGGTAAGTATGAAACATAGAACATAGAAACATAGAATTTGACGGCAGATAAGGACCGCTTGGCCCACCCAGTCTGCCCATTTCCCTACCTACTGGATAAGCTGCAGATCCTAGTTAACCAGCAGCCTACTTCTTCCTACCCCCACCCCCTAGAATGGCCTTATGACTGTCCCATGCATGCTTGAATTCCACCACTGATTTTGACTCCACAACCTCCTCCGGAAGGCCGTTCCATGCATCCACAACCCTCTCTGTGAAAAAATACTTCCTTAAATTACCTCTGAGCCGCCCTCCATCTTCAAATTGTGCCCTCTTGTTCTTGCACACCTCTTTTTTTGAAAGATGCTACCCTCTTGGACTTTGTTGATTCCCTTGAGGTACTTGAACGTTTCTATCATGTCCCCTCTCCTCCTTTCCTCGAGGCTATACATATTAAGCTCCTTTCGTCTCTCTTCATATGCTTCGTGCAGACCTGCACCATTTTAGTTGCCCTCCTCTGGACAGCTTCCATCCTGTCTATGTCTTTTGGAGATTGGGTCTCCAAAACTGCACACAGTACTCAGATGGGGTCTCACCAGCTGTCTGTACAGAGGATAATAACTTCCTGTTTTCTACTGGCGATGCCTCTCCCTATGCATCCCAGTATCCCCAACCCTTGCTGCCCTCTCACATTGCTTGCCCACCTTTAGGTCATCTGATATGACTACCCCAGGTCCCTTTCCATTTTGTTGTTGGTAGTATCTCACCCCATTGTGTACTCTTCCCCTGGGTTTTTGTTTCCCAGGTGCATTACCTTGCACTTCTTAGCATTGAATCTAAGCTGCCATACATTTGACCATTCGTCTAACCTTGCCAAGTCCCTTCTCATCCTTTCCACTCCACCCTGTGCATCAAGTCTGTTGCAATCTTTGTGTCATCTGCAAAGAGACATACTTTTCCTTCCAGTCCCTCTGCAATGTCGGTTATAAAGACATTGAAGAGGACCGGTCCTAATACTGAACCCTGCGGCACCCACTAGTAACCCTCCTTTCTTCTGAGGGACTCCATTTACTGTTACTCTCTGTGTCCTGTTCTCCAGCCAATCTTACCCAGGCTGTCATCTTGGGACCCACTCCCAGGCTGGCTAACTTGTATATTAATCTTTTGTGTGGGACTGTGTCAAATGCCTTGCTAAAGCCTAGGTGGCCATGTCCACAGCCCCTCCTGATCTACTACTTTGGTCACCCAGTCAAAGAAATCTATCAGATTCGTCTGGCATGACCTTCCCGCTGTGAATCCATGCTGCCTGGGTCCTGTGCCCCTCTGGCCTCTAGATACTCGACAATTCTTTCCTTCAGAAGTAATTCCATCATTTCCCTATCACTGAGGTTAAACTAACAGGTCTGTAGTTTCCTGCTTCTGCCTTGCTCCACTTTTGTGAGGGGAATCACATCTGCCCTCCTCCAGTCCTCAGGTACCACCCCATCCTCCATGATTTGTTAAAAGGGTAGTCAGTGGTGTCACTAGTTCTACCCTTAGTTCTTTTAGAATTCTGGGATGAATCCCATCAGACCCCATTGCTTTGTCCACCTTCAGTTTAAGAGTTCTTTCAGAACCCTTTCTTCTGTAAATGGGCTGGTATCAACTTCTGTATCCAGAGTGTTTCTACTGTTTGTTTTATGTATCTCCCCTCTTCATTTGTAAATACTGAGCAAAAATATTTGTTTAGTCTCTGCCTTTTCACAGTCTCCCTCTGCCCACCCTCCCTCCCCTTTATTAAGCCTCATTATCCCTCCTTGGTCTTCCTTGCTCCCTGATGTACCTATAAAGGTTTTATCCCCTTCTTAACTGAGTTGGCTATCTTTTCCTCAGTTTGGGCCTTTGCTGTTCTGACTGCCTTCCCAGCCTCCTTTTGCTTTAACTGATACAGTTCTCTGTCCTGCTCCTTCTGTGATTCCTTGTATTTCCTGAATGCTTTCTTTTCTCTTGAACCTTCACTGCCACTTCCTTTGAGAACCATAGTGGTTTCTTCGTCGTTTTGTTTTGTTTATTTGCTTCACACAAAGGCTTGTTACCTCTGTGATGGCAGTTTTATTATTCCCATTGTTCTTCCACCTCCTTCCTGCCCATTTGCTAGTGCATTCCTTAGGCACTCACCCATTTTAAGCAAAGATCAGCCCTCCTAAAGTCCAGTACTTTTTGCCTTTGTATGGCTTGACTCCATTGCTGTGTTGTTGTGAAACCATACTGTTCGATGGTCGCTAGTTCCCAGATGACTACCACTTCTACATCTGTGATCCTCTCTCCATCTCCATTTGAGAGAATCAGGTCTAAGATTGCTCCCTCTCGGTGGCTCCAATACTAGTTGTCTAAGGCATGCCCTGTAGGGCATCTAGAATAACTCCACTCTTCGAGTGGCTGCTGCAACTGCACTCCAGTTAACATCTGGCATATTCAGATCACCCATCAGCAATATCTCCCTTTTCTGCCATTCTAAGTATACTTTCTATCATTTCCTTGTCCATTCCTCCCCTAAGAAGGGGTCTGTATACAACCCTGAGCGGATTGTGGTGCCATTGCCTGTCTCCAAATTTACCCACAGTGCTTCTCTCTCCTCCCTGTTTACCCTTTTGTTCTGTTGCTTTGATTCCTTCCCTTATGTAACCCCTAGATGGCGCTATCCAGGGCTACTACACTGCCTGATTTGCCACTAACAGGTTGAGGGGCCTGGATCAATAAGGGTGCCTCCACCCAGAGGTCAGGGTTTGCAATAGTTAAACTTACTTGGTCACAGCCCTCTGGGACACTGCAACCCCCCTTTCTTCCCACTAGTGGCCCACACAATATATCAGAATTACCTTCACAGTATACACTTACCCCCAGGACTAGTTCCAGCACTGGGACCTCCTGTGAAATAAGATACAGTGCAACAATCACAGTACAGTACTTTAACATAGACAAATACCTCAGGCAGTATAACTTTGCTGAAACAAGCAGCTCTGATTTATTTGGGGATATAACAAGGACAGAGGAAATCAGGTTAATTAGCTTATCCCTTTACTATCTACCTATGGCTCTGTGCAAGACCTATCCCTACCAGTTACTGTCCCTGGGTACCCAAGCCCCTGGTGGCTAGTCCAAACCGTGGCAGCTTGGTAGGGGCCTTTCACACAGTGAAAAGAAAATTAGTTTAAACAGTCAGCAGTACAGTGATTCCATTTGGATTTAATGTGGCAATTCAACAGGAGTGACCCTGAATTAGTACTCACGACCTCCAAACAAGATAGGGTCCTTCAACGTCAGCAGGGCTACTCTTGAGCTCCACGAGACTCTTCACACATTTATATGGTAAAAAGAAAGTACTATACCAGGCAGGCTGCTTCTCTGTCAATTCGAATTACTGCACAATACCGGGAGAACACACAGCAGATTCAGTTCCTGACAGACCAGTGCAATTCAACAATTTCTCCAGTCTTCTACAGGGTGAGCCTGGTTTCTACTCTTCAGAGATCCTTTGATTCTTTTCACAGGGACAGATTCAGTCTAACAAGCAGTTACACAAGCTGCAGACCGGAACTCTGGGCCTTACACACGTTTTTGACTGAAACTGTGCACTGAAGGAGCACAGGTTTCTTTCCCTTCACTGCCAGATCTAAACTGAAACTCCAACAGACAAACCGGCACTTCCTTTGAGTTTCTCCCAGTTCTTGACTGGATTGGCTGTCACTCACAATAGACTGCTGCTGTTGGTCCAAAAGGCCGAAGCCTAAACTACATCTCCAGAGTCACTGCCCATACAATCCTCTTGTGGCTGGGGAGATTATGAGTCCAAGTTCTGATTCGTCCAGCACCATTTTAGAGCTAGCTTACCCCACACTGATTGGTCCAGTTCAGCAGTTCAAAACTAGAATGGGGAACTAGGCAAACACAGTTCTGACTGCAAAGGAAGCAGGTTAGACAAACTGTATTTTCATTATTACTCTAAATTATTTCTGGCAAACAGTTACATCTTTCAGATAGGTTCCTTTGTACTCTAGTGACTGCAAAATGGAGTGAATTGGCAGCAGTTCGAGTGGTACTCAAACAGAGAAGCACAAGTCCCCCATACAAACTAATTATGTCTGCAAGCAGACGGCTCTTAAAGAAACAGTACCAGAGGCTCTAAAACACTCACTGATAAATACTTAAGCGCCAAACACCATTCAGGCTTGGAGCATTCAAGCAAGCTCCTGGAAGTCTTTTAGGAACCCCCATTTGCAGGGGTTACACTTATGTAAAAGCTACTCCTCCTGCTCTTTTACCCTCCTGTCCCTCCTGTAGATAGTGTATCCTGGTAGGTTTACGTCCCAGTCATGGTTTTGTGTGTACCATGTTTCTGTGACTGCCATGATATCCAGATGTTCCTCCTCCATCAAGGCCACTAATTCAGGAAGCTTGTTACCCAGACTACGGGCATTGGTATGGGTACTGGGTAGAGTGAGGGTGTGTGCAGAGGGAGGGTCAGGAAGGGGAAAGGGATGGGGAGACGACAAGGGACTGTTTAATTTTTACAGGCTGAAAAAGACAAGCAGGGACAGTTTTCTTCTTTTTACAGGTATAAAATGTTTATTTTGGGACACTGGGAGTGGGCTCGCCCAGTGTCCCGGGGGTAAGATAATGCCACCATGGGGATTGGACACCCTGATGTTGGCATGGGGATGGGGAATGGAGGGTGCTGGGTGGACAGCACACAGAGGGAGGGAGTGGGAGGGCATAATTTTGATACCAGGACAGGGAACAGGGAACGGAGGGTGCAGTGTAGACAGCACGCAGAGGGAGGGAGCAGAAGGGTTTTATTGGACGTTGGGATGGGGAATAGAGGGTGCTGGGTGGACAGCACACAGAGGTAGGGAGCAGGAGGGCATCATTTTGATACCGGGACAGGGAACAGGGAACGGAGGGTGCAGAGTAGACAGCATGCAGAGGGAGGGAGTAGGAGGGTTTTATTGGATAGCGGGTCGGGGAACAGAAGGTGCAGGGTGGACAGCATGCAGAGGGAGGGAGGGAGCGGGAGGGAATGCGGCTGGTGATAAGGCAGAGGATGCGCAGGGGCATTGTCACTATTAAAGCACTGCAATGTGCAAATGGCGGTAAAGAACGGGAGATAGAGCTGTCTGTTTACCAGCCGGCATTATGCAAATGAAGGGAGTGAAGCACTCTCTTTGGAGCGCTACATTTCTTTCAGCTAGAAAACGACTTCCAGCTGTGAAACTCTGACTAGTGTCACAGTCTGGTTGCATGCTCATTGGTCCATCAGGGGCGAGCCCACTGTAGATTGCTCTGCATTGGATCATCCTTAAAACACCTCTCATTCTACTGCAAGATGTTTCTTGTGCATGCACAAGGAAATATAAAAAGGAGCAGAATCTGATGATTCCAGTTCCACTAGGCAGAATCTGAGCAACCCTATGATATACCTCATCTCCCTGTACTTTTTTTAAATAATCTTTTACTGAACTTTCTCATAAAAACAAAATATAATACAATTGTCAACACAGTACCAATAACATTCACTATCAGTGTTGCCCCCCAAAGCTTAGAAGGCAATAAATAATAGTTATATTAAAACAGAGGTGCATTACATCATTGGTATTAAAAAACAGAACAAAACATACAAACAACGAACATCTAGTACCCGACACACAGACAGACCATAATGAGGCAAAGCCTCCAATGTTAATGAATAACATTACAAAAAGAATCACAACTCCCAAACTCCTCTCCATGGCAACCTATTCACTGCAGTACCTGATGACCCATTACAGAAAAACAGTAACAAGAGTGCAGGTGAAAGTAAGAGCGGCTAGTGCCCCAGATTAGAAGAAAAGCTCCCCCAAACATCTTTTTTTTTTGTATATTCTTTATTTCACCCTCCTCATGCTCGCAGGCCCCCACTCCTTCAGGCTCTGCACATCTTCTGATAGCCCCTCCTGTCTTAACCCGGCCCTCCTCTTACTCCACATATCGCAGTCGATCCCTGGGATATCCCGGCATATCCCTTCGCCAGGCGGGCCCCCCTCCTCTGAGGGGGAAGGCACGGGGAGAAGAGATGACCCCAGCACACTCTTCTTAGGGACCCGGGATGCTGCTGAAGGAAAGAGGCCCTGGAAAGGCACTGGAGGCAACCAGGACAGAGAGCCATCATCTGGCGGCCAGCAAGCAGTATTTCTGTTTTCTGGTGTTTCCTTTATGCAATCCCTCTGTTGTGCCCTGGTCTCCACCAGGGGCCACTGCAGAGTGATCATGCATCCTTAACCCTCCCCAGGGGAGGAGAGCAGTCCTATGGATGCTCAATCCTACCCCTTCCCCTGCCGACCCCCAGCGCCCAAGTGCGTTCCTGAACCTGGGTCGCCGGCGTGGTTCGAGTTGTGGCATCCAGCGCCTCAGCCCTCTGCGCCACCGGGCCAGCAGAACATCTTCTTTAATAGCAACACCAGTTAAAATGAGCACTTAAGATAAGAGTGCAAGGAGAACTGATTCAGTCTTCCCCAAGCCGATTGCCCATGCTTTAACCCAAGTGTATAACAGCCTGTTGTAAAGGGGAGAGTGAGTCTTGGAACCTGCCCCACTGCAGTTCAGACTTATCTGAACTAGTCTTCAGGTCATACGTTTGATACTTTAGTTGGAGCATATTAATGAGAGAGTCCTTCCACAACTGCACCGAGCGGCATGCATGTCTAACCCATGTATTTAAAATACAGCGCCTGGCCACAACCATCATAAGTCTAACAGGCCTTGGATAGAACTCCCAGTCCTCCAACCCCCGCTTCTCCACACCAAACAGCAGTGCCCATGGATCTAAGGGCAACTGAACTTACATTATTTGGGATATACATTGGGCCATGTCAGCCAGTATTGGAGAAGATTGGGACACTGCCAGAAACAGTGCAGGTACGTACACCTCCCAGTACCACAACTCCTGCACAGAGGCGAGACACTGGGAGAAAACTTGTGCACTGCCACCGGACAGAGGAAGGTACAACCTATACAAACATTTAAATTGGGCTTCTTTATAATGACTGCAAATACTCAGGCCCATGTGGAACATAGGAATGTGATGGCAGAAAAGGACCTCCAGGCCCATCTAGTTTGCCCAGTTTGCCCACATTCCACTAGGCCTTTATCGTAGTCCCCGACCCACCATCCCCTGTGTTTATCCCATGTCCTCTTGCACCTCCCTACTGTCCTCTCCCCACAACCTCCCCAACAACCCATTCCAGTTATCCACCACCCTCTCAGTGAAAAAGTACTTCCTAACGTTATCCCTAAATTGCCCCCCCCCTTAATTTGGAACTGACGTCCCCTTACCCTTGGTCTCTCCTTTAGCTGGAAAAGGCTCTCCACGGGCACCTTGTTGATCCCTTTTATGTATTTAAAGGTCTTGATCATTTTGCCCCTCTCCCTCCTCTGTTCCAGTGAGTACATGCCTAATTCATTTAGTCTTCCCTCGTATGGTAAGTGTTCTAGCCCTCTCACCATTTTTGTTGCCCTCTTCTGGACCTTTTCAACCCTCTCCACATCCTTCCTGACGTGTGGCCTCCAGAACTAGACCCCATACTGTAGGTGTGGCCACAGGGGAACTATGACCTCTTTCCTCCTGCTGGATATCCCTCCCTACGCAACCTAATATCCTGCTGGCTCTTGCCACTGCCCCTGCACTCTGCTTTGCCACCTTCAGTTCCTTTGAGATGATAATGCCCAGCTCCCTTTCCTCTTCTGTTACTTGTAGGGGCCTACCTCCCATCCCATGCGCCACCTTCCCATTATTCCTGCCTATGTGCATGATCTTACACTTTGCCATATTGAATAACAATTGCCACTCCTTGGACCCATCCTCCAACCTCCCCAGATCTCTGAACATCTCCACCCCCTCCTGTGTGTCCATTCTATTGCAGACCTTTGCATCATCTGCAAATAGGATTATCCTCCATTTCAGACCCTCTGCTATGTCCCCTATAAAGATGTTAAACAGTAGAGGGCCTAACACTGACCATTGGGAAACCCCACTGATGACCACGGACTCCTCCAAGGGTGTTCCATTGACCAATACTCTCTGGGTTCTGCCCTCTAACCAACTCTGCACCCACTTTATTACCACCTCCCAGTCCCAGGTGACCCATCTTGTGCAATAGCCTCTTGTGCAGCACCGAGTGAATGCTTTTTTAAATCAAGGTAGGCCATGTCCACGAGCCTCCCTGATCCACCACCTTGGTGACCCAGTCAAAGAACTCTATCAAGTTCATTTGACAGGATCAGTTTTCAGTGAACCCGTGCCTTGGACCCCTAAAACCATTTGCCTCCAGGTAGTTGTTGATTCTGTGCTTGAGCAGTTTCTCCATGAGCTTGCCAACCCCAGATGTCAACCTTACTGGTCTGTAGTTGCCCATCTCTTCCCCCCACCTTGTGCAGTGGTTATGGGAGCAGCCAGTACCTCCCTCAGTTCTCTCAAAACTCTTGGATGCACTGCATCCGGACCCATGACTTTGTCCAGCTTCAGAGTCCTTCAGCTCCCTCAGGCTCTCCTCTTCCCGAAAGGGACTTACATCCACCCTTCCCTGTAACTCCTGCCAGCCTAGAGCTACTCATCTTCCATTCTCCTTCCTTCGTGAATGCTGAACAGAAGTAGCTATTCAGCAGCTCAGCCTTTCCCAGTCCCCCACCACCCTCTCCTCTGCCCTGTTTTTCAGTCTGGTTCTCCCCTTCTCTGTTTTCCTCCTTTCTCTTATATACCTAAAAAAGGTTTTGTTCCCCTTTTTGACTGCCTTGGCATTGTTTTCCTCCATCTATGCCTTTGCTCACCTGACCTCCCTTCCCGCCTCCCTCTGCCTTACCTAATATTTTTCCCAATCTCCTTCCCCCTGCATCATTTTAAATCTCCTGAAGGCTCTCCTCTTAGCTTTGATGCTTTCTGCCACTTTTCTGTTAAACCACAGGTCTGTAGCTCCCATGACTGCCCTCTTTATTGAGTTCCATATATCCTCCACCCACTCAAGATTCCCCACTCCTTCCAGTGCCTGCCAAGCATATTCCCCCATCTTGCGAAAATCCACTTGTCCGAAGTCAAGCACCTTCACCTTGGTCTGATTTATGGTGGCTTATGTGCTTACCATGAACCACACGGTGCCATGATCTCTTGTACCCAGGCTGTCTCTCACAGATGCTTTCCCCACCATGTCCCCATTCGTTAGCACTAAATCTAACACTGCTCCATCCCTTGTTGGTTCCCTGACTATCTGTCTGAGTAAGGCAACTTAAGGGGCATCCAGAATTGCCCCGCTTCTAGGTGATGCTGCCGACATTGTGTTCCAATCCACATCTGGCAGGTTTAGATCCCCATCAGCAGCATCTCCCCTCTCATTGCCATTCTTAGAATCTCATCTGTTATCTGGTTGTCCACCCTTTCTTGCCTCCTGGTAGCCTGTAGATCACTCTGGTGCACACCACCTTCCCCTTCCCTGTGGTCAACGAGACCCATAAAGCCTCTGTGTCCCCCCACCTGCCCTGCATTTCTGCTGCCTGAATCCCTCCCTCCGTAAACTGCCACTCCCCCTACTTCGCCCTGTCCCTCCTAAACAGCTTGTACCTAGTATATTCATTTACTAGTCCTGCCCTTCATTGCACCACAACTCCATGATTCCAACCAGGTCTAAGTCTGCTTTGGCCATGACTGCTGCCAGGTCTGGGACTTTGTGCCCAAACTCCTGGCATTTGTACATGGCCTTCCACCCTCCAGTCACCCTGATGTCCTCCCTGTCCTAAGACTTCTCACCTCCTCGCCCTCCTCCCTCCTGTAGCCCCAACTGTGTTTCTTGTTGCCGGGGCAGATGCTCTGCCTGCTGCGCCATGTTTGGGATTAGCTTGCAGCCCACCCCTATTCAGTTCATATCTAAGTTCTTTCAATGAACTCCTCCAGTTACACTTCAACGCGTCCTTCCCCTCCCTATTTAAGTGTAACCGATCTGGGGCGAAGAGGCTTCCATCTTACCAAGTGGTCCCCCAATCCCCCACCAGCCCAAATCCTTTCCGAGCACATTATCCAGGAAGCCAGCTATTGAACTCCTTTATGCTCTGCTTCCGCTGCTGTCCACCTGGCAAACATCTAACCCAGATCTTTGTTCCCTTCTCCCCCAGCTAATGCCTCTGACAGTGGAGTCCCCGACAATCAGGACCTTGTCCTCCACCCTTCTTGAACTAAATCCATACCCTGCTGGCTCTCCTGCTGCTCTTTCCCCCATAACTGCCCTGCATCCTATCCCTCCCTCCCTCCATCCTCTATGCCTCCTACTCCTGGCTTGAACTCTCCCTTCTTAGCCCCTGCATCCTGTCCTCTCGTGGAGCTAACTCCTGGCCTCATCCCTGTGTCCCCGCTGTTTCCTGGCCCTAAGTTACCCTCCTTCTTCCTAACCCCTGTTTCTGTTGATGGCACCCCTGCCTGCTCCCCTCTCTTGCCTTGCTGCGAACTTCCTTACCTGCTTTTGTCCTGCCCTCTCCTCTACTGTGACTGGAATTTTCAACTCCTCCTTCCCCACTTCCTTTGCTACTGTACTGAGGCCAATTTAGTACTGGCGAGAATCGTCAACTGGGTCCCAGATGCTATACCCTCTACGTAGGCTCTCCATCTTCATCCCTGCCCCTTGTACACCTCGCTTTTGATACCACTCTGACCCCCACTGCCCCTCTTGCTTCTTGGGAAGCCTGACTCCTGGGTATCACTTGCCTTGCACTCCTGGCTGCCCCCCGAGCTTTCCTGACTCTTAAAGCCCCTTCCTGGCCGCTTCACTGTGGTGACTTGCTACATGTGTATTCCTGACCAAGCTCCTTGGCTCCCAATACCCCCTTCTGAGTGCATTTGTCCTGAGACAACTTCCTCCTTGTGCTCCTCTCCTCCTGCTTACTATCTGTCAAGGCCCTATTTGCCCCTTCTGAGAGCAGGGCGACCATTCCCCCCTCTCCCTGGAGCATTAGCATTCCCTCCCCTTTTTCACTTTCCTGATTCCCCTTTGCACAAATTTTCTCCCCCAGCCTCTTCCTGTATCTGGAGTTCCGCAAACCTATTTTTGTGCTTTATGCCCCCCACCATTCTCCTGCTATGGCTCTCCTCACCTTCTGCCTTATAGTGTGTTCTGAGTCCTCATGCCCCCACTAGCTTCCATCCCTCCATCTCCGTTGCCTTTCCTGAACTTGCCATAGGTCCTTCCTCTACCATATCCCTGCTCCTCCATCCTGCCCTCCCCCCATTTCATCCCTACCTGCTATCCACAACCTTCTC
This sequence comes from Neoceratodus forsteri, assembly GCA_016271365.2. NCBI lineage: Eukaryota > Metazoa > Chordata > Ceratodontiformes > Ceratodontidae > Neoceratodus > Neoceratodus forsteri. The sequence goes on from CM028132.1 coordinate 608,715,530, forward strand.
CCTCCTCCCCCTGTGCTGCTCCTTAATCCACCAATCCCTTCATTTCATATGCCTTCCTTAAGCTCGCTGTAGGCCCAACCCCTACCATGCTCCTATTCCTTCACACTGCCCTCCCCTCCACTCCACCTCTACTTGCTGTCCCCATCCTGCTCCTACCTTCCTTGTGCAGCTCGCTAACCCCCTGCTCCCATTTGCCTCCGTCTGCTGTTCACCACCATCACTATCACTCCCTCGACCCCCATTAATATCCCTCCAGTCCCTGCCAGAGCCCCTACACCCCTCCGGTGTAACTAGCATCCAGTGCAATCTTCTTAATTCCTCCCTAATTTGTGGCAGCTGCCTGCATACCATATGGCCTCCCGACCTCCAAACCATGTTTAATACCATGGCCGACCCACACCCGTGTACCCCACCACCCTACCAAATATGCCCCTTACCCTGCTGTTTGGTGGCCTGGCCACTATCCCCTCTCCCTACTTTGCCAGTGATTCCTCTTCATTTAGTCCAGAGTAACGCTTATCCCCGAGAGAGTTATAAATATATTTATTGGTGTGGGAGAATGCCCTGGTATAAATTCTATTAATGTTTATCCACAAGAGTTTTATTTCTACATACATTCTATTAATGTTTATCCACAAGAGTTGCATTTCTATAGCACAGGGTGCTCGAGAATTTCTCTGGGGGGCTCCCGGAAGTGTGGAAGTGTCCTGGTAAAGAGGTTGAGGTCTCCTGTGGAACTACACTGGACTTGATTTACTGCTTGTGTATCCTTATTTGGATGAATACCACAGTGCTCCAACTCAAAGCTGGAATGCCTAATTGGGAAAGTGGTTAGTATTTCCGCCCCCTGATGCAGAAGGTCCTAGGTCTGAGTCCCAGGTGGGGCACATATGGTAACTGGGTTTGGGCCCACAATCCTATTACTGTGTAAGCATTGTAGGTGAGTAAGAGGCTGTAACTGCAGAGTAATCAGATAGTTCACTATCATCTCCTAGCGAGCGTCTAAAATAACCTGCAAACAGGAAAATGGTGACTTAGAACATAGACTGATCAGCCATGTGACATCAGTCACTGACCCAGTATACCAATAAATTCAAGGACAACCCAGGGTGGGAGGGCAGTCATCATGAAGTGTCAACAGGCCAACACAGTTCAAGTAGGTGTGTGTCTACTAGCAGCACTCCTTGCTCAGCTCCTTGCCTCCCGACCGCCAGCTACTGTATCCCGGGGGAATCCTGCTGCACACCTGCAGCTGCCTTACTGAGGGAAGGAGGGGTTCCTATTGTGGAAGGCTGAGTTCTAGGGAAACAAAGAGAATAGCTCAGGTAACTGGTGGGAATCAACTGCGCATGCACAAAGTTTGTTTCTCTTACCATTACAAATGGATTAACTCTGCCTTAAACCTTAAACCAGCACCACGGTAAGACTGAACAAAACTTGTAATACAGTTACTAATACTGAAAAAGCAGGCTGTAGCTACATCCACTAACCTTAAGGTACCCCCACAGTTCAGGCAATCCCCCTTTACAGCACCTAAATGGAACAAAATATCTCCAAGTCTTTGCCGACTGGAAGACACTCCAGTATCTCCACAAAATGTCTTTTGAATCATCAGTTACAGTCCATGTGGGACTTGCAAAATTCTTTCCACACTTTATCAACGAATAGGACCCCCCAAATATCTCTTCCATAAGATCCTAGCCTTAAGTGAGATATTATGAACCCCCTCTTTGATGTGATAATAATGTTTAGACGGTGCCCCTTTAGGTTCAGCTCTGGCCTGTAAGATTCCCCTTTCCAGATCATAAAGAGGAAATCTATGTGGTCTAAGATGGTCCATGCATCTGGCCCAGTCTCTGACTTGCAGATAACGAAAGATCTGAGGAGACTGATCCCCAACCTCTCCACCAGCTCTGGATAGGGTATGAATCCTTGACTATTATACAGGTCCCCTAAATAGTGAACCCCTGCCATCCCCATGTCTGGAAGTCCCAATCCTCAAGTTCTGGGAGGAACTCCAGAGATTGAAGAAATAGGACCCAGCAGAGTACCCCAGAGGTTGCATCCAAGAGCCTCCTGATCCTCCCCATGCCACTTCAAGAGATGCTCCACTAGGGAGTTCCTGGGGCCACCTGAAGGTTACACTCACAACCTCCTTTGTCACAGATAAGCCGCTATATGATGCCACCTCTTTCCTGATCCAAGGACACCCAGGCTGCTCCTCTTGGGCCTTTAATCCAGTCTGAAATCAATCGAGCCTGTGCCACTAAATGGTACAGGTGAAATCTAGGAAGTTTAAACCACCCTGGGAGGTGAATTTTGAGCCTTTGAAGGCTGATCCTGGGCCTTTTCTGTTGCCAAATAAATCTGCTACAGGCCCTTTCAATGGCAGACTAGATGGGCCTAGCGGTCCTTATCTGCCGTCAAAGTCTATGTTTCTATGTTTCTGAAGTGTGAAGATTTTTTTTTTATGTAACCCTACCTGGGGCATGTGGATAGGATATAGCAATTGTGGCAGGATGTTCATTTTAAATATATATTTTCTCCTGAGCCAGGATACCAGGAGGCCCTGCCACCTCTGGAGATCCCCAGAACTTTCTCATTGAGGGGTGTATAACTGAGTTTATATAAGGGTCCAGTGTTCTACCCACCTGAGTTCTAAATACCATATATGGAAGGTCATGAGAGCCTAAATGGAAAGCAACTCAGGCCCCAAGTGCTCAGCTTACCCAAACACATCAATTTGGATTCATCAAAGTTTATTTTATAACCTGAGAAGGAGGAGAACTCCTTAATCAAAACTGTTAGTGGTGGGATGTACTCCTCTGGCTTAGACAGGTACAGCAGAACATCATCTGCATATAATGAAATTTTATGTGAACACACCATGCTCCCTGAATCCCCTCAACATCCTTTGTCTCCCTAACTGCCACCACGAGGGGCTCAATCACTAGCGCAAATAGGAGGGATGACAGAGGACAACCCTGCCTTGAACCCCGCATGTGCCGAAACTCCTCAGTAAGTTCCCCATTTACAAGGAGGTGTGCTCTTGGGTTACTATATAATAATTTAATGTATTCCATAAATTGGTCACCAATCCCAAACCTCTCCAGGACCCTAAACAGTTAACCCCACTTCACTCTATCAAAAGCTTTCTCTGCATCCAGGGAGAGCACACAGGCCCCCTCAGTTGCTGAGACGCCATGTCTAGCATCTCCAATAGTCACCTCACATTATGATATGAGTGCCTGCCTTTTACAAACCCTATCTGGTCATCCCTCACGAGGCAAGTCAAGAGTGTTTCAAGCCTCATCGCTAGTATCTTTGCCAGCACTTTGATATCACTATTCAAGAGGGAGATCGGCCTATAAGTAGATCACAGTGAGGGGTCCTTCCCTTCCTTATGTATAAGGGTGATAGTAACTAAACCACAAGTGGGTGGCATCTCGCCCCCCTCTTGGTTTCTTGAAACATGTTGAGCATGTGGGTCCATATTGCATCAGCTAGGGACCTATAAAATTCAATAGATAGCCCATCTGGGCCCAGTGCTTTACCTCCAGTGAGGTCAAGGGTAACCCTCTTAATCTCTCCCATCATCAGTGGGCTATTTAAAGCCTCCTTTTGTGATTCTGAGAGCTTCAGAAGCCTTGGGCGGTCCAGGAACTCATCAGCCTCTGTCTCCTGATTCATAGCGACCTCGCTTGTGTAAAAAGCATTGTTTGATTCAGCTGACCTCTGCAACCAACTTACCCGACTCAACCTTAACCTCTGGGATCCAGTTAGGTTTACCCTTCCCCCCACCAAGCATGCCAAAAGCAGACTGGGCTTATTGCCACATTCATAGACTTTTTGGTGCGTGAAAATGAGAGCTTTGTTTACCATGTCAGTAAGCTCCTTATTAATGGCATCCCTAGCCAGTTTAAGCTCCCTCAGAGTGTTCTCTTGAGGATCCCGAAAAGCCGCTAACTCAAGTCTCTTGGCAGCTTCCTCAAGCCTCTGCAACCTTTCCAGCTTCATCTTGTGTAGCGAGGCCATGTAAGCTATCACTGCACCCCTCATATATGCCTTCCTCACCTCCCACTGGATTGTCTTGGATGGCGCTGAGGGGGCATTAGTAGCCAAATAGCACTCCCAGCTTCCACCAAAAACTTTTACATTTTTGATTAGTTAACATGCTCACGAAGTCTGTCCCTTAGTCTTTGCCTTAGTCCCCCTAGATTTAACGTCACTGATTCCCTGGCATGGTTGGAGACTGAGATAGGGCTAATGGGCACTGCGCATAGCTGCCTATACCAGACCCTCAATACCATCATTTTGTCAATATGGGACCACATTGATTGGGGGTTGGAGATAAATGTGAATTCCCTAGCCTCCAGGTTGGCCTCTCTATGCATCTACCATATCTAGTTCAGCAAGGTCCAGTCCCATCTTTCAACTGTGTGATCTCACCTAGAACTGGAGACAGATCAGTCCAGTCATGGGTCAAATATACGATTAAATTCCTCCCTAGAATTAACCCTGGGAATTGCTCCTTTGTAATAGAGCTAGTAGCTGATCAGAAAACACTGGGTCTCTCTCTACTGGGGCATAGACATTACCAAAGATAATGGCTTCCCCTGAAGGGTTCAACTGGCAAAGACATACCGCCCATTAGTGGGATCTGCCACAACCCTCTTCTTACCGAAAGCTAGCCCCTTGTGAATGAGGATTGCAACCCCTCTCCTGTGCCCATTAAAGGAGGAAAAGTAACATTGGCCAGCCCACTCTCTGACCAGCTTATGCTCAGCTGGTATAAGTTGTGTCTCTTAAAGTAAGGCCACATCCACGTCACACCCCTTTAGCACTGTATAGATCATGTTACGCTTGATTGGGGATGAAATACCCTGGACATTCCAGGAACAAATAGACAGTCTGGTCATGTTTCCAGATAAAAATACAAATTGGGCCTTGGTGGAGGGAAATTCCCTAACCAAGGACACCCAAGGCCACCCAAAACAAGACTACCCATCTTGAAAGAGCAGTTCCCAGTCACAATATCTTGCCTCAGGGGGCTGTGTTTCTCCTGTGTGTCAGGTGCAAACGATAACAAAATAGGAAACACCAAAACTAGAAACTGTCCAAACAATGTAAACAAGAAAAAGACTATTTTGCACAGTGTACCAAGTCAAAATTAACACTGACATCATACAGTGAACAATTCCAGCAACACTAAATTGCCCCACCAAATCTGCCAGTATCCAGGGAACCTTCCTAAAAGATGGGGGACCACCTCCTACCACCAGCAGACCCAAATAGGAATACATTTAAATGTAAAAGCTATCCCATGAAGATACAGTTCCTCCAATCATGTCTCTTCGAAGATACTGAATGTCCGATTGCAGAGCCACCTAACCAAAACCAAGAATGGTCAAGGCTTCAGCTAAGTGGCAGTATCTGCAACAAATTTACCTACATATCAGCCTCAAAAAACTTTATCAGTGAGTTCAAAATACCACATGAACTCCCACCGCCTCAAGGCAGCACAGAACCTTGGGCCCATTCTAAGGATGAAAGCCTGTGCGGCCCAGGGCAAGCCCCTAGAATTGGCTATTCATACCAGTTCCAGTTCATCCCCAGCATTCCTTCCCCCACTAGACCACTCTAGACCCTGCACAACCCCCTATTTCATCTCTGCCCTTCCCCTCCATCTCATAAGGACCCATGTAAAGGGTCCCCCCCTCAAAAGCACACCCGATACCTCAAAGAGTTGGAATAATGCCCTGCAAATATTAGGCCAGTACATAAGCAGGTAGGCAGACAGAGCACAAGAGCACCCATAACCTCCTCTGTGTACTATATTTGCTCTGCCCGCTGGCCACTGAAATCCTATAATACCAGCAAGGCATCGTTAACAGAAGGTATGGCCCACATACATTTCTATACTAAATGGGATTCGAGTAAACCAATTTAGAAGGGTGATAAGAAAAAGTCATGCATCCTTATCATTAAGAAGTAGGCTCTGTTGTGCTAATCCCACCAGGAGAAGGATTGCAACGTCCTCCAGCTCGAGTGGAACTCCGCTTGGAATACAACACCGGGAGGCTTGCTGAGAGTTCCCTAGCAATAAACAGGTGCAGGCTGCCCTCAGTATATATCCAAACCTACAAGTGGCAGCACAGCCTCGAAAAAAGCTCCACAGGGTCAGTCCTCCTCCCTGGGCCTTTCCCATCCCACTCCACTCAGCCTTGAAGAGTACAACAACTATGGTAACCATTCCCTTATCCACGCAGTTCTCGCTCACTGCCCACTAGCCTCAACTAGTAATTACTGAACTGGCCATCACTAAAAATACAAAGAGGAAAGGCAAGCAGCATGAGCTGTTGTGCTCCTAGCAGCAGGTGGGGATCATATACCTAAAATGACAAGGATGTAATATTGTGCATAGATTCGTTGTACAGCCCCCCCCCCATTAATATAACTTAAGACTTACTATCCCCGCAGAGGACAGATTTCAATGCCCTTCAGCAAAATTGGGAACACACCCACAGGGTCCTGCAAAGTATATGATCTCAAAAGCTCCTGCAATTGGCGATGAGAGGCCTACGCTGCCGTGTGCTCCAAACTGCCAAGTGGGCGACACTGCAGCAACACGAACCCCTGTGAGTGGAGTGGAATCTCTCTCAGTTATTTCCAACACAGTCTGTAATATTTAGGAAAAGCACAAAGTCCACAACATGCCACCCCGCAACCCCTAAATTCCCCCCGCCAATCCCAGCAAATACTTGCCCAACAAGTCCATATAAGTGAAACATAGTTACAAAAACCACAGTCACCATAGGCAGAATGTTCCTATAGCAGCAGGCAGGGAAGGAAAAGCACATCATATATACGAAAGGAAACTCCGCCATGTAGTGCCATAACTCGCTAACAGGTTCCGGCCAGACATCGAGCAGTCTGGGAGGCTCAGCAGAGAAACTGTCCCACCATCCGACACTAACTCAAAAACATTCAGACCCCCAGAACACAGTATCTCAGTTAATAATGTGTGCATACAGTACACCAGAGGGGAGTGATATCAACGTTCTCAGCCTGGTCCAGCAGAATCAATTGAAGAATCAAAGTCCATAGAAGAAAATTTCAGTTCTTCAATAAGGATTCATCTTGTCCCACTCTTCCATGAATCTTTGCACCTTCTCCACCTCAAAGAACGAATAGGTGGTTCCCCCATCCTTATATGAACCAAGACCAGGTAAGCAAAAGTAAAGTCCACTTTCCTTTCCTGCAGGGCATCTAACAATGTTGCAAAGGTCTGACTTTTCTTCTGCGGGCGCAGTGAGAAATCCTCGCTAAGATATAACTGGTGCCCCTCATATATTTAAGCAATATGTCACAAGAGGGTGTGGGTGATGCCAGGATTTACCCACACTTGGTGTGTTGATTGGTCTTGAGGCCGTGGGTCGAGTGAGCAAAACACAGCCGGTGTGGGTAAATCCTGGCATCACCCACAGCCTTGAGTGGGATATTGCGATTATACAATGTCCCCTTTTTCTGGTGAGAAAACATTTATTTTTTTTAATTCTTCATGATTTTTATTGATTTTATTATTCTGCCAGAAAAAACAGTTCCCATAAGAGCAAGATGTGAAAGGGGGAACAAGAGAGACAGGAAGCTTGGCTGTTGTGGGCATTCTATTAAGCCAGTGCAGCTCCTGATGTGCTGCATCTCTACTTGTTGCTGCTGCGGTCTCTAATTCCTCCAGGCCCCCCCAGGCTTTCAATTGCTGTGAGGCGGCTTCACTTACAATAATTGTTAATAGCAGCTTCTTTGCTGCTTTTCATCCTTGAACCCACCCCCAGGCTTTTACATTAGCCACGGGAGCAGCTTCACTGACTACAGTTTCTGCCACCTGGCACACTCTCTCCCTGCTCCAGGGTTTTGCATTAGCCACGGTAGCAGCTTCACTGACTGCAGCTCCTGCCACCTGGCACACTCTGTTTCCACTCAAGGCTTTTAAATTAGTGACAACAGGCATGACAGCTGAGATGAGGGAGAGCGAGTGAATAGCGGTGTTCTTGGAGCTGAGTTTTTTTGGCGGGCAGGGGGTTATCATTTACGGTTCTGATAACTGGCTGGGAAATTGAAGAGCAGCAGTGGCTGTCTTGGGACTGGGGAGATAGTAGCAGTGCAATGGAGGCAGGATGGATTGTCTGTTAAGAGGAGCAGCACTGACCACAACGGAAGGTGGAGGGAATGAGAGACAGTGGATTGGGGTGCTAAATGACTTCATGGAAATGGGTGACAGATGGTCAATCTGTTCAAAAGCAAAGTGAGGCAGGTGGTTTTGGAGCTGATTGCCAGACTAAAACTTGTTTCAGGAGCGAGGGTGTACCGACACTAAGTGAGGGAACAGTTTTTGGTTGTTTGAATTTGGTGGTTTTGGTAAGCGGGAGAAACAATATGACAGCCGATTGCTTTGAAGTATTGTATCAGAGTGATATGGGTTAGTAGGAGGCTGGCTGGTTGGCATTTCTTCACCTAGGGTGATGGCAGGATTTACACCTTGTAAATTGTGCCAGCCAGTCAATCAGGAAGCACTATTTTAAGAGCCATTGTATTACAGTTCTTTTTTCACCCGGTATGCATTCAGGAAAGTGGTGCAGGTGAAACATTACTTGGCACAACGGTTGATCAGCAGGTGGCTTAGGTGCCAAAGCTGTATGTGCCCACTCGATCTTGAGTCCAGCTCCTTTCAGCTGCATGCTCAACAACTTCAGAAGCACCTCGGCACAGAATTTGCAGACACTCTCTCCTTCCTTGCCTTCAGGGAGAGTAAGATCAGACCTCTGGTGGTAATTTTCTTGATACTCCAACTGTTCATTGAAGGCTGCCCCCTCCTTCTCTGGCTGTGCAACCTTCTCTGGTAGGCCACCGTGCCAGTCCTCCTGGTCAGAAATTCAGTGCCCTGCTTCGTCCTGCTGTGGCACTTGTCCCACAGCATGGCTAGACAGGTCCACCAGTTTTTCTGTCAGAACATCTAATTTTGGCATTAGAACTGCCAAAACCTGCTCCATGACAGTCCGGCCCAGAGCTGTCATTTCAGCAGCTAATAGTGTGATCGTGTATGGGCCCATAGCTGGTGGCCCTACTTGCAGTTTCTTGTTTTGCTTGGAGACATTTCTCTGTGGTTTGGAGTCCAAGGCCACTAAAAATGCATCCACTTTCTCCGGAGACGAATATACTCATATTACTTGTGGGTTTAAATGAAGGGCTAAGTGGAGTTTAGAGATCCCACATCTGTGCTTCTAGCTGCTCATTAGCACCTCCTGTATTTTTGTTTTTTATCCTTTGTTTCTTTATGTTGTTGCCATCTTCCAGGTTGCTAATGTAAAACCGATTTGGGGAAGATAAGAGAACAATTGGAAAATATCTCAAGGAACAGAGAGTGCAGAGGAAATATAGGAAGAATTTTAAAAAGCAATGAGAGAAATGATAGAAAGCTCAGTTGCAAAGGTATCAAAGGAAAAAAAGACACGGGGTCTAATGTGGTTCACGGCTGAAATACAAACTGTGGTAAGAGCCAAAAAGGAGGGCATTCTTAAAGTATAAGAGAAGCCAGTGAGAGAAGGATAGGGAGAAGTACCTGAAGGCCACAACGCTAGCCAGCAGGATGGTGAAGGAGGCCATGGTGGGAGACAGAACTCCATTTGGCAAAGGGAGTGATGGAAGTGGAAAAGGCATTATTCAGATACATCTGGGAGAAACAGAAGATCGAAGGTGGTATTGTGAGACTGAAGAGTGAGAAAGGCTTTGAAGGGGAGAACAAAGGGATAGTAGAGATACTGAACAAATATTTTGTTCTGTAGTTACTAATGTAACCCTCCACTGGCCCCTTATTTAACCAGTAGGCACACCTCCCATAGTCTAGGGGAAAGGAGACGGGTGAAGGTTACATTGATTTGCCATCATTAGACAAGGTGGGATATGCCAGATAGAGTAGACATAAAAACAACACAAACCAAGTGCGGCTACTACCTGGCACACACCTGGTGGGACCAATACCATGGCCACAACCCAGGTCCCAGGGAGAAAATGTTTGCTCAGGGCTATGCTAGATTTGCACTTCTGGACAGGGGTACTGAAGTAACTCCACACACAGAAAGCAATAACATAAATGTCCAAACCAGGCTGGGATTCTAGAGTATGGCTTTATTCCATAACACAGTAGGAACAACACAAAGTGAAGATGGACCCCCAAGGGTTACACACACTGTAAACGCAGACATCTGAGGTACAGAACTCCAAAACTTCCCATATAGCATAGGATGACTGTAGAAATTGTGGACTAGCCACCTGCAGAACACACACAAGCAATTACCCTGGACTAGGCACACATGGCCAGTACTTGGACTCTTCCCATATTGCATAGGATAAGTTGTGGCACACAGACCACGATGGAGCACAAGAGGCTCAAGACTCACAAAAGCGACATACAAGTGGTAAACTGGAGAAAACCCACTCACTGGGGAAAAAACTGGAGAAAAACCTATTCACTGGGGTAGAACTTTCTTCAGGCATTGGCCACATGCACTGACAGAAAAGACAGGTGCCCTTCAGAACCTGGAGTGCTAAACTAGTCACTACAAATGGGGGGGGTCTCCCACCTTTTGTTTCCAAGTTCATACGTGGCCATCCCTCTGGTAAATACACCTCATACTGTACCAAAATTGAAGATGCTCTCTAGAAATGTATTTCACACTTAACACACTCACAGGACACCACAGGGGTGTCAAAGGTAAAAGTTCTGTTCACTTGGATGGTCACATACTGGACTCCACAGAGGACAGCTGACTTTTAAACTGTTTTAGATGACAGGGTCCCTTTGTCAGAGAATTCACCCAAGAAAATGTAGGTACACCTGGGCAGTTTCACACAAAATAAAAGTACTCACAGAAGATATACACAAGGCAACTTCACCAACTGTCCTGGTAGGATCAAGGGGATTGCTCCTAACATCCTAGCAGCCTACTCCATCCCTCCTGGGATGAAACACAGAAAATCCATTGGAGTCGGTTTCCACCACTTCATACAAGCTGGAAGATTTCTGAACTCCACTAGGGTGAGAAAGAAAACAACACTGCAGCTCTATATCCAAGCTGCTGCTGGATCTGCAACTACACTCTGCAGACTCCAGCCACCAACTACATAATTCTATATTTCTCACTCTCAACAGCTGGCTGTGGCTTATACTGCTGGAGTACCAAGTCAGTCAGTGAGAACCGGTGAGAGGCATACGTGTTGCTACGTGCTCTCTGTCCCTGTGGAGTAGGGCAGTAAGCAGCAGGAGGATAACGCTTTAAAATTTTTTCTAAAAGGTATGCCACCGTTGCCTTACTAGTTTATCCTCTTACCAGTTGATCTTATTGCTCACCTTGGTCCATTGGTAGTCCCTGGTGTTCTCTTTCATCTCCATTGCTGAAGGAAGGCATCCTGAAAGTGGTGCAGGGTTGCCCTGCCGGGAGTGACTGGATCGCGGTGTGAGGAGAAGAGCCCTTTGGAAAGGCGAGAGATCATGCTGATTGTGGAATTCTGCTGTCTGAGAATACAGATTACTTGGTTCGGTTCTATTTGGGTTCTGCCCTGCTATTTGCCACTAAAGAATTGAGCTCCAGATAAAAGGAAAAGGAATGTTTTGTTTGTTGTTTTGTTCTGTTTGTTGTGCTGCCATATTATATTCCTACCTCCTACTTCTATACTCCATATTGCTGTATTATTATGGTTTTGTGGTCTCAAGTTAAGTTAAAGAGTAAAAAAAAAATTATAACACAAGATTGTGACCATTCATGCTAGAAACATAGAAACATAGAATTTGACGGCAGATAAGGACCGCTTGGCCCACCCAGTCTGCCCATTTCCCTACCTACTGGATAAGCTGCAGATCCTAGTTAACCAGCAGCCTACTTCTTCCTACCCCAACCCCCTAGAATTGCCTTATGACTGTCCCATGCATGCTGAATTCCACCACTGATTTCGACTCCACAACCTCTTCCGAGGTCGTTCCATCCTACAACCCTCTCTGTGAAAAAATACTTCCTTAAATTACCTCTGAGCGGCCCCCCCCATCTTCAAATTGTGCCCTCTTGTTCCTGCACACCTCTTTTTTTGAAAGATGCTACCCTCTTGGACTTTGTTGATTCCCTTGAGGTACTTGAACGTTTCTATCATGTCCCCCCTCTCCCTCCTTTCCTCGAGGCTATACATATTAAGCTCCTTTTGTCTCTCTTCATATGTCTTCCGGTGCAGACCCTGCACCATTTTAGTTGCCCTCCTCTGGACAGCTTCCATCCTGTCTATGTCTTTGCGGAGATTAGGTCTCCAGAACTGCACACAGTACTCAGATGGGGTCTCACCAGCTGTCTGTACAGAGGGATAATAACTTCCTGTTTTCTACTGGTGATGCCTCTCCTGCATCCAGTATCTCCCAGCCCTCCTTGCTGCCCTCTCACATTGCTTGCCCACCTTTAGGTCATCTGATATGATTACCCCCAGGTCCCTTTCCATTTTTGTTGTTGTTAGTATCTCACCCCCATTGTGTACTCTTCCCGGTTTTGTTTCCCAGGTGCATTACCTTGCACTTTTAACGTGAATCTAAGCTGCCATACATTTGGCCATTCTAACCTTGCCAAGCCCCTTCTCATCCTTTCCACCCCACCCTGTGCATCAACTCTGTTGCAGATCTTTGTGTCATCTGCAAGAGACATACTTTTCCTTCAGTCCTTCTGCAATGTAAACATAAAGAGACATTGAGAGGGACCCAGTCTAATACTGAACCCTGCGGTGCCACACTAGTAACCCTCCTTTCTTCTGAGTGGACTCCATTTACTATTACTTTCTGTGTCCTATTCTCCAGCCAATTCTTTACCCAGGCTGTCATCTTGGGACCCACTCCCAGGCTGGCTAACTTGTATATTAATCTTTTGTGTGGGACTGTGTCAAATGCCTTGCTAAAGTCTAGGTAGGCCATGTCCACAGCCCCTCCCTGATCTACTACTTTGGTCACCCAGTCAAAGAAATCTATCAGATTCATCTGGCATGACCTTCCCGCTGTGAATCCATGCTGCCTAGGGTCCTGTGCCCTCTGGCCTCTAGATACTCAGACAATTCTTTCCTTCAGAAGTGATTCCATCATTTCCAGTATCACTCAGGTTAAACTAACAGGTCTGTAGTTTCCTGCTTCTGCCTTGCTCCCACTTTGTGAAGAGAGAACACATCTGCCCTCCTCCAGTCCTCAGGTACCACCCCATCCTCCCATGATTTGTTAAAAGGGTAGTCAGTGGTGTCACTAGTTCTACCATAGTTCTTTTAGAATTCTGGGATGATCCCATCAGGCCCCATTGCTTTGTCCACCTTCAGTTTTAAGAGTTCTTTCAGAACCCTTTCTTCTGTAAATGGGCTGGTATCCTTCTGTATCCAGAGTGTTTCTACTGTTTGTTTATGTATCTCCCCTCTTCATTTGTAAATACTGAGCAAAAATATTTGTTTAGTATCTCTGCTTTTCTGAGTCTCCTCTGCCCACCCTCCCTCCCTTTATTAAGCCTCATTATCCCTCCATTGGTCTTTCTTGCTTCCTGATATACCTATAAAGATTTTATCCCCTTCTTAACTGAGTTGGCTATCTTTTCCTCGGTTTGGGCCTTTGCTGTTCTGACTGCCTTCCTAGCCTCCTTTGCTTTAACTGATACAGTTCTCTGTCCTGCTCCTTCTGCGATTCCTTGTACTTCCTGAATGCTTTCTTTTCTCTTGAACCTTCACTGCCACTTCCTTTGAGAACCATAGTGGTTTTTACATCGTTTTGTTTTGTTTATTTGCTTCACACAAAGGCTTGTACCTCTGTGATGGCAGTTTTATTATTCCCCATTGTTCTTCCACCCCTCCTTCCTGCCCATTTGCTAGTGCATTCCTTAGGCACTCACCCATTTTGGCAAAGTCAGCCCTCCTAAAGTCCAATACTTTTGTCTTTGTATGGCTTGACTCTATTGCTGTGTTTATTGTGAACCATACTGTTCTATGGTCGCTAGTTCCCAGATGGCTACCCACTTCTACATCTGTGATCCTCTCTCCATCTCCATTTGAGAGAATCAAGTCTAAGATTGCTCCCTCTTGAGTGGGCTCCAATACTAGTTGTCTAAGGCATGCCCCCTGTAGGGCATCTAGAATAACTCCACTCTTCAAAGTGGCAATTGCAACTGCGCTCCAGTTAACATCTGGCGTATTCAGATCACCCATCAGCAATATCTCCCCTTTTTCTGCCATTCTAAAGTATACTTTCTATCATTTCCTTGTCCATTTCCTCCCCCTGAGAAGGGGGTCTGTATACAACCCCTGTGCGGATTGTGGTGCCATTGCCTGTCTCCAAATTTACCCACAGTGCTTCTTCTCCTCCCTGTTTACCCTTTTGTTCTGTTGCTTTGATTTCTTCCCTTATGTAAAAGAGCTACTCCTCCTCCTCTTTTACCCTCCCTGTCCCTCCTGTAGATAGTGTATCCTGGTATGTTTATGTCCCAGTCATGGTTTAGTGTGTTCCATGTTTCTGTGACAGCCACGATATCCAGATGTTCCTCCTCCATCAAGGCCACTAATTCAGGAAGCTTGTTGCCCAGACTATGGGCATTGGTACTCATTGCTCTCCATTTTTTGATGGCTTTACCTTCTGTTGCAGCATCCCCCACTGACCGTTCTACCTCGGTCTTTTTCTCATTTAGTACCCTGTTTTGTAGGGAGAGGCTGGGGTTTTCCTCCCCGGCTTGTCAGTGCCTCCCCTTTGACTGGTTTAAAAGCTTGCCAATGAAGCATTTAAACCGATTGCTCAAAAGACTTGTTCCCTTCCTGGACAGATGCAGACCATCCTGCCAGTATAGGCTGGTGTCCCTCCAGGTGGAACCCCAGTCCCCAATGAAGCCAAACCCCTGTGCTCCACACCATTTTTTCAACCATTCATTAAACTGCATGGTGCTAATTACCCTCGCCTCCCCCATGCCTTTGACAGGCAGCACCTCTGAGAAGGATACTGTGTGTGCTACTTGTCTTAGGCCCCTCCCCAACTCTGCAGTGTCCTCCTGCACTGCTCTAATCTCATGATGAGCCAAGTCATTTGTCCCTAGGTGGACAATTACATCCAGCTCAGACTCCCTTGCAGCTGTTCTCCTTGATCCTGAGGATCGCTTCCTGTCCCTCAAGCCATGGCACAGGCAGGCACCTTACTTCAGTTTTCCCAGCTCCCCCAGTTCTATACCCCTAATAATTGGAGTCCCCACCAGGGCTGCTTCCTTTCCTGTGGTGTCCTCTGCCTTCTTCCTGTGGGCCTCCCTTGTGACAGTTGTCATCAGTCTTCTCTGCGGGTGCATCCATAGGGGCGCTATGCTCCCCCAGAATGGTGTATGGATCGTGGAGTGGAACAATTGACTGGATGTACCTCTGTTCCACCATCCTCACCCTCCCTGAGCCCACTGTGGTCCAACTGCTGTGCTTTCTTCACAACCTCTGAGGTAGTGGTGGTTGCTCTGGTGCTCCATGGATGGGGGAGGCTCCCTTCCTACTGTCCAGTGTGGCCTGGGGGAAGGTTTCCTTACTACTGTCCAGTGCAGCCTGAAGACGGGCAACTTCCTCCCTCAGGGCAGAGAGTTGTCTGCAAATAGGGCAGCATCTCAGCCTCCAGAAAGACTCCCAGAAGACTGCTGCCCCACAGCCATTACATTGCACTACTCCCCACATGTTTATCTACTTTTTTTGTTTGTTTGTATATGTGTGTGTGTGTGTGTGTGTGTGCAGCGTGCGCATGTGTGATTGGTTATATAGAAATATATATATTATACAATGTGTATGCTTATATTGTCAGTGCAGTGTGCTAGAGAGGATATGACAGTGATGGGCCTAAACTGTGCCCTCACAAAACAATCAGCTAAAAGCTCTCACCCACCACTGCGATGAGTGCCTTCCTGTCAGCAAGATACCCTACACAACAATTTGACAGAGAAAGTACCCAGCTAATCAAACAGAGAAAAATCCAGACATCCAAGTCAGACACAAGTAAACCTCTCCAGCCTCAAAACAGCCTGGTGGTTTGTTAGCCACAAAGGAAAATCAAATATGCAGTTATTTCAGCCCTTCTGAAGATGCTGACAAGATAAGCAGTTTTGAAAACCCCCTTCCTGAATTAAAAACTAAAATAATTAAACACAAAGCAATACCACTGTAAAAGTGAGGAAAACTTCTCTCAGATGTAAGCAAGAGAGAGAGATTAGTTACAAATATCTAGTCCAATATAGTATATCCCATGCAGCTTCTCAGTTGTTTCAAAGCACACCCAGTACACAACTTGGAAGAAGATGGACTTCTGTCTCAAACAGGATCACACCAGTAGTTTATAGTAATTGAACAATGCTGAAATAGTCAAGCTAGGCAATTGGCTGTAATGCAGGCCTCTGACTTGTGAAGACAATTTCCCCCACCTCAGGCTATGTCTGGCATCCAATTACAAACTGCAGCCTTTGCTATTTTAAATCACACAACCCCACCAAATGTTGCAAAATATATTGATGCAGATTGTCACAGAATTCAAGTAATCAGTCCAGTTAGCCACAAAGGAAAATCAAATATGCAGTTATTTCAGTCCTTCTGAAGATGCTGACAAGATAAGCAGTTTTGAAAACCCCCTTCCTGAATTAAAAACTAAAATAATTAAACACAAAGCAATACCACTGTAAAAGTGAGGAAAACTTCTCTCAGATGTAAGCAAGAGAGAGAGATTAGTTACAAATATCTAGTCCAATGTAGTATATCCCACGCAGCTTCTCAGTTGTTTCAAAGCACACCCAGTACACAACTTGGAAGAAGATGGACTTCTGAGAGCTGGATTGTTGCCAGACTCTTGGGTTACTAGGAATTAACAATTGGAGTGTATATATGTAAATGTGTAAATGCATTTTAGGAACACTGTGCTATTGTTAAAATTTCATTTTATTTAAAATTTGGAGCTTAGTTTAAATTTTAACTTAAGTTGTTTTTTCGCGCCATATGGTAATCATATTACGTGACTCCAGAGTATATTAACAGTCATCCAGCCCAACCAGCTGTAAACCTCACTACTGTCACCTGTTGAGTTCCTGCGAGCATGCTGAGTGATTCAGGTTGCAATTCAGGTTGCCTGTTACCTGTTACCTGTTACATGTTACCTGTTACTTCAAGGCTAGTTTTTGCGAATACGGGTGTTTGCTGGCCTGGTTAATGGTCTTGTTTTGGACGATTCTATAAACTTCGGCTGGCTTACCAATTTACTGACATTATTCCAGGACACCTGATTATTTCGCTACCTGTCTCTGCCTACTTAAATTACGTTCTTTGATGAAATGCAAGAGTGTGACTTTTACCGGCTTGTATTTTTATCCCCCCCCCCCACAACCATTAGTAAGTATACCGGCTGTTAGATGTTAGCTGTGTTTTTATATTTAATATTTTAATCATACATTTTATTCTCATGTTCACCTTTGTAGACTATATTTTATGTTTTATGTGAGACCAGTAGTAAACTGGTTAGCTATAGCTATAATTTATATAGTTTATATAGTTTTAGTGTTACCGCTGTACTATATAATACTATGTATTTTTATAATTCCACCTTTTAAGTGTGACTTCTTGCTTGCTTTGTGCATTTCTAGTAATTTCCACCAAATCTTCTATTGAGAGCAGCTTTATGAACTGGTGGAAGGCTGCTACAAAAAAAGCTATAAAGCATATGTGTCTGCGAACATCATCTCTCTTATTTCTTTTCCTCAAAGCAAATCAAGATTTTCAAACCTCTGCTGCATAATTGGGACATTATAAACTAAACATCATAAAATTCTGAATCTGGAATTCTGAATCTTGAATTCTCGTATGTATGAATATGGATATAAATGGATATAAATAAGAATAAGAATAAGAACTGGTAATAGTTTCTAGTCCTACACCTGAATGCCAAATACACAGACTAAAAAAATCACTGAAAAAGTGTTACTTCTCTGAACTTAGAACATTTAGAATACTTTTGTTGCAAGAAATTAAATCTAGAAGATCTGAAAGCTGCCCTGAATTTGTATGTGCTGCTATTAGTAACTACAGAGCCTTTTGCTCTGGGATTTTACTAACTTTCTTATATGTTATTATATTTATGAAAACTGTTGAGCATCTTACTTTTTGCTTTTTTGATAAGCTTTGTTAAACTCTTGCATCTTGCACCGGACCTTGGATTCATTTTGTGTAAATTACAGTACATAATCAGCCTTAAAGAGTCTTATAAGTTCAAGGGTTCTATAATTAAAAAAAATTGTATTACAACTGATAATTAATACTTTTGGACATGGTTAAAAATGTATGCAACATGGAAACAAGAGCTGCTAAAGGGAAAAAGACCATGTCTAGTAAAATATGTGGTAAAAACAAAATAAATGGACCTAACAAGGGTCAACAAAAGAACCAACTAGATCCTGGATTAAGGAAAATAATGAGTTATATTCTGGCCCCAGGTAGTCAAGAGAATTTAGCAATTCTAATGAAATACTGAGAATCCAGAGTTCCACATTTACCCATCTCTGTTCTTCCCCAATAAACCCAGTTCAGGAGATGAGTTTAGAAATAATAAGTAAAGAACATCCTCTAATGGGAAAAATAAGAGAACTGGAAGAAATGAAAAATATTCCAAAACCAATAAAAAAAATTCAGGTTAAAGCTCAAGTACATAATACAGGGGTAAAACAGCTGGGGGACAGAATTGTAGAAAGGCAAGATATGAGTGGAAAATTATTAAGGGAATATGAAAATCCTGAAACCTATGTGGGAAAAAATAAAGTGGAAGCTGGAGAATTAGAAAAAGAACAGAGGGATAAATCCCATCAATTCCCTAGTAGATTCTTCCTTGAAGATTTTGATGATTTTATTACCCCTACACTAAACGTGTTAAATTGGATCCACCATCTGTTAATCCCCCTGATATCTCACATATTCTGAATTTAACTCCTTTAGCCCCTAGAGGAGATAGGTCTGGGAGAGAAAAGGAGTTATTTCCTCTAGAGGGACAAACGTTGAAACTTCTTGAGGAAATAAGAAATGGAATTGTGCTAAATAATGAACTGCTCATAAACTTTACTTCTTTGATAAGTAAAATGCTACCTAAAGATAGTAAACAGCAAGAATGTACACAAGTAGAAAATGAAAATTGTACTTTGGGAGTAGCAACCAAAAATGGGAAAGTTTGTGAAAAGTTTAAAGAAAAATCTATTAGAAGAACAAGAAAAGAAATAGGTGAGAAGGAAGAAAGAGATGCAGCTTTACTAGTCCAAGAATTAAAAAGAAAAGAATTAGCTAAACAGAGAAAACAGAAGTTTAAGGAGGATCTGAATAAGGTAAACACAATCCCAGAAGGACTGAAGGGCACTAGGGACCCAAGGAAAGGAACTAAGAATATAATAGGGGGAAATTAATATAAAAATCAGAGAGAAGAAAATATTATAAGTACAGAAAACGAAATAAAAAATAAGAAACTACACCAGTGGGTAACTATAAATTCTGACATAATAGAATTAAATGGCCCAAAGGAAGGAGAAGGAAAAAAATCAAAACAGACATCAGCATCTACTCAAAATGTTAAAGAAGATGACAGAAACCTCTTAATTGAAAAGGGTGTAATGCTCCCTACTATATATTTTTATGGTATTCTGAAGGCAAAAAACGAAAATAATATAACCCTGAAAATTATAGTGTACAATATATGTAAGGGGATACTGGGTAAAAGCTTTGCATGGACTGACATAAGTTCAGTAGATAGATATTGGTCAGAAAATGATAAAGGATAGATATGGTTGGTGGTGAAATCACCCAGAATAAGACAAATTATATTAACAAGTAGAAATTCATTTAAGATTCTGGGCATAAAATTATAGAAAACAACTGAAAGGAAGAAACAATACCTTCAAGATAGTCAGGGAAGTGCAGAAAATGTAAAGTCACTATATGGGGTTAAAAAGACTAATCAACCAAAACTAAATGCTAAAGTTCAACAGAGAATTACAACCTATATGGTACCAGATGTCCATGAACATGTTTCACAGTCTGAAGAAGGGGCTATCTATAAAGATTATAAAAAAAAAATAAGAAGAAGATTTCAAAAAGGACCAAGAATAAATAACATAATTATATTAATGGAAGAAGAGGAAGATGTACAAGGAATTAGGGATCGGGATGATGTTTCTGAATTAGAAGTGAACTACTGTCCTAGTATAGAAACTAGAAACCAGTTTTGTACTTTAGAAGATTCAGTCAAAGAATGCTGATCCCTGGTGTTTAATACACTTCCTCACAAGAAAATATGGAAAAAGTAGAAATAATGAGTTGGAATATAGCAGGTTTAGTAGGAAAACTAAAGGATGTTGGAAGTATAAAACTGCTGGATTGATACTCAATAATAATGTTGCAATAAACATGATCCTGTTCTGTAGATCAATGTATCTTAGAAGGATATCAGAGTTGGGTGTTAGAGGCCAATAAACTTGATAAATATGGAAGACCATCAGGAGGCATTTGTACTCTTGTGAAAGTAGGACAGGATATGAAAGGGCTATGTATTATCACAGATCCTAAACATTCAATCTTGAGAATTCTTCCACAGTACAAGAAAGTTAATGTTGGTATTTTTGTGAATGTATATTTTCCTCCACTCCCAGTTACATCTCCTATTATAATGGTAGCTTTTGAAGTGCTAAAACAGACAAATATAAAGTTAGAAATGTCATACCCTGGTTTAATTATAATAATAGCAGGTGACTTTAATGTTCGTACAGGTGGACTATTAGAGGAAATGACAAATTATAGAAATCTTGATGATATCATGGGAGTTCCTTTAAGGAATTAAGAAACATAGACTTTGACGGCAGAAAAGGACCACTTGGCCCACCCAGTCTGCCCATTTCCCTACCTACTGGATAAGCTGCAGATTCTAGTTAACCAACAGCCTGCTTCCTGCAACCCCCCACTATAATTGCTTTGTGTTTGTCCCATGCATGTTTGAATTCTCCCACTGTTTTAGACCCAATGACCTCCTCAGGAAGAATTCATTAGATAAGAAAAGTAACAAAAAAGGGGAATTATTTATTGAGGTTCTAAATATATTGAATACACGGATCTTAAACGGGAGATGTAATGGGGATAAAATAGGAAGACTAACCTATAATCACTATCATGGGAGGAGTACTTTGGACTATGTCCTGGTGAATGTTTTCTCTTATAATAATATATCAAATTTAAGAGTGCTAGATAATTGGGTTAGTGACCATAGACCCATTGAGTTAATAGTCAAAGTAAAAGGAATAAAACCTGTGGAGTAATTAGAATGCTTAGAGTGGATAGAAAATAATATGATGATATATAATACAAAAATAATAAAATGGACCCCTTATAATATCCAGGGACTTCTGATCTTATTAGATGATCCAAAGATAGTAGATAAAAAAAAAATTCAGGAAAACATCCACCATGATAAGATTAAGGAGAACCAGAAAGAGATACAACAGCTCTATATAGAACTAGAAGATTATCTATATAAACAGCTAAAAAAGTGTCAACAAGAAATCAAGACTAAAAGCCTGTAGAAAGCAAAATGGTTTGATGATAATTGTAACTATATGTGTAAAATTATAAACCAACTGAGGAAAATGGTTATAAGGTATAACAAAATAAGTGATAGACTAACATTTAAAATGGTTAAGGAGGAATATAAGATGCTAATAAGAAAAAAGAAGAATTAATTTACCAATGATTTATGGTCTAAACTACAGGGAGCAATAGCTGGTAAAGATAATACCTCCTTTTGGTAGTTAGTTGCCTATGGTACAGGCAAAATGAGACTTAATCTTGAATCATGGGAGCAACATTTTGGAAACATTTTTGATAAAACATCTCTATTACCAGAAAACAGGGAAGGGATGTCAGGTGTGAATAAAAAAAATGTAAAGTATGAGGCAAGTTATCTCTAAAGATGAAATAATTTCAACAATTAAAGCACAAAAACAAAAACAAACAAACAAACAAAAAAAGCACCATAGATGGATGGAATAAGTGCAGAAATGTTCCAAGTAGACCCTGAATGGTGGGCCGAGGTCTTGCTATCCCTTTTTGAAAGTATAATTGAAACCAGTAAAATACCCGATAGATGGAATATAGGGGTAATAGTCCCCTCTCTATAATAAAGGGTCTTTATTTTTACCAGAAAACTATAGGCCAATAACCTTATTAAATATAAGTGCAAAAATATTCACTAGAATACTCTTATCCAGATTGCAATTCTGGGTAGAGGAAGAAAAAAATATTTATAGAAATCAAGCTGGGTTTGCTAAAGGAAGGTCTACTATTGAACGCATTTTTATCCTTCATTATATCTTGGAAAAATATGTGGTTAGAAAAAAACAGTAAAATATATATGGCTTTCTTGATACAAAAGCTGCATTTGATTCAATCAATAGACAAATTCTGTGGGAAATTCTCTCTAAGAGAGGGATTAACAAAGACCTCCTAGAAATTATAAAGACCTTACATTCTAATAACAAAGAGTGGTGAGGTATAGTAAACAAGATGAAGCAAGCTAGAAGAGATTGACACATTTCCTCCAAATATAAATAAACAGGATGCAAAAATCTTGTTATTTGCAGATGATGCTGTGATACTATCTCAGACCCCATTAGATCTAAAAAGAGGCTTGATTAAAGTGAAGAAAACCATTTCAAGACTTGAATTACAATTTTAAATATAGAAAAAACTAGAATAATGGTATGTGGTGGGGAAGAAGAAATGGAAAACAATGGAAAATAGAGGCAGATATTATCGAAGAGACTACAGAGTTTCAATATTTAGGTGTTATATTACATAGAAATTTGGGCTGGAACTCACATGTAAAGAAAGTAATAAATAGTGCTACAAAAACAATGTTGGGAGTCATGAGATTCGCAAACACTTTTGAAAATAATTATTTTATAGCGCAGAAAGGATGTTATGAAGCCAAAATAAATGCACACATATTATATGGTGCAGAAGTATGGGGTCCTGGTACTAATCTTAAACCTTTAGAGACTGTGCAAAACTTCTATTTAAAAAAATTACTTGGGGTACCAAGGTCTACCCTAAATGCAGCTATAAGGGTGGAAACAGGAATTCTGTAACTATCAACAGTAATAAAAAAAAGGAGTATAAATTTCCTAAAAAAAATAATGTAAGCACCCGAAGATAGTATACACAATCATTGCTGGGTGGAGGAAAAAACTGAAAAAATTAAAAAAATTGATAGATATCCAAATAGGAAAGGGTGGTTTAAAATAGTAAATGATGAACTTAACAAGAATGGAGTATTATACAGTTATATGTACCCTGAACAGTGTGATCCAAATAAATTTAGAGATACTGCTATTCAGAGATTCAAAGATGCAGCTAAACAACAGGGCATGAATAGTATAAGAGACTCATGATGATATGTAACTTACAAGAAAATAAAATATATTTTTGAAGAGGAGACGTAGTTAAGGGTGTGTGAGAATGCAAAACAGAGAAAAGCCTTAACAAAATTAAGATTAGGATTCCTAGCAGGTGGGGGAGTGTTAATTCCAGGTACTCCTGAACACTTCTGTATTTGTAACGATATGATAAATCTCACAACTAAACGTGTCATACTAGAATGCCCAGCTTTTGAGAGACAAAGAGAGCAGTTATTATCTTCAAGCCTAAACACGGGTTAAAGAGAATGGAAACCAATGAGAAGTTAGAACGGATTTTACATCCGTCTGAAACAGTAGATATCTTTGCACTAGCTAGTTTTGCACAAAGAGTGTTGTATAAGTTGAAAGATTTAGGTAAAGTATAAGTGCAGTGGTAAATCTTTTGTTTTATATGTATGAATTTTGATGATTATGTTACTGTGGACTATAACAAAACATGTATTTTAAATTATGCTTATGAATATTATGTATAACAAACGTTGTTTTTTACATGCTGTTAATAAACTTTAATCTATCATCTGCTCCTGCGAGAGTTTTAAAATGACATCACCCCTCCAGCTCTCAGCTGAGACTGACAACAGAGGGAAAGACAGAGTAAAATCCATTTACTGGAAAATCACTAGCTGCCTTCCCTGCCTATCACTAATTCTAATGGGATTCTTGTAACCCCTGGGAACAACGGGGTTACACTAAGGCGAAGGATGGGCCACTACCACAATGTGAAGATAAGAGGGGAAGGGAGGAGAGGAAAGACTCAAGTGACATGGTCAAACTAATAGAGAAAGGTGTGTTGGAAAAGCTTACAGGGTTGAAGGTAGATTAAGTCTATGGAACCAGATGACTAATACTCGAAGATGCTGAAAAAGATAGCCGAAGTAACAGCAGCTCCACTTGCAGACATTTTCTTATATTCAACATTTTTATTGAATGATAACATTTCTCCAGAAACAGCATATACATAAATACAAGCTAATGACATATGCAAAATGAACATATAGCTCTCCCCTAAAAATGAGTAAAAACAATAAAAATATAAATTGCATTAAATTATGTTTTCAATAGATCATCTGAGTTTAGTGGGGTGACATTTCATATATCTGAAACAGACCTCTATCCATGGAGATTAATAATTTAGCCAGGCTTTTTGCAAGAAAGCAGTTCAGGGTTGGTAGCTTCTTAGGACTGTAGATGTTTGGGAATAACTCTTACTGTTGCAGTGTAAGACTTGAACTTCAGAGTCCTGTCTGACACTCCAGGGATAAAATTAAAACATTTCTCCTTTGTTTATCTCATCCCACTCCAGTAATCATTAGTTACTTACATACTGGACAAAGTCAATCAAATCCAAATAGTTAGCTAAAAAATCATTTGGGGGAGGGAGAGAAAAAAACTAAAATAAAAACATACATTTTAACAATTTGTTTCTTTATTAAAGTGCATAAACGCCTGGTACTTTTCAAGCAGTTTATATTGAATTTCACAAAGTATTTAAAGGATCTCATTTCAAGAGTGGTCAACTAGGCTAATACTCAGATAGCACCGAAGGGGGAGGAAGTGGAAGAGGGGGGTCCCATCCAGCTATGTGGCCCCCCTCCAGTGCCCCAGCCCCTCCAAGCTAATAGGAAGAAACACTGATCATACCCGACCGGATCCACTTCCCATTCCCAATCCCTCCCTCTTATGGAACAAAGTCCGTATAGTGGTCTAATTGGTACATCACCAATTAACGCCAATGGAGGTCAAATTTCTCTGCTTGGTCTGACAATCTAGCTGAAAGTCAATCAAGTGCATAGATTTCTTTAGACAGCGCCCGCCAGGTATCCTTAGTGGGGATCATTTTAGTCTGCCACAGTCGAGTGATGGTTTTGTGGGCGGCCATTATGAATGCTGTGACCTGCCTGTAAGTGGCTCTGTCAATCAGGACACCATCCGGTACTGTGAAAGTCAGGATGTAGGTCGGCTGAAATAAATCAGGGCATTCATAAATAGCTGTCAGTTCAATCAACTCCTCTCAATAGGCACCAGGAGGTTGCACCTCCACAAGACATGGCTCTGATCTGCCAGCCCACACCCACATCCCCTCCAACACTCACCTAGTGCCATGTCAGTTGAAACAGTCACAGGAACTGTTAGCTACAAGATGCTGATGAAGAGTGCCTTTAAATGGTCCCAATTTTGGTAAGGAAGAGATATCACTGGGCAGCACATTAAACCATAATGGTGCTCTCTATGCAAATGATCATTGCCCTTGTATAGTCTGGCATCTTGGGACAGAGAAGAGTTGGTTGACTGAGCTACGCGTGTGCTGGGAGCTACAAGAGGGATAGAGTAAATTTGTAACACCAGAAGGCAGGAGCCTGAGAAATGCCATTTTAGTTAGCAAGCAGGTTTGATAGTGAATCCTCCCATTTAGCTGAAGCCAACCTGTTTGCGCATACAGTTCACATGTGTGGGTAAGGCATGCTGCTCCAGTAAGAAGTCGTTATGCTTTATTGAGTGCCACTGATATTCTGCGGAGGGTAGTGTTGGAAGCTGAGCCATAGATAACTACAACAAAGCAAAGTGGAATGCACACAGACACCCTCTGCAGTATATAGAATAGGCCTTCAAACAGTGGGATTACTTTGTGTTGAGGAAGGATACCTCATAAAAAGTGAAGGTTTTCATCATTTTATCTGACTTGTCCTTTTATTTTTTCCATACTGTAATAACCCCATGTTATAAGCGCAATAACCCACTCCAGGGTGTGCGGTTATTGGGGATTAATCAACACCCCAGGTGCTGTGAGGACACTTGGCCTGCGGCCTCGTGCATCACAATGCACCAGGGTGTTGATTAACCCCCAATAACTGCACATCCTGCCGTGGGTTATTACTTACTTGTAAAATGGGCACGTAAATTCTCTGTTCCTCATTGGCAAGAACCAATCAGCTGACCGTGCATTAATGCAGCACACTCTGTGATCATTCTGGTATTTAACCTCTTCACAAATCCCTATGCAAGGATAGAATTAAAAAAAAAAAAACCTTGGCAGCCATTGTTTTCACTTGCTAAAGAAACACACCTTAACACGGTAAACGGCTATGTACCACACCAGTGGTGAATAAATTGGGTAAATGAATCTTGTTATTTTGGGATAAATATTTATTTTCACTTAGAACACCATTTGTTACACTTAGAACACAATTTATTTAACTTACAGCATGTTAGTTCCTCTTAGAATATGGAAATAGAACACAGAGAACAATGGGCCAGATAGGAACTTAAAATGGAAAGGAAGGCAGTTTTAAGCTAAAACAAGGTAAAACACCAGTAAAGACATTACAAGTGGTGTGGTATTTATCAGGCACATAATGGATTGCAGTAGAATAACACATTTATCTCCACATGAGTGGTAAGACCTCTATAACTAACTTGTGGCTTTGCCATTCTTAAGTTATAGGTCTTACCACTCACTAGTGGAGATAAATGTGTTATTCCACTGCAATCCATTACGTATTTCCTATATCAAAATCACCACCCATGTCTCAAAGTAACACAGCATACCCACAAAACAACATGTACCCCTCTTCCTCTCAGCTAGTGATCAAACAGGAGTTCAGTATGTTTGTAGTTCATTTACATCATCAGGTAAGGAAAAAGGTCTGGCTCCCTATACAACATGCAGGGGAAAAGCCAGATCTCACCCCACAACTAACACAATGAGATCTGGCCAATGGAAAATCATGTACACAAATGCCCGCAGTCAAGGAAACAAGATCCCAGACCTGGAGGCAACAATGGCAGAGGCTAAACTGGACACACTAGCCATTAGCGAGACATGGTTCACCAGTAACCACACTTGGGAGACTTCAGTACCTGGCTATGTACTGATCAGAAGAGACCGAGGTGAAAAAAAAGGGGGGGGGGTGGTCTTATGTCAATGAAAATATCAAAGTTACAGAAATTCAGAATACACATTAGAGCCAGAAGAACTGTGGGTCACCCTGGAAACAGGAAATGGGACAGCCATACACACTGGGGTTGTCTACAGGTCTCCAGACCAGGGGGAGGACATAGACACATTACTGTTAGAAGATATACAAAACATGACAGCTAAAGGGGAGGTTCTGATAATGGGAGACTTCAACATGCCAGATACAGATTGGTCAATACCAGCAGGAACATCTACCAGAACTAGGCACATAGTGGATTCCCTGCAGAGGGAGGGCCTCAAACAATTGGTACAACAACCCACAAAAGACAGGGCTATCATGGATCTAGTACTGACTAATGGAGAAAGGATCACAGATCTCCATGTAGAAGGTCACCTGGGGGCCAGTGACCATCACATGGTATGGTTCAGTTGGGCCACTAGAACTAAATCATCCCATTCCAAGGCAAAAATATGGGACCTCAGAGGAGTTGACTTTGATAAGATGGCCAATAGAGTTAAACTAGCCCTGGCAAGAAGAAATACAGGTGAGAGGGTACAGACAAAGTGGGCAATCATTAAGGATGCAATACTTGATGCAATATCCCATTGTGTCAGGGAGAACAGAAAGAGCAAAAGAAGGAGGAAACCACTTTGGTTCTCAAAAACAGCAGAAAAGGTCAGAGCCAAAATGCTGGCCTTCAGGAAATATAAGAGAACACAGTGGGACGAAGACAGGGGGGCATATCAAATTACCTTAAGGGAAGCAGGGAAGGCAGTAAGGCAGGCAAAGGCCCAAACCGGGGAAACACTAGCACGAACAGTAAAAGAAGGGGACAAGATTTTCAATAGATACATTAGAAAAAGGGAGTGGGGACCCCTGCAAGGGTATGATGCATGCTAGCCGGATGTGAGTTCGCCGTCGGCTCGAATGGAGAGAGGACAGTGGCCGGATGACAGGCAGACCAAGCTGCGGCAGTAAGGAACAAATTCAATATAAAAAAAAAAAAAAACAAGGTGAAAGAGTCAAACATGTTTCAATATAAGAAAAACAGCAGAACAAGAGGACACAGCATGAGATTAGAGGGGGCTGTGAGGAAGTTCTTTTTCACAGAAGGGGTGGTTGCATGGAACGGCCTACCTCAGGAAGTGGTAGATAAGAATACAGTGCAGGGCTTCAAACAGGCATGGGAGAGGCATAAGGAAACAATACCGATGAGTATGAATAGATAGGCCATTGACAGAGTAATGCTTTCCATTCTCTTAATATCCTTCATTGAAAATCTGTTGTTGGTCAATCTGCTTTTTCTTACCACTTTCCTAAACTTTGATCCTCCCCTTCCCCTTTCTAATCATTCTGCCTCTTCTTCCTCATCCCTAAAGTGTCTTCTTTCTGATTTTTGTCACCCTATTTGCAACTGCCTTTGACCTCCCCTCTATTCTCTACTCTTTACTCTCTAGTCTTGCTCTCTCTTGCTTTTCCGTTTTTGTCTTACTTCTGCATATATTGACAGTGTTTAAACCTCTAGTTTTGCCTTCATTTACTCTTTGCCTTACATTCTTGATTGTGCTTGTAGTACTTATTTTGTATTTACTGTTTATTATATTGTTTAGATATCTCCCCTTTCCCTCTCCCCAGGACTCATCTGGAAATGAGCTGTTATCAGCTTAGTATGAACTTCCTGGTTAAACTTTTAAATAAATAACTAAATAAATAAATAAATGTTCTTGAAGTACTTATTCTATTCTTTATCTGTATATTGTCTATTTTGCTTTTCTGCTTTTGTCTAGAAACACAGAAACACAGACAATGACAGCAGAAAAAGACCAATGGTCCATCCAGTCTGCTCACAGTTCCCTATCAAACCCTGGGACCTATTGCCCATATAGGATACTAGTCCTTGCTGCCCTTCCCCCATTCCTCTACTACTACTACTACTACTATTACTGCCTTGAGTAACCACTATACCCGTCATTCTGTCCCTGCCATACTTTATTTTTATAAATATAATTTTATTATTAGAACCATACTTGTAAACATCTTGAAAAGAAAAAGATACAATATTAATACAAAGGAATTACATTAATTATACTTCATACACATTGCAGAAACATTTAAACACAAATTATTCCTATCATACTGGAATTCCTTATCTTTCCTCCTTTTCTTTCTGCTAAACCTACTCTTGCTTCTCACTTAGTTTCAATCCCCCCTGTCCTGCAAACTCCTCTAGCTAAGGGCTGTCTCCTTGCTAGGGTAGTGATAAAGTGCAGTTTCTACACTTTGAGCTATTTTACCCCTTTACCCTCTCCTCTTCCCACATATCTACCTTAATACCTAGGCCTCATAATGTACCACACACTTATGTTGAATTGTGTTACTAGGATTCTTTCCTGCTGAGTGTTTATTGTGTTTTTTTTCTGTTGAAATCTTTACTCAAATATGTATACTCACTCAAAAACATGTTGTAGTTAATGTTTTGTATAATTTTAATCATGGTCCTATGCCTAATGTTTATCACTGGTCACTCGCTATGTTGAACATTCCTTGTTCTTGTATATACCATCCATTTATATAACTGTCTTCAATTTTTATTATCATGCCTTGTCACTGTATTTTTGTTACGGTGTACTGATCTTGTAACCTCCTGAGTCATGCTTGAAAATAGTCACTTCTTGGCTAGCGCACCTACCCGGTAAACAAAAACTAAATAAACAAAAACTAAATAAATAAATACAGATACTTCACATCATACTGGAATTCCTTATTCATCGTAAATAGTCATACATGCTCCATGATCTATAAGGTATCTTTCTTAAAACTATGTTCCAGAATATAAACAATTTGATATTATACATCCTATATCTAATTGTGAATAAATGCCTGTAAATGGTCCATATATCCCAATATTTCTTAAGATGTTTTACATTGTAGTAGTAAGTTCTTTCTATATGCCTACACTCTAGAAACAGTTCACACCACAGTTCCCATGTTGGGGTGATTGGATTTTTCCACTGATATATTATACAACTTCTAGCATTGATAAGGGCCATATTTAATAAAATGAGCCTATTTCCTTGGTGAAACGTTTTGCATGATGAGATTGCTAAGACAAAGTTTCTGGTTCAATAGCTAAATTTATGTTTGATACCTTATTAATAGTAAGGAAGATTTTATTCCAAAAGCCAACAATTTAAGACAGAGAGTGATAACAAGTGATAATGTAGGCACCTCACGACAGCCTCTATGACAACAGGGAGAAACTGTTGCATTAAACTTATTTAATAAATAGGAGGTATAGTATATTCTGTGGGTAATGCAAAATTAGATTTTATTTAGGTTACCATTTATTGAAAGTATCCATGATGATTTTACAATTCCCATTTTTTTCCTGTGGAAATTGTAATTTGAAGTTCTTCCTCCCAACTATTTTTTAATTTTATTAATTCCCCAGATTGGTATATGTAGAATACACTGATACATTTTAGTTACACTAGTCGACAGCAATTTACATGACTCCTGTGCTTGCCACTAAGTGTCAATGCCTCACTTCTTATTCCTTGAATAAGTAGCACACATTCTTTTCTCCCAGTTTCCTTCCCATTACCCTCACCCTTACCTTACTACCCTTTTCCTTCTTTCCTCATCTCCCCCGATTCACCCTCAATTATCTTGCCCTCACTGTCTTATCTACCCCCCGTTCTACTCACTTTCTTCTTCCCTTCCTTGTCAAATGGCCCCCATCTCAGATACATTTGTATAAAATACAATGTCAAACACCTTCTGCTTACCTCTCTAATTATTGCCGCTCCATGATGTAATACTGTATAATACAAATTGTGCTGTCTGGCTGCCAATGTTTTACCATGTATCACTTTCATAGTTCTAACATATTTAGAGCACTACCTGTAAATATTTTGTACATATTTTTTTTCTTTTATATATCTTAAGTATTGTTTTATACATTGTGTATCGTTCATAATACATATGTTTTGTGTGTAAGATTTGTCTGTTCAGGACCTCCTTGTAAATGAGCCTGCTCAATTGAGTTTTTTCCTGCCAATAAACTTGACTTGACTTGATGTAGATGGTACTATTGAAATAATATCATATAATTAATTCCCCAATTGAATCCCCTGGTTTGTGGTAATATTTTTGCAAGAATTGTTCTGAGCTGCAAATAACTATAAAACAGCTTTCTTGGCAAACTGAACTGTTCCTCAACTGAACTGCTCCTCTAGCTGCTGGAAAGATTTTAAATACTGTCCTGCATAAAGGTCCCCAATTACCTCAATCTCTTGTTTTCCCCATAACTGAAAGTAGCTGTGTTCAAATGTTAAGTGAAAAGTATTTTTACATAATGGTGTAAGTTTATTTATAAGCCATTTTTGCCCAAATCGTTTATGTGTCTGACTCCAAAACTATTGGTACTTTTTAAGAAGATATTTTTCTTCACCAATGATTTGTAGTTTCGAATAATATAGATTCCAATTGTTCATATGGAATACTGAGTTTCCATGCACACACATATTAGGGGTTCTTCACTTATCAACTCTTTCAAGGGCTCCAATATTGCCTCCCAATGGTAAAATTATATATCCAGAAGTTCCAGGCCCCATCTATTATGGGGTGCTATTAACTGTTCCTTCTTTTGTCTTGGGTTATTGTTTTTCCATAGAAACTGAGTTATTAATTTATCTATTTCAATTAATACCTCTCTTGGTATGCATATAGGAATGGATTGAAAAACATTGTTTTATTGATTTATTTTTCTATTAAGTTCCCGGATTACAAAATTTGAGCTACCAGCTCATTTACAAAGGTTTCACGTCAAGACACAGAAACAAAGAAGAGCAATTTAAAGTCATAAAAGGTTCACAGGCAGATACAGCTGCTAGTAGCCACTGATATAACAGATCCTGGATATCAGTTGCAGATGGGGTAACAAAGGATTGACAGGTTTAGCAGCTACTAAGCGGAGCTGGTGTAGAGGAGTAGTGGGAGAGGTAGGTGGTGAGTAGACCAGGATAAGTGGTCAGTAGGAGAGAGTGTAGGAGAGAGGTAGCAATTCCTTGGGCTCGAGGAACCTTATCTAGAGATGGTTGGGGGAGGTAGGCTAGGGTAGGGGCAAAAGGGGAAGGGGAGATAAGAGTGTCTAGATAGTGTAAGAGAGGGGGGAGGAGAAAAAAAGGGTGGTGGGGAAGAACAAAAGGGTGGAAGTAGCTTGTTGTGTCATAAAGAAGAGCATAGTTGGGGTACTTAGGATGTGCTTTGGGAGGCGGTGGTCAGTGGTGGCAGGAGCATTGCATTCAGCTGGACAAGTGAGTTTTAAGCATGGATTTGAAAGGGCCTATTTTGCTGATGGAGGCTATCTCAGGTGGGAGAGAGTTAAGCCAGAGTGGAGCTCGGTATTCAAAGGAACGCTGCCCTTGTGAGTGCGACGGAAGGGCACCTTGACAGAGGGTTTGTTAGATGCCCTTGTAGTCCTGGCAGGTTTCACCTGTTGTAGGATGGAACTGGAACATACAATAATCTAGGTAAAACTTTCACTTTAATTACCTTTACTCTACCAGATGTGTAAGCGGTAAGCCTTTCCAGTGGTTAAGGTCCTGACTAATTGCACTTATCAATGGGGTCCAAGTTTAAACTAATAAGATTGTGAATATTATTCATTAGTTGAATTCCAGGTGTGTGTGTGTGTGTGTGTGTGTGTGTGTGTGTGTGTGTGCATGTAGATATATATATATATATATTTATATATATATATATATATATATATATATATATATATATCCCTTTGTTACCTGGGTTACTAGAATCCCAGTAAGACCTAGTGGTAGGCAGGGAGGCAGCTTGTGAAACTCCAGTTAAATGGGTTTCACACTGTCTCACTCTGTCCTCAGTCACAGCTGAGACTAGAGGGATGACATCATTATAGAATTGTCACAGCTGCATGAGCCACATTTGGAATCTTCAGCTCAGAGTAAGCTAGAATCTTGGGAATTCAAAGTCAGTCTTTGGTTTGTCCTTAAGCAAACAAGAAGGACACCAGTAGTGTCTGTTTACCCCCCTCCCTCTGGGGAGGTAGGAAAAGGTCTCTGTGGGTTCCAGGGGCAATCCCCTTTTCCCACCAAGGAAGAAAGCTGCCTGTTTTAATTTAAGTTCAGTCTGTTCATGTATAACAGCAAAGGTTACATTCCTTCGCCTGTGGGGCACCTGCAACGAATGGGTGAGTGTTTGGCCTCATTGGAAGGGGCAGACAACTTATTTTCTTCAGTTGGATTTCAAGTATTAGGGACTGCTATTTGGGAGAACTATGTCAACTAGGACAAACAAATAGAGCAGTCATCTGTTTAAAGTGTTAAAGTTCATTGTAGAGGGGGTGCTTCAGGTCATCCACTGTCAATCTACAGTTTTAAAGTCTAAAGTTCTGTGTGTTCAGAGAAATGGCCGGGTGTGGGCTGTGGGAGCTGGAGGTGGATAGATCCCCATCTTTAGTAACCAGGTCCACCTCTACGGATTTCTTCTGTGTTTTGCTACTTGCCTCATCGCTTGGCCAGTGATGGGTGGGTACCAGGCGTGGGTGTAACGAAAATCTCTCTGGGAGTCGCAGACTCTAAGTGGTGTGGGGAGCCACAGGATGGGAATATACTCCTTGTTTGATGGGAGTCTCCCTGTTTGATGGGAGTTTGAATTGGAAGTACGAGAACAAAATCTCTCTAGGAGTCGTAGACTTCAAGTGGTGTGGGGAGCCACAGTTTGGGAGCCTCCTTGTTTGATGGGATGTCTTTCCAAGTAGAGTTTGGGTTCATTGCCAAGTGGACCGTCAGTTAAGTGATCGGCAGGGGAGCTGGGCCAGTCGGGCTGTGTATCCAATGCGCATGCAAAGTCCGGGCTGAGTGCCTGGTGGGTCCAAAGCCAGACAACTGTTGTAGTGTTCATTCCTCAAATGGACCGCTGTGTTTAACCTCTAATCTGCATTACAGTTATGTAGCCCCATGGGGGACCATACAGAGCTTTGTTTATGTTCAGTGAGTTAATAAATAAAGCCACACTGAAAAATTCCAATTCTGGTTCTGGACATTACAGTTATTGCTTCCTGTAGTTGAATTTACTTGGGTGCCCCTGTGCAAAGTAGTCAAACCTAGGTCTCTTGTGCCAAGTAGCCTCATCCTTCCCCGAACCCGTAGATACCCTATGTATATCCATGCTACAAATGTGGACACATAGAGGGTTACAAAAATGGAGGCACCGCTTTGGATTTGTTTGGGAAGGAAGGTGCTTGGGCAGTAGGCTAGCGTTTTGGCTATCTGGCAGTCGGTAGCCCAAAAAAGTTGAAGCAATTTCCCTAGTGTGTGTTGTGTGCTGTGAATCTTGTGCTGCTGTTTAAAAAATGCCAACTGTTTACCAAGGAGCTGTAAAGTTAAAGGTGTGTCCTTGTCCTGCATCAACATAGTTTACAGCGTTTGTCAGTTTTAAAATAAAGTTCTGTGAAGAAAAGTGTGGAAAACTAGGGGTAGCAACAGATAAATTATGCCCTGGACGTTGGAAATGCTTTCTGTGCAATACTAGAGACTGCAGAGTTAATGGCAATGTTACATGGTTCAAATGGGCTCCCGCCGTGGAGTCAGTTGAAAATAAAAAGTGCATCTTTTCAGTTTAAATTTGCCTGCTCGACGATCGCCATGAGGAGAGGAGCCCTCGTGAGGAAGAAGAGGCTCATTTGCATGGCGTCGTGTCGTTGGTCAGTTTGCCATTAGTCCCACCCCTCAGCCAGCTCTTCAGAGTCTGCTTCAGCATTCGAGAGGGAGACAGAGAGTAGTGCGTGTACTGGCAGTGGAGGAGCGTTCGCGAAGTGTTCAAAGCACTGTAAACAGTAAAAAGTGACTTTTCTAGTTCAAAATCGAGCTCAACCGCTTATCAGTCATGGGATCAGTAAATTGTGTGATTAATACTACGATCACGGAGACTGCCCGCCTGTTTGAAATCCGAGGCCTTCAAAAAATCTGGCTGCAGGTCGTTTTCCTCCATCACAGCAATCTGCTACCATAACAGTGAGTAAACGATTTAAAACTGCTCAAATCAGTGATTTTCAGTAATGCCATATAAAATGTGAGTGCAGCTGTATAGTCGCTTTGCAAGTAGCGATTATGTGATATCCTGCTGGCAAGTGCAAGTCTGTAAAGCCATTAAATTGTGCATAGCAATGAAAGTAGCCTCAGTTTAAAGTTTGCAGCCAGAAAGAGACTGTGGGTTGTAAAATAAGTGCAACACTAGTAAAAGCAGGCAATCCTGTGCTGAAACCTGAAGTGTTAAAAGGACTGTGATTAAATAAATGTTGCAGCATGTGAAAAAGTCCAAGGAAAATCCTGTAAATGTGAGAACAGCCAGAAAAGAGCAAGTTGTGCAGTTTGAAATAAGCGTTATTAGTAGCTGATGTAAATCGGTGCGCAGTGGCTTGACCCAGTCTGAATGTTGATGCATCAGGAGTGCTGCCGCCGCCACATGAGGTGGGGTAGTAAAGTAAACACAGCAGCAGAGGAGCCATTTTAAAGCTACAGAGTGTGTTCATTTAAAGTGGGACTTTCAGTTACAGTGAACTTTTGTTTGTTTTTCTGCAGTTATGGCCTCAGGACCAGCTCGTTACCCAGATCATGCCTGGGTTGCAATAACAGCAGCAGTAAATAGATTGAGAGACATTGAAAATTGGTGCTATAGAGGGCAACTCCCTCCTGATGTGGCAATTCCTAATTATCCAGTGCGTGTATGCCAGATGTGCTTTAGTGCTGGAAGGATGTCTTCATGATTCCTCACTGTGCTGGTTGTCTACAAAATATGACTTGTATAAAGCGCTAAAATTGTTTTGGCTCCCATGGACACAACTTCAAGAATCTGCAGTTGGCAGCACACAACATCAGGCGGAACCTGTGGAGGAAGGTCCCCCGGGGGAGTGTGGTACAAAGTTAGAGAGTGCAGAATTAGAGACTGAATCTGAAGTTGAAGTTTTGGATGCTGGATCTCAGAAGGCAAGTTCAGATAAAGCATCAATAGACCCCTGGGTGGGAGGGCCTAGCCCAAGTCTCGAAGGTGAAGATGAGATGCGGGAGGCCGATGAATGGGAAGTGTCGACCTCCGGTCCTAGTGATGAATGTATAGTCTCGGGGTGAGAACTACTGCTCACTCCTGGGCTCAGATCCTCAGTGAAGAGGAAGATGAGGAGGAACCTAAGTGGCCTTGTGAGATAGGAGCGGTACACAGCCTCAAGATCTTGCCTCGGAGGAATATGTTCAAGAAGGTGGTGATGCCACTGCCTGGCTTCACCAGAAGAAGAAGAAAAGTCAGGGATCCGTTTTAATTTATGGGGATCGAAGCTGGCAGAACCAGGACTGGCCACCCCAAGCCAGGCCAGCAGTCTCAGATTGACCAAAGCAAGTAAAGAGGAGAGACTGGTTCGTAGAAAGGCCAATGAAATCTTTGGTAGACCTTCCTACCTTTTCTCAGAGAGTCTGGGAGGAGATTGAGAACTGCAGGAAATCCTGGATCTGGGATGAAGCAATGAAACATGTGCATCCTGGGGCACCAGCATGTAAAGAATAGACTGTTCCACGAAAAGTATACACAGTGGAAGACAGGCAGGACACTGTTTATGGGCAGAGTGAGAATAGTGGGCGGAGGAGGCGTGGGTCTCCCACTGTGTGAATTATGTGCATCCAGATGGAGTAATAATTCAAGCCCCTGACCCCCTCTACTATTGGCCTCAGTGCAAGGACCTCCCAGTAATTAAGCCCGTGCCTACAAAATGGAGAGCCAAGCAGTGGTAGTCAATACTGCCACATCTACACTGTGAAGTAACCTTATTGAACTGCCAATATGAATAAACAACAAATCAGGTGCTCCACATTCTTCAGTCCACAGTGTACTGCCCTAGTCAATAACCATCTACTGCTACCATCAGATGACTTCAGATCCAGAGAGGACACCTTCCCAGCTGTTTGCCTGTTCATCACCTGGTAATCGGATGACGCCGGACCAGCTGTTTCTCTTTTTGTTCCTGTTCTAAGGTTCCTTCTCCAGTTATGACATCAGCCCAGCTGTTTCCAGATGTGCACTCCTGTGGGTTCCCGAAGATGTCCGCCAGCTGTATCAGAAGAAATGCTGCCAGGAGAGTTTTCTGGAAGGGACCAGGTTTGCTTAGTTCAAATACTTCAAGAGGCTGGTGAGTCACAATCTTTTTATTCTAACTTTATGACATTGCAATACACACCTTACACTATAGACTTCAAACAGTGTGTGAATTGTCCTCAAAGACTCTCCCCTTCAGGATTATGGCCTTAAAAGACTATGTTCATGGGGCTCCGGCCCAGGAGAGACTCTTTAATGGACTGGCCTTGAGCCTTATAGTCACTCAGTGGGACATTTAGGGCATTCCATCCCCCAAAGGTGTATTGTTATCAATGTCATTTCTGTACTTAATGTATATACTGTCTTTTCTACTTTTCTAAAAAAAAAAATAAAAAAAAAAATATTTTTTCCTTTTTGGGATTGTTTAGTGTTCTGTTTTTCCTGTATGGTAAGGGTTGTTGTTGCTGTTCTTGTCACTGTTGTTGTTTAGGTAGATCGTAATGCAGATTAGGGTGTGTTTTTTTTGTTTTGTTTTTGTCTTTTCTTACAGGTGTTCCTGGAAGACAGAAGAGAAGACAAAAAGAGGAGGAGGGGCTCATCGGAGTTCCTCGTTTCAGTGCTTATGTTTAGAAATTAAAGTACTGTTTGTGTTCCTTATGTTGTAGTTGCAGGCTGCCCAAGGTCGGGGAGGTCCCCGGGTTTTGTTTTTGTTTGGGATGTTATGTTAGAGGCAGATAGGTTTCCCCTAGAGCAACAGTTCTCAGACTTTGTCACAGTGAGCCTCCCCAAGTCCATGGAAGAGATTTTGAGCCTCCCCCAAAAACTGAAATAATCTTGGGCCTCCCCAAAGAAAAATAACATACTGTACTTTGCGCAGTACACCATGAATAAATTGCAACTTTTTGAGTACTTGGCTCACATTCAGTTCTTTGTCTTATACTGATGTGGAACCTTGAAAAGAGCTCCTGTGCTCAAAGGTGTTAGCTGAATAACAAATAAATAAAATAAACAAATATTATTATTATTATTCAGTTTATTGTAACCCCCCCTCGGCCAGCCTACCTGCTCGCTATTTTCATTCTTGAACCATTGTTGCCCCTTGTTGCAGTACCTTCATGGGTCAGACTAATTTCTCTGTTCCTTTCTTATATGAAATAACCTTCCTACATACTAGCCTCTCCCTCCATCCCTGCTCTAAGCAACTTCTCGGGATTGTTTTGCTCCTTCCTGCTATTGTCTTAGCACTTCTATGCTCAACCCTTGTATTTGAGTTGTTCTGCCATCAGTCTACAAATTGATTAACCACTCATTATTAGTTTATTGTTCATATGTGTTTGCATTATTGTTCATTGTGTATTTCTTGATTGTTTTGCAGTTACCTTTTGAAATATATTTATTCCTACCCTTCCCTGGGTACACCTGAAATGAGCCTTGGCTCATTCACCTTTCCTTGTCACCTACTAATACATAAATGCAGTACATAAAATTCACCTACTATTATCCTCTTTCAGTTTGCTTCATCTCTTCACACAAAATATATAAAACTCAAAATTTAAATACAGCACTTTTTCAGACTTACTTGAGCCTCCCCTGGAACAGGTTGGGGCCTCCCAAGGGAGGCTGGCCTCACCATTTGAGAACCCCTGCCCTAGAGGGTTAGGGGGGATGGACAGGCTGTGGCCCTGACCTGCAGTAGGGGCCGCAGCGCTGATCTATCAGGGCTATGCTCTGGATGGTTCTACCAGAGCCACTAGGTGTCCATAGTAAGTGGATAGAGTAGAGTAGAGGCTGATATGTCAGCTGTAGGCCTCTAGGCCCTTAGTGTTGCCTACCTGTGCTCGCGCATGGTAGGAGGGGGCCTGATCACCCCCCTCCGTAGGTAGCACATAGGGAGAGATGGCCTAAGGCCGGGTGCATAATGACTGGGGACAGTCATTTTCCTGGTCAAGGGCGAGTGTAACCCCTTTGTTACCCGGGGTTACTAGAATCCCAGTAAGACCTAGTGGTAGGCAGGGAAGGCAGCTTGTGAAACTCCAGTTAAATGGGTTTCACACTGTCTCACTCTGTCCTCAGTCACAGCTGAGACTAGAGGGATGACATCATTATAGAATTGTCACAGCTGCATGAGCCACATTTGGAATCTTCAGCTCAGAGTAAGTTAGAATCTTGGGAATTCAAAGTCAGTCTTCGGTTTGTCCTTAAGCAAACAAGAAGGACACCAGTAGTGTCTGTTTACCCCCCTCCCTCTGGGGGGGGTAGGAAAAGGTCTCTGTGGGTTCCAGGGGCAATTCCCTTTTCCCACCAAGGAAGAAAGTTGCCTGTTTTAATTTAAGTTCAGTCTGTTCATGTATAACAGCAAAGGTTACATTTCTTCACCTGTGGGGCACCTGCAATGAATGGGTGAGTGTTTGGCCTCATTGGAAGGGGCAAACAACTTCATTTCTTCAGTTGGATTTCAAGTATTGGGGACTGCTATTTGGGAGAACTATGTCAACTAGGACAAACAAATAGAGCAGTCATCTGTTTAAAGTGTTAAAGTTCATTGTAGAGGGTGCTTAGGTCATCCAACGTCAATCTACAGTTTTAAAGTCTAAAGTTCTGTGTGTCCAGAGAAATGGCGGGTATGGGCTGTGGAGCTGGAGGTGGATAGATCCCATCTTTAGTAACCAGGTCCACCTCTCGGATTTCTTCTGTGTTTTTGCTACTTGCCTCATGCACTTGGCCTATGATGGGGTGGGTACCCAGACGGGTCGCACCCTGAAAATCTCTCTCAGAGTCGCACTTAGGAGTAGTGTGGGGAGCCACAGGATGGGGAACATACCCCTGTTTGATGGGAGTCTCCCTGTTTGATGGGAGTTTCGAATTGGAAGTACGAGAACAAAATCTCTCTAGGAGTCGCAGACTTCAAGTGGTGTGGGGAGCCACAGTTTGGGAGCCTCCTTGTTTGATGGGATGTCTTTCCAAGTAGAGTTTGGGTTCATTGCCAAGTGGACCGTCAGTTAAGTGATCGGCAGGGGAGCTGGGCCAGTCGGGCTGTGTATCCAATGCGCATGCAAAGTCCGGGCTGAGTGCCTGGTGGGTCCAAAGCCAGGCAACTGTCGTAGTGTTCATTCCTCAAATGGACCGCTGTGTTTAACCTCTAATCTGCATTACAGTTACGTAGCCCTGTGGGGGACCATACAGAGCTTTGTTTATGTTCAGTGAGTTAATAAATAAAGCCACACTGAAAAATCCCAATTCTGGTTCTGGACATTACAGTTATTGCTTCCTGTAGTTGGATTTACTTGGGTGCCCCTGTGCAGAGTAGTCAAACCTAGGTCTCTTGTGCCAAGTAGCCTCATCCTTCCCCGAACCCATAGATACCCTATGTATATCCATGCTACAAATGTGGACACATAGAGGGGTTACATATATATATATTTACTACCAAATAATTCTCTTTTGTGATCAGATTTCTGACTGAAAGAATATGGAGTGCTTCAGACTTCTTCCAGTTTACTAAATACCCAGACAGTTCCCCATAGTTTTTACCATTTGTAAAATCAGATCAAGCTCTTTATCTGAGTTGCTTAAATATAACAGCACATCATCTACAAATAGAGGAATTTTTTAAATTCTTAGTTTCAAATACAGATCCTTTAATTTCTGCAATCTAATGGCATTTGCCAGGGATTCTATTACCAAGGTGAATAAAAAGGATGAGAGAGGACACCCCTGTCTAGTTTCTCTATGAAGCCGAAATATCAGTGAAATAGTGCAATCGGTCAGGATCTGAACCCTTTGAGTACGATATATTTACCTAATCCCTGAAATGAAAGTTTCACCCATAGTTGCAACATGTAAAATATGAAAAAGACAAGGGCATTTCACCCTGTTGAATGCCTTCTCTGCATCCAGGGACACTACCATAGCATCATAATCCTTTGCTAAGGGTACAACATTCAGGACATTTCTA
Organism: Neoceratodus forsteri; assembly: GCA_016271365.2. NCBI lineage: Eukaryota > Metazoa > Chordata > Ceratodontiformes > Ceratodontidae > Neoceratodus > Neoceratodus forsteri. The sequence goes on from CM028132.1 coordinate 608,757,067, forward strand.
ATATTGTTATGCTCCTTCTTCCCTTGATGAAGCCTGTCTGATAAAGATGTATTAATAGTGCAGAATCTGTTCAAGCCTTGCATATACAATTTTTGTGAACAATTTATGATCAGTATTGAGAAGTGAAATTAGCGATATGAAGCACGTTTAATGAGATCCTTTCCTTTCTTAAGTGTCACTAATATAAGTACTTTATCAAAGGAAGGAGGGAGCATATCCTTAAAGGTGTTAAATAATTTCAAGAACTGTGGAATCAGAAGTTTTGTAAATGCCTTGAAAAAAACAAACAGTGGTGTAACCATCACTAGCAAGCACTTTCTCTGGTTTTAATTGTTTAATTGCTCTTTCAGTTTCCAAATATGATATGGTTTGTTTAATGATACTTGTTGATTAGCACTTAATTTTTTTTTTACTCTCTATTTATCCCCCAGAGCCTCTTTCTCCCCTCAGCTCTCCACTCAATCAGAACTCCCAATGCCACAAGCGTTGCGACCTATCTGACTTCAAGGTCTGCCCCTAGAGTACTTCAGTTTGACTCCCCTACGACCTTGATGGCCCGGATTACCCCCTGGGTGGGGTGAGGAAAGGTTCCCCCTTACCTTGTCCCCCAAATGTTCACAGGGAGAGGGCCTTGGCACAGTGGAGTCTGCCCTGATGTTGTCGGTGGTGGCACGCCTGCTTGCTGGGGAGATCATCACCTAGGAGAGGTGAAGGATTTTTCCTCCACCCCTGACGCCAGCGTGCAATGGGAACAAGGGGTCAGGTGCACACAGAGACGTGCATCCATCCCAGTCCCCTGCTAGCATCAACCCGCTACGTTGCTGTGTCTTCTTCTTCTCACCGACTTCCCCCCAGTTCACCAGGAGGTGGCGGTATTGCGGCAGAGAAAGCTGCAGATCCCTCTCGGAGAAGGAGAGCTCAGCTGTTGGGCGCTTGATCTTTCTCCCTCTGCTGACCCACCGATGACCCGAGTCCATTCCCAAACCCAGGTCGCTGGCGTGGAGCGAGGTGTGGCGTCCAGTGCCTCAACCCTCAGCACCACTGGGCCGGCAGCACTTAATTTTGATATGTCTTGAAATGTATACCGATTAGCATCATTATTACCTTGTGTTTGATATGTTTTTTTTAATAACTCCCAAAGTCTTGGTTTATACTTTCTGATTGATTAGCAAGTTCACCTTGTCTTGAATCCAATGCACTTTTTCAATAATGCTTTCAACGTTTTCTTTTGGTAACAAATTTGCTAAAGATTTTCCACTTTGGTCTATTTGGGTGTAATATTTTGTTCTGGAAAACATCATTAACCTTTTAATTTTTTCATTATGAACTGTACTACATATATACACATATAATAGTCTGTGTATACAGAATAGTGTATGGGTAACCATACACACCATATGTGTGATTTTGTGTTTCTTTGAAATGTGGCTTCCCGGCCAATGCCCTTTGGGGTAACCATTGCCTCAGTGTTTGCGAACTGAGGTTCTTTGTCTTTAACCTTGTTTTTTGTTTTTATTGGGTTCACCACAACATAACCCAGATAGACCATCTTAGGGTTGCTGGTTCATTCCACTGGGGTGTCACACAGACGAGAAACTCTGATGAGTCCTGGTAGGATGAAACACGTGTATGTATCTTTTGTTGGCACCCTTTGCAGACTGTGTGAGAGGCCTTTCAGCACCATGTATTTCTGCTGGAAGTTGAACCAGCATAATATTCTGTGGCAATTTGCATATATAGCTCATGATGCTTTGCGTTATGGGGATATGTGTGATTTTGCATTTCTTTGAAACTTGGCTTCCCGGCCAGTGCACTTTGGGGTAACCATTGCCTCAGTGTTTGTGCACTGAGGTTCTTTGTCTTTAAGCTTGTCTTTTTGGATAAAAACATTGGCTAGACAACAGGATGCAAAGGGTAGTAGTAAATGGAGTCCACAGTGAAGAAAGGAGGGTTACTAGCGGGGTACTGCAGGGTTCAGTACGGGGACCAGTCCTTTTTAATGTCTTTATAGGTGACATTGCAGAGGAACTGGAAGGAAAAGTATGTCTCTTTGCAGACGACACAAAGATCTGCAACAGGGTTGATACACAAGATGGAGTGGAAAGGATGAGAAGGGACTTGGTAAGGTTGGAGGAATGGTCAAATGTATAGCAGCTCAGATTCAATGCACAGAAGTACAAGGTAATGCACCTGGGGAAAAAAACCCAGGGGAAGAGTACACAATGGGGGGTGAAATACCGGCAACAGTAAAAATGGAAAGGGACCTGGGGGTAATTATATCAGATGACCTGAAGGTGGGCAAGCAATGTGAGAAGGCAATAAGGAAGGCTGGGTGGATACTGGGATGCATAGGGAGAGGCATCGATAGTAGGAAACAGGAAGTTGTTATCCCTCTGTACAGACAGTTGGTGAGACCCCATCTGGAGTACTGTGTGCAGTTCAAGAGACCCCATCTCTGCAAAGACATAGACAGAGTGGAGGCTGTCCAGAGGAGGGCAACCAAAATGGTGCAGGGTCTGCACCAGAAGACATCCGAAGAAAGACTAAAGGAGCTTAATATGTATACCTTTGAGGAAAGAAGGGAGATAGGGGACATGATAGAAACTTTCAAGTACCTCAAGGGAATCAACAAAGTCAAAGAGGGTAGCATCTTTCAGAAAAAGAGATGTGCAAGAACAAGAGGACACAATTTGAAGATAGATGGGGGGACAGCTCAGAGGTAATGTGAGGAAGTATTGTTTCACAGAGAGGGTTATGGATGCATGGAACAGCCTTCCTGAGGAGGCCATGGAATCAAGAACAGTGGGGGAATTCAAGAATGCATGGGACAGACATAAGGCAGTCCTAGTGGGGGGTAGAAGGAAGTAAGCTCTTGGTTAACTAGGATCTGCAGCTTATCTGTTAGGTAGGAAAATGGGCAGACCAGGTGAGCCAAGCGGTCCTTATCTGCCATCAAATTTTATGTTTCTATGTTTCTATGTTAAGCTTGTTTTTGGTTTTTACTGGTTTCACCACAACATAACCCAGATAGACCATCTTAGGGTAGCTGGTTCATTCCACTGGGGTGTCACACTGATGAGTCCTGGTAGGACGAAACACGTGTATGTGTCTTCTGTTGGCACCCTTTGCAGACTGTGAGAGGCCTTTCAGCACCATGCATTGCTGCTTAAATTTGAACCAGCATAATATTCTGTGGTGATTTGCATATACAGCCCATGATGCTCTGCGTTATGGGGGTATGTGTGATTTTGTATTTCTTTGAAACTTGGCTTCCTAGCCAGTGCCCTTTGGGGTAACCATTGCCTCAGTGTTTGCTCACTGAGGTTCCTTGTTTTTTGTTTTTATTGGGTTCACCACAACATAACCTAGATAGACCATCTTAGGGTTGCTGGTTCATTCCACTGGGGTGTCACACAGATGAGGCACACTGATGAGTCCTGGTAGGATGAAACACGTGTATGTGTTTTCTGATGGCAGTCTTTGCAGACTGTGTGAGAGGCCTTTTGGCATCATGCATTTCTGCTTAAAGTTGAACCAGCATAATCTTCTGTGGTGGTTTGCATATACAGCTCATGATGATTTGCATTATGGGGGTATGTGTGATTTTGTATTTCATATACAGCAAGGCTGTGTTTCTATTGAGGTTTGTGATGGCATCATAGGGGGCCTCAAAAGCAAAACTCGGAGGTCTCTAAGATGTCATCAGAGACCTGAGAAGGAAACACTGCCTTAGTTTGTATGGGTACCTCTGTAACCAAATACTGTTTAATATAGTATATAGTTGCCCTTTTCTGTGAGTGAATTCTAGCAGATTGTTTAAAAAAAATAAAAAGATCAGGACAGGGCCTCAGGTGGTACATTGTATATGTCCTCGCCTTACAAGCAAAAGGTCAGAGGGTTGATTCACAGGGAGAACATATATCTGCCATCTTATTTAGATAAAGGGAAAAAAACGGTTTTATCTGTAAAAGTATGGCAGCTTAGATTCAATGCAAAGAAGTGCAAAGTAATGCACCAGGGAAACAAAAACCCAGGAGAAGAGTACACAATGGGGGGGGGGGTATTAAAAACAACAAAAAGGGACCTGGGGGTAGTCATATCAGATGACCTAAAGGTAAGCAAGCAATGTGAGAAGGCAGTAAGGAGGACTGAGGAGATACTGGGATGTATAGGGGAGAGGCATCACCATTAGAAAACAAGAAGTTGTTATTCCTCTGTATGGACAGTTGGTGAAACCTCAGCTGGAGTACTGCATGCAGTTCTGGAGACCCCTTCTCTACAAGGAGATAGACAGGATGGAGGCAGTCCAGAGGAGGGCAACTAAAATGATGCAGGGTCTGCAACAGAGACTAAAGGAGCTTAATATGTATACCCTTGAGGAAAGGAGGGAGAATGGGACATGATAGAAATGTTCAAGTACTTCAAGGGAATCAACAAAGTTCAAGAGGGTAGTATCTTTCAGAAAAAGAGATGCGCAAGAACAAGGGGACACAACTGGAAGACTGAGGGAGGACAGTTCAGGGGCAATGTAGGGAAGTATTTTTTCACAGAGATGGTGGTAGATGTATGGAACAGCCTTCCTGAGGAGGTTATGGGGTCAAAGACAGTGGGGGAATTCAAGAATGCATGGAACAGACATAAGGCAATTCTGGTGGGGGGGTTAGGAAGAAGTAGACTGTTGGTGAACTAGAATCTGCAGCTTATCCAATAGGTAGGGAAATGGGCAGGCTAGATGGGTCAAGCGGTCCTTATCTGCTGTCAAAGTCTATGTTTCTATGTGACATATAATTACTAATGGCTCTGTGGCAGTACTGTGACTCACATCACTACCACTGTGGAACCACCCCCTTCCTGTCTTTCTTAAGTGAAAGAGTTAAGAAAAAAAATGCCATTTTTACTGCAACTTCAGTTTCACGATCATGACACAATTTAAGCTTACTGAACAGCTTTGTCAGAATTATTGGTTAGCCATTGCCTCAAAATGACAGCGACAGCGAGCGCTCATTCAAAGGGCAGAAAAGTTGTTGTAGTATATATCTGATGCCAGAAAATACTACAACTTCTTTTGTCCTTTGCACTGTATTATGTCAAATTCTGAAAACTGCTGAAATCCATTCACAGTCGAGGGCAACCATATGCTATATTCATGTCTTAAGTTTTCTAACAGTTTTTAAATGTATTTCACATTTAGTACAAATATGTACATTTTGAACCCCTTTTATTTCCTGTTCTAAAGTGTTTCATTTTTGAGGCTTCTTTCTTCCTTTTATTAGCTGAATAAGAAATAATGATACCATATTAGTATGCTTTGCATGTATCCCAAATGATGTTTTCTGATGTCTCACCATTTCTAATTTGTTCAAAAAATATTTCTCTTTGTTAATGATATCATGAAACTTGGCATTCTTGAGCAATAAATTGTTAAATTTCCATGATCTATGTTGCTTGGTGGTGTCCCCTTCATGTTAGAATCAGGCATACCTGAGCGTGATCTGATAATAGAATAAAATCATATTTTATTTCAATAATGTCATGAAAAAGCAACTTAGATATCAGAAAGATATCAATGTATGAACATGTTTTGAACTGGGATAAAAAAAAGGCCTTAACCAAAGGATTCTTTATTCTCCACACATCTCCAAGCATCAGATCCTGCATTCTACTTCACAACAGTTCAGTGGTTTTATTAATTTCTCTAGTTCAACAGTTCTCAGACTTTGTCACAGTGAGCCTCCCCAAGTCCATGGAAGAGATTTTGAGCCTCCCCCAAAAACTGAAATAATCTTGGGCCTCCCCAAAGAAAAATAACATACTGTACTTTGCGCAGTACACCATGAATAAATTGCAACTTTTTGAGTACTTGGCTCACATTCAGTTCTTTGTCTTATACTGATGTGGAACCTTTGAAAAGAGCTCCTGTGCTCAAAGGTGTTAGCTGAATAACAAATAAATAAAATAAACAAATATTATTATTATTATTCAGTTTATTGTAACCCCCGGCCAGCCTACCTGCTCCGCTATTTTCATTCTTGAACCATTGTTGCCCCTTGTTGCAGTACCTTCATGGGTCAGACTAATTTCTCTGTTTCCTTTCTATATATGAAATAACCTTCCTACATACTAGCCTCTCCCCTCCATCCCTGCTCCTAAGCAACTTCTCGGGGATTGTTTTGCTCCTTCCTGCTATTGCTCTTAGCACTTCTATGCTCAACCCTTGTATTTGAGTTGTTCTGCCATCAGTCTACAAATTGATTAACCACTCATTATTAGTTTATTGTTCATATTTGTTTGCATTATTGTTCATTGTGTATTTCTTGATTGCTTTGCAGTTACCTTTGAAATATATTTATTCCCTACCCTTCCTAGGTACACCTGAAATGAGCCTTGGCTCATTCACCTTTCTTGTCACCTACTAATACATAAATGCAGTACATAAAATTCACCTACTATTATCCTCTTTCAGTTTGCTTCATCTCTTCACACAAAATATATAAAACTCAAAATTTAAATACAGCACTTTTTCAGACTTACTTGAGCCTCCCCTGGAACAGGTTGGGGCCTCCCAAGGGAGGCTGGCCTCACCATTTGAGAACCCCTGCTCTAGTTGATGCCATAGAATCTAAAAGCGGATCTAAGATTAAATTATAGTCTATGGCTATTACGTATGATAGTAGAAAATCTGATAATTGCACAAATAAATCACTGCAAAATGATACTGGCAGGTTGTTCAGTGCATACAATGAGACTATAGTATAATTGTTTCCCATACTAATTAGATTAATTACAGTAAATTTCCCATGTTTATCACAATATACTTTTTCAACTTTGACTTGTACATTTTTTTATCAATATGGCAGTTCCGCGGGACTTGGAGCTTGGAAATGGTCCCAGCCATGCTTGAAACAATTTATGGCTTTGTTGCTCACCACCTTGGCTGGTAGACTGTTCCATGGTTCCAGCACTCTTTCTGTAAAATAAAACTTTGTACCACTCTCCCATCAGTTTTCACTCATACCCCCGTGTCCTTGAATTGATACTCATGCTAGATAGTTCCCTGCAGTTCACCTTGTTTATTCCTTTCAGGAACTTGAAGTTCTCTATCATATCACACACCTCTGTCTCATATGGTGCCCAGTGAGTACATGTTTAGTGCCTTAAGCTGATCCTCATAAGATCTGTCCTGCTGGCCCTGAATCATCCTGCTCACCCTTTGTTGCATGGTATCTAGCCTGCCCTCATCTTTCCTGAGGTAAGCACTCCAGAACTGGGCGCAATACTCCAGGTGCATTCTCACCTATAATCTATAAGAGGTAGTAACACTTCTTTTCTTCTGCTGTCAATATCCCTTCCCATACATCCCAGCATCCAATTTGCCTTAGTATAAGCCTTGTTGCACTGCCTTGATTGATTAAGGGAGTCACTAATAATGACTCCTAGGTCCCTTTCCTCAGCTGCAGTGATCAGCTTTACCATTCCCAAACAGTACTCTGTCCTGGGGTTCTTGTTCCCTAGGTGCATCACCTTGCACTTTTTGGCACTGAATTTTAACTGCCAAACCTTAGGCAACCTCTGTAATCTTTGCAGGTCACTCTGTATCTCCTCAATTCCCTCATTAGTAGCTACCATGCCATACAGCTTAGTGTTATCTCAGAAGAGATACAACTTGCCCCAGATTCCTTCTCCAATGTAACTGATAAACATATTGAAGAGGACAGGACACAGGATGGATCCATGTGGAACCCCATTCATGACCTCCCTCTCTTCTGATTTGACACCATTAATCACAAGCCTCTGCTGCCTCTCCTTCAACCAATTTCCTACCCGTCTTACTATGTCCCTTGCCACACCCAGATCCTCCACCTTTTTCAGCAGTCTTCTGTGAGGCACTGAGTTGAAAGCCTTGCTAAAGTCGAAGTTGAGTAAATCTACAGTATGGCACCTATCCAATACCCTTGTCACTCAGTGAAAGAAAACTATGAGGTTGGTCTGACAAGACCTCCATGCCATGAACCCATGCTGCTTTCTATCCTGCAGCATGTATAGTATTTTTCTAATACTGTTTATTTCTGTAACTTGTATCCCATTTCCCTTTTCACCCAGGTTGCTCATGGAAATGAGCCTTGGCTCTGTTTTCTTTTCCTGGCCCAATATTTCTAAATAAATAAATAAATAACTCAATAAATAACTACAATAAGGACTTGCACAGCCTTAAGCACTGTGCCTAAGATAGGCCCATCTGTAGCAAAGTCAGACCCACTGAAGCAGGTTGGCATACTTCCATCATCAGTTTGCCTATTTTATTTCTGTGCCATAAGGTTTTTCCATCACTGATCCAGATAATCACTTAAAACCAATTCAGACAGATATCAGTTGTATCAGAGTCTTTTGGACTGTTTAGCCTGGATAACAAAGGAGCAAATATAATAATAATATTTTGCAAAAAAATGTGTTAATGCACCAGTTAGGGTTCAAGGTAATGCCACAAAAATAGAAAAATGTGGCATTAGGTGTTTCCAACCCTAACTCCCCTTCCCCCAGCAGCAAAAGTTAAAATAATTAGTGTTTTGGGTCTCTGGAGTCTTGGTGAATCAGTGAAGGGGTCTTCCTTGGGGTTGTCAATCCTAATACTCACCCCTCCACCTCAAGCCTGTAGCCTTCTGTCTGAAGCAGAAGGCACAGCTCCAAGCCAGTGCCTCATAGTGATACACTCTTCAAAGGTAGAGAGCTATGACTTGCCACATGCTGTCAACACAATCTGTTGTAGCTTTCTTTACACAGGGGAGATCACATCTGATGTTGTTTGTTCAGGGAACAGGATGGGCATTGGGGTCGACAACCCCAAGGGAGATCCCACCACTGATTCGCCAAGACTCCAGAGACTCAAAAGAAACCCTAATATCTTTTCCTTTTGCTGGTTGGGGCATGTGGGTGGGGTGTTAGGGTTGGAAACCCCAATACCACATTTCCCTACTTTTGTGGTGTTAACTTGAATCCTAACTAGTGCATTAACAAAGTTTTTTTGGGGGAAAAAATGTTCTTTCTTTTTGAGATATTGGAATCATATCCTCATTCACCAGATTCAGATGCGCAGGGCCCTTTCAGCCCTGTGCCAAGGGAAGACTCTGTCCACCTGCAGAAGTGGAAGACCCTAGCAGTTCCTACAGTTCTGTGTAGCAACAGATGTCAAGAGTTCATGGGGCTGTCTGGTGGGTCCTCTGGTCTCTGTGCTTCCATAGTCATGCAGTGCAAACAGTAAAATCTGTCAACCAATACACAGGTCCCTCTGCCACCCACAGAGGCAGAGGTGCAGGGCCCTATGTCAAGAGAAGAGATGTGTTCACTATATTTATTTATTTATTGAAAATGTTTCGCCAGGAAAGGCACACTGAGCAAAAAGATGCTCGTCTCATGGTGCGACCTTGGGGGGGGGTTATAGAGGAGGCAGGTTTACATACAGTAGTTGAACTTAAAGTAGCACAATATGGATAATATACATAGTTGGGAGGGATTACATTTGAACTTGTTACACAGGCAGAGCAGTACAGCACAGCACAGCACAGGCTCAGCAAGTACAGGTTATACAAATCGTGGTTACCCAACGAGGTAAGAACAGTACAGAACATGATCATAAGGGCATGGTATACAAAACAAAGGTACACATCGAGGCAAAACATGAAATACGTAAGTGTCAGTTTACAGAACAGAGGTAGTAATAGCAGAACTTGAGTGCCAGTAGCGAAGGTTGAGCTGCAGGGAGATGCATCAAGTAGAAAGGAAGGATTTGGAGAGCAAGATGGGGGTAGAGAGGGAGAGTGTAGAAGCATAGGTGTATAGTGGGGAGGTTAGATGAGGAGGGAGGGAGTGGGGCTGGGGAGCTTAGGTTGATTAGGAAGAGGGGAAGGGAGAAATTGAGAGTGCAAAGAGTAGGTAATAGAGAGGGTATAAGTGCAAAGGGTAGTATATAAGCCAGACAATTAGGCAATGGCCGGGCCGCTGGTCAGGCGCAGGGGGGAGCGGGGGAAGAGGAGCTAACGGGAGGGTGGTCAGGGACAGTAGCAATTAGGTGCAAGGAAGTTAGAGAGGGTATAGGAAAGGGAGAGTTTGGATGAAGAATGATGGATCTGGATGGGCAGGCCATTCCAGAGTTTAGGGAAGAGATAAGAGAATGCGGATTGGCCGGTGGTGGTCCTATGGTCGGGGATGAATAGTAGTCTAGGGTCAGTGGACCTGAGGGCATGTGAGGGGGTAGGTGGGGAGGATAGGGCGGATGCGAGATAGGGAGGGAGGGAGCCGAGCCAGAAGTTAGAAGTGAATTTAGTGCTATGAATTAGGTGCCGGTTACTCAGAGAAGGTAGGTACAGGGAACGATAAAGCATGCAGTGATGTGATTGGGGGGGCATCGAGGGCAAAGCAGCAAAAAGCATTGAAGAGGGGGTCTAGTCTGGCTAGGGTGGTCTGTGCAGTGGAACTGTGAACTACATCACAGTAATCGAAGGAGAGTAGAATCATTTTCTGAACAATTTCACGTCTGACAGGAAGTGGGAGACTAGTGTGGTTTCTATAGAGGGCACCAAGTTTTGGGTGCAGTTTGGAAATGATGGGCATCGACGTGAGTGGAAAAGGAGAGGTGGCGGTCAAGCCAAACCCCGAGATACCTGAAGGAGGGTACTTCTTCGAGGACGGTGTTATTTAGGGTGTGGAATCTCAGAGGGGAGGTGAGTTTGGATAGGCGCTGTCTGGTTCCAAAAGTCATAGAGTTGGTTTTCTTAGCATTTAGGGAGAGTTGGTTGTTATTGAACCAGTGTTGCATTTTGTTGAAGTCAGTTTGAAGTTTGGAGGTGACTTCTTTGTGGGTCCGGCCGGAGGTGAAGAGGACTGTGTCGTCTGCATACATGTGGATGGCGGAAGAGGAGCAGGAGTTTGGCAGGTCGTTTAATAGGATGGAGAAGAGGATGGGGCCAAGAACTGAGCCTTGGGGTATGCCTGGGGTGATTGGGGGGGGGAGATGTGGTCAGCTATTTTAGTGGATTGGGTTCTATTTAGAAGGTAGGCACTGAACCAGTTTATGGCGGATTCAGCTAAACCAGCTCCAGAAAGGCAGGATAGTAGGAGAGAATGGGATGCGGTGTTGAAGGCTTTTGCTAGGTCAGTGAAAATAGCAGCAGTGATTAGCCCTTTGTCCATCCCAGTGAGGATGTGGTCTGTGAGTCTGAGCAGGGAGGAGGTAATGAAGTGGTGTTTTCTGAACCCGGACTGGAAAGGGGTGAAGACATTAGTTTCTGCGAGGAGGTGGGAGAGTTGGGATAGCACAAGGTGTTCCTGGAGTTTTGCAAGGGTGGGGAGGAGGGAGATGGGGTGGTAGTTGGATGCAGAGGTAGTGTCACCACCTTTAGGGAGGGGTAGAACAATGGCATGCTTCCATTTGGAGGGGAGTGACTCGGTACTGAAGGAAAGATTTAGTAGGGCTGCAAGGGGGGGTAGCGATGGCGGGAGCAGATAAGAAGAGGAGTGTGTTGTCAAGATCATCAGGGGTTTGCCTTTGGAGGGGTTTAGGGCACGAAGGGTGTCTAAGGTTTCAGTGGGAGAAATGTGTCGGGGGCAAATCTGCATAACAGCACAATCCCAGCACCCTCATCACATGTAGCTGGGTCACTGAGCTAACTCCCAAACTCAGGTCATCAGCATGGGATCACAAAGCATACCCGCTGGGGTGAAGACTGGCACTACACACAAAGTTTCTTAATAGTTATAATTTTTTTTATTTTGATCCCAAATTTTCAAGATAGTCATTTTATGACTCCCCTTATAAACACGACATGTGGCATTTATAGTATAGTGTCCAAAACATCATTTCATACCACAAGTGTGAAAACACTTCTTGCTCAGGATTTAAAAGAAGACACCTGTCACTTTTATGAAGTGGTGTGGAAAATGGCTATGTTGAAAGTCTGGAGTTAAAATATTGAAAATTTGTGAAGTTATGCGTAAATGCTGAAATATTACAACATTCACTTATGATGTGGGCACCATCAGATTTGTACACCAAATTTTCAGCATAGCTTTCTTATTACCCCATCTCATGAACCTGTAGGTGAAAATTTTCAAATCCCTGCTGAAACGTAATTTGCTGCCACAGGTGCAAAAACACATTTTGGCCAGAATTTGAAAAACAGCAGCTATCATGTTCATGATGTGGTGTGAAAAAATCTGAATGTTGAAAATCTGAGGTCAAAATATTGAAAATTACCAAAATTATGAGCAGGCATAGCAAAATTTCAATGCTCGGTCATAACTGTGCAATTTGCTATATACTTTGACACCAAATATTCAAGATAGAATTTTATGACTCCCCTTATAAGCATGACATGTGGCATTTATAGTATATTGTCCAAAACATAACTTCTTACCACAAGCATGAAAACACATCTTGCCCTGGATTTAAAAAAAGACACCAGTCATGTTTATGAGATGGCGTGGAAAAATGGCTATGTTGAAAATTTGGGGTAAAAATACTGAAAATTATCAAAGTTATGAGTGAGGGTAGCAAACTTTCAATGTACGGTCTTAACTGTGCAACATGTTTTGACACCAGATTTTCAACATAGCCCTCTTATGACCTCACATCATGAGTAAAGGTGGTGACATTTTTCAAATCCTGCCCAAAAGGTGATTTCGCAAAGTGACCGTGAAATCACCCTTTCAGGCTAGATTTGCATAATTCCACCACCCTTGGTGATAAGGTGAGGTCCCAAAAAGGCCATGTTGAAAATGTGGTGTAAAAATACTCAAAAATGACAGTCATGAATAAAAGTTCAAATCCCACTGAAATGTATTAAACTCCACTCACCTTATTTTCTCATACTGCAGTCACCGGTTCTAGCAGCAAGAAGTGTCTTTGATTGGACAGTGGATCTACACCATGGAACATTTTCAGGTGAGTGAGGAAGTGTGGGGGTGTGTGGGGTGGTGGGTGCTGAGTGGGAGGTTGGGGTGGTGTGTGTGTGAGGGGGTCAAATCGGCAAGGTACCATTTTCTTTTTTACAGGTTAAAAAAATCATCAAGGGATGGTTTTCTTTATTTCAGGGGACAGTCATAGTCTGCTAATGGGGACTGAGCACACCAGTGTTGGGCTACTGTTTAGCGACACCAGGGGTGGGCACCCCAGTGCCACCATGTACATATTGGGAATGAGGGAAGTGGGTCACCTGGATGGGTCTAGAGATGCAGTACCAGGGGTGGGCACCCTTGTCCAATAACATAAACATTGAGGGGAGGAGCAAGTGACCTGGAGGGGGGAGAAAGAAGCAGTACTGGGTATGGGCACCCCGGTCTGCTTAAGAAAAATTTTAATTAGCTAGATAGATATATAGTTAGCTAGACAGATAGATAGACAGACAAACTGATAGAGAGAGAGAGAGAGAGAGACAGAGAGACAGAGACAGGCAGAGAGAGAGAGAAATAGAATGACAAAGAAAGACAGAGAAAGAGACAGAGACAGAGGGAACAGGGAATTGCCAGCTCTCTGCTTCATCTAGAGCTGGCAGCATGACTCCAGCTCTGGCTTCAGCATTCAAGAAGGTCCTGCTGTTCTCATGCAGAGAATATGAGTCATCTCCTCTTGCTAAGTTGAGCACATTGGATTTTGGGGTGCCCAGAAAAGGTATTTTTGGCCATTGTTTTAAAAAACAAACACCAGAATCTAGCTATAAGGATCCCATTTAGCTAAGGTCAGTTTTTTTTTTTAAATTACAAATGTTTATGTTTTTTCTATGGTTTTTAGTTCAGGGGGACAAGATGGCGGCTGTCATGGCACAACAATTTTTTTGTGTGCAGTGAGAAGCAAGTGATGTGAAAACATAAATGGTCTGTGACATGGAATTTTTCTTGTATCAGAGTGTTATCAAAAAACTCTACTGCGCATGCTCAGAACACCAAACAAACAAAGCTTTAAATCCTTATAACTCTGGAACTATTTATTATTTTTTCACGAAACCTTCCAAAGGCACTACCTTGGCACAGAATGCTTCTACCCTGCAAGTTTTGGGGAAAACATTCAATTCTGTGTAGGCCATACATGACAGCAACCCTAAAAAAACATGTTAAGTATAGGAAAAAATTAGACAACTACAGGAAAATTACATAGGTGGATCTCAGAAACTGCACAAGCTGCTTTTACGATACTTTCCACATATATGTATTTTTTATTTCTGTCTATCACCCTCTAACCTGGCACTGTCACCTGACTAACCCCCTGGCTAGGCAGGCTCAGAGGAACCCCCCCATTGTGCCATGGTTTACCCCCAGGCGGGGATGGAGTGGGAACAGGTGGCTGACTCCCCTCTTCCAGCTGCCCCCCACCTCCCATATCTTCATACCACCTTCAAATCTCATCAGGGCCCCTCACGAGTCCCGCTCCACTGGAGGTGAGGGCCTATCGACCCTCTTGTCATTGTTGTGCCAGCCAGTGTTTTTCTTAATGTACACCTCTCCACGAGCATGATCTGCACATGATGCCATGGCCAATGCCGGTGTCTGTCATGCTCAGCCCCTGAACAAGGCACTCAGATGTGCCGAACCTCCAGCTGCTGCTAGAGGTCAGTCATGTACCGAGCTGCGGCACCCCTTCCCCCCTGGAGGAGGTGAGTGGTCCTATGGACGCTAAAGCCTCCTCTCCCCAGCCGGACCTCCCGCAACCCGGTGGGCTGTCCCCACTTTTCACATATTTAGACCTTGCTACTAAATAGTGCATGCAACATTTCAGCTAATTGCATCACACTCTGCCAAAGCTATTAAGGTGCAAAGTTAGGGGGTTAACATAGACCCTGTCGCTCAACCTTTACTATACTGGCACTACCATGCCAGTAAACTATATATTATTTATTTTATTGAATTTTGTTGACTGGGTAGGCCTACCGAGACTAGAAGTCCCTTTTTCAGGGGTGACCTGGGGGGTGAGAATACAGATGGTAACCAATTGAAATTACCTCTGTGATGGATGTCATCAGGTTTTTGAGAAATGACCTTGGGTGGCTCGTAATAGACATGATGGGGTAGATCAAGATGAGCTAATCCAGAAGGCACAAAACAAAATGACAAAGACAATAGAGATGTCTCTACTCCTGAGGGACCAGCCCATCCACCTGGCAATCCTGACTTCCATACAAATAGATATGAAGATTCCTTTCAACCAGCTGCATCTAGTCATTACCCAGGACAAGGTGGCCCTCGTCTCCATCCTGAGACTCAGTCACAGTCAACTGAAGAACATGGAGCACACAAGACAGTTTCTAACACACATTCTCCCTTCCCCCCCACAACCCACAGGATGAAGCTATGCCGAACACTAGGAGAACATTGCCAAACTGCTCAGCAAATGCCCCCCACAAGAACGGAAGACCCCTCTCCTGAGGAGAATTGCTCGATTGA
Source organism: Neoceratodus forsteri (assembly GCA_016271365.2). Lineage (NCBI taxonomy): Eukaryota > Metazoa > Chordata > Ceratodontiformes > Ceratodontidae > Neoceratodus > Neoceratodus forsteri. Next base: position 608,772,493 of record CM028132.1, read on the forward strand.
CGGCAAACCAGAAACTGGAAGTGATTTTGGAAAATTGATCTGATGCACTCACCAGCAAAAAGGATTGGGGAGAAAGTGACTTGGAGGGAACAAACTCCAATGTGTCCTCCAAATTCTTACCAGTGGAAAAAAAGAAGGATGGGAAAAAGAAAAAGCATAAGAAAAAACATATGGAAGATGAAGATGGTTGACGTAGTTTTCTTTTTGTTTATTCTGGACTTTCCAACTTACAATCATGAACAGACTACTTTTTGCTTCCCTTAATGTGTGTAGTATTCACATGGGGCAAAAAGAAAAGCAGTCTTTTCTCTGTTAGACCAACTACAGTAGATCTAAAGGTCATGTTTATGCAGGAAACTTGGATGTTGGATGCCAATTCAGTTACACAGTGCAAGAATTCAAGGGTTTGGGGACCATAACATTGGTCTTTTGGGTTGGATAGAGCAGATGGGGTGGGTATTTTATTTAAAGGAACATTTTTTTCTTTGCAGAACTTGATAGATGTTATACCAGGGCACTTACTTATCTTAGATGGAGAATTGGCAGGACAACAATGTTGATTCATTAATGTATATGCCTCTCAAATTAAATTAGAACGTGTAGATTTATTCAAAAAATTCCAACCTTTTTTAGCCACAAAAAAACAGTTTTTTTGGGGAGGAGATTTTAATTGCCCTATAGATTTAGATATAGTAAAAGAGTTATGGAAGGCAAATAAGTGTATTGTGATTCAAACACCTTACTTAACTGCCTGAATATGGCAGGGATGACAGATTCATATACACTACTGAATAAGGTACCAGAACCTACCTATTTCAGAGATAGGTTACCTACCAGGATCTATTTTTGGTTTCTTTCTTCTAATGTGACAGTACACACTGTAGAGATGGTCCCGTTTGAATTTACAGATCACGCTCTGCTGATAGACTGGACCCCTAGGGTACAATCTAATGTCTCTAGATGGAGATTAAACATGGCAATATTGTCAGATAGTAAAGTTAAGAGAGGTATCTCGGATCTGCTACAGGCTACAGGCTAGAAAATAGGTGCTCTGCCAGTATGATATGGTGGGTGAATGGTGGGATGACACATAAATGATTCGGACCTGGTTTAGGAGATATGGAGCAAATAAACAGAATGAAGCTTTCCTTAAGTATTTAACCTTAAGACAACATTTGCAATACTTTTATTGGCTGGTCAGCACATGAAAGGGAGATTATACAGGCCAGATATCGAACGTTAAAAATCAAATGAAAAAATGTCAATATGACAGGACAACTATCAATTTAAATATGACAGGACAACTGTGTTACTGGCGGAATTAACTTATGGCATAGTACGGACACTGGCTGGTGATCTCTGTGCGGCTTGTAAACAGAGTGGAGAATATCACCATACCAGCTTTACTATACACGGATGGGCTGGTTAAACACATGCCTAGAGTTGGTGAACATAATTATGCATTATATGGAATCACTGAACTCTCTGGAAGTAAGAGGGATGGAAGAGGTTGTGAGATATTTAGCCTCCATCACAGTAACCTTACCAGAATTAGAAAAACAACATATGAGACAACAGGTTACATGGGATGAGGTAGCTGAAATCCTTAAAGGACTCAGGAAAATATCACCACTGTTTAAAAGATTGCCTCAGTTTTCACTTAACAGCGTACCTCCTTTGAACTGCTACTTGCTGCTGTTTTGGATATTGGCTGCACTTTGACTGTTCCCCACTCCTGTATCTGTGGGAAATTTCTCTCTCTGTCCCAACCTGGTGGCAGCGGTCAGTGAACCAATAACTGGAGCTGGTGGTGATGTGGGGAAGGAGGAGGGGCACCACTGTTTAAAAGGAGGCAGCTATTAGCGACTCTCCGTAGAACGGCTTTTCACATGAGTGGCTCTTGCTGGAGTGGTGAGAGTCACCAGTGAGAGTCTACAGAGGAGGGAGGCTGCTTTGCAAATTTTATGTGTAATAGGGGCTACTGGGTTAGTGGTTGGGCCATCTTTTAAATAACTAAAAGGTTATCACTTAATATATTCTTGGACTGTATTTCAATTTCATTGGTTATCAACTCCTGGTAATGGGGATTGTCTGACTGCTTTAATACAATGCAGTAATTATTTGGTTTTCTCTTTCCCCTGGCAGCAGCTGGAGGATTGTTTACCTACTGAAGTAACAGGGCTGGGTATCTTACTTACTCTTAAACTGTGGTGGCCAACGTTTTGACACAATCTAGATACCTAATTGTGAGTCCTACTTTTTATTGTGGGGTTATTAAAGTTTAAGACCAAAGTAATATTAATCCAGGAGTTTCCTCCCATTTTAACAGCTGTGGCATCTGGGTCCTTATAGTACTCATTTTTTAATACATTTTTCCTGTTGTGGACGGTAATAGATAGGAATTTAAAATATGGGGTTCCTCGGCAGGTTTTCTCCCCTTATTTTAATGTTGGCCCTTTATAATAATTTGTTTGTAGGACATAGTTTTGTTTCTATTAGTCACAAACAATATTCATCACAAGATGGAGTTGTTAATAGCTTTACTTTTCCCCCTCCATGGTCTGATGTTGTTCTAAATAATTTGGTTAATTCTGTCTTAACATGAAGTTTTAAATTTTACTCTATTATTTCATCACTTTCTTATTTGAAGAGACTTGGGATTGCAAAGAAAAATTCCAATCATTCTTTATTATGGTTTTATCTTTGCTTTTTAAGTATGTTACTTTTTGCAGATGGGGGCATTAAACTGAACCCAGGTCCTCTTTTTCATAACTGAAGTATATACCATTCAAATGTTCAAAGTTTACTGCCAAAGAGGGACTTGTTACAATGCTGGGTTGTTTCTAATCATCCTTCCATTTTTTGCTGCTACAGAGACTTGGTTGGATTTGTCCATACCAGATTCTGAAATTAACTTTGTTAACTATAATGTTTTTAGATCTGACAGAAATAGACATGGGGAAGGCACAGCTATTTTTGTGCATACCTCAATTTCTTGCTCTTTATTGAAGACTGAGACTATGTTTTGACTAATGCTGTTTTTATTTCTTTAAAGCTTCCAGCGAAGGGAATTCTTATCAGGAGTATTTATTGCCCACCAAAGCTTAAACCTACTAAATTTTCAAACTTACAGCAACCGGCTTGCTCCCTTGGGGATTTCCAACATACCATCATGCTGGGAGATTTCGATGCTAATTGGCCATCTAGCAAGGACCTAAAGTTTAAAATGCAATTAGCACCCTTGGACTTAAATCAATTGATTTCTAAACCCACTCATTATGACTCCAGCAAAAATGTTTTTTCTTTCTTAGACTTAATTTTTGCTTCTTCTGAGCTCTCGGTTATTACTTCCAGGTGTCTTGGGAACTTATTCAGTGATCATGCTATCATTTACTGTTTATTAAATTTTTCTCCCTCTAACTTTTCTCCCACTACCATTAAATTTTGATCTTTTAAGACCTTTAATCTCGAGGCCTTTCGTTCTAGCCTATTTAATGTTGACTGGGGGAAATATTTTGTATTTATAGATGTTAATGAGGCCCGGGATTATTTCTATTATAATTTTAGTTCTATTTCAAATTACTATGCCCCATTTTTGGAAAAACGAGTTAAGTATCATCATGCTTCCTGGATAAATCCATTCATTATATCTCAATTAAATATATGTGATAAACTATACCAACAGGCTAGAAAATTGGACAGTTTGGAGGCCTGGCAATCTTTCTGAAAATTAAAGAATTATTGTATGAACTTGATAAGGAAATCTAAATCTTACTATTATAAAACCAATTTGTTGGATTCTAGATCCAACCCAATAAAATTCTGGCAGTTGGTTGATTCCATGTGGAAAACTCCAACTACTTCGAATATCTCCAACTTGTCTTACAATGGTCATACAGTTTATTCTAATGAGGACATTAGTGGACTCTTTAACACATTTTTTTATAGAAGCCCCATGTCAGTTATTAGATTGGGCAGGGTTGTCTCCCCCAGCTCACTTTCTAGTAACCTTTTCTAGTGTTCTAGACCTCATTTTTATTTTAAACAAGTCAATCAAAATGAGGTCTTTGACCTTTTGTCTTCTTTGAAAGAAAACTCTGCAAAGGGTATTGATAACTTGGACAGTTTTTTATTGAAATCCAGTGCTGACATTATCACTTCTTTGTTAACCCACTTATTTAACCTATCTCTTACATCTCAGATCTTTCCTACTGCTTGGAAGCAGTCTGTGGTTACTCCACCGTATAAAGGTAGGGACAAATCTTTTGCTGATAACTATCACCCAATTTCAACATTACCTATCCTTTCGAAATTCCTTGAAACAATTGTATACCAGCAAATTTCACAATATTTAAGTGAATATCATGTTTTATATTTATATTTATATGTATTTTATATGTCCGGCTTCCATCCTTATCATTCCAGTCAGTCTGCTCTGATTGATTATCATGTTTCTGTCTTAAATGCCTTGGGCAATGGTCAGTATGTTGGGGTAGTTTTCATAGATCTGTCCAAAGCGTTCAATGTTGTAAACCACCAGTTACTTTTATCCTGTTTGCTTTTTCATGTTTTTTCTACAAACGTTGTTTCTTGGTTTTCTTCTTATTTACATGGGCGCAGTCAATCTGTCTCTTGGAATGGGTACTTATCTTTTTCTCTTCCTATACACAGTGGGGTGCCCCAGGGGTCTATTTAGGGTCATATCCTTTTTGATTTGTTTGTTTATCCCTTGCCTTCCTTTGTTAATAAGTGTTCTATAAATCTGTATGCTGATGATACTATGCTTTTCTTTGCTCATAAAGATTTAAACAATCTAAATTCCACCCTGTAGGCTGATTTTGACACAGTTGCAAATTGGTTTTCTTCTAATGTATTACTCCTAAATGCTAAAAAACTCAAACTATGTTATTTGGTTCTCAGTTTCTTATTAAGAATGATCATTCCTCCTTTTGCATTACCTATAAAGACACTCCTTTACAGTTAGTACACAAATTTAAGTACTTGGGTTTATTTTTGACTCTGTTTTATCTTTCAGTTCACATATTCATAGTACTGCAGTAAAAACCCATCAGTGTTTGAGTTGGTTAAGAAGGGCAAGACACTGTTTGTCCTTAACCGACTGTAAGACCATAGTGGCCCAATCTATACTGCTGATTTTAGATTATGATGATTCCATTTACAGGAATTTCTGTGTCATGAACCTTGTTTTGATTGACAGAGTTTACTACCAGTTGATGTGTTTTATTCTAGGAACCCCAAGAAATCAGCATCATTGTACTCTTTTAATTCAGTTAAATTGGTTGTCCCCATCACAAAGACATCTCCATCACTGGCTCACTTTAATTTACAAAATATTATATTATCAAGCCCCAGCTTATCTTTTGGGGAAATTACAGGCCTCCAATCATAATCACAGTCTTAGAGATGTTCAGAACAGAGGTTTTCTTTTACCCAGATATCGAACTCACTATGGCAAAAATTGTTTTTCTTTTGATGCCCCTTTGTCATGGAACAACCTTACATAATTTATGGTCCTTATATTCTTTTAAACACAATCGTAGGAAAATGCTTCTTATAGAACAGTCTGTTTGTAATTGTTTTTCTTAAATTTGTAGTTTTTTATTTATATTTTATGTCATATGTGGTGTTGCATGTCTATGTATATTGCTATTACTTGGCTTTGGAACATTCTGTAAATTAGTATTTTATATTCATGGAACTCATCATGTAAACCCTGAACTTAAAAAAAAAAAGGTTTTACCCAGTTAGGATGGGCTGCCGATTAAGTTTTGTATTGCATTTCAAGATGAATTATTAGACATGCTAGTGATGGTATTTCAGGAAATAATGGAACAACAGATAGTCATAGATAAGTTTTCACGTGGGTTATTAAGATTGTTATATAAATCAGGAGAGAGAGACACCTCATACAGAATTGGAAGCCGATCTGCCTGCTAAATTCTTATTGGAAACTTTTGATGAAACTCATACATAAAAGAATGCAATGGAATTTGGAAACACTTTTACATTCAACACAAAATTGTGGAGTTCCAGGAAAGAGAATTCAAAATAACTTGATACTCCTTAGGGATTGCTATGAATATTATACTTCACATAACTTGGTGGGATTTTTGATATCTGTAGACCAAAGCAAAGCTTTTGACAGAGTCCCACATGGTTACTTATTTCAGGTTCTACAACGCTATACCATACCACTGGAAGTAATCTTATGGATAAAAGCATTATATAAACTGGCAACAGTGATTCCCCTGATAGGAGGTCAGCATAGCACCCCAGTTGCAATCAAGATAGGGATCAGACAGGGATGCTCTTTGAACTCCCTCTTGTATGCTTTCTCTCTGGACCCCTGTATCTGGCACATTATGAAAAATGAAAATATTAGAGGTTTAGAGATTCTAGGGAGTCAGGATATGTTAAATATTTCATCATATGCGGACCATTTAGTCATATTTTTAAAAGATGAAGTCAGTATTACACACATGATGACAGAACTAAATACTTTTATTTATACGACTGGAGCTACATTAAATACAGACAACAGTATTGGACTGCCAGTAGGTATACATACATCTGTGGGCACTGTTGCAGGAATTCAGTTTACAAAGGGACCGATAAAGATTTTGGGAATTTATTTTGGGAAGGGGATATGGTACAAAAAAACCTGGCTAACAGCCATACAGAAATGTGAGTGGAAGCTAGTTAAATGGAAACACTGGATTTTATCCAGACAGAAAAGAGTATTCCTGATTAAGCCATTTCTGCTACCAATATTGTTATATGTGGGATGGTTATACTCTTTACCTTGGAATTCAGAGACCAGAGTCTATATTATGTGCTTTCAACTTTTACAGGGGAGTAGATTAAACCCCATTAAGCAGGAGTTCACAGATCTCTCAAAACAAAAAGGGGGAGTTGGAATGACTAACCCCCTTTTTTGACATACCTTGTTTTGGGCAGGAACACTTTAATGAGTGCTACAGATAGGAATAAGTGAAATGGAATGGACACAGGGTATCTTACAAACCTATTTAACTGCTTGGCAGGAGGAACCATTAAAAGTCATCCCCAGGCTACAGGTGCCAGAATTTTTAAAACCTTAAAAAAACTGTTTATCTGGAAGATAACTAAGTCACAGATGATAGCGAATCATAGAAAACAAAATGTATGACATGGTTTTGTCTCAGATAGGCTCAGATGAACCTGAATTTAAGTTTTGTGCTCCCAGGAAGCAGAAATGGGCATTAAAACAGTTAATGCATCTGAGGATACCAGATAGAATGTGGGACAATCTGTGGATAAGTACCTATGGATGAATAAATGTGAAAGGTAATTTAAAACATAAGCCTATTAAGGAGAGAGCTTGTCTTTATTTAGAATGCCTAGCCCCGGAAGACTCCATTACTCATTTTCTGTTAGATTGTATCTATACCAAAAACTTGTGACACTTCTTAGCCACTAGATGGCAACTATCTTGGATTGAAAGAATGACGTATCAGTGATTAGTCCTGGGGGAATATGTAGGAAGTTTGGCCAAGTATGACTCCAGGACGTAGGTGCATTACTGGCTAGTATGACATTTTATTTATGGCAGGACAGGGGTAAATATATCCTACAACAGCAGAGAATGACATACCAGTCAGTGGGTATTTTATGTGAATCAGCTTGTACAGAAGTTTATCATAAAGATGTATGCCATTTTTCAAAACCCAAAGTGAACCAGATCTGGAAAGGGCTTACAAGACTTTTGCGCTGAAGAGCAGGTATGGTGATTTGTTGGAATATAGGGGAAGGGCAGGGGATATAATGGGAAGTGGCAGGTGAATTGAGTTACTGGAGATAGATATTATCAGTTATAGTAAGCCAAAACTGTTTTGAGGAGTTATTAGACATAAGGTTGGCGTTTGGGAGTTAGGGGGGTGGACAGTATACATGGAGAACATTTACTGTCCTGATTATTTCCTGGTTTTTGTGTTAACCAGACTTTTGGTTTGGATTTTATGTGTCTTGCCCCTCCCAAAAAGGGGGCATTAAACAGACAGAAAGGGAAGGGGTTTTGTGGAGTGAATTCAAGACATTGGGTTGCTTTTCCTATATGATTTAAAGGGGAACGGAGTAGGAAGGGGAAGTTGGGAGGCTACGGTGATAGGGTCTTTTTGACTGTAGCTTGTTTATGAATTTAGTCTAAGATTAATATAAGAGTATTGGGAAAAGTATATGTATGTTGGGGGGGTGAAGGGAAACGTGTAATGTGAGGCTTATGTTGTATTGTATTTGATTTCAGAATTATTGTTTTTGATTCTGGTTTTTTATTTCTGTATTGAATTATTTTAATAAGAATGCCCCTACTCTTTTCGAGAAGTGCCATGGTATTTTTAACGTCCACCTGAACAACCAACAGAACAGGCAGACAGGACCTTGGTTTAATGTCTCATCCCAATGACAGCACCTCAGGAGTGCAGCATCCCCCTCATGGTGCAATATATTGTCAGTATTGGGATTTACCCCAAGTGCCTGGAGTGGTGCTAAAACCCACAACCTTTCGATCTTGCAGCCTCAGAGGTGAGTGTGCAACCTGCTGAGACACTGACACTGCAAGAATAATTAGGCATTGTTAATGCCTGAGCATCAGAAAGATGTGTCTGTCATGAGTGACTACAGGATCAGCCTCTTTGGGACATGGTTTAGACACATCACGGTGCAAATCCCGTCATGGATCAGTGGTTAACAGGTGCACAATCTGTCTGCTTCCCATCAACCAAACTCTGCCTGTGATCTAGTATAAAGCAAAACCATGGCTTCTGAGCAATTGGGAGTTGTAGATTTGCTTTATATTAGTTCCTGGGTGTGTCTTGGTTAATGCTGTCCAGTCTGCAGTTTGGGATGGGGGTACTTACAATTAAGGGTCCAGGAATGTAAAGATGAGGACTGCCAGCCTGCCTTGTGCAGTGGTAGCACTACCACTTGCAGTGCTGACAACCTGGGGTTGGGAGTGACCTTGAGAGTCTGAGGATCAGCCAAGGGGAGGAAGACTGAGCATCTCGAGGCACTGGACTGGCCCCTGGTGGAAACCAGGGGAAAGACAGCAAGACAGCCAGAGCTCAAGGGAGGTGGGGGAACATGACAGATCAGCACACACCACATCCCCAAGGAGGGAAAAAAAAAAGAAAACTGTCCCAGTTACACTGGATGACCGCTGGCCTCCACAGGCCCTGCAACTCAATGACTCAAGTGCCCCTGGACACTGCATTTGAAGTCTTGGTAGGTAGATGGATTCCCTGCCACCCCCACCAGTGAAGAACACAGTGGGGGACTCTGGGAGAGAGGTAAGCCCTGGGAGAAGTCAGGGTGATAGGGCTAGGAGGACCAGTGTGAGCGTGGGCTGTCCAGGACAGAGTGGAGCACAAAGAATAAGTGAAAAAAAAATGATGAGGGGGATGGTGCTCAGTGATGGATCACTACACTAGCTGGTACACAGTTCAATAAAAGTGGGGATGGGCGGGTACATTTTGAACTTTTAAACACCATGGACCAGAAATGTTAAGGGGCCAGAGGTGATGAGAGGCTGTAGTGGAAAAGGGCAAATATTTTTTATTGAAACATCTTGACCAGCAGGAGGGAGAACTAGCTGGGTGGGAACATTGCTTGGGTGGGGTGCAGTGAGGTTGCATCCTTAAGCAGGAGCATGACCATTCCGTTCTGCCATGGAAATTCTGAGAAATGGAATTTGTAATTTTCCCAGCACTGCCTCTTTCCAGTTGTTGGAAGAAGCAGTGCTGAACTGTTTACCTGGGCTGGTCTATGGCACTGGGTCCGATGAGCACCTACAACAGTAGCGATGACAATACTAGTGCTGAACTTTAAGCACCGAGTCTGCCCCCGCACCCCCCCGTCTTATGGATTCTCTCTCTGTGGTGAAGCGGATCCCGGGGAAAGTTAAAAATCATGGGGCCATCACGGCCTCATGTAAGAAAATATTACAAGTCCCAAAGTGTGCTAAAACAGTCAGAGACCAGGACTAGAACCCTAGTCTCCACCACTGCTGGTCGAGCTGCTTGATGTCCCAGACCTCCACACCATGGGAGAAACATAGCTAGTATCCTGGCTCCTGGTGCTTTTGTCCTATCTACAGGACCACAGACAGTGACTAGGGGCGTGCTTACAGCATGTGCTGTAAATCCTTAGTCGCTGTCCGTGTGAGCGCTTACCAGACTAGCGCCGTATAATGCGGCGCTATTCTGGTAGCGCTCAAATGATGGGGTACCCTGGTGGTGTAACCCAGTTCTGCCCCTGGACTGGACAGGTTTGGTACCTCTCACCTCTCAACCTCACAATATTATAAAAGACCTCCACTCACTCCCACAACAGCTTCTGGAAGGGCCTTCTGAGCTCCCATATCCCTCCCCTCACAGCCACTAAGCTTTTGAAAAGCAGCCCCTGCAGCCCCCAGTCAGTGGTCACAGGCCTGCAGCCCAAGTAATAAAGTAAACAGTCCCAAATCCTAACCCATTCCCACCCCCTCAAGTCACCACCCATTGACCAGAACACAGGTTAGTGGCACCAGCTAACTTGTTTATTTAGCCAGCAGATGACAACACATACAGTATATAATGCTCACGAAGCTCAACATGGGGAAAAGGAAAGGGGAAATTGTTTAACCAGGAAAGGCACACTAAGCTGGAGCTTGTTTCCAAGTGTGACCTGGGAGCACAAGGAAGTTAAGTGACTTGGTGAGGGTCACACGGTATGCAAGTGGGGGCTGATGGGATTCAAACCCAGGTCTCCAGGTTTGCCACTCAGTGCCATTAACCACAATGCTATATTGTCTCCTACATCTCTTACATCACCTCCTCCTCCTCGGAAAAATGTATGCCTCTTTGCAGACACACAAAGATCTGCAGCAAGGCTGACACACTGGGGGGAGGGTGGAAAGAATGAGAAGGGACTTGGCAAGGTTGGAGGAATGGTCAAAAGTATGGCAGCTTAGATTCAATGCAAAGAAGTGCAAAGTAATGCACCTGGGAAACAAAAACTCAAGGGAAGAGTACACAATGGGGGGGGGGGAGGTATTAACAACAACAAAAATGGAAAGGGGCCTGGGGATAGTCATATCAGATGACCTAAAGGTAAGCAAGCAATGTGAGACGGCAGTAAGGACTGGGATGTATACGGAGAGGCATCACCAGTAGAAAACAGGAAGTTGTTATCCCCCTGTACAGACAGTTGGTAAGACCCCATCTGGAGTACTGCGTGCAGTTCTGGAGACCCCATTTCCGCAAGGACATAGGATGGAGGCAGTCCAGAGGAAGGCAACTAAAATGGTGCAGGATCTGCAACAGAAGCCATACAAAGACTAAAGGAACTTGATATGTATACCCTTGAGGAAAGGAGGGAGAAGGGGGACATGATATAAACTGTCAAGTATCTTAAGGGAATCAAAATGTAACCCCTAGGTGGTGCTATCTCAAGGGCTACTACCCCTGCCTGCTTGCTAGTAGCAGGTCAAGAGGACCTGAGTTCTGAAATGTGTGCTTCCACCCAGAGGTCAGGGTTGGTAGTGGTCAAGCTAACCTGGGCACAGCCCTCTGGAACACTGTAACCCCCACTCTTTCCTTACTAGTGGCCAGAACAATACACAATAATCACTTTCACAATACCCCTGATACACCACACAAGTACCCACACTGTTTGCACTTACCACCAGGGCTTTCCTCTGGCTCGGCCCTGGGGCCACAACTCAGGCCTTTCCACAATTCTCCCACGTGAAACTACTCAGATGGCTGCTTGACTGTCTCAAGCTGTTGCTTCTTTAGCTCCCAACTTAGATCTGACTCAACTACCAGCAAGCCTGGGACTTTTCCCCAGAATCCAAAAGGTTCGGTTGGCAGATCTGTCTGTCAGTCACAACAAAGGCTCCCCCTTCAGGTGCAAAAAGATGCCCAAAGCCCAAAACTATGATTCCTACAGATTTTGACTCCAGACAGTTCCTGTAGTCCAGCTTCATTTTAGGTCCCACCAGTACTGATTGGTCCAATTCCACAGTCCACAACCAAGATAGTGGAGATAAACAAAACAGTCCTTGCTGCAAAGAAGGCAGGTTAGACAAACTACATTATCATTATCAATCTAATTGATTTTCAGCAAATAGTTACATCTTTCAACAGAGCTCTCTCTCAGGTTACTTATGAATGCAATCCAGGCAGCTCTTAAAGAGATAGTATGCAGAGGCTATACAGGCACTCTCTTGCAATCACATTTAAACTGCTAAAATGCAGGACACCAGCCTGGCAGTGAGCATTTAGGCAAGCTCAAGGAAGACTTTTTGGGAACCCCCATTTGTGGGGGGGGGTTACACCCTTCCCTGCCTGCAGAAAACTTGGCATCCACGTCAAGTCTGTACCATCATGCATAAGTTAACATAAACTTAATACTTTACTATACATATTCACTACATTATCCAATACTTTGTCCATTCTGACAATACATTAGGCATATTTCACACAAGCCAGTTGAACATTACTATACTAAATCAGGTAATAACTTCTTGTACTTTGAGCAGTGCAAGAGGGCCCTTCCCTATCAGCTAACTTGGGCTGGATGAGGCAGGGGCACCATGGTGAGAGGGCAGAACAAGTAACCTGGAATGGGCCGTCAAGCTCAAGTTGGGCAGTGAGCTTCGTGAAACATAAACACCTTTGTGAACTACATGGAGAGGCAAGTCCACAGGCCTCCCCAGAGAATCATAGCTGAAATGCGATACTGGCTTGACAGCATGGCCAGTCTTTTGGGGGGGGGGAACAACCACAGTCTCTGTACTTTCAGCAACAGCCTTGGGGCTTTCATCACTTGTGAGGGGTGCCTCTGCCTGGGTAGAAATGTCCAAACTTGGAGCACTGTCAACTCTTTGCTCTGTAGTCTCTGATTCTACAACACTTTGCTCACTTTGAAGAGGCCCTGGTACTGAAGGGGAGTTATCAGCACTCTCATAGTGTTCTTCACGTTCTGGTATGTCACCAGAATGACTCATTCCATCAGCCCCTCACTCAGGCAAATCATACAGTTCCACAATACACAGAGACTCAGCATCTTCAGACGTGATACTTTACACTTCACTTTCAGGGAACATTGGCTCCAAGGACAAAGCTGGGGGGTTAGGCAGTCCAGAAGGCCCAGCTTCATCCCCACAATTAATCATGGGGTTCTCTCAAAACAGCTGACTCAGTTCATAAGCGGGGTAACAGGCACAGTCGCACTTACTTTCGTCAGAATTTTACTGTCAGTCACTATCATTCTGGGCCTGCTGCGGAGGAAACCTTATATCTGTGACCCCTGGAGTAGGTTGACTCTGTCTCTTTCTTGCAGCAGCACGAGTCACCAGTCCAGGGGGCTCAATTTCTGGGGGTTCAGCCTCAATCATGACTTGGCCGATAGGTAACAAGTGGTTATGGTGCATGGTCTTGATAGCTTTGGAGTTGTTCTCTGGGCGCACCTTGTACACAGGTAAATCATCCAACTTTCCAACTACTACATGGGGAAGATGGTGCCACCTATCAGCAATTTTGTGTTTACCATGCAGTCCCAAATTTCGCAACAACACACGGTCTCCAGGTCAGCGCTTGAGCCTTTACTTTTTTATCATGCCTCTCTTTGTTGGCTAGATTTCTCTTGGTGGCCATTGTCTGGGCCAGTTGATAGGCATGGTTCAATTGAGCTTTCAGTTTTTGTACATATTGCAAGTAGTTTTCGGCTTGACCCCATCTGGAGAGACCCCAAAACAGACATCAACTGGCAGCCGGGTCTCTCTCCAGAACATGAGGCAGTAGGGGGAGAACTCAGTAGCATCATTTTTCCTGCAATTGTATGCGTGTACCAAGGTGCTAATCTGCTGGCTCCATTTATGCTTGTCTTTTGGGTGGAGAGTGCCCAGCATGTCTACAAGGGTGCAGTTAAAACATTCTGGTTGAGGGTCTCCCTGCGGGTGACAGGGAGGTGGTTCTTGACTTTCACACCCCCATAAAGAGAGAGCATTTCTTTGATTAGTCGACTCTCAAAGTCTCTGCCCTGGTCAGAGTGGATCCGCTGGGGGGCACCATAGTGGACGAAGAAATTTTCCACTAGCACCTTGGCCACGGTAGATACCTTTTGATCTTTGGTGGGAAACGCATGTGCATATCATGTGAAATGATCCGTAACCACTAACACATTGCCAGTGTTCTGCTGATCAGGTTCTAAACACAAGACGTCTATGTAGACTAGTTCCATGAGGGTGCTGGTAGTAATATTAACATGAGGGGTAGCCCTCTGAGGCAGGGCTTTTCTTTACAGGCAGCGACTACAAGTCTTTACATGGTGCTCAACATCGGCCCTCATTTTGGGCCAGTAGAAGCGAGATCGTACCAGGTCAAGGGTTCTGTCACTATCGAGGAGCCCCATGTGACTGTGGAGGGACCTCTGTACCAAATCTTTAAAGGCTGTGGGCAGGACCAATTGTTGCTTGTCTACTTTGCTACTATGATCTACTGTCTCTCTCTATACAACAACTGATTGAGCAACTTCAATCTGGGGCCTTTTTAAAACAATAAAGCAGTTCTCAAGTCAGTGGAACGTAACTTAGACACATTTTTCCCCGCATGCAGGGCATCAAGTGCTGGCTGAATCATAGGATCTTGGGAATGAGCCCACTGAATGCTGTCCTTGTCAAATTGTGGTAGTGCACTAATATCTAGAACAGAGAAGTAGCAATAAGCAGCTGGTATGCAGGTGTCAGAAGGGCCCAAGCAATCTACTAAACAGTCCACTGTGTCCGCAGACATCTGTTCATCTCTATCAAACTTTTGGCACAATGTTCGAATGTCAGGTTCAGACAGGCTGACCCAATCACTCTTGGAAGTGGGCCTTCGTGATAGGGCGTCAGCATCAATATGGTTCAGGCCCGGTCTGTATTCGACAGCATAATCATAGGTTGATACTGCAGAAAGCCACCGGTGCCCAGTGGCGTCTAACTTAGCTGATGTCTGTACATAGGTCAATGGGTTATGGTCGGTCTTCATCAATATCTTTGCCCTATAGAGGTATTCATGAAACTGGTCAACGATGGCCTGTTTTAGTGCAAGGAACTCCAGCTTATGCACAGGGTAGTTTCGTTCAGATGGGGTCAAGCTCCTACTGGCAAAAGCTACTGGTTATAGGCCATCCTTATGGTCTTGATACAGCACCACTCCTAGACCCTGCAGACTAGCATCCATATGCAGCACATAGGGTTTGGTGGGGTCAGCATAGGTGAGGATGGGGACATGCGTGAGCTGGTATATGATCGTATGGAAGGCTGCTTCACAGTGGTGCATCCAGTGTGGCCTGAGGAGTTCACCTGGGTGGAAGTATACTTTTTCTGGTTCTCTAACAGACCCTTTTTTGTATTTATGATTGGTAGGAGGGTAACCCTGGATAAGGTTCAAGAGTGGGCGAATCACCTTGAAATAGTATTTTATGAATCTGCGGTAGTAGCCACAGAACCCCAGGAAATGTTGTAGTTCTTTCAGATTTATGGGGCTGGGGCCAAGTAGTCAGTGCTTCAACCTTACTGGGATCATTCTATATCCCTTTTGTAGATACTATGTGCCCACATACTTCACAGAGGTTTGGAAAAACTGTCACTTGTCAACGGACAGCTTGATGCAGAAATCTTCCAGTCAGTCTAGAACATTAAACAGTCGGTTCTCATGCTTCTCTAAAGTGCTCCCAAACACAATGACATCATTTAAGTACATCAGGCATTCCAGCAAATTCATATCTCCCACCGCACATTCCAACAGTCACTGAAAGGTGGCTGGGGCACCCGATATCCCCTGTGGCATCCTCAGAAACTCGTAGAACCCCAATGGACAGATGAAGGCTGTTTTCTCATGGTCTTCCGGGGCCATCGGGATCTGGTAGTATCCACTGCGAAGATCCAACACCGAGAACCATTTGCTCCCCTTCAAGCAGTCCAGGACATCTTGTATATGAGGCATATTGTATTGGTCTGGGATGGTCCGCCAGTTCAGGGTTCGATAATCAACACACATCCTCACAGACCCATTCTTCTTATGCACAACCACAATGGGAGAGGCGTATGGGCTCCTGGATTCTTGTATCACGCCAGCAGCGAGCATTTTCTGCAGGTGTCTTCTCACATCATCTATGTCTGCTGGGGCTAGGTGTCAGGACCTCTCTCAAAATGGCCGTTCATCATGCAGGCGTATGTGATGCTCCGCACCCTGGACATTATCCCACATCCCATTCCTTCAATGAAAACACTTGGTCTCTCTGGGCAAGTCTCTTGCTAATTCTAGCCTTCCATTGAGCTGGCAATGGGGAGTCACCAAATTCAAACAAGTCTGGGGTTGCTCTCTCCTTCTCACCAGGGTGCTTGTTGCTGGGCAATACTGCAGTCTCTGCACAGTGTACCGTAGCTGGAGTGTAACCTCTGTTCACCCGGATTTCCCGGTCTGACACATTGTGAATCTGGACCATCACTCATCGTGCATAGGCATGGGCATGAGCAGACAAGATGCTGGGCTTGACCAATAATCCTTCTGGCAATTTTCCATCGCCTGGCGCATCCGACATCAGTATTTTGTTCTTGACATCTTTCTGGAGGTGGACCTGCCCTTGAATGGTACACTAGGCGTTAGAGGCCAGTATCATTGAATCAGAATCCTTCTTCCACACGATCCCCACCGGTTCATCCTGGTCTACTTCCTTGGGTTTCTGTTGCAAATCATAGGCCCTCTTGATCAGAGACTGAATTCTCAGGGCCCTCCCAGTCTGTCGCCCTTGTTTCTCGTGACAGAGTTGCACCAGTCTCCCAAACATATGGGCATTTTTCCCAATTAACAGAGAGACCCCATCATACAGTCCGGTGGGGGACCACACTAGGGCCAATGTCTCTACTCGCTCCTGTACACCAGTTACAGTTGCAGGAAAAGACAACCAGAGGTGGACATACCCTAGGTAGGGATAAGACTTGTTGCTCAGGCCCCACACATGTAGGCCTTCCAGGGATTGCAAAGGCACATCAGATAAGTGTTGTCATACCAGTCCTGGAATACAATGGTCACTTGCGACCCACTGTCAAATGCAGCCTGAGTATGAATACCATTCACAGTCACTGTAGTCTCCATTGAAGGGCCCACTATTTTAAACCAGTCTGGAGAGGCAGTAGCAGAGGCATGGACAGACGATTTAGCCACAAAGAAATTTGAGTTAGTGTTTCTTGAACCCTCAGTGTGGTAATTTTGGGCACCCCTTGCCCACTGATTTGCTTTTCGGAGCTCCCCTTGGAGTCTGTTTACTATTCTTTCTAAGTCCTTCTGAGACCGGCATTCTGTTTTCATATGGCCATCTTTTCCACAGTTGTGACAAATTATAGACTCCTGGGTCATCCTGGGAGAGAACATCGTATGAGGAACTGAAGCAGTAGTAAGAGATTGGGGTCTAGTATCTGCTTGCAGCAGTGAGAGTGGTGCAACGTGTCTTAACAGTTCCTTTAGAGTGGCAGTCAATCCAGTGATCTCAGTCTTGGAGCCACCCTCAGTAGTGGATGCCTGAGGGTGCACCCCAGCCCCCATGGCAGTCATGTCCTGAAAAGGACCAGAATCTTAATCCATGGGGGAAACCCTTGCAGAGGCACCCTTCTTCAACTCTCGGACTTCCTTTAGTAGCTCTTCTTTCCAAAGCTGGGCCAAGGGCGGGAAGTCCTTTGCATTCTCAGAATGCTTGTTAAGTGCCGACATTTGCCCCTGAACCTCACTTGACTGATCACTCTCAGTCACTTGCACAACAGCAGCAGATATGGGTGCAATTCCCCCATGGTGTCACCTTTGCTCAACCCCCCAAATTTCTTTCATTAGCTTGTCATAGGAGGGGGGCGATTCCAGTCGGGTGGCAAGGTGCAACTGAAGCAGTAACAGTTCTGAAAATGGAGCAGACTTAAGGATCCGGTCCAGCCTAGTTCGATCGAATTCATTTGATGGCAAACTACCATTTCTGATACACTCTTGTAGCAGCTTTTCAAGCCGAGGTACATACACAGACAATGGCTCCTCTGGGTACTGCTGAGCGTTTCTTACTCTCCACCACAGATCCTCTTCTGAATCCGGGCTCCCATACACATTCTCCAATGCATCAAGATAGTCCATTGCAGTTGCTCTGGGGTTATTGGCCTGCTTGGCACGGACGGTAGCCAGGGCAGGACCTCCGAGGCTCTCACTCACCCTCTTTCATTTGTCTGCTTCTGAGCATTGCCATTCAAGTACTAGAGGGGCAACATAGTCTATCCAGGTCTCCCAGTCATCGTCCCTCTCGTGGGTGGGAAAGGTGCCCAAGACAATTCTCAGCCTTCGGGAGGAGTTGTGACAATGGCAGGTACAGATATAGGGGCCAGAACTGGCATGGGCACAGAAAGTGGGGCAGTAACAGATGCTGGAGTGGGAGGGGATGTTGGAGAGGGAACACCCCCAGTTGGCAGGAATAGTTTCTTAAAGTCCTCTACAGTTTTCCCTTCCGCCAGCAACAACTTAGCACATTTCTCCTCAAAAGTCTCAGATAATAGGGGGACTCCATCCTCCCCCAGGTCTTTACTTTCTTTTGTTATCACTCTCCAAGCAGCTGGAACCCCTTCTGGGGCAATAATCTGTGGCACTTTAGAGCAGTCCACGAGGTCACTACACTGTACCAAGGCTATGAAAGTTTGGGCGATCAAATCAGCATGTTGACCCACCACCACAGGGTTTTTTAAACATTCAACTTTGGAGAGTGCTCCCTCTACAGTGTCTTTCCTGGTACCCAGGGGAATATCCAGTATAAGTAGAGCATTTTGGGGGTCGATCTCCTGCCCAGTACACCACCCCACCAACTGGTGTACAGCCATTTCTACTGGAGTAGTCATTAATCTTTAACAATAATTTGTAATTTTTGACCTCTAGAAGGCACAAAATCCCAGCGGTGAGCCTCCAAAATGTAACCCCTAGGTGGCACTATCCCAAGGGCTACTATCCCTGCCTGCTTGCTAGTAGCAGGTCAAGAGGACCTGAGTTCTGAAATGGGTGCCTCCACCCAGAGGTCAGGGTTGGTAGTGGTCAAGCTAACCTGGGCACAGCCCTCCGGAACACTGTAACCCCCACTCTTTCCTTACTAGTGGCCGGAACAATACACAATAATCACTTTCACAATACCCCTGATATACCACACAAGTACCCACACTGTTTGCACTTACCACCAGGGCTTTCCTCTGGCTCGGCCCTGGGGACCCCTTCTAAAACAAAGTTATACACAGCAAATAACAGCAGTACAGTACTCTTGCACAAACTGGAACCACAGTCAGGGTAAATGCAAAAAGAGTTAGATCTGATTTACTTAAGGGACTTGAACAAGGGAGGGGGTGTAATCAGGTTAATTTGCTTAAAGGCTGTATCAGTCAAACAGTTATGCATGCACTTCAGGGTCCATAAACTGTCACACACTCCGTGTACCCAGATGGAGAACGGTGGGCTAGCCTGGAAAGTTGCAGCTGGTTGGGGTCCTGTGATGGAAGAAAACTACGTGCATAACACACACTATTTGTAACCCAGAGCTGGAGGGCTCAGTTCATGAAAAGAAAACAAGACAATCAGATGACACACTTTTAGATTTGGCTGTTGTTGCAGGGAGCTACACTGATGATTATTAACGATACCCAAGACTGGACACAGGCTGGATGAAAATTGAGACAGCAGGTGGTTAATCTGGAGTGCCAGGAGAATCGGGGCCCACACGAATCGCTGAGGCTTCATTCCCATTTATGCATGGAGTAGGGGACTGATCTCCAGGCAGGTCTCTTGTTGATGGCTTTCTCTGTGCAGTGGGTGGTCTAGCTGGGCTAGCTTGGCAAGACCCCAGCCAAATGGAGACAAATTTGGATACAGTCCATTTTGGGCTAGATACAGCTTCCAGCAAGCAGAACACAGTTCACACAATGAGGAACCAAATCACGACTCACTAACAACTCACAGCACATTTACATGTAAGGAAATTCAACTGTACCAGGCAAAGCGCTCTCCGGTCACGATCGCAAAGTCTCTGCACAAACCGGAGATTCAAAAGCAGCTGGAAATGTTGACAGGCTGATCACATTCAGCAAAATCTTCGATCTTCTTCAGGTATGAGCCTGGTAAAAAATCAGTGGCTTACTTCATTCTCACATACTTGGATTTAGTCCGAAATAGTTCTCTTCTCCCCTATCGGGGGCGGCAGGCAGACATGCAGGCCACAACTCAGGCCTTTCCACAGTTCTCCCGTGCGAAGCTACTGAGATGGCTGCTTGACTGTCTCAAGCTGTTGCTTCTTTAGCTCCTGACTTAGATCTGACTCAACTGCCAACAAGCCTGGGACTTTCCCCAGAATCCAAAAGGTTCGGTTGGCTGTCAGTCACAACAAAGGCTCCCTCTTCAGGTGCAAAAAGGTGCCAAAACCCCAAAACTTTAATTCCTACAGATTTTGACTCCAGACAGCTCCTGTAGTCCGGCTCCATGCTAGGTCCCACCAGCATTGATTGGTCCAATTCACAGTCCAGGACCAAGATAGTGGAGATAAACAAAACAGTCCTTGCTGCAAAGAAGGCAGGTTAGACAAACTACATTATTATTATCACTCTAAATGATTTTCAGCAAATAGTTACATCTTTCAACAGAGCTCTTTCTCAGATTACTTATGACTGCAATCCAGGCAGCTATTTAAGAGACAGTACACATAGGCTATACAGGCACTCTCTGGCAATCACATTTAAACTGCTAAAATGCAGGACACCAGCCTGGCAGTGAGCATTTAGGCAAGCTCAAGGAAGACTTTTCAGGAACCCCCATTTGTAGGGGGGTTACAAACAACGTCCAAAAGAGTAGCATCTCTCAGAAAAAGAGATGTGCAAGAACAAGGGGACACAATTTGAAGCTAGAGGAGAGACGGCTCAGGGGCAATGTGAGGAAGTATTTTTTTCACAGAGAGGGTAGTGGACTCATACAACGACCTTCCTGAGGAGGTTGTGGGGTCAAAAACAGTGGGGGAATTCAAGAATGCATGGGACAGGCATAAGACAATTATAGTGGGGGTAGGAAGAAGAAGTAGGCTGTAGGTTAACTAGGATCTGCAGCTTATCCAATAGGTAGAGAAATGGGCAGAACAGGTGGATCAAGAGGTCCTTATCTGCTATCAAAGTCTATGTTTATTTCTTAATAATTTTTTTTTTTAATTTGTTTACCCGAGATGGTCCGGCTGATATGCTACATCTCATTTCCATTGGGGTCTTGCTTCTTCCCATGTCTACAGCTGGGTGGATGGGAGCACTGAAAGGTTCAGTGACTTGCCCAAAGTCATTCAGTGAGTATTTTACTCTAGCGGGGTATGAACCTGTGATATCCCGGGTTCTCAGCTGGTGCTCTAAACCACTAGGTCACACTTCGTCACAAATAACATGATGGTGTAATCTCCATACACGGCATCTTTTTCTTATGCCACTCCTTCTTTGCTGCTTCTCTGCAGTAGCCGGTGTTCTCCATTTTAGTTCGAACAGTGGCAATCGCTTTTTCACAGTTTTATTGTCAAAGTAGGTGTAAAGTTTCTACCACCACTGCCACCTGCTGTGCAGTCTCCAGTACTGCAGCCTCCCTTTTCCGTATTAGAGAACTTAGCCTATGAACTTAGTTTCAACCTTCCAGCTCCCAAATGAGTTGAGACCACTGAGCTCAAGCTTTTCTGTCTAAGCCAGTAGGAGATCCCTATGTGCATTAGCCCAGTTGCTCATTTACCGGCCACTACTGCCTCCAGTTCAGTAGGTAAACAGCTTTTCCCGTAAGAAAATTTGTTATATGTGATCACAGAAGCATAAAAGAAGTGGCAGCATATTGCATTTGTTCACACTGAGCATGTTTGAAATGACTAGAAAATGATGTAAAGACAGTATTCTAGATTTTTAAGTTGTTTTTAAATTTCTATAAAAATTATTTACGAGTACAATGTTGTATTTATATACAGAATATGTATCCCCAGGATTGCTAAACCACTGGAAGAAGTGGTTAACACCAAGGTAGAGAAGTCAGTAGGGAGCAGGACAGGGGTAAATGCAGAAAAAAGGCAGTAAGGACAGGGATGGAGCTAAAAGGTGTAAGGCCATGAAAACAAAATGGAAGGTGATGAGTACCAATGCCCGCAGTCTGTGTAACAAGCTCCCTGAACTAGTGGCCTTGATGGAAGAGGGATGCCTGGATATTGTGGCAGTCACTGAAACATGGTACACAGAGAACCTTGACTGGGAACTCAACATACCAGGATACACAATCTACAGGAGGGACAGGGTAGGTAAAAGAGGAGGAGGAGTAGCTCTCTATATAAAGGAAGGGATTAAAGCAACAGAACTAAGGAGTAAACAGGAAGTTGATGAGTCACTGTGGGTCACCCTGGTGACAGGAAATGGCACCACAACCGGCATGGGGGTTGTGTACAGACCCTCATCTTGGGGGAGGAAATGAACAAGGAAATGATAGAAGGTATCCTTAAAATGGCAGAAAAGGAGGAGATATTGTTGATGGAGGACATGAATATGCGAGATGTTAACTGGAGTACCTTTGCTGCAGGCACATCCAAGAGCAGGGTCATTCTTGATGCCCTACAGGGGGCATGCCTCAGACAGGTAGTGTTGGAGCCCATTCGGGAGGGAGCAATCTTAGACCTGGTACTCTCAAATGGGGAAGGAGAAAGGATCTCAGATTTAGAAGTGGGTAGCCATCTAGGAACAAATGACCACTGAACAGTGTGGTTCACAATAAACACAGCCATAGAATCAAGTCATACAAAAACAAGAGTACTGGACTTTAGGAAGGCTGACTTTGGGAAAATGAGAGAGTGCCTCAGAAAAGCACTAGCAAATTGGCAAGAAGGAGGGGTGGAGGAACAATGAGGAATAATCAGAACAGCCATCGCAGAGGCAACAAGCCATTGCATGAAGCAAATCAACAAAACAAAATAAAGGAAAAAAAACACTATCGTTCTCAAAAGAGGTGGAAGGGAAGGTTAAGAAGAAAAGGATATCATTCAGGAAATACAAGGAAACACAGAAGGAGCAGGACAGAGAACTTTATCAGTTAAAGCAGAAGGAGGCGGAGAAGGCAGCCAGAATAGCAAAGGCACAAATTGAGGAAAAGATAGCCAACTATGTTAAGAAGGGGGATAAAACCTTTTATAGGTACATTAGGGAGCGATGAAAGACCAAGGGAGGGATACAGAGACTTAATACAGGGGAGGGAATGTGGGCAGAGAGTAACAGTGAAAAAGCAGGAATACTGAACAAATATTTCTGCTCAGTGTTCACAGCGGAAGAGGAGGGGGAGGTACCTAAACCAAATAAGAGAAACACTCTGAATAGAGGGGTTGATACCAGTCCATTCACAGAAGAAAGGGTTTTGAAAGAACTCTTGAAACTGAGGGTGGACAAAGCTCTGGGGCCTGATGGGATTCCCCCCAGAATTCTAAAAGAACTAAGGGTAGAACTAATAACGCCACTGACTACTCTTTTTAACAAATCATGGGAGGATGGGTGATACTTGAGGACTGGAGGAGGGTGGATGTGATTCCACTTTACAAAAGTGGGAGCAGGGCAGAGGCAGGAAACTACAGACTGGTTAGTTTGACCTCAGTGGTAGGGAAAATGATGGAATCACTTCTGAAGGAAAGAATTGTTGAGTACCTAGAGTCCAGTGGGGCACAGGACCCAAGGCAGCATGGTTTCACAGCAGGAAGGTCAAGTCAGACGAACCTAATAGATTTCTTTGACTGGGTGACCAAAGTAATAGACCAGGGAGGGACTGTGATATGGCCTACCTAGATTTTATCAAGGCATCTGACACAGTCTCACACAAAAGATTAATATACCAGCTAGCCAGCCTTGGAGTGGGTCCCAAGGTGGTAGCCTGGATAAAAAACTGGCTGGACAACAGGACACAAAGAGTAATAGTAAACGGAGTCCACAGTGAAGAAAGAAGGGTAACTAGTGGGGTACCGCAGGGGTCGGTACTGAGACTGGTCCTCTTTAATGTCTTTATAAGTGACATTGGAGAGCACTTGGAAGGGAAAGTATGTCTCTTTGCAGATGAGACAAAGATCTGCAACAGGGTTGATACACAAGGTGGGGTGGAAAGGATGAAAAGGGGCTTGGCAAGGTTGGAGGAATGGTCAAATATATGGCAGCTCAGATTCAATGCAAAGAAGTGCAAGGTAATGCATCTGGGAAACAAAAACCCAGGGGAAGAATACGCAATGGGGGGTGAGTTAATAACAACAAAAATTGAAAGAGACCTGGGAGTAATCATATCAGATGACTTAAAGGTGGGCAAGCAATATGAGAAGGCAGTAAGGAGGGCTGGCGGATAGTGGGATGCATAGGGAGAGGCCACAACAGTAAAAAACAGGAAGTTGTTATCCGTCTGTACAGGCAGTTGGTCAGAACCCATATGGAGTACTGCGTGCAATTCTGGAGACCTCATCTCCGCAAAGACATAGACAGAGTGGAGGCTGTTTAGAGGAGGGCAACCAAAATGGTACAGGGTCTGCACCAGAAGACATACTAGGAGAGACTAAAGCAGCTTAATATGTATACTCTTGAGGAAAGGAGGGAGAGGGGGGACATGATAGAAACTTTCAAGTATCTCAAGGGAATTAACAAAGTACAAGAGGGTAGCATCTTTCAAATATAGTGCAGTGGTTTAAGGCTCTGAGCTGCAAATCTAGTGACATCCAGCAGACCAGACCTGGGTTTGAATCCCACAGCCTCTACTTGCATACTGTGTGACCCTCAGCAAGTCACTTAACTTCCCTGTGCTCCTAGGTCGCAACTGTAAAAAAGCTTTCAGCTTAGTGTGCTACTTCTGGTTAAACAACTAAAAAAAAAAAAAAGATGTGCAAGAACAAGGGGGCACAATTTGAAGATAGAGGGGGAACGGCTCAGAGGTAATGTTAGAAAGTATTTTTTCACAGAGAGGGTTGTGAATGCATGGAACAGCCTTCCCGAGGAGGTTGTGGAGTCAGGAACAGTGGGAAAATTCAAGAATGCATGGGACAGACATAAGGCAATTCTAGTGGGGGTGTAGGAGGAAGTAAGCTGTTGATTAACTAGAATCTGCAGCTTATCCATCAGGTAGGGAAATGGGCAGACTACGTGTGCCAAGCAGTCCTTATCTGCCA
Source organism: Neoceratodus forsteri (assembly GCA_016271365.2). Classification (NCBI taxonomy): domain Eukaryota; kingdom Metazoa; phylum Chordata; order Ceratodontiformes; family Ceratodontidae; genus Neoceratodus; species Neoceratodus forsteri. The sequence continues at coordinate 608,797,756 of CM028132.1, forward strand.
TCAAATTCTATGTTCCTATGTTTCTATGTTATTAGTGGCCATGAGATGCTGGAACTTCATTAAGGGTGGTATGTATGTTAAAATTGAATATCAATAAAAACACACTATTGGACTAAGTCTTCTCAGCTGCCTTAAATTCAGGTTCTGGATCACAGATGTGAGGCTTGTGCCACACCATCACCACCATTGCCTCCTGCAGCATTCTGTACAGTATTGTAGCCCACCATCATCATTTCTTTATGACTTTCTAGTGCACCCTTCTGGATGACCCATGCAGATAATGGATGAAAAGATGCATAATACATCCTGGAGATATTTCAGATAGAAAAATATGTGCAGATATTTTTACCAACAATAACTAAATATAACTTCATGTTTCTGGTGCTGGGGGGGTGTATGTATGATGCAGCTTGTGTGTTAGGATGGATAGATAGACACAGACAGACATATACTGTTGATAGGCTAGATGAAAAAAGATCAGTGGTCGCTCATGTTTGCCTACTGCCACTCAGCTGCAGCACCCAGCAATATGTCAACAAATATAAAACTTCAGGGAACCCTCCCCTCCACAGTAAATAAAAAATCTGAACCATGTAATGTTATTCTCCTGCTCAGCTAGGTTCCTGATTTATTCCTGGTACTCTGGACATTTTGTATTATTTCTCTCAGCAATTTTGCAGCACTAATTATGATTCATTTGCTTTGGTGTCTCTGTATCTTATCATACATCTTTTGTTATTCATACTTTTGACTTGACGGTCTGCATTTTTTCATCTGTTCATGTTTGTATTTAATTGCACTCCCATTGCCTGTTTCAGTTGTGCTGTAGTTCTTGCTTGTGTTATTTTTTTTCCTCAACTTGTATTTTTGTGCCTCCAACCCCTGGTCCTGCCGAACCCCCCCAGCCCAGTCACCAAACATCTCATGGATTTTCCAGTTATCCACCACTTACTCTGGTCCGCACTTGGTAGTAGGAAGCCTGCCATGTCTGTCCTATGTGGGTCTGCAGGGGTGCTGGATTTGACTGAGCTGTTTTTCCTCCTTTTTTTCCCTCTCTCTAGGGCACTGTCATGCAGGGGTGTGCACACATGCAAATGGTGGCATACCTGTATGCAAGGCATCTGATGGAGGCCCTTTTTTGTGATAAGCACTCACTTGCGCTACCACCTGTCCTCCACCAGGTGCCTATTGAGAAGGGGTCCCCGATCAGGCCCCCAGTGACCCAAGCTCGTTCCCAAACCCAGGGCACCAGTGTTATAAGTGGTAGCCCTACTGCTATGCCACTGGGGGCCAACCTTGCCTGTATCATTTTGTTGTATGTATTTTTATCCTGCACCCCTGCCCCTGGGTTACACTTTGAATCAAGCCTTGACTCAGTGTCCCTTTCCCGGTTACTAATTTTCAATAGATGAATAAATAAATTAGGAACTCATCCAACCGGAGTTTAAAAGATTCAGCTCTCATCACTTGGACTGCTTCTTTTGGGAGCTTCTTCCTTAGGTTTACCACACTTTGGGGGACAATCCTTCCTCGCATTACCCCTAACTCTGTCCCCCCTTAAGCACAAAGTTTGTTCTCTAGTTTTACTGCCCAGGAAATCATGAAAATGATTTCTATGATTCACCTTATCCAGCTCTGTTTTAAACTTCAAAAACTGAAACCATATCTCCACTTAGCTTTCTTTTTTCCAGGAAAAACATACTTAGCCTATCAATGCAACATCTCCATTCCCCTAATCATGATAATTGCTGTCTGCTGCACCCTCTCAATTGCTGCAAAATCCTTTTTATACTGCAGTGACCAGAACAGCACACAGCACTTTGAGTGCATCCATACCCTTGCACTATAAACAGGAAGAATCATCACGATTGTGGCATTTATTCTATTTATGCTCCCTTGCCTGCTAGCCACCACGTCCTGTTTCCATCTATCTCAGCCTTAATGCCAGTAGCAGAAGTTTTCCAAGATCGGCGTGGCTGCCAGCCTCTGCTTGATAACCTACTGTGGTGCCTTCAGCCACAACACAAAGTGTGCCCCTTGTGGTAATGATTCCTTAGTTCCTCAGGAAGGGGAACAAACACTAATTAAATGGCTGAGGTCCTGGTGGAGGAGTCAGTTGGGCGCAGGAGGAGTTGGTAGGACCTGCTATAACATGTCGTGTGAGCAGCCTCATCTACTTAGAGCCACTGGGGTGACTACCCTATTAACTCCTGGGTGGGGCCCTGTGGGATGAGCTGGCCATGTGTCCTATCAAGGCTGTTGAAAAGCTGGGGGGAGTCGGAGAGTGTAAGACAACATAAGGTCATTCTTTTGGAACCACTTATTTCCTTTCTACTTGGCCATTAGGGTGCAGCAGTGCAGCAGAAGGAGGTGTCCACCAACTCCAAGGTAGGTGATATCCAAAGCGAATGTACACTTTGCCTTGGCCAGCTGGAGCCTAACACTCTGTCTGGGTAGTGAACCATAGTCACTGAGACAGCAAGGGGATGTGCAGCATGAAAGAGTCCCTGACATGTCCAAGACAACTTTGTAAAAACATAATATTTAGCCATGTGCCATCTTTTATTGCATATGTTTTCTGTATTTAGTGTGCCCTTTTCTTTATGACTATAGACATTAACTTTATTTATTTTTTACTTATTTGAAAATTAGTGACCAGGAGATGCACATTGATCCAAGGCTTGTTTCCAGGCGCAACTTGAGGAGTGGGAAACAGGAGGTGAAAATGGTATAAACAAGAAGAAATTGAAATGGTCCATTTACAAACATCACTGGGGTAAGCAAAAAACAGCATGACAAGAATTAAAGTTATGAGATAGCCCTGCATGATAGGAATGCACAATAAATAAATACAGTAAATGCAGAACGTTGAACAAAAATTAAAAATAAATGCAAAAAAAACAATCATACAAAAATCTGGGTTAACAAAGTTAGGAGAGCATAGTCAAGCAACTGAGTGCTGAGGGCAAGAGCAGGATGCAGCAATATGAGACTTAATAATAATAATTCTTTATTTTTACTGTGCCTTTCTAGAATTGAGACGCCTTACAGCAAACTTCACTTAAAACAATAAAATAAACATGAACACAATAAATGCTGAGTCCATAAAATACAGTGAAATATCATCATCTGGGATATGGCAATAACCACAAATGGGTCTTTAAGGCCTGCCTGTTCAAATCACTCCACAGATGCGTACTCCCAAAGCGGATGGGGTAGAAAATTCCAAAGGGTTGGGGCCGCGTACATAAAAGCATGGGCCCCTGAAGATTTTAAAGAAACCCTCGGAATCTCTAGCAACCCCTCATCCACCGAGCAGAGTGATCGCTTAGGGCAGTAAGGTACCAGGAGCTCTTTCAGGTAGTCCGGGCCCAGTCCATGTAAGGCTTTATAAGTCAGAAGACCGACTTTAAAGGTGATCCATCACTGTATTGGCTGCCAGTGCAGTTCGTGCAGCACCGGAGAAATATGACAGGTAAGAGGAGTGCGTGTCAATAACTGGGCCGCAGCATTCTGCATGAGTTGCAAGTGGCAGATATCAACCCCTGGTAGCCCTAGATACAGGGAGTTGCAATAGTCAAGGTGTGAGGACTTAAGGAGGGGTTAACAGAGAGGTAGGAGGGAGCGAGATGAAGAGAGGGTGGGAGAGAGTTCTAAGGAGAGGGCAGGAGTACAGAGAAGTCAAGCAACAAGGGAGGATACAGATGGAATGGGTGTCAGAGGAATGAAGGTAGTGGGAAGAAGGGACAGAGGGAGAGATAGCAAATCTGTAAGGTAGGAATGCAATCCTGAAGTTGGAGAAGAGGGCAGCTCCATGGGAAGGTGTGGAGAAGAGAGGGAGGAGTTTTGATTAAAGGAACAATGATGACTTGAATGAGGGAAGAGGAGAGGAGAGGGGAGGAGTGCAGTGAAGGAAGATTGGCCAGCCAAATTCAAGCAGCAGGGGGATACAGAAGGAGTGGGTGTCAGAGGACTGATGGAGGTAGGAAGAAGGGGCAGAGGGAGAGAGAGAAAGTCTGTGAGGTAGGGTTGCAGTCCTGAATTGGGACAGGAGGGTAGCCCCATGAGAAGGTGTGGAGAAGAGAGAAAGTGAGGAGGTACTGGCTTTGATAAAGGGAACAGAGACGACTTGAGTGAGGAAACAAGAATCAGTGCCAAAGCTGTAGAAGGAGTAGAAAAAGGGGTCCAGTCTGGTGAGGGTAGTTTTAGAGGCACTTTCATAGACCATGGGCAGGATTCACAAAGGCATTGCGCTCAGTGTATCTTGGATGCCCCAGCACAAATGAGATGCACTGAGTGCAAACTGTGGTATTCACACAGAAGATGCCCTCGGGGGATGCTCCTGGCACATCCCCTCTGTAAATATAACAGTTGCGCCCAGCCCAGGATGTGCCGGCGCAACCCCCTGGTCCAGCTAGGAAACTAATGGGGCAGCGCATTTCATGATGTGCTCTGCCCAAATGTGCCATTCAGAGCCAAAAACATGCAAATGAAGCCATTAGCATGTCATTATGGCCCCATTTGCATGCGTCTCACATGGCAATAGTTATTCTAGCCATGTTTTAAGTATTAACTGCAGCCCATATCTTTGTAATATCACTCATAACTTTTATATAGAGGTGGGCAGCCCAATAATTTCTGAGTGCCCCAGTCCTGCTGACACCCCCCCCGTGCTCAAGCATGTAATGACGTGTGACTGGGGAGAGCACGGGGACGCGCCCCATTGAAGTGAATGGCTTGTCAGCAGAACTGGGGCACTCAGAAATGATTGGGCAGCCCACCACTATACAAAAGTTCTGAGTGACATTACAAAGGTATGGGCTGCAATGAATACTTAAAACATGACTAGAATAACTATGGCTGAGGGAAGCTGCCACAGTATGGGAGTGGTAGCTACTTTCAGCTAGGTTGGGGAATTTCTTTAAGTAACTCTTTTTTGCTTGTCCCTTCAACACTGTCCAATCAGTCTGTCAATGTACTGGGTCATGCCTGGCCAGTACATTACAGCTCTAGCTTTGACCTTGTACTTCTCTGCCTCTAGGTGGCTTTCATGCAGTGTGCTGAGTATGTCATTCCTAATCTCTGTTGGAATGATCAATTTGTCTCCATAAACGGCTATAAACCTTTTTTTAATATGAATCTCATCTTGCATGAACCTCAAAGGTATCACATAGGTTTTCACACTCTTCTTGTATCTTGGCCAGCCAGACTTAATTACTTTTAAAAGGGCTTGCAGAGTCAGGTCAGTTGCTGTGGCTGTTATTATCTCTTCCAGTTTCTCATCACTCACTGGTATATTTTCTGCAATGCCATGTGTTTTCACCTTTTTGTCTTCAATTATATCATCCCCAGAGTACCCTTGTAGCTCTGTTTCTGCCATTGCTCTGGGTAATGTGTTTGCTATGTAGAAGTTCCTCCCTGGTATATATTTCACGTGCAGGTGGTAATGCTGAAATGTCATAATTATGCATTGCAACTGAGAGGATGCCTTACACAGTAGTTTCTTTACTATTGCCTCTAGAAGCTTATGATTTGTGTATATCTCCATCTCTTTGCCATATATTTGTCGTCAAAGCCACTTATAATAGACTAGTCTGTGATAGCCCTTTTTGTCCATTATAAGCAGCTGTCCTGGATATTAGAATGTTTTTTGTGTTTTTTTAAATGATTAACTCTGCCTGGTCTCTCATTTCAATTTCAATAAGATCGGGAAGACTGTAATATTGTAACTTTGCCCTTACTCCCCCTCCCGGCTGTAACTAACTAATTCAATTATAGTATAAACAGTACTATACCAGTCAAACTATAGGAAGTAGAGACTCCTTCTGCATAATAGTAAAAGAAAGAATTGCACTCAAGTAAGGGGTGCTCTGTGATAATAATTACAACCACAAAAAGAATCACGGCACTCCCATCCCTGCTGCAACAACATTAAGCCACACACCATTTTCTCACTACAATATTCCTTTATTTCAGATGGAAGCAAAGGCCCATGGCCTGGAAGGACAGCATGCTAACACAAACAGAAGTCTCTGACGTTTCAACCAAATGGTCTTTTTCCCTCTGCATAAGTTGTGACAGATTGAGAACAGGAGATCAGGAATGGGAGCATTCAGCCAGCCACCTCTCTGCCTCTGAAAATTTAAGTGTTCAGAGTGACTGGGTGGTAAAACAAACAAAACAAACTAACAAGCCATCAGAGAGAAAGGCACCCAATGCAGTTCCACGCTGCCTCAGCTTTGTTGCCTTCCTGTCCGCAAGTGCAGCTCCATGCTGACTTGTTCAGGGCCCCATAAAACAAATAAAAATATGCTTAAAGCAAAGATCTCTTAAAGGCCACAGAGGATGTACAAGCCTGCAAGCAGCAGGCTTAAAAAAACAAATGCTCAGACTTCTGATCAACAGTGAGAATTTTTTTACTACTTTTTATTTATTGAGTTATTTGGGGAAAACAATAAACATACAGAAAAAAAATGCTATATATATGTAATATAGACAAATATATCTTATGTTACCATAGCATTATTGAAAGACACTATTGAAATGAATAGTCTTAATGTCCCAGCATTAATATTAAGGAGAAATGGTACAAGTGGAATGAAAATGTAGAGTTCCACGCTCTCACCACAAAAACTTTTTTATGAGGAGGGGTCATTTACCTGTAAAAGAAAGGCAGGCAATATAACAGAAGCTCTGTGCTCAGTAAATATTTAACCTGGCACTCAGAGGTGACAAACAGGTCACTGTACAGGAGGAACGAAAAACTTTATACTGGACAGTTTCAAGTCCATGGACTAAGTGTGTCAATACAGACTAAACTATGTAACACAAATTTGTTCAAGTCAGCCGTCAAGCACATTGTCCTGCAGAGATAAGAAATAGGGAACCCAAAACAGGGAACAGTACAAGATATTGGGCTTACTCAGCCCACCAGTCTGGAGAATCGGCCACTGTCCCCTTCAAGTTCTGTTCTGAAGTCTCCTCTGATTGTGATAACTTGCCCAAGAAAGTCTCTACTGCTACTAGATCCATGAAGAGATGCCTCTTATTTTTGAAGGACACTTGTAGGCGAACAGGAAAGAGCAACTGTGCCATAATTCCCTTTTCGAGAAGTGTCTTTGTAATCATTTGCAGGTGCCTTTTTTGTCCTGGGTCTGAGACGAGAGGTCTGGGAAGAAACCAAGCTTACTCCTCTCCCAAACTATGTTCCCACAGGATCTAGCAGCCTGCAGAAATGGAACCCTGGCCTTGAGGTTAGAGAGAGTGGGAATCACAGTCAAAGAATGCTGAGACGATCTATCACAGGGCCTGGAGTGCGCTGCCAGACAAGGACGGATGCCCACAATCTGAACATTGGATTGCCTTGCTGTGTTTTCCAGTGATTCTACTTTCAGCCTGAGGAAGCTGAGCTCCCTAGCAATGGTTGCATTAATCTCTCCTTGCTGGTCCCACAATAGTTGCAGTTCCCTGATTGCTGTTTTGTTTTCAACAATCCGCCCACTGTGGTCACCGAGGATTTGCTCCACCACTGCCAGGCATTTATTTGTTCCCTCTGCTGTGGCCTGTATCATTTGCAGCAGTTTCATGATTTGGTCATTCAGGAGTTTGCCAACGCTATGTTGTACAGACCCAGCCATTCTCCCTTTTGCTGTACCTCCAGAGGAGGAAAAGTAAGCATCCACTCTCTGGTGTGTTTGTTAATTCCCTTTTTTAGTACCCATGACAGCAGAAAGTTGTTAGCAATAAAAAGCTGTCAAAAAGTCCTGCAAATAAGACCAGTAATATATAAAATATAAGTCTTAAAAGTTCAGGTTTTGCAGACCTCTCAGGAGGCACATCTGTACCGATGGCTGCTCCATAGTGCCCCCAGTGGGAATGTTTTTAAACAGCGGAAAGCTCAAGCACACTGCTACCGTCTGCCCAGAAGTGGGTCTGGGATTTTTATTTATGTATTTATTGAATCTTGGAATTATTTACAAAAGGCTCCATGTCAGAAATGGATTATACAAAGGATGAATGAACAAACACAGGTACAATGCGTACAGATAAACAGGCATGGTAAGATACAACAAGACAGAATAAATTGAACAGCAAACTATTGTACAAACTTTAACAAGTTAAGTGCTATACTCAAGATAGAACTACAGAAGTTAATGGGTGGGTCAAAAGTCAGAGGAGGCTAGACTAATAGTGTAATAGTAGTAGGAAGGAGTGAGGAAGCTGGAGGGCAAAAGGTGGGAGAAGAGAAGGTGGTAGAGCAGGAAAAGGGGAACCCTAAATAAAGGAAACAGATGGCAGAAATTACCAGAGTACTATGGGAAAGATGAGGGAGACAGGAGGCACGGTGGTTACACAAAGTAGTGTCCTGGGGGGGGGCCTTGTCAGTGGAGGGCTGTAGGGTGGTGTACTGTGGGTCATAAAGGTTAAGTGTGACAGTCACAGCTGCTAAGGTTAACTAGGTGTTGATGAAGACTGTTTTTGAAGGGGCTAATGTTGGAAGAGGATTGGATCTGAGCTGGGAGGCTGTTAAACCAGATGGGAAGTTTTACATAGCGGAATCTGGAGAGCTTGATTTGGTGAGCTTCTAGTGCAGTGCAAGTTTGCCAGGGCCCTCTTTAGAAGCTGCTGGATAGAAGGTGAGGTTAACCCTAAGGAGATCTTTTTGGCCAGGAGACAGGTGTAATAGTGGATTCTGTTGTGAAGGTTGAGCCAATTGGATTGCGAGTACAGGTTGCAGGGGTGTGTGTGTGTGTCCCGGCTAGCACCAGTAAGTCATCTGCATGCTTTGTCAATGGTGACCCCAATCCTTCTAAGGGCAGTGGCTGAGGCAGTGCCATAGAATACCAAACCATAATCGTTGACTGATAGTATGGAACTGGTCACAGCAAGGCGTAGTGCCTCTTGGGTCATGCAGTGCCGGTGCCTATAGAGGAGTCCTAGTCTGATACTGGGTTTGGTACTGAGATCCCAAAATAAATTGTAATTAATTTGTACCTTTTGCCTCCGAGTGCTGTGTGTGTGTGTGTGTGTGCATTTGTTCTTGTCTGATATTGGCAGTTTTGGAGATGTTTGAGATGTGCTTTTGGTGGGTTTGTTTGCCTCATGTTGCCTGCATCATCAGCACCTGATTTGGGGGCTAATTAGCACCTCTGGGATCTGATATCTGTTGTAGGGGTGGGGTGGAAGCAAGAACACACAATCAAGCAGTCTGGATGGCTGATTAGTACCTCGTTAGGTGGCCAGGGCATCCGACATAGGCGGCTGCTGTAATTTGCTCTAAGAGGCGGGTTTAACATAGATGGTGGTTTGTGAATCTAGTTTTTGTCTGCAATAAATGGCTGTCTGTACAGAGGGTATATGGTATAAGTAGAGTCCACTGTATTGATGAAACTTGTTGCATGCAGAAACATAGTTTCTTTTGGCTGATATGAGGGCTCTGAATGCATATACAGTGGCTTGACCATCTTGCATCAAGCAGGTTCCCAGTCCAAAATGTGATGCATCCAACTGAATTGTAACAAGCTTCTCTACATCATAAAATCTGAGGACTGGTCTTGAGCTGAGACTATCCCTGAGTTGTTTCAAGGCTTGGTCACGTTCAGGGTGCCATTGCCATGTTGCATCCTGCTTTAGCAGAGATCTGAGAGGGGCCGTGATGTCAGACTCTTTTGGTACATACCGACAGAGGTATTTCATTACACCTAGAAGGCACTGCAACTCTTACTTGTGAAACACCCCCCCTCCCCAAATGGGGGCTTACCTTATTGCCCACTTGTCTCCTATAGCTCCCATTTCTGGAACACCTCCCGTGCACCTGTGAGTGTTACCGATGTTGTCCCCAATTTTCAGCCTGGCCCTAGTCTGTTATGGTGCCCCAGGTTCCCTGATCAGCCCCAGCACCCCATTTCAGCCCATTTTGGGTTTGAGAATTCAATCGTGATCTGCTGCCACTTTATTTTGCAGTGTGGTGCAAGCTGCGATTGCGCATGTGCATGGTGTGCCTTTGGTTCCCTTGACTGCCAGTTTTGCTGTCAAATGGGCAGTGTTTCCATGGTCCTGCTCCCACTCCTAAACTAATTGAGGGTCGGTGACCAAAGCAAAACCTGAAAGAGCCCTCCAGTATTTGTAAATAAGGAGCGCTATGAGCGATGACATGCAGGGACTCATGAATATTAATTAGGGAAAGTTAATATTCATGAGTGCCTGTCCTAAAGCAAGGGCTCACTAAATATTGGCACTAGTGGTGGTCTGTCAGCGTAAATAAATGTAAATAAATAGGGAGGTGAGAAGGACTAAATGGGTCTGGCTAAATAAAGGGGAAAAGAAGCAATTAAAATAAAGATATGGGGTACACAAGACTTTAAATGTTGGGACACCTATGAGCTGCCTGTCTGCTGCCTAGGAGAACTCTATTTCAGCAGCAGTGACAGGTAAGAGACTGCAATAAAATTGTTAAAATGAGCAGTATTTAAAGGGGGACAAGCATGGCTATTGAACTGTGGGGCACAGAGTAAATACATATATTTGACCTGGCTGCACCAGAACTTTAAAGCTGGGACTGTGTTAAACTGCAAGGGGACTGTCAAAGCTAGCAGCCATATTCTGTAGCCAGCAGCCAATCAGAAAGCCAGGATTTCGAGCTAGGATTGTTGGGGCGTGCCAGAGACTTATGGGACTTCGCAAAAGGCCTGTGGAGAAAATGCAGGGACCTGATTCAGGCACCAAAACAGGGAGCCTATACAGCATCGAAGGAAGCTAATGAATATTCATTTTGTGGACTGACAAGTGATTCCAGCCAATTGTAAAGGGACACCTAAGTGGACTCAGTCAATTGGGAGCTCTACAAGGACTCCATAAAACCAAGGGATTTTCAGGCTGAGCAGTGGGGGGGGTCTCAGGCCCCCAGCTAAGAAAATGGGCCTAGTTTAGTGTGAGCCCCTCCACACAGGGAAGGGGGCATCTGCCTCTGCCAGAGAGAGAAACAGTGGCTTCCAGCAGCAAAAATCATCAGCCTGGGGGTTGTCAGAAATTGTCCCCCATGGCTAGCATTTGCCTTTCCAGTTTTGGAAAAGCGTGGGCGGAATCTGAACTTTCAGCTGTGAGAGAGCTGCATGCCATATTCTGTCTCAGCAGTGAGAGTGATGAAGAAACCTGTAATTTCCATAAAGGGAAAGCACTGAATTTGTCTGAGTGAGTAACCATCTCTTAACATCGTCATGACATTTTTAAAGTACTCCAAAGGTACCACATTGAGTAATTGAGATCCTGCTTGGGGCTGAGAAGCCCAGAAAACCCAGAAGTACTTATAGTTTGTCTGCACCCTGCATTAACCAACACTTCAGAGAGGGTGTACCTCTGTTTAAAAGTGACCCAGAAAGGGTCCAGTATTTGTATGTGCTGAATGTGACTGTTAATAACACCTACAGGACCGGAGGGAAGTTCTCTATCCACGCGGAACTGTCCTAAAGGTGTCTGGAAGGTCAGTGAAAGTCTTAAATGTCCAAGTTGGAGCTGCTAACACTAGCAAAGCCACAAGGGTCTGTGATGTTTGTGTCTTGAGCTTAAGAAAAGCTGCGTGTAATCAGTTGTTTTGTCAAGTAAAGCTATCAAAAGGTGGAGAGCCAAGACTCAAGCTCTGTCTGATGATGTTAAGGATTCAAGGCAAGGCAAGTCAAGTTTATTTATAGGGCAAACAAAAGAAGTGAGCGGCTCAGCCACCCAATATGGAGCCCGTGAAGACTCAGGTATGGTAAAAGTAAAATTACTGGCTATATGTTTACTGTAAGAAATCCAGTGTTGGGATACTATAAAAAATAATTTATTAAGTTGTAGATGAGAGTAACACCCCTCTCCCAAACAAGGCGTCAAATTTTTCATGCTCCACAAATGCTTTGTCAAGAACATTTACAGGGCGTCCATTCCCAGAGGCTCTTGGCGCCTAACAAACATCAATAAAATAGGCAAACAATTAAAATACAATAAAGAAAACCTTACAAAAGTAATAAAATAGTTACACTGCATGGACTGTGAGAGTCTGGGTCACCCTAGCCTTAGGGAGGAAGCACTCTTTAGTAAAAATGTGTGTTTGCAAGCTTGAGAGGATCAGGGTGACCACTTGGACACATGATTGAATGGATTGTGACTACTATGAACTAATGTATAAATGTGCTACTAATAAATGTGCTGAATGCAACACAACAATCTCAGATTGACCTGGTAGACAGCCTGGTAGTTGCAGCCTAGGGAACTGCCATATGTGCTTCCCCTGAGGGGCATAGCCTAGACATGGGGTTTGAAGCGTGACGGCCCTGGTCCCGGCCTGGTCTGTCCAGAAGGTGATTTCAGCCCAGAGATGGGCACTACAAAAGAAGCTAGAGATGCTCTTCATCTGTAAAAGCTGTGAGATCCTGCAGTCAGTTAGGAGGTTCCTGGCTGTAAGCCTTTGCCCAGCATCACTGCCGCCAGAGTCAGAGCCCACCTGCTGCAATCACCCAAATCTACATTGTACAGCCTAATTTTGACCTTGCCTATGATAGAAACATAGAAACATAGACTTTGATGGTAGATAAGGACCACTTGACCCACCCAGTCTGCCTATTTCCCTACTTACTGGATAAGCTGCAGATTCTAGTTAACCAACAGCCTACTTCCTGCAACCCCCAACTATAATTGCCTTGTGTCTGTCCCATGCATGTTTGAATTCCCCCACTGTTTTAGACCCAACGACCTCCTCAGGAAGGCTGTTCCATGTATCCACCACTCTCTCTGTGAACAAAAATTTCCTCACATTACCCCTGAGCCGTCCCCCCTCTATCTTTAAATTGTGCCCCCTTGTTCTTAGACATCTCTTTTTCTGAAAGATGCTACCCTCCTGGACTTTGTTGATTCCCTTGAGGTACTTAAACATTTCTATCATGTCCCCGTGTCCCTCCTTTCATCAAGAGTATACATATTAAGCTCTCTCAGTCTCTCTTCATATGGCTTTTGCTGCAGACCCTGCACCATTTTAGTTGCCCTCCTCTGGACTGCTTCCATCCTGTCTATGTCCTTGCGTAGATGAGGTGTCCAAAACTGCACGCAGTACTCCAGATGGGGTCTCACCAACTGTCTGTACAGAGGGATAACCACTTCCCTTTTTCTACTTGTGATGCCCCTTCCTATGCATCTCAGTATCCCCCTAGCTCTCCTTACCGACTTTTCACATTGCTTACCCACCTTTAGGTCATCTGATATGACTACCCCCAGGTCCCTTTCCATTTTTGTTGTTGTTAGTTCCTCCCCTGCTATTGTGTACTCTTCTCCTGGGTTTTTGTTTCCCAGGTGCATTACTTTGCACTTCTTTGTATTGAATCTAAGTTGCCACATGTTTGACCATTCCTCCAACCTTGCCAAGTCCCTTCTCATCTTTTCTACCCCCCCCTTGTGTATCAACTCTGTTACAGATCTTTGTGTCATCTGCAAAGAGGCATACCCTTCCCTCCAGACCCTCTGCAATGTCACCTATAAAGATGTTAAAGAGGACTGGACCCAGTACTGAGCCCTGAGGTACTCCACTAGTAACCCCCCTTTCTTCAGAATGTGTTCCATTCACTGTTACCTTCTGTGTACTGTTGTGCAGCAGTTTGCTACCCAGGCTACCACCCTGGGACCCACACCCAGGCTGGCTAACTTGATTATTAATCTTTTGTGTGGGACTGTGTCAAATGCCTTGCTAAAGTCTAGGTAGGCCATATCCATAGCCCCTCCCTGGTCTATTACTTTGGTCACCCAGTCAAAGAAATCAATTAGATTCATCTGACATTACCTTCCTGCTGTAAATCCATGCTGCTTTGGGTCCTATACCCCGCTGGCCTCTAGGAACTCAACAATTCTTTCTTTCAGAAGTGATTCCATCGTTTTCCCTACCACTGAGGTCAAACTTACAGGTCTTTAGTTTCCCGCTTCTGCCTTGCTCCCACTTTTGTGAAGGGGAATCACATCTGCCCTCCTCCAGTCCTCAGGTACCACCCCATCCTGCCATGATCTGTTAAAAAGCGTGGTCCGTGGTGTCACTAGGTTCTCCCTTAGTTCTTTTAGGATTCTGGGGTGAATCCCGTCAGGCCCCATTGCTTTGTCCACCTTGAGTTTTAGGAGTTCTTTCAGGACTCTTTCTTCTGTGAATGGACTGGTGTCAACCCCTACAGAGTGCTTCTATTGTCTGGTTTAGGTAACTCCTCCTCCTCATCTTCTTTTGTGAATACTGAGCAAAAGTGTTCATTCAGTATCTCTGCCTTTTCACTGTCTCCCTCTACCCACCTCCCTCTCCTTTATTAATCTTCACTATCCTCCCTTAACCTTTCTATGCTCCCTAATGTACCTATAAAGGTTTTATCCCTTCTTAACTGAGTTGGCAATTTTTTCTTCGGTTTGGGCCTTTGCTAGTCTGACTGCCTTCCCCACTTCTTTCTGCTTTAATTGATACAGTTCCCCGTCATGCTCCTTCTGTGATTCCTTATACTTTTTGAATGCAGCCTTTTTCTCCTTAACCTTCCCTGCCACCTCGTTTGAAAACCATAGTGGTTTTTCACTCCGCTTTGTTTTCTTTATTTGCTTCACACAAGGCTTGTTGCCTCTATGATGGCAGTTTTGATTTTTCACCATTGTTCTTCCACCCTCCTTTTTGGTCATTTGCTAGTGCATTTTCAGGTATTCACCCATTTTGCCAAAGTCAGCTCTTCTAAAGTCCAGTATCCTTGTTTTGTATGGCTTATCTCCATGGTTGTGCTCATTGTGAAGCACACTGTGTGGTAGTCGCTTGTTCCCCAGATGTCTACTGACTTCAAATTTGTGATCCTCTCTCCATTTGAGAGTACCAGGTCTAATATTGCTCCCTCCCGAGTGGGTTCCAACACAAGCTGTCTAAGGCCTGCCCCTTGCAGGGCATCGAGAATGACCCTGCTGTTGGATGTGGCTGCAGTACCTGTTATCCAGTTAACATCTGGCATATTCAGGTCCCCCATCAACAGTATCTCCCCTTTTTCAGCCATTTTGAGAATGTCCTCTATCATTTTGTTGTCCATTTCCTCCCCTTGAGATGGGGTCTGTATACAACCCCTGTGCGGATTGTGATGCCATTCCCTGTATCCAAGGTGACCCAGAGTGCCTCTTGTCCTCCTCCTCCTTTACTTTTTAGTTCTGCAGCTTTGAGTCCTTCCCTTATGTATGATCTCCCTCCTCTTTTACCTTCCCTGTCCCTTCTGTAGATTGTGTACCCTGGTATGTTGACATCCCAGTCATGGTTCTCGGTGTACCATGTTTCCGTGACTGCCACAATATCCAACTGTTCATCTTCCATCAGGGCTACTAGCTCAGGAAGCTTGTTTCCCAGACTATGGGCATTGGTACTCATTGCCCTCCATTTAATGTTGGCTTTATCCTTTTTTCCCCCATCCCTCCTCTTACTGTCCTTGTCTATTTTTCCATTTACCACTGTCCTGCCCTGTGTTGAGCTCTGTACCTCAGTGTTTACCTTCCTACCTGCCATGTTTTGTGGGGGGAGGCTTGAAATTTCCTGCCTTTTATCAGCGCCTCCCCCCTTGGCTAGTTTAAAAGCTTGCCAAGGAAGCATTTAAACCTATCACCTAGGAGCTTGGTTCCCATCGTGGACAGATGCAGACCATCATGCCAGAATAGACCTTTATCTCTCCAGGTGGCCCCCCAGTCCCCAGTGAAGCCAAAGCCCTGTGCTCTGCACCAGTTTTGCAACCATTCATTAAACTGCATGGTGTGCAGTACCCTAGCCTCACTCCTGCAATGGACTGGTAGCACCTCTGAGAAGGTTACCGTGCTTGCTACCCATCTGAGGCCCCTCCCCAACTCCACAAATTCATTCTGCACTGCACTGATCCCATGCCTAGCTAGGTCATTTGTCCCAAGGTGGACTATGATATCTAGTTCCCTCTCCTGTGATGCTGCTTCTGCAATTCTGAGGATTCGCTTCCTGTCCCTCCAAGCCATGGCACCAGGCAGACACCTTACTTCCTTCTCCTCTCCCTTTCCTAGGTTTACCCCCCCTAACAATAGAGTCCCCTATCAGAAGCTGTTTCCTTCCCATGTGGTGTCCCTTGCCACCCTTTCGTGGGTCTCCCTTCTGGATGTCCTCAGCTTTCTTCTGGGTCTCAACTGAGGGTGCCATCATAGAGGAACCTTGCTCTTCCAGAATGGCATATGATTTGTGTAGAGGTACAACTAGGGGGCTTCGCCTCTGGTCCACCACCCGCACCCTCCCAGAACCCACTGTGGTCCAACTGCTCTTCATACTTGGCAACCTCTGAGGCAGTGGTTGTGGCAGTGGTGCTCTTTTGAAGGGGGAGGCCTCCTTAGTCCTTGCTGGTTCAGCCTGGAGGTGGGCAACCTCTTCCCTCAGAGCTGACAGTTGCCTGCAAATAGGATTATTATCAAACTGTGAGTACACAGGGTGCATATCCTGCTTGGTTCTGGAGAGACTTGTAAATAAGTTGAATATTGTTACCAAGTCAAGTTCAGCAGCTAGAGTAAGGTTTTGTCAAATCAACCAGTTTTAAACTCTGTAATCTAATGTACAGTCAGGAATGTGTCTCAGAATTAAAAGAAATGTAAAGTTTATCTGCTTATTTTTCCTCCAAGGGCCCCAACCAGCCGGCAATTCAAGTTCAAGTTCAAGTTTATTGCAGGAAAGACTCTGTTGAGCAAGCTCATTCACAAGGAGGTCCTGAGGCACATACACATACAGTTCGCAATTACATAGACAGGAGATATAAAATGTAGAACAACAAAGAAAAAAATATATATAATACAAGAGGTATACACAATAGAAGTCCTTATGCTATACATGCAGTACAGTCCAGCTTTAACCTTGCCCTAAATTATGCAACACATTTCAGCTTAATAAGTAGAGGGCCAGTTGGTACCTGGGAAGTTGACTTGGCGTTGGGGGCCTAGTAGCACCTACATATGTCTTTTCATTTAGAGATAGCTTGTGTTTTGTAGGAGTTAATTGATACGATGCTGGTTAGCTTCAGCATGGTTTGTAGTTGGTTCCAAAAGTTTGGGAGGGCATATGAGACAGCTCTTTGGCCAGCTGTGGTACGTTTTCTGGGAACATCTAGTAGGATAAGGTTGGATTTCCTTAGGGAGTAGGCACTATGCAAGATGTGTATGAGAGACATTAAATAGACAGGCAGTTTGTGGAGTAGTAATTTGAGGGTCCAAATGCCAGCATGCAGGAGGAGTCTGGTGGCAAGAGAGGTCCACCAAACTGCTGCATAAAGATCACAGTGGTGAGTCCTGTACGCAGAGTTAGTAATGAATCGAAGAGCACGGTGATAGAGTACATCCAGTTTAGATAAGCTCAGGGTTGGGGAGGAGATAAAGATAATGTCTCCGTAGTCAAGCAAGGGAAGGAATGTTGCTTGGACAAGTCTTTTGCAGGTCGCGAGATAAAAGGGGGTCCTATTTCTAAAGAAGAAACCCAAGCGTGCTTTAAGCCTCTTTGATAGATCCTCAATGTGGTCGTTGAAGGAAAGCTTGTTGTTTATCCACATACCTAGATATTTAAAATTAGGTACGACTTCCAAGGGTTCACCTAGAGAAGTAACTATGACGTTTTTAGGTGGGGTAGGTAGGGTACCAGACAAGGCAAGTCTCGAGAAAATCATTGTCTTTTTTTTGGCATTAAAGAAGCTTGGCATTGATAAGGCTGCTTTCTAATGGGATGTAGTCAGCTTGAGGCTTTCCTGACTACAGCTAGGACAAGCCCACAGACAAAACCGTATCGGGTCTTGAAAGAAATGTATGCTAGAGTTCTTTATGTGGGAGTCAAGGTTGTTGATGTACAGGAAAAAGGATTGGTCCTAGGATGGAGCCTTGAGGGACTCCTCTGGCAATTGGAAGAGGGGCAGATAGTAGGCCATCAGCTTTGACTTTTTATATCCTTCCTGTGAGTGGAGTGGCACCTATGTAGGCAAGACAGGTGATTAGGAGGTGATGGTCTACAGTGTCGAAGGCCTTACTGAGGTCTAGAAATACTGCACCAGTAACCTTCTTGGTGTCCATAGCATGGATCCAGTCATTAGAGACTTAAACCAAGGCTGAGATAGTACTGTACTTCGACCTGAAGCCAGATTGGGCCGGGTTTAGGAGTGAGTGCGTGTCGAGGTGATTTTTCAGTTGGTTGTATATAAGTTTTTCCAGCACTTTGGAGACAATGGGCAAGATAGAGATAGGACGGTAGTTGTTTAAGTCACAAGGATCTCCTGATTTGAAGAGAGGAAGAATATGGGCAGATTTCCAGCAGGCTGGAACAGTGGCTGTGGTAATAGAGAGGTTGACGATATTATGGATGGGGGCTGTGAGCTGGGCATAGCCTAACCACAAGAAAAATGATTCAAGGCCATCGTCCCCTGCATTTTTCTTGGCATCAAGGCTAAGAATTAAGTCTTCAACTTCTCTGTAGCTAAACAGGCACAACTGGAAGGGATGAAGTGGAGTAGCATGTGTAGTATCTGGGCTAGTGTTGCTATTCACTCGGCTAGCATAAGGGGAGGAGTCGAATGCTAACTCGGCAGTGGCAAAGAGAAGGTTAAGTTCTTCAAGGATTCGCAGTTTATTTTCAACCATACCATCCTTGGCCAGAATCTTGGTGGGAAGGGAGGAAGCAGCAGGATGGCCTTCAATGGAGCTCAGTGTTTTCCAGATTTTTTGGGAGTTCCCTTTGGCCTGCTCCAGAGTGGAGATGTAGAAGTTTACAACTGCATCGTTCAACAGGTCTGTACCTTTAAGACTAGTACTTGGTACCCAGATAAAGGTTTTGGGATTGCGTGGTCCTAATACAATTTAGGGACTGGTGCCATTGTGGGCATTGGGCATGTGATATCTAAATGTTTAATGAAGCTAGCTAGATAGCCAGATCAAATATGTTAAAAACCTCAGAGGTTGGTGGGTAGCCATGGTGATTAATGTTTAATTCTAAAATAAAACAGATTATTCTAATTGCATTACCAGTGATTATCTTGATGCCAATCTAAATACCAATCTAAATCAATTGTAAATAGCTTAACTTCTGTTTCCAATGACCCTTTCTTAACCCTCACTCCATGTAAATAAATTGTTGATTCCTGTTTTTTGCATAACCTTGGTGTGTGAGCATATTATTTGAGAGAGTCAATAGTTACAAAATGTTTGAAATGTGGGAAATTGTTCATGGGGTCATGTTTGGGGTGGCACTATGGTATTGTGGGTGGGTGCAGCATCCCAGAGGGTTGTACCAGGTATTATTCTAGCTCACTTACAAGTACACTCATGGTGGCGGCACTGCGCTTTTATGCTATCTTGGGAAAAAAACAGTTTTAAAGTAAACTAGGGACTCAGGCCTCTCAACCTTGGTCTGGTCAGCAAGGCAGGGGTAGTGTAACTCTTCAGAAGAATGGTGCCAGGGTTACACTTGCACTCTTGTTTTGGCATATGCATGATCATCTGTATCTTTGAGTCATTTGGGGCTAGAGTCACAAAAAGTCACGAAGCACAGTGCTGAAGTTTGTGTTGTGGTTTGTGATTGCCTAGGTGTCAAAGGTTGCTAGTCATAGTCGAATAATGCACCTGCACTATTCACCTGTGAATAGGGCCATGATGAATCATCACTAACCACAGTACTGCTACCACTAACTCCACTAGCACTGCCCAACATACAGCCAGGAGTATGGCCCTGCAATGTGTAGCACAGGTGCGCTATTTGGAATTCACAAAGCAGCCATGTAGGAGAGACCATTGGGCATGAAAGGTGCTATGTGGCCATTTGTATGCCCAGCATGGAAACATTTACATAGGCTGCGCTGGAGTGTAGCACACCCCACCCCCAGACTCTGCTCTATAGGCAGCCCTCTGTTCCTGGTGCTAATTGTCCCCTCCATTGCTGGCCAATTCAAAAGAAATCATTCACTCTGGTGCCAGTGTCCCCCTCCCCACAATCGCTGGCCTGAGTACAAAGAAATCATTCACCCTAGTGTCACTGTCTCTCCCCCATGATTGCCGATCACTGGACTGAGTACATACACTCAAGTGTCCATAGTGTCTAGTGCCCCCCCATCGATCACTTTCCCAATACCAAAACTGTGTATTCTCTGGTGTCCAGTGATCCCCCTCAACCCACACTCATGCCCGATATAGTCATCAGTATTCCCTGGTGTCCACAGTCCCCCCTCTGTCCTTGGCCCCCTTAAAATAACCAAATGTCCCTTCCTGGCATCTAGTGGACCCCACCCCCAACCCAGCAGGTAGTGCTCTGCCACCCTGCTCTCCCATCCTGAACCTGAGCTGGTGACTGGAACATCCCTCCTGTCTCCACCATGGCCAGTCACTGTCTGAGCTGTTAGTGAGTGCCTACTGTACACAGTACATGCTCACTGAGGGATGGAGAGCAGTATTAGAGGAGTGCTGTACTGCCAGGGTGTGCCATCCTTCAAATGTGATGTTAAACTGAGGCCCCTTCTACCCATCCTGGTGCTGTCCTGGTGGGTGTCCACGTGGAAGCAAAAAAACCCAAGGCAATTTTCGCAAAAAGAGTAGGGAAATTTTTATTATGAAGTAATAATTCCAAAACAAAACATATACAAAGCATACTAAAGAAAAATAAATAAATATTCAGACTTATAATGAATGACAGAAAAGAAAGCCAAAACATAATACAGTGACCCACATTTCTTCCACCCCTTTGAAACAGAAAACATAGCTAATCTTCTTATTACAACTTTCCAGAAAGATAAAAACAATATAGGAAAAGGTTATCTGCTGACATGGTTTCTGTACTGAACAAGATACTCACCTCCCCAACAAGAAAAGAAGATGATGTTATACTGCATCATTTGTTATCCACTTACACCCTTTCCATGATGTTAGAACCACCTTCTTAGGTAGACACATTTTTTTCTTTCATATACATTTTACTTAATGCAATTTTGATATTAGCAATTATCTCCATACTATTTACATTTTTCTGTTGTAGAGTCCATGCACACCTTGCTTGCCACAAATAATACTGAATCGTAACGAAAGTTAAAGTGCCTTCATGAAGCTGACTTAGCATTTCAGAGTATAACCATAATGCTACCATTTCATAAGATATTTGGCAATCTTTTAATATTGTTCAGCTCATTGCCAACTGTGACCAGACGGTAAGAGTAAAAGGACAGTAAATCAAAAAATGCCCTTGAGTTTCTAAAACCTGAGTATATGTCGGACGCGGTCACATTCTTTCTTCTTGTGGTTTGTGTTTGAAAGTTGTCACATCCCACATTTCTTCAGGGATAGGCTTGTCTGTTAATTGTAAAAAAAACCTTCCTTTTCTTTTCCACTAGGACACATCAGAATTTGTGTCACCAATGAGAATTGGACTGTGCTATATTTTGGTAACAACTCTTTCTTGATGTTGATGCTACTTGTGCTGTTACCCCTCATTGTTTTATTTTTTTTTATTGCTGGCATTCAATCTGATGGTATCTGTGTTGTTGGAGTATTGCATAATGTTTGTAGCGTACCTTGCTAATATTTTTCTAGTACTAATGTAGGCCATTTTAGAAAACTTTTACTCTAGAGGTTATATTTCCCAGCTAGCAATGGACTGAAATTAGTATAAATGAATATACTATGAAAAAATATATATATATATATAGGCTGTACCATTCCGATGCCTTCATTCTTATAATCTTGGTATGTGTTATCTCATTTTATTGGGTTGAGACAGCTTCCCTAGAGACCTTGGAAGCAAAATGCTATAGATATGAGTCTCCAGGGTTAAAAGGGGGTGGAAACACATTTACTAAATGTAAGAACAGTTGTAATATTAATGTTTTAAGTAGATATACTCTTTTTTTTCCATGAGAGTGATCTACTTTTCCATATAACTAGTTTCTGATTGGCTTTTTGTATGGTTTGTTCCCAGTTATACTTTACACAATCAGGTATACCAAACGTGATTCCTAACATTTTTATTGGATCACTTGATATTGGGATTGGCAACTGAAATCTTGAAAAAATGTGCTTGTTGTCATTAATATAACTGCAACAGCTTTTGTTATAGTTTATTTTAGCTCCAGATGCCTTTTCATATTGTTGCAAAATGTTTAATATGATTGGGATTGAGTTTTTATTTTGTAAGACCATACATAAATCATCCACATATGCCAATATGATAGGAATTTCCATTCCTGAAATATTTATTTGTTTAATTTGTGTATTGTGTTGAATTTTCCATATTAATGGATCCAATGACAGGATGTCCAAAAGAGGGCTTAAATGGCACCCTTGTCACATGCCTTTCATCATTTGTATCCTGTGACCTAACCATCCATTAACATATGGAAGAACAGTCAGCTGACTGTAAAGGATCTGTATCCATTTAATTATTTGATCAAGTATACCACAGTATGTTAAAGTTTTAGAATAAGTACGTATGAGAAACCCTATCATAAGCTTTTTCTTGATCTAAAGCTAAAAGAATTCCTGTGAATTGTAAATGTCCTTTGCTTCCAATGAGCTCTTGTAATAAAATTAGGTTGTTAAAGCCTGATCTAAAAGAAATTGCATGTGCCTGTGAACTGGATGTGATTATATCCATAGCTTTTAAAAGTCTGCCTGCTAAGACACATGCTGGAATTTTCACATCTGTATTTAAAAGACTAATTGGTCTCCAGTTAGATAATTTGTCTTTCTCCCCTTTTATAAATAAAAAAAAAATTATTGCATTTGTCATTGATTGTGATAAAACACTATCCTACAATATTTCATTATACTATTCAGCCAAGATAGGACTCAACTGATTTACAAAATGTTTATAAAACTCTTCTGGTAGTCCATCTTCCCCAGGTGCTGAATTATTTTGAAGTTTTTTTTATTACCCCGGCTACTTCTCTTGGAAGAATGGGTTGTATTATGGTTTTCTGTATAAAAGAGTAGGGGAATTTTATTAAAAAAAAAAACTAAACCATTACGCAAAGAAAATAAGGATTACAATCACCCATAAAAATACAAACAAAAACCAAAAGAAAAATCCCCCAGTTGTCCCCTACTAATAAATGAATTCAGAAGAAAAGAAAAAAATCTGAGTACATGAGTTCCTCCTATTATGCATTATAATTTTACAATCCTCCTTCTATTTACATAGAAATACTTCCTGAAGAACTTACATTTACAGATACCAATTTAAACATGTTATTTTCATATAATAAAAAATTGGCTGGCAGTATAGCCTATAGGTTAGAGGAACGAAGTGTGAATGAGCTTGATACATCCAGCAGACCAGACCTGAGTTTGATTCTCACAACCTCCACTTGCATACTGTGTGACTCTGAGCAAATCACTTAACTGCCCAGTGCCCACAGGTCGCCCCTGAAAACAGGCACTTGTGCCTAGTGGGCCTTACCCAGTTACCAAAGACTAAAATAAAAAAAAAAGTATAACTTTATGATCGACCACGTTATCATAAGAGGGGTACATATGAAATCAATCCATATGATGTAATCCCTCTAAAATTAAACAGTAACCCCCCTAGACCCAAGCAATGCAATGCCAAAGGACATCTTCCCAACCTTTGGGGAGCCTCTGGTAGTCCATTTTTTTTACCTCCTTAATAGTGCTCTCAATCATTAGAGAAATTGATACTGGGAATGACTGAAATCTAGCTTGCCACATAAAAAATTTAAACTGGCAAAAATTACATTTAATGTGTTAGGGTTAAATTGTCTAAGCATACCAGCATAATCTCTCAGAATTAAAGTTTTATAGGATAGTAATGTCATGAAGGGCCATTTTCATCTACTGGCCAGGAATGCCCAAATTTGAAGAGTGACTGGACATTTAATAAAGGAATATTCCTGTTTCTTCCTCCTGTAAACATTTGGCTCTAGAGCAGAATCTCTCCTCCAAAGATTTATGTTTCAGATAACCTTTCACCCTCAACCTGGCATGGCAACTAAGCCATAACACATCCCAAGTTTTAACTGGAATCCTACGGTCATTTAACATTGTAAAGGCCATTTCATTTTAGAGGGGAAACAGGATTTGTGGACATCACATGATTATACAGTTGTTTTCTGGACAAAGTAGTGACTGACAATTTACATAGTCTCCATTGTGTGGCCTTTCTTAGAGAGGAATCTGCATACTCAGGGACGCAGTAGGAAGCTATAATCTTAGGAGGGTTCATAGCCTATCTAGAGCTATACAGTTGCAACAACAGTTTTGTCCAATCCTGCCAGGGATGGAGAGAAGTCCCTCAAAATAATTTTAGTGTGGAGAGAAAAAAAATGAATGGAAAAAAACTAAAGGGTCTATCATACTGAGACCTTCCAGTTTCACTGGTATATAAGTAAACTCCCAATTAACAGGGTTTAATCTACTCCCCCATAACATCTGAAAAAAAACAACTATATAATCGTGTCTATAGATATACAAGGGTGGAAGAATAAAACTTAAATATGTAAAGATCAGAAGAAGACATTTTTTGTGATGAGCACCCTCTTTTTTTCCTGAAAATTTCCAGGATTTCCACAACTGGACTTTACTCTCACAAAATGAGATGCGGTTTTCCCAGTTTATAAAACAGAGATTTCCTTGCCCAAAATATATACCTAAAATTTTAATTGGTGCAGGTGAAATATGAATACCAGCAATTTCCTGCAGGGGAGATGGGGGATTAAGCGCTCCAATAGCCAGTCCTGTGCTTTTTTCATAATTTAATTTAGTCCCTGAAATAAGAAAACATCTGGAAAATAAGGACAATGCTTCAATTCCTGAGGCCCGAGTGTGTACAAAAAGACACACATCATCTGCATAAGTGAATACCTTTTGTGGAACCAGTCCATCCAGTGATATTCCTTCTATCTGTGGATTATTAATGATGCTCCTGTTAAGAGGATCTAAAGCAAAAGTGTACAAAAGGGGGCTGATGTCTCACACCTACTTTCAAAGGAACTGAATCACTCAATAGTCCATTAACAAAGGAGACAATGGATGCTGCCTCTTACAGGCACTTAAATTGCTGCATCATCCATGGGGGAGCACCATAGGTTTCCAATACTTGAAACAAAAAGCTATGTGAAATATTATTAAAAGCTTTGGCCTGATCAATGGATAAGATACAGTATATCCCTGGATTTTGTTCTGTCTACCAAGCTCACACATCTCTTAGTAATGCCAAATTGAAGGTAATGTTTCTATTTGGAATAGAACATGTTTGGGCCAGATGAATTAAAATGTCAGCAATTTTCTGTACTCTCAAGCATAATTTTGATAAAATCTTATAGTCTGCATTGAGTAGGCTTATTGGCCTCCAGTTATTGAGATTCTGCCTGTCTTCTTTTTTATTTAAAAAAATCATAATGGCCGTGCCAAAATCTGTTTTCAGTTGTGGGGATGTTAAGAAATCATTATTTTCTCTAAAAAAACAGAAACCTCATCTATAAAAGTTTTGTAAAATTAATTGGATAGGCCATCTGATCTAGGAGAAGAACCTGCTTTTAACAAGGTGATCATCTGTTTTATTTCATCTACAGTGATTGGGACATCCAGATCTGTTTGCTGGGGGAGGGGTTGTCAAAATTTCCGTCAAAGGGATCTGTGACTTGTATTCCGAATGAAAGGATCGCTGCAAGTACTCATGCACTGTGTGTAACATATTCATATCCGTGGTCTTAATATGTCCTGCATTGTCTTGTAGTCTGGTTAGTAACATTTATCCAGTCTATTCTTGCATGCCATATAAGGATCAGAATATGGCTGTTTATCTGTCCCATATCTAGTTTCAGCCTCCAGGGTGGCTGCTTTGTTATATTGGAATTTGAACATTTTAGCCTTTATATCTTCTCTGTGGGTACCATAGTTACATCTTTCATTGTGGGGTAAGGACATGTATTTATATAGAAGGTTTTTGTGGCCCTGATATGTCAAATAGTCAGAGGTAGCTTTAGATCTACCAAGATGGATAACAAGGTGTTTTATATCAGTGTTAGTATCAGCCCACCATTGCCAGGCATGATCATAAAAGCAAAAGACTGAATTTCTGGCCAGAAGAAACTGGGAAACTTCCAACTGTGGTTGTTCCCGATACAGCAGAGAAATATTTAGTCTTCACCGTTTTGGGGACGAAAACACTCTGGGGGTATATTGGCCAAATTAAGAGTGCAATCTAATATAATGTGGTCTGAGAATTTACATGGGTGAAGAGAAAACCTTGAGCAGCTAGTCTAGAACAAAAAAACAAATCAATTCGTGTTGTAAAGAAACTCCAGAAATAAGTATAACCTGGATCTTTGTGGAGAGCCCTAAAAGCATGTGTTAAATTTGCTGTCTGTAAAACACCCTGTAGTGCATGTGCGTCACAATACACTTTTTTTTTATCTTATCATTTGTCCGAATATCTAACCCACAATTGATCCCCCTACCCACCCCAAATAATCTGCCTGGCAGTAAGAGAAACTGTCTTATCTTTTCAAATAGCTCTACCCTAGCTGCTTTGGTTTGGGGAGCATATGTATTTATAAATGTTAAAGAAAAATGTTTGTAAGTGCAATTGAGCCTGGAAGAATATCTACAAGCTTCTGTATGGTGTAGTCTGGACCTCTAAACAGAATACGTAAACCATCCACCGTGTCCAACCCAAATGTTCAGTACGATGGGCCCCACATCCAGCTTTTCCTAGCCTGTTCTGTTTGTAATGAGTTTAACTGGGTTTGTTGCACAAAAACAATATCACAATTGGAATGCTGAAAATAAGAAAGAATGGTAAGCCTTTTTTTTTGTAGTTTTTTATACTACAAATGTTGATGGATGCTAAATGTAGGGCTGCCATCTAAAGAAGTGTTGGGACAATTGTTAATCAGGGCTACCCTCTCTGGAAAATGCTTTCCTCTTTTTACCCTTTCTCTTTCTGGGCCCAGGCAATTTGAGATTTGCTATTTCCTCTAGTTCTGAAACTATTTCAGAATGTGATGAAACATCCGATTTGTGGTCACATTCCCCCCAGTCCCTGCTTCCCTGAAGCACCTGATAGGAGTTCTGAAGTAAAATTTGGTGAGTTGTGGGAGTCCGTTTAGAGGAGGACCTAGTCACTCTTCTAGTGCTGAGTAGTTGAAATTCTGCAGGTGGGGGGCATAGCTGCTGGTGCAGGGGAGCCTGTTCCCTGTGGGGCAACTAAATCTTGCTGTTCACTTGATGCTGTACCTTCCTCTGAAGGTACTGGACCTCAGGTGGGTAATACCTGTATAGCTCTGCTACTCGGGGCGGTGTCCTCCCTACCTGTAGCTTTCTGTGCAGGTTCTGGTACCTCCTGTCTGTTTACCATATTTTGCTGATCCCTGGAGACTAAACTTTGAGACAAACTAGGAGGGGCTCTAGCTCCATCCTGTCCATTGTGAACTAAATTCTTCTGATTTAAACCATCAGACCTATTTTGTCCCACCTAAGGATATTGGTAATAAGCATACCCTACTTCATCACATAGATTGCATTTGAAGATGTTTCTGCAGGACATACTCAGATGTCCAAATTCACCACACAGGGCGCATTTAAGACTATCACAGGTGCTACTTACATGAGTGTGGGCTCCGCATTTATAGCATGCTATTGGTTGGCCTGCATCAAAACAGACCCGCCTGTCTCATCCTAAAAAAAGCTATTAGGGATGTGTTGCACCTCAGAATCATTGTGAAACAATTTGACTTTAAAATGCCACCCTCTGGTCCATATACCCTCAGTATCAATGATCACCTCAGCTTGCCCCAACACAGTGCACCGCTTTTGTAACCAAAATGTTATGTCATTAATGTTCACCCCTTCATTTCAAAACATTATAGTTACAGATTTAATGAAAGGTTTCGTAAGGGGAATTGCCATAAAGTTAATCCATAATGTCGAAGATCATAACATATTGTACTTTGTCCAGAATCTGTCCAGTCCAGAGTGATACCTGAAGCTAATGTCAAATGTATGCTCACCTGATACTTGGATTAAAGCATATATCTTGGCTGCTTGAAACTGCATTGACTTCTTAAGGAGTCTTCTGGCCACATAAATTCTACCAGGCTGTTCAGGTACCCCCCCCCAATATTTCAGTCTCACTGCATTCTTTGTATGAGTCTGAGTTAGTTTGTTTGCAAACAATTCCGAGAAAGTAGGACCAGTGCCAGTGGAAGGCTGGGCTTGTTCATTCTGGGGAGGGGTGTGTGTGGAAAAGTGACTCATTGTCAGACACTTTCCTAGAGCTTGGTGCAGTAGACATTGCACCCTCATTGTTTAAAGTTGAATGTTGACCTGAACCCTGAGAAGCCAAGGTAACTGCAAGTGCTTCCCCGTGTTGTGAGGTAGAAGCAGTAGCAGTTGAATTATTGCCTGGTTCTTCATTTCCTGGGGGGGGGGACCTTGGTGTTCCTCATTTAAATGCACAGGTTGTGTTGGTACCTGTTGTTCTGTGCTAGCTGAAGCTTTAGGAGCTTTTGGACTTCCTGTCTGTTGTTAAATCTGGGAACAGTTCTGAGAATCCAGTCCTGGGACATCTTGTGGAGAATGTGAACCCAGGAGGAGAGGTGCTACTGCAAATTGCGGTTCTATCCGCTCAAACACTTGGTCAAAGCCAGACCCCGTCTCATATTTGCACACTGTGAGCTAGTTGTTGGAGTCCTGTGATAGGTCGAGCCACTGGGTTTCTGGGACCCATTTTCCTTCAGCTGTCTGCTGCCAGTCTACATTCCACAGTACCCTTTTAGGAGACCAGTTACCATAGTCTAAGGGCTGGTCTGTTGGAACCTGGAAGTCTCTGCTCAACGTGCTGTGTGACACCTGATGCACTAGAACCTCTCCCTAAGGTAGCGTCTGACGGAGCTGTCCTGATAGTTTGCACAGATCCTTCAGCCATTGGGATAGTGTTGAAAATCTTGCCCTTTTCTGACTGTTCTGAAAAATCTTCTCCCTGTGCAGCACTCATTATTGCATCCTGCTGGAGCAACTCCTGTGTAACTTGCTGATGTGTAGCTCTCGTGTTCTGATCCTTGGATGCTCGTTTACCCTCCAACTCCATTTCCATTGTCGTTCCACCAACAGAGGCATCTATCTCTGCCTGCACAAAATCTTCTGCCTGCACGTGCTCATTTGGCAAGCTGTTCATTTCTTCATTCTCTTCATAATTCACTGGGGTCCGAGAACCTGTCCCAGCCTGCCAAACATCCTCCTCCATCTCCTCTGATCCAGAGTCTGCTATTTTGGCTAGTGGGCCAACAGCACCCCCTTCCAAGAGTGGGGGATTTTTTTATTTAAAAAATAAAGAAAGAAGGTACAGAATAAAAAGGGGGGGAGGGTAAAGAAATCAAAGACCAAAAAAACCCCACAGATCATCACTGTCACAAAACAAATCCAACCAAAAAAGTGGCACATATAAACCATACAATGAAAATTTACCAATAACCTTTACTAACCTCTGTGAATATAAGAGACTGACTGATGATAGTTCGTCAGACTAAACAGAAGTTAAACATATTAGGCATGTTCTGTACATCAAGGTGGTTTATAAACCCAAAAGAAATGTGCCATCAAGACAGCAAAATTACTCTGAGACCTTTTTTTGTAGCCTTGAGAAAAAACTTTTCTTACTGTGGAGTCTACTAAGGAATGATTGATAAGTACATCATTCTAAGCTGTTGCAACACTAACTTGCATTGAGCCTGCTACAAATAAAATTTAAGGCATGCCATAAAAACCCTGACTGTGCTTTTATGATACTTCCGTAGTGTTGGAGGGAAATCACCTAGAAACAAACATTCACAGGTGAGCCTTTCTAACCAGGGAAGACTCCAATGTTTAGCAGCATATGTCCAGAACCCTTGACCAAAAGTACATTGTAGGAAAAAGTGATCCATTGTTTCTAGATCTGCTGTACATTCAGGGAAAGGGTAAGAGTGCTCAGATATGGTTTGTGTTTATGGTTCCTTCATACATTCAACCTGCCATATGCACAGAGACACACCACATCCCACATCCGTTCAGGGATACGAGGATCTTATAACTGTTCAATCACAAGATAATTCTTCCTTGTACAACAGAACTTAAACTCAGGTTCAGTGATGTGTACTGTTCCCATGATGGTTAAATAAAGTTGCTGTCTACATAACTTTAATATATGCTGGGCAGGATTCACAAAGAAGATAACCCGGTGCAAATCAGATGCGCCCAGCACAGACAGAATGATTCACTGAGGCATGCGCAATGGAATGCACCAAGTGCATCCCCTCTGTGGATTGCCCAGACACAGAACAGCGCAACTGGAGATGCACCGGCACAAAAGGGGATGCCCCAGGGCACCCTGGATGCCCTAAGCAACACAGGGGAGCAATTCAGAGCAAGTGGAGCAAGCCAGCCGGGCAATAGGGAGCAACCATGATGCTAGAACAATGAAACCCACAGACACAGGTGCCGATAGCAACATGTTTATAAAACAGTAAAATCAGATAAACAACTGTACAATACAAAATCTAGAACAACAAAGAAACAGGGGGCTATATTTATTTATTTAAGGAAATCAGATACACCTTTGAACCAGGGTCTCTTTTACAAAGGTTCCACATCAGGTGACTTGAAACATTAGGACAGGCAGTTGTATTGTGCAAAAGAGAAATAAACATAGCAGCTGGAGGACTTTGTCAATGACCAAAACATCACAATTGTGCAAATCACTTCTATAACAATTTAAACAGTATAGATTCATATAGGTAGCTATCTAACAGAGGGAGGTGAGGCCAGAGGCTGGTGTAAAGAGGGAGAAAGAGAAGGAGTGGAGGTGTGCCAGGGGCAGGGTCAGTGAGGAGGTGTGTGGAGGGAGTAGAGGAGGGAAGGAGTAGGGAGGAAGGGTGGGGTATGGGGGTGGGTGGGGATAAACCATTTAGGTGTGGCAGTCGCAGGAAGCACAGGAGATGAGGTATTGATGCAGGCTGAGCTTAAAGGCACTCCAGATTGCTTTGCTGGTAACGTCTGCTGGCAGGGTGTTGAACCAGGAGGAGGCTCTGACAAAGAAGGATCATTGGCCTCGGGTAGTCCTGCAAAGGGGAACAGTGAAGGAGGTTGTTTGAATTCCTGGTTTGTCGTGGGCCGCTATATGGTCTCAGCAGTGCCTGTGATCCAGGGGGTTGTAGGTCCAATGTTTGCTTTTTTGCTAGGATGCAGGTTTGATTTTTAATTCTGCCAGATAGTTGGAGCCAGTTTGCTTGTTTGTAGATCTTGCAGGTGTGTGAGGTGGTTTGTAGATGTTTGGAGATGGCATGCCTTGTTTAGTGCAATGGCGTTGCGTCGGAGAGCAGTGTCAGTGGCAGACCCGTAGATCCCAAGCCCATGGTCTAGTATAGAGATTACTGAACTGTGAATGGCAGTGCTTAGGGCTTCATCCGTGAGGCAGTTCTTATGTCTATAGAGCAGGCCTATGCGGGTATTCACAGTTTTTGTTACGTAGTTGATAAGTTCAGAGTATCCAAGTGTTAGGTCAAGAATCACCCCAAGATTTTTAAATAGATGTACTTGTTCAAGGGTGGCCCCTTTGCTGTTTGCTGTGGGTACCATGGAAGAGCATTGATTTGGTTTTGCTGTAGTTAAGAATAAGCTTGTGGGATTTAAACCATGCCTCTACATCAGTGAAGCTTTCTTGTACTAGCAACTGAAGAAAGGAGGGGTCAGAGTGGGAGGTGAAGATGACAGCATCATTGACATAGAGTAGGATTTTTTTCTGAGCAAGATGAAGGGATGCTGTTTAGAAAAATGCTAAAAAGCATAGGACCCAGGATGGATCCTTGTGGGACTCCTGATTGGACCAAGAGGGGTGTTGAGAGAGATTCACCAATTTTTACCTGCTATGTTTGGTCACTGAGGTAGCTTTAAAACCAATGAGTTTTGTCCAGAGATAGGCCTATTTGAGATAGTTGTTGAAGCAGTAGTGAATGGTTGATGGTGTCAAACACCTTAGTTAGGTCGATGAAGGTGGCCCCAACGAGATCCCCTTGGTCTTGGGCATTGTGGATGTAGGAGGTAAGCTCTAAGATTGCCGTGGTTGTGCTGTGGCCCTTGCCAAATCTGTGTTGTTCTTGACATAGCAGGTTATACTTAGTAAAGTATTCTATCAATTGGTTGGCAGTTATTCTCTCCAGTGCTTTTAAGAAAGGGGGAGAATGGAGATTAGTCTATAGTTGCTTGTAACAGATTTATCGCCACTTTTGTAGATAGGTGTCACCATTGCTGATTTCCATTTTTGGAGGAACTGTGAGAGCATGAGAGATTCGTTAAGGATTTTGATGAGGTGGAGTCAGGACTTCATCGAGGGTAAGAGTGAGGAGTTTCAGGTTGAGGGACTCGCTGCTTGATCTAGACTTTCCAAGTACTCGAAGGAGGTACTTTTTTGTGATGTCCATGGAGACGGCTTTGAAGTAGAATGGTGGATTTCCCTCCAAATTTCTGACTTTGACTGAGTTAATGGTATCTTCAGGTATATACAGAAACTATATACAGAGCAAGACCCCAAGAAGAGGCAGGGGGCCACTAGCGCCGCCGTGCCCCACCATGCCACACTCTGGCATGGGCATGTAAGGGCAAGCTCTGAAGAACACACCACAGGGCAGCTGACAGGCACTGAACCATCCTGGATATAGGCTGCAGGGCCACCTGGATGACCACATGGATCCACCCCTACACATCAAGATGGGCACCACCCCCAGTCACGGCATGTCATCCCTGGAGACCAACAACAACGACAGAGAGAACACACATTAAGGGCCTGAACGTAGACAACACCCCCACCCAGCAGTAATCTACAGCAGCAGAACCACAGCAACAGCAGAATGCACCGCCCACCTGACCCTGCATGAGCACCAGGCCTGGCACCCAGGAGCCTCCTCCTCTGTGCCTCAGCGATGGCCATGGCCCTCTGCCTGACCTCTGGACCTGCAAAACACAACAGACAGAGAGCACCATGAGTCAACATAGCAGTGCCAGAAACACACAACAACACCGACATGCACAGGTGGTGTAGGGACAGCCATACATCGCCACTGTGCAGGATGCACTGCCACAGTGCCACCCCATTATCAGTCCTTATTAAAACTAAAGTTTTTTCTTTTATATAGTTATTGGGTTTGTATGATGACATATTTTGTATTTATGTACGTGGAAATTAAATTTTTGTGTTTTGTATGGCACCCAGAGCCTCTGGGATTGGGCGCCAGAAAAATAAAATTTGCCTTGCCTTGCCCCCTCAGGCATGTGTGCATGCAGCACACAGTGATAACCAGCTGTGCAGTCCTCAGCGACCTGCACACAACCACAGCCTTGCCCATAGCCCCCCCAATTGCACACAAAATAGGGCTGTACTGGGCTGGTGCAGCCACTGCCATGTGTGCAGGAAGACAGCGACCCAAGTGGGTGCCCCAAAACGGCCTCCACACACACACCCAGTACGCGCCACAAAGGGAGCCAGATGAGCAATACCTACCTGGCCTTGGCAGTACTACACCCTGGCGTGCACGGTGACGCAGCTGCCCCAGTCTCTCTGGATCCTGCCTCTGGAGGTCGCTGAAACGATGCCGTCACTGCTCCCCAGTGCATGGCAGCCCTGTGCACTGTACCAGCCTTCTGGCAATGGAGGCCCACACCTCGGCCCTGGGCACATGGAGGTCCTCCTGCCCAAACAGCCGCCCCTCCACCGGCATAACAAGAGCAACCAGATGCAGCAGCTCCACCTGGGACCAGTTCATGGTCCAAGAGGATTGTCTACCAGTTCTAGGCATGTCCCCACTGACAGGTACTGTTTCCCAGCGAAACACGGTAAAGCGCGATCGAGTACCCGCTATGTGACACGTGAAACACTGAGGCACATGCAGTACAATGTGCACAGTATGTGAGGCATGATAGGCCAGCAGCAACATGCATGCGCAATGCCAACCACTAAGACGTGGAGAGGTCATCCTGGGTCACGCATGTGTGATGCGCGTGCGGCCACCATGTTGTACATGGCATGTGTTACATAGATACATAGACAATGTCGGCAGATAAGGGCCTATGGCCCACCCAGTCTGCCCATTTGAGCTTGTAAGTTCAGTTTATGTTTTCCAAGAAGTCTGTTGCCCTTACCCTGACCTCCAGAATTCCTTTATGTCTATCCCATGCATTCTTAAATCCGTGATTGTTTTAGCCCCACCACTTCCTCTGGCAGGGTGTTCACTTAGTCCACCACCCATTCTGTGAAGAAATTCTTCCTCACGTTTCCTCTGAATCGTCCTCCTCCAACTTCATCCCATACCCTCTAGTCCTGGAACATCTTTTTCACATAAAAGTAGTGTATTCCTGCACCCTGTTCCTCCCTGTAAGATACTTGTATGTCTCTATCATATCCCCTCTCTCCCTTCTTTCCTCCAGGGAGTACATGTTCAGTTCCTTCAACCTGTCCTCATAGGACTTGTGATGCAATCCATGCACCATCTTTGTTGCCCTTCTCTGAATCTTCTCTATTCTGTCTATGTCCTTATGTAGGTAAGGTCTCCAGAACTGTACAGTGTACTCCAGGTGGGGCCTCACTAGTGTCTTGTATAGTGGAATTATGACCTCCCTTTTCCTGCTGGTGATGCCCCTGCCTATGCATCCCAGCATCCTATTTGCTTTACCTGTTGCCTTGTCACACTGTTTCCCTGCCTTGAGGTCATCAGAGATGATAACCCCAAGATCCCTTTCCTGCTTGGTACATGCTATATCCTCACCCCCCCAACTGATATATTGTGCCAGGGTTTTGTGCCCATATGGCTATCTTGCACTTCCTTGCATTGAATTTCAACTGCCAAACCCTGACCATTCTTCAAGTTTCTGCAGGTCCCTTCTCATTCTGTCTACACCCTCTGGTGTGTCTACTCTGTTACAGAGCTTTGTGTCATCAGCAACAGTGAAATTCTGCCTTCTAGGTCCTGTGCAATGTCACTGATGAAGATATTGAATAGGACCCGATCCAGCACTGATCCCTGTGGTACCCTACTGGTCACTCTTCCCTCTGTGGAGTGACAGTCATTTACTACACCCTCTGTGTCCTGCCACCCAGCCAGTTACCTACCCACCACACTACTGTCCTGCCCACACCCATATTCCCCAGTTTGTGCAATAGTCTTCTATGTGGCACAGTGTCAAAGGCCTTGCTGAAGTCCAGATAGGCCATGTCCACTGCCCTCCTGATCCACCTCCCTAGTCACCCAGTCAAAAATTCAATGAGGTTGGTCTGACATGGCCTCCCCTGGTGAAACCATGCTGCCTTGGGTCCTGTAGTCCATTGACAACCAGATGTTCCACCAATCTCTCCTTCAGTAGTGCTTCCATGATCTTCCCCACTACCGAGGTGAGGCTGACTGGTCTGTAGTTCCCGCTTCCTCTTTGTTCCCACTTTTGTATAAGGGGACTACATCTGCTATCCTCCAGTCTTTGGGTACCTCCCCTGTTTCCAGTGATCGGCTAAACAGGATAGACAGAGGTTCAGCCACCACCTCTCTTAGTTCTTTAAGGACCTTGGGGTGCACCCCATCTGGCCCCATTGCTTTATCAACTCTTTTTACTTCCAGTTCCTTCAGGACCCTTTCTTGTGTAAAGGGACTTGTGTTAATTTCTGCACCATTCTCACCCCTTGTACTCTGTTCAGACCCATTACCTTCCTCTTCCTCTTCCTCAGTAAAGACTGAGCAGAAATACCTGTTCAATATGTCAGCTTTACTGTTGTCATCCTCCACACAGCCCCCATCCTCCCCCTTCAGTCTCACTATCCTTCCCTTTGCATTTCTTTTTTCACTTATGTACCTGTAAAAGGTTTTGGCCCCTCTACCCACTGATTTTGCAATGTGTTCTTCTGTCTGAGCTTTGGCTTCCCTTACTGACCTCCCTGCCTCCCTTTGCTTCTCCTGGTACTTCTCCCTATCCCCTTCTGCCTGTGTCTCTGTATTGCCTGAATGCAATCTTTTTGGCTTTCACTTTCTTTGCTACCTCTTTGGAAAACCATAATGGTCTCCTCTTCCTTTTCCTCTTGCTGACCTGCTTAATACTTAATTATGTTGCTCTTGTAATCCCCATTTTAAATACTGCCCACTGTTCCTCAATCCTTGATTCCTGCCCCATTCCCCTTAATGCCTCTTTCAAGTATCTCCCCATTTTCCCAAAGTCTGACCCCCTAAAATCCAGGATACGTGTTTTTGGGTGGTTTGGTTCTGCTCTTTCTGTGATTTCAAACCACAGTGACTGGTGGGCACTGTTCCTCAGGTGCTCCCCACTGTAATCCCCATCACACTGTCCCTGTTTGTGAGCACAAGGTCCAGTATTGCCTTCTGCCGAGTTGGTTCCATGACCAGTTGCTTGAGGAAGGCACCCTGAAGGGATTCCAGGATAAATCTGCTCCTAGTTGATGCTGCTGCTGGGATGCTCCAGTCCACATCTGGAATATTGAAGTCTCCAACCAGTACTACTTCACCCTTGCCCACAATGCGTGATCCATGGCCACTATGACCACTCAGTGCAACATGTCCCATGCATGTGGGTATACAGTGCGTGATACAGGACACAGCTTGATGACCAGTGTCCCTGCAGCAATGCATCGAGTAAGCAGCATAGTGGCGCATAGTGAAAGATGTGCCATTACACACGGTGGGCGTGCATGCACAGCAGATGCACCATAATGTCATAGGTGCATATCATAGATGCTCCTTATAAAGTGAGATGAGCTGGGGACAATTAAGCAATTCACAGACAATGCGACTTAAACCACATCATTCCACATGCATGGGCATCTCAGCTGATTAACATCTCATTACCAGAGGCCCAGGCCTCATTTCCATACCCTGAGCCATAAATGCTCCCAATGACTGAGAGGGAAGTGAGCCTTGAATGTGCATGCACAGCATTATTTACATGGCTACAGAACTTACAGGGGGGATTGTACATGTGCATGCATGCCTCTCAACGATTACGTCCCCCATATGGGGAACAGTGCCTCAAAATCTGTAGCACACATGCACATAATGTGGAACATATGCCCATAATGTGGAACACTGAACCTGTGCAGTACATAGGATGCACAGGACACTGGTAGACTGGTTGCCATCATGTCCAGAACGCCTGTCACAGAACCATGGTGTACACATGGCAGCATATAGGATACAGTACCGATGTACACTGGTAAGGTTGGCAGTGGGACACGGCTTTGCACCATGGAACACGGTGGTCCTGCAAGCTACACGGAGGTACTGTTCCCTGTATAGTGGTACTGTGGAGAGGTATGTGTGACAGGATGGTACTGCCCATGTGTGGTGAATGCAGCGATGTGCTACTGGACTGTCTGAGGCACACGGCACACCTGTGCAGGTGAGATGTCAGTGTTGCCATGCCACACACTGGGGCCAGCTGCACCATGGATGTTGCCGACTGGCCTGTGCTCCCACCGGCATCGCAAGGGCGGCACCCAGTTTGGGTGGGGTACCACTGCATCCACACACATGCCGCTGAGGTACTCAGTCATGTCCATGGCAGACTGCACCGCGTACCCCACCGGGGCGGCAGCACTGGCACCTCAGCTGTGGACTGGTGGACATGCATGGCTGGTGCACTGTCCCCAATGGGACATGTACCATGGGGTGCCACTCACCATGCCAGGACACCCACTCGCAGACCACCACCTAGACCACCTGCTGCAGGGAACCTGGTGGGGTCAACAGACAGGGGCAGGCGGGGCGGGAACATGGGTACCTACAGGCACACCTAACACCTGGATGCTTCCCTCAACAGTAGCCACTATGTCAGGGGATGCAGGTGCCACCAACAGGTGGTGACTGATTTTCACAAAGGATGAGGCGAGGACGCTCATTGAAGCATGTCACCCACGGCTGGACATCCTCACCAACAGGGGAGGCAGCCAGACTACGCGAGCAGTGTGCGAGGAGGAGGAGGTGGCCCTTCAGGTGAATGCCATGGCACCATACAACTGCACTGTCCTGGAGTGCCAGAAGCACTGGAATGATGGGCACAGGAGGGCCAAGGAGAAGGTGGCAAACATCCAGGCCTCCCTGCTGCAGACAGGGGGTTGCCTGAGCACGGTAGAATAGCTTAGCCCTAATGAGGCCCTCCTGGCTGCCAGTGTGTCCCAAACTGCTATGCAGAGTATCCCCAGAGGTGGGTTCCAGACTGGTGGCAGCCCATTCAGCATTGTGAGTAGCTGTGTGTCCTAGACAAGCCTGCCCACCCGTGTGCCAAGGCCACCACACCTGTCCCTACATGCCATGCACTGTCACCGTATACCCAGGCACAACATCCTGTGGACGGTCACCCCTGGCCAGATGCAACATGCACAATGGTGCTGCAGTTGCCATGCCACTGCACTGGGGGGCACGTGTCCGCTGTGCATCCGTGTGGTATGTGCCACCACTGCTGCGCAGTGTGCATGTTGGGACAGTGATGGGGGTGACCATACCATGACCTATATAGCATTGTCATGCCATTGCCCTGACATGGCCAGGCCTGCAGCCTTGGTGCCATGTGGACGGCCATGTACAATAGTGCATCCCCAATGTGACATATGTGTTCTGTGCATTAACCATGTTCTCCATTCTTTCCTCCACAGCACCATCACGCCTCTCGTTTGCAGCCGTGGCCATGGCTGCACATGATGCCCTCACATGCGATGATTTGGTTCCATCTCACAAGGCCGATGACACCACCATGGACAACTCTGCACCAGCACCATTGATGTCCCGAGCAACACCGGTCACGGCCCCGGCACAGGCAGGCCCTGCGGACCCCTCAGCCAGTGCTGGCAGGACTGCCGGTGGGTACACTCTTGGCTGAGGTACCTGTCCAGGTTGTCTGATGATGACCCAGATGACACGGTGGACATTGCTGATGTCCTCTTTGTGCTCGTCAGTGGCATGCAGGGAAGGGCCTTGACACCACCACGGTCATCACCGCCACCACCAGTAGAGTCATGGTGAATGTTGGTGCACATGGCATGGGGATGTCTGTGCACATGTCCCTGGTTGCCATTGATGTTCCCACTGTGCATGGTGTGGCTGCAGATGCAGCACAGCAGTCTGCAGCTGTGGGTATTGTGTCCCCTGCACCACTGCCACTTGCAGTGCTGGCAACGTTGGTGGCATCCGGGCAAGGTGCCACAGTGCATGCACCCACTTTAATGGCCCAGGAGAACACCACCCATGGGCAGTCAGTAATGGTGCCCAACCAGGCCGAACCCATGTTGCAGCCTGCCAGGGTGCAACCGCCGCCCGTGGATGCACCACGTCAGACTGATGCATCCTCTGCTTGTTGACGACGCCACCATGAAGCATCACCCACCGATGACATGGAGTCCTACCCCGCCATCCTGTGGGCAACTGTGGAGTGGCAGGAGGTCCTCCATGTATAGTTTTGTAGCCACAGGAGAGTGATCATCCAGGAGTGTGAGTCCGCGGCTGCATGGCATGCACAGATGCTGGCAGAGACACCCATCATGCGGGTGGGCATAACCGCAGTTTGGGAGCACATTGCAGCTGCTGTGGAGGGGGTGGCTGCCTTTGCAACATGCCATGGATATTGTGTGTCCAGTCAGATGCCCAGGAGCACATCCCGCACACCCCGGCTATGGAGCCAGGTGAACCCCCTGCTGCAGACTCCATCGCCGCTGGCCTCCACGCTCACTGTCCATGACTCGGGTGGTGGCCATGTGTTGGCCACTCCACTGGGCACCCATACACGGTCCTGGTGCAGCACCCCTGCAGCATTGCAGATGACACCTCCTTTTTCTAGTGGTGGCACACCCACCACCACCATCCATGGCAGGGGCTGCCCCCGTGTCCATGGTGGCCAGGGTGCTGCCCTGTGATGCCCATGTCCCTGGGCCTGTGGTGGCAGGATGGAACATCACTGTGTGCTGGACGCCCTGCAGGTGATGTCAGTGGCGGTGTGTGCAGCGGTTGCTCGCCCCACTGCAGCCCTGGCACCACTCTGAGCTACCTGTGCAGGACCACCTGCATGTCTGTGTACACCACTGTTGTGCCATGTGTCATGGGAATGAGTACGTTCTAGTGTCTGCTGTGCCCATGTGCAGGCTGCAGTGCACACTGACCCTTGACATCTGCGACATGGCCCGGGCGGTGCTTGGTTGTTGCATGCCTGGTGTGTGTCTGTGTCTGTGTGTCTCTCACCATATGTTTGCCTGTGTGCACCACTGTGCGGTGTCCAGTGTCCACTGTGCTCATGGCATGCAGTCTTCACACCTTGGTGCACATGCTGCACACATATATGCCTGCATACTCATCTGCGTGGGCCAAAGTGTTCCTCCACCACACACCTGAAGTGGTCCCTCGCT
This sequence comes from Neoceratodus forsteri, assembly GCA_016271365.2. Taxonomy (NCBI): domain Eukaryota; kingdom Metazoa; phylum Chordata; order Ceratodontiformes; family Ceratodontidae; genus Neoceratodus; species Neoceratodus forsteri. The sequence goes on from CM028132.1 coordinate 608,838,161, forward strand.
CTGGCTGCCAGCCTTGGGTCCCTCCAGCACTGCCCTGTTTCACCTTTCTGGCCCTCTGGGGTGCTCTGTTCCTCCCTCTCCCACCCACTCCTCCTCCCTGGAACTGTCACCTTCACCGGCCTCGACATGCATTCCACAGTCTAGGGCCATGTTGTGTAGCATGCAACAGGCCAGGAATATGCAGCAGGCCTTCTCATGGCTATACTGTAGGGCACCACCTGACTGACACAGGCACTGGAAGCGCATCTTCAGCATGCTGAAGACATGCTCTATGATGGCGCGTGTCGCGATGTGTTCCTCATTGTAGCACTCCTTTGCCTCTGTTCCTAACTGTTGGAAGGGGGTGAGGAGCCAGGGCCTCAGCGGATATGCAGCGTCACCTGTGGGGGTAGACATGTGTCTCTAAGTACATTGGGTAGCACTTTGACATGCACCTTGTCCTCAGCCCTGGCCTCAGTGGTGTGTGCACCCGTCCTGCTCTACTGCCCATGCATCCCCATTACAGGCTGTCCTGCAACTCTACCCCAGCTGCACCTGCATGCCCCCATCTGTTGTGTGGTGCACAGTGCTTGCCTGCCACCCTGTGTCCACTGGTGTACCCTTGCACACCCTTGCTGTCCCAGGGCCCATGTACCTGCATCGCACTGTGCAGGTTGCCCATGGCCCACCTGATGTGTTCCGACCTTGGTGCCCTCCTGCACTGTTGGGGCCCTTTCACACACACCTAACAGATGGCCACTTGGTATGTCCCTGTTCTCAAACCTCCTGCACAGTGCCAGCTGGTGCCATATGAATGCATCATGTGCACTCCTAGGGTATGTGGTGCAGACATTGGTGATGTGCCCTGTGGCATCACACACTACCTGGCAGTTCACGGAGTGGTAACCCTTCCGGGTGATGCATGTGATGGCATCCTCACCAGGTGGTGCATGGATTGCCACATGGGTGCAGTCAATGGCCCCTATGGTGCCTGGCATGCGTGCCACCCTGTAGAACCCCTGCATGGCTTCTGTCTGCTCCACCTGCATGCTGGGGAAATGGATGTATTCCAAAGTATGCGGTAGCAGTGCAGTGAGGAACTGTGTGAGGAGGTGGGACATAGAGGCCTGTGAAATGCCAATGGTGTCCCCAGTAGGCCTCTGGAAGGTTCCTGTGATGAGCAGGCACATGACCGTTGTCACCTTGGTCTCCAATGAGATGGCATGACCTCGTGCGGTGGGTGCCTGCATCACATCATGGCACAGCTCACAGAGCTGCCTCAGCAAGGCCCTGTTCAGGTGATATCAGCCTACTGTCTCTACCTCAGTGAGCTGTTCAAAGGACAGCCTGGCATGGTACCGCCGTGGGGCTGGACGCCCATGGTGCCTTCCACCACCCTGCCTCCTCCTCCTCATTGGTGCACCTGTGATGGCAACTTCTGCTGGTTCATTTTGCTGTGGGGTTCTCTGTGTGGCCCTCTGTCTCAGTCCCTCTGGCTTGGTGTGCTGGCTGGCTGGCTGTCTCTCTCTCTCTGTCTCTTTCCTTCTCTCTCCCTCTGGCTCAGGCACTGTGCTGCTGCAACAATTCAGTCGATGACCTGCAGGTGGGTTAGACTTAAGTCTCCTTCTTTTGTACTTATCTTTCTATGGCACATTTTGCCTTTGCGCTGGAGATGCCCCATAAATGTGCCTTGGATATGCACTGTGCATCGGGTCATGCTGTGTGTGCATGGGTACGCCCCCTGTATATGCTCTGCATATCATTACATTACGCCTATGGCACATGTCATTTGGCGTAAGGCATCTCGGTTGTGCTGACGCATTCACCCTGTTTGTGAATCATTCTATGGTGCATTTTTGACTTGCGCCGATGCATTTGAGATGTGCTGAGCGCATCTCTTTTGTGAATCCTGCCCGCTGTTTCTCTAGCTTCCAGCTTACTATCTTCTGTATTGTTGAGCTCAGAAACCACGGTGCAGTTATTTTTTTTGAGAGCCTGGGGGAGTTATCAACCCAATGAACCAAATAGTCCTCCATTAAACATTTTAACCAAATATTTCACATGTATCTTGCTCTTGGAAAAGTAGTTTCAAGGAACTTGACAAAAAAAGTATGGAAAAACACTATTGGGTGCGGCATAGCCACTCTTCCTTTATTCTTAGATAAATACAAAAAAAAATCCCATTTAATGGGGTTGAGATGACTGTCCCAAAACATTTGGAAAAATATACTATACAAGGCGGTTTCCAATGAAATCAATAAAGGAAACACATAGCTAACATATAACAAAATAGGCAATAAAAATTGTTTTATAATCCAGACTCTTTTGAGTTTGGAGAAAGGACCATTTTTCCATCTCTTTACTTTCGTCACACAGGACCCTAACTTTTCTGTTCAATTTAAAAAAAAACATATCTCCTTTACCAAATTTGATCCCCAAAATGTTAATAGGACCAGGAACTATGGCAATACCTCCTATTTCAGTTACTACATCTTGTGTATCCTGCAAAGGAGTGGCCCCTGATATGTTAAAGAATTCTGCAAAAACCTGTAACAGCACCTGTCCATCACCCACAGTTTGTAAGAAAATACAGATATAATCCGCATAAGTCAGAATTTTCAATGTTTTCAAATTTCTAGGCCAGGGAAGACCAGCAATTCTTGGATGCTCTACAATTTTCCGAATTGGGGATCCAGAAAGAAAACATAAAGTAAGGGACTAAGGGGGCATTCTTGCCGAACTTCCACTGAAATCTGCATATCTATACCCACCACCCCTTTATTGTAAGTTGCAACAAAAGCACATCTATAAAGCTTTGCTATCCATTCTACAAAAACTGCAGGGACACCATAGTGTTGTAAGGTGCATAGTAGAGAGCTATGCTGCACTTTATTGAAGGCTTTAGCCTGATCCAAGGATAACAAAAAAACACTAGCTGGATATTGTTGATAATACATCAAAACATCATGTATAATGCATAAATTGTGTCTAATATTCCGATCAGGTATAGAACATGCCTGTGCAGGGTGAATAAGTGATGGTGCAATATGTAATAATCTGGCATTTAATATTTTAGTTAACATTTTGTAATCAGAATTCAAAAGACATATTGGCCTCCAAGTATCCAAAGCCGATCTATCTCCGGACTTATGTAAATAGATCAAAATACCTTTAGTAAAAGAAGAGGGTACCTCAGCCTGTGATAATGAATCGGTAACCAAGGGGCCAATTCCTCCAAGAAAACCCGATAGAAATCAAAAGGTAAACCATCCCAGCCAGGGGAGGCACCAGATTTCAAGGTTTTTATAGTCACTAAAATTTCAGCTGTTGAAATAGGTCCCAGTAAACATTTATTTTCTTGTACAGACAATTTAGGGATGTTTTCTGAAAACCAATCAGAAGGACAAGGCCTGTGTTTGGGGGGAATATTAAATTTTGATTGTGTATAATCAGTCATTAAACTGGAAACAGGTATAGGGCTTGTAATCACATTTCCAAATTCATCATGTAATGCTGAGATTTGGGAAGCATCCACTTTCGCTTTACAGATCTAACATGGTCCCCACTAGGGCCTTTCTGTGTCCCATATTTCAATTCTGCTTCCAACGTTGCCATTCTAGCATATTGATAAAGTTTCATTTCTGATTTAGTTAAATGAATTTGTTGTGCAACCTCTACATGCCCTGAATTAGAGTAGGACATGAAATGTTGCAGTTGTTTTCTAAGGGATAGATACCGCAAATAATCAGAATTTATTTTCTGTTTCCCATATTTGGAGAAAAATTACTTAACTTCCCATTTGGTGTCCTCTCACCATAAAAAGGTAGAGTCATATAAACAATGAACCGACTAGCTGGCAAAAATAAAGTCTTAATTTCATTCAGCAGTTCTGGGCTCTGCAAGGCAGCAGTATTAAGTCTCCATCTCTGATGGGAAAGAGAGGGCATGTTTTAAATGACAATATGTAAATATAAGAAATAATGATCCAAAAATTCAACAGGGAGAATTCCAGCAGTTGAAATTTCCAAACTAGGTAACATAAAAAGATAGTCAATTCTGTTATGAAAAGACCTACAGGAATATGTGGCGCCTCCTTTGTGATTTAATTTTCTAAAACCATCAATTATTCCTACGGTGTCCACTATATTTTTCAGGGCAATAGTATTACAATAATTTTTTTCCCCCCAAAATCATGTTTGATAGAGAAATCCAAAGAGCAATTAAAATCTCCTCCCAAAATCAAATTTAAAGGGGTGGCCAAAAAGGATTTAATTACATTAAACAAGGCAATATGTTTAGGTTTTGTCTGGGGGTCATAGACATTAATGCACCAAAATCTTTGATTATTATATTCAATATCTCATAATAACGCTCTTCCAGGTACAATATCTACCAGCCTAAGCAATCTAACTTGTGAACCCTTAAACAAAATTCCCAGACCATCTGCCTTATCCTAGCCAAAGAACTAGAAAGAGGGGCCTCGTCACCAATCCTTCTTCATAGATTGTTGGTCCAATATAGAGGCTGCCCAAGTTTCTTGGAGAAATTCAATGTCAAATCATTCTTGATGTAATAAAGACAAACATTGCCAAGCACTTTTTCTTATTTTTTAAGCTATGCACATTTAAGGTGGAGATTTGAATCCATTCCATCGAAAAAAAAAAAGACAAGCACCCAGCTACACACCAGAAATTATGTAACCCTCTTTCCTGCCTCCCTTCCCTTTGGTGCGACCAGAAGTCAGTTTTCCTTTTTTCTTCTTCTGATCTGGGGATTTTACATTTTCTTGAGGGACGGATTACCTTGAAGCCTCAGAGTCAATATCGTCCCAATCAGAGTCTTCCCAGTTTTTGGTAGATAAAACTTCAAATTTATTTGTCAAGGGCTCTGGGGATTCTTGAGTCTGTTGCTTGGAAGTTTTTGTGCTTCTATGCAAGGGTAATGATTGAACAGGCTGAGGTGGTGACATGCTCGTGCCCTCACCAGAAGAAACTAGGGTGTCTGCCACAGGTGCTTGGATACTCTCAGCACTAACTGGTTGGGGGGGGCGGGATTCAAATTCAATGGAAGTGCTTCAATAGGCGGCCCATTAGTGTCCAGTAACTGTCTCACTGATGGAGAAGGAGCAGGGGGGTCAACCACTGAAGAGGAAAGAGCTGTAAGGGGATTTTGAGGTACCCCTGGAACTGAGACTGGTTTCTTGAAGGAGTCCAGCCTAGGTACTGGGTGAGAATCTTGAGGTCTAATAACCAAACTGGCCTTTTGGGCTCTGTGGATCAAATCTGATTCAGTGTGGTGGTTTGGTTTGCAGAGGCCCATAGGCAATCTCGGAATATATGTCCTTTAGTGTCACACAGATTACAGGTATTCCAGTCCATGCAGGCCAGGCTGATGTGACCAAAGTCCCCACATAGCCCACAGCGGAGCTTATCACAAGTGCTGGACAAATGTGATCATTCCCCACATTTATAGCAGGCCTTAGGTTGGTCTGCATAAAAGCATACCCCCCCCCAGCCAAAGAAAAAACTGTTGGGAATGTGGCAAATCCTGTGGGGCCCAGTCTCAGCCGAACCTTAAACCTCCATCTTCCTGTCCAGTAACACTTGGAGTCAATAATGGCTTCTGGAAGTTCTAAGATGTCACACTTCTCACTCAGCCAGTAGTGAATGTCACTGACATTAATATTCTCATTCCCAGAGCATTACTGTATCTGTTTTTATGTTGCTTGCACGCATGTGCAAGAAACATAGTGCCACCATCCAAGTTTTCGGAGGTGTGGCAGCCCTCTTCCAATCCAGTCAGTGTGTTTGCAGGCGCTGCTGCAGTTCTCCAATGGCTGCTGGAGCTGTCTATGACCGCAGTACAAAATGCAGTGGAGTACAGTTGAAAGGGGGAGCTACGCTTCAGTGAGCAGCGATAAGATATCGCCTGCTCATATGTGCTCCCCCTACACACACACACACACACACACACAAGCATACTGTGTGCTCACCCCCCCACACACTGTATAGTATATATATAAAATATCAGAAATATTCGGCACTAGGACTGCAACACATATCTCTCACCTCAGAAATCAGGGATGATCCCTAAAAATCAGGGATATCAATGACCAAAATTGGGGATTCGGCAGAAGAAGATCAATATCAGTGGAATAAGCTGTGTTCTGTATGCTGCTTTAGTGTAAATTAGGGTTTCTTGATGAGAACTGGACTGTAACACTAAAGGCCGGCATTATTTTTTTTAAATTGAAATCTGTACCCTTCATTGATAGATGCTACCACATTTCAGAAAATTTCCGAGGCAGAATTGAGGACATCCCTGACACTTGGGATCAGTTGAGGGGTGTGCAGAGAATGTATCGTAAATTAAATTATTCAAGCAGCAAGTCATAAAATCTTAATGCTAACTCAAAACAAAGTGTGTATAAGTAAAAGCAGTGGTTTAGACAGTGTTCTGAGCTTGCTTGCATTTCCATGTTTGAGAATTGGTTCCTTATTATGAGGATCTGTGTCTCTCATTTTGAGTATCCAGAAATGCCCCGTCCCTCATTTCAGTGACAAAAAGGTGAGGTATGCTCGTCCCTCCCTCTAGGAAAAGATGCTGCCCACACAGAGAATGTGTTGGAAATTCTGACTTTGAAGCAGAAATTGATGCTATTCTGAGATGTTAAATCAAAAACAGTTTGCACAAGACATTTTTTCCACGGTGTTCTGAGCTTATATTTTCATCTTTGAGGATGCGTCCCTCATTTCAGTGGGAAAAAAAAGTTACGAGATATGGGACTCCCGACTGGTAGCTCGTTAGGGGTGTCAGGGGCAGCCAATTTCTTTTCCTCCATGAGTATAAGAGTGTTTTATATTTGCAAAAAGCACACAATTTGTGTGCATTTAAATTGGTCGGTAGTGGAGGATCCCGGACTCTGCACTGCAACTTCAGCATTATGGTAGTATCCTGTGTGTACCCATGCCCCTCGAATGTTTCTCTGTCCGTATCACTAAGTAAATGAGAGTCATCTTTCTTTGGTATGTAGGCTCTGTTTCCAAATAAAAAGAAAGAAGGAATATTATGTTTTGCAAAGGTTCAGCAGTTCTGGAAAAAAAACCTTTTGTCCCTGATTATGGGGGGTTGTTATGACAGTAATAATGAAAATAAAAGATAGATGGTATAATGTTTTGCAGTCTGGAGTCATTGTTTTATTCTGTATTACTGCTGGCTTTTGTTTTCCATTGGTGAGCTCACCCCCGCAGTATTATTGGTGTGTAGTTTTAGTTTGTGTAGTTTGCTAAAATGTTGCATCTCTATGTTCTTACTGTCATTGGGGCCCAACCCCCGCAGTAATCAGCAGAAAGTGTGTTTCGTTTTTTATGTTGCTTGCACGCATGTGCAAGAAACATAGTGCCATCATCGAGTTTTGGGGTGTGGCAGCCCTCTTCCAATTCCATCAGTGTGCTTGCAGGCAGGGCCCCAGTTCTCCAATGGCTGCTGGAGCTGTCTATGACAGCAGTCGATGATGCAGTGGAGTACAGTCGAAGGGGAGCTACGCTTCAGTGAGCAGTGATAAGATATCGCCTGCTCATGCGCTCCCCTACCTCACACACACACACGCACACACACACACACACACTGCATGCTTGCCTCCGCACACACTGTATTGCCGATGGGGGTGCCAATCCCCTGTCAGCTGTGCTGTGCTCCCCCCAAACAGAGTTCCACATGCCATGCTGGGTGCCCACCCCAGCGTGGCTATACATCGTATAGCCAACGGGGGTGACCAATCCCTCGTCAACTCCACTGTCCCCCGAGAGTACAGGGTGCCATGCTAGGAGCCCACCCCAGCGTGGCAACAGATGCTATCGCCAATGGAGTGCCCAATCCCCTTCAGCTCCACACCCCCAAACAGCCATCCTTGTGCTACGGCTGGGAGCCCACCCCAGCGTGGCAAGCGTCCCAGCGTCATCATCCTTTTTAAAAAAAAAAAAACCTGAAAAACAAAACCGGTCCCTCGCTGTCTCTGCCCCACCGCACCCACCCACTCGCACCTGCCTCCCGCACCCCCTCACCCGATACTTACCTCCGGACTCTGGCGCGACGATCTTCTGTTGACCGCGAACTGAGGAAATGCCAGTAAGCTGTATAATGTAATAAATAGGGTTTTTTTCAACTTTGCTGCATATCTCAGGCATTTTTGGGAATTTTTGCACCAAATTTTCAACATAGGGTTTTTGGGACCCCTTCTCATGAATGCTCTCACTGTCATGGTGTTAATCGAGCCCGAAGGGTGATTTCGCAGTCACTGCACAAAATCACCTTTCAGCACCAATTAATGAAATGACACTGCAGTGTTCATAGGTGGGCTCTCAAAAGCCTATGTTGGTGATAACATCTAAAAATAAACTGTTTTAATAAGATTGCGTACAGTTCCCCACGCACACTGCAGTTCGCCGAATTTTCAATATTTTCACCCAGATTTTCAACATTGTCATTTTACCACACCTCCTTATGAGCAGTATAGCTGTCATTTCTCACATCTAGCCCAAAATGTGTTTCTGCCCATGTAGCGCACAATGGCACAGTCGGTGTGTGAAATCACTGTATGGGACACATTAAGAAAATCACAGTGACACTGTTCATGAGCAGAGGTCTTAAAATGGCTGTGTTGAAAATTTGGTGAAAAAATCCTAAAAATGACTGTTTTACGAGCCTGCGTTGCGCAGTTCTTACGCATGCTCGTAAGTTTGCAAATTTTCAATATTTGCACTCCACTGACTTCCAAATACCTACACAGCACATACAAGCAAGCAACAGTCGGCATTGACAAATGCTTGTTATGAGAGACTTAGTCAGCGGGATAGCTATAAATGGGAACCATACTGGAGTATGCATAAGTTTCACATATAAACTCCAGCATCTCTCTAATCCAGCAGTGGTGGAAAACTGATATCGAAGTTTTCCTCCCCCAAAATGTAAATTAGGGCAAACACCTCAGAGGGGACAAACTTCAAAGAATCCTTCAACAGAATCTTGCCAACATACACTCAGTCAGGCTTTTTGGAAAGACCCCTGATATATTGGAGCTGCACAGCATTTCTTTGCGGTAAGGCTATTGCAGAAGAAATCTGCAAACTGCCAGCCTTGGAGGGTGGGGATGTCCCCTTGGGACTCTAGTTCCCTTTTCGAAGAGACTTCTAGTAGCATATCTGTAATTGGGGTAAGGTTATTCGGTACTACATTTAAAGCCTCAGCATTTGTAGTCTGTGATAGCATATCCCCTTCATGAGAACTGATGCTATTATTTGCCTCTCCCTCTGGGCCCCATAGTACTTACAATAGATGAGACATGTCCCAGTTTGTCCAGAAAGCCACTTGGTCCTAGGATACTTTTCAAGCCACTTGTTCCAGGTTGCAAAATAGATGGCAAAACTTGTTGCCCCACTAGGAGTTTTCTGGAGTGCTGCACAGGAGCCCATCCCGGAGATTGTGAAAGGCCCTCCGGCGACTGAGTCAGGTCTGGAGTCCAGGTGCCGGAATCTGTTTGCATCCAACCCACAGCACATAGCACTGCATCAGGCATCCAGTTGTCAGTTTCTTTATCAGACGCTGCCACTTGAAAGGCTGCTTTAATCCTGGCAGCCGCCATCGGCGCTTCCTCTTGAACCATCGCTGAGGGAGTTTCTGTCTGCTGCTCCAAATTCAACCCTTTTTGTCTCTCAGCAGTCTGAGGCTGTGCCTGTTCAGCTATCCGGCCATCTGTGACACCCCAAATCATGGTATGCTCAGCATTAGACTCTGTCTGTTCCTCTGAACTCAACCAATATTGAGTCTTGCGATGAAGAAGCTTCAATTAACTTTTGTGCCTCCTGGTGAAAACCTTCCACCTGGTTCTCAGAATTTTCAGCATCGTTTGGGTTCACAAGTCTTTCACTCTCCTTTGGATCAGCAACAGCAGGGTTAGAGGTGGAGAGCAAACCTCCAGTTTGCTGGCGTCCATCCTCCTTCTCCATGGGGTCATCCAACATCTTTGTTTGGGAGCCAACAGCTCCCCCTCCCAAGAGTAGGGGAATTTCCTCAGAGTTCTGACCAATATTTCTCTTCCCATTAAACTGGTTCACGCAATTGTCCAAGGCTATGTGTGCGTGTTGATGTGCGAAATAGCTGCCACTACATGTTCAGTCATTTCACTACCAGTCTAGCATTGCTTGTAAAGTGCTGTGGGATACAATGTGTACGAAAAGCACTATATAAATTCTGATTCTTGTTCTTCTTCATATCACATTCACACAGTAGCCTCCCCTTGAGCTTCCCATCTCTAATGCTAAAAACAATCTTGTCTCTTATCCTGTCATATGTTTGGTCCTTAAATTCACAATTCTTTGCCCTGGAGCATAGCTCCATTTTATTCTGATCAACTGACTCTCCCTCACCTTGTTGTCTTTTCCAGAAGTTATATCCTTCAAATACAACATCCTTTAGAGGGTTGCAGTATGTTTAAAATGTGTCTAACACTGTTTCTAGATTACCCTGATCATCTTCTGCAAACACAAAGGTACTGTACACTTCAGTAGTGTCCTCTTCCACACAATGAAGTAAGTTTGCTACCTTGGTATTAGCAGGCTTTTCTGAGGAACCCAGTGCCTTCATATACAGTTCAGATTTCTGCTTCCATTTCTTTCAGTTCTCACTCATGTAACCCCTAGGTGGCACTGCTCCGAGGGTTCCTACCCCCATAGGAGCCAGGTTTGTAAAATATTTGTTGGGGCACAGGGGTCAAGGGTCAAAGCTCCACTCCCTGGCTCTGCCCCTAGCCCAGGGGTTAGAGGTCAACCAACAAAAGGGTTTAGGTGTCAGGGGTCAAAGCTCTGCCTCCTGAAAACTGAAGCCTGAACACTTTAATTCCCCTTCCCCCTGCGGACACATAGTGCAGTATTGAGCACATGTATGAACACTGCTTGACATAAGGATTATTGCCATTTCGACCTAAGTGTATGAACTGTTTCTACCGTTATGTTGCTTTGAATGTTATCTCCACAATGCTGTTTGCCCCTGAGCCCTAGCAATAATGTCTCTCTACTGAACTGCATGTAAGTAATTGACAGTGGCCTACCCACCACCACCACCACCACTGGGGATCTATGGGAGTAGAGTATCTTACATACATACATACATACAACAAAGAAGCCAGCAGAAGAAGGCCATTTGGTCTATCAAGTCTGCTTGTATTGCGGGGTCCACAACTTGAGCTAATGTCCCTGCCCTCCTTCCCTGCTCCTCCCATCCTCCCTACGCATTATTCTTACCTTCCCCCATGCCTATCTCAGGCTCTCTTAAAGCTGCCCACTGTCTTCAACAAGATTATCTCTTTTAACAACACATTCCAAGTGTCCACCACCCTCTCTGTGAAGTGGTGATTTCTGACCTCCCTCCCAAACCTCCCACCATCCAGCTTGAGACTGTGTCCCCTTGTGTTATGGTTACCAGTCAGCTTAAAGAAACTCTCCTTGTCAACCTTATTTATCCTTTTCAAGTTCTTGAAGGTCCCAATCGTGTCCCCTCTCTCTCTCACCATACTTCCAGAGAATACATGTTTAGTGCCTTCAACCTCTCCTTATATGCCTTGCTCTGCTGACCGGCTATCATCTTTGTAGCCCTCCTCTGGACCTTCTCCAGCATGTTAACGTATTTTTGAGGTGTGGGCACTAGTACTGAACTCGATACTCTAGTTCCACACTCTAAATGCGGCCTTACCAGTATCTTATACATTATCTTGTATAATGTGGGGATTTGGTGGTTAGGCCCCTGGCTTCAGGTGTGAGAAAAGAATTGAAACAATATTTAAAAGACTTGTTTTAAAACTTTAACAGGAAGAAACTTTTTTTTTGGTTGGGGGGGGATTACCCTAAGAAACCTGATATTTTGTTTAATGCTGAGTGTGAATATTAATAATAAATATCGTACTATAATGTGGTAACACTGTCTTGTGGTCTTCTTTCTTCATTGTTTTGGCTATGACCTAGGGTATGGGTGCAGGTGGGTGAGAGAACACTGGACACCAGGGAAGGGATTGAGGAACCGTTCGTACTTGGGAGGGTGGGATCAGAGCAACATGTTCCTTTCTATGAAGTGTTAGGATCAGAGCAGGGAGAGGTGGATGCACCACTGCAGACCAGCAACACATTCTCTACTATATGGAAGCAGGCTCGGAGGGAAGGAGATCAACTGTACTCCAGGGAGGTAGTACTGTGTAATGTGCATGGGGGGGGTGGCCCGGGGGGGATCACCCCAACTCAGGCACACTCCCTCCACCAGCTGCTACAGTTGGAAGTCAAGCATGTTCACCATCAGAAACATGTGGCAACACCATCCTAATACATCTACAGTAAGAATGTAGCATATACATTTCACAGGCAACCACAAATCTTTACAAATTGTGTGTGGTGAGTGGAGGCCATCTTTAATGATGCAAGTCATTAATTACTACATGACCTGCAAAAGGTCTCAGAAAACCACAGCTATACTAAGCAAGATCATAGGATGCAAGAAATACGTTGTTGCTGAAAGACCAGATGATGATTTCTTTGCCAGCAAACATACTGACACAGTAAGAGTATTGGTAACAGGCCTATTGTTTAGTACATCATACTTTCCCTCAACGAGCCACACATCTTCTATTTCACAATTCCATTAAATGCATTTTCAGTTTAGAACTTGTAAATGAATTTAGGTTTCATAATATGATACAAGCTGCTTGCTTTGTATGAACATTAACTTAATTAGTCAAAGCTGTCACAAGTTAGAAAACCATAAATCTGGAGAGACCCTGGACACACTAGGGAACATAACATGGTTTAAGTGCCTTAAAACAGTTTAAATCCCCCTAGCACTGTTTGCAGACAGACTACAAGCTCTTTAAACCTTTTTAGAAAAAGTGTTTGTAAACCCTACTAGATACCTAGTCTTAAAACCATTTTTAAAAATGTTTAGTTGCTAACATGGTTTTACTCACAGGTCTGTCCAGGAGTAAAAACATTTTAAGCTGTAATGGTATAACTAAAACAGTTGTAGCTGATGTGTGTCCAGGCAAGCACAGTTCTGTATGTTGGACTTAACACAAAACAGTTACAAGGAGAATAGGTTTAACACTGGCAGTGTGGCCACACTAAACCGTTATCAACAAGCATTTGTCAATGCCGAATATTTGCTTGCTGGCATTGGCAGTGGTAGTGTAGAAGTTACAGAGCTGCGTAATAGGAATGGCAGTGAAGTATTGAACTGAAGCCAACCCCACCACCACCCTGCAGAGAGTGACAGGCATTGGGGTGTGCCTTTGGGTCGTCAGGCATAACGGCCACGCCATTTCACCACACCCTACCCTGCAGACACTGACAAGTGTCATGGTGTGCTTTGGGGTCTTTGGCCCTTATGCGCACCCCATTCCATCAGAAAATACAGTGAGATGGGTGCGGTATAGGAGAATGGGGTGAACTTTGGGGCCGAAGAGTCCAAGGCATACCTTGATGCCTCTCACTGGCTGCAGGGTGTAGAATGGTATGAGCAATACAGGCAAGAATCCCAAGTCACACCCCTGATGCCTGTCATTCTCTACAGGGTGGGGTGTTATGGTTGGAAACCCTAACACCTCAAGCGTTCGTTGGTATTTTCACTCCAAAATTTGAACATGTTTTTTTTGTGACCCCCACCTCATGAACAGTGGCAATATCAGTTTGTTAGCCGAAAGCTGCTTATGCACAGAGACTACAGCATTTAGCACCACAGGTGCAAAAACACATTCTGAACAGGATGTGAAAAATGACAGCTATACTGTTCATGGGGAGATGTAAAAAATGGCAATGTTGCAAATCTGCAGCAAAAATATTAAAAAACTGATGAAGTCACGAGCGTGCATAGAAACTGTGCAACGCACACCCATAATGTAATTAGTTTGGGGATTTTTTACAGCAGATTGTCAACACAGGCATTTTGGGACCTCCGATCATGAACAGTGTCACTGTGATTTTCTTTATCTGTCCCGAACAATGATTTCCCACAGTGACCACGCATCTCTGCGCTGAAAGTGTGAAAACACATTTCGGCCATGTTGTGAAAAATGACAGTTGTACTGTTCATAAGGAAGTGTGGAAAAATGCCACTGGTGAAAATCTGGACTGAAAATATTACAAAGTCATGAACTTATGATGGTGCGTGGAAACTGCGCAATGCTCACTCGTAACACAGTCATTTTATGGATTTTATCACCAAATTTTCAACATAGTAATTTTAAGACCTCTGCTCATGAACAGTGTAACTGTGATTTTCTTCATGTGTCCCAAACATTGCTTTCGCACACCAACTGCACCATTGTGCGCTACATGTGCGGAAACACATTTTGGGTGACACGTGAAAAATGGCAGCTGTACTGTTCATAAGGAAGTGTAATAAAATGGCAATGTGGAAAATCTGGAGTGATAATATAGAAAATTCGCAAACTTACAAGCATGCGTAGGAACTGCGCATCGCACGCTCGTAAAACAGTCATTTCTAGGATTTTTTCACCAAATTTTCAACATAGCCATTTTAAGACCTCTGCTCATTAACAGTATCACTGTGATTTTCTTAATGTGTTCCATACATTGATTTCGCACACCGACTGCGCCATTGTGTGCTACGTGGTGAAACAGGTTTTGGGCAAGATGTGAAAATGACAGCTATACTGCTCATAAGAAGGTGTGGTAAAATGGCAATGTTGAAAAAATCTGAAGTGAAAATATTGAAAATTCGTGAACTACGAAGCGCATGTAGGAACTGCGCAAGCACGTTAAGAACAGTCATTTTTAGAATTTTTCCACCAAATTTTCAGCATAGGCTTTTTGAGAGCCCACCTTATGAACAGTGGCAGTGTCATTTTCATTACTAGTCCCAAAAGGTGATTTCCGCAGTGACTGTGAAATCACCCTTTGGGTCCGATTAACGCCTGACAGTGAGATCATTCATGAGAAGAGGTCCCAAAACCCCATGTTGAAAATTTGTGCAAAAAATTCCAAAACGCCTGAGATATGCAGCAAAGTTGAAAACCCCTCTATCCCATTATACAGCTTACCGGCATTTCCTCAGTTCGCGATGGCTTTGAAGAGTGCAGGCGTGTTCCCAGTCCACGAAGATCATCGCGCGGGTCGGTAAGTATGGGGTGGGGGGGTGTGGGGAAACAGGTGCGCAGTGGGTGGGTGCGGGTGGGGACAGAACACCAAGGACCGTTTTTGAGTTTCAGGTGTTTTTTCAAAATAGCGGCGGCGGGGCGTTTACCCACGCTGGGGTGGCTCCCAGTGTAGCACAAGGATGGCTTGGGGGGGCGTGGAGCCGACGGATTGGGCACCCCGTTGGCAATAAGATGTGTTGCCATGCTGGGTGGGCTCCCAGCATGGCACCCTGTACCTGGGGGGTGGGAACCAGTGGAGCCGATGGGGATTGGGCACCCCGTCAGCTATACTGGTGTAGCCACGCTGGGGTGGGCACCCAGCATGGCATATAGAACTCTGTTTTTGGGCGCAGCACAGCCAACAGGGATTGGGCACCCTGTCGGCTACACAGTGTGTGTGTGTGGGGGGAGCACACAGTATGCGTGCTGGCGTGTGTGTGTGTGTGTGTGTGTGTGTGTAGGGGGGCGCGCGCGGGCAGGCGATATCTTATCGCTGCTCACTGGGCGTCGCTCCCCTTTCAGCCACTGCATTTTGGACTGGTCATAGACAGCTCGAGCAGGCATTGGAGAACTGTGGCTGCGCCTGCAAATACACTGCCTGAATTGGAAGAGGCTGCCACACCTCTGAAAACTCAGATGATGGCACTATGTTTCTTGCACATGCATGCAAGCAAACATAAAAATGATTACTGAGTAGTGTGGCTACACTGAAATAGTTTAGCTAAACTGGTTTTAAAAATGTTTTTCAAAAACAGTTCTGTAGTGTGTCCAGAGCCTAAGAGACTAAGGCCCCGACCACACTACACTAGCAAAATGATGGAACGGCTCCAACCCGTTACAGACGATAACCGGCACAGTGTGTCCACATTGCCGGTGAACCATCCCAGTAACGGCTTGGGACCGTCACAGCCCATCCACATTGTGGGAGCCCTGCAACCATTATGGTTGGCGCCCTGTCCCACGATACAGTGCACACTGCACTGTGGGCACTGGTGGGGCTACACGCTCACACATCCACACTACAGCCAGTAACAGTACAGAGACAGTACAGGTTCTGTAACTGTTGTTGAAACCACCTCATAGGTGGTTTTGACAATGGTTACGGAAATGCCTCCTATAACGTTACAGGTGTAAACGCAAACTGCTGAGGTAACGGTTTGGACCCCCTGTAACGTTACGGAGAGGTAATTTCAGCGTAGTGTGGACAGCCGGGCCTAAGTAAGGATGTCAACATATTCAGTTCACAAATTTAAAAGAACTAGTTAGCCGACACTCCACACCCCCTCCCACCACCACCTGAAGCCTGACCACCCAAGTAGACTTCTGGAAAAAAAGCAAATTAAGTGCCCACACACCTACTCACAGCGATGGTCATCCTCACAAACTTCACCAGCTGGCAGCATGCCAGGTGCTGCTGCATGATGCCATCTCATGTTGGTGTGCATTGACACACGCACCACTCTCGTATCCTTCGTGAGCAAGCAGTGTCACGCAGTAACATTAGAAGGCACTGCACTGCAACCACAAGTTGCCTAGTAGCAGAGTTTACAGGGGACTGTCAGTAAGTGCAGGCAGTTGCAATTTTTTCATATCGAAAAGTCCAATCCTAGTCAGGCTTCAGGAGGTGGGGACTGGGGAGCAGGGAGCATCACTTATACCCTTTAACATCCTTCCCCAGTCCCCACTCAGCCACCAGCCAGCACAGTCACCTCACCCCCCAGATAAAGTCCCATTAGTTCTGCCCAACCCCTGCTAACAACCACTTGGGGTATACTATTAAACTGTACAACACTGCAGTACCATGAACCAACATTATTTTAAAGACCTTTTGACGTAGCAAGGAAAACTTTGAAAAACAAAATATTTAGGTGAAACTCAGCTTGCATTCAGTCCACATTCCATAGATTCCTCCTCCATATGGTTTATTACGGTGGAAATGTTCATTAATACATATTTATACCTTAAAGTTGATCTGCCTCTATAGCCTACTTCCTACTTGAAATCTTAAGCCTCTGTGATGACATTATTATCTGTCATGGGAGTAACCAGGATGTCATAAGCAGTGCATTATGATCTCAGGTAGGGAGAAAGCAACAGGAATACATGAACTCTTCAGGAGAAAATATCCCATTTTCATGCAAATTGACTCAGTTAAAAATAATGTGGAAAAGAAATAAAGAACTAATGTGAAATATAAGCTGCCTGGATCTGTGTCTATTTGTCTAAATATGTTTTGTTCCAGTTCTCCTGAAGGCGTCAGCTGCTCTTTAAATTGTTAAGGTGTAGACTGTTTGTGGAAAGGGCAGAGTGCCTAATTCAAAGACCTTCTAGTCACCTACAGAGGGAAATTCACTATAAAGTGTCAGGCGGACTCTTGCTCTAGGTGGAAATGGATCTGTCGAATGTTGTGCCACAGAAGCTGCTTCGTCAGCTGCTTGTTTCTTGCACTAGACCACAGCCATAGCTACTGCACTATTGCAGCACAGCAGTTTTGAATGCTTTTGTGCATACATGGCACACAGACCTCTGCTCTTCCTTAAAAACAGCCACGGCAGTGAGATCAAACCTAGGAAGGGAGCGGCAGACTGGTAGTGAGAGGAAAAAAAAGAAAACAATTCAGTAGGGGCAAAGTCTTGCATACTGAGTGGACTACATTGCAAAAGACTATGTATGCCTCATCACAACCTTTTGTTCTTCAACATGTTTTTCTCTGAAATATGGTACCCTCTTGTACCTTCTGTATGCTCTTAGATCTGCCCACCCCTATCCGTCCCTCAGGTGGTTGAATCCCCCTTCAAACCACGGGCCCCGGCACTCCAACCCAAGGGTCTGGTAGAACATGTGTGGGCACATCATGTATTTGTGCTGGGCTGGTAGTCCATCATCCTGGGACCTCCCCTCTTAATTTTCAAGAACCCCAGGGTGGGTGGTACTGTGGGAGTGGGACCCTGTGTCAACTTTCCACCCCCCCACCTCCATCTCAGTCCAACCCTGGAGGCTAGTGCACATTCGCACAACACATGCACAACCAGCATCAGAGAGAAGGTAATCATCCAGGCTTTTTCTGTCCCCACCCCCAAATCCCACATCAATCAGGTAAGTCCCAATTAAGAGCTTTAAAAGCATGTGTATGTGTAAAGACAATAAATTAATCTAGAAAATCCTTCCAGATACTGTAATTTACTGCTCCCCTGTAATTACCCAACCTGTGATATATCCCTCAGGATCATGAAAAACTGTGTGGCCCAGCAGTGTCCTGGCACCCACACTTACAAGGTGGCATTTCACCAGACATGTTCTTACAGTAACACACCGCACAAGGTCCAATGAAACACCTACACAGCAGATACAGGTAGCACTGCAGGTCGGAGACATCCATAGTTTGGTCAGAAGGACCACAATCATTTCTGTTTCCTCTCCAGTAGGTTCTGTCCCCCACCTCCCCACATGCATGCACACACGCACACACACACATGCACACTTCAACGTAGCTGATAGTTCAGTTGCAGACTGGGCATCCCATTAACTAGTTAACAGTGAATAAAGTTCAAAAAACACAGCAGGAAACATCAGATTTTATAATCTGTAGGCTAGTAAACAGATGAAAAAGCCCCCCCCAAACTCCCCAGCTCCCTCACATCAGGTCACTCACACATAATTTCTAAGCCCGGTGCACCCCCTGTCTGGCTACCCTATGTGATTAACAGATGTCAAGGTTAGGAGGGCATGTCTGTGGCATAAATGGAGTCAGGTACTGCATCATTTTACTGCATATGCCTTTATCAGTAGATTACAGACATGAAGAGTCAGAGAGATACTGCTAAATATACAGGTTACTCACCTGTAACAGGAATTCTAGGAATGGTATATGTTGTTCATCCACACTTATTGGCAGGTTCCTTGCCGCTTTAAATCTTGCCGGAAGGTCTTCAAGCTGGCTCCTGCCACCCACTCGGATAGTAAAACTCTCGGCTCCGCCCCATGACGCCAGATCTATATATTTTTTATTTAGTTTTTGTTTACCGGGTAAGTACACTAGCCAACACAATGACTATTTTCAGGTACGACCCGGGAGAGTACAACATAAAATAAGACAGGTACAAAACATTTCCATTTTTAACATGGGGAGAAAGCAAACAGAAGTTTTAGGCAATGGTACATAATGTAAAACATTTTAACATAGCAGAGTTAATAGGAAGCATTTCAGGTTCCTGCAGTGGTGAAAACAGATACCAGGGCTTAAATAGGAGATAAACAAAACATCAGTGAGCCACGGTGGAGCAAAGTAAGTAGCAATTGTTGGGAAAACAAGGATAGGTCAAGCAAATTACAGTTCAGCAGAGATTTAGTGTAAAGGTCAAACTAAAAGGTATAGAGGATTGAGAGATTGGAAAACAACGACGGAGGGCAAGTCTTTAGGGCTAAGGAAAAAGTATGGGGCACCAGACTAAATCTGAGAGGAAAAGGAAAGGAAAGAGAGAAAAATCAGGGGCACCTCACCTTAACAAGGCCATCAGGTAAGATCGAAGCAAGTGCAGGGGCCAGTGCGCAATAGATGGCATGAAGTTCTGTTTAAATTTCTGATGAGTCTCAACCGATTTGAGCTGAGAGGAAAAGTATTCCAGAACATGGAGACCAGACATTTGCAAGCCCCAGTACCTTTTGTGGTAGAGCATCTAGGAACTTGGGTAGAGAGTTTTCCGTAGACCTCAGACCACGAGGGATGGAGTGGGAATAAAGTTCTGCCAGAGATTTAGTGGATTTGAGCCTTACAACAGAGTCAGTAAGGAGCCAAGATAATATTTTCTTGTGGCCATAGGGAAGTCATCCTAAGTCAACATAAAAGCTGACAGTGGTGCTTTTGTCTTGAGGATGAGGATGCATATCGACATATGTTATTGTAGGTGACATCCCATTTCTGGAGGTACTTTTGAGAGCACTAGAGAGGATGGGGGCACTGTGGGTTAGGAAGGTAGGAGTACACCCCTGGCAATGGCTTTTAGCAGATGGCGTAAGCGCATCCAGATTTGTAAGCAACACCGAGGTTTGCAGTTTACAGCCTTGCAGATGGATTGAATGTGCAGGCTCAGATCGAGGGTTTGGTCAAGCATGACACCAAGATAGTTACAAGATGAGACAGTTTCTAGTGTTGTATCATCTGAGTCATAGACTGTAAGGGAGACAGGGCTCCTACGGAGTTTAGGGGCGGAGCCAAAAAGCATGGTCTTGGTTTTCTTTATGTTTAGGACCAGCTTGTGCTCATACAGCCAGTTATGTATATTTGTGAAATCAGTTTGAAGTGCTGAGTTCAGATTCTCCACCTTTTTATCACTGGCATAAATGACAAGATCATCAGCATACAAAGAGATGAGCAATTTGAAGGGCACAGGGGACATTATTTATAAAGAGTGAGGAAAGGAGAGGACCAAGGATGGAGCCTTGAGGAACCCCCACATTTACTGAGGCTGAGTCAGAAATGGCTGAGTTAAATTGAACTGCTTGAGACCTATCGGATAGATAGCTACTAAACCAATGTACAACTGGAGAGGAGAAACCTAGGCTATGCAAGCAGGATAGGAGTAGGGGGTGGTCCACAAGGTCGAAAGCCTTTGTAAGGTCTATGAATATAGCACCTGTGAGTCTACCTCCGTCCGAGCCCGCTGGAAGCCAGGTTGTGTGTCGAAGCCGGGGAGGTTGGGTGGGTCGTGTGGATGAACAACATATACCATTCCTAGAACTCCTATTACAGGTGAGTAACCTGTATTTCTAGGGACATGGATATGTTGTTCAATCCACACTTATTGGCAGACTCCTAGCAGTTCTCTGGGAGGAAGGAGGCAAGGCACACACCCCCTACTTAGGGAATAAGGACTGGAGAACCGAGGCCCCAAAACCAGCATCCCAGTGTGACTCAAGGTGGTAGTGGGTAATGAAGGTATGTGCCGACTTCCAGGTAGCAGCCTTGCAGATATCCTGGACAGGGACATCCCTGGAAGCAGCCACTGATGCAGCAGTATGGCAGGTAGAATGAGCTCTTATCCCTCTGGGAGGCTCCATGCCCACCAGCCTATAGCAGAGATCTATGCAGGAGGTGACCCACCTGCTTATCGTCCGCTTGGCTGCAGGTCTGCAGGTATGGCTTCAGTGTAGGTGACAAACAGCTGGCGAACCTCTCCCCGAACTTCAGCCATCCGCTCCTTATAAGGCGGCGCTCTTCTAGGGTCCAAAGTATGGAGCCTATATTTGGCCTCTGAGGTGGCCAGTTGGGTAGAACACAGCCAGAGTCAACACCTGGTTAAAGTGAGCTCAGGACACCACCTTCGGAAGGAACTTCAGGTGGGGGCTCAGGTCAACAACTGTCTCTGTGGAAGACCAGATAAAGAGACTGATGGAAAGTGCCTGGTGCTCCCCATCCTTCTGGCTGAAGTGATAGCCACCAAGAAGGCAGTCTTCCACAACAGGTGGGAGATATCACACTTGTGCATTGGTTCGAATGGCTTGCCCATGAGCTTGGCCTATACCAGCAGTAGATCCCACAGAGGTGGAGATTCTCGCACCAGAGGGAAAATGTGATCAAGGCCTTTGAAAAAGCGCCTGACCACCTTCTCCTGTGCCAACGACTGCTTCCCGGCCCGCGCCCGGTAAGCAGAGATGGCTGCCAGGTGCACCTTAAGGGTCATCAACCAGCCCTTGCTGAGAAAGGGACCACAGGTAGTCCAGAATGTTTGCCAGGGACAGGTGGAAGGGTCAAAGCCTTCCCTGACACCAAATAGAGAATCTCTTCCATTTTGAAGGTATAGCATTTCTGGCATTTCCTAGTGCGACTCTTATGGGATGCCTCAGCGACATTTTTTGTTGGAAAGACTGAACCTGGAACTCTAGCAGCTCAGGAACCAGGCCGTCCAGGTGCAGGGGATTGAAGGTCGGATGGAATACCTTCCCTGATTGACTGAGATCAGGTCCAGGTGGGCTGGAAGCGCCTCAGGAGCCTGGAGCTGAGACTGAGGAGATCTGGATACCAGAACTGCGAGGCCAGTTTGAGGCTACCAGAATCACCTGTGCCTTGTCCCTCCTCACCTTGAGAAGCACCTTGTGGATCAAGGGAAATGGGAGAAAGGCGTAGTAGAGGCCCGGGGTCCACGGCCTCGAGAAGGCATCCCCCTGCAGCGAGCCCTGCTGAGGGGGGCGGGCGTGGAACAGTCTCAGCTTCGCATTCTCCCTGGAGGCAAAAAGGTCCACCTGAGGCGTGCCCCAGTGGGAGAACAGATCTTGTGCTCCCGCTGGCAGGAGAGACCACTCGTGAGACGCAGCCCCTATCCGGCTTAGGGCATCGGCCAGGGTGTTGGAGGCTCCTGCCACGTGAATGGCTAGGAGATCCGCCTCTAGGCTGCGCACGAGGGACCATACGAGGAGAGCTTCCTTGCATAACAGCATGGAGTGCATCCCGCCCTGGTGGTTTAGGTTGTACATGGTCGTGGTATTGTCCGTCTGGACCTGAACCACTTGACCCCATAGAAACAGAGCGAAGGTGGTGAGAGCTAGGCAGACCGCTCAGAGCTCCAGCAAGTTGATATGGCATCGAGACTCCCGAGGGGACCAGAGGCCGTGTGTTCTGTGCTCCGCCAGATGGGCACCCCAACTCATCAGAGATGCATCGGTCGACAGAGAGACCGTTGGCTCGGGGTGGACGAATGGGATGCCCTCCTGCAGATGTGCCAGAACAGTCCACCACTAGAGAGCATTCCACATCTCCTGGGTCACTGTCACGGGCTGGTCCAATGGATCGCAGCATTGTGACCCCTGGCTGGCCAGTCCCTATTGAAGGGGACGCATGTACCAACGGGCCCAACGGACCATGCTGGTGCAGGCCGCCATGAGGCCCAGGAGGTGCAGAAAGTCCTGGGCAGGGCACAATTGCCCAACCAGAAATGATTGGGAAAAGGAGGAAAGAACCTCGGCCCTGTCCACTGGGAGCCGAGCTCTGGCTTGAAGAGAGTCGAGCTCTGCCCCGATGAAGAGTAACACCTGCTTCGGCACAAGTTCCGGCTTGGCCTCATTGATGAGGAGGTCAACCTGAGAGCAAACCTGGAGGGCCAGATCTCTGGACCGCTCCACCTCCACTCTGGAGGGTGCTGCAATCAGCCAGTTGTCCAGGTAGGGGTACACCTGGACCCTTCAGTGCCGCAGAAATGCTGTCACCACTGCCATGCATTTGGTGAAGACCCTGGAAGCTAGAGAGAGGCCAAAGGGCATGGCCCGGAACTCATAAAGGGATCCCTCTGCTCTGAAGTGGAGGAATCTCTGATGAGACGGATGGACCAGGACATGAAAGTACATGTCCTGGAGGTTCAGGGAACAGAACCACATGCCTCATTCCAAGGATGGGATTATCTGAGCCAGAGTGACCATCCTGAAGGTCCAAGACCTAAGGAACCTGTTCAGGTCGTGCAGGTCGAGGATGGGGCGCCAGCCCCCCGTCTGTTTTGGGACCAGAAAATACCTGGATACAAACCCTGGGTCTGGAGGAGGATCTGCCACCTTCCTGATCACCTCTTTTTCGAGGAGCAGGGCAATATCGGCTTGGTGGGCCAACAGCGAGGCTGTGGACCCCGTGGCCCCCGGAGGGGTGACGGCTCGAAAGGGTGGGGTCTGCTCGAACTCCAGAGGCAGGCCCTTTCCTACCACCTCCAACACCCAGCAGTCTGTGGTGATAGCAGACCAGGCAGAAAGGAAGTGGTGGAGCCGTCCCCCCATGGGGGGAACCCAGGGGGGAGTGACGAGGCTGGGGGCAACACCCCTCAACCTGTCACTGGGCAGTCTTGGAGGAGGAACCGGCCAAGGGACCTCCTGGGCCTTTACCTCCTTGCTTCCTGTTGGAGGTAGCTGCCGGCTTGGGTTTGGGATGCCAAGCATGAGTCTGCTGGCCCTGTTGCTGGTGCTGTTGGGCCAGTCGTGCTGCAGGGGCCGAAGGATGAAAGGACTTATGCTGTTGCTGACGGTGGCCTTTGTCCCTCTGGGTGGAGGTGACTGAGTCCAGAGTGGCATTGGACTTTTTGATCCACTGGAGGTGTCCCTCCACTCCAGGGCTGAAGAGGTCAGTCCCCAAGAAGGGGACGTCCGCCAACTTGTGCTGGGTATCCGCCGTGAAGGTGGATATCCTCAGCCATGCCCTGTGGTGCATGGCCATCGTGGCCGCTACTGACCTGACACAGGAATCACCTATGTCCAGAGCAGTCTGAAGCTGCTGCTTCGCCACCGCCCTACCCAGGTCCTGCACCTGATGGACCATGATCTGCAGGTCGGCCAGGAGATGAGGGACAACCTCATCCAGGGAGCCCATGAGGGCGTGGGAGAAGTGTGCCATCAGCACGGCCAAGCTGGTCTGTCGGAGGCTGAGGGAGGACAGAGCGTACACCTTGCACCCGGCAAAGTCCAGCTTTTTGGACTCTGTCGGGGGGCTTATCCACGTCCTAAGCATTTCCGGAACGCCGGAAGATGTTGTCGGTGACTAACCCCTCGGCAGAGGGGTGCTCCGAGAAACTGGACAAAGAGCCGGTAGGGACCGCATACTTCCTGGCCATCCTGGCCGAGGGCACAGGACAGGAAGCAGGCCACTGCCAAAGCTCCAAGGCTGGGCCGACAATAGCCTCAGCCACAGGGAAGGCCTCCGTGGATGAATCCCCGCAGTGCAGTATCTCCGTCAGGGGATACTTGGCCCGTTTGGACACGGGCTCGAGCTGCATCCTGGTGGACTCCGAGATTAGTCAAAGCAGACCCAAGAAGGACGATGGGCTATCGTCCAATGACTGGCCCTTGGAGGACTCCAGGTCGACCTGCCTGGAGAACAGGGAGGAGTCATCATCGGACTCCGAAGAGTCTGCAAAGAGCTGCCTCGGCCCTGAGCCACCCTCCACCTGCCGAGGACAGTGAGGGTGATCGACAACCTGTGGGGCAGGGCATGACCCGACCGAGAATCCTTGGTCGGTGCCTCAGATTTCGATTGTGGAGGCGGAGGTTCCACCACAATCGGTGGTGCAGTTAGTTTCGGCCGAACAACTGGGCCAGGAATGGGCATCTCGACTGCAGTGAGCGGTTGCCTCGGTCGTCCGGGCGACAGCCACTTGATGGCCAGGGGATGAATTGGAGTCAGTTTACTCCCAGACAACAGTAACTGCTGCCACATGAGCTCCTCGTAACACCGACGCAATTTACGTCAAAGCCTCTCCTCATCCGAGGAGGAGGATGAGGAGGAACGGTGTTGCCGCTTACTCCGGTACCGAGACCACCGATGTTGGCGGGAATGGCTTGACCGAGATGAAGTCCGAGACTGAGACTGAGACCCTCAGGGTGACCGACGGCGGGTTTGGGAAGGGGCGGGGGACTCCCGCTCTTCCCTCAGCTTGGGCACTTTAACCGGGGACTGCCGCCCCGAAGGTGCAGGCAGATCCTCGGTCTCCACCGGGGGAATCGGTGAAGGTGGGTTGTCAGCTACGCCAGTCAACAACCCACCTGATGGGTTGAGGAATATCTCAACTGCATCGACGGGAGTCTCTGCAGGCTGGCCTGATGGGGACATCGTGAAGCCAGCGGCCTGAGTAGCAACTTCGACCGAAGTCGACGGTCGGCTGTCCGGGGAAGTAGACCTCTCCTGCTCCCACGAGTGCCAACAGTGGGACTTACCCTTCGACTCCTTCTTCTTGGGTTGAGAGGAATGTCCTGATGGCCCCTCTCCCTTCGTGGAAAGGGACTGACAAAGCTCCTTGAACGAAGCCGAATACGAGGAACTTAGAGAGAGCGGGATAAATGCTGCGGCCGAGGAGGAGGAAGATGTGGCCTGGGCCACCTCCTCCTCGAGGGCGATCATATGCTCGAGCTGCTCAGCCGGGCCAGCCACCGCAGACACCGCCCAACAAGCCTCTTTGGATTTTACCGGTGGGTAATGCTTCTCGGGGTGCCGAGCTTCAATCGGGCAGCGCGATCCTCCAGGACGGTGGCCTCAAAAGAGCAGCACAACTCGCAGGCCTGCGGGTCGTGGTCTAGGCCTAGGCAGTAGACGCACGTGGAGTGTGGATCCGTCCTGAACATTTTCTGCTCACAAGGGCACCTCCAAAAGCCGGGGATCGATTTGCCCATCGCAGCTGCGAGGGATGATGAAGACCGAAGTTTAGAAAACTTCAAAACGAGTTTTGGACGAACTGAAGAGTTAGGATCTAGTCTAAAATGCAGAGCACTAAGGAGGGAACCTCAGCTTCCAAGCGGTAAGGAAGATCTGGCGTCATGGGGCAGAGCTGAGAGCTTTACCACCCAGGTGGGTGGGAGGAGCCAGCTTGAAGACCTCCCGGCAAGATTTAAAGCGGCAAGGAACCTGCCAATAAGTGTGGATTGAACAACATATCCATGTCCCTAGAAATATATTTTTTGGGGCATGGCCATGGGCACATAGAGGTAAAGCTACCAAATTTCTGAGGCCTAAAACTGGGACAGTCCATCATGACCATGACCCCCCCCCCAACGTGTCACTCCCACGGGCACCACCGCAGACAACGCTGCACACAATCAATTAAATTGGGCTGCTTGCTCTGGCCATGCCGCCCCACAGTAACATCAGTAGCAAACATCCAGATTAAAACAATACATCATTCTGCTGCAGCAAGTTCCAAATCATGATGCACAGAAAGTTCATTAGAAGCAAACCTGCGTTAAATTGAGATCAGACATTCGAGCTGCATGTATTGCTCCTCCTGGCAGTCCCATCTAACCCGCTTATATTCGCCTAATTTGCTGAGCAAACGCCACTTCAGTGACTCCCACCACCATACCAGATAGTTTTCACACACTTCCCTACAGTCGATCAGGTCCGGGTACCTTAGTTCACTGCTGCCAGTCTCTTTTCTGTCTGGAGTCCCTCTCAGCTGCTGGCAGGTAGATGTCCACATGTGCTTGTTTGCACTATTACCCAGTCTAATCTAACAGGAAGGAACATGTTTTACTGTGCTCCCACTGACATGCTTGCGGTGCAACACAGGCACAGGGGTTGAAGTTGCAAACTGCTGTCCAGCCCGAGCAGTGCCACAGTTTTGCTGAAATAACTTGTCTCCCATGGATTAGCAGTCAGCAAAAAAAAAAGAGACAAAACTGGGACAAGTAAGCAAAAACCAGGACAAAAGTGACATTTTGCAAAACTTGTGGGGACACTGGGATATGCTGCCTAACATAGGGACTGTCCTGAGAAAATAGGGACTGTTGGGAGCTTTACATAGAGGACACAAAGTAGAACCCATGCAGCAGCACAATAAGGTAAGTTCACCATCACCAAACCATTATTACAACATAAACATGGCTCTTGGCTCATGGGGTGTGGCGTGTGGAAGAAACTGTAGCCTACTAAGGATAAACTCATTGCCAAAGGCTTCCGTGGTGGGACTGCAATTGCTTGCACCCACCCATGCCAGCTGCCCATACACAATCAAAATAGGCAAATGCCCATTAAACTGGACAGGAAGGGGGCAAGAAGGAAAATTCCACCTTGGAGTCAAAACCCATCTGCTAGCTGCCTGTAGTCCTTGACTCCTTCCCTTGTCCCTTCAATTTCTTTGCCCATACCGATCCATCCGATCCTCCTCCTCCTCTGAGCTGTGACACTATAGTGCTCTTCTAGCTTCCATAATACAGTTATATCACTTTCCATGCCATTCCCTCCCTTTCCCTTTGAAGCCTGCCTGCCAGACCATTCCCGACCCCATTTCCTTCTCTCCAGCAGTCGACCTTGACTAAGTTGACAAGGGAATGGAAGGCTCTAAGGCTTATGTTCTGGAGTGATACTGGCTAGTTGCTTGCTTGAAGCTTCCTCCCCCATGCATCAGACAGTCAGCATCCCATCCCCTCCACACCTTACCTGGTTAGTGCTGGACCTGGGACTTCGGGGCTTAGTGAAACTCTGAGGCTGTTAAGGCAGTGCTGGGCTGGCTCTCTTGGTTGGGGCCTTGTCTTGCCCTTGGGGGGAGTGTATATTACCACCGGGGCCAGTGCTGCTGCAGGTCTACTGCTGCTCTCGACTACTCCCTCTGATGTTGCTGGCTGTCTGTCTCTGGTGCAGAACCAACAAGGACCATAACCCGGCCTGCTGCGATATGACCCCAAACCAATCGGTGACTAAGAGCGCACTTTTCCCTGAGGCCAGGGCCTGGCCCATGATCCTGCTCTTTGCACTGCCCCAGACGATCTCCTCTGCAGGCTCTGCCACACCTTTCTGCTTTGCTTTGTTGTGCCACCACCCACTGGCCTGAGTCATTGTCAATGGTTGTCAGTGATCTCTACCCGGTCCAGAGTCACACTCCCCTCTTCCTCCTCATGCCTTCTTGCGGTCTCCTCCGACTGTGTTGGCGGGTCTTGGGTAGGTGGCTGGTGGCACTACTGCTTTCCTCTTTCTTGGCCCTGCACATTCTTCTCTTCCCTTCAAAGCTTCTCCTTCGCCTCTTCACTCGGCTTTCTTCCCTCCTTGGCTGGATCTCTAGTTAGTTGATTTCCCTCTGAAACCATCGCCAACAGCTAGTCTCCACGATGGCTCATCATTGCATGCCTCAGTATAAGCCCTCCCCTGCCCAAACACAATGCCGCTCTGTGACTTTTGCCACTGAACCACCAATGATTTTTCGAGGATGCGGGTCAGGATGGCTGTGGGGTGTCGGATTCTGAATCGCCCGCGCCAGAGGAGCTAATTTCAAATAATGCCAGCCAGCCAACACCACCACCAGCCCACCAGTCAAAGAGGAATTGAGGTGGTGGCCCTGGAGCTGTACTCACACAGACAGGACAGGACACAGAAGGTGTGGACCCAGGTCACGCGCCTCATAATAGACCGGCAAAAAAAATTGTAAATAAAAAAAATTATATGAATATATTGGTGGGGCTCAGCCCAGGTCACAAACTATTGCTGGGGCCTATGCCCTACAGGCCCATACAACCTGGCGCCTATGCCTACCCCTACCCCTGCCTGCACAGTAGCCTGCAGATTGAGGGGCCTGAGCTCTCAAAACTGGTGCCTCCACCCAGATGACAGGGTAGTTGGCAACGTGACTGCCCTGGATACAGCCCTCTGGGACACTGATAACTCCCATCTTTACCCCAGTGGCCTGGCTAATTGTGCAGCTACCCCACACCAACACACTTTTACAACACGCAGTGAATCCCTCCTTGTAACAATTTACAACCAGGGCTGTGATCTGCTGGAATGCCCTGGATAGTCCCCTGAAAAACAAGACCTGTAACAATAAAACAACGTTGATGCAGTACTTTTTACACAGAGGTACACCACACCCAGTTTAACTGTGAAGAGATCCAGATCTGATTTATTGAGGGATGTGAACAAGGGAGGGGCAGTAATCTGGTGGTTGATTTTAGATCTGATTGAGTTAGGCTATAAGGCATGCACTCAAAATATCCCCGGAACACAGTCACAGACACTCTGGGTACCCAGTTAGAACTACAGGCTAGCCTGAAGTGTTGCACAGGGTAGGCCGGTGTTGTAGCTGGTTGGGGCCCTGTGATGGAAAGAAGCATTCATGCACTATAACCCATAATTTGTAATCTGGAGCCAGATGGTTTAGTCCACAAAAGCTTAACAACCATTAAATCGAATGACACACTGTGATTGTTAGCTAGGTTGCAGGGAGCTACCCTGGTTTTACTCATACTACCCAAAAGTGGATGCAGGATGGATGAAATGGAGACCTCAAGGTGAAGAGTTGGATGGCCAGGAGAAGCAGGGCCCACACGATGCGATGTGGCACTCAGTCCTGTTTGGTGTTGTTGATCAGGGAGCCGAATCTCTGGATGGGTCTCTCATCGGATTTTTCTCTGCAGCATGAGTGGGTGTCTGGGCTAGGATGGCAGGGCCGAGACTAGGAGAACAGTTCGGATGCAGTCTGGTAAGGTTGCTGGATGCAGCTTCCAGCAAGCGTAACACATTCAGCAAAGTGAAGAACCAAATCGCAACCCACT
Organism: Neoceratodus forsteri; assembly: GCA_016271365.2. Lineage (NCBI taxonomy): Eukaryota > Metazoa > Chordata > Ceratodontiformes > Ceratodontidae > Neoceratodus > Neoceratodus forsteri. The sequence goes on from CM028132.1 coordinate 608,868,330, forward strand.
GTCCACATTCAGCGCACTTATAGTAAAGGCAGACAAATACCGCAGTTCGGATGACAGTCTGGTTGCAATTCACAGTGTCCCTGTGCAAACCGTATGCTCTGTGGTCGTGGTGAAAGTCCTGATAGACTGATCGCACAAAAGCAAGTCTTCGGTCCTCTTCAGGTGAAATTAGTCACAATTCAGAATGAAGGTCACAAATTCGGATAAAGTCCGATGGTCAGATTAAGTCTCTTCACTTTAGGAAGATACTAGCAAGCAGGCCAGACACAGCCTTCCTGACGATTTCCCTGCGCAGTACGCAGCAGCAGCTACTTAAATTGCTCAAGCTCCTCACGCTCTCAACTCTTACTCCACTCTGACTTCTGCTGTAGGCAGCACCGGGGCTTCCTAGTGATCCAAAAGATTTGGTTCGTCGCTCCATCTGTCTATCACAGCTTGAGCTCCCCCTCCAGGTACATTTAGGCACCAAAGGGTGAAAACTACAATTCCTACAGAAATTTACTCCCACAAGACCCTTGGGGGTAGGCTCCATTTTAGAGCCCCCAAAGTTACTAATTGGTGCAGACTGGCAGTCCAGACCCAAGATGGTGATACATAACAGAAATGTCCATGCTGCAAAGGAAGGCAGGTTAGACAAACTACATTGTGATTGGTTGGGCATCCATGGCACTCCAGACATTACCTCATGGGTTTTAGCCCACCTGATAGGCTAGTGATGCACATGACCCCAGGATCAAATTTCTAGTATATCCAGGTCCCAGAAACCCCTGCTCTCCAGTTTCGAATCGTGCATCTGATCAGGCAACAAGCACACCAGGAATCACTGTCTGCTCCACTAAGGTAGGCCCTTGAACCTAAGGGTATTTTTTATTTTATGTTATAATTTCAGGAAAGAAAGCAAACAATGCATTAATGTACTAATTCAGATACCAGCTTGGGACCATTTTGCCAAAAGAGGTCTCATATTTAGGCTGCAACCTCGCTTTAGTTTATGTTCCTCCCGAAAAGAATTGCTGAACTAAACTACATTATTGGGCCTGAATTAGCCAGCTCAATGTGTTTTCCATTTTTTGTGCTGCATTCCTGCTAATTTCGTTGTTTGTTATTGGTATTTTAAGTTGGCGTTAAACCACGTGAGCGCGGTGCTCTGTTGATGCTTGTGCGCCTCATATGGCGCACTGCTGTTCAGCAAGGATCCCCCTGTCTCGCTGGGGACAAAAGCGCTAGTTGTTGTTGACTGTGGTTATCTCCCTTGTTTGCAGAGAGTATGAAAGGATGGCCCCGGCCTTACGGGTCCCGTTGGAACCAAAGGACGACCGCGTGGTCTCTCTGCCCCCTCCCAATCTCCTCCCCCTTGCCTTCATCCTGGCGCAGATTCAACCCTGAGGCATGACAAATCCTCCTCTCATCTGTACCATGTGCTCTCTGTGTAGGCCATGGGACGACCCTACGCCCTCCTCCCACGCGCCTAGTAGCGCGTCCTATATCTGCAGATGTTTTCAGCCTACTTCGGCCTCGTGATCCTCTGCCCCTCCTTTCACTTGCTGGGCTCAGCCTCCACAGGCTACAGCGGCTTCCTCCGCTCCCTTCTAGGCCGGCGCTCCTCTGAAGGGCAGTCGCCACCTCACTCTGGCCTAGCTGGTGGGGGGGGGAGTGAGTATTAATGTTCCAGGACAGGAGCAGAGTGTGGCGGCATGAGTGTGGTTCAGGAGAAACGTGTTCTTCCTTGCGTGACGCAAGCCAGCCACTCCTCGGGGCAATTGACTCCATGCGTTCCTCCATCGGCAGCGACTCCAGGTCCGGAGGAGCATGGTGGAGACCTGGCAAACCATTCTCAATGCCATTTTTTTTTCTCCTCCCCAGGGGTCAGCTTTAAACTCCCCCCAAGGCAACACCAAGGACTCCTTCCTCTCTCGGGGGGCGGACCGGTCACATCCCTCGCATTCTCCTCCGGCCCCATTCCGGCCTGAAACAGCTCTCAGGGGTCTCCCCACCACCGTAGGGTCCCTCCCACAGCGACTCTCCAGTTGGGCCCCCATGATATAAAATGAGCTCTCTCTCTCTCCTTTGGCCTTGCCTCTCCTTGGCCTCAGGTCCCTCCCACAGTGACCTGAGAATGTAGGCCCTGCCTCCCCTGGACCTCCAACTCAGCCACACCATGGCTCCCTCCCATAGCGGGCCATGTGCGCCTGGTCCACCAATGGCTCCCAGGCCATCTCAGCTCCACCATATACCATGTTGCGGGGGCCCTCACACAGCACCCCCGCAACCTTCATGTAAAGAGATGGTGCTATACAATGCAGGCATCGGTCACCCCCGCCTAGAAGTGTAGGGGGGTAGAAGGATCACCCACAGGGCATCGAACTCCAGCTCCATTCTAAGGCCTGCTTTCTTCTCTCCACAGATGGTAAAAGCAAAGAAGTGTTCCTCGTGCAGCACCACCCTCCTACCCCAAACTCTGGGACCCCTCTACGCAGCCTGTCTACTCGACGATGACGACTCCTCCCTGGAGCAAACACCGCCTATGGGACCCAGCAACCTGCGATCCAGCAACCCCATGTGGATGGACCTGGGCTCCCTCCTAATCCAAAACCAGCAGGCCTCGGTCGCCATGATGGAAAGCCAGCAGAACTTTATGCTCAAGATCATGGAAAAGCTGGAATCCCTCACTCAGCACATAGCCAAACCGTTGAGTCCGGAGCCTGACAAGGCAGGGGGGCAACCGGAGGAGCACCTGAACCATGAGGACACCCTTCCAGACGTTCCACGCGAAGACGCGCATGAGGATAAGGACGCTGCAGAGGAAGAGGATGAGGTGGAATCGGACGAAGAGGATATGGAGCTTCCATTGACACCATCTCTGATTCAAAGTTGTGCTCCTTTGACACGGTCCCAGGGCTTATGAAGATCATCAAGGCCACCATGGGGTTCGACACCGAGGAGAGTAAGCCCGAGTCAAAACTCGACCCCTTGATACAACTGAGAGTGTCGAACCCGGAGACATTCCCAGTATGCCCTGCTATTGAGGATGTCTTCAATAAAGAGTGGCAATCCTCGGAACTGGGCAGAATGCTGAACAGAAAGAACCTGGACAGAATGTACCCGGTTCAAGGGGAAAAATCTGATATCTGGTGCAAGGCCCCCACCATCGATCCTCAGGTGGCGGCTCTTAGCAAGAAAACAGTGTTACCATGCGGAACAATTGCCCTCAAAGACCCTATGGACAAAAAAGTAGAGGACATGCTCAAAAAGGCATATGAGATCGAAGGCACCGCTGCAAAAGCAGCCACTACTGCCATCTGCACGGCGTGAGCACAGATCCGTTGGCTCGAAGAACTTCAGGAACAGGCCAACCCTAAGTCCAGGGAGGCAGAACTGTTAGAATGTACTCTAGACACAGCAAAATACCTAGCCAACATGGCAGTAGACACCTTGCGCCTCCACACCAGGGCTACGGCCATCACCAACCGTACTCGGAGGGCACTGTGGCTAAAATTGTGGGACGTAGACAATGAATCAAAAACTCCATTGCAAAATCTACCACTAAGGGGAAAGTATGTGTTTGGGGAGGGGCTGCAGGATTATCTAAAACAAAAGGAGTAGGGTAGAGACTTCCTTAAGAGTAAGACCAGGTATAACTACCTCCCCTCATCGAGGTGGAGGTTTTGGGAGGGGGGAACAGACTGTACCAACCCCGCAGGGACACGCCACAACAAAACAGCTCCTTTCGAGGTAGGGGTACATCACACAGTTTCCCTAGCCAGTACCCTCCAACCTATCAGTCTTCCTCCTTCAGAGCCCGGGGACAAAAGTCTGGAGGACAAGGTAGAAGCTATGGGGGAAAGCAACAGTTACTACGATCCCACGACCATTCAGGGCCAGGACCCATACCCGCCGGTAGGACAAAGACTGGCCTTATTCGCACATCGCTGGTTCAACACAACCTCGGACAGGTGGGTCCAAGAGGTGGTGACCAAGGGGTACTCCATAGAGCTATCCCAACCCCATATCCCCTAAAGATTCATATCCTCTCCCATAGCCAAAAGAAAGACGTCCCCTCATCAGGTCCAGCGCATCTTGTCGGAGCTGATTCGGAACAGGGCCATCCAACCTGTCCCAGTACGAGAATAGAACCTAGGGGTTTACTCTATATTCTTCCTTGTGCCCAAGAAATCAGGGGAACTCCATCCCATCCTGGACTTAAAGCACCTCAACCATCACGTAGTGTCTCACAGATTCAAAATGGAGACCATACGATCAACTCTGCGCAGTCTCAGGGTAGGCGACTACCTGACGTCCATAGACCTAAAGGACGCATACCTTCATATTCCCATCATTCAGAGACACAGGCAATTCCTCCGATTTCACATCTTGGGCCACCACTTCCAGTACCAGGCCTTGCTGTTCGGCCTCTCCTCCGCCCGAGTGTTCACCAAGGTCTCCATAACCCTGGTGGCCAGACTCAGGGAACAGGGACTGGACATAATACCCTACCTGGACGACTGGCTCATCCAGGCTCGGTCCAAGGATCAGGAACTACATCACATGGAAACTGCCCTACAGGCACTCGAAGACCATGGCTGGGTGGTCAATCGGGAAAAGAGTCACCTCATTCCCACACAGCAGATCGAGCATCTGGGAGCGCTGATCAACTCGGCCCAAGGATGGGCAAAACCATCCCCCTCGAGGGTACACAACTTGATAACCCTGGCCCGTCAAATGAAAGCCCGCCACCAGACAACCATGGGAAGGATAGCCCAGTTGTTGGGATGCATGGCATCACGCATGAGACCTCGTGCCCTGGGCCAGGTGGAACATACGTCACTCAAACATATTCTGACTCGCGGGAGCACCAGCTAACACAACCTACAGGTCATTGTACCACTACCACCATCAGTGAGATTCTCATTGACATGGTGGACGGTGGAATCTAACCTGACCAAGGGTTCTCCTAGAGGCCTCATACAGGCCACAGTAAAGCAGACGCAGCCTCTCCGGTTGGGGAGCGTGCCTGGGAGACGCGATGGCTCAGGGCCTGTGGTCTCCGGTGGAGTCAAGACTCTCCATCAACGTCCTGGAGATGAGAGCCATATCCCATGCTCTCAAGGCATTCAAGCACCTGGTAATGGCCAGTCAGTCCTGATCTGCTCCGACAACCGGGTCACAGTGGCCTACATAGCCAAACAGGGCGGGACCAGGAGCAGAGCCATGCTGAGGGAGGCTACGGCAGTCCTCAATTGGGCCCAATCCAACCTCAGCCATCTGGGCGCAGTTCACCTGGCAGGAAAGCTGAACATACGCACAGATTGGCTCAGCAGGCAACAGGTGCACCCAGGAGAATGGCGGTTGCACCCTGATCTGTTTCAAATGATCCAAACGACATGGGGACCCATAACCATAGATCTCATGGCGACATGGGAGAATGCTCAGGTCAGGGACTACTACTCGTGTTTCAGGGAGAGTCACTCCCAGGGAACAGACGCCGTATCCCAACCATGGTGTCGGAAACACACATATGTCTTCCCACCTCTTCCCTTGATTCCACAGGTACTAGCCAAGATACGGGCATCTCGTTCCACAGTCATTCTGGTGGCCTCCTACTGGCCATGCAGGACGTGGTTCGCTGCAGTTCAAGAGATGTCCGTAGCCAGCTTCAATCTACCCTACCGAACAGACATGCTTTCGCAGGGTCCAGTAGTCCACCCTACCCCGCGGACACTGAAGCTCACGGCCTGGCTCCTGAAAGGAGGAGACTAAGGGAGTCAGGTTACCATGACACCGCCATTAGCACCTTACTACAGTCCAGGCGGACTTCCACCACCTCCACCTATGGTAGACAATGGTCTATATTCTCAAGGTGGTGTTTGGAAAGGGGCAAGGTACCCGAGCTGACTGACATGGCTACCATTCTGCTATTCCTCCAACAGGGAGTGGACAAGGGTCTAGCCCACTCTTCTCTCAGGGTGCAACTGTCAGCTATAGGGGCAGCCACTGGGCCCATCGGTGGGTACAACCCGGGAGCTCACCCCGACGCTCTACGTTTCTTAAAAGCGGTAGAGATACTCCAACCAAGAACACGACCAACCATCGCACCTTGGGATCTCCCGCTAGTCCTCGATTCCCTCAGCACGGAACCCTACAAGCCTCTCCTCAAGGCGGATCTGTTCTGGGTCAGCCTCAAGATATGTTTCTTGGTGGCCATCTGCTCGGCCAGACGGATAGGAGAACTAGGGGCCTTATCCTGCGCAGAACCCTACACCGTATTCACCCCTCAAGGGGTCCGCTTGTGAACTGTACCAGCCTTTTAGCCAAAGGTGCCCACTGCCTTCCACAGGGAGCAGCCCATCGAATTGTCTACTCTCTCAGAGGGATCACAGCAGGACACCAGTGAGGTTCCACATCACCTAGATGTCGGATCCGCCCTATCCATCTACTTAGCCAGAACACGTCCCATACGTAAAACAGAAAGATTGTTCGTCGTCGCTAAGGGACAAAGGCAAGGCAGAGCCGCCCAGTCCACTATTGCTGGGTGGCTAAGGAGAACGTCCCAGAATGCTTATGTGAAAAACAGATGACACCCTCGGGGATCAAGGCTCATTCCACCAGGGCAGTCGCACTTACTTCGTGCGGAGAGGGCCAATGTGTCCTCAGAGGGACATATGTAGGGTGGACACGGAGCTCTCACACGCTCGGCCAGACACTACAGACTAGAACAGTTGCATGCCATATGGCCCACATTCACCACACAGGTTCTTGCGGCAGCATCTTCAACCCCTCATTCTTAGCTCACTCTGTTCCCTTCCTTGGGTACTACACTGCTTCTTATCTACCCATGAGGTAATGTCTGGAGTGCCATGGATGCCCAACCAATCACAATGGGTGTTTACTCACCTGGTAAAGGTGATTGTGTTGGTTGGCATCCATGGCACTCCAAGGCCCCCCCTTCAGAGTGCTCAGAGTGAGCGGGACTGAAAGAAAGAGTCTGTTTATCCATCAGGGGTCTTACAAGGGTATAGACGACAATGTTGACTCACAGTGATAAGCTAACAGTCGGTCTCTCCGAGACTGAGAGTAGATTGTAAATATTAAGGATAATAAAACTCGGCCTATGGGCCACTGAGACTACGTCATAGCCAGCATCATTTTTGTCTCTGATCGTATTTCACATCATCATTGTTTGGTTTTCCCTGCATGGTCTGTTTCTTCTTCTCATACTTACTAACCTTGATTTCAGCTATGGAAGATTTGAACTGGAGAGCAGGGGTTTCTGTGACCTGGATATACTAGAAATTTGATCCTGGGGTCATGTACATCACTAGCCTATCAGGTGGGCTAAAACTCATGAGGTAATGTCTGGAGTGCCATGGATGCCAACCAACACAATCACCTTTACCAGGTGAGTAAACACCCATTATCATTATTACTGAAACAGATAATCAGCAAACAATCACAGAGTCTAGTAGGGCTCCCTCTGCACAATGAGCAATGGCAGAATGAAGCAGATGTACTGCAGCCCAGGTGGAACTTGAGCCTAGAAACACTAGGTCCCCACCCAGATTAATTATAAAGTATGAGATAGGCAGCTCTTAAAAAGACAGGCACAGTCACGGAGGTTAACTGGACGCTTGCATGCAAACACTTTTAAACTTGCTAGGACACAGGACACCAGCCTGGCAGTGGGCATTTAGGCAAGCCCAGAAAGACAATTTAGGAACTCCCATTTGTAGGGGGGTTACACCCTTCCCTGCCTGGAAGGAACTTTGGATCAGCGTCAAGTCTATGCCACTACGAAATTTCAGAAGCTACCTTGCCATTACGAATACACTACTTATGCAAAATAAGTAAACTATGACCATGGTCTTACATGAAGAAAAATAAATCTGATGCATCAGTTAAACATAACTTATTACTTCACCATTCCTTACTAAAACTAGTGCATGCAAACAATTACATATATCTGTTATATCAGCAGCAATATATGTGTTCCATCATTTAAATAACGATTATACTTATGATTCAGTTACTATACTGTACTTATTCATGTGTTAGTTTCCTGTACTTCAAACAGTGTAACTGGGGACCTAATCCTATCAGCTAATTTAGGGCTAAATGGAATAGGGATGCCAGGTTTTGAGGGAAGGACCAACAGCTTAGCATTAGCAGACAAACTCAATTTAGGCAGTGAGCTCTTTGTGATATAAACCCCCTTATGGACAACATTTAAAGGCAAATCCACCGGTCTCCCAAGGGAGTCATAACTAAGATATACCGCCAATTTGACAGCCCGCCAAGACTTCTTTGGGGGAAAAGGTATAGAAGCTGGGGGGGTCAGCTTTGGTGCTACTGTCCTTTTCGGCCATGAGGGGCTCCTCTGCACTGGAGGAAGTGTCCAGAGGGGGTGTATGGTCCTTTTTGTGTTTTTGAATTTCATCTCCATAACCCTTGGCTTGTCATTACTGTTCAGCAAAAGCTCAGATTGCTTGTTTGGAAGGGACCTCGAAACAGCTGGACTTGGGGACACTGAATTAGAACAGTCAATACTTTCATGAGCTTATGCACATTCTGGTATGTCACCAGGGGGGTCCATCTCGATCAACTCCTCCCCTCGGGCAATTCAAACAACTCTGCTAAATACAAAGACTCTGCCATTTCAGACACAACACTTTGCACCTCACTTTCGGGTTCTAAAGAGGAAGCTGGCGCTTTGGACAGTTCATGAAGTGCTGCTTCCTCCCTGAGTTATAGATGGGGTTCCCTTGGAACAACTGACTCAGTTCATAAGAAGGGAAGTAGGGAGCCTCACCTTCACTGCTGTCAAATTCAGAGTGACCATCACTGTCGCAAGGGACCTGCTATGAGGAAGACTCAGTTTCTTGAAAGCTGACTTTGCCTCTTTCAGGCAGTTGCTCTGGTTTCCGGCCCAGAAGAGGCAGTGTCTGCTGGCTCAGCATCAATAATTATTTGACCAATGGGAAGCAGGTGCTTCCAATGCATGGTTTTAACAGTTCGGGGATCATTCTTTGGATTCACTTCGTAAACCAGAAATTCATGAAACATGCTGACCACCACATGAGGAAGAAGATGCCACCTGTCAGCAGTCTTATATTTCCCGTGCAGTCCTAAATTGCGCAATAACACTCGATCACCTGGTCGTAATTCCTGAGCCTTTATGCGCCGATCATACCTTTCTTTGTTGCTAAATTTCATTTGACAGCCATGGTCTGGGCCAGTTGATATGCATGATTCAATTGCTCTCTCAGTTTCTGCAGATACTCTAGGTAATTTTCAGCTCAGACCCCATCTGGAGATACACCAAAACAGACATCCACTGATAGTTGAGCTTTTCTTCTGAACATGAGATGGTAAGGAGAGCACCCAGTGGCATCGCTCTTTGTACAATTGTAAGCATGCACTAAGGTACTGATCTGTTGATGCCATATAGGTTTGTCTCTGAGATGGAGCGTGCGAAACATATCTAAGTGGGTTCGATTGGAACGTTCAGGCTGTGGATCCCCCTGAGGGTGGTAGGGCATGGTTCTGGACTTTCACACCCCCATAGGGAAATCATTTTCTTTATGAGTCTACTTTCAAAGTCCCTCCCTTGATCAGAGTGTATACACTGTGGGGCGCCAATGCACAAAGAACTTCTCTACCAGCACCTTAGCTGCTGTGGAAGCCTTCTGTTTTTTTTTGTTGGAAATGCTTGTGCGTAATGAGTAAAATGATCAATCACTACTAGCATCATCATCATCATCATCATCAAATCTTTATTTATTCAGGCGAACATCATTGAGCAAGGCTTATCTACAAGATGGACCTGATAAGGTCAAGGTTCAATAGTTGATACACAACAGATACATCATACACTTATATAAGACAGTTATACATACAGGGGAAAATAGCGTTTATAAACACAGTGATGTACAGTAAATTCACATGATAAAAACCGGTTACAGGAAAGTTAAGTTAATAGTTACAATATGTACAGTATATACATATCCAGTGGGGGGCATGGCAGACATCAACATAATGTAATACCAGGATGGTGAAGGGTTTACTGGGTGCCATAAGATGGGGTGTCTGTCTGGAAGGAATATGCCATATATGGTTTGGAAGGAGATTTGTGAGATGACAATGCTAGCTCTAGTGGTAGCAATTGCATTTCTCTTTGAAGAAGACTGTACAATGCTGTTTAAAGGATGCAAATGGAATGATATTGGACAGTTTTAGGGATTTTTGTAGGGTGTTCCATGCTATAGCTAGAGAATAGCTGATTGCTGCCCTCCCTAGCCTGGTGTTGAATTTGGGCAATTTGAGCAGGATGATGTTGTTGCTTCTTAGGGCATAGGAGCTAGGAGAGGTCTGGGTGAAGAAGTCCAGGATATAGTTTGGAAGTTTTTTTGACAACTAGCACATTGCTGATGTTCTTCTGATCTGGCTCTAAACATAGAAAGTCTATACAAACTAACTCCATGGGAGCGCTGGTAGATATGTTGACTAAGGGGACGGCCTTCTGTGGCAAAACTTTTCGTTGGAGGCAGTGACTGCAGGTTTTGATATGATTTTCAACATCAGCCCCCATTTTTGGCCAGTAAAAATGGGATCGTACTAAGTGAAGAGTCCGGTCAATACCGAGATGCCCCATATGGTTGTGAAGGGACCTCATTACCAATTGCATGAAGGTTGTGGGTAGAAGCAGCTGCTGTTTGTCTACCTGACCACAATGATCCACTGTTTCTCTATATAACAACTGTTCTCACAGTCTCAATCAAGGGCCTTCTATAAGTAATAATGCTGTTCTTAAGTCAGTGAAACACAGTCTTGACTTATCTTTCTCTGCATGAAGGGCGTTAAGCGCAGGCTGGATCATAGGGTCTTGGGATTGAGTCCACTGGATGCTGTCATTGTCAAAATTGTGGCAAAGCACTGGTGTCCAGGGCAGAAAAATGGCAATAAGCTGCGGGCAGGCAGGTTTCAGGTGGCACCAGTCTACTAAACAGTCCACTGTTTCTGCGGACGGCTGCTCATCCTTGTTGAACCTTTGACATATCGCTTTGATAGCAGGCTCGGACAGCCTCACCCATTTGCCAGAGGGGGATGGCTGCCTCGAGACGGTATCAGCATCAGTATGATTAAGTCCAGGCTGGTACTCCACCACATAGTCATACGTGGACAGAGCAGAGAGCCACCGGCGACCCATGGCATCCAACTTCGCTGAAGTCTGTACGTAAGTTAATGGATTATTGTCTGTCTTCACCAGTATTTTGGCCCCATAATGGTATTCATGGAATTGATCAACTATCAATAGGGCAAGAAATTCCAGTTTGTGGACCGGATAATTTTTCTTGGATGGAGTCAAGCTTCTGCTAGCAAATGCTACAGGCCTCAGCCCCTTGTCATAGTTCTGGTACAGGACAGCCCCAGCCCCTTCAGACTAGCATCGGTGTGGAGAATGTATAGTTTGGCTGGGTCAACATAAGCAAGCACTGGGGCATGAGTGAGTTGATTGATAATCTCATAGAAGGTTGCCTCACAATCCTGGGTCCACGGGCTCCAATGGCTCTCCTGTCCTGAAATACACCTTCTCTTCATCTTTGATGGATCCCTTTCTGTACCGGTGGTTGGTGGGAGGATACCCCTGGGTAAGATTAAGAACAGGGCAGATTACCTTGGAGTAGGCTTTTTTTTTTAACTCAAGTTTATTAACAACAAATGGGTACATCCATATATATTCATCAGGCTCATTAACATGCAATTATATTTCATTGTAGAAAACATGGTTAATTAATTGGACTTCTTAAACATACTTTACTCTAAATCATCACCAATCAGTTCTTCAAACTTATTGATATTGTAATAATTTCATTACAGTAGAGAGCGTCTTTCCCACAAGGTAAGGAAGATCGAACCAGGATCTCACATTCTCCACCCCCCCCCCATCCTGACAGAGCCAGGTCTTCTTGTATAAATCACTCATATAATTGGTTCGAGATGCATTTCACACCAAAAGAGCCATCTTGTCCATCTTCACACATATATGTGCATTTTCTGGTTGAATTTGTAGATTAGCTCCTCAAGCTCAGAGATCTCATGGATTATTCAGTGCCAAACCTCAAGGATAGGTGGGTCGGGCTGCAACCAAGAGCATGTTATGGCCTTGTGTGCTTCTACCAATAGTACTGCCCACAGATAGAGGGCATCTGCCCCCCTGAGGTCCCTGGGAGGTGTACCCAGGACCATGTTTGGCCAGTTTAAAGGATGATCTAAAGAGAAAATTTCTGTCAGGCAGAATGCATCCCCTCCCAGAAGGCTCCCATCCCTGGACATTTTCAGAAAATATGAAAAAGTGTCGCCCTCTCCTCGCCACACAATCTCCAACATTCCGGAGCATGGGTAGGGTCTTTTTTATTGAGAGCCAAAGGAGTAAGGAAAAACCATATTTTAACCCTCCACTCAAACTCCTGCCAGTAGGGAGATCCAGTGGTCTTCGAGGTGACATGAAAAGCCTCTAGGCCAGGTTCACCTTCCCCTTGCCACTTGGCCTTGATTTTGTCTAGAGGGTCCTTTTTTAATCCTGCTATTGTCTTACAAATTAATGAAATGAGACCCTTTTGTGTCTGCCCTGAGAGAATTGCCTGTAAGCAGTCAAGAAAGGGAGTGGCCCTAGCAGGGTTGTGGTCCAGCCCCTGACATCGGGTTATGTATGTTCGGATCTGTAAAAATCTGTAATGATCCACATCTCTGAGGGTGTAAATAACCCTAAGAGTTGCAAAATCTACAGCTTGGTTTCCCTGGATAAATTGATCAAGACATATCAAACCTAGTCTCTCCCAGGTCCTAAAGTTGTGATCTAGGTGTGCCGGAAGAAAGCCCGGGGCCCAAGCTATTCTAAGAAGGGGCCAGAGAGATCGACCCAATTTGTATTTCTGCCAAATTCTGCATGCAGCAGCTATAGTGTCCCTGGCAGCCATGAGTGGGTGAGGGGGTACTACTGCCAAGCCCCTGGACGACAAGGCTCTTGTATCTAAGGGGACGCCTCCCTCCACCTCTCCCAGTTTTGCATCTTCCAATTCGAGAAGTATGTTGGAATGGACTAGCATAAGACTGCCTTTAATTGTGCTGCTAAGTAGTAGTCTTCTAGGTCAGGTAGAGACCTACTTCCCTTGCTTTTATGTGCCTGGAGCACACGTAGGTTGACCCTAGGCCTTTTATTGTTCCAAATGACTTTTGAGATTATTTTGTGCCAAATATGGAATTGTGATCTGCGTATGAGTAGAGAGAGACACTGAAATAGGTATAGGAATCTGGGGAGGACATTCATAATGATTGTTTGAATCCTGGAGTACATTGGGATGTTAATTAAGGTCCATCTCTCAAAGTCCTTCTTAATCTGATCTATCAGTGGGTTGTAGTTAGCCTTAAAGAGTTGGGATGGGTGTTTAGTAATGAATGTGCCTAGATATTTAATCTTCTCAGCCTTCCATCTCAAAGGTAGGATATCTAAAATTGTCTGAGAGGGGTATAGTAGAAACTAAGTACTTCCATCTTAGTTTTATTGAGCGAGTATCCCGCATGTTTCCTGAACTCCTCCATCACTGACCACACCTGAGGGATGGACAGCTCTGGTTCTGAGAGGGAAAGGAGCACATCGTCCGCATAGAGGGAAATTCTTCTATCCAGCCCCCCCACCTCAACTCCTCGGATGGTCTCTGACTGGCAAATAGCTTCAGCCAAAGGCTCAATATAAAGGGAAAACAGTGGGGGGAAGGGGCAACCCTGTCTGGTACCTCTGCTCAGTCTAAATCTTTCTGATAAACTCCCATTGACCCTTACATAGGCTTGTGGGCTGGTGTACAGTGCTTTTATGCTATCTATGAATGGGCTTGGAAAGGCCATGGTTTTAAGTACTAAAAAGAGAAAACCCCAAGAGACCTTATCAAAGGCCTTTTCCGCTTCCAGGTTCATGAGACATGCAGGTGTCCGAGAGCGATGTATGGAGTCAAAAGTGTTAAGAGTGGTCCAGACACTGTCCGAGGCCTGACGGCCTGAGACAAAGCCCATCTGGTCTAGATTGATCAGGTCTGGTAAAATAAGATTTAAGTGAGATGCTATGATGGAGGTAAGGCTTTTATAGTCTGAATTAAGTAATGAGATAGGTCTATAAGATTCACAGTGGGTTTGGTCCCTGTGTTCCTTGTGAATCAGGAAAATGGTGGCATACTGCCAGGAAGGTGGAACAGGGTTTCTATCCCTCCAGATGTCTGTGTAGACCTCCGAGAGGAGGTGAATCACCTCCTTCCTGAATATTTTATAGAACTCAGCACTAAAGTCGTCCGGTCCTGGACATTTGCCTGTTTTTAATTCTTTAATTGTATTTAGGATCTCAGTATGTGCAATTGGTTTGGTTAGAGATTGCCCTGCTTCAAGGGAAAGAGTAGGAAAGGAGAGGGAGGCCCGAAAACCTGTCTTTCCTCCAGCGTTGTTTCCCTGGGGGATTGATATAAGTTAGAATGGTAAGAAACAAAGGCCTCATCAATCTGATTTAGTTTGGCGACTGTGGTACCAGTGGTTGTGGAGGTTATTTTAGTAATGGTGGCCTTGGCCTGATGTTGTCTAAGTCGGAAAGCTAATAGTTTGATTCCCCTAGGTCCCCCTTCATAGTATTTTTGCTTCAGGAAAAGGAGGGCTTTCTCCACCTCTGCCTTTTGGAGATCCCTTTAATCACTCCTGCATTTTTTTAAGCTCCAGGTCCCTAGTCATTTCCCATTTAAGTTTTTGTGCCTCCTGTAGGTGTCTAATGTGTGTTGTGAGCTCCTGTTGCCCCTGCCTAGCTGCCGTCTTCCTAGCAGTGGCGATGACAATGAGCATCCCCCAGACCGAGGCCTTGATGGTATCCCACAGGATCTGCGGGGTAGGTCCCCCTCTAGAATTCTCCTCCAGAGTTCTGGCAATATGCTGCTTGATTTCTGTAACTATGTCCTTGTCTCGAAGGAGAGAGTAGTTTAATCTCCAGTGTGTTTTTCATGTGGGGAGGTTAAACTCTTTCTCCATAAAGATCGGATTGTGGTCCGATAATGTGGATGTTCCTATCCACATGGTGGGGAAACTGGCCAAGTCCTTTGAGAAGGTAAGGAAGGTATCCAGTCTACAAAATATTTTGAACCTGGGGAGTAACAAGTATATTCCCTAGCTCTAGGATACCTTTCTCTCCAGACATCCACTAGCCCCACCTGCTCAAGAATTTTTTTGAACGAGTGTGCTTTTCTGAAGTCGGGGTTTGGTATCTGGGAGGTGGTATCCAGGGCCCTATTGAAAAGTAAATTCCAACCCCTTCCCATAATAAAAATACCCCTTGCTTTCTCAGCAATCAGTTGAACAAGAGAGGAATAGAAAGAAATCAGTGAGCCTGGAGGAGCATAGACATTGGCCAGAGTGACCAGTGTGTCCTGGACCCTACCAGTGACTATAATGTATCTTGCACCTGGGTCCTCCACCACCTCCTCTTCCTCGAAGGGGAAGGAGGCCGCAAGTAAAATTGCAACTCCTCTCTTCCTACCCTTTTGGAGTGAGGAGTGGAACACCTGAGGGAAGCTCCTGGTTCTTTATTTTAATACTTCTGTAGGAGACAAATGTGTTTCTTGGAGAAAATTAACTTCACATTTTTGAAGTGACACATATCTTAGTATCTGTTTTCTCTTCACTGGGCTAGTGCTCTCATTTATACTAAATGAGAGGATCTTTGAGAACTGTCTAGACATCTTTAACATCTATACTGTAAAATTTTGACTTTCGGTGCTCACAATACATTTTCTGTATGAGCCTAATATTAGATTGAGTGATTATACAGTGGTAACCCATAAAACTAGCAACTATAAACCATAACCATCTAATGTCAACATGAACTACCTCCAATGAGGTACGAACCTGTCTCACCATCCTATAACTTGTGGGAATGGTGAGATTGTGGTGCGTCGGGAGCATCTGAGTAAACAGACCCGGATACCCACCCAGTGCAGTGGGAATGTGGTGGTTCCAAGGGTAAGCTGGAAGGAGCCCAGCTTATGGGCAGTCGCATATGAGACTGAGAATAAGGAGTTCAAATAAAGAAAGAGACACCTCATTAGCCCAAGGGATATTCCCCTTTTAGGGCTTAGCCTTATGACATCACTAGTCATATAGGCATGCATCGCCCAAAACCCCCACCCCCGACCTCATGACTTTTAACTACCAAACAATGTAGTGGACCTTATGTATGTACTGTAGATGTTCCATTGCCCACCAGTCTTCCAGCAAGCTATGGCTGTTTGCCCTTGAACTTTAAATCCTGACAGCCCTACGAGTGCAGTCCTTTACTCCCAAGAGGGTGCGGGTTCAATCCTCCCATGCTGCCCTCCCCAAGACCACTGTCCCAGAATCGGACAGCCATATGAGTCATAAAGCTCCCAGGCCACCCCCTGGGTCCTTAGAGGGTGCCCAAAGGGATCAGCTGGTGTTCAGTGTCATTTTTTTTTATACTCAGGGAGAAAGGGGGGGGAGAGAGATGGGGCCACCCAATCAGCCACATCTGTAGTACACCGCTATGGAGCAATGGCCCTCAGATGTCAGTCCCGGCCCCCCCAGTCTGTCCAACTCCCAGTCCCCTTCTGAGCCCCCCAACATCAACATAATATTTACTCTTCCCCTTGCATACCAGACATTCCCGCCTCCCAACACCCCAGATTTGTCTTCTAATCTCCTCTCCCCAGTCAAAGTCATAGACTACCCATAATGGGAAGTCCAAAAGTCATTTCAGTTCGGACTGGGAGAGGAGCAGGTGAGCCGTCTGTCCATGGAGTTCCTCAAGGCGGTAGAGCAGGCCCTCGTTCGGTGACTCAGCTGTCCGAGGAGAGATCCACAAGCGCAGACTAAAGGAGATGAGGCAATGGGGGGAGGGTGTCTGCTGGCAAATTGGGTGGGGAGTCAGGCTACCAAGCAAATTCCAAGAGAGTTGTGGCAGAAGAAAAAAAAAGGAGAAACTGACCTGTTTAATCCTTCCGGTTAATGTGTTCACTGCATCAGGTTGACTCAGATTTTTTTATTTTTTTTATTTTATTCTCTTTTTTCGGCAGGTCCTCCATCAGGCTGTGCCCTGGTCATGGCCCCTGGACTCCCACCAACCGTCAATTGCCCCACCTTCTCCCGGTCACCCCTGGCTTGACCCCCAGAGGGCAGGGCCATGGCACTGATTCCCCTAATTCCAGTGCCGTGGAACCAGTAACTAGTTGGGAGTGCTGGAGATGTTGGCCAATTGAAGCCTGGGGAGGGCTTCATATAAACAGAGGACCCACCCCTTCTTTTTCCTGTTTTCTCTCTAGGAGGCAGGGATGTGCAATGACGTCCGGCGTCCACCCTGCCTCCATTATGGATGAGCGCCGGTAGCTGCATGATTCCCGGCTTCCGCCAGGGGTCCATCTTGCACCGGGCACTTTCCCACCTTCCCCCCGGAGAAGGAAAGCAGTCCATAGGATGCTCTATCCTCCTCCCCCCCCGCCAGCCCTCCAGTGACCAGGGCCTTCTATGAAGTGCAGGGCCTGTTTGTCTACCTGGGAGAGGTCTCCATATCTCCATAGCAGTGATGAAACATCTGACCTCAGATTTGATGAGGGCATCTTTTTGGCAGATCCTGGGAAGGTCGCTCTCTTCTGGGCCATGGACCACACGGATGCCAGCAGATCTCGCTCCAACTTCTCTTTGGCCAGCAAAGGAGTGGGGACCGAAAGAGACTACAAAAACTGTGAGGCAGTCAGTAGGTCAGGAAATATTTTCACTCCCTTTTCAGTGTCCATTTTTAGCCGAGCGGGGAAAAGAACCTGGGCTTTGATGGATTTGGCTTCAGCTACTTTACTATCAGCCAGAGAACTCTTCTGGCCTCCTGGACTGCAGACGTATGGGCGTTGTCGAGGTTGATCCTTTGACTCTGGTAGGTTAGGAGTCCCTGCTGCCAAGTGCGCCCAGCACCTCTTCCTTCGACTTATGCAAGGTGAAGCATGTTATAAGGGATCTTGGCCTGGCATCTGGGTTGCGTGGTCTGGGACTGCGTGGATCGGGGGGCACGATCCATCGATATGTCGAGGTCTTCCGGGAGGGACAGCAGGTCCCGGAGCAAATTCCACAGGAATGCAGCAGTATCTTTGTGCTCATCTTCTGCATCCTCTGGAACTCTGTATATTCTTATATTTTGCCACCGACTCCTACCCTCCAAGTGATCCATGCCATGGGTTAGCTCTCTGTCCCTTGTTAGGAGGTATAGTAAGAGTCAGTCATGTCTGTCGGTCTGCTCCGCTGTTTGAGTGAGTCAAAGCTCCAATTGTTCTGTTTTATAGTCTATGCGGTTGATGTCTGTGAGGAGTTCCGATAGGTCCTGTTCAATTTTTTGTATGGTTTGGACCATTTGTATATCATTTTAGTGAGCTCTGTCGGAATCCCCCGTGCCATAGTGAGCCGCTATCTGGAGGCCGTCTGCAGCTTCATGATCCTCCACAGCATCCTGCTGTTCCGCCTGCAGTCATTCTGTCAGTGTTTGCACAGGGGTATGCGGAGGTCTTCCAGCCTTCATCCTAGTGGCTTTATCTGGGAAAAGCATTGGTTTTGGCTTCAATGCCTTTAGATTTTCGTCATGATGGGGTGGGAGCCTTAGGGCTAAGCAGCCATCAGTACGCTGACATCACCGGAAGTCCCCACCTTGGAGTAGTTTTTGACAAATCGCCTGTAATATCCACAGAAACCCAGAAACCGTTGGAGTTCTTTGAGGTTGGTGGGCTGAGGCCAGGTGGTCAATGAGTCTGCTTTACTGGGATTGGTCTGTATCCCCTCTGCCGACACTATATGCCCCACATACTTGACTGAGGTTTGAAAGAATTGACACTTCTCGATGGATGATTTCAAGCTGAATTCCTCCAGCCGATCAAGGACTTTGAATAGCCTGGATTCATGTTCTTCTAACATGCGTCCAAACACTATGACAGCATCCAAATACAGCAGACACTCCAACAGATTCATGTTTCCCCACTGCCCACTCCATCAGCTGTTGAAAAGTGTGGGGCATGCCTGAAATCCCCTGAGGCATCATCAAGAATTCGTAAAAACCCAAAGGGCAGATGAAGGTAGTCTTCTCATGGTCTTCTGGCGCCATAGGAATCTGGTAGTATCTGCTCCATAAATCGAGTATTGAGAACCATTGACTCCCATTCAGGCAGTTCAGTGCATCCTGTATAAGGGGCATGGTGTACTGATCAGGTACAGTCCATCTGCTCAAAGTTGGATAATCGACACACATCCAGACAGATCCATTCTTCCTACACATCACCACAATAGGGGAAGTATAGGGGGCTCCAGGACTCTTGAATAATGCCTGCAGCTAGCATCTCCTGGAGGTGTCTTCGGACGCCATCTAAATCCACTGGTGCAAGGCATCGAGAGCGCTCCCAAAATGGCTGGTCATCATGAAGTCTGATGGTATGCTCAGCGCCCTGTACACTGCCCACATCTCATTTTTGTAACGAAAATACTTGCTCCTGCTGGGCAAGCTTCTGGCTGATTTGACTCTTCCATTGTGCAGGCAGCGGGGACTCTTCAAAGTTGAATAGATCTGGAGATACCTTTTCTGTTCCACCCCTTTGCTCCTTGCTGGGCAACACTGCGGTGTCTACACAGTGGACTGTGGCTAGTGTGCACCCCTGGTTCACACAGAGCTCTCGATCAGACACATTCTGGATTTGGACCATGACCCTTCTAGCATAAGCATGGGCTTGGGTGAGGGTATCCCGTGAGGTCAGTGCATGGGGAAGGGTGCTGTCTGTAATGGTGACTCCTTCTTGGCAAAATACCTCACAGCGATGGGAGACTAGGGCGACCCGGATGAGGGGGTGGGTGAACTGGGCAACAGGATGTCGCTATATGTATGCGTGTGGGGGGGGAGGGAGCGAGCACAGTGAGTGTGGGCTGGAAGGGGTGGAGGAGCTGTAGGGGGATGGCACTACGGTGGATTGCTGAGCTGCGTCGTGGTGTTGGGGGTTGGCTTGTGGTTGGAGTGGGTGAGGTACCGGGTTTGGGTCTGGGTGCTGCTGTGATTTTATTGCGCCCGGCCTGAACCTTTATTTTTCCATGCTTTCATCCCCCCTCCCGACATGCACCCACCTGGAGTTGGGAATCCTTTAGTAGGGCGGTGCAGGGGGCAAAGCCCCCCTCACAGAAAGCATTAAAATATATGTCCCCGGTGCCGTTGTCCTGTGCACTGAGGGTGTATCGCCTTTAGGCTTTCATCGTTATCACATAGAACCCCGGGCGGGCAATATGCTTGGTTTGACCATCAGCCTCTCCGGCAGTGTCCCACCTCCTGGAGCGTCCAGCATTAATATGTTGTTTTTCGCATCCCTTTGAAGGCAGACTTCTCCTTGTACAGTATACTGGGTATTAGGTGGTAACAACAAAGATTCAGGGTCTTTCTTCCATACTATCCCCGCCGGCTCATCTCTGTCCGATTCCTGAGTCCGAATTTGCAATTCATAGGCTCGCTGTACCAAAGCTGAAATCTATAAGGCCAGGCCAGTGCACCATCCTTGCTTCTCTTGGCATAACTGGGCCAGCCTTCCAAACATATGCATGTTGGTCCCAATGAGCAAGGGGACTCCATTGTACAACCCCATAGGGGGATGCACTAGGGCCAACATCTCTACTTGTTCATCTACTCCAGCCACAGTGGTAGGGAAGGACAACCAGACCCGGATATACCACAGATAAGGGCATGACTTCTCTCACTCAACCCCCATACATGCAGGTCTTCCAAGGGTTGCAAGGGCACATCTGGCAAAAGTTTGGTATACCAGTCCTGAAACACAATAGTCACTTGGGAACCACTTTCGAGTACTGCCCTAGCTGAAACACCATTCACCATCACAGTAGTTTGCATGAACAGATCTACCACCTTGGACCAGTCTGGAGAGAGAGAGAGAGAGAGAGAGAGAGATGGTTATCTGTCTTACGGCCGTTTTTGTAGAATATATCTTCTTAGTAGGCCTAGTCCGAGTCCTTGCATTACCTTGCCTGGTCAGTGCCAATAACTGAGTGGTAACTTTTCTCAGATTCTTAGGCATATTACAACTGGGTTGGGTATGTCCATCCTCTCCATAATGATAGCAGAAAACTGGTTCCTTAGAGTCTCTAGGGGGAGAGAACCCAGGTCCAGACTTTACTTAATTGGGCAGATTTCAGATGCTGTCTCGGGCTCGAGATTCCCCCTCTCTACCCTCTGGGCCCTTCCAGGGATCAGTCACTTGAATGGCATGAACAAGGTCCCTGACTAGTGCTCTTAACTCTCGTATCTCTTCCATTAGGCCACTCTCAAAGGTGTCAGAGGAAATGACATGGACCCCACTCCACCAGAAGGGACCTCACTTTTGGGATCCAAAGGCGGTATGTGGGGAGATGCAGCCTTGGTCCCCTTGTAAACTTGCTGATTAGTTCTCATGTTTTTCAGTTCTTGAATTAGCTCTCTCACCTGATACAGTTTGGACTCCTCCTGCAGATCACTGTCCCTCTCAAAGGTCTGGCTAGTGTGGGCAACCCCAGCATAGGGTTCCCACCCTTCTTCATCATTCTCTGCTTCCCGAATCTCCTTCATGAGGTAGCAGTACTTGGGGGGGTTGGCCTTCTTGTCGTGCAGGTTCAGCTTTAACAACATCACACTGGAGTACCTGGCAGACTTCAGAACATGCTCTTGTCGAACATGGTTTAATTCACCGGCAAGTACACCCCCTTTTCTATGGTCCCGCTGCAGAGCCCATTCAATTTTAATAATGAACACTGACAACTTTTCATTCTTCCACTGCTTAGTGGATTGAAACTTCCACAGTAGGTCTTCTCCTGACTCGGTGCTGCCAAACACCCCCTCCGAGGCAGAAAGATATTCAGCAGCAGTGGCCTCGAGACTGGTGGAACGAAGGAACCAAATAGCCTCCAGTGCAGGGCCCCTCAGTGCACTGCCACTCCTGGACCAAGGGGGTGGCATAGTCCATTCATGTCTCTAGATCGTCCTCCCCTACAGGCACCGGGACCATGCCCGAGAAGAACCTAAGCCTACAATAAGAATCTAAGTGCACTGAGGGTATCATTATGGGTGAGGCCGCCACTGGAGACGTTGTAGTGGTGGCCAGAGGCTAAAGGGGACTGCACAGGGGTGGTGTCTTCTGATAGGTCTAACATTTTCACCAGCTGTTTAACTGATCATCCTTCAGTGGCTAGCAGTCTGAGCAACTTATCCCTAAACCCCTCAACACTGGGAGAACCCCTGGGAGCAGTTGGGTCACTATGCAAGTGAATGACCTGCCACCCCTTCTGGGATCCCTCAGGGAAAAGGATGGGTTGTACCCTCTCAGGGTCTATGGGGAGGCTACAGGACAGGAGGGCCACCACAGTTTGGTCAAACAGATCCGAGTCCCTTCCTTTCACTTCAACCTTCCACAGACACTTTACTTTTTCAACTGTCTCAACAATAGTAGCGTAAGGAGTCCCCAAGGGAATATCCATCAATAGGATGGCCTGCTGGGGGTCTATGCCCTCAGCCTCTCTCCACCCCATTATACAGTGTACCACCAATTTGTGGGGGATGATCTTAATCTTGGACTTAACGAGTGGTTCCATTTTCAGCATTAACTCTTAACAAGGACCTCAATAACTCCCCTTGACCACTAGGAAGTGCAAATCCCAGCAGTGCCTCCAAGATGTAACCCCTAGGTGGCACTACTCCGAGGGTTACTACTCTGGCCTGCACAGTAGCCTACAGGTTGAGGGGCCTGGGCTGTCAAAATGGGTGCCTCCACCCAGATGACAGGGTTGTTGGCAACGTGACTGCCCTGGATACAGCTCTCCAGGACACTGATACCCCCACTTTACTCCTAGTGGCCTGGCTAAGCATGCAGCTACCCCACACCAACACACTTTTGCAACACACAGTGAATCCCTCCTTGTAACAACTTATCACCAGGGCTGTGATCCACGGGAACGCCCTGGATGACCCCCTGGAAAACAAGACTTGTAACAATAAAACAATGTTGATGCAGTACTTTTTACACAGAGGTACACCACACCCAGTTTAACTGCAAAAAAATCCAGATCTGATTTATTGGGGAATGTGAACAAGGGAGGGGCAGTAATCTGGTGGTTGATTTTAGATCTGATTGATTCAGGCTATAAGGCATGCACTCAAAAGGTCCCTGGAACACAGTCACACACACTCTGGGTACCCAGTTAGAACTACAGGCTAAACTGAAGCGTTGCCCATGGTAGGCCAGTGCTGCAGCTGTTTGGGGCCCTGTGGTGGAAAGAAACATGCATGCACTGTAACCCACAATTTGTAATCTGGAGCCGGATGGCTCAGTCCACAAAAGCTTAACAACAATTAAATCAGATGACACTGTGATTGTTAGCTAGGTTGCAGGGAGCTACCCTGGTTTTACTCACGCTACCCAAAATTGGATGCAGGATGGATGAAATAGAGACCTCAAGGTGAAGAGCTGGATGGTCAGGAGAAGCAGGGCCCACATGATGCGATGTGGCACTCGATCCTGTTCGGTGTTGTTGATCAGGGGGCCGAATCTCTGGGTGGGTCTCTCATCGGATCTTTCTCTGCAGCATGAGTGGGTGTCTGGGCTAGGATGGCAGGGCTCAGACTGGGAGAACAGTTTGAATGCAAGTTCAAGTTCAAGTTTATTGCAGGAAAACTCCATTGAGCAAGCTCATTCACAAGGAGGTCCTGTGACATAAACACTTACAAACACAGATAGGTAATAACAGTATGTAACCCCCCTGCAAATGGGGGTTCTCAAAAGACTTCCAGGAGCTTGCTTGAATGCTCCAAGCCTGAATGGTGTTTGGCATTTAAGCCATTTATCAGTGAGTGTTTTTAGAGCCTCTGGTACTGTCTCTTTAAAACCCTTAGAAGACTGTGGACGTATATATACGTCCAGAATCTATATACGTTCACACATATTCAGTTCTCAAAGGTTAAGAGCTGTCTGCTTGCAGACATAATTAGTTTGTATGGGGGGACTGTGCTTCTCTGAGTACCACTCGAGCTGCTGCCAATTCACTTCATTTTGCAGTCACTAGGAGTGCAAGGGAACCTATCTGAAAGATGTAACTGTTTGCCAGAAATTATTTAGAGTAATAATGAAATTACAGTTTGTCTAACCTGCTTCTTTGCAGTCAGAACTGTGTCTGCTAGTTCCCCATTCTAGTTTTGAACTGCTGAACTGGACCAATCAGTGTGGGTAAGCTAGCTCTAAAATGGTGCCTTGGACGAATCAGAACTTGGACTCATAATCTGAGCCAGCCACAAGAGGATTGTATGGGCAGTGACTCTGGGAGATGTAGTTTAGACTTCAGTGCCTTTTGGACCAACAGCAGCAGTCTATTGTGAGTGACAGCCAATCCAGTCAAGAACTGGGAGGAACTCAAAGGAAGTGCCGGTTTTGTCAGTTGGAGTTTCAGTTGAGCTTTGGCAGTGAAGAAGGAAGGAGCCCTGTGCTTTTCAGTGTGCAGTTTTAGTCAAAAACGTGTGTAAGGCCCAGAGTTCGGTCTGCAGCTTGTGTAACAGCTTGTTAGGACTGAATCCATCCTGTGAAAAGAATCAAAGGATCTCTGAAGTAGAAACCAGGCTCACCCTGTAGAAGACTGGAGGAATTGCTGAAAATTGCACTCGGTCTGTCAGGAACTGAATCTGCTGTGTGTTCTCCGGTATTGTGCAGTAATGCGATCGGGATACAGATGCAGCCTGCCTGGTATAGTGCTTTCTTTTATATGGATGTGTGAAGAGGTTTGTGTACCTCAAGTGAGCCCTGCTGACATTGAAGGACCCTATCTTATTTGGAGGTCGTGAGTACTAATTCAGGGTCGCTCCCTGTTGAATTGCCACATTAAATCCAAATGGAATTACTGTACTGCTGACTGTTTAATTCTCCTTTTCTCTGTGTGAAAGGGCCCTACCAGCTGCCACGGTTTGGACTAGCCACTGGGGCTTGGGTACCCAGGGACAGTAACTGATAGGGATAGGCCTGTGCACAGAGCCATAGGTAGATTATTAGAGTGATAAGCTAATTAACCTGATTTCCCCTGTCCTTGTTATATCCCCTAAATAAATCAGAGCTGCTTGTTTCAGCAAAAGTTATACTGCCTGAGGTATTTGTCTATGTTAAAGTACTGTACTGTAATTGTTGCACTGTATCTCATTTCACAGGAGGTCCCAGTGCGGAACCAGACCTGGGGTAAGTGTATACTGTGAAGGTAATTCTGATATATTGTGTGGGCCACTAGTGGGAAGAAAGGGCGTGCAGTGTCCCAGAGGGCTGTGACCAAGTTAGTTTAACCATTGCAAACCCTGACCTCTGGGTGGAGGCACCCACCATTGGATCCAGGCCCTCAACCTGTTAGTGGCAAATCAGGCAGGGGTAGTAGCCCCTGGGATAGCGCATCTAGGGGTTACATCTTGGAGGCTCACCGCTGGGATTGTGTGTCCTCTAGTGGCCATATTTAGAACCACTGTTAAGAAAAATGGGTACCCCGACAGAAGTGGCTGTGCACCGCTGGTGGAGTGGTGTACTGGGAGGAGATCGACCCCAAAATGCTATGCTTATCCTGGACATCCCCTGGGTATCAATACGGACACTGTGCAGGGAGTACTTTCCAAGGTGGAAGGTTTACAAACCCTGTGGTGGTGGGTCGGCATGCTAATCTGCTCACCCACACTTTCCTGGCCCTAGTAGAGTTTAAGGATCCCATAGATAGCTCCAAAGTGCCACAGACCATTACCCCAGAGGGAGCCCTCACTGCTTGGAGAGTGATAACTAAGGACAGTAAAGACCGAGGAATCAGCCCCACCACTATCTGAAACTTTTGAGGAGAAATTTGCTGAATGGTTGCTGGGAGGGGAAAACTGTGGAGGACTTGAAGAAACTATTCTTGCCACCTGGGGTGTTCTCCCCAACACCTCTCCTGCTCCAG
The DNA here is from genome assembly GCA_016271365.2 of Neoceratodus forsteri. NCBI lineage: Eukaryota > Metazoa > Chordata > Ceratodontiformes > Ceratodontidae > Neoceratodus > Neoceratodus forsteri. The sequence continues at coordinate 608,894,364 of CM028132.1, forward strand.
TGCCGTAATGGTGGCTGAACCAATGCAGACTCCTATTTCTGCACCTGCCATTACTCCGACTCTTACAAGGTTGAGGATCTTCTCTGGCACCTCCCCACCCCCAAGGGAGGATGACTGGGAGACCTGGATAGACTATGTTGCCCCAAGTGCTAGAATGGCAATGCTCGGAAGCGAAGCGAAAGAGGGTTAGTGAGAGCCTCCGAGGTCCTGCCCTGGCTACCATCCGGCTAAACGGGCCAGTAACCCTGAAGCGACTGCACAGGCCTATCTTGAGGCCTTGGAGAATGTGATGGGAGCCCAGATTCTGATGAGGACCTATGGTGGAGAGTAAGAAATGCACAACAGTACTAAGGGAGTTGTTGTCTGTGTATGTCTCTCGGCTGGAAAAATTGTTGCAAGAATGCCTCAGAAGGGTAGTTTGCCAGCGATTGAACTAGACCGAACCAGACTGGACAGAATCCTTAAGTCTGCCCTTCTCAGAACTGCTGTTGCTTCAGTTATGCCTGGCAAATCGACTGGAATCCCCCCCTCCTATGATGAGTTAATGAGAGAAATTCGAGGAGTTGAGAAAGGCGACCTCGGAGGTACCTGCACCAACAGCTGTGGCTACGACCCGAGTGACTGAGGGTGACCCATCAAGTGAAGTTCAGGGGCAGAGGTTGACAGTCAATGAGTGCTCTGACAAGGAAAAGATATGCCACAATGGGGCGAACTGTTGAGAGAGATCCGGGAATTCAAAACAATCCTTTATGAAGGCCACGCCTGCAAGTACGGGCCCTGACCTATATCCGACTGCATCTGCTATGGGGTGGGGGTACCCACCCATGTATCTCCTGCTGATAACAGCTCCAAACTCAATTCCTTGACCATGGAAGTGGAGAAACTGACAGATGTCTCCAAATGCTTATCACGCGCAGACAGAGATGGCACCCAGGTTTCCAGTTAGTAATACCCCGCCCTGGCTCCCAGTGGGTGCCTGCCAGCTCAACTCCAGAAAGTATGTTTTGCTATAATTGTGGGAAAGATGGGCACATGAAAAGGAATGCCAGTCCCCAAAAGACACTGACAAAGTTGCATATAGGCTACAAGGAGAGCTTCGAGAGAAGAAATCAGTGGTTAAGAGGTGCACAACATGATCCCAGTGAGGGCACCAAAATGCTAATTCACGCCCTTTTGGCAAGGTCAGTTGCCCAGGCCCCCACTACCGCCTCTCCAGACTGGTCCAGAATAGTGGGTCCCTCCATGGAGACCACTGTAAAGGTGAATGGAGTGTCTACAAGAGCTGTATTAGACAGTGGCTCCCAAGTGACAATTATGTTCCAGGATTGGTATCAGAAGCATTTGTCAGACGTGCCCTTACAACCATTAGAAGGACTGCATGTATGGGGGTTAAGTGAGAAGGCCTACCCTATTCCGGTATATCCGAATTTGGCTGTCTTCCCCACCTCCGTGGCTGGAGTGGCCGAACAAGTAGAGACCCTAGCCTTAGTGTGTCCCCACTGGACTGTATGATGGTGTCCCTTTGTTGATTGGAACAAATGCTCATATGTTCGGAAGGCTGGCACAGTTGTGTTATGAAAACAGGGTCAAAGACTAGTAGAGCTTTAAGAGTTCGGCTTTAATTAAGAAGGCCTATGAGGCACAGAGAGATGCTGAAAAACAGAACCAGAGGAACGGTGGAATTGTATGGAAGAAGGATCCTGAGTCTCTGATCCTGGCGCCAAATGCCCAGTGTACCTTACAGGGAGAGGTCCGTATCAGAAAGGATGTTAAGAATAAAATATTAATGTTGGATGCACCAGGCGATGGAAAATTGCCAGAGGACTGCTGGTCAAGCCTAGTATTTTGCCCGCTAGAGCCCATGCTTATGCCAGAAGGGTAATGGTCCAAGTTCATAATGTGTCTGAAAGAGACATTCGAGTAAACAGAGGTTGCATCCTGGCTAATGTGCTTATTGGCAGACACTGCAGTGCTACCCAGCAGCAAGAGTTCAAGGAAGAATGACAGAGTAACGCCTGACTTGTTTGATTTGGCGACTCCCGCTGCCAGCTGAATGGAAAGTGAGGATCAGTGAGAAGCTTGCCCAGAGAGACCAGATGTTTTCTTTAAAGGAATGGGATGTAGGATGCGTGCAAGGAGCTGAGCACAATATCCGCTGCATGCGAAGACCATTTCGTGAGAGGTCTCGCGCCTGGCACCTGCTGGACATAGATGATGTGAGACGGCATCTGCAAGAGATGTTAGCTGCTGGTGTAATACAAGAATCCAGAAGCCTTATGCTTCCCCATTGTGGTAGTGAGGAAAAGAATGGAACAGTAAGGATGTGTGTGATTATCGCACCTTAAACCGGCGGACTATCCTTGATCAGTACACAATGCCCCGCATTCAGGATGCTTGACTGCCTAAACGGGAGCAAGTGGTTCTCTGTGCTGGATCTCCGCAGTGGGTACTACCAGATCCCGATGGCCCCAGAGGACCGTGGAGAAGACGGCCTTTATCTGTCCGCTTGGCTTCTATGAATTCATGAGGATGCCTCAAGGGATTTCAGGTGCCCCAGCCACTTTTCAACGATTGATGGAGCGTGCAGTGGGGACATGAACTTACTAGAGTGCCTGGTATACCTAGATGATGTTATTGTGTTTGGCAGCTCACTGGAGGAACATGAGAGCAGATTATTTAAGGTATTGGACCGACTGGAGGACTTTAGCATTAAACTGTCCATTGATAAGTGTCAATTCTTTCAAACATCAGTAAAGTATGTGGACACATAGTATCCACCGACGAATAGAGACCGACCCAAGTAAAGTTGAGGCCTTGACCACCTGGCCCAGCCCAAAAATCTAAAGAACTGCAAAGATTCCTGGGATTCTGTGGTTTATCGGTAGCTCATCAAGGACTATTCAAGAGTGATCCGCCTTTACTTAACCTTACTCAAGGGTATCCCCAACCCACAAAAATACCAAAAGTCAGCGTCCTCAAGACTGAAAGAGTGTATTTTCATCCGAGTGAAGTATTTGGGGCCGCTGGACTCCTGATTGTGAGACTGCTTTTCATGAGATCATATATCAACTTACCCATGCTCCAGTGCTGGCCTATGCCGATCCAAGAAAACCTACGTCCTGCACACTGATGCTAGCTTGCAAGGGTTGGGGCTGTGTTGACCAAGAACACGAGAATGGCCTGAGACCAGTGGCCTTTGCCAGTAGAAGCCTGACCCCATCCGAAAAGAACTATCCTGTACATAAGTTAGAGTTCCTAGCTTTGAAGTGGGCTATTGTTGACCAATTCCATGAGTACTTGTATGGGGCTAAAATACTAGTAAAACTGACAATAATCCTTTGACCTATGTGCAGACCTCAGCTAAGTTGGATGCCACTGGCCATAGGTAGCTCTGCATTATCTACATATGACTATGCTCTCGAATACCGAAGCAGGTCTGAACCACATAGATGCTGATGCTCTCTCCGGAGGCCTGTTCCCCAGAATGATTGGGTCCGATTGGCAGAACCTGACATTCGGGCACTCTCCGGAAGTTTGACAGGAGGAACAATGTCCACGGATGCAGTGGACTGCATGGTGGATTGCTTGGGAGCCTCTGAGAATTGCATACCTGCTGCTTATTGCCACTTTTCTGCAATAGACATTGGTGCACTCGCTCAGCTGGACAATGACAGTATTCATGGCTCAATCCCATGATCCCATGATCAAAGCAGCTTTAGAACTCTCTATGCAGGAAAAGATGTGTCCAAATTACGCTCCACTGATTTGGAGAACTGCACTGTTATACAAAGAAGGTCCTAAGTTGAAACTGATCAATAAACTGTTATACAGAGAAACAGTAGACAGAGGGGACAAGTAGACAAACAACAACTAGTGCTGCCCACTGCCTTCGAGACTCAGTACTGAGGTCCTTGCACAACCACATGGGGCACCTCGGTATAGACAGAACACTTGACTTGGTGAGATCCAGATTCTATTGGCCTAAGATGGGGGCTGATGTGGAGCAACACATTCAAACTTGTAGTCGCTGCTTACAGAGAGGCTTTGCCCCCAGAGGGCTGCCCCCTTGTGTTATCACCACCAGTGCACCCATGGAGCTGGTCTGTGTGATTTTCTGAGTTTGGAGTCAGATCAAAGAAATATCAGTAATGTGCTGGTGGTCACTGACCATTTCACGAGATATGCCCAAGCTTTCCCACCAAAGACCAGAAAGCATCCACTGTGGCCAAAGTACTTGTAGAAAACTTTTTGTTCACTATGGGGCTCCACAAAGAATCCATTCTGATCAGGGAGAGACTTTGAGAGTCGTCTGATCAAAGAGATGCTCTCTCTGTGGGGTAGCGAAAGTCCAGAACCACTCTTACCACCCCAGGGGACCCACAGCCTGAACGTTTCAACCGCACTTTGCTAGATATGCTAGGCACCCTGCACCAAAGGACAAGCCTAGATGGAGCCAACAAATTAGCACCCTGGTACATGCTTATAACTGCACCAAAAGTGATGCCACTGGATTCTCCCCTACGCTGATGTTTGGAAGAGAAGCTCGACTACCAGTAGATGTGTGTTTTGGGGTCTCTCCTGATGGGGTTCAAGCTGACAACTATTTACAGTATGTGCAAAGTTAAAGGCCCAGCTAACTCATGCGTACTCAACTGGCTCAAACCATGGCTGCCAAAAGAAATCTGGCCAACAAAGAAAGGTATGATAAAAGGTGAAAGCACAGGAACTCCAGGAGGGAGATCGGTATTGCTAAGAAATCTGGGACTGCATGGCAAGCACAAGATTGCTGACAGATGGCACCATCTCCCTCACATTGTAGTGGGCAAACTAGATGATCTGCCAGTGTACAAAGTAAGGCCTGAGAATAATTCAAAAGATGTAAAAACAATGCATAGAAATCATTTACTGCCCATTGGACAAATCTTAATTGAGTCTGAGCCCTAGAAGACCCCCTCTGGACCAGTGACTAGAGCTGCTGCTAAGAAAGATCAAGAAAGTCTGCACCTACAGAAGCAAAGTTAAAGTGTTCCCTCCACAAGTCCCAGTTGAGCATGACTGTCAGTCCATATCGGAAGAAAGTGAGAGTGACTTTGATACTATCCTTCTTACGAACTGAGTCAATTGTTTGGGGCAATCCCTAGTCAATACTGGAGACAAAGCTGGGCCTTCTGGACTGTCTAAGCCCCCAGCTTCATCCCTGGAGCCAATGCTCCCAGAAAGTGAAGTGCAAAGCATCAGATCAGATGAAATGGAATCATTGTGCATGGTTGAACTGTTTGAGCTTTCAGGGGAGGAAATGATAGATTGGGGCAGACTGGTGATACACCCAACAAGAGAGTATTTTGAGTGCCCTGACAGTCCACTGCCAGTGTCCGAAAGCTCTCCATGCGAGCCAAATGTTGTGGACTCAGAAACTGCTAACTCCTGGAGCTGAAAGTGCCCCAAGTTCCTAGCCTCTCTACCCCATGGAGATTCCCCTGACAAGTGAGGACAATGCTGAAAATGAGGCTCAGAGTGCAGAGACTATAACAGTTCCCCTAGAAAGACTGGTCGAGCTGTAAAGCCTGTGGTGCACCTCAGTTATGATTCACTTGGGAGGCCTGTGGACTTGCCTCTCAATGTTGTCCATAAAGGAGTGTATGTGTCCCGAGCTCATTGCCCAAACTGAGCATCAGTGCTAACTCCAAGTTACTTGTGTTGCCTCTAAGTATGGTGCCTTGCCCCATCCAGCCCCAAGGTAACTGATAGGAAGGGCCCCTCTCTTCAGGTTTCATGTACAAGAGGTAATAACGGAGTTATGGTACATAATGTATGTAATACTTGTAAAGAGTGACGTACTGCAATGTTTCAGAATGTGTTCTTGGTAAAATGATATATTGACTGATGATTACATGTGCGAGCCTAATGCAAATGTATATGGTTGCAGTTGAAACTTATGGAGTACTTGCTTGGCCGCAGACGTCAAGCTTTCCCAAACCAGGAAGGGTGTAACCCCTGCAAATGGGGGTTCCCAAAAGACTTCCAGGAGCTTGCTTAGATGCTCCAAGCCTGAATGGTGTTTAGCATTTAAGCCATTTATCAGTGAGTGTTTTAGAGCCTCTGGTACTGTTCTTTAAGAGCTGTCTGCTTGCAGACATAATTAGTTTGTATGGGGGACTGTGTGCTTCTCTGAGTACCACTCGAGCTGCTGCCAATTCACTTCATTTTGCAGTCACTAGGAGTGCAAAGGGAACCTATCTGAAAGATGTAACTGTTTGCCAAAATTATTTAGAGTAATAATGAAATTACAGTTTGTCTAACCTGCTTTCTTTGCAGTCAGAACTGTGTCTGCTAGTTCCCATTCTAGTTTTGAACTGCTGAACTGGACCAATCAGTGTGGGGTAAGCTAGCTCTAAAATGGTGCCTTGGACGAATCAGAACTTGGACTCATAATCTGAGCCAGCCACAAGAGGATTGTAAGGGCAGTGACTCTGGGAGATGTAGTTTAGACTTCAGTGCCTTTTTGGACCAACAGCAGCAGTCTATTGTGAGTGACAGCCAATCCAGTCAAGAACTGGGAGGAACTCAAAGGAAGTGCCCGGTTTTGTCAGTTGGAGTTTCAGTTGAGCTTTGGCAGTGAAGAAGGAAGGCCTGTGCTTTTTCAGTGTGCAGTTTTAGTCAAAAACGTGTATGAGGCCCAGAGTTCGGTCTGCAGCTTGTGTAACAGCTTGTTAGGACTGAATCCATCCTGTGAAAAGAATCAAGGATCTCTGAAGAGTAGAAACCAGGCTCACCCTGTAGAAGACTGGAGGAATTGCTGTAAATTGCACTCGGTCTGTCAGGAACTGAATCTGCTGTGTGTTCTCCCGGGTATTGTGCAGTAATTGCGATCGGGATACAGATGCAGCCTGCCTGGTATAGTGCTTTCTTTATATGGATGTGGAAGAGGTTTGTGTACCTCAAGTGAGCCCTCTGACATTGAAGGACCCTATCTTATTTGGAGGTCGTGAGTACTAATTCAGGGTCGCTCCTGTTGAATTGCCACATTAAATCCAAATGGAATTACTGTACTGCTGACTGTTTAATTCTCCTTTTTCTGTGTGAAAGGGCCCTACCAGCTGCTACGGTTTGGACTAGCCACTAGGGCTTGGGTACCCAGGGACAGTAACTGATAGGGATAGGCCTGTGCACAGAGCCATAGGTAATTATTAGAGTGATAAGCTAATTAACCTGATTTCCCCTGTCCTTGTTATATCCCCTAAATAAATCAGAGCTGCTTGTTTCAGCAAAGTTATACTGCCTGAGTATTTGTCTATGTTAAAGTACTGTACTGTGATTGTTGCACTGTATCTCATTTCACAGGAGGTCCCAGTGCCGGAACCAGACCTGGGGTAAGTGTATACTGTAAGGTAATTCTGATATATTATGTGGGCCACTAGTGGGAAGAAAGGGGCATTGCAGTGTCCCAGAGGGCTGTGACCAAGTTAGTTTAACTATTGCAAACCCTGACCTCTGGGTGGAGGCACCCGCCATTGGATCCAGGCCCCTCAACCTGTTAGTGGCAAATCAGGCAGGGGTAGTAGCCCCTGGGATAGCGCCATCTAGGGGTTACAAGTATATACATGAAAAGCACGTTACATGATACAGGCTGGATATACGTACAAGGGTACCACACAGGGTGACCACAGGTGGTAAACATTGATATGAAACAGGGAAGCGACTTACAGGTTGCATACTGATAAATGAAACATGATGACTGGTGTGTGCAATACATATATTTTGGCAGCTAGAACAAACAACAGACTACAACTGATATGGGGGGGAGGAGTGATTTGATAGAGTAGCAGTGGGCGTAAGCATAGATAAAACCAGGAGTAGAAGGGGAAGGGAAAGCAGTAAATATGACAAATCAATTATACCTTACCAGTGGATAAATATGGCACACATGGGAAGGAAGGACTTAATGACAGTTACAGGTGTCTTTTATTTTGGCTGAACTTAGCGATTTGTGAAATTTATTGACAGTGCTAGTTAGTTTCAATACGGTTTGTAATGGTTCCAAATGGAGGGAAGGGCATATATGCAACAGCATCGCTACCCAAAGGAAGTCCAGCGTCCTTGGTATGTCAAGCATAATAAAGTCAGATTTTCTTAATGAGTATGCACTATGTGAGATACTAATAAGGAAGAGAGATAGTTGGCAATTTCTGCAGGAACAGTTTAAGAGTCCATAGCCCAGCATGGAGCAAGAATCTAGTAGTAAGGGATGTCCAACCAACAGCTGCATATAAGTCACAGTGGTGCTGAACGGTAAGGAGTTGGTAATGAACCGTAATGCACGGTGATAAAGGATGTCCTGTTTCTTAGATTTGCAAGAGTTGTGGAGGAATAGATTACATCGCCATAGTCGAGTGGGGAGAAAAGTGGCCTGTACAAGCTTGTTTCGAGTTTCAAGGGGGAAAAGGGGCCTATTTCTGTAGAAGAAACCTAACCTTGCTTTTAACCTTCTAGAGACATCTTCGACATGGTCATTGAAAGATAATTTATTGTCGATCCAGATACCCAGATATTTAAATTTGGTTACAACTTCCAGAGGCTCGTTTAGCATGGTGACAATGAAGTCTTGGGCAAGGGTATTGGGGGGCCTGTGACAGCACTGCAGGAGAATATCATCGCTTTAGTCTTCTTAGCATTGAGCAGAAGCTTTGCCTTTATTAGATTATGCTCAAGTTGTGCTGTCCTTGAAGCACCCTTGACTTCAGATAACATTGAGCCAGAAGCATATAACACAGTATCATCTGCAAAAAGTGCAGATTGGACGTAGATATGTTAGCATCTAAGTCATTAATGTACAAAGAAAACAAGACAGGGCCTAAGATGGATCCTTGGGGGACTCCTCTTTCAACTGGCAAGGCAGCAGAAAACAAGTCTTCCGCCTTTACTTTTTGGAATCTTCCAGTTAGGTAGCTAGAGAACCACTGGGTGGTATGGTATGTGGCACCCAACTTTGCAAGGCAATTGACTAATAGTTTGTGATCAACAGTATCAAAAGCTTTGCTGAGGTCCAAAAAGACTGCACCAGTTACCTTCTTAGCATCTATAGCGAGATCCAATCATTGGTTACTTTTGCTAGTGCAGTGATTGTGCTATGATTAGCCGGAAGCCAGATTGAGCTGGGTTAATGAGAGAGAAGGTTTCAAGTGAGATTTTAACTGAATAAGGATCAGTTTTCGAGAACTTTAGAAAGGATAGGCAATATGGAGATAGGCCTATAGTTGTTTACATTGCATGGGTCACCAGATTTAAATAGAGGGAGGATATGTGCTGATTTCCAGCAGGACGACACAGTAGCAGATGTAATGGAAAGATTGAAGATGTGGAGAATGGGGCAGTGAGATGGGCGAGCCTGACCTTAGGAAAAAAGTGGTTCCAAGCCATCGTCCCTGCACTTTTTTTTGGTGTCTAAGTTAAGGAGAGAATCTTCTACTTCTTTATAAGTTATCTCACGCAGTTGGAAGGGGCTGGGTGCAGGACTAGATGTAGGGGAGGGTATGCTGGCTCACCGCAGCACCAGCATAAGGTGACGAGTCAAAAGCTAATCCAGCTGTGGCAAAGTGGGAGTTAAGTTCCGCCAGGATTAGGGACTTGTTTTCCACAGTCTTGCCACTTGCAACTATCTTTGTTGGGACAGAGGGAGCCATGGGCCGTCATTCTATAGCTTTGATAGTCTTCCATATGTTGTGAGGGTTACCGTTAGCTTGTTTGAGAGTAGAAATATAATAGTTAGCTTTAGCAGAGCGAAGTTTTTTCACACAGTTACTCCTGGCTGTTCTAAAGGCCTGCCAATCCGAAGATTCTTTGGAATGTCTAGCTTTAGCCCAGAGCTTATCTCGAGCTATAAGGGCTGCCTTGAGATCCGAGGTAAACCAGGGGTTGGAATTGTTCCTGCACTTACTTTGATGAAAGGGCATGCTTATTTATTATTGTAGTGAGTTTGTCATTAAGGATGTAAGCTGCCTTGTTGACATCTTTGGCTAGGTAGAGATCTTGCCATCTGATCATGCTGGGTCAGATAGGAAGTTTACTGCACTGAATTTGCAAAAGGATCTTTTTGTTATAAAGATGGGTTGTGGCCGGGCCTTAATTTGAGATCTTATGCAAGCAACAATTCCATGATCGCTCATGTCGTTGTGAAACACTGCCGAATGAGATATTTTGTGTGGATGGGTGGTTAGTACCACATCTAGAATGGAACTGTTGGCAGTGTTTAGAGTGTTGTTCCTAGTAGGTTCACTGACTAATTGCCCAAGACCTAGTTCGTCACAAAGGGATTTGAGGCCGTGTGATTTAGGTGTCAGCCAGTCCATATTTAGATCTCCTAGAAATATTGTTTCAGTTTTTGCATCTACGAACATGGATTTCAAAAGATTAAGGACTCCGTCACCACCAGACAGGGTCTATAACCACCTAAGATAGTGATACATTCCGAGGAGGGGAGATGAAGGCTCAGCGAAACTAACTCAAATTCCTTGGCTAGAGATTTGCAACTAATATTGGTGACCAAGTACTTATTTTTGGCATAGATAACCACACTCCCGTCTCCGGACTCTCTATCTGCTCTAAATAAATTGTAGCCCTGCAGTGATATTTGTTGATCAGTGTTCGTCTTTTTTAACCACGACTCAGTAATTATGATAAGGTCAGGGTTAACGTGTGCAGCCCAGGCTTGCAGCTCTACAAGTTTTTTAGGCAGGCTTAAAATGTTGACCATCATCATTTTGAGACCTGTAGCCTCAGCAAAATCGATAGGCGAGGTAAGTTGTGGGGGCCAGGGTTGAGCTCCACATTTTCTGAGCAGAGAAGAAGAAGAAGAAGTATATCTTTCTTTAAGGAGCTTATAAGAATGGAGACTGCTTTTTATTCTTTGCAGCAACCCATATCGTGCTTGCATGAAGCGGCACCACTGTAATGACAGTTGATCGTGATCAATGTAAGTGCTTGAGTAGACATAGGTGAGGACAGTAGCAAGGTGTGAGCTAACCGGGGAATAGGCTAAAAGGGAGAGGAGAATGACATAATGTCTGCACGGTAGACCATTATAACATTAGGTATTGATAAGGTACATTGGAGAACTGAATTGCATTGAGGTACTCCGAATCGCACTGCATTGCTGAAAACTTTGCACCTTAGAGCAATAAAAACACAATAAGGAGAGCCATGGTCCCAGATTGAGTGGTCTCGTGATTTGTATTAGTGCAATATTTTCTAGGTAAGTAATTTGCCCACCTAGGTATTCACTTAAAACCTAGATGAGAAAATACAGCAGAAGGGGAACAAGGAGAGCAGGAGCAGCTTAGTTAGTTCGGGCTCAAGAGATATTCACACAGGGCAGTCTTATTGGCCACACTCAGATACCAATCATAGGTTGGCAGCAGTAAACTAGGCCAATGAAGCAGTAATATGATATAGGAGGCGGATCATGAGTGTATTTAAAGGAGGCCTGGGAGAGGGGTGGTGGGGGTGGGAGAAAATTTCAGGTCAGAGTGAGAGCTGAGAAGTCAGAATTAAGAAGGGAACACTGTAACAGGCTATAAAGAAGGTGCCCCAATCAGAGCAAAGCAGGCAAGCGGGCTTACCAATCACAATCCCCCTATGGCAGTGCAGCACCAATCAAGGGTGCCCAGGCGTGCTGGCTCTCTGCAGAGGATTCTATCGGTATCTATTGGTATGACAGCGCAGCATAGGTAATAATAGGGTGCTCAGCATCTATCTGACTTGAGTCTGAAGGGTGGATGGCAGACACTGAGGGCTTCCTGTTTTCAGCTGCAGAGCTGTTGCACAGGCAGTTTTAAGGAAGTTGTCAGCCTGTTGAGTGAAGCTTAGGGGAACCTCAACTACAACCACCCCTTGTAGCAGCACCGGCAAAGAAGTAGAATGATAATGCAGGCCATATTGCCCGTTAATAAGTACAGGGAGTTATGTAGTAGACCAAGAATTCCTCTAGTGGCAGGTCTGTATAACCTGCTAATGGAAAACTAGCCACTTAAAAAAAAAAAAAAAAAAGGTAGTTAGACTTATCGGCGCCAAGGTAGAGTGCTTGGATGGGGGGCACTGCAGGAAGAGCAGTCAGACAGAAGAGGTGTAAGCACTTTAAAACAGTAGTAGAAATTACAATCCAGCTAATACAGTTGAAAAACTGCTAATAACACAGTTGAAATGTGCTTAGTTCTATCGAAAATCTAACAAAGTGTCAGGTGTCTATAGAAGGGGAAAAGTCCTGGCCAATTAGAATGGGTTTGCTGGAAGCCAGATTCCGGATTGGCTTCGGCGCTGTCCAGACCTTCCAAGGAGCCGCGAGGCGGTGTCCTGGTCTTGGTCTGTGGCTGGCTGGGTGTTGGCCGACCGTGGGTGAGCTGAAGCAGCCCTGTTCAGGGGCAGGCAGCTGGAGAGAAGAAGACAGAGCAGGTCTTAAATAGCATAGAGGTAAAGGGGTTAGATTTGAGCAGTTTAGTAAGACAAAAGGTAGTTAGACTTATCGGTGCCAAGGCAGAGTGCTTGGATGGGGGGCGCAGGAAGAGCAGTCAGACAGAAGAGGTGTAAGCACTTTAAAACAGTAGTAGAAATTACAATCCAGCTAATACAGTTGAAAAACTTCTAATAACACAGTTGAAATGTGCTTAGTTCTATCGAAAATTTAACAAAGTGCCAGGTGTCTATAGCAGGGGAAAAGTCCTGGCCAATCAGTGTGGGTTTGCTGGAAGCACCCGTGTTCCGATTGGCTGCACTGTCCCGTACCTTCCAAGAAGCTGCAGGTGGGTGTCCTGGTCTTGGTCGGTGGCTGACTGGGTGCCGGCCGACCGTGGGTGAGCTGAAGCAGCCCTGTTCAGGGGCAGGCAGCTTCCAAGGAGCTGCAGGTGGGTGTCCTGGTCTTGGTCGGTGGCTGGCTGGGCGCCGGCCGACCGTGGGTGAGCTGAAGCAGCCCTGTTCAGGGGCAGGCAGCTTCCAAGGAGCTGCAGGCGGGTGTCCTGGTCTTGGTCGGTGGCTGGCTGGGTGCCGGCAGACCGTGGGTGAGCTGAAGCAGCCCTGTTCAGGGGCAGGCAGCTTTCTGGTAAGGTTGCTGGACGCAGCTTCCAGTAAGCGTGACACGTTCAGCAAAGTGGGGAACCAAATCGCGACCCACTGTCCACATTCAGCACACTTATAGTAAAGGAAGACAAATACCGCAGTTTGGATGACAGTCTGGTTGCAATTCAGTGTCCCTGTGCAAACCGTATGCTCTGTGGTCGTGGTGAAAGTCTTGATAGGCCAATCACACAAAAGCAAGTCTTCGGTCCTCTTCAGGTGAAATTAGTCACAATTCAGAATGAAGGTCACAAATTCGGATAAAGTCCGATGGTCGGATTAAGTCTCTTCAGTTTAGGAAGATACTAGCAAGCAGGCCAGACACAGCCTTCCTGATGATTTCCCTGCACAGTACGCAGGAGCAGCTACTTAAATTGCTCAAGCTCCTCAAGCTCTCAACTCTTACTCCACTCTGACTTCTGCTGTAGGCAGCACCGGGGCTTCCTAGTGATCCAAAATATTTGGTTCGTCACTCCATCTGTCTATCACAGCTTGAGCTCCCCCTCCAGGTCCATTTAGGCACCAAAGGGTGAAAACTACAATTCCTACAGAAATTTACTCCCACAAGACCCTTGGGGGCAGGCTCAATTTTAGAGCCCCCAAAGTTACTGATTGGTGCAGATTGGCAGTCCAGACCCAAGATGGTGATACATAACAGAAATGTCCATGCTGCAAAGGAAGGCAGGTTAGACAAACTACATTATCACTATTACTAAAACAGATAATCAGAAAACAATCACAGTGGGCTCCCTCTGCACAATTGGCAATGGCAGAATGAAGCGGCTGTACTGTAGCTCGGGCAGGACTCGAGCCTAGAAACACTCAGCCCCCACCCAGATTAATTATAAACTACAAGACAGGCAGCTCTTAAAGAGACAGGCGCGGAGGCTAATTGGGCACTCACATGCAAAGACTTTTAAACCTGCTAGGACACAGGACACCAGCCTGGCAGTGGGCATTTAGGCAAGCCCAGGAAGACAATTTAGGAATCCCCATTTGTAGGGGGGTTACACCCAAACTGCTTTCCAAGGGCTGTTGGTGGTCTGAACTGTTCCATCTTCTTTTCTGTATTTTCAGCAATGTTTACCTTTTTTGCAGCAATTTTCACCAAGTTCTAACACCGTGTAATGGATTCAAGTCAGCATGCACACTTCAGGGAGCTAGAAATGCAATTTATTGTAAAAGTCACTCTGGTTAACACTCTTAACATGCTACAGAGATGCAGTACACACTGAGAACCATGGGTTGCACTGTAATTACAGCATTAATATTCTTAAATATAATGTATATATGCACAGTATAGTATATTACTTTCTGTTACACATCTTGGCTAAGCATTTACTCAGAGGCCCTTTCAAGTGTTTGAAAAACTCCCTGGAGAATCCGTCCAGCCTACAGGCCTTCTCCTTCTTCAATGCCTGTTGTGGCATATCCCACTTCCTCTGTCATGATTTTAGCCCCCAGTGCCTCTTCTTGCTCCTCTGATAATTTGGGTATAGAGTGGGCATCTAGGAATTTTTTTGGTCTGACCTGCCTCATTTGACACTCGCCAGGGTTCTATATGACAAGGGCGACTGAATGTCAGCGACTGGTCATAAGGGCACACAACCACAAGGGCGACTGAAAAACAGTGTTATTTGATGCAGTTGACTTGGCCCCCCCCCCGTGGGGTGCTTCATCCCCACACACCCCATTAATTAGGATTCCTACTGTGGGGGAGGCGCAACTCAGGTGAAATTAGTGAAATCCAAGGTCGCCCACATTGTCGGTGCCATTGTGCAATCGCCCTTATGACCAGTCGCCGACATTCCATTGCCTACATCACAGGCTACCCTCACAGGTACAGAAACATAGAAACAGAATTTGATGGCAGATAAGGACTGCTCAGCCCGCCTAGTCTGCCCATTTCCCTACTTAATGAATAAGCTGCAGATCCTAGTTAACCAACAGCCTACTTCCTCCAACCCCCACTAGAATTGCCTTATGTCTGTCCCATGCATTCTTGAATTCCACCACTGTTTTTGACTCCACTACCTCCTCAGGAAGGCCATTCCATGTATCCACAACCCTCTCTGTGAAAAAATACTTCTTCATATTATCTCTGAGCCATCCCCCCTCTATCTTCAAATTGTGCTCCCTTGTTCTTGCACATCTCTTTTTCTGAAAGATGCTACCCTCTTGGACTTTGCTGATTCCCTTGAGGAACTTGAAAGTTTCTATCATGTCCCCCCTCTCCCTCCTCTCCTCAAGGGTATACATATTAAGCTCCTTTAATCTCTCTTCGTATGTCTTCTGGTGCAGACCCTGCACCATTTTAGTTGCTCTCCTCTGGACAGCCTCCATCCTGTCTATGTCTTTGTGGAGATGGGGTCTCCAGAACTGCATGCAGTACTCCAGATGGGGTCTCACCAACTGTCTGTACAGAGGGATAACAACTTTCTGTTTTCTACTGGTGATGCCTCTCCCTATGCATCCCAGTATCTTGCCAACCCTCCTTACTGCCTTCTCACATTGCTTGCCCAGCTTTAGAACATATGATATAACTACCTCCAAGTCTCTTTCCATTTTTTTGTTGTTAGTATCTCACCCCCACTGTATACTCTTCCCCTGGGTTTTTGTTTCCCAGGTGCATTACTTTGCACTTCTTTGCATCGAATCTAAGCTGCCATACATTTGACCATTCCTCCAACCTTGCCAAGTCCCTTCTCATCCTTTCCACTCCGCCTTCTGTATCGACCCTGTTGCAGATCTTTGTGCAAAGAGACATGTTTTTCCTTCCAGTCCCTCTGCAATGTCACTTATAAAGACATTAAAGAGGCCTGGTCCCGGTACCCCACTAGTAACCCCCCTTTTTTCAGAGTGGACTCTGTTTACTATCACCCTCTGTGTCCTGTTGTCCCGCCATTTTTTTACCCAGGCTACCACCTTGGGACCCACTCCAAGGCTGGCTAACTTGTTTATTAATCTTTTGTGTGGGACTGTGTCAAATGCCTTGCTAAAGTCTAGGTAGTCCATGCCCATAGCCCGTCCCTTGTCTACTACTTCGGTCACCCAGTCAAAGAAATCTATTAGATTCATCTGACACGACCTTCCTGCTGTGAATCCATGCTGCCTTGGGTCCTGTGCCCCACTGGCCTCTAGGAACTCAACAATTCTTTCCTTCAGAAGTGATTCCATAATTTTCCCTACCACTGAGGTCAAACTAACATGTCTGTAGTTTCCTGCCTCTGTCTTGCTCCCATTTTTGTGAAGGGGAATAACATCCACTCTCTTCCAGTCCTCAGGTACCACACCATCATCCCACGATTTGTTAAAAAGGGTAGTCAGTGGTGTTACTAGTTCTACCCTTAGTTCTTTTAGAATTCTTGGGTGAATCCCGTCAGGCCCCTTTGCTTTGTCCACCTTCAGTTTTAAGAGTTCTTTCAGAACCCTTTCTTCTGTGAATGGACTGGTATCGTCCTCCCCATCCAGAGTGCTTTTATTCTTTGATTTAGGTACCTCCCCCTCTTCTTCTTTTGTGAATACTGAGCAGAAGTATTTATTCAGTATCCCTGCTTTTTCACTGTCACCCTCTGGCCAGCCTCATTATCCCTTCCTTGGTCTTTCTTTGCTCCCTAATGTACCTATAAAAGTTTCTATCTCCCTTTTTAACTGAGTTGGCTATCTCTTCCTCAGTTTGGACCTTTGCTATTCTGACTGCCTTCCTCAACTCCTTCTGCTTTAACTGGTACAGTTCTCTGTTCTGCTCCTTCTGTGTTTCCTTATACTTCCTGAATGCTACCTTTTTCTCCCTAACCTTCCCCGCCACCTCTTTTGAGAACCATAGCATTTTTTTCCTTCATTTTGTTTTGTTGATTTGCTTCACATAAAGGCTTGTTGCCTCTGTGATGGCTGTTTTGATTTTTTTCCCATTGTTCCTCCACCCCTCCTTCTTGCCCATTTGCTAGTGCTTTTCTGAGGCACTCTCCCATTTTCCTAAAGTCAGCCCTCCTAAAGTCCAATACTCTTGTTTTTGTATGGCTTGACTCTATGGCAGTGTTTATCATAAACCACACTGTTTGGTGGTCGCTTGTTCCCAGATGGCTACCCACTTCTAAATCCGAGATCCTTTCTCCATCCCTGTTTGACAGTACCAGGTGTAAGACTGCTCCCTCCCGAGTGGGTTCCACCATTAACTGTCTGAGGCATGCCCCCTGTAGGGCATCGAGAATAACCCTGCTCTTGGATGTGGCTGCAGCAAAGGTGCTCCAGTTAACATCTGGCATATTCAGGTCCCCCATCAACAGTATCTCCCCTTTTTCTGCCATTCTAAGAATGCCTTCTATCATTTCCTTGTCCACTGCCTCCCCTGAGATGGGGGTCTGTATACAACCCCCATGCAGATTGTGGTACCATATTCTGTCTCCAAGGTGACCCACAGTTCCTCCTCTACTCCCTGCTTATCCTTTAGTTGTGTTGCTTTGATCCCTTCCCTTACATAGAGAGCTACTCCTCCTACTCTTTTAGCCTCCCTGTTCCCTCCTGTAGCTTGTGTACCCTGTTATGTTGACATCCCAGTCATGGTTTTCTGTGTACCATGTTTCTGTGACTGCCATGATATCCAGGTGTCCCTCTTCCATCAAGGCCACTAGCTCAGGGAGCTTGTTACACAGTCTACAGGCATTGGTACTCATCACCCTCCATTTTTTGATGGCCTTACCCTTTTTTAGTCCCATCCCTGTCCTTACTGCCTTTGCCTTTTTCGCATTTGCCCCAGTCCTGTTCCCTATTGACTTTTCCAGTATACAAACTATGATAAAATTCAGCAAACTCCTTTCAGTGGCAGGTGCTAAGTGTTCTTTCTTTCGATATCCGTGATGATGTTGAATCCCCTCTTGTCTATAGCTAAGCATATCAGGAGGGTGCTGGGCTTGCTGCCCCATTCAAAAAAGTGCTCTTTTGTACAACAAAGGGATGTTTGTGCCCCATCTGTTAGTAGTAGATTGAGAGCTTACCTGACAGCTATCACTTGGCTCAAGCATTCTGAGGTTTTGTCCATATAGGACTGCACCTCTAGCGCTTTCAATTGGCTCTCTAAATCTTGCCATTTTTCCCTTCTGACCCTTCTCTGCATTGCAGCATATGCAATTACCATGCTTTGCATTTATGCCATGCTCGTTTCCCAAAATCTGTGGGCAGAAGGTGCTAAGTTGGTAGAAGCATAGCTCTACCAATGTGTATGTACCTTAAAGGTATCACCAGCTTCGTAATTCCTGCACCAGGTTAGTCAGGCAAGTCAAAGCACATTACTTTTCAAACTCCTTCCAGGCAAATATTAACCATCCATCCAAATTCTGGAAGGTAGTCAATGCCCTAGTCTCCCCTCCTAATAATCCTCCATCACCTATCCTTAGGGTGGCTGACTCCACCATCTCAGACTCCACTTGGTAGCCACAGAATTCAACACATTCTTAACCTCTTGTGCCTCCTCCCTTCTCGCCACTCTCCCCACCTCACCCACTGCCTCCCCGTGACTACCACACCCCCGGGCAAACCTTTTAGCTTCACCCCAGTATTCCCCTCTGCTGTGCTCAAGGCAGTCCTTGTCCTTAATCCACCTAAAGGCAAAAGCCCTGATGACCTTGATGCTAAATTACCATTTCTATCAGCTCCAGTCATTTCCTACCCTCTCACTGTACTACTTAACCTTTCCTTTAAGTTAGCCACTGTCCCTTCAGTTTGGAAGCATGTTAACATGATCCCATGCCACAAAGATGGTGACTCCTCTTCAGCCAGAAACTTCTGTCCTTTCTCCCTCCTTCCCCTTCTTGCCAAACTGTAAGAGCACATAGTCCTTGCTCAGTTCACTCCTCAGCTCGATGCAACTTCTTCCTTCACCCCTTACCAGTCTGGCTACTGCAAGAAGCACTCAACCTCCACCTCCCTCCTCCAGCTAACTGACTCCATTTTTTCTGCTATGGATCAGGGCCACATCACATCCGCTATCTTTGTTGACCTAGCCAAAGCATTCGACACTGTCTCCCACACAATACTACTGGACAAACTCTCCTCCATTGGGTTGTCCATGATTGCCATCAACTGGTTCAGATCCTACCTAGTAGGCAGATTGCGAATCAATTAGAATTGGGGACTCCCTCTCCCCATCCCTACCCATCCACACTGGGGTCCCACAAGGCTCGGTCCTTGGTCTGATTCTCTTTTCCATCTTCCTTAATGATCTCCCCTCAGTCTGCTCCTCTGCATCCATTTACATGTATGTGGATGACACCACCCTGTATACTTTCAGTTCTACCCCTCCCATGGTGGCATCCACCCTGCAGCAGGACTTTGATAAAGTCCAGCAGCGACTATGTGTTAACCAACTATTCTTAAATGCCAAAGACTGTCTCCATGACCTTTGGCACAAGGCAGAGACTCTCGAGGCTCATGTTCACCCCCTTCTTCCACACATTTGATGGGTCCATGTTGGAAGACACCGTCTCCTTCAAGTATCTAAGGGTCTTGCTTGACAAACACCTTGATTTCTCTGTTCACATAGATGCTATTCACAAGAAACTGTTCCCCAAACTGGGAGCCTTATACTGGAATCGTGAATGTATCCCCTTGCCAGTCCACAGAGAACTCCTTTTGAAAATGATCCTTCCAACATTTGACTACAGCGATGTAGTCTACAGTGCAGCCCCCAAAACGACCCTAGCCAGGCTGGACACATTCTTCCATTCTTTCTGCCACTCTGCTCTTAACTGCCCACCCTGCACCCACCACTGCTCCCTTTACCAATCCCAAGTTGTACCCTCCCTCAGTGATGGGTGCATGATGCACTGCTCTAACTTCATTAGCAAGTTGTGTTTCAGAGTGCTTCTCTCCTACCTTCTGTCCTCTCTCTCCCTCCCTCCTCTAGCCACTCCCTGAGGAGTAGTGATGCCTGTACCCTTGCTTTTCCCTACCAATCCTCATCTGCTGGACAGGCATCCTTCTCCCACCGCTTTCCTAAATTTTCAAACCCCCTCCCTATTAACATTCAAAATGCCCTGTCATTTTGCTCACTATCCTGTCTGCTGTGCTCCTTTACCTCCCCCTCTTGCAACTGCCCCAATTCCCCTGCCTCTTCCATGATGCCCGCATGACCCAACTCAGTTCCTCCATCCCTTACTGCTTGTCCAGCCTAGATGAGTTACAATGTCATGACTGCAGTTACAATCAACATTTAGTTTTGCAACTGTTGCCATCAATTTAATGTCGCTGGTCATTACCTGTTGTACTCCTGCCTGCAGGGTCACTTGTTACCATGTCTCTGTATACTGCACTGTATGTTGTATTATGTACTGTACATTTGCTTCTTATACCTCCCGTCCTATGTAACCAACCCATCCCCTGTCCCCCAGGACACATCTGGAAATGGGCAGCTTTGCTCAGTATGTCTCCCTGTTGAAACATTTCAATAAATAAATAAATAAGTAAATGTACAGAATTGTGAAACTCCTCTGAAGTGAGTAAATATGATGAGAACCTCCATGCAGGATGGGTGCGCCCCTCCCCCCCCGGAGAGGTGAGCCAGCCCATTCATGTGGTTCAATACATCAATGTGGCTAATATCTGCTTTCCATACCCTGGCGTGCCAAGGGCATGGAAAGAAGGTGTAGTCTGTTCTGGACCATGATGTATAGGGGTTCCAGAAAAATATATCTTCCTTCCACTGTGGTTGGGACACCTGCCCACATATTCATTAAATTCAGTTCCTGCAGCCCCTACCTCCATTGCTCCACCTGCATCCCATTGTGGCTCAATCTCTAGGTGCAATTGAAGTCCTCTCTAAGAATCAAACCCTCAGATTGCTCAGTGTGCAGTACAGCAACTGTGATTTGAAAGAAGTGAGGGTCAAAGACAGCAGGAGTTAAAACTGATCCAAAGATAACCCTTCAATTGCCCAGAGTCCCCACCACAAATACATATCTACCCTCAGAAGGGTCTGAGACACTTCTGTCAAGCATAAATTACAGTTTTTTATGCAGAAGCACTGCCAAACCACATCTGTGTGTGTTGTAGGATGTTGTGTAGCATTTGCCCACCCAGTCCCTTTCCCATTTAATATCCTCCTATGAGGTTAAATACCTAGTGGAGCCCAGACAGACAGGACCATAATACCAATTTTAATAGGTATTCAGTTGTAATTTTTTATTCCTGAAGTATTTTTCTTTTTCCTTTTGCTTAGTAGAAAGTCTATGTGATAATGTTGTGCTGGTTGTGTGGAACAGCTCTCAGAATGGAAGCTGGCATATCTATCTCTATGCCCCCACTACATCATCAGCATTGTGATCTCACTGACTGTGACATCACAGGTGACTGACCTAGCAGCTATTGAGTAGCTGTTCCTAACCAGCATTGATGTCACAATGCTGATGATATAGTGTGGGGGGGGGGGATACAGATAGATATGTCAACTGCCAGGCACAGTGCTGTCCCACACATCTACCTATTAACATCAAGTAAACAATCTTCTAATTAATCAAAGATAAAAGAAAATGTATCTCAGATATAAAAGGTAATGACTGAGTGCCTTTAAAAATTAATATTAGTTTTAGTCAGTACGCTAGCTCTTTAAGTGGGTTTCTTCCAGCAAAGTCACTTGTATATCTTGTTTCTTTAGTGCTGTTAAAACTTTGTCCCTCTTCACAGGTGTGGAGAAACCCCCAGACCTTCCATATAACTATGTCCAGGTCTTCACTTACCATTCCACAGTACTGAAGTCATATAAGGGCCACCTCCCCCAGTACAGAATCTGACTCTGAAATGTCCAGGGCTTCACCACCCCCAGGAAAGCTTGAATGACCTCCTGTTGTGATCAGAGAAAAAAGCCAGTGCTGTCCTTTCAGATTGTTGAATTGCACCATTTGTTATAACATGTAACATTTATCAAACCTGTAATGGAGAACCATAAAAATAACACTAAACGGGCAAACAACTGCAAACCTGTGGGCATGACCTTTTGTTGGCTCTGGGTTTTACAACAAACCCTTGTAATATGTACTTCCTAGGAGCAATAGCTGGGAACAGATGATATGTACAAATTCCATGCTTCTCGGGACCCCCACAGCCCCTGCACCCGGTGACAACTCTTTCGTTCATAATGTTGCGGTATTTTCCTTCTCCACTATACATTGATAAAATGAAAATACTTCTTTTGTTGAGGTCGCCTGAGTACCAACAGGCCTGGTGACTGCCATAACCCCACTCCCCAGTGTTCCATTACTCTTTCACCACCCAGTGCAAGCCACCTTCACCTGCGACCCTATCCCCCTCGACCAATCAAGCATGAGGGCACTAGCTTCCCCCATGTGCATGCAGGCTCTTGTAAGTGGTTGAGGTAGAGTGGTTCAACTTCCCCACCCATCCAAAGTACACCATACTATTTCATCAGTAATACCGCACTGTTAGTCTCTCTGTCCGGTGCAGTATGCAAAATGTTCCATGGTGGGAAAGTGTTGTAAACTCCATGAAGAACAAGCCATGATGACAAAGTAAGGAAACAATGTCTGCTGGCACCATTTTGTAAGTCCAAGCCAACACTTTCCTCCATGACACCCCCTGTTTCTACCACATATTTACACTGTTAAATACACAAACCCCCTTACATCTTTAACAGTTCAGTATTAAATGCAGACACATCCTCTGTCCTCAGCTGCTCATTAGCAGCCCCAGGGCTTAGTTTTTTAAAATGGTGTCAACATGGAAGGATAAGTCAAGGTGACTCTCAAGGTGCACACCAAGGTACATGAAGCTGGGGGCACTATCAGTGGAAGTACCATCAAGAGTTTTCAAAACAGGGATCAAGTTGAGCTGGCTGGGACATTACCTCATGCCAAATAACATCATGAGAATTTTTTTGACATTCAGAGTAAGTTAGTTGTAACAGAACCAGTGTTGGAAAGTGTTAAAGCCGTGCTGTAATGACTCTTTCAACTTAGGCACAGAGTCAATGCTGGCCTAAAGGACTGGTCATCGGCATATATGTGAATGTTCACTAAGTCACTAGTCAAGGGGAAATCATTGAGAAAATTAAAAAAAAAAGAATTGGCCCCAAGAAAAACACTTGAGGAATACCACAGTTAATAGGGAGAGGATAGGGAGTCAGCAACCTTACTTATTTATTGAATTTTGTTGATGGAGTAAACCCAATGGGCCTCAGAGAGTCCCCTTTTCATGGACAACCTGGGATTAATTGCAAGAATTTTCCAAACAGGAATACAGTATAGGGAATATACAGACAGCAGATGATACAATTTGAAACAGATTACATGACAGAGATAACTTAATAATTAACAAGAAAAATACATTTTGACTACAGTGTGAACCTGAACTGATTGTTTATGCCCATTGAGGTAGGAGTGAAACTAGCCAAGAGCAGTGCCAGACAGCAGTACATCTCAGCTTATCCAAGAGTAAGGGGTGAGCAACAGAGTCAATGGCCTTAGCCAGATCAATGAAGTATTATCTGTAACCTGTCCCTGATCCATCCCCTTTTAGGAGAGCATCAGTGACATGAAGGAGAGACGTGACAGTGGAGTGGTTTTTATGGAAGCTAAACTACAAGGGAGAGAGAAAACAGGAGGAATCAAGAAAGTTGGAGAGCTGGGAGAATACATGCTTCTCCTGTAGCTGCACCAGCGTGGAAGAAGAGAAACTGTCTGGTAGATCCCCAAGATACAGAAGTCACCACCTTTGTGTAGAGAGAGAGAGAGAGAGAGAACAGTCACCTGCTTCCAACAGCTGGGAACAAAACCAAGTTAAGTGGAGAAATTAAGGAACAGAGAGAGAGGAGCAACAATAGCTGGGACAGAGAGGTGGAGGAGCTTAGGGTCAAGGCCACTTGGACTGTGGTCTTTGGAGGGATTAAGAGAGAGCAGGGTGGACAATACTTCAGAAGCAGAGACAGGGAAAAAAGAAAGGGGGCAGCAGGAGATAAAGGATATAGAGATGGAAAAAATGAGATAGTGCAGATCATGAAGTGACTGGGGGATTAGAAATGACAACAGGAGGGTTATTGAGCTTGTGAGTTAGGGAGAACACTTGGGCAGGAGGATCAGAAATGGAATGGATCTTCCAGAATTTACATGGGGAATTAATATTATTTTGGAGGCTGGAGGCACAGTAGTTGGCTTTTGACTCCCATATGGCCTTGGCGCTAGCAGTTCATAATTGTCTATACCTCAACCAATCCCAATGGGAGACAGGGGATTTGAAGAGAGAGAGAGACCAGGCTGAGCCACAAGCACTGAAGGGGGTGATGAGTTTTGTGGTAACCCATGAAAAGTGGGTGCTACACACTTGAGATCACTTTGGGGGGCATGCTTATCTCAGACAGAAGAGAATTAGTTTGAAAAGTGAGAGGGCAGCAATGCAGGTTAGAAGACAAGCCCAGTGGGAAGACTGCACATTTTCTAGGTGGGCATGTAGATTAAGTGATCTGAATGACCTGGTCCAGAGACACTGTGTAGGGGATTTTAGGGTGATGAATTTAATGGGCACAGAAAATCATACAGTGGTCACTGAGGGAGTCAGACTGGGTACCAGCAGCACAGATTTGGTGGGGGTTGGTGCAGAGGATCTAGTTTATGCATGAGTGGTGGGGGGAGCAAGGGTTGTGGCAGGTGGCGGCTTTGATAAGTTGAGTAAGGTTGAGGGATTCAGCTTTCTCAGTGATGGGTTTATGAAAGGGGGACAGCAAATAAACAATAAAATGACCCAGGACCAGGAGTTTACCAGTAGAGGAGAGCGTAGGAATGGAATAAATTAGATGAGTGACAGAATCAGGTTTAGCTTGGAAATAAAGGTAAATGCCACCAATGAAGAATGGGAAGAACTAAGGGAAAGAGAGTTTGCAAGTGAGTAATTCATGAGAGGTGGGGATGGTTGCACTATGGACACCATCACTGGTAAGGCTGCAGAGGATATACATTAGCACACTGCCTTCTCTCTTCCCATGGTCCTGTCTAAAGGATGCATATCAGGGATTGCAATGCCACTATCACTGACTTTGGCTGAGAGTCATTATTTGGTGTTACTCACAACATCCAGACTGCAGCACACACAGCCTAAGTTACTCTATCTTAATAATAAAACTCCTAGTGATGAGGTAGAAAATACTGAGTATCTTCGGGAGGGGAAAGAAGGGATGGAGGTAGTGGGGCAAGGGCTTAGCTCCATAATGACTGGACAGCAGCAGCAGTAAAGCAATAATAAGCTTTCATGAGACACTACTGTGGTGATGGGCCGGAGGGGGGGAGAGGAACAAAGAGGCCATGAGTGAGAGGAGGAGAAAGGAAAGAGTGCAAAACAATTTCAGTATTAAGGGTGGGGGGAAGAAGGGAGGAAGAGATGCAGGGAGGAGAAGGGAAGGAGGGAGAGAGGGAAAGTGGTGGAGGAGGAAGGGGTTGAGAGGGAGAGGGGGAAGCAGAGGAAGTGTGAGAGGGAGAGAAGGAACAGGAGGGGGAGGAGCAGCAGGGAAATAGTTGGACAAAGGGGAAGAGGCATAGGTAAGCTAATATGAGACAGTAATAGCAGCTTTGTAAAAGCAAGCAAGGAAGATAAGCTAAAAACAACTATAGCACAATATGTCAATGACTGCAAAGGTAACACAGTGATGACAGAGTGCAGGTAACGGAAATAGAATTTCTGACTAGGTGTGATTGCACCCTGATAATCATGGTGTAATACGCCATTATAACTGACGTTTATAATGGTTAGCATGATACAGCTGAGAGCTGTCAATCTACAGTTGTGTGAGCATGCTCTGTGCAAACCACTGAACGCTGAAACCACAAACATCCGCTTGGAGCTCAGTGCCAGGCCACCACAGGAAACCAACTGGAGGACAGTCATGTCAGCAATTATAAAAAATTAAGTATGGGTAGGGGAGCAATGTTTTTTACACACGCCACCTTGGTGTGTGATGCCTTGATAAACCCCTTTGAGCTTTACTCTAGGGGTTTATGAGGCACCACACACCTTGAGTGTGTGTAAAAAAAAATTGCTCACCCCCACCCAAACTTTATTCTCTATATATTACATAGAGCAATCTAGGAAGTACTAGCAAACACAAGCTGAAATAAACCAGCTAACCTTCCCCATGATAGAGACGTTAGCAGCAGGAAGTAGTAAGTGAAGCCATAACATAACAAGTAATGTTATGATAGGAACACAGATCTCACAATTAGGGTGAGACATACAAATGCTTGTAAAGGTGACTCAGAGTCAGAAGCGAAGGTGACCTTCTATGGGAAATGCATGGTGGGCAGGTTTCAACGTGCACACAGTTATGCTACTGGAAAAACTTCCAACTTGAAGATAGTACTGCTGTCCTCTGGGCCTCATCTGCTCTGGCTGCCTGTGTACACCTGACATCATATTCCTTTACTTGTGACATCATAGGCTGTCGCAGTGGAAATTATTATGGTGTCCAGGTAGGCAACTGTGATGTTGGGTGTAGACAGGTAGCCAGAGCAGATAAGGTCTACAGGGACAGTGATGTTAATATTCATAGTTCTAGTGCAAAATGGGAAACTCAGATGGAAAATAAGTCAAATATAAACTGACTTGTGTCTAAAAAATTGTATTTCATTAAAGTTCCTGTTGGGGCATTAGGGGCACTTTAAAGAAAAACACCGTACAGTGTTTTGAGCTGAAAAGACCAGCAATTAATATCCAAAAAGGGGCTGTCATTTCCTCTAGAAATGCATTTTTCTTTTAGGTTTCCTATTGTTTTCACACTGTTGTGATACCCTCAAGCATAAAACCCTCCAAACTAATAAATCAGTATTTCTCTTGTGGCTGATTTTCATCATGCAGGTGTCAACTATATAGTTCCTGAACATTTCCTGGAAACATACGACCTCCAAAGGGTAAATAAGTAACTATGTAAGGGACAATGCAACTATTCAGTGCACCACTGTTTGAATGTAATCTTCTCCAAACAGAAGCAGATGAATGACATTCAGTTCATCACCAGAGTGTACAACCAAGGTCTAGACCTCCATTAGATTATACGTCCATTAAAGAGCAGCTGACACCTTCAAGAGAACTTTAACAAAACATAATATTTAGATAAAGTTCAGCTTGTATTTCACATTAGTTCTTTATTCCTCCTCCCCATTGTTTACTGCTGAGATCATTTGCATGAACACAGGATTTTTGCTCCTGAAGAGTTCATCTATTTCTGTTGCTGTCTCCCTACCTGAGGTCATAATGTACTGCTTGTGACATCACAGTTACTCTCATGGCAACAGATTGTAATGTCACAACATAGCATTATGACTTGAAGCAGGAAGTAAGCTACTGAGGCAGAGTAACTTTAAAATAACTGCAAGGGACAAAAACCATGTATTCATGCACATTTTCTCAGTAATAAGTAATGGGGAGGAGAAATCTAGAATATATATGGAATACAAGCAGAATTTTACCTAATTATTATGTTTTTCAAAGTTTTCTTTGAGGCATCAGTAGCTCTTTAATACTCTGATGTTAAGAAATCTCTTAGAGGGAACCACATGAAACTAGTTGTGAAGAAAAATACATTCTTCAACATTTCTGAAAACATCACCAACATTTTTATTTTAACTTTTAAGACTTTCAGCATGAACCACACATTGACTTGCCTTGTCTTGGGGTTGAGGCATTAGCAAGTCACAAAATAGAAATATCACAATTAGCAGCTGTGGCCCCTCAGCTAATCTTACAGATTGCAGGGGAATTACATACATAGCAGGTATCAATCAGCATCTGCAAACCTAATGATGATTATCTATCACACCTTTTTACAGCACTCTGAGTCACAACACATGGGTTATCTGAGCTCGCCTCATAGGCTGATACACAAAGGAATTCCAGAATTCGAAATCCAGTCTATCTCCTCCCTCTTTGCTCCCAGAATCCTTCAATTCCTTTTGTGCATCTCACCAGGCGGGACACAGTTTATTTGGCTCTGTGCCAAACCTTTAAGGTAAGAAATGTAGGGCATTAGTCTTATCTCTCTATTAATTTTCTTTCTTATTATTACTTCTGGGGTCATTTAAACACCACAGTCTGTCGTGCGTGGTGTACGTATGGCCAGCTAAGTCAGTTTAGCAACCATTGCATCAGTCTGTAGTCAGGAAAATATGTGGTTAAATGGGAAAGCTCCCTGATTAAGTGCTCTGGCACACATGCTTTAATTTTGGACCCCCCCCCACCTGTGCCACCTTGTTCTGCCAAGGAAGGGGATTCTACATGTTGATGAAGGTCCTCTAAAGTGGGGCAGTGTAATACACAACCTCCGGCTTACCTTGTTCAGCCGGGGGTAAAAGTGCACCAGGAATGTGGAGCTTGTCCTGCCTCTAAGTGATCCACCTAGTCCTAGTGTTGCAGTTTCACCTTGCTCACCATGGACTCCTCAGACAAATAGCCCCCACATTTCCCCTGTTTTTCTTCTCTACAGTTGCATGCCTTACTTGTTGTGGGAGTTCCTCCATACCTGTAGCCCTCACTCTGCCTCTCGGCTCTCTCCCACAGACTGCATCCTTATCCATATTTGGGGACATCTCACCCATGCCACAGAGACATCCCCAGAGTGTCCCACTGTCCGTTGGTCAGGTCATTCTCCATGCAGAGCTCCTGGCATGTAATCTTGCTTCCATGAGGAGTCTCCATTGCAGGGAGGGCCGCAGACATCTTAGGGAGTTTGAAATTGTGTTTATCACAAGACTCCCAAGCCACAATTGAAAGAATTCATAGAGGGGCCCGTATAAGAGGAACAGACTCAGAACCACCATGACCTGCTATTTCGAAGTTATTGAACTATGAGGAAAAGGAGAAACTTATGGTATGGGTAGACAAAAAAAAAAAAAAGAAAATCAGTGTTTTGGGTGCTACCATTACTGTTTACAATGACTTGCCCAATGAAATTATCCAAGAAAGAAAAAAAGTTTGATCCAATCAGGACTAAGTTATGGACTTTAGGATTTAAGGCTTCTATGCAATACCCAGCCAGAATGAGGGTGATTGTGGATGGCAAAAGATATACATATGATAATGTGCAAGAAGCTTGAACAGATTTGGCAGAGAAAATACCAAACTTGGGTCATGCCTAAATTGGAAATATTGTTGATTTAATATAATCACTAGGTAATGCTCATTGAGTGCATTCTTTTGTGGGGTGTCGGAGGGTAGTGCTAGTATTCTGCAGCAATAAACAAGCAAATGGGACTGCCCCTTTTTTGTTTTGCTTTTTTAACTATTAGAGTATTATTAAAGTCTTACTCCTGCAAGAGCACAAGAAGGATTGTATTTTTGGAGCTAGGAATTGTTTCATATGTAAATGAGGAAAAAAATAGACAGCCTTTGACTGTTCCATTTCTCTACAGGGAGCACTGTGGAATCTTCACTTGCACTAAATGATGAAAGGTTGTAGCATAAAATGTATTCCCATGAATGTGAATGGGATTAACTCCCCAATCAAGAGATCTTGGTTACTGTCTTACTTTAAGAAATCTAATGCAAATATAATATGCATACAGGAAACACACTTAGAAGAATCAGAAATCAAAAAACATAAAAGAAATTGGATTAACAATGTATATTTTTCTACTGGTACTAGGAAAAGTTGAGGAGTTGCTATATTAGTAAGAAAAAGTTGCAATAACATCAGAATTATAGATCAATTTAGTGATAGGGAGGGTCAAATAATATTACTAAAGATTGAAATACAAAAAATGGTTTTCATCATAGGGTTCCCTCTATGACCCTTTTGAGAAATATTCAGAATTCCTTGCTAAAATAATAGAAAGACTGCAAATCCTTCATGCTGAAAATGTCATCTTGGCAGGTGATTTCAATGCTTTAATAGACCTTAAAATAGACAAGACATTTCCATTAACTAAAGGTAATATTTATATTTAAAAAAAATGAATTAATTTTTAGAATTAGAACAACTATATGAGAGACAGAACCCCAATAAATGGATCATTTACACATTTTGATAACAAATCTAAGGCATTCACAAGGATTGATTATTTCTTTATAACTAAAAATATCTCTAAAATGATTAGAAATACAGAAATCAATTCTATATGTTTGTCTGATCATGCCACGATTTCTTTAGACATAGTTATTTTAGATGAAGAAAGATGATTCACAGAAACCTGGTGAGTAAACAATATGTTACTCCATGACAACAAATTCATCTAATTAATTAAAAAATCAATTCAAGCCCAGCCCGGTGGCACTGAGGGTTGAGTTGCTGGATGCCACACCTCACGCCATGCTGGTCACCTGGGTTCAGGAGTGAGCCCAGGTTGCTGGGGGTCGGGGGAGGGAGAGGATCGAGCATCTGGAGGATAGCTCTCCTCTCCTGGGAGGGACAGGGGTCCTTGTTCAGCACTTGGCTGGCCTCTGGCAGAAGCCGGAGACACAGCAAGTGCTGAAATGTGAGAAGGAGTCAGGAGTGGCAGACATCTGTACCAACAACTTGATGTCAGGGCACTAGCTACTCCCTAGAAACAGGGGAAAATACCCTTTGGCTCCGGTGGAGATAGAGATCCGGAGCTTGCCTTTGATTTGCGACCGCCCTCCTGGCACCCTCTGGACCAACACTACTGAAGATATCGGGGTGTTGGGGCCCACCTAGTCCCCACACGGGGGGAACTGAGGCTACAATTGCAATGAAGGACTGTCCAGGTAGGAGTGGACCATGGGGAATGACTCCTTGGTGTTCCCGAGGAGACCAGAGCTGAAGGGAGAAGAGGAGGAATAAAAATAAGAAAGTAAAAAAAAAAAGAAATGAATTTATGAATTCTGGTTCTACAACTATTCAGGACAAACATCTGTTTTATCCATTTGGGATGCCTTCAAAGCCAGCCTAAGAGGCATTATAATCTCTTATCAAATAAAAAAATAAAGAAAAAGAGGAAATAAATTTAGATTACATCAATTTGGTAAGTTAATAACAATTAATTATAATAAATATCAAGAAGAATGGCATTCAATATGGATGAAAAAAAAAACAAGCTATATTACATCAAGAAACTATTAAGATTGCAACCAGTATTAAAAAGTGAGATTTTACGATATGGATAAATCAGGGAAACTATTGGCAAACTTTTTGAAAACTGAAAAACAGAAAAATATTATACTAAAGATTACTGAAGAAAATGGCAATGTTCAGACAATGGATAAAGATATAACTAAAAGTTTTTGTTAGGCTTATAAAAAAAAAATATAATGATTTCAAGCCTGATGAAACTAGACTTAATACCTTATTTAATAAAGCAAGAATAAAGCCTACAACCTTTAATTTTAATTTAATTACTCATCAAGATATTAGAGAAGCAATTAAGTCTCTACCAAGAAACAAATCACCTGGACTCGATGGATTCACAAATGAGTTTTTCCAAGTTTTTGCTGAAGAACTTATACCATGGTTGCAATTAATATTTGACAAATTACTTAACCATAAGCAAATCATAGCATTCCGGCCTCAATGCAAACAACAACAATTGTTTTGATTCATAAAGAAGGGAAACCATGCAATTTAACAGACGGTTATAGATCAATTGCATTACTACTTACTGATTACAAATTGTTAGCAGAAATAATAAATAATAAAATTTTGGCACATTTGGGTAATTATATCCATCCAGATCAATTTGGATTCATGAAAGGTAGACATGTATTTCAGGAGAATAAAAGGATACAAGCAATAATTCATATTTTATATAATCACCCAAACTACAATAACGATTTCTACCTTGCAGTTGAGATAGACACGAGTAAAGTGTTTGGATTTAATTAACAGAGATATGTATATATTACACTGGAAAAATGGGGACTCCCATCTCAGTTATTACTGTTAATAAAAAAAACTTTATCATAATACACTAGTACGATTTCAGATGAATAACTATTTAACTGATGAATTTAGATCATTAAATGGAGTGTGGCAGGGTTGCCCCCTGTCACCCACACTTTTTTCTGGCACTCGAGCCTTTTCAAGGGGCAATAAAACAAGATCCAAAAATTGAAAGATTTGAAATAAACCATACTCAGATCAAAATAAGCGTTTTTGGTGTTGATATACTGTTAATTCTTAAAAATATAAATACATTATTAAAACCCTTCCTGGAACTAACAAACTTATTTTCATTGGTATCTGAGTACCAGTTAAATAAATCCAAATCCATCATTATGAAACATCTAAAACTGTTGATATTATGACAATTGAATATGAAAGGAATTTTATTAAGCAAAATGTTATCAAATACTTAGGTATACATCTAACTAATTGCCAAGAACAGAACATTAAAATAAACTTCAATAAAGCTAAGGATAAAATTTCAAGTTTATTGGATAATTGGAAAATGTATCATTATCTCTTTGGGGCAAAATCGATACTATTAAGATGATGGTGATGCCACATTTTATATTTGCCCTTAAAAACATTCTAGGCATGCCCTGTTTAAAATGATTTCAAGACATTAAGAGAACTGTTAATAAATTTCTGTGGAGGGAAGGGAAGCCCCACATTGCATGGCAGATTCTTAGAACATCTAGGCAATTCAGAGGTCTAGGTTGTCTGCATTTAATTAAGTATATGGAAGCAAATATTGTAGCAAACTATTGTGAATGGTCCAAGCCTTCTGGTACAGATCAAAAGCTGTTCCAGACATTTGTATACTCTCATGATGAATCTAAGACCCTTCAGGATACTTTGCTGGATATAGAATTACTCAAAAACAATAACCATCCTCTAAGAACTTGGTTCCCTCATGTAAAAAAATGTATTAGATTACCCTTTCTGACAGGAATTCCAGGGTTATTGTGACAGAGTGACCTCTGTCATGGAAGGGTGCCCTGGTATTTGAACCCCTCTAACGTACACTGCTGTCAGTGTGTAAAAAGGAAAACTCATTACCTGAGTTTTGCAGAAAAAAAACAGTGCTGCTTCTCTATGCAGGCTTTGGAGTAAAGGGATTTTCCCTAAGGGTTGGGCACCCTCTAATGCCCCTGTTTTATAGGACAGTCTGATTGATAACTGTCAATCTTACAGTAACCATGGTAGCTACATCAGGGTTGCTAGGTAATTAATGGCCTAATTACTGTATTTCTTTAAAAATGTCCAGCTACACTTCAGTATAGTGGGAAGTTGGTGTTCTAATGGAGAAGGCAGTAGGGATTGTAATACAGAGGACATTTTTAGTGTCCAAACTTCTACCACAGATCAAGAAATCTACTTTTAATGTTAAGGGTCTATGGCATGTGACCATGATCCAGGGGTATAAATATCCCCCTCTCCTGGACATCAGGCAGTTAAGCCTAGGAAGTGACAAGGAGAGGTCAACTGAGTGAGAAGATACAAAGGTACTGAGAGTTGTAGCAGTTCTACAAATGTTAAGACTGTATTGAATATCTGAAGGTGCAAGAAACCATTGAAGGGACAAGTGGTCATTATATTGTTAAATATGTTGTTTACCTGACTTGAAGGTTATTATTTTAGGTTTCTTATTTTCAGGTTTATTTTCTTCCTTTCTGTAAATAGGTTTTTGTTACTAAATATCACACAACTGTGTGTGTTTTAAATATTAAAACATTGTCCTGTTTATTTCCCACCCTCTGTGACATTTGGTGTCAACAGTGGGATTGGGTATTGGTTATCTAAGGCGGAAAGGAAGAGACCAGTATTTGACACCAGCCCTGGTGTCCCGATTATTAGGACAAACATATAAAATGGCACACATGATAGAATCTGTGGATACAATGGAACTTAAGGAGGAAGAAGGCGCCACTGGAGTGCAGACCAGATCCCAGACCCAGAAGACGGGGGAGATTCCATTATCGGGGCTCGAATTCGGAGGAACCAGAAGGAAAACCACAGAAACAGTATTGGACGAGGAACTGTTGGATCGAAGGAGATGGACCCAGGATGGGAACAGTGACCTGGACGAGGCACTGTCAGAATGGAGGATGAGTGGAAACAGTGGCCTGGGCAAGGCACTGTCAGATCAGAGGATGAGTGGAAACAGTGGCCTGGATGAGGCACTATCAGATCAGAGGATGAGTGGAAACAGTGGCCTGGATGAGACACTGTCAGATCGGAGGATGAGTGGAAACAGTGGCCTGGACGAGACACTGTCAGATTGGAGGGTGAGTGGAAACAGTGGCCTGGACGAGGCATTGTCAGATCGGAGGATGAGTGGAAACAGTGGCCTGGACGAGACACTGTCAGATTGGAGGATGAGTGGAAACAGTGGCCTGGACAAGGCACTGTCAGATCAGAGGATGAGTGGAAACAGTGGCCTGGATGAGACACTGCAAGATCGGAGGATGAGTGGAAACAGTGGCCTGGATGAGACACTGTCAGATCGGAGGATGAGTGGAAACAGTGGCCTGGACGAGGCACTGTCAGATCAGAGGATGAGTGGAAACAGTGGCCTGGATGAGACACTGTCAGATTGGAGGATGAGTGGAAACAGTGGCCTGGATGAGGCACTGTCAGATCAGAGGATGAGTGGAAACAGTGGCCTGAACGAGACACTGTCAGATTGGAGGATGAATGGTGACAGTAGCCTGGGCGAGGTACCGCAGGATCAGAGGAACTTGATACGATGATTATATGACCATTGGATGGATGGATGCAGAGTGTCAATGGAAAGAGGCCGAGGAGAGATGCCTTGAGATGAGGAACCAAAGGGAGAAAGCCAAGGCGGTACCGGGAAGGAAAGGGCCTGAGAAGTCGGAACCCAAGGAAGCCCTGGTGATGTGCTTCATGTCGGACTGACTGATTTTACCCCTGTTTCCCGTTATGTACTGGTTGGAGGAGATGGGAGAGAAAGAGAAAACCTCACAAAAGTCTCCAGGTAAGTGTTTATAAACACTTAGGGGTGAAGAGTGAGCCTACAAGCAACAAGGGAAAAACTGAAGAGACTCATGCACCTGTCAATGATGTTTGTAGTAAACCACCACTAGAATGTTACAACTCCAGCATAGAATGGGGGAGGTTACAGGTGGGAGACCCAGATATTTTGGAATTACAAGCATCCCTGAAACATCAGGAGGAAAGTAGGGCTGCAGGTACACAAGGGATAAATCCTTTGTGGTGGGTAGAAAATAAACAGGGAACTCTCTAGCATATTAAACCTCACCCCCAGACAAGAAAGTTATGTGCCAGGATCATAGTACCACTAGCCAATAGAGAGGCAGTCATAGAAAATGTGTGTATGAGACATTCTGTACCTCTGCAATCTGAGGAAGTTTTAAAAGAACTTACCTCAGCATTCTTATGGCCAGGGATGTACCGTCAAGTTGCCGAATACCTAGAAGGAAAGTGTGTTAGCCGAAATGTAGCTGCTAGACGCATGAGAGGTGAAACCTGCAAATGGGAGGGCCGCAAAGAATGGAAACCATGGAAAAAGAGGAGGAACCAATGCCTGGTAGGAAGCACATGGTAGGGAAAGCACACTAAGCACAGGCATGGATGGAAATGGGATCACTACAAAGTTATAGAGCTACGGTTCAATCAAGTTATCTCAGGAAGAAACAAATAGTAGCAGTATTCTACTATATATATATATATATACTGTATATATATATATATATATATATATACCTGGGCATAGTAGTAGTAGTCATAGAGTAAAGAGAAGATAGTGATGATCCAGTGTATATGTCTCAAGCCTGGTATGGAGAAGAATGAGTACATGAAAGGATTGTATGAATGTATAGATGAACTGTGACAAATCAGCCCCAGGGTAAAGATAGATGAAAAAACAAGCATTTGTCAATGCCGAATGTTTGCTTGCTAGCATTGGCATTGGTAGTGTAAGAGTTAGAGAGCTGCATAATAGGAATGGCAGTGAAGTATTGAACTGAAGCCAATCCCATCACCACCCTGTAGAGACTGACAGGCATTGGGGTGTGTCTTTGGGTCATCAGGCATAACGGCCACGCCATTTCACCACACCCTACCCTGCAGACACCAAGTGTCACGGTGTGCCTTGGGGTCTTTGGCCCTTATGCTCACCCCATTCCATCAGGAAATACAGTGAGATGGGTGCAGTATAGGAGAATGGGGTGAACTTTGGGGCCAAAGAGTCCAAGGCACACCTCAATGCCTCTCACTGGCTGCATGGTGTGAAAAGGTATGAGCATTACAGGCGAGAATCCCAAGTCACACCCCTGATGCCTGTCAGTTTCTACAGGCTGGGGCGTTATGGTTCGAAACCCTAACACCTCAGGCGTTCGTTGGTATTTTCACTCCAAATTTTCAACATGGTTTTTTTGTGACCCCCACCTTATGAACAGTGGCAATATCAGTTTGTTAGCCGAAATATTTTGCACAGCGACTACGCCATTTGGCACCACAGGTGTGAAAATACATTTCGAACAGGATGTGAAAAATGACAGCTGTACTGTTCATGGGAAGGTACAAAAAATGGCAACGTTGAAATTCTGCAGTGAAAATATTAAAAAACTGGTGAAGTCACGAGCGTTTATTTATTTTATTTATTGTATAATCAGATTTACAACCCTTGAGCCAGCGGCTGGTTTACAAAGGTACCTCATCACAGAGAGGACACACATGGTTAACATAATTTACAGAGTACAGTCAAGACAGAGTAACAGATTTATACACGTTTACAGAATACAGACATACAGAATCAACATAGTTTTACATAGGTTGCATGAACAGAGATACATAGTATTACATACAATTGCTTGAACACATGTGTAGTTAAATAAACATTTCAAGTAGTACCAGCAGGTACTGGCAGAGGAGAGAGGGCCTGGGGGTGGATTAGGGGGTGGTGGGGTGGGTGGGTGTTCAGCCCAGTGGACCATGTCAATAGTGCCAGAAGAACAGCAGAGTATCTTTTAGTGACAGGTGCAGCAGTGGGTGTTGAATAGCATGTCTTAAGGTAGCTTTGAAGGGGCAATTTTGGCGGTGTTGGAAATGGCTGCGGGGAATGAGTTGAACCAGGTAGGGGCTCTGTAGCTGAATGACCTCTGAGCCCGGGAGGTCCTAGTTGTGGGCACTAGTAAAGTGACCTTGTCCAAAGTTCGGGTGGTGGCTCTGGGGTGAGCAAATTGAATGGAGGCAGACACCCCCGGGGGGGGGGAGAGCCCAAGTAGGATCTTCTTGGTTAGCAGGCCGGTTGGGTAGTGGATGCGTTCGTCGAGGTTTAGGAGTTTGGCCATGTCATAGAGTTGACAGGTGTGGGTGAGTCTGGGGGCACTGGTCAGTAGACTGCAAGCATAGAAAATGCACAACACACACCAGTGATGCAATTAGTTTGGGGATTTTTTACAGCAGATTGTCAACACAGGGTATTTTGGAACCTCCGCTCATGAACAGTGTCACTGTGATTTTCTTAATCTGTCCCGAACAGTGATTTCCCACAGCAACCACGCATTTCTGCGCTGGAAGTGCGAAAACACATTTTGGCCATGGTGTGAAAAATTACAGCTGTACTGTTCATAAGGAAGTGTGGAAAAATGCCATTGGTGAAAATCTGGACTAAAAATATTAGAAATCCATGAAGCTACGTGGGTGCATGGAAACTGCGCAATGGTCGCACGTAAAACAGTCATTTTATGGACTTTTTTCACCAAATTTTTAACATAGCCATTTTAACACCTCTGCTCATGAACAGTGTCACTATGATTTTTTTTATCTGTCCTAAACATTGATTTCGCACACCGACTGCGCCATTGTGTGCTACAAGGGCGGAAACACGTTTTGGGCAAGATGTGAAAAATTACAGCTATACTGCTCATAAGGGTGTGTGATAAAATGGCAATGTTAAAAATCTGGAGTGAACATATTGAAAATTCGCGAACTTACGAACATGCGTAGGAACAGCGCAACGCATGCTCGTAAAACAGTCATTTTTGGGAATTTTTTCACCAAATTTTTAACATAGCCATTTTAACACCTCTGCTCATGAACAGTGTCACTGTGATTTTCTTAATCTGTCCCAAACATTGATTTTGTCACACTGACTGCGCCATTGTGCGCCATATGGCGGAAACACATTTTGGGTGACATGTGGAAATGAAATCTGTACTGCCTATAAGGAGGTGTGGTAAAATGGCAATGTTGAAAATCTGGGTGAACTTATTGAAAATTACAAACTTAAGGCGTCGTGGGAACAAGCAACGTGCTCGTAAAACAGTCATTTTGGGGAATTTTTTCACCAAATATTCAACATAGGGTTTTTGGGGGCCTACCTCATGAACTGTGACTCTGTTGTTTTGTAAACCAGTCCCGAAAGGTGGATCTGCATCGTGACCACGAAATCACCTTTCAGGGCCGATTAATGTCATGACAGTGACAGAATTCATGAGGTGGGGTCCCAAAAACACCATGTTGAAAATTTGGTGAAAAAATTTCCCAAAAGGCCTGAGATATGCACTAAAGTTGAAAAAACCTTATTTATTACATTATACAGCTTACCAGCATTTCCTCAGTTTGCGGTCGGCTTTGAAGAGTGCAGACGTGTTCCCAGTCCACCGAAGATCGTCGTGCCAGACTCCGGAGGTAAGTATGGGGTGAGGTGGGGGTGTGGGGAGGTGGATGCACAGAAGGTGGGCATGGGTGGGGGTGAGGGGGTCAGGACAGTCAGCGAGGAAGGTTTTCTTTCAGGTTTTTTTCTTTTTTTTACTTAGATGGCGCAGGACTTGTGCCATGCTGAGATGGGCTCCCAGCATGGCAGCTGAAAAGGTTGTTGGGGGGGTGTGGAGCCAATGAGGTTGGGCACCCCGTCGACCATAGAAACTGTTGCCATGCTGGGGAGGCTCCAGCATGGCGCGAACAATCTCTTGAGGGAAACAGTGGAGTTGATGGGGATTGGGCACCCGTCGGCCCATACAGACTGCTGCCACGCTGGGGTGGGCTCTCAGCATGGCACCTGGAACTCTGTTGGGGGGTGCACAGCGATGGGGAGTTGGGCACCCCGCCTTTGGCTATACAATTATGAGTGTGGGGAGAAGTGCGAGCATGCAATATGCGTGCGTGTGCATGTGAGGCGTGCATGAGCATGCGATATCTTATCGCTGCTATACTGAAGTGTAGCTCTCCCTTTCAACTGTATGGCACTGCATTTTCAACTGCTGTCATAGACAGTTGCAGCATTCAATGGTGAATGGTGGCTGCACCTGCAAACACACTGACTGAATTGGAAGACGAGTGCCACACCTCCGAAAGCTCGGATGATGGCACTATGTTTTTTGCACATGCATGAAAGCAGACATAAAAAAGGGAAGTTTGAAATGATAACTTTTATGAGCTGTATCTAATTTAAGGGACCCTGGGGTGGTGGAGCTTATTGATGAGGGTGGGCCATAGCTCCACCCACTTCCAGAAAGGTGGGAAGGTGGATAAAACGGCTGAAAAGGCCACAGTTCATAGCTCCATCCACTTCCAGAAAGGTGGGAAGGTGGATAAAAAGGCTGAAAGGGTCACGGTCCATAATTCCATCAACTTCCAGGAAGGTGGGAACATGGACTGATATGAAATGTACCAAATGTTTGCCTATGAACAAATTGTTTTTTTTTTTTTAATGATTGTTTTGTGAATTTCCTTCTGTGCTGCAGCATTCTCTCTTTACTGTTGTTTTTTCAAATGATTTCCCACATCCAATGCATTGGCCACTTCTTGGGCGATGTTTTCTCTTTTCTATTTTGTGATCTATTATCACTTTTTGAACTATGTCTAAGTTTTTTTTTCCCTTCTAAATGTTTAATGGTGAGGTTTATGACATGCTGTTGATGCAGAGAGGGATATAAATGAGTACCATAAAAGGGTACTAGGTGTGCTTATGGAAAGAGTGTACAGAAAATGTAACGTGTACAGGTATACTATGGTGATGACACTATGTGTGCTCATGAAAAGGGGGCACAGAAATATGCCTAAAGGTTACTGTTTTTGTTGGGATAGTATGGTTAAATATAGAGGTTACTATGTTTAACTCAAAGATAACAGCCCCAGGGTTAATGAATGGGTAGCCCTTGAGATGCTTTGCATCCTGACTAAACATGAATGATTTAAGGGACCCTGGGGTGGAGCTCTACAGTGAGGGTGGGCCAGAGCTCCACCATACCCTCGTGTGGGTTGGTATGGTACTCTTGGGCAACTATTGGATGGTTGCCCTCTTAAGTGGGGAGGTATGTGACAGAGTGACCTCTGTCATGGAAGGGTGCCCTGGTATTTGACCTTCCCCCAGACATACACTGCTGTCAGTGTGTGAAAAGGAGAAATCATTTTCTGAGTTTTGTAGAAAAAAAAAACCAGTGCTGCTTCGCTATGCAGTCTTTGGAGTAAAGGGATTTCCCCTAAGGGTGGGGCGCCCTCTAATGTCCCTGTTTTATAGGACAGTCTGATTGATAACTGTCAATCTTACAGTAACCAAGGTAGCTACATCAGGGTTGCTAGGTAATTAATGGCCTAATTACTGTATTTCTTTAAAAATGCACAGCTATACTTCAGTATAGTGGGAAGCTGGTGTTCTAATGAAGAAGGTAGTAGGGATTATAATACTGTGGACACTTTTTAGTGTCCAAACTTCTACCACAGATCAAGAAACCTACTTTTAATGTTAAGGGACTATGTCATGTGACCATGATCCAGGGGTATAAATATTCCCCTCTCCTGAACATCAAGCAGTTGAGCCTAGGAAGTGACAAGGAGAGGTCAGCTAAGTGAGTAGATACAAAGTTATTGAGAGTTGTAGCAGTTCTACAAATTCTAAGACTGTATTGAATATCCGAAGGTGCAAGAAATCACTGAAGGGACAAGGGGTCCTTATATTGCTAAACACGTTGTTTTGTCTGACTTGAAGGTTATTATTTTGGGTTTCCTATTTCCTGATTTATTTTCTTTCTTCCTGTAAATAAGTTTTTGTTAATAAATATCACACAACTGTGTGTGTTTTAGATCTTAAAACATTGTCCTGTTTGTTTATTTCCCACCCTCTGTGGCAGTTACACTTTCCAATTAAGTATAGTCAGAGAATTTGGGGAGATCATAGTAATTTTAATTTAAAATTTTCGTATAATAATAAAGTTAATGAAGGGAAAGATATATTGATAGAGGGTGAACTGATAGGCCCAGATATTCAAAACATAGGCAGCATGCAAACCATTAGCATGGGAATAGCGCAGGATTAGCACAGAGCTGCAATATTCAAAGGAGCGGATATTGCGTGCTAACTGCAATAGCGTGGGACAAACCCATAATGTATACAAGGGGCAAAGTGAAAGGGCAGGAACCAGCATACATGCGCTACTGGATATTCAGAATGGTAGTGCCGTGCAAGGCCACACAGCGCAACACATAGCACTGCCCTAGATACCACCTATAAAAGGCTGGTCTTATCCTAGGGCAAAACACAGAGGGGGAGAGACTGGAACAGGAAGCCACTATGGCAGTAGTGCCCAATGCAGTGTTGCTGCACCTAATGGCAGCAGTAGTGGAGGAGGATGAAAGGAAGCAGGGCCAACATGGCCCACAACGCAGGCCAAGGAGATGATATGCTGCACACAGGTGGTACTGGCCCAGAGTCTCCTTCGAGACCCTGCCAGATGAGCACATCACTGGCTGGTATAGGATGAACAGAGGAATGTTGAGGCAGCCATGTGAACTCCTGTATGAGCAGCTGCAGCCCAACACCAGATGCAGCCATGCCATGACAGTCGAGGAGAAAGTGCCAGCAACGATGTGCTTCCTAGCCACAGGGACATTTCAATGACCAACGGGGGACAACATAGATGTATCGCAGTCTGCCACCTCACACCTCCTGACCCAGTTCCTCAATGCTTTCTTGCCACATGCTGGTGAATTCATAGTATTCCCCAGCACAGCAGCAGAGCGCAGAGAAACCATGCAGCAATTCCATCGAGTTGCACACCTACCAGCAGTACTTGGTGCCATTGACTGCACCCATGTCCCCATTCATGCACCACCTGGCAATGGCAGTGAGGTGTATGTGAATAGGAAGGGGTACCACTCCATCAATTGCCAGGTGGTGTACGATGCGACAAGGTGCATCAGCAATGTCTTTGCGCAGTATCCTGGCAGTGCCCACGACTCCTTCATCTGGCACCAGTCCTGGCTGTGTCAGGCCTTTGAGGAAGGCAGGCTACCCAGTGGGCACCTAGTTGGTGAATATCAGCGTGCAAGGCATGCACACACCACAGTGTGGGTGGGGATAGGCAGGGGTATGCAAGGAAGGGGTCGGGACAGCAACACAGGTGGTGCACCACAGCAAGGGGCAGACAGCAGAACAGCAACACTAACAGGTGCACATTTCTCAGCAGGGGACAGCACCTATTCTCTGCGACCCTGGCTGCTGACACCAGTACCCTGACCAGCCACAGTGACTGAGGAGTGGTACAATGAGGCACATGCCACCACTAGGAACATCATAGAGAGGGTCTTTGGCATACTAAAGATGCGCTTCTGCTGCCTAGACATGTCAGGCAGTGCCGTACAGTATAGGCCTCAGAAGGTATGCCGTATCATCCTAGCCTGTTGTATGCTCCACGACATTTTATTTATTTATTTTATTTATTGCATGGCAATAACATGCAATGAACAACAACATGGCAATGAACCGTGGGATACAGGCACCTGAACCTGAGGAACAGGCCGACAGTAACCCAGAGCCAGAGGTCAGGGGGATAGTGAAGCAACTCAAGAAGAGAAATCCTCAAATGGCCTGCAGGGCCTTAGAGCACAGGGCTGGCATCATCAGGACACTGTCACAAGCAGGATGGTGAGTAAACACAGCACAGCAACCAGAGCAGTACAGTAACAATGACTTTATTACGTGCAGACAACAACCAGAGCAGTACAGTGACAATGACTTTATTACATGCAGACAATCACAATAGTGAGGACCACCAACAAAGCATGTGCACAACACAGTGGGAGTGACTGTATGTGGGATGGCAATGTGTACTGTGTGCTGTGCAGCACATGCATGTGACCAAGGTAGACAGCCATGACATGGTGAAGCAGATGATGAATGAGGTGCCTGATAAGAGGTGACAGGGTGAGAAGGGCTACCATGGCTGTGAATGGGTGACCGTGCCAGTGACTGTGTGTATGCACGTGTGTGTGTGTGTGTCCATGCAAGTGTGCACATGTGGGTGTTTCTTGTGTATCTGTTTATGGCAGCTGTGCCTATCTGAGGTGACTATCACCATGCACACGACGCATACCATGTGCATGGGACACTGAGCCAGGGCTG
Organism: Neoceratodus forsteri; assembly: GCA_016271365.2. Classification (NCBI taxonomy): domain Eukaryota; kingdom Metazoa; phylum Chordata; order Ceratodontiformes; family Ceratodontidae; genus Neoceratodus; species Neoceratodus forsteri. The sequence goes on from CM028132.1 coordinate 608,937,737, forward strand.
CTCTGTGCTGATGATGTATCTGGGGAGGACAGGGTAGGTGGCCAGCCATGGTGCTGCAGGGTGCCGGCTGATGCATCTGATGCAGTGGTGCTGGAGCCCATGCCTGCCCTGCAGCTGCGTGAGGCCTGCCTATGGGCCTGCATGCCACGGGCATGCTGTCCTCCTTGCACATCCCACTGACCACCATGCACCCCATGCAGCACTGTGGCAAGATCAATCACAGCTGCTGTGAGACCCACAAAGCCACGGTCAAGTGTGGCTACCATGCACCCCATCTTGTCCCCCCCCACTGTTCTGCATGGGCAAAGCCCAAGGCCACAGTCTCCCGCAGCTGCGAGAGCTGATGCCGCATCTCACACCAAAGGGCATGCAGGTCTATCTGGGCCTCCTGCTGGGATGTCAGGGCGGCCTGGAGCAGTGGGCAGGATCCCTGACCATCCGGCACCAAGGCTATGGCAATGCCAATGCCAGCCAGGGGTAGTGCCTGCTGTTGGACATGGTGTTGACGCTGTGTTGGCTGCTGTAGTTCCTGCTGCTGCATGGTCCATGTGATGTGATGTGTCCCCTGCAGGCCCAGCACCCCTCCCCGTGAAAGGCACCGCATGTCCAGTGTTGCACACACAGCACCCACATGGAACATCACCTGCTGTACTGGACCGCCTATGGTGGCATGGCTCTCCACCCCCATGGCACCTGTGTTGTGGACCCCAGCATGCCCCACCCCTGTGCTGCCAATTACAGTCTCCTCCGCAGGCATGTAGTAACCCTAGTCTGAGCCATCTGATCCAAGGTCACAAGTGACTGTCAGGAGGACCACCTGGCCAGCACTCAGATCCTCCACCTGGGCATCCTCTAGGATGTCACCAGTGTCCAGGTCCCCACCAGCCCAGGAGTCATCCCCCCACAGGTTGTTGTAACCCAAGTCCTTCGGTGTGCCACCCATGTGCTGTTGCTGAGGTTCCATGCCTGGCACGCAGTCCTGAGGTTGATGGCATATTGTCATCATCCACTCCCTCCTGCTCCACGTCATCCATCCCAGCCATGTCCTGGCACGCTGCATGGTGTGCACTCACTGCTGTGAAACAAGAAAGGACAGTGTCATTGACTGGAACATGCACAGCATGCCACAACCACCACCTGTACATGCACATCGTAGGATACGTGACACACACCATGGCCATGCACACCACACATTGCACTCCCATCGATGCAGACCATGGCCACATGCACACACTCCCTGCCATGGTGCACATGCATCATACTGACAGCTGTGGTAAAAGTCCTGCACAGGCAGTGGATACACGCAACACTGCCTCGTGTACAGTGTGCACAGCATAGCACCCCCATAGTGCAAACCATGTATTGGTCTTCCACTGTCCCTCCAGCACCAGTGCAGACATGCCATGTAGGGTGCACGCAGGTGGATACTGACCTGTTCTAGGTGGTGTGAGTGGCGTCTCACACCCCCCACCAATAACACCACCAACAGAAACAGGATGCAGTGTGGAGGCCACCAGGGTCATCAGTGGGTCCCCCTGATGCTGTTGCATGGTCTGTGGCCCTCCTCCAGTCCATAGCCAATCATAGAGCTGTTGTGCCTCCTCCTCCTTGGCCTATCGCAGCAGGTCACTCCACCTCTTCCTAACAGCATCGGTAGTACGTCCCCGGCCTCCAACTGCATTGACCCCTGCTGTGATCTTGTCCCACATCTGTCTCACGACAGCATCAGTAGCCTTGTAGCGACATAGCAATCTGCTTCTGCTCCTTGATGCCATGGACCAGAGCCATCAGTTTGTCCTGTGGGAACTTATGGGCATGTATCGTGTCCTGTCATGCCTCAGTACCTATGGGAGACATATAGAGGGACACAGGTCACATGCTGTGGTGTGACTGCATTGCTTGGCACAGGCAGAACACAATGTATATGCCACCCTAGATACCTGCAATGTACGTCCTATAGCGGCATAGCACAGGCCCTGTTCAGCATGATAGGGTACAGCACACACTGCAACTGTGCGACATGGCCACCCCTGTGTGCACAGTGCATGTGCATGTGTTACAACGGACACTGCAGCTATAATGCACGCACCAGCCCCCACATGGGCACCGCATGGCCTGGGGCGCATGCAGGCCAATGTGTTCCCTGCCCCGTTCCCGAGCCCAGTGCCTGGCAACAACAATGTGCAGGCAGTCCACTCATAGCAGTGACTGCTGCTGTAGACACAGGTGTAACGCATGCCCCAGTCAGCTGGCCAACAGGCACAGTGGAGATGTACAGTGCTACGCAGTAACGTGCTGACATGTGGGCCTGCAGGCATATGTTCTGTCCCATGCATGTTCTGTGGCCGTATGCATGTGTGCACAGTGCAAGCCAGGGTCTAGTTATGTCCCACTGCCATACAGCCAAGTCCCAGGCTGCTATACAGACCTGCCTGTTGCTGCTCTGCCTCCTGTGACATTCTCCTCTATGCTGGGCCTATTCAGCTGTGGCACCTACTGAGTACTGCAGTCCCTCTATACAACACAGGTGAAGCACTGTTTGTCCTTAAATAGCCCTGCTGGGCAATCCTGCCTGTTAGGCATGCAAATGAGCCAATAATGATATGCTAATCACACTGTTTGCCCCTTGCATACACACTTACCCTCATTTGCATAGGCTGTCTGAATATAGGCCATGTTAGCGCTGGGCAATCCACTTAGCACCGTGCTAAATGGTTTCCTGCACCACGCTGTCCCATAAGCACAGCGCTATGTAGCATATCGCGATGTCCACATTTTCATGTGTGACCCTTGTACTGCACTAGCACCCCAGTGTAGCGTGACTTAGCGCCACGCTAAATCATACAGCGTGGCACTATGCGCATGCATGAATATGATGCTCCAGGGTCATGGCAGGGTCAGGCTTATGCAATGAGACCACTTCCGATTAGCGCCGTACTATGCCATGTGACTGAGTGGCGCTAATGCACATTTTGCTGGAGGGCCCAGGGTATGACACAGGCTGTACAGTTAATTCATGTGGCAGGGTACCAGCTGTTAAAAAGTATGTCTGGGAGGCATAGGCAGCATGCAGAGGTGCACAGGAACAGGCGCTGGGGGGATGTGAGATGGCTAATTTAGTGCAACTTGTGCAACAATGGCACAGACACCTGTTTAGGGAGGTCAGGGAGGGTGACCTCCCATGATGCCAGGTGTGGGCATCTATAGCATGCTGTCTCACTGAATGGACGGGCATCACGCGGGGCACCGAAAAGTGTCAGCACCATTACATGGACCTGCGCCGCAGGCAATTCCAACAGCTGGAGAGGTTCAAACAGATGGTGCGTGATGGAACTGTGCCAGTGCCAGGTAGGTGCCGTCGTACATATATGTTAAGTGTCTATCTGTCTGCCAGTGTGTGCATGTGTATGCGTGCGTGCGCATATGTGTGTGTGTGTGTGTGCATATGTGTGTGTGTGTGTCTGTGTGTCCCTGTCTGTACACAGGTGTGCTGTTGTGCCAGGTGGTTGGACACATGTAGCACTGGTTCTGGGGCATACAGTATGGGCTCCTTATGGTACAGGGTATCTGAGGGGGCACAGTTGCCACAGTTGCCAGGCGCCACCCACAGTAGTAGTGGTACATGATGATACATGCTGTGTCCATGGGGGATTCACTGCTGTTGTGCCATGCAAAGCCATGTCACTTGGCCATGGCATGAGTGGCAGGACTGGGCATTGCAGGCAGGAGGACCTGCAACAGGTCCGTCCTGCAGCCAACACCAGTGTGGTGTGGGGGTGCTGTATCCTGGGGCTCTTTCTTCCTACACAGCTGTGTATGCATCCAGTTGCTTTGCACCTGCGTGTGGCAACGTTGCACTGCAGTGCCACCATGCCTGCATGCCCTGTGTGCCTGGCACATGCTCAGTGGGCCATGGGGGGACTCTGTGTGGGTGTATCATGTGTTCAGACACTGTCCCTGGGCTACGCTGTGTGTACAGTGTTTTGGGGTGGGGGTGCATCTTGTTGTGGCTATTGTGGTATATGCTGTGTTTTGTGCTAATGCTGCTGTTACCTCTGTCCACTGTAGAGTGGATCGAGCAGCACAGCCCAGGGAGAGGGAGCCACGAGGTGTCCTGGCAATTGACACGGAGCTGCCCATGGTGCCATCCATGCCTCAGCAGGCACAGAAGAGCAGCCCTGAGGCCAGGGGCCTATTGTGTGAGTACATATCTGTTTTCATTTGTGATGTGCTTCTGTTATGTGTGGTTCCTTCACTGGTCTGCCATTGACTGTGATGGCAGGTTAACAGCTACGTGCATCATACCATTGCTGGTGCAGCATTGTGCTGGGTTGCTCACCAGTGTTGCAGAGTGCTGCCAATGTCTGGCTGTCTGGCTGCTGTACCCTGTGGCTGGTGGGGGGGCAGTATGGGCCTGTGTCGGCATGCACATCTGGCATTGCCGGGCAGTCCACAATCGCTGATGTCCATGTTCAGCTGTTTCCTTGGCATGTGCTGGTTCTAGCTGCAGGGCACTGCACACATTGCAGTACATAGTCCATGTGTGGCGGCATCTGGCGGCCCACCCCTGCTGGTGTGTGTGCCCTGTGGTATTGCATCTGCTGTGGGATGGTTTGGCCCTGGCATGGGATGGCCATTGGTCAGACACCATGCATGTATTGTGATGCTCCTGCACCCCTATGGGCAGTTGTTGTTGCGCTCTGCTTTGTGGTTCATTGCTATCTGACTATGGGCAGCTTGTCCCGACGTGTGTTCTCCCATATGCATGTTGTTGTGTGGCCCACCCCCACCACCATCCTGGGGACCGCCTGTGTGTCTGCACTGTCTCACTGTCTGCAGTGCTGGGTTGGGTGATGTCAACCGTGCCATGGTGTTGTCGGGGCCTGACGTATCCATGTCTTTTGGGTATTGGGTTGTTGCCTCTGTCTTCCAGGCCTGCCTGTGGGCACCTGTCGGTTGTACCTACCATTGCATTCCTCAGCGCCACATAAGCATGGCTGTCAGGACATGCCGTCCATCCCTGTATAGCCACCTGTGGCTGCAGTATGCCTCCTGGCTGGTTTCCTACCCTCACAGGCTCTCCCTTTCTCTTGTAGGTCCACTCCAATCCTCTTTGTGGGCAATGTGGCAGGAGGAGTCAGAAGGCACTGAGGTCCTCCTGCGATGGCTCGTGCTCCAGCAGCTCACCATCATAGAGCAACAGGTGGTGCTCATATCAGAGACGAGGAGGATGGCCGCTGTACTAGAGGCACATCTGCCAGAACCTGCAGGATCCCAGCCATGATGCCTTCTGAGGACTTTGTTTACCTTGCCCCCCTTTACTGTACTGTATTTTCTGTTGCTGGCCTTTTACCCCATTGTCTGTGTCCACATCCCTGTCCCCTCCTGTTACATTGCTTTTCAGTTTATTTTCTGCCCCTGTACCTGCGTTTTTCATTTTTCATTCCTTAGTTGCTGTAGTTGTCGTAGGTTGTTTGTTTAGTATAGTCAGTTTTGTAGCGTTTGTAGTGGTAGTGTTAGTGTTAGTAGTAGTAGTAATAATGGTAATCTTAGTAATAGTCAAGGCCCCTGGTGTTCTGCGGCAGAATTTTCTGATTTCTGCGGCAAGGCTCCTTGATTTCTGCAGCAGCATTTTCTGATTTCTGCATCATGATTTATTCATTTCTCTGGCAGAATGCAGTCCTGTCATTGGCTAAATATGATGAGATGTCATCGATGACATCATATGCTGAGCATAGAGGAGGGGCTTCAGGATAAACAAAGTGGGAAAGAAAGCCTGACACTATGGGAAAACAGTATATTTATATGAAAATTTACCAAAAACAATTAATTCTGCGGCACTATATATATTCTGTGGCATGATGCAAATTCTGCGGCAAATTCCGCAACCGCAGAATCGCAGAATTCCAGGGGCCCTTGGTAATAGTAGTAGTAGTAGTTGTAGTAGTGGCAGTAGTTTCTGTTGTATATAGTGGCTGTAATTGTAGTGGTGTTTGCTGTAAGTTTCTTTTTAGTGTTTGCAGTTTGTATTTTCATTACATTGCTGTTTGTTATGTTTTGTGTTGTGTTGTGTTGTTGTTCACTTGTCATTTACCTGTTTCCTGTACTGTGCATTTCTCACATTATACATATCTTTTTCATATTTGCACTGTGTCCGGTGTCATTATTGGGTGCTAGGCTTTTACGACAGGGTTGTTCTGTTCTCTGGTTCTACCCGTGGCTCCTGGTGCCCTCTGGCCATTCCCCTGGCTGGGTGTGTATCAGTGTCTAGGTTCTGCACTGCTGTCTGCTCCTGGGATCCCTTTCCAGCCTGTGCTCCTTTGCCTGTGGTCAAGGGCATGGCGGCTCCATCTGCACTATGTTCCTGTGGGTGTTTGCACTGTCTGGGTGCTATATTCAGTACTGTCTCATTCCCAGGTTATTTTTCCACTGCACTCCTGGCCCAGTTTGCCCAGCTTCCTTAGCATGCTATATTCAGCGGGTTTAGCACCGAGCTATTCCTTTTGAATATGGCGGGCTATTTGGTCAGGGCAATTTGGCCTCGGGGCAAAGTTTTGAATATCTGGGCCTTAGACTACAAGGCTTATGCAAATATATGGGTAGGTATTATACACTCAAAGCCAAGTTTCAAAAAATGGCTGCATTACATAAAACAAAGGATATGCAAATGATATTTGTTATAAAATCTCAAAATGATTTTATTAAGAAGGGAAATCATAAGATATTATCTAGATTATATAGCAACTTGATAGGAACTGCTTCAACCATCTTTAAGAAAGTAGACCTGTGTTGGAACACAGAAACAGGTCTATTTCTAAACAATCGACAATGGAGGAATAGAAACATAGAATCTGATGGCAGATAAGGACCACTTGGCCCACTTAGTCTGCTCATTTCCCAACCTAACGGATAAACTGCAGATCCTAGTTAACCACCAGCCTACTTCCTCCTATCCCCCCACTAGAATTGCCTTATGCCTTCTTGAATTCCCCCACTGTTTTTGACTCTATGACCTCCTCAGAAAGGATGTTCCATGCATCTACAACCCTCTCTGTGAAGAATTACTTCCTCACATTATCTCTGAGCCGTCCCCACTCTATCTTCAAATTGTGCCCCCTTGTTCTTGCACATCTCTTTTTCTGAAAGATGCTACCCTCTTGGACATTTTTCAGTCCCTTGAGGTATTTGAAAATTATATCATGTCCCCCCCCCCCCTTTCCTCGAGGCTATACATCTTAAGGCTCTTTTAGTCTTTCTTCATATGTCTTCTGGTGCAGACCCTGCACCATTTTGGTTGCTCTCCTCTAGACAGCCTCCACCCTGTCTATGTCTTTGCAGATGTGGTCTTACCAACTGTCTGTACAGAGGGCCAATAACTTCCTGTTTTCTACTGGTGATGCCTCTCCCTATGCATCCCAGTATCCCCCCAGCCCTCCTTACTGCCTTCTCACATTGCTGGCCTACCTTTAGGTTATCTGATGTGACTAACCCCAGGCCCCTTTCCATTTTTGTTGTTGTCAGTATCTCACCCCCTTCCCCCATTGTGTACTCTTGCCCTGAGTTTTTGTTTCCCAGGTGCATTACTTTGCACTTCTTTGCGTTGAATCTATGCTGCCATACATTTGACCATTCCTCCAACCTTTCCAAGTCCCTTTTCATCCTTTCCACCCCACCTTGCGTATCAACCCTGTTGCAGATCTTTGTGTCATCTGCAAAAAGACATACTTTCCCTTCCAGTCCCTCTGCAATGTCATTTATAAAGGCATTAAAAAGGACCGACCCCAGTACTGAACCCTGCAGTACCCCACTAGTAACCCTCCTTTCTTCACTGTGGACTCCATTTACTATTACCCACTGTGTCCTGTTGTCCAGCCAGTGTTTTACCCAGGCTACCACCCTGGGACCCACTCCCAGGCTGGCTAATTTGTTTATTAATCTTTTGTGCGGGACTGTGTCAAATGCCTTGCTAAAGTCTAGGTAGGCCATGTCCTCAGCCCCTCCTAGGTCTACTACTTTGGTCACTCAGTCAAAGAAATCAATTAGATTTGTTTGACATGACCTTCCTGCTGTGAATCCATGCTGCCTTGGGTTCTGTGCCCCACTGGCCTCTAGGTACTCAACAGTTCTTTCCTTCAGAAGTAATTCCATCATTTTTCCTACCACTGAGGTCAAACTGACAGGTCTGTAGCTTCCTGCCTCTGTCTTGCTCCCACTTTTGTGAAGGGGAATCGCATCCGCCCTCCTCCAGTCCTCAGGTACCACCCCATCCTCCTATGATTTATTAAAAAGGGTTGTCAGTGGTGTTACTAGTTCTTCCCTTAGATCTTTTAGAATTCTGGGGTGAATTCCATCAGGCCCCATTGCTTTATCCACCTTCAGGTTTAAGAGTTCTTTCAGAAACCTTTCTTCTGTGAAAGGGCTAATATCAACACCCCTATCCAGAGTGCTTCTATTGACTGGATTAGGTATCTCCCCCTGCTTTTCCATTGTGAATACTGAGCAGAAATTCAGTATCTCTGCTTTTTTACTGTCACTCTCTGCCCAACCACCTTCCTCTTTATTCAGCCTCAGTATCTCTGCCTTCGTCTTTCTTTGCTCTCTAGGTACCTATTAAAGATTTTATCCCCCTTTTTAACCAAGTTGGCTATCTTTTTCTCGGTTTGAGCCTTTGCTATTCTGACTGTCTTCCCCCCTTCCTTCTGCTTTAACTGGTACAGTTCTCTGTCCTGCTCCTTCTGTGTTTCCTTATACTTCCTGAATGCTATCTTTTTCTCCCTTACCTTCCCCGCCACGTCTTTTGAGAACCATGGTGTTTTTTTCTTTTGTTTTGATTTATTTGCTTCACACAAAGGCTTGTTATCTCTGTGATGGTGGTTTTGATGTTTCCCCATTGTTGCTCCACCCCACTTTCTCGCCTATTTGCTAGTGCTTTTCTGAGGCACTCTCCCATTTTGACAAAATCAGCCCTCCTGAAGTCCAGTACCTTCACTTTTGTGTGACTTGACTCTACAGCTAAGTTTGTTGTGAACCACACTATTTGGTGGTCGCTTGTTCCCAGATGGCTACCCACTTGAAGATCAGAGATCCTCTCTCCGTCCCCATTTGAGAGTACCAGGTCTAAGGTTGCTCCCTCCAGAGTGGGTTCCAAAACTAGCTGTCTGAGGCATGCCCCCATAGAGCATCAAGAATGGCCCTGCTCTTGGATGTGACTGCAGCAAAGGTGCTCCAGTTAACATCTGGCATATTCAGGTCCCCCATCAGCAACATCTCCCCTTTCTCTGCCATCCCAAGGATGCCGTCTATCATTTGCTTGTCCATTTCCTCCCCCTGAGACAGGGGTCTATATACAACACCCGTGCAGATTGTGGTGCCATTTCCAGTCTCCAGGGTGACCCACAGTGCCTCCTCTGCTCCCTGTTTACCCTTTAGTTCTGTTGCTTTGATCCCTTCCCTTACATAGAGAGCTACTCCTTCCCCTCTTCTACCCTCCCTGTCCCTCCTGCAGGTTGTGTACCCTGGTATGTTGACATCCCAGTCATGGTTCCCTGTGTACCATGTTTCTGTGACTGCCACGATATCTAGGCATCCCTCTTCCGTCAAGGCCACAATTTCAAGGAGCTTTTTACCTAGACTACTGGCACTGGTACTCATTACTCTCCATTTTTTTATGGCTTTATTTCTTTTTGCCTCATCCCTGTCCTTACTGCCTTTGTCTTTTTCTCCATTTACCCCTGCCCGTCTCCCTATCGACTGCTCTATCTTGGTGTTTACCTCACTAGCTACCCTGATAAGAATGACAAATAATAAGTTATATGTTTCAGCAAAAAATAAGTCAGTACAAGTAAAAATCTTAAACAGGGCTTATTTAACCCCTCTGCAAATAAACAAAATCAATTCTGAATATTCCTCCGAATGTTGGCATGACTGTGGAGATAAAGCATCACTGTCTCATTGCTTATGGAGTTGTCCAAAAATCAACTTATGGTGGACACGTTTACATGAACATTTAAGTAAATCAATGAGAATCACAGTTCCATTTAAAATTGATATGTATCTTTTTAATAATATTGAATATTTTCTGATTAACGTATCTAAGAAAATAATTTTTTTCGCTGGCTACAATGGCTATGAAGCGATTAATACTTGAAACTGGAAAACAAAGACTCTTCGGATTTTGACTTTTTTAAATGGTGGTCAATATTTTCTGAATTTTTGAGATATGAAGAATTAATATATCAAACAAACCCTAGTGTTGACAACACTAAAGGCACCTCCTGGAAAGCAATTCTAAACAATATTCCACCTGTAATGAGACTTTGAATGCCCTCTAAGTTGTTGATTATAGACTTGTTGTCAGTTTAGATCCCCATATTCTAAAATAGAAATCTTCTCATGCCCTCTATTATCAAGCAATTAAGCAAATATTTATACGTTTTTGATTAAGATCACTAAATATATTCTTAGTCTGATACACAGCTTTTGCTTTTTAACCCCTGTGCAAATAAACAAAATCAATTCTGAATATTCAGTGTTGGGGGGGTGAGGAGGGGTGGGAGAATGAAATAGAAGTTGTAAATATATTTACTGTCATTATGATGTAAAGGAGTATATGATAGTACTATGATATAAAAATATGAAATGTAATCTGAAATGTCAATAAAAGTTACATATTAAAAAAGAACGAGACTCCCAAGTCACCTACATGGCAGCTATTATTTCCTGTGGAGAAATCCTTCTCCAAGATGGCGGGGCCCAGTGGAACCCCTCTCCCAACATGGCGACCTGAGCTTCAAAATGGCCCTGTTTTTAAAGGGGAAACACCTTGCTCCTTAAAGAGGAAATGACAATAGACAGGATTTAAAGGGGATTCACACAATTTTAAAGGGTTTTGGGATAGATTATAGGTCAACCGCCCCAATAATTGATGGTGTGAGGCACACAGTCACCAATGCTAAACACTTGTGCCTAGTGACTGCTGTAAATTGTGGCTTCCTGCTCTGTTCATTTTAACCAACAGGAGGTGCACAGATGACTTACAATTTTTTTTTTAAACTTATGTCTTTCAGAACAAACTATAGTACAAATGGCAAAAATACGGAAAACAAGGAGGACATGCAGAAAGTGCCTCAACCTCCTGATGGACAAAGACATGGGGGAAGTCTGTTCCCTCTGCATGGTGGACTCAGAGCCACAGAATATTGCCCTCATGGGTGTCCACAGGGGAGGAACTAATTACGGACAGTGCATCCACCACCTCTCAGAGCATGGTAGTAGAAGTGTTTCAGATACTATTGGACAGGATAGATGCTCTGGGGATGGACAAAAGGCTCAGAACCCCAGACAAAGGGGCCCATAAACCCCAAAAACAAAGGGGTGCAAAACCCCCAGAACCAGATAACCCATCTGATTCCACCTATTTGGGGGATGAGGAGGACTTGGAAGAGGAAGAGGAGAGTGAGGACATGTCAGCCAGACTGTGCTCATACAGCATCATATTGGAGCTGGTCAGAGTGGTCTGCAAAACCTAGTAGATAGATGAACTGATGGACAGCAGGTTGGAGCCCCTAGTAAGGGAAAGGAAACAGTCCTCAATGTTCTTCCCAATATGCAAAGCAATGGATGGAATCCTGACTAAAGACTGGGAGGCACCTGAACCATTCAAGACAAGAGAAAAAGGAACCTTTGAGAAAAGGTATCCCCTAAAGCAAGAGAAAGAGAAAGTGTGGTCGGCATCCCCTAAAGTGAACTCAGAGGTGTCTTCACTCAGTCACAAAACCATCCTACCCTCAGAATCAGCTTTGGTGTTAAAGGACCCAATGGACAGAAGGGTTGAGGAAATAATCAAAAAGGTCCACAACATGACGACTATGGCTATGAGGGCTTCTACGGCAGCCACGTACTCCTCCAGGGCAGTCCTTAGATGGTTAGAAGCTGCCCAACAGGGCATCCCCTCATCTAGTGCTCATGGAGTGACTATGGACTATGCCATACAGACAGTCAAATACATGACAGATGCCACAATAGATAGCTTCAAGATGTCATTAATGATAATAATAATAATAACTTTATTTCTAAAATGCCTTTCAAAGATATCAAGGCGCTTTACATCAGGCACAATATAAAATAACAAAGCACTTTACATCAAACACAACATAAAATAACAATTTAAAACATACAAAAATACATTAAAACAACATTTAGTTAAAACCAACCATACAATCATCTAACCCAATAACAAATAACAATAAATAGTTTCCACTAATCATCCAGATAAGCTAAGCCCCATAGGTAGGTTTTAAGATCTTTCTTAAATATCTCCACGGAGGTGCACTCCCTTAACCGGCATGGTAGAGAATTCCAAAGAGTTGGTGCAGCATAAGAAAATGCTCTGCTACCTGAAGATTTTAAATTCACTCTTGGAATCTCTAACAACCCCCCGTCGGCTGAGCAGAGCGATCGGTCAGGGCGGTAAGGCACTAGAAGTTCTTTCAGATAGGATGGGCCCTGATCATGAAGGGCTTTGAAAGTCAATAAAATGACTTTAAAGGTGATCTGCCACCGTATAGGAAGCCAGTGCAGTTCACGCAGCACCAGAGTAATATGACTAGATCGCCTTGTCCCAGTCAATACCCGGGCTGCAGCGTTCTGCACCAGCTGAAGGCGATGGATTTCAACCCCAGAAAGCCCAAAGTAAAGGGCATTGCAGTAGTCCAAGCGCGAGGACACAAAAGCGTGGACCAACGTTGGTAGGGAGTCATACGGAACAAGGTGACGCACCCTGGCAATATTCCTAAGATGGTAAAAGGAGGTCCTGACAACGGCCGACACTTGAGATTGAAGGGTCAGCCTATCATCCAGGACAATCCCAAGGTTGCGTACCTGTTCAGAGGGCAAAAGTGACACACCGCCAAGAAAAATTCCCGAAGGTGTGCCACCATGTGATCTCACTATCTGACCACCCGGGTCCACCACTAACACCTCCGTCTTCTCAGAGTTCAACTTTAACCAGCTAGAATCCATCCACCCTTGGATTTCTTCCAAACAGTTGTTAAACACTGAGAGTGCTCCATCCTGGTCAGGTGCAAAAGACAGGTATAGCTGGGTATCATCTGCATAGCAGTGAAACCTCAGCCCATACCGTCTTATAATGTCTCCGAGGGGCAGCATGTACACTGCAAATAACATGGGTGCCAGTACTGAACCCTGAGGCACCCCGCACAGCAAAGAAGTTGGGCCGGAGGAATAAACCCCCGACACAACTCTCTGTGATCTCCCAGTAAGGAATGAAGTGAACCATTTTAAAACAGTTCCCGACATTCCACAAATTGGCCTCAGGCGTGCTAACAACACCAAGTGATCCACAGTGTCAAAAACTGATGAAAGATCAGGAAGAACTAGAATAGAATGTTTCTTCTGATCTCTCACCCTCAGAAAATCATTAAGCACCCGAACCAGCGCAGTCTCGGTGCTATGTCTTTTCCGAAAACCGTATTGGAAGGATTCGTAGATATTATGGATGGTAAATGGTCTTCCAGCTGGGCTGCTACTACCTTCTCGATAACCTTCCCAATAAAGGGAAGATTAGAGATAGGTCTGTAGTTTGAAAAACAGTCTGAATCCAGAGTAGCTTTTTTCGAGAGGGGTGTCACCACCACCTCTTTCAGGGAGTTAGGAAACTTCCCAGACTCTAAAGAACACCAGACTATTTGAATCATAACTGGATCAATGATTTCAAAACAACCCAAAATTAGGGGCGTTGGTCCAGGGTCCAAACCACAGCTTGTAGGCCGCGCACTATGGATGATCCTCATAATATCCACGTCTTCCAGTCGTCGAAAGGAACTCCAAGAGAACCAAGGTATTGTGGTCTCGCACCATTCCACACCAACACCCTTAGAGATTACTAGACGCAAGCCTGCCCTGATGTCAGCCACCTTAGTTGCAAAAAGCTGAGCGAGCTCCTCACACTGTATTTGGGAAAAGGCTTTCCGGACTTGCAGACAGGCTGGGTTGCACAGTCTGTCTACAGTCCGGAACAGCTGAGCCGGTCGATTATGTGCAACTGCAATCGCCCTGGACAGGAATTCTGCCTTCTTATGGGTGATTGCAGATTGATAGATAGAGCAATGTTCCATCAATCTAAGGTGGTCGGCATCAAGGCCGGATTTGCGCGAACAGCGCTTTAACTGTCGCTCCTGTCTCCACAACTCCCTCAGAGTCCCATCAAACCAAGGGGACCTGGGGTGAAGGGATAGGGGGCACTCACGAACAGGAGCAATGAGATCCAGGGCACCAGAAATGGCCATATTATAGGCCACCACTAGTGCCTCTGGGTCATTGCTGGTCAACATGAGGGATGAGAGGTCAAGGACCACTGCAAGGCCCTGGGAAGTAACATTCCATAATGGGCGGTACCTGACCATCTCCACAGGGGAAGGCCTTCTCAGGGGGATGTAAAAATTGAACCTCATGGTGTGATGGTCCCACCCCCACATCGGATGAGTCAATCCCTAAGAGGAAGACTAAATCCAAAGAGTGCCCAGATTTATGTGTAGCAGTGGAAACTACCTGTGTAAGACCCAAAGAAGACATAAGTTGGAGGAAGTGATGGCCAAATTGTGAGAATTCATCGTCGACCCAGGCGTTAAAGTCGCCCAGAACCATCAATCTGGGTGACTCAAACAACATATCGACGAGGAAGTCTGCTACTTCCTGTAAGAAGCGTTTCCCATCTCCGGGTGGACGGTAGATGAGAATGATTTGAATGCCTACACCTGCTACTACTGTACACTCAAAGGATTCAGCCTCAACTACTACATTCGTGAGGCCCAATTTAATCTTAAAACAGACTGCCACCCCGCCCCCCCCGCGGTCCAATCTTGAGCGGTGTATCATCGAGTACCCGGCTGGAATCATGGCCTCTAAAATGGGGCAGAATTTTCATCCAGTCAGGTCTTGGTGATGCAAGCCAGGTCAGTTGAACCAATAAGATCAGCTAAAATAGCGGTCTTATTCTTAACAGACCTGGCATTGCATAACACCGCCCGAGTTGGACAAACCTCGGAAGCTGTCCGGCCTATCTGCCCACTAAATTCAGTAGTGCCCTTGGGTATGGGCACCAGACAGGGAAAGCCCAGTCTGGATTCCATTTCACCCCAGGGCGCCTTCTGGACTTAACAACCCCAATTCAGTGGCCCCGCTCTTTCATCCTCTCCTGTTCGCCCATCCCCATCCTCCTCACTCTTCTACAAGCAATCCCCAGCGCTCTACAGCACTGATATGTCTCGAACTGTAAAGGAGGAATATAAAAAGGGTGGAGGGCGCGAAGGGAAGAGGATGAATAGTGCACCGCCCTGGAGCCCACCGACCAACACATGATTCAGCTCAAACTAGACAAAATAATATAATATCTAACTAAAATAATCTGAAGCTCTGAATACTTATAGTTAAAATCCTAAAAACCTCCAAAACAAAAAACCAACCCAATAAGTTCAAGTTCAAGTTCAAGTTCAAGTTTATTGCAGGAAAACTCCATTGAGCAAGCTCATTCACAAGGAGGTCCTGTGACATAAACACTTAAAGTACAAACACAGATAGGTAATAACAGTATATACATGAAATACACGTTACATGACGCAGGCTGGATATACATACAAGGGTACCACACAGGGTGACCTAAAAAACCACCCTCCTACCCAACTAGATAGACTTCAAACCCAGAACAACAAAATAAATAAAATAAATAAAGAATCCTCTCTCACAGGATAAAATACATATAAAAAAATACCCCGCCTCACACAGCTGAGGGAGAGGAAGAAGGAAATTGGGCACTCCCACTACCCAAAATACACTCAATAATCAAACAAAAAATAAAAATTTACAAAACTACACAATAGAACAAAAAAAATAAATACAAGTATCCTGGTCCTCTCACCAACCAGGAGACCCCCCCCAAAAAAAAATAATAAAAAGTCTGGGAAAGAAGTCAAACAATGGTAGGAGAAGTTGAGGTAAATCCAACCTCGGCTTTAAATAATTAATTAAATCCAAAAGCTATGGTGAGTCTAAAAACCAGCAGACTTTCAAACCAGGTGCTAGTACCTTTCAAAATCCAGCTGATAACAGGAGCGGTGGCTGCTATTAACAGAGCCAGGAGGCACATCTGGCTTAAAATGTGGAACACGGACGAAAAGTCTAAAACCAGAGTAATGAAGCTACCATTTTCAGGGGATAGAGTGTTCGGCCCTGGCATAGAAGAATTCACAGTGAAGAAAGGCTCAGATAAAGATAATCAGGGAGGACAAGCAACGCTACCATCCTTTCAGAACAGCAAATTCCACAATTTTGGTAACAAAGACAAAAGAGGCCAAGGCCAACAGGGCCAAGACAGATGATTATTCAGCTTTAAACCAGACTTTTTCAACCGCAAACCAAACTATCAAAACAATAGAGGACACAGAGGCAACTACAATAGCAAACAGCCATACCAGCTGAATAACTCCAACAGAGGATTCTGACAATGAAATTCCACAGGTCCAGGAGGCAGTGGACGCTGTGGGGGGGGACTGTAAAGGTTCGTTGCAACCTGGACCAGTTTAGTATCAGAGAGATGAGTCACAGAAATAATATCAGAGGGGTATGCAATAGAATTCAATGCAACCCCCAACCGGGACAGGTTCATACAATCTCATATCACAGGGGACAGAGAAACCATAAACCAGGTCAGGGCTATCCTAAACCAGTTACTTCATACCAAAGCCATAATTCTGGTCCCAAAACAAGATCATTACTCAGGCATCTACTCAGTCTTCTTTCTGGTCCCAAAGAAGTCAGGAGACCTCAGACCCATACTATACCTCAAGTTTGTCAACAAATTTGTGAGATACCAGAGGTTCAAGATGGAGACACTGCGCACGACAATTGCAGCAATCCACTAAGGGGTTATGCTAACGTCAATAGACCTGAAAGATGCTTACCTTCATATCCCGATCAGACCTGCTCACCAAAAATTACTTCGGTTCTGCCTGCTGGGGTACTATTTCCAGTACCAGAGTCTCCCTTTTGGTCTCTCATCAGCACCAAGGGTGTTTACAAAAGTCATTGCACCGCTAGTAGTGAAGCTACGCACAGAGGGGATAAATGTAATCCCATACCTGGACAACTGGTTAATAAGAGCATGGACACAGCAAGAATCACAGAACACAACCTTGTGCACCCAGCAGCTACTCAGGGACCATGGTTGGATAATCAACAGAGACAAAAGTCACCTATCACCATCAAACACCTGAGGGCGATCTTCAACACAGCAAGGGACAAAGTCAGGTCCTCAGAGGACTGAATAAAAACCAGTACATTGCAGAAGAATCCTACACTGCAAGACAACAACAGCGTGGCACCTAATGCAACTACTATGTCTGATGGCAGCTAGCGTAAACCTACATGACTGGGAAAGAGCACACATGAGGAGACTACAATGCCTACTGCTAAATGATTGAAATTATGACTCGCAGAATTACAACCAAAGTGCACCACTAACATCAGGGGTCAAATGCTCACTGGGATGGTGGATGACTCCAAACAATCTGAGACAGGGGCAAAATTGGACAAACATGTAACAAGAACACTCAAAACAGATGCAAGCCTGGGGTTTTGTTCTGAACAGGCAATCTGTTCAGGGAAAGTGGTCAGAACTAGAGTCTCAACTCCCAATAAACATACTAGAGACCAAGGCCATTGAACTGGTGCTAGAACATTTCGAAACACAGGTCAGAAAGAGACACGTGAAAGTACAAACAGACAGCAAGGTGGTTATGTCATACATAAACAAGCAAGGAGGAACAAGAAGCAAGATAATGGCCTGAGACACTCAGGTATTGATGATGTAGGCAGAAAAACACCTACTCAGCATCACCACAGTCCACCTGGTGGGAAACCTTAACACAAGGGCAGACTGGCTAAGCAGGCAGTCAATCCAGCAAGGGGAGTAGCAACTCAACCTGGAGATCTTCGAAAGAATCCAGAGGAGATGTGACTCTTTCCAGATAGATCTCATGGCATTGGCACGAAACAAGCAACTGCTGAGGTTCATGTCCATGTACAGGGAGAAAAGAGCAGTAGCAGCGGATGCAATATCCACACCTTGAAACTTTCAGATGGCATATGTATTTCCACCAATCTCAATGATATTGCATATCCTACACAAGATACGCGAGATGGGCAGCATGGTTCCGTTAATTGCTCCAGACTGGCCAAGGAGAACTTGGTATGTCCTCATCAGGAGAATGTGCATAGACAAACCAATGCCACTAACCCCGTACCGAGACTTACTCAAACAGGGCCTGATATGGCACGAGAACCCATGCCCACTGAAACTAATGGCATGGCTGCTCAGAGGACTAGACTGTTGAAAGCTGGGGTTTCTGGTAAGGTGGGCAATATGATGGTACAGGCCAGAAGAAACTCTACCAATAGAATGTATAGCAGACATTGGCTAGTTTTTACTTCATGTTGCAAGGCAAGTAACTTAGTAGCATCAGACTGCACCGTCATCCATGTTTTAGATTTTTTGCAGAATGGTTTAGACAAGGGCCTCATCCATGTAAAGTTCGAGAGGGTTTGAAGGCACTGAGGGTGGACAAGGCACCAGGCCCAGATGGCATCCACCACAGGGTACTGAAGGAGCTGGCAGAGGTCCTTGCAGGACCTTTGGCAGACCTATTTAATGCCTCACTACATTCGGGGTGTGTACCTCAGGACTGGAGGATGGCTCATGTGGTGCCCCTCCACAAGAGTGTCCCCAAGGATGAACCGGGAAACTACAGACCAGTGAGCCTCACATCCATCGTGGGTAGGTTAATGGAGACTATCCTGAAGGAGAGGCTGGTGGCCTCCTAGAGGCCAAGGACTACAGGACAGCAGACAGCATGGCTTCATACGTGGCAGATCCTGCCAAACCAACCTGGTTGAGTTCTATGACTGGGTAACTAGGCAACTGGACAGGGGCCATGCAGTGGATGTCCTGTATCTGGACTTCAGTAAGGCATTCGACTCAGTGCCACATGGAAGGCTGGGAAAGAAGTTAGTAGGCACAGGGGCGGGTGCAAAGCTGGTGAGATGGGTAGGAAACTGGCTGCAGGGAAGGCAACAGAGGGTGGTGGTGGGTGGGGAGCTCTCACACCCAAGGGCAGTGATGAGCGGTGTTCCACAGGGCTCAGTGTTGGGACCAGTGTTGTTTGGGATATTCATTGCAGACATATCATGGGACATCAAGAGCAAGATCAGTCTGTTTGCTGATGATACCAAGGTAGGTGTGGTGGTGGATGACCTAGGGGGATGGCAGGGGTTGCAGGATGATCTGGCAAAGCTTGAAACCTGGTCAGACATCTGGCAACTGGGCTTTAATGCCAAAAAGTGCAAGGTGCTGCATTTTGGGATGAAGAACCCAAGAAGGAGTTACCAGTTAGGGGGAGTGCAGCTAGCCCAGACAGAGGAGCAGAAGGATCTAGGTGTGCTCATTACAGGGTCAATGAACAACTCGGCACAATGTAGGAAGGCAGCTGCAAAGGCCAACAAAATGCTGGGTTGTATTGCAAGGGGTATATCCTTGAGGAGGGAGGAGGTGATTCTACCACTGTATAGGTCATTAGTTAGACCACACCTGGAGTACTGTGTGCAGTACTGGTGTCCGTATCTGAAGAGGGACATTAAGTTACTGGAGGGGGTGCAGCGCAGAGCGACAAAGATGATCAAGGGGCTGGGGGACTTATCATACGAGAGGAGGTTGAAGGAGTTGAACATGTACTCACTGGAGGAGAGGAGAGACAGGGGTGACATGATTGAAACCTTTAAATACATGAAAGGAATAAACAAGACGGGTTCAGAGGGGCTGTTCAAAGTAAGGGAGGGGAGGGCCACCAGGGGCCATGATATGAGACTGGAGCGAGGAAGGTTCAGGAGGGAGATGAGGAGACACTTTTTTACAGAGAGGGTGGTGGCTGGGTGGAATGCGTTACCTGCTGAAGTGGTATGCAGCAGAACAGTGGACTGCTTCAAACGAGGATGGGACAGGACAAGGGGGAGGGTTAATGAAGGGGAAGGATGGAAGGGAGGGGCAGCTGCAGAATAAGGGGTGCTAGCTGCACATTCGAGCAGACTTGATAGACCTCTAGGCCTTTATCTGTTGGCAAATTTTATATGTTCGTATCCTGGCATCCCTAATGGTGCCTCAGAGAGGGATCATTAGGGTCATCACTATTAGTACTTATGTCATTTTCAGGATTATTGCAAGCTCTGAAAGATTTTGTACTGAGGATTCTGGGAGCAAAGAGGGAGGAGAGAGATTAGATTTCGAATTTTAGAATTCCTTTGTGCATCAGGCTATGAGGAGAGCTCAGATAACCCATGTGTTGTGACTCAGAGTGCTGTAAAAATGTACTCTTACAAACACCTTTACTAGGTGAGTAAACTACCAATACAGATGAGCCAAGGCAGCAAGACCATGGTGCTACATGGAAAAATGTTAATACAGAAGGCAGCCCCAAGTGAAAATCACTCTAAAGTCACAAAACTGTGGCATCCTGTCCATGGGTCTGAAAAGTCAGTGTGAACTGATAATTTCAATCTTTATGCAGAGTCCAAGACAAAGCATTGAATGCACAGTGAAAGATGTCCTAAACAAATAAATGTTTTGAAACATGTAAGGTTATTAGAACAATAAGCACTCATAATAATGTTTATCAAGTGCAATGATTTAGATAAGTAGAATTATACAATGGCAAGGAAAATGTAAGAAGCTGATTGGCTGCTGACCCATTTGAGGCAGTGATGTTATTACACAATAACATCACTCTAACACCACAGATTGCATTGCATTTGCCACTTGCTTTCTTAAGAAACTAAAATATTTTCCCACGGTAACAAAAACATTCTTCAAAATTATTTTGTTATGCTGTGTATAACAACAAACCATTGTATAATTGCAATAAGGCACTCCAAGGTGTGTGTTATTGTGTAATAACATCACTCCTTCTTCAACCCACTCCAGGAGACATGTTATTACACGATAACACACACCTTGTTGTGCCTTATTACTTAAGTAATAAGCAGTATGCTCTAAAGAGCTATTCAACTGTGGTTTCAACAAGTTGTTTATCATAATGAATATTTTAAACAAGTACAGACCTCTGAGAGTATCTGGAATGGCAGTCCCTCTTTTCATTGTTACCACACTTCTGCGACAAGAAAGAAAAGGTCTCACCATGAATTTTCATTTCTCTTATAAGGCTGCTTACTGAGAGACCAGAGCATTATAGTGTGCATATAATGCAGTCCAAGCCGCTCTCGTCAAATGGTGTTAGCCATCTTGAAAGGAACGAATCACTCCTCTTCCCCAAATGGTCCCGAGTCGGTGGTGCCAGATGTAAAAGATAAATTGCAAATATTTCAAGTATTCTTCATATCAGTATCCAAATAATACCTGTGGAAGAGCAAGCTTTACAAGAAAAAAAAAAGGAACAGGTATAATAATCGGCAACTGTGAGAGGGAATCCCAGGGGCTGCACTCAACTAAGCAAACTTGTATATAAAAAGTTATTTTTGCCAGTGGTTTAACAAATGCTTTTAGGTTTCATCAGAGCTCTGGGGTCCATTTCAAGCAGTAGAATCATCTTTCACTTTGTCCAGGTGTTTTGCAGCTTCAGACAGGTAGGTAAATAAATACAGCATGTTTTTCCTGTATAAGTCACCGTGAGTCACGCGGGCAGCTGCAGTGAATGGGAAAAACCAAGCTATCTATATCCCATCTGCACAGAATCAAAACTCTTTCGATGCTGGCGTGTTGCAAAGCTAATATTAGGGAATAAGTAAATACCTGAACCATCAAGTAGTTGTAAAGTTCCTTCTGTCGAGCTTGGTGGGGCACCTCTTCTTCTTCTTTTTTTTTTGTTAACTGTTTTCCTCTCTGGCGACACCAGGGCATCTCTCCAGGGTACCCTCTCAACGATGCTTCTACTCCCTGTGAAACCTCCCCGTATGGACCCCCACCTGATCCCAACAGTTTGTCCAGCCCCCCAGATCACCCCCGAAGGAGGGCCCACCACCCTTGGCAGCCTTTTCTGATATTTGAGGGACTTACTGTGGGGTCAGGGTGTGGGTCGGGAGAGCCACCAGTAGCAGAATTTGGGCACATCCCTGGGGCCCCCTTTGCTTCCACTGGCTGCCAGAGTTTTTTCCGTATGTTGCTCTCCTGGAGTGTGGATGTGCCATGACATCAGCTCACCCATGTACAGATGTCCACTGCCACTCCTTCCCCTGATGCTTCATTGCCTCGCTACCTGCAGTGCACCTGGTCTCCACCAGATGCCACTATGGAGCAAGGCACACCCCAGTACCCACCCAGGGAAGGGAGAGCTGTCCTTCAGATGCTCAATCCCTTCCCTCCCCTGCCAACCCCCGATGACCCGAGTCTGTTCCCAAACCCAGGTCTTCAGTGTGGTGTGAGGTGTGGTATCCAGTGCCTCAACCCTCAGTGCCACTGGGCCAGTGGGCACCTCTTCTTTTACATGTGTACTGGCCGTAACCAGCAGAATGGTGCATGGCATGTCAGCGTTAGTTGGTCTCTGTCAAGGTGTAATGTGATAAGCCTTGAGAATAGAGCCATTAAGATCCAGCTCCAAGATGGTTTGCAAAATGTCCTGAACAAATTATTTAAAATTGGCTCCCTCTACTCCTTTGCTTATATCCAGGAGCCACAAGTTTGCTGCTCTCACCCCATTTTCTAGATGCTCCATTCTCAAATGAAGTACCTTGTTCTCGTTTACCAGGCTTGAGATCACTGCTGCTGATTTGCCAACTAATTCTGTACTAGTTTAACATTCTGCAGAAACCATTTCCCTCTTCATTTCTATTGTGACCACTCAAGCATTAACATTTTTTATTTTTCTGTCAACATCCTTTACAGCTTGTTTAGTGTCTTGCCTTAGTTTATGCACAGCCGACATAAGACTGCATTCATAGGCTCGAGCACGCCATCTAGTGTGATACCACCAGCGTCTTTTGAAACACCATCTTATGACTTCCCAGACTTCCCTCTCCTACTCTCCTATGAGGGCCCTTGGCACAGCTTCCCCATGATCAATCTGAGCAACTTTGGTATCTACTGGTAGCCCTCAATGAGAACTAGGAGCAGAGGTAAAATAAAAATGTATAACGTAGTGTTTAGTGTTCTATTTCAAAGAAAACTCGATGCATGATCTGGAGCACTGCAGAAATATCCAACTTAGTCAGCTGCAAGCTCCACCCCCCCCCGCCCATGAACACTTTGGAACTGAAGTCTAGTGACTATTATGTGGCTTATCTTGGGAAGCAGGCAGTGCAACCAAGCAGTTAGTGCACAGAGCAGTGAACCTAGAGAGACAGGTCTGAATTCCATTGTGACAACCCACCTCTCTCTCTGGGCTGAAGCAGCTTCTAGAGAGGTGTCTGTCCTCAGGTATTCGCTGCCACCAGCCGGACTTTCCTTCCAGCACCTCTTTCAAGTGTACAAACTTGAATAATCAAACTTGCAATTGCACAAGTTAAAGTCTGGTAGTGTGTCTCTTTCGGGTGGTGGATGCTACACAGAGTTTACCTTAGCCAGTGGAAAATCAAATATTTCCTTAGAAAAATTACATCACAGTCACAACTGTTGAGCAAATAAATAGCTTTTACTTAACAGAAAGTGCAATGAGCATTTACAGGATATGTATTTACAACACAAGAGAATAACACTCATACAGGAAAAGTAAACAAATGTTTTTAAATAACAGATGGCAAAAGAAGAAGGCTATTACTGAAATATGCTATCACTAAACTTACCCTTCCCTGTCCTTACAAGAGACACTGGACCCTGTTCTAACTGCCAGCTCCCACGGACATAGCTACCAGGTAGGCTCCAAGCTTACGTTTCCCCTCACAGCTTCCAAAGGCAAGACAGAGCCTTCTCTGTCTTTCAGAAGGTTATATATTCTCTGGAGAATAGGTCATTCCTATTCTCCCTTTAAATGCACCAACCAACTAGCATGTATGTATTTAATTGTCCCAATCAGAGTGAACACCTATCTGTGACCAATTATATTCCCTTTTCACCTTAAGTTTATATTTGAATGATCCAATCCATTCAAACTGCCCTGTGTCTGTGTCTGCAAGGTCTGTGTGTGTCTGGAGATGTCCACTCGAGATTTATGACCCAGCTCTTATCTAGCAGCTAGGAATTCCACAAGCTGGATGCTGCTGGAGGATTTCAGCCTCAGTGTGTTTTTTCCACACTGCTAAAAAATAAGGCATCTACAGAATCCAAACCATTAACTCTTTCCTTCCCATTTCTGTCACATCCATCACAACCACTTACTTGCTGTACAACCCTGAGGAAGTCACTTAACCTCTGTGCTTACTATACTGAGCTTTCATTAACCCCCTCTGTCCATCTTGACCTTCTTTTGCTTGCCTGTTGACTAGTGCAGCTTTGCATTGCTTATAGATGGCAGAGGTAAAATAGGACAGACTATTTGTATTTCCATCAATAGATCTAGCAGTTCAGGAACTCACAAACTGCTTTAATGATATATGCGATAAAATTGCACCCTTCATAAATATAACTCAAAGGAAAGGACATGTTCCATGGATTTCAGAGAAATTTAAAAAAGAGATATGTATTAAAAATAGGCTATGGGAAATCACAAGTAAATCACTGGACCAAGTGGACTGGGATAAATATAAAAAGCAAGAAATAAGTTAAAACAAAAAATAAGGATCACAAAACGAAAGTTTTATAATAAAAAAAAGCCAGTGAGAACACTGATCTGCGATAGTACTGGTCACGTATAAAATTCTTTGAGAAACCAGGAAATAATAACCCGCCAATACAGATAGTAAGTGATGGACTTCTCCAAACTACCAAATCCCTGTCAGACATACTTAATGAATATTTTGTCACATTACCTGATATTAAGTCAGAAGCACAATTGAACACAAAAAAAATTAAGATGAGGAGGTCACAAACCATCCCTAAGTTTAGATTTAAAGGGATTTCATGTAAAGAGGTAAAAGACGACATTAGAAAAAAATCAGTTGGATTAGATGGGATTGAGAGTAGATTCTTGAAAGACTCTGTTGCTATAATCTCACCAGTACTAACAAACACTTTTAATTGGAGTCTGGAAGAAGGTTATTTCCCACATAGTTGGAAAAAGGCGAAAATACAGTAATACCCATTTATAAGGGAGGTCCACCTACAGACCCAACAAATTATCACCCCATTGCACTTTTATCAGTGGTCTCCAAGGTATTGGAAAGATTTGTACAGAGGCAATTCGGTGAGTATCAGGAAAAATAGTCATTATTGTCTGGATATCAGTCTGGATTTTGTAAGGGTTACTCCTTGGACACTGCACTCACCAACCTGATGGACATCATTACCTCATCCTTGGATGGGGACTGGCAGTGGGTGCAGTGTTTGTGGATTTGTCGAAGGCCTTTGATACCATGGGATGGGAATCATCCCAGAATTCTAAAAGAACTAAGGGTAGAACTAGTGACACCACTGACTACCCTCTTTAACAAATCATGGGAGGATGGGGTGGTACCTGAGGACTGGAGGAGGGCAGATGTGATTCCCCTTCACAAAAGTGGGAGCAAGGCAGAAGCAGGAAACTACAGACCTGTTAGTTTAACCTCAGTGGTAGGGAAAATGATGGAATCACTTCTGAAAGAAAGAATTGTTGCGTATCTAGAGGCCAGAGGAGCCCAGGACCCAAGGCAGCATGGATTCACAGCGGGAAGGTCATGCCAGACAAATCTGATAGATTTCTTTGACTGGGTGACCAAAGTAGTAGATCAGGAAGGGGCTGTGGACATGGCCTACCTAGACTTTAGCAAGGCATTTGACACAGTCCCACACAAAAGATTAATATACAAGTTAGCCAGCCTGGGAGTGGGTCCCAAGATGACAGCCTGGGTTAAGAATTGGCTGGAGAATAGGACACAGAGAGTAATAGTAAATGGAGTCCACTCTAAAAAAAGGGGGGTTAGCAGTGGGGTACCACAGGGTTCAGTATTAGGACCGGTCCTCTTCAATGTCTTTATAAGCGACATTGCAGAGGGACTGGAAGGAAAAGTATGTCTCTTTGCAGATGACACAAAGATCTGCAACAGAGTTGATGCACAAGGTGGGGTGGAAAGGATGAGAAGGGACTTGGCAAGGTTAGAGGAATGGTCAAATGTATGGCAGCTTAGATTCAATGCTAAGAAGTGCAAGGTAATGCACCTGGGAAACAAAAACCCTGGGGAAGAGTACACAATGGGGGGTGAGATACTAACAACAACAAAAATGGAAAGGGACCTGGGGGTAGTCGTATCAGATGACCTAAAGGTGGGCAAGCAATGTGAGAGGGCAGCAAGGAGGGCTGGGGGGATACTGGGATACCTAGGGAGAGGCATCACCAGCAGAAAACAAGAAGTTATTATCCCTCTCTACAGACAGGCGGTGAGACCACATCTGGAGTACTGCGTGCAGTTCTGGAGACCCAGTCTCTGCAAAGACATAGACAGGATGGAAGCTGTCCAGAGGAGGGCAACTAAAATGGTGCAGGGTCTGCACCAGAAGACATATGAAGAGAGACTTAAGGAGCTTAATATGTATAGCCTCGAGGAAAGGAGGGAGAGGGGGGACATGATAGAAACTTTCAAGTACCTCAAGGGAATCAACAAAGTCCAAGAGGGTAGCATCTTTCAAAAAAAGAGGTGTGCAAGAACAAGGGGCACAATTTGAAGATAGAAGGGGGGCGGCTCAGAGGTAATTTAAGGAAGTATTTTTTCACAGAGAGGGTTGTGGATGTATGGAACAGCCTTCCAGAGGAGGTTGTGGAGTCAAAAACAGTGGTGGAATTCAAGCATGCATGGGACAGTCATAAGGCAATTCTAGGGGGTGGGGGTAGGAAGAAGTAGGCTGCTGGTTAACTAGGATCTGCAGCTTATCTATCAGGTAGGGAAATGGGCAGACTGGGTGGGCCAAGCGGTCCTTATCTGCCATCAAATTCTATGTTTCTATGTTTCTATGGCTCACCATATTCTGGAAGAAAGACTGACAGATATAGGATTGGCTGAGGAAACTAGTAGATGGCTCAATTCTTACTTAAAGAACAGGTTTCATCAAGTTCAAATTGGAGATGATTTATTGAGTAATGCCATTGTTCAAAGGAGGGTTCCCCAGGGCTCAATTTTGGGCCCTACTCTGTTTTTGCTCTACCTTAATCACCTCACTGAACTACAGAAAAACACAAATATCAGTCTCTACATGGATAACACGGTGCTGGTAGCAAGTGGGACAAACTTAGAATTAATGGAAAAAAACTTACAAAATGACTTTTCAAATCTTTGTATATGGCTAACAGAATCCAAGTTGGTGCTAAATAGCAAAACATCTAAAACTATGGTGTTTAGTACTGCTCAAAAGAAAAAGGAGAGCAAAAATAATGAAATTAAAATAAAAACGAATAAAAATTAGGCCCTGGCCCAAGTTAAAGAATATACATATTTGGGTGTGTGGTGTGATACAAATTTAAAATGTGATTACCATATTCAAGAATTAGTTAAAAGTGTTAACAGTAGACTTGGAGCCTTTAGGCATACTAGCTTCCGTATTAATCAGCAAATGAGAAAATCTGTAGTTAACCAATTATTGATCCCACCTTGGATTACGGTGGCCACGTCTATGAATCTGCAACTAAAGCAACACTGACTAAAGTTCAAATGGTTTATAATTGATTGGCTAGATTTATTCTAAAGTGTGATTTTAAAACACATCACTGTAAGATTGGATGGACAACTTTGGAAAATAGGAGGAAACTCAACTGGACAAATAAAATATATAAAACTACAAATTTTGCAAAGCCAGTAAATCTGTTTGATAAATTGGGGAAAATATAGATCATAAATACACTCTGAGGAATGGTAAAATGAGTGAATTTAAACTCCCTAGATCAACAAATAAATGTGGAGACATGACCTTTCCTTGTGTTGCTACGACATTTTGGAATTCATTAAATAATACTATTAAGGGGTGGTCGGAAATCCAAAATTTTTCATTAAATGCTAAAACACGAACTAATAGTTTGTTGCATGTGCAATGGATGACAAAATTAATTACGGCTTCACATGCATGTGTAGAAAGTAAATGTATGTATAAATACTTCTTAGATTGTAATAATAACAGTTTGTAGTCCTTTGTGTGCTACTCACATTTTGAAATTGTTCTGTGGACATTATGGAATTTATAATGTTTTGCATGAAACTAATACTGTTTCTATTTTACTGTAATATTTTTAAATTACACAGGACTACTTTGTATATTGTATATTGCTAACAAAACACATCCTACATCAATCCCTCTCCTTTTCTCACCCCAAATGACTCCAAAAGCATGCCTCAACTCCCTCAATTGTTGTACTTACATTCAATATATTGAAATATTGCCTTTATTGTAACCTTGAATTTCACGTCTACTTTCTCTGCGCCCTGTACTACCTGACTGTATTGCACTGTTTCTGTCTCCTGGGTTGCCGCTGAAAAAGGGACCTTCGGGGCTCAGTGGGCCTACCCGGTCATCAAAATTCAATAAATAAATAAATAAATAAATAAATAAATAGGACCCCTGGTCCTAATGGTGTGTTGTGATCAATTAATCCTGTATAAAAATAAAGATTTTTACTACTACTTGTAAAGTGCTTTGGTACAGTATATAGTATGCGTAAAAGGTCTGGTGCTATATAAAACTAAATTCTTCTGCTGATCAAGGTGGAACAGGCATCCCAGAGGACACTCTCTATCTCCTGGTGGGTAAATATGACTGCATTGCCATCTGATTGTCCTGAACCTCACTGTTGGTCCACATGTCGGTGTTGACATGGACATACTTACAAGGGGGCTTTATGTCCACTAACTCATTTTACCAAAATCCTAAACACACTACATAATATGCTGTAAATTAGAGATGGCCACATGGTAGGATTTCATAAACCAAACACTAATGAATAAAACACATGAGAAAGATTTTGGTTTTTGCTAACAATGAGGGAGTTGCTCATTTGGGGGTACATGAGTGACCATGTACCTTTACCATGGCCACTCACAACAGAAGAAATAAAATCCCCCAAAGGGATCTGATGCAGGTTGTTTTTTTTATGTTGATGATCTCAGTGTGTGCCTTTATCAAATACCTAGAGAGCACTTTGGTGTTTGACTGAGTGGGGAACTGTGAGATCACATTTCTGTATCATGACCACATTACTTTATCATGGTCAGCTATGCCAGAAACGCAACTCTCCCCCAAAGGGATCTAATGCATGATATGGAGCCAAATGGATTGTGTTTCTTTGGTTTACCCCCACTATGCCATTACTAGTTACACAGGCAGCACTGTGATGTTGGCTCAATTGTGGAAACACAGGGTGACTGCATACTGCAACACAGGAATCTGTCCTGGGCCCGGTCGTCTTTAATTTTCATCAGCAAGGTTGGTAAGGGAATCCAGAGCAGGATGTGTCTCTTTGCAGATGACATTAAGCTCTATGGGAGAGTGGATAGTAACAAGGGAATCAGGGAACTGCAGAGTGACATACAAACATTAGGGGAGTGGTCTAAGGTTTATCAGTTGAAATTCAACACCAAAAAATGCAAAGTAATGCACCTAGGGAACAAGAACCCCATGGCAGAGTACTGGATGGGCGGGGTGAGACTTTTTTTAAATTATTTATTCATTCAGGTACTCAGGCGAGGATGTACGCTTTTTATCAGCTTGAACCCCCCCCCCACACCTGGCATCTTCCCCAAGCCAGTCAGACTGGGAGGCCCACAGTTGACCCCCTGTGGCAGGGCTCTCCAAGGGGAGGGACCGATATCTACCTTGAATCCCTAGTTGAGGCTCATGCTGCAGTGTCATTTGGGAGGGGCCAGTGAGCTTCATGCCACTTCTGCTCCTGAGGATTTTTCCATAGGTTTCCCCCATGGAACTGCAACAGTTCAATGATACCCAAGTTACAACCAAATATGCTCCCACACGTTCTCTGTCACTTCCAGCCCCATTCTGGTGGTCCCTGATCATACTTCTAGCCTCCGCTATGAGTCAGGTGGACATTGGGCACCACTTACACCCACCCTGGAGGAGGAGGAGAAGTGCAGTCCATCAAACATTCATCCTCCCTTCTCCATCTGGCTCTTTGGCACCTCAGGCTCATTCTTGAACCCAGATTGCCAGCATTGCAACTGGGCTGGCATGGGTGACATGAGACTTAACACAATGACTGAGGAATGGGACCTTGAAGTTATCATCAGTGATGCCCTCAAACAATCAAGTCAGTGCAACAAGGCCTATAGCAAGGCTAACAGGATGCTGGAATGTGTCGGGAGGGGTATTGATAGCAGAACAGTAAGACTGCCAGAAGAGCATATCACAATCTTGTACCCTCCAAGAACAAAGGAGGGCTAAAACTCCCTAATTATTTGTAATATTACTTTGCTGCTAATGGCAGCAAATACCTACATGGTGCCACAGAAGACATGTAAATAGGTGGTTATAAACCATAAGGGTTGGATATTGAAGAGAACCTACACTGAAGGGCAGGAATGATTGCAGCTGCCTTATTACACTGTCTGGCTAAAAAGATACCCAGAGAGATGCTTGACACCCCCATAGAAGTATCCATCAAAATGCACTCATAGTTATATAAGTGATTAAAACTCACCCACAAAAGGACACCGTGCAACCAATTGTAAATAATCCAAACATCGCAATTGTGGGCAAGTCGATTAGTAACTTTCCATAGAAAGGACTCCCAATCCCCACAGTGGATCATTTAATGCTGGAAGCAAGTTTATTCCTTTTGAATCCTTCCAGCTCAAACATTGCAAAACTAATAGTATGGCTTTTAAGTTTTTACACCTAACTCACGCTGTCACTCAGCAACTTGGGCAACCTCTAAAGGATCAGCAGCAGAGCAACAAAATAATGACAACTAAGCAATTGGCAAGCAGCCCTAATGCCGTGTCAGAACTATATGCTGCTATAGCCAGCCTATGTTTCCAGGAAGGCTCAGCCCAGAACAAACTGGTCCTGGAAAGCTATTTGGAAAAAACTATATAAATACATTAAAACTGAAAATGTAAGTCTAACACAGTTTAAGACTCTCCATAATATATATTTTATTTATTTTATTCCACATGAGCTAAAAAAAATGGTCCAACTAGAATCAAGCACTTGTACTAGATGTGGGTAATAAGTAGGCAATCTGCTCCACATTTGTCTGGGAGCGTTAGAAAGTGCAACCATTCCAGACTGCAATCCAAGAAATGCTAGATACCCTGGAGCTAGAGAATACTTTCACCCCATAGATTTGCTTAATGAGCAATTCTGGGGAACAACTGATTGGTATGCACAAATTACATACAGTTATGATAGCTATAATAAAAAAAAGATAATTCTGTGCTATTGGTTCGACTCTGAAATCCCATCATTTAAAAAGTGGCACAATGAAATACTAGATGCTCTTAGAACAGAGAAGATTATTGCCAATGTGGATAACACAATCAAAATGTATCAGAAGAGATGGGAGAGGTTAAACATTTTTTTCCTGTGAGAGTTGTGAAAATGAAGGACAACACCATGACTCTCAAGTGCAGTATGGTGATATAGCATCAATTTTGTCTGTGCCCACCCTGCAGGACAGGGCGAACAGCCCACCGACCCTCCAGGGCCACAGGAAATGGCTGCCCGATGCCACCCGCTAACCGTAGCACACAGCTGTGAGTGTGGTGGCCCCCCCACAACACACACACAACACCCATACCCCTCACAGAGGCACCGGCACAAGGCTGCTGCCTCCCTCCCCAGTGGCTCTGCATGTCAACCCCCACTACCTGCTGTAATGTCCCCCCCTCCACGGCAGCAGACATGCCCCCTATTCCACTGCACCACTTTGGAGCCATCAGAGATAGTCGGCGGCATTGCCCTCCTACCACCTGCCACAGCCGCCAGCCCTCAGACATCTACAGGGTGCACTGCCAATGCATGCCCCACTGCATAGGGGATCCACTGTTGGACCTATGCTGGGCACCCGATTGGATGCCCAGCTGGGTCCGTGACTCTGCCCGTGCCCGCCTTGCATGGACCTGCATGCCAGGGGTCAGGGCCACGGGCAGGTGGCTAGCGATCATGAATGCCACCAGTGCACACCTGTCCACAGGTGTGGAGCTCCAGGGGCAGGTAATGTGCCTCTGGCACATATTACCTGCGCATTAGTGCATAGGGTCCACTATGTGTAATATTATGGAAGTATCTAGCTGCATAAGGTTGGGGGGGGGCATGTATTTGTGCACTGTATTGTATTTTTATACCATGTCTTGGTTTTGTACATATGACCTCTATGTCATTTATCTGAAACTCAGCAACATTTACTAAACTGAAAAAATACATACTATATAACCTCACTACTCAGACAGAGTGTACCAGGAGAAAATTAGTACTTAAAAATTGGCTAAATAACCTCGCTGCCCTGATCACCACCCAGATAGCATGTAACTAGGAGGAACTTGTAATTAAATAAACTATATCACCTCACCACCCAGATAGGGACTATGGTGAGAATAGTAATACCTTATATTACACCCACATGTGTATACAATTATCCAGCAGAAGCATTCCTTGAAATGAGGTAAAAACCCCTGTTGTGAGAAAGGAGATAAATGAATGCATAAAGATTGCGAGAGCAACACAAATTATACTTCCCTGGTCTAAAATGCATAAACGGGTTGCAGCTACTAGTATAACTGCATCTTATAGTGACTCATTTCAATGGTGCACTGCCTATATCCAGTTTGGCAGCATACCTGTCCGTCAGCTGCTTCCACAGATGATGTTATGGTAGACACCAGAATAACACTAACCCTTGTACTGTGGCACCAGCATAACACACTTTGTGCTGTGGTGCCAGCACAATACTTCCCTTTGTGCTATGACCCTTTGAGTTCCAAACCATAGTGCAGAGGACCACTAGGTCAGACTCAGCTTTAGGGAGGAGGGTAGACTCCACAATTTAGCTTGCAGTGCTTTTGGGTGATTGGATTGGTGCAGGCAGAGTCTGGGACCAAAGAATGCAATTCTGTCCCTCCCAGTCCAAAAATCCAAGGCAGGGCTTAGGGGTGCAGCAGGTTTCAGGGTCTCTGGAGGCGGCATCCATTGGGGTGTCTGGCTTCTGTGCCCCTCATGACCCCTTGATGATCGGTCCTGGTCTGACAGTTGAGATGGCACCTACCACTTCAGCTGGTAGACTGTTCTGTGGCTTCACCAGCCTTTCTGTAAAATAATACTTTCTCATGTTCCTCTTGAACATCCTTCCTGTCAGTTTCCTCTCATGTCCATGTAACCACAAACTAGTATTCAAGCTAAATAGTTCCCTGCAGTTCACCTTCTTAATTTCTTTTAGAAAATTGAGGGTCTCTTTCATACTTCCACTCTCCCGTCTGGTCTCCAGTGAGTACATGTTTAGTGCCTTGAGGCCCTCCTCATAGGACTCCAGATGTGGCCTCACTAGGGATCTATATAGGGGAAGCATTACCTCTTCGCTACTTCTTGCACATTTATTTAGAACAGTAAGACCATAGGATGCCATGAAAAGTTCTGCCACCTAGTATTTACCCCATGTCTGGCATACCTGTGATGCAGTCTAATTGGGATGGAGCACCACGTTTTCAGTTCCCTCTTGACCTGTTATAAATGTTCTGAAAAAATTACTATCACTGAGTCAGCTAATTGGTTTTCTTAGGTCCTGTGTTGTTTTTATATGTTTTTTATATGTGTATTTAAAAATAACTGTTTCTAATCATCACCCTGCACTATGTCACTTTTTACACATTATGGTACTGTATCTTTAACTGTCAGCCAGTATAAATTCAGCTATGCGCAGATCACATGCATTCCTTTGAAAAAGCACCAGGGGTCATGAAACGCATCAGGAAGCATTGTGTGGAGGGGGAGTCTCTGAACAGAGATGCTATAACTGCTGCCACTGCTTTGTTTTGTACTATTATGCATGATTTGCAGCTTGAATAAAGTGGAGCACTTCATTTATATCATACAAGGTTTATGGAAAATCTGTTCTTTAGAATTTACTGTGGAACTACCTGAAAAGGCTTGCCAGTACACTCCCAGATTACGGCTCCATTCATACTAGCGTTCTGTTGACAGGTGCCAGCAGTTTTGTCCTGATTAACTTTACCCAGTTTTGCTCGGCACTGCAAGACTCTGTTACACCTCACAAACTTGCTTGCTTGGGAAAGTCAGGGGAGAAAAAGATAGCATTCCGGAAGTATAAGGAAACACAGAAGGAGCAGGACAGAGAGCTGTACCAGTTAAGGTAGAAGGAAGCAGGGAGGGAAGTCAGAATATCAAAGGCCCAAACTGAGGAAAAGATAGCCAACTCAGTTAAGTAGGGGGATAAAACCTTTTACAGGTACATCAGCGAACGTAGAAATACAAAGGGAGGGATAATGAGGCTGAATAGAATGAACGGTGAGTGGGCAGAGGGGGACAGTGAAAAAGCAGGGATACTGAACGAATATTTCTGCTCAGTATTCACAAAAGAGAAGGGGAGAAGTGCCTAATCCAATTAACAGAAGCACTCTTGATAGGTGGGTCGATCCCAGTCCTTTCACAGAAAAAAGGGTTCCGCAAGAACTCCTAAAACTGAAAGTGGACAAAGCAATGGGGCCTGATGGAATTCACCCCAGAATTCTAAAAGAATT
Organism: Neoceratodus forsteri; assembly: GCA_016271365.2. Classification (NCBI taxonomy): domain Eukaryota; kingdom Metazoa; phylum Chordata; order Ceratodontiformes; family Ceratodontidae; genus Neoceratodus; species Neoceratodus forsteri. Next base: position 608,972,564 of record CM028132.1, read on the forward strand.
AAGGGGGGAACTAGTGAAACCACTGGCTACTTTTTTTAATAAATCATGGGAGGATGGTGTGGTACCCGAGGACTGGAGGAAGGCAGATGTGATTCCCCTTCACAAAACTGGGACCAAGACAGAGGCAGGAGACTACAGACCTGTCAGTTTGACCTCTGTGGTAGGGAAAGTGATGGAGTCACTTCTGAAGGAAAGAATTGTTGAGTACCTAGAGGCCAGTGGGGCTCAGGACCTAAGGCAGCATGGGTTCACAGCGGGAAGGTCATGTCAGACAAATCTAATAGATTTCTTTGACTGGGTGACCAAAGTAGTAGACCAGGGAGGGGCTGTGGACATGGCCTACCTAGACTTTAGCAAGGCATTTGACACAGTCTCACACAAAAGATTAATAGTCAAATTAACCAGCCTGGGAGTGGGTCCCAGGGTGGTAGCCTGTGTAAAACATTGGCTGGACAACAGGACACAGAAGGTAATTGTAAGTGGAGTCCACTCTGCAGAAAGAGGGGTTACTAGTGGGGTACCGCAGGGTTCAGTGCTTGGTCCAGTACTTTTTAATGTCTTTATAAGTGACATTGCAGAGGGACTGGAAGGAAAAGTATGCCTCTTTGCAGATGACACAAAGATCTGCAACAGGGTTGATACACAAGGAGGCGTGGAAAGGATGAGAAGGGACTTGGCAAGGTTGGAGGAATGGTCAGAAGTATGGCAGCTAGGATTCAGTACAAAGAAGTGTAAAATAATGCACCTGGGAAACAAGAACCCAGGGGAAGAATACACAATGGGGGGGGGTAGTAACAACAACAAAAAAGGAAAGGGACCTGGGGGTAATCATATCAGATGACCTTAAGGTTAGCAAGCAATGTGAGAAGGCAGTAGGGGGGGCTGTGGGTATACTGGGATGCATAGGGAGAGGCATCACCAGCAGAAAACAGGAAGTTGCTATCCCGCTGTACAGACGGTTGGTGAGACCCCGTCTGGAGTACTGCATCCAGTTCTGGAGACCCCATCTCTGCAAGGACATAGACAGGCTAGAGGCAGTCCAGAGGAGGGCAACTAAAATGGTGCAGGGTCTGCAAGAGAAGCCGGACGAGGACAGACTTAAGGAGCTTAATATGTATACCCTTGAGGAAAGAAGGGAGAGGAGGGACATGATAGAAACTTTTAAGTACCTCAGTGGAATCAATGAAGTCCAAGAGGGTAGCATCTTTCATAAAAAGAGACGTGCAAGAACAAGAGGACACAATTTAAAGATGGGGGGGCAGTTCAGGGGCAATGTGAGGAAGTATTATTTCACAGAGAGGGTAGTGGCTGCATGGAACAGCCTTCCTGAGGAGGTTGTGGGGTCTAAAACTGTGGGAGAATTCAAGAATGCATGGGACAGACATAAGGAAATTCTTGTGGGGGGTAGGAAGAAATAGGCTGTTGGTTAACTAGGATCTGCGGCCCATCCTGTAGGTAGGGAAATGCGCAGACTAGATGAGCCAAGCGGTCCTTATCTGCTGTCAAAGTTTATGTTTCTATGCTTGTTATCTGCATACATAGAAAATTTGTATTGTTTTTCACACATGGTTATCCCTTTCACATTAGGTGCTTCTCTTAATTTGTATGCTAAGGATTCTAGGGACAGATTAAATAGAAGTGGGGACAAAGGGTATCCCTGCCTAGTTTCTTGATACAATCCAAAGGGTTCTGAGAAGACTCCATTACAGAAAATTCATGCTGACAGGGTATCATATAATACCTTCAACCACCAATAAACTGTTCTATGATGCCATATTGCTGCAAAACAGTGACTAGATATGGCCATGACACCCTGTCAAAAGCTTTCTCTGCATGCAGAGATACCAGGACCCCAAGCGTCCCTGGCTCTCCAGACACAGAGATGATGTGTGCAAGTTTTCTGATGTGTTCTGATGATACCCGTCTCTTCATAAAGCCTATTTGCTCAGGCACGATTAATGCATTGCAGATCTTTCCCAATCTGCCCGCTAGGACTTTAGCTAGTACTTTGTCATGCAGGTTAAGAAATCAGTCAGTAATAGCTTACTTGCATGTCATCCTTCCCTGATTTAGGAATTAAGGTGATCATTGCCTCTGTTAGTAATTTTTCAGTGACCCCCCTTTTCAAGCAAGTGGTTAAAGTGGGCTTCTAATTGTGGATTTAGTTCAAAAACAAAAGTGTTATAAAAACTGGGGGTAAACCCATGTGGCCCTGGGGCTTTATCTATGGTAAGTTGCTTTATTGCTTCCTTGATCTCTTTCATTGTGATAGGTTTATCCAAGGCGTCTTGCTGTTCTTGTGTTAACTTGGGGTGATTAACCCCAGCTAGGAAAACATTGACTTTATGCTGCCTGTCCGGGGATTCTTCTGTACTATATGACATTCGAGAGAACGTTTTAAATTCCAAAGCAGTCCCTCTGACACTTGTTGCTAACGAGTTATGCCAAACTTCTCACATTTAAAATTGTTCTTGCTGTTTCTTTTTTGAGTCTCATAGCCATCGATCCTTCCACTCCATCCCCTTGTTCTATATATTTAGCTTTTGTATTATATATAGCATATTTTGCTTTTTCTCTTAACAATTCCTGGTATTTATCTCTCAGAGAATTTAGTTCAAGTCAGGTATCCTTTGATGTTGTGGGTTTTGGGTTTTCTTTTTCTCGGATTTTTTGAGAGGATTTCCTCTGGCACTTTTTTCTTTCTATTAGCTGCTAGGTGGATCAGTTCTCCCCTAATGTTACATTTAGCACCTGACCGTAAGGTATCCTCTCTCACTACAGTTCTCCTGTTATTTGTGAAGAAAACTGCGTGATGTATTCCTTTAAGTGTTATACTATCCTTTTGTCCTTGAGCAATTGGTTGTTAAGGCACCAGTTATATCTTGTTCAGTAGCAAAGTTATATGTATGCACTAGTGCACCTGGGGAATGGCCTGATAATACTTTGGCTTCTGTTTTGCAAGTAGATAGACCATAAATCCACTCCCTTGATGCTAAAAGATAATCAGTTCTGGAAGCAGTTTGATGAGGGATTGAGTGGAATGTGAAATCTCATTCATTTCTTTGCAGCATCCTCCACAAATCTGTTAGATCTGGTGTGCCTTGTAATTCTCTTCAGCTTCTCTGAGCAGGGGGTCAAGCCCGATCTCCTATTGCCTGTTCTACCTAGGTCTGTATGTTGGATAAGGTTCCAATCACCACCCAACAGGACTGGAATTCCCATGAAGGGACCCAGAGTTGTCTCATGAGATCAGTAAAGAAGGCTGGGGAATCTGTGTTCGGCCCATACACGTTGCCTAGGGCTACCTGTGTGCTCTGCAACATACTCTGGACCAGAATCTATCTCCCCTCATTGTCCCTAATTTCTTTCTATGGCACAATTTTGACACTTTTTGCCATTGATGTTATAACTCCTCTTTTTTTTTGTTACCTTTCCCCACTCCAAATGCCTACACACCCACTGCCTTTTGAACACATTTTGGTGTTCTTCCGTTACAGGCGTCTCCTGTAAGCAGCAGCTATTAGATCCCAGCTCCTTCAAATGCTTTAGTATCTAGTAATGTTTCTTTACAGATTGTCCTCCTGTGACATTCCATGTTGTGCAATTAACTGATGTACCCATTAAAGTTATCTATATGTTGACTCTTTTTTGAATATAACATTTTTTGGGCCAGATATTCAAAACTTTGCCCCGGGGCTAAATTAGCACTGCCTGGCAGGCAAACTTAGCCCGGAGCACAAAGCAGCTGTATTCAAAAGGAAATAGCCCAGTGCTAATCCTGCTGACTATAGCAGTCTAAGGAAGCCGGGCAAACTGGTCTGGGAGTGCAGGGCAAAAATAGCCCAGGAATAAGATAGCACTGAATATAGCAACAGGGAAGTGCAAACTGAAACTGCAGCTCATTAGATTCTGTAGCAAACCAGTGTTGCAGGTGGAGAACATTGTGTGTGATTGCACAGAGATGTCTCACATCCACTGCAAACACACCTCTCAACCTCCTGCCTCATAAATCAGGGACAAGGCTTAAAAAATCGAGGATGAAGGTTTAAAATCAGGGACACACCTTACAAATTGGCAATATCCACTCAGGAAGCTGGTAGAATAAGTGGTGTAGTGTAAAATGCATTTTCTAAGGAAGAACACGTCTGTAACATTAATTTGGTCAGAATGGAAGTACAGGCTGGACGCTGCAGGCCAAGGCATACCCATAGCATCCCCTGTTGGTCAGAATAGAAGTACAGCCTGGAAGCAGCAGGAACTGTGTGCTGCCAGGCCCAATCGGTGCATACATACCCCACAACACCTTGCCTCCTGAATCAGGGACAAGGCTTAAACAAATCAGGGACAAAGGACCACAATCAGGGACACATCTTCAAAAGTAGATATATATATATTGTTTTTTTATTTTAGTTTTTGTTGACTGGGTAAGTGCACTAGACAAATCCTATTTTCAAGCACAACTCGGGGGAGGGGGATACAGATGAATGCCAACTGACCTTGAACCAGATTAAGCTGTTGGTGGTATTTTTAGTGAATGAGGGGAAATTTGGCCAGGACACTGGAGAAATTCCCCTACTCTTTTCGATATGTGTTATGGGATCTTTAACATCCACCTCAACTACCACCAATCTAGGCAGACAGGACCTCGGTTTAATGTCTCATCCGAAAGACAGCACCTCAGAAGTGCAGCACCCCCCTCTCATGCTGCACTACAGTGTCAGTACTGGGAAATTAACCCAAGTGCCAGATGTGGGAACTGAACCCACAGCCCTCTGATCTCCCGGCCTCAGAGGCGAGTGTGCTACCTACTGAGCCACTGACATTGACATATCCACCCAGACAGCTGGTAGAATATGGGGCTTACTGCAAAATACAGTTTCTAATGAAGAACAAGTCTGTAACTTTAATGCTTGACATTAGTTTGTGCTTATGATTTCCACCGTGTAGCCACAGAAACACAACTGTGAGGAGGGACAGAGTAATAATGTGAGGAAACTTCAGGGACGTCCCTGATAGTCAGGGACAGTTGAGAGGTATGCTCCTGACCCATTCACAATTGAATTAAACATAACGTCCCTGGTAGTCTAGTGGTCCTCCCACCCCCCTGCATGACTCCTGACCCATTACCTTTTAAATTAAGGTGCATTTCCATGGTAGTCTAGTGGTCCCCCAACCCCTGCACAACTCCTGACCTGTTACCTTTTAAATTAAGTTTTATTTCCATGGTAATCTAGTGGTCCCCCCACCCCACTTCATGACTCCCAACCTGTTTCCTTTTAAAATAGGTTTTATTTCCATAGTAGTGTAGTGGTCCCCCAACCCCTTGCATGAATCCCGACCTCCATCCGGGGTCAAAGAATACATTTCTCTGGTAGTCAAGTGGTCCCCCCACCCAGCTGTGCACCTCCCGGTACCCCCGCCCGAAACATGACATCCCCCTGAAGCCAGCGACCAGCTCAGCCCTCCTCTCTCCACCACGGCCGGCCACCAAGTGCAGTATTCAGGAGTGCCACTGTATTGAATAGGCACGCCCTAAACACTGCTGAACTATTGTATTTCAGTTGCAGTCAGATGAAGTTTAATAGCAAAAATTCGAGTTTTAGCTGTTTTTTATTCAGAGCACTTACTCCCCACTGTTACTCACAGCTCTGCATCATGTGACTCCTGCAAGGTTATTTAGTTTAATTTAAAGTACAAGTTTCTCCTGGTTACACCCTATCTAGGTCGTGTGGGTTGCGCTTTATGTACTGGTCCCTTTGCATTGTTTATCTTCACCTCTTCTGGTTGGTCAGGGCTAAACCTATATTAAGCACGTTCTCATATAGGTTCCACTTATCTCACATTTCTTGTAGATTCTTCTCATCTGGGTGGTCCAGATTGTACATAGAGTTAAATTCCCATTAGTTTATTCAGACCTCCCTAACTTCTGGGTCATATCATATTTTTTATTTATTTGTTTAAAATCTTGGTAACCAGGATAGGTACACTGAGCCAAGGTTAATTTCCAGGTGTGACACGGGGAAAGAGTTCATTGGAGAAGAAGACATAGCATAACCAACATACAACAGCAACAATGTATACACTCAAAAATGTACAATAGAAACAATATATACACAATACATGCAACAGTATCAGGGTAACTATAACAATTACAAAGGAAAACATTATATGCACAAAAGTGTTTCAAAACTGCAGTGAGTTATAAGATACAAAGAAGGGATTGTGTACCTGAATTGAAAGGGAGTATATAGATAGGGAGAGGTTATTTTATACCTGGGAACATGAGGCTTGAGGGCAGGAGCAAAGGGGAGGACGGCAGAGACTGATCAGGTGTTTGGAGGGCGTAAAAGATGTTGCAGACTACTGTTGTTTAGGGAGTAGGTGCCAGAGGGCAGGAAATCTGAGACCAATGGAATAATCTGATTCGTTATTTATACTGCAACATGGGACAATGTTGCACTATAAATAACTAGTCCCAGTAAAATTGCCTGATCACTGAATCTGATGGCTCAGTGATTCATTTGTAATGCATTATATTTAAGCAATAATGCACGACAGGGTGTGGTATATCGTGGGATATCGTCACGCCTCGGGTGGTTGGGCACGAGGCCGCAGGCCGAGTGCGTCCAACGACCCGAGAAGTGACGATATCCCACGATATACCACACCCTGGAGTGCATTATTGCTATTATGAACTGGATTAATTGATATTTTATGCCTTTAATGCAAAAAAGTAAAGTTTTAAAATATTTTAATATTGTTTTTATATGAGTGTAGGTAGACATTTAAAAAAAAAAGTTTGTGTATTTCATGTTTTGGCCAGTAGGTGGTGCTGTTGCAGGAGGATTTTGTTACAGGCTTAATTGTTGTGGTATTGATCCCCCACCGGAAGTTTAGTTTACTGACGTACGTTAATATTGTTTTTTTGTTGAGGAAGTGAAGATGAGTCGTGCCCTACTTCTGAGGAAATCGAGAAGGTAAGGGTCAAGCCTGAGGAGCGGGTTGTAGCTTTTGCCGTTTGGCGCGAGGCAGCGTGGCAGTGAGGCAAGCGGTAGTTGGTGCTCACGAATGAAGCAGTTGCGGTAATGAAAGGGAGATTTTTTTTTGTGTTTGTAGCGCGTCTGGTTTCGGCGACCTGTATGGGGGGCAATTGTGAGGATGTGTTTTTTTTTTTTTTTTGGCCTGTTAGTTGTAGTGGAGGTCTGATTTGCTTCGCTTGTGGGGAAGTGGAGAAGATTGCACAGGGAGTGAGCAGGCTGGTGGCCGGAGGTTTTCCAAAGCTGTGATGATGTAGCCCGATATCATCACGGCTTCGAAACCCTCTCGGCCAATCAGGTTGCTCGAAGTACGATCGCCGGTTCATAATTAGAATTTTACAATATTTCGAAATCACCATTTTTTAGCCCACTAAAGTTTTCAATCCATCATTTTAACATTGTTCTTTGCCATTTTATCCCCCCCTCCCCACGATGTGGCAAAACCAACACAATCCACTTTCAAAACGTTAATACAACACTTACAACTTCCCACAGCAGCTGTTCCATTCTTACTTACAGCAGACAGTTTCTCTGATGCTGATCATGCTGTGCAGCATCTCAGTGAACCAGCCGTTTGTTTCCATTGCCCGTAACAGATTTTAATCAGTAACACTACAGCAGATGGTAGTATGTTGATGGCAACATCAACACGCAACCACTAGAGCAAGACACAGGCCCCATAGCACACACAAAATAGAACTCCCTCTCCTAATTTTAACCTCTCTCCTTGTCAACAGATCACTTAATTTCCACTCTTTGACTGTTTACTCTACTGCAGATGTTGCATAATGTAAAATAAATACTCACTATCTTTTCTTTTCTCAGTTTGTCCTCTGTGTGTTGGTGTAGTCCAGCATGAGTATTCCCCCCCATGCCCCCACCACACCACCTGCCTGCCACCGCACCTGATGCTCAACAGTTTGGACTGTTAGGTATTTTTTAATTTCTCATATCTAGCAAAGACAGAGACAGTCCAGACTACATTTGTTTCTATTTTAATCTGTAAGACAGTGATCAGGTCACTTGCTCTCCCATCACTGTGTGACAAGCTAAATAAGATGCTCACTCAGTTCAGGCAGGTATCTTTTTTAATGATTAAAATGGAATGATAGGTCTGGTAAATAAATGTAAAATTATTTAGTATGTGGAATGAGAAATGTAGTGGAAAGAACACAGCAGTTTCAGATATTAGTTTTAAATGGAGGTCTGTTATGTAAATTACAGCCTCTCAGTGTGACTGTTGGATTGTCATGTCATCTGAGGGAGGAATGATGTAGTACCAGTAGGCGGAAGGACTATTTAATGCAAAAAAATTCATATTCATTTACATTTTTATTTGCTTAAAACATGTTTCCAAATAAAAATAACAACTTCTAAAAACAAAGGGCAATTTTGTAAACACAATAAAACACCCGGGTGTACATTATGGTGTGATAACCGCACTCCTGGGGCGACCGGCACTCAGCCTTTGGCCTTGTGCCTAACTACGGCCCTAAGAGTGCAGTTATCACACCGTAATGCACACCTCATTGTGTCTTATTGCTTACATGCAATCTATACTCCTGCCCACATTTCCATTTACTCATCCTCCTGGCCCCCACAGTTTAATCTTGCCCCTCATTACTATGATATTCACTCAGGTCTCCTCCACCAAAAATGGCTCACTCTGGATGCCTTGCTCTAACTTTGTATCCTTGATATTCCCAGCATTGATACCTTGCTTACCTTTACTAGGAGGACTTCCTCTTCTACGTTAAGAAACAGCCATCTGTTTTTGGTCCTCCTGTTATTTCTTGGTGGTGACGTGGAGGTGAATCCAGGGAACCTTCTCCCTCCCTCCAACAGTGGTTTGCCTTCCCTTCCCTCCCAAAGGGCCTCAATATATTTCCTACAAATATAAGTCTTCTCCCCTAAACTGATTTGATTAGAGTTTGGGTCGGCCAAAACAACCCTGACATCCTCATTTTCTCTGAGACTTGGTTATCCGTCCAAATGAATTTTGATATCTCAACCATGAGCTATGCCAGTTATAGGCAAGATCATTCCAAGCGAGATGGTGGTATTCTTTTCTACATAGCAAATCATCTTGAATTTACTATTGTTTATCAAGAGAGTCCATCCCCGAGCCTCATGAATTACTGACCAATTTACTTTCCTTTCCTCATTCCAGTTCCAAATGCATAACTGGTATTTACCGTGTCCCTAGTAAATCTTCTGATGCCACCTTTGAAATGATTCAAAAGTTCTGGATTCCTCTCCTGGAGGCGAGCATATATACTTTGAGAGATTTCAATGCTAACCGGTCTGATTGAAACAAGGCCTCTCTTTCCACCACTCTTCACCCTAGGATAAAAGTGCTAAATCTTACCCAATTGATTACATCACCTACCCACTTCAGCACCAGACCTTCCAACCATAGTATAAACAACTGAGTCCTTGCATCTCATCCTCACAGAATAGTGGTAGAAGATATATTTCCAGATAATTTCAGTGACCACTGCATGACCTATCATGTAAGGAAGATTAGAACTCTCAAAGCCCCTCACAGAATTGTTCTGACTAGGTCGTTTAAATATTTCCGCCTGGATAGTTTCTTGGAAGATCTTCATCATGTTTATTGGCTCCCTAAGATCACTTCTTCCAATCCCGATTAGGTTTTCACTCACTTTCTTGGCACATTTAACTTAGTCTGCAGTTATCATGAACACTTCAAGAGTTCTAGAGTTTGTGGCTCACACCTTTGCTGGGTTTCTTACAATCTAATTGACCTCTTCCACTGTAGAGATACTACTTGAACGAGGCATAAGCTTCAGGACAGACATCTGATGGTCAGCTTTCGCAAAACTCTGAAACTACTGTACTAAAGCCATCTGTCAGACTAAAGCCACCTACTTTCAAAATCAGTTCCTGTTTGGTGGCTTTGATCCCCTCCAAATTCTGAGAAGACGTTCAGTCCTTGTCAAACTCACAGTTAATACCAACTACCTCATATTAGCTGAAGCATTAAACTATTTCTTCTTTGACTGTCCCATATCACTCATCGCTCCTTAAGCTGCTCCCAGCTTGCCCCCATCACCGTCAACATCTGGGAGTTTCGACCAATCCCCTATCCTTGAGTCAGAAAATTTCTGAGAACTTTCCTCATTGAATGTTTTCTCAAGGGGAGATTCTGATGGCATTTCACCCAGACTCCTAGCTCTTGGGGCTCCTGCCCCCGACTGCTCAAATCACCCTCAGTTTTAATTGTTCCCTGGTCACTGAGTTCTCACTTTCCAAATGGAAACGTACTATAGTTGTTTCACTTCACAAAGGTGGCCTCACTGATGTCCTAATAAATTACCATCCCATATGTTTTCTTTTCTCTCTCTCTCGCTCTCTCCATACTTGAGCCACTGGTCAGTAAGCAGCTCACAAATTTCTTTAACAAATTAGGCTGTCTTACTCCCTTCCTATCAGACTTCTGGCCAGTTCACTATGCCTCCTACTTTGGAATCACTGTCCATATACATTTGTATATGGATTTAAGTCAAGGGATCAGAGCAATCTTCACTGACCTAGTCAAAGCATTTGATACAGTACTGTAAATCACTCTCTGCTCCTAGCCACACTTGCAGTTTGGGATGTCTCTTGCTCTTCGTTATGCTGGTTCAAGTCCTACCTACCAGACAGGTCCCAATCAGTTAAATTAGGAATAACCATCTCCCTGGAGCTGTCTCTTTATGGTTCCCACAAAGGGCTGTACTAGGCCCCTCCTCATCTCTGTTTTCATAAATGATCTGCCCTACTCCCTGTTTGTAAAACCCACTTGTATGCTGATGATACCATCATGTTCTCCTCTGGCCCCTCACCCTCATCCACTGAAAAAACATTTCTGGTCGACTTTGACAACATTCAGAAATGGTTCCTTTCAAATCAACTGCCATGAATCAGAAGAAAATGGTATCTATGTTTTTCAGCACAGTCCCATTGGCTTCATGTTGCCTCTCCTACTTTGAAGTGACATTCTTTATCAGGTGCCATCATTGACTCCATAACTTCTTATAAATACCTGCATGTGATCCTTGACCAACACCTTGATTACTCCTTGCACGTTAATTACCTTGTGAGTAAGTGTATCTCTAATCCCAGGTCCTTTACAGAGTAAAAAATTGTCTTCCTCTTAGCAAAAGAAAAACTGTAGTTGAACATCTCCTCTTCCCCCTACTCAGCTATGGTGATGTGGTATTCTATGGAGCCTCTAAAACTACAATATCCAGGCTATCCCATCTTTTCAATGCCCTTTGCAGATTTGTTCTGGCTTGACCTCCCTGAATGGCTCTGAATCCACCACTGTACTATGTACAAGCAGCTTGATTGGGTCCCTCTTCCTGCGAGGCACTCTCACCATACTGCCTTGAGGTGCTAAATTCTTGTTGGGCAAACTGCCTGAGTACCTCAGTGAGATATTCACCCCTGCCTCCAATGTATCCTATGCCTTACAGTAAGAGGTAGGAAATCACTCCATATCCAATATATCCTGTTCCTTACAGTCAGAGGTAGAAAATCACTCCACTTCTAATATATCCTGTTCCTTACAGTTAGAGGTAGGAAATCACACCATTTCCAACATATCCTGTTCTTACAGTCAGAGGTAGGAAATCACTCCACTTCCAATATATCCTGTTCCTCACAGTCAGAGGTAGGAAATCACTCCACCTCCAATATATCCTATTCCTTACAGTCAGAGGTAGGAAATCACTCCACTTCCCATATATCCTATTCCTTACAGTCAGAGGTAGGAAATCTCTCCACTTCCAATATATCTTATTCCTTATAGTCAGAGGTAGGAAATCAGTTCCAAATCTCTCGCTGCAGACACAGTGTGGGCCAAGTCATAGTCAGATATAGATCTGTCTACATTTGGAATAGTCTCTCTACCTCACTCATATCCCTCTCCAGTCTTCAGTCCACAAAGATCAGAATCAAAGAGTACTTCAATGCCCCACTGACCTGTCAAAATTGCCCTAGATGTACTTTCTATCAGGTTTCCGTAATGTGGCCTGGTCCTGGGTGACATCCTGGCATACCTCTCAACTGTACCACATTAGGAGGAACGTTCCTCATTTTACTTCAGAAAAGTTCCCTGTTCCACATTGTCAGGACTTGTTCCACATTCAGACTCAACATTTTAAAGCAAATATCCATAGTAAATGATGGAAAACATAACTTATTCAATTAATAACAGACATTCTCAACATAAATGCAACATTTTAATCGTGTTTTGAGCTTCTTAGGTAAAGATTTGATTAAGTGTTCCACATTTTGCCTGTTTGTTCCACATTGTAGTGGGCAATGTTCCACATTTGGGGTACAAAAGGTTGAGAGGTATGCATCCTGGTCTAACATACGTAGGAGTCCCTGCTCCTTCCTTGCACCATTTTCTGTGTCCACTGGATTTTTGGAAAATGCTGATATGGGCAATTGTTGGAGTTACTGTACTGTTTAGCTCACTCCTTTGTCCCCCAGCAACATTCCTGGACATTTACATTCATCTGTATTCTGCGCAGTCTGTGTTCTTGACCTGTTTATTGTTGTATAGGGAGTGAGGAATTATCTGTGCCTGCAAGGGCACGTAATCTCTGCTGTTCCTTTTCATGGTTATTATTGTATGTCCTTTGCTTATTGCAACACTGTTTTATTTGGTAATCTTTTACTGTATTCTTTGATGATATTGGAATTTTTGTCTGTAATGGAACTGCATGTATTATGTCTCCTGATATTTCCCTTCCCCCCCGGTCGCAATTGGAAACATACCCTATGGACACTGTTTGTTTACCTGGTAAAATATGCTACATAGAAATACAATTAAAAAAAATATATATAAGCAAGCTGCTGGCAAACAAATCAATGACAAGGTTGAATCTGTCACCTTTCCAGCAATACTAGGTAAACCAGCACCCCACGGGACCTTATGTTTAGTAACTCCTGATATCTAACGCCTAAATATACCGTAGAATGTGCTGTAAAATAGAGACGGATATGGTAGAGATGGATATGGTAGAGATGGATATGGTAGAGACGGATATGGTAGAGATGGATATGGTAGAGACGGATATGGTAGAGACGGATATGGTAGAGATGGATATGGCAGGGTCTCTTTATGCTAAGCACTAATGATCTCATTCCATAAGAAAGTTTTTTGTTTCTGCTGACACTAGCATTTTCTCTTTTGTGGGAATGTGGGTTAACCATGTTCATTTATCATGGCCAGCCACACCAGGGGAGCAACCTCCCCCATACATCCAAAGAGATCTGGTGTTGGCTATGGAGCCAAATTCATAGAAACATAATAATTTAAGGTCTGAAGGGATTTCAGGTCTAGCATATCTTCCTCCTGCTTTATACAGTAAGCTGAAGTGAAATAAGTTTGCTGTGCAAACAAGTACCAATTAATAAGGATTCCATATCCACTGTACGAACAGTACTATCCTGTACCCAGTAATTCCCTTGGTAAGCATACATTTGTCCAGGCTTACCTTAAAGGCCTATATTGTCTTCATATCCATTGTCTCTGCCAGTAGGCTGTTCCATAGGTTCACCACTGTCTGGGAGAAACAAAGCCTTCTACTGTTGCCCCTGAATGTGCCACCTCTGATTATCAGGGTGTGTCCCTGTGTTCTGTTGAAGGACACCAGCTCAAACATTTCTGATGTTCGACTTCATCAGCACCCTTGAGTATGTGAAAGGTTGAGCTCATGTCCCCTCTCTGCCTTCTCTTCTCCGGAATGAACATATCAGCTGCCTCTATCCTCTCTTCATAGCTTGTGTCCTTAATATTGCTGATAATTATAAGGGCCCTGCATTGCACTCTTCTGACTACATCAACGCCCTTTTTGTATTGAAGAAGCCAGCACTGCACATAGCGCTTGGGTTAAATTGGGCAGGGACTCACAGGAAATTAATTAACCCTTCTCTTGCACAATTGTTTTAGATTTCCTGCACCTCTGTCATCTTTCTTCATTGTATACCATAGAAGAATTCTACCACCTGGGGATGACAGTAGGTTCCCACCTCCAAATCTAATGGCATGTCTAGGGCTGAAGACATCTGACAGCCATTACCTACACTTGTGGAAAGACAGTCTAAAGAACTAGAAACTTTGAGATTAAAAATACAAGTGTTAGAAACGTGCTAGATGAGAACACAAAAAAAGGCTGATCCTTACAAGAGCTCCTCACGGAAGCTCTGGGTAGAAAATATCCTGACTAGAAACTGAAGCTAAAGCAAGCACATCAAAAAGTGCATGACACCATCTATCCCGTCAATCAACCAAGATTTATATTTTGCGAAATTACACCATTTTCAAGACAGAGAGCCATTGCTTTAAGAAGGCTTATTTAAAAAAAAAGGACAGTAGGTTTGAGGACTTACCATCCAGGTTTACCCTGACCTGTCTACGTAGATCTTGCATAACAGGAAAGCTTTTGTGGCTTCTAAAGAACTTCTGCATAACCATAATATAAGATTTACTGTGCTCTCCCCTATACAGCTGCTTGTTCACCTACAGCATCAACTCAGAACAGTTACCTCCCTGAAGAGGCTGAACGAGAGATTAGGAATACTTAAGTATATACATTTCTTATGCATACCCAGAAGGCCTGTCAGGACATCTCTTTTTAAAAAAATTTCTAAAACTCAACTTTATTGCAAGAAATTGTGACATTACAAGTTCTGGGACATAGTGAACAATGTGCATTCAAATGCATTTCATCACAATAAAGATCGTAACTGCTACCAAAGGATTGCCTATCTCACAGTCCAGTCTTTCTAATTACTTGTAGTTTCACGTAGACATGAGGTCTTCAATAATAGGAGACTTCCTCACAAGCTTTAGAACATTACATAAAAAACTCAGGAAAAGAGATTTTAACTGTGTCAGCTATGGCATAACTGCTGTGACACTTTGTTTCTCCCCTGAATAATTCCCCATTATTTTATTTGTCATCTTACTGTATTTCGCTGCAAGTCATTTTCAGCATTTTCAGAGAGGAGTACATAAGCATTAATCCTCGATGAGGAGGCTTTACTCAGAATTAATGCATGTTAAGTTGTGCACGAGGTCAAACGCCTAGTGCCTACAACCACCCAACCATGCATTAATTCCACAGTAGAAGCCGACTTCAGAGGGGATTAATGAGCTTGTAACAGGGCAAGTGCAAGGTAGGTATTAATGATGTTTACAGTAGAACAAAAGAAACATGAGGGCAGCCAATTATTATGGTAACAAAACCCATTTTTTTCACAAATCAGCCTTCACTTTCCTGTGTTGCAATGCTGTTTGCCTCTGACAACGTGCACATGCACGTTGGAAACTCCACATACATTTATATAGTGCTTGGTCATTTAACAGCAGTGAGAATTTACGATTGTATTGTGCTACTGAGATAAGTCAATATTTTACCGTTTTTCAACACGGTTCCAATACTTTGCCGTCCGTTGCTAGATCTAACTCATATCTTATGCTACTGCATTGTGGGGGAAATCTACATGTCAATATCTGAGAATACGTTAATACTGTATTCATTTCAGCACTATACTTTGTTTTTACCTTCGCTATTAACTTACGAGAGTTATTGTGACTATGCAACATAATCCCACTGCTATTCTTCTATTTTTGTGTATGATCGTGCTCCTTGCTCTACTACCGGACTTTGGCATGGCATTTGCCTCCTTCAACCTTGCTTCATTACACTAAACAGCCGGCAAGACAGCAGCCTTTACAGCGCCACCTATCGGAAAGTCCACAGTACTTCAGTAAGCGCGCTCACGATTGCTTGAGCAAATGATCGAAGTTCAACATGGCATTATTGAAGTTGGAGCGGGCATTAGCAGTAATTAATCCCCGCTCCAACTTTAGTCACCTGCTATGTTTCCTCCAATTAGTTTCCGTTATTTTACCCTGCTGATTGCTGCCTTGTTACAAATAGAATTAATTCAGTGCTGTGTTTTCCTCCTCCCCCAAATCTAGAGCATTCTTCAGGTCCTCCATCCCTCCAGAGTCCCACATGGCCCACAGTTCTGTGTGTCTTTCCAAGGTAAGCCGCTGCTTAGCTATTATCTGTTCCATTCTTCCGAGGTCTTGCACTCTATTTACCCATGAACTGAGTGATGGAATTGAGGCCTGCAGCCAATTAATGGTAATCTTTTCTAAACTGTAGTGCAAAAGATCCTAAAAAAGCTTTGCTGTTTAAGCTTCCCAGTGCCTTTCACCTTTACCCCTAATATCAGGTTCTTGAAATCAAATGGGATGTTGACATTCCAGCTTTTCTTAAGCTGATTGTGAATTCAGGATCACAAAGGCGAAATCTTTGGGCAGGCCTAGAATATATGGTGATGTGAACCAATTCCTCCACATCCTCTCCAACATAGGTTTGTGGTACCTACTTTGAAGTGTTGTGTGATTGTCAGGGTGTGAAAAAATCTGATATGACACTTCCACCTGTACCTCTCCAACCTGGGGGTGCTGTACTTTCTACCCTTCATCCCACAGCCATGTGCATTTCTCTTCCGTTATATTTGTCCCAGCTTCTGCCTGAGTCTCATTTTGTTTTGTTTTTTGTGCTTTATGCTCTGGAAATTGTTCCACCCCTTCCATCCAGCATGGCCCCCAGTATAAACATTCTCTAAGGAAGTGAAGCCTCAGTTAATTTTAGGCAGCAAATTCTGTGATTCGATATAGTGCCTCACATGTAGGTATCTATAAAAATCCCTCTGTTGAAAGTCAAATTTTTCTTGGAGTTCCCTAAAATGGAGTACCATTTTGTTTTGTGCCATTGTTTTGTATCTTGTCAGGGCAAGCCTGTTCCATCTTCAAAACCCTGGGTCTATCTGAGGTGGGTGGTGGATGGATATCTGGGTCTCCAGTTATTATAGAGAGGGGCCCAAATTCATATGAAGTATGTGTAGTCTTTCTAGCTTGGACCAGGACTCTAAGTGTATGTTTTGTCCAGGGTTGGATATATATTTCCAGATCTGGTTTGTTTTATTGATTATACTGGTAAGCCTAGCAGGCAAAATAATGCTTGTTTGCACTAGACACCAGAATAAATTAAACATTTAACAGATTTTACACTGACAATAAAAACAATGTAAATAAAAACAATATAAATATGACACATATCATATCTGGTAATTACAATGGCATGACGACATCTAACTACACCAAGCACTAAGACTTTGTCCAAAAGCAAAAACTGGTTGCTGGAAGATTATTGTACAGTTTGATTGCATTGTATGACAAAGCTGTCTAGCCTTGTTGAGTGTGCCTGAATGGAGCAACAAATACGAATGACTGAGATGTCATTGCATGTGTATGTCCTAGGGGAGAGGATAGCATTTAGCAGGGCATAAAACTGGATGGATTGTGATTGCTGAGCTTCTATCTTGAGCCAGCTTGTATCATTCCATTGTTTCATCCAAGAGACTACTGGGGCCAGTTGTGCTGCCACATAATATAGCTTGAGTTCTGGCATGGCAATACCCCCTTTCTCCCTTATAATCTTGTACGGGTTCTTAAGGCCAAGGCCCATATTGAACCTGCCACCACAGTTTAGTGATGGTAATGAAATTTATGGTTTTCCATATAATGGTCCAGGTATAATTTAAACTTCTCAACTGTTTCGTTCATAACAACACTACTAGGTAGTGTGTTTCATACAGCTGGAGCTCTCTGCGTAAAGAAATTATTCCGCCTAGTTGTCTTATTTGTAATAGTTTTTAGTTGCAGTTTATGTGACCTAGTGTTATTTTGAATTGATTGTTTCTCTAGGCAAATAGTGACGAGTAGTGATTCATCTTGAAAGGATTTAAAGAGATATATCAAATCACCTCTTAGGGATCTGTATTCCATGGAGTATAAGTTCAAGGATCTTAGCCTGTCACTGTAGTCCTTGTTCTTAACTATATTTTATTCTTTTTGTAACCCTGCGTTGGACTCTGTACGATGTTTTTGCCACCTATAGTAGTAGGGGAACAAAAGGGGGCACAGTACTCCAAGTGTGGCCGAATCAGGCTGATATATAGGGGAAGTATTACCTCTGGTTTTCTGCTTTTAATATGTTTCTGTATACATCCGAATATGCCGTAACTTTTTTAACTGTTTTATTTATATGAGTATCAAATTTAAGATTGTTTGTTATTATGACACCTAGATCTTTTTCTTCCATAATCTTTATGAGTTGGATGTTGTTCATTACATATTCTGCCTTAGCGTTGTTTTTCCCCATGTATATCACCTTACATTTTTGTTCATTAAAGTTCATTTTATCAATTTTAGCCCAGTCACATAAATAATTTAAGTTATCCTATAAATTATTAATTGATTCTGCATTGTTGAC
The DNA here is from genome assembly GCA_016271365.2 of Neoceratodus forsteri. NCBI lineage: Eukaryota > Metazoa > Chordata > Ceratodontiformes > Ceratodontidae > Neoceratodus > Neoceratodus forsteri. Next base: position 608,990,976 of record CM028132.1, read on the forward strand.
AATACATCCAATTTTGTAGTCATCTGCATACTGTATTTGCTAATCCAGACACCGCTGTTAATCTGCATACTTGAGACAAGTATATTGAACAGTAATGGGCCCAACACCGAGCCCTGTGGAACCCCGCTTGTGACATGTGTCCAGTTTGATTCATGGCCTCTGATGACTACTTTCTGTTGTCTGTTTATTAACCATGAACCTATCCATTTTATGATTCTTGTATCTAGATTTATTTTAACTAATTGCTCTATTAAAGTTCCATGAGACACTGTATCAAACGCCTTGGCGTAATCTAAGAAAATTACGTCAACAGGCATTCCATTTTCTAAGGCCTCACTGACCGGATCAAATAAATTTATAAGGTTAGTTAAACATGACCGACCAGCAGTGAATCCATGTTGCAAAATATCAGCACAACCACTTATTTTGATGTGATCAAGTATTTTATTCTGTATTAGTCGCTCCATCAATTTACTAATTATTGATGTAAGACTGATTGGTCTATAATTACATGGATTTTGCCTATTACCTGTTTTGAATATGGGTGTAATATTGGCTCTACCCCTTGATTTAAGAGTTTTTCCTTCCTTGATGGATATGTTGAATAAGACAGTCAGTGGGCTGACTAGTTCTTTACTCAATGTTTTAATGAAAAGAGGACTTACACCATCAGGTCCTGGAGGTGAATCTGATTTTATCTGTCCAATGGTATTTAATACGTTCTGCTCAGTAAAAATGATGGTAGAGTCACACTCAGTTAGTGCATTTATGTCGAAACTGTTAGCCTCTTTAAAGACACTTCCAAAGTAGGAATTAAGTTCTTCTGCTATGTCAATCTCTTCATTCAATAGTCTATTATTAGACATTATAGGTCCAACTTCATTTTGATTTCCTTTAAGTGTCCCAACATAGTTATATAAAACTGCTTTCTGTTGTCTTTTGTTTTCCTGACTAAATTCAGTTCTAATTTTTGTTTTGCTAGTTGAATATGTTGTTTTGTTTTTAGCTGACATTCTACATTTTTCCATATCATTATTACTGTTAGGTTTTTTGTATCTGCAATATGCTCTATTTTTTTTATTGATTAAATTCCTTATTTTTCTGTTCCACCAAGGAGGAAATCTTTGTTTTTTTGTTATTATATTTAGTTCTCCACTACACCCATTTTTTAATACAATAATTAATCTCTTTATCGATATGGTCCCAGGTTTGTTCTAAATTGCAGTTTTTTAACATCTCCTTCCAGTTCTTATTATTAAGGTAAGTTTTGATATTTACATAATCAGCTTTGGAATAATTCTAAATTTTGTTATTCCATTGATTTCTTTAGTGCTTTTAATTACATTAAACTGAACCATATTATGGTCACTGTCACAAAGGGGGGACAGGATTTGAGGAGTTGTGCAGAGGTTTTTTATGTTTGTCAATAGTAAGTCCAATATATTGGTACTCCTGGTTGGGAGTTTTACAAGCTGTTCTAGGTCATGAAGAAGACTTATTTCCATAAATCTTTTTTCAAGCTGTCCCTTAGCATCATAATTAACCCAATTTATATTTGGATGATTTAAGTCTCCCATCAGGATGAAATCATTTTTTATATCTAAGTTTTCAATTTCATTGACGAAAAGTTGATTTTCAACTGGTCCAAGGTTGGGGGAGCGGTAGGCTAGACCAATTGTCATGTTGTTATTGTCTTGAGATAACTTGACCCATATCATTTCAGTGTTGGAGTGATAAGGGAATATCTGAAATCCCTTAAGATGTTCTGCAACATACAAAGCTACCCCACCTCCTTTTTTGTCTGACCTATTTTTTAAAAAGGTAGTATAACCTGGTACATGAGTATTCCAGTCACTATCTGTGAACCAGGACGCTGTTACACCACAGATGTCTGTCTTTAATTTAGTAAGGATATGTCTTAATTCATCCATTTTATTGGACAAACTTCTAGCATTTAATAATAAAATCTTTATTTCTGTATTGTGTTGCTTTTTGTTGATAATAATATTATCAGTTTTGCTTGACATCTTATGGTTACTTAAAGATGTGTTATTATTATTAATTACTGAGTGAGCCTTGGATAGTGGGATAGGATGAGTCTGTTGACCATTTTTTATAAGACTGTTTTTTGTACCACTTCTGGACTCCACCCCCCCCCGCTTCTAGTTTAAATGTTTAGTGATGCAGTTTCTTAGTTTATCTCCCAGAAGCTGACTGCCCTGCTTACTCAGATGCAGTCCATCTCTACAATAGAGGTAATTTCTGTTAGAAAATTCTTCCCAATGTGTTATACATCCGAGAGATTGTTTTTTACACCATAGTCTGAGCCAACTATTACCGTGTTTTATTTTACATATTTGTTGATAAGATGCCCTAGGAACAGGAAGAATTTCTGAAAATACAATTTCACATTCCAGGTCCATCAATTTATTAGTTATGTTGACGAATTCCTGCTTAACCTGTTGCGTACTTTGATGTAAAATATTATAGACACCAGCATGAATAATTACAAATTTTTTCTCATTAGGACGATTCAGTATATCTGTAGCCATTTTCGTAATATGGGAGAGTTTTGCTCCTTTGAAACAAGACATGGTTCTGTTATATTTATCTGGGTCACAAATGGCCCTATCCAATCCCTTTAATATGGAGTCTCCTAGTACATAAACCTGTTTTGAAGTATTAGTTGCATTATTAATTTCCATATGTTCCTGTATATGCTGTTGTATTTGTCTTGTATCATGATTTTGTTCATTTGTAGGTGTTGTGGCTGGTTCAAATTATGTTAAATGTCCATTTGATGTTCCTGATAGATTTCTGTCTGATTCTGGGTTCAGTAAGTTAGTTTCAGTTAATTCTATCTGTCCAAAATGAACACCTTGTATTTCTTAGTTTATAAGTGGGTCAAATTTATTCTGTAATGAGAGTGTAAACTGATCTGCTTTTCTACCTTTCTTTTTTGGTATTTTTGAACTTTGAACCTGGTACCATTTATCCTCAGGGTTCTCAATTGTGTCATCCTCTCTATTTCTTTTTTTATTGGGGATATGATCTGTTGTTTGGGATAGAGGAGCAAAATCACTGACTACAGTGTTTATTAACAGAGGGTTAAGGAGGGGACCACTGGGGGCTGTATTCAATACTAGGGTGCTTGGTGTACTTTGGAGCTGTAGTTCATTTAATTTAACATATCTTTCTGTAATATCTTTTTGACTTTTTTCAAGTTCTGTCAGTCTATTACTGAATTGAGATATCTCATATATCATATCACTGTTTTCCACACATTTAGAACAAGTGTAACTTTGACTATATATAGTATTCAGTGAGAAATTAGACATTGAGCAGGGCCTACATTTAATACCTAGTTGCCCATCTTGGGTCATTAGTTTATCTTTCATTTTACTGTCCAGAAATCAATACCTTGAGTAGAGAAAGAAAAACAACCTTTAAAGGTTCATAGCTTGTGAAGTACCAGAAGCAGCCAATACTCTCTTACCGACTATGTGCCTGCCTTTGGCCCAAGTGTCAGGATGAGTTTATGGACTGCCCTCCACTATTGCTCAGGAATGTTGATTGGTACGGCTTGAAAGAAGAAGAAAAATCTAAGCAGGATGTTAATTTTATTGTTGCAATCTGGCCCCCCAGTGTTAGGGGCAAGATTTCCCATCTATGTATATCTGCTTGAATTTCCCCTATCAGTTTCTCATAATTCAACTTAAATAGTGAGGAGATGTTAGGTGAGATTCTTACCCTAGGTATCTCATTACATTGGGAATGTAGCCAGAAATTCTGAGGAACATGACCCTCCCAACTTAATCACTTCTGATTTATTAAGATTAATTTTATATCCTGAGATTTCTTCATAAGGCCTTGGTTCTTCTTCTTTTTTTTGTACTTATATTTTACTGGTTTTTCTCTCTTTTTCTCCCTACTGTCCCTAGCACATGGCAGCATGTGCATGTGGAGGTGCACACGCACTCTATGGTGCTGGTTCTGGCCCCTTCTGCCCATCCCCTGGCAATCACCGGGCACCCCATAGCCTGACACTATCATCTGTCCTCCAGTAGGTGGCAGTCAAGGGCTGGGGAAGCCCCTCATCCCTCCCGGGATAGGAGAGCTGCATTGTGGCAGCACAATCCTGCTCCTTGACCTCCCCCTGATGACTTCCGACAACCCAGGCTCATTCCCGAACCTGGGTCACCAGCATGGCATGAGGTGTGGCATCCAGTGTCTCAACCCTCTGAGCCACTGGGTCAGCTCAGGCCTTAATTCTTCTAACAGGGCAGGAACTGAGGTCTCAGGAGAAGTGATGAAGAAGAGAGACACACCTGCATAAAGTAAGAGTTGTAGGTCTTATCTCCTGTGGTAACCCCTTGTATTTTTTTATGGTGCATACTGCTATCGCCAGGGGCTTGATATGTAGTGTGAGTAGTAGGGGAGAGGGGCAGCCCTGCCTCATGCCTCTTGTCAGGTGAAAATGACTAGTCAGTATGCCATTGACCCTAATTGTGGCCTGTGAGGAGGAGTATAGGGATTTAATAAAGTTGCAAAATCCTTGGCCCATTCCCATCTCTTCTAGGGTTCTGTGAAGGAACCTCCAGTCCACACAATCAAATGCCTTTTTTGCATCCATAAGTGTTGCCTAGTGCTAGCTCAGGAGATTTACACAGACAGGCTATCAGGTTCAGAGAAAAAAAAAACTCAAGCACTCCAGTCACCATAAAGGTGCATCCGCCACGTACTATTGTACTAAATGTAAAAAAAGAAAAAGAGGGGAGCACACACTCATCGAGATAACTAATACTTTTACTGAATCAGAAACCAGGTGTGGTGCACAGTAACCCCAAACAATCAGGCTCAATAGGTGCCTGATATTGTTATGTATTATTCTTCCATTAATAAAGCCTGTCTGATCCAGGTGGACTAGGGTCACCATGCTGCCCTGGAGTTTTTTAGTTAAAATGGAGGTGATTACTTTCTAGTCAAAGTTTAGTAAGGAGATGGGTCTGTAGGTACTACATATTGTGGGGTCTTTCCCTGATTTAGGGAGCACTGAAATGTAAGCATATTGCCAGGCTGGGGGAGCCCCTCTCCTTTTTGCAGTACTCTGAAAATGGCACAAGTGGGGAAGCAATTCCTCTTTAAAAAATTTTTAATATTCCAGGGCTTTCTTATCCAGACCTGGAGTCATTCTGGTCTTTAATCCCACCAGGCAAGCTGTACTTCTTCCATTAAGATTGGTGCCTCTAATAAATCTACTTCATCCTGTCCTAGTTTTCTGACTTTAACCTACTCAAAGAAAGTGTTGAGTTTATTTTGGTAATTAACAATTTTATCTAGCAAATACAACTTTTTACAAATTTTGGCAAATGTCTGAGCATTCTGATCTGGATTCATTTAATATTGTTTGGGGGAGGCTTTTTTCTTAATGCACAATACCATTCTACTGGCTGCTTCCTTGCATAATGGTCAAGCCAGGATTCAACCTGCTCTATTGCAGGCTCCATAGAATCTCTGATGGGGGTACCTCAGGGCCTTTTCAATTTTACTGTCATGCAGTTTATTTAGTTTTTGTCTCCATTCTTCCAGCTGTTTTTTGACCTCATCTTTCAAAGCAACTTTATGCTCTGCTTCAAGGTCAAACAATTTCGCATCCAGGTCTAGTTGTGCCTTTTGTTTCTTTATTTTTCTTAAGATTAGAAGCAAAGCTAACGGTTTTACCTGTTATAATGGCTTTGATATCACATCACACTACTGCTAATGTCTTCCCTGGTGGGTTGCTTGCCATGTACTGTTGTAAACATATACTCTGGATTATCTAATAAGGAAACATTTAGTCTCCAGCTCAAGGTTTTGGTCTTTGGGGGTTATAACAAGGTCCATCATCACTGCTTCATGATCAGAAAAAGTTCTGGGCTGTATTACACTACTGTATGTTCAACACAGTGCAACCATTCAGTTGAAATTAGGAGGAGGCCTATTTGTGAGTAGCCCTGGTGGGGTGCTGACCAACACGTGTAGTCTCAAACTTTAGGGTTCAGGTGCCACCACACCTCCACCAAGCCTAGCTTCTTAATCAGTCTTTTCAGGCTTAAAGGAGATAGGAAGCAACTCTTACACCACTAGGCTCCCTCCAGTTGTCTTTTAGTGTCTACCTGATATTCTGATATGTTTTTGTCCTTTTTTTGTTAAACTAATAATCTAATTTTGTTGTCTTTGTAACTTTCTTGAATCCCTCTCTCCTCAGCAGTTGCTAATCTCTCTTTTCATACTGCCTGAACATTCTATGATATCAATAACACTGTTACAGGCCATTCAGATGAATCACATGGAAATGTTTTATTGATGTCATAGAATGTCTTAGAAATATGAAAGGAAATAGCAGTAGCTGATGAGGAGAGTAGAACTCTGTGTAAATCTGAGGGTACCCCAAAGCTATATTATTTATCAAAAATTGGTCAAAGCATATCTGAATACAGAACTGGCATGGAAAGGAAGATGGAATGGCTGTTAACTATGTAAAGAATAGTCACGTACTCACTATAATAGTAGATCTTCAAGAGAAACTCTTTCATCAGACCACACCTATGGAAGCACTAGGACCACACAGAAACTTTTTTAAGCAGTCCACAAGGACCATCCATGACTAGGGCCATCCAATGTCAGACATTGGCTCTCCCATATAAATGTGGGAGGGCCCCTTTCCTCCTCAGTTCCCCACTAGAGATCATGCACAGAGGACCATCTTGTAGGGAACCAGGAGATAACCTAGGGCTCTGCCAACCAGGTGAGGCAGAGAGCAGCAGATAGACCCTCATGGAGAAGGATGCTACATTCACCAGAGTCTCAGGATCAGATAGAGGATGGAGGGTAGGATGGCATGGCCTAATAAAAGAAATTCTCTTGAAGATCTTCTGTTATGGTGAGTACATAACTGTTCTATCTTCTTCAAGGATATCTCTTTCATCAGGCCACACCTACAGAATGAGTACCAAGCAGTACTGACCATAAACAGTCTGGGTGACAGGAGTTGACAGGCCTACGAAGGTAGGCCTTGGAGCACAGCTAGGCTGAAGTCAGCCCTTTTTCGTGAAGCTTTGTCTGGACTGTAGTGTTTAGTAAAGGTGTGAACAGTACTCTAGGTAGCAGCTACACAGATTTCAGCGGCAGACACATTTTTAAAATATGCAGCAGATGTGGCCATGCCTCTAGTGGAATGACCACTAACAACCTTACTGTACTTTCTATAACAAAAAGTAATACAATTTGCTAACCATTTGGACAGGCATTGTTTGGAAATTGGAGCACCCTCCTTCCCAGGGGTGAATGAAACAAAAAGCTGTGAGGATGTCCTGCAGACCTTCGTGCAGTGTACTGTATATAGTACCGGGGTATTCTATGTACATCTAAAGTATGGAGCAATGCTTCCCCTGGATCAGCATGCTCAGGAAAATAAACTGTCCGCTGGATGGTTTGATGTTAACTAAACTCAGACACCACCTTTGGTAATGTGGTATGTGAAGACACCCTGTCTTTGCAGAAAATCAAGTAAGGAGGCTCAAACACTAGAGCATGCAGCTCTGAAATCCTTCAAGAAGAAGCAATGGCAACTAAAAACAATGCTTTCTAAGAAAGAAAGCATAAGCCACAAGTTGCAGCTGGCTCAAAAAGAACCAGAGTAAGTTTTTCCAATGCAAAATTCAAGTTCCAAGCCGGGACTGGGTTATGGATGAGTGTCTTCAAGTGCAGACTGCTTTTTAAAAATGTACTGGCCAAGGCCAGCCCATCTGCACAGCGGGAGCGCTACCGCTCCTAACACCGGCGACCCGGGTTTGGGAATGGGTTCAGTGTCGTTGGGCCAACGGGGGTGAGGAGATTTGAGCATCTCTATGGAGGCTTGCCTCCTCCGGGGAGGGAGGGCTCTGTCCTCTGCAGCAACACTGCCACTGGGTGGCCACGGGTGGAAGTGCAGCAGATACAGAGGGAACAAGGACGTCAGCGCATCCGTGGGTGGACATGTGCATGAGCGAGTGCAGGGCCCACATTGATGCCTACACAACTGATGCCTTCTGGTGAGAAAAACAGACAATGCCCCGACTCCTCCATGATGGTGGCCCACGGGAGCTCCCTGGGTTTCCATCACTCACCATGTTTGTGGCACCCGCCCGACGAAAGGTAGAATTTTGGGGGTTACCCTGCTCACCCTGCCCCCACCCAGGGGGCATAGCCAAGGCTCCATGGGGCAGGTGACAGAAGCTGGGAAGGCTCAGAGGACATCTCTCATGGTGCCCGGAAGCAGAAGAGGGGCCAGAGAGAAGGGGGCGTGCAGAAACAGAAATAAAAAAAAAAAATACAGGCCATCTCCAGCTGGGCCACTGTACAACCCTCAGTAGGCACATGAAAAGCTGAGATAGCAGCCAAATGCACTTTAATGGAAGAGTACTACAGGCCTACATCTGACAAGGACAGTGGATACTCTAGAACTTGATTTCTTGGACAGGTAAAAGGGTATAATTGATGAGAAGTGGCCCACAAAGCAAACCGCTTCCACATCACAGAATAAGTGGTCCTGGCAGAAGGCTTTCTAGCACCACCAAGACATCAGCCACCTTTTAGGAGACCCCAAATCTAGCACTAACTATGGTTTCAGGAGCCATTCCTGTAGGTGAAACGATTTGTGGTCTGGATGAACCAGGGTTTCCCGCTACTGTGACAGAAGTCTCTGGCATAAGGGCAGGGGTACTGGTGGTTCCACTGCTAGTTACTGCAGTAAGGAGAACCAGATCTGTTGAGGCCATAGTGGAGAAATGAGGATTAGAGTTGCCCCATCCATCTGAAGTTTGAGTAACACCCTCTGAATTAGAGGGAAGGGAGGAAAGGCATAGAGAAACCTCCCCTTCCAAGAGCGGGACAACGCATCTTGTCAGAAAACTCCAGGCCCTGGAATGAGCGAGCAGAAAAGTGGCAGTTTTGTATTGTGTGGGGATGCAGAAAGGTTCAACTCTTGATGACCCCATCTGTCCAACAGGTCTTTCACCACTGAGGTCAGCAGTTCTCATTCACGCATTCTGGACTGCGACCGGCTTAGTCTATCTGCCAAGATGTTTTGGGCACCTGGAGCATGTACTGCTAACAGTTCTAGACCATGTTCTAGACTCCAATACCATACTCTCATTGCCTCCCTGCACTGGGGGTAAGGGTGAGTTCCCCCTTGTTTGTTGATGCAATGCATCACACTGACATCCATCTGTACTAACAGAGGACCCAGGGACAGGTGAGTCTGGAAGGCCTGTAGGCCATACAGAACAGCTCTCATTGCTAGAACATTTATTTGCAGGGTGGTCAATACACTCTGCATCTGATGGAGCCCTAAATGTGCCCCCCCAGCCCATCCACGAGGCATCTGTTGTTAAAATCTGGTGAAGAGAAGGGATCAGGAAAGGAAACCTCTTTAGCAGGTTGCTGGGTTTCATCCAGCAGTCAAGCACCTTGTGTGCAGGAGAGGTTAGTATAACCCTCTGTTCTAGATTATTTGTGAGTTGATCCCACTGGACTCTCAAGGTTCACTGATGGATCCTCATATGTAGCCTGGCCAGAAATACTGTGACAGTGATCGCAGCCATTAGGCCCAGAAGCTGAAGGAATGTTGTGGCTGTGACATATCAGCTGTCGTGAACTGATTGGGCCCGTGAAATCAGATGCTTGGCCCTGTCCAGAGGCAGGAAGGCTAAGCCTAGGGCTGTATCCAAAACTGCCCCTGTATACTGCAGATGCTGGCAAGGGGTTAGGACAGACGTTGGCACATTGACAGTGACCTGCAGAGTATCGAACAGTTGTCTGGTTTGGGCTAGGGTGTGCAGGAGTTGCTTCCTGGAGTGGGGTTTCAGGAGCCAGTCGTCCAGGTAAGAAAATACATAAAGGCCTTCCCTGTAAAGGGCTGCTGCCACTACTGCCAAGAGTTTGGTAAAGACCTGTGGTGCAGATGACAAGTCAAAGGACAATACTCTGAACTGGTAGTGTTTCCCTTGAAACAGGAACTGCAAATATTTCCTGTGAGGTTTTCAAATTTTGATGTGAAGGTAGGCATCCTTCATGTCTAGGAAACAGATCCAACCCCCTACCTGAAGTAGTGGAAGTAAGCCCTGTAGGGTAATCATCCTTAACTTTTCAGATCCCCTGTGCATTTTGGAACTAGGAAATACTGAGAATAGAACCCTATGTTTCTCTGTTCCACGGGTACAGGTGTTATTGCTCTTTGCTGAAGCAAAGAGTGCATTTTCTCCAGAAGTAGTGGGATGTGATCTGGAGGATAATGTGAAGGCACTGGTGGAGGATCTGGGGCTAGTTCTAAAAGTTTCAGAGCATGCCCTTGTGTTACTATTTCCAGGACCCAAGCATCTGAGCTCACCTACTTCCACCGGTCCAGGTGGAGGAAGAGATGATCCCCAACATCTACCCCTGGAGTTAATGGTGACATGGGGGGGGGGGGTATAAAAAAAATCAGGTGGAACCAGTTGCAGCTCCTGCCCCACCACCACTTCTAGGGGCTTTTGAGTGGGAACCTGGAGTGGCTGCTCAGGTAGGCAGGGCTCCTGCTCTTTTACCCTTACCTGATTGTCTGTTTGTGGTACAGTGTCTAGTACCAGCTGAATGAAAAGGCACCCTCTGTCTGCTCCTTGGTTGGGTGTGATAGAGGAAGTGCACTGATTTCAGGGTTCTGCCTGAGGCCTACAAATTAGAGAGGATATCTTGAACATCTGCACCAAACAACTTATATCCTCTGAAAGAGGCATTGAGAATTGACAGCTGGACATCATCTGCAAAACCCGCCACCCTTAGCCAGGAATACCTTCTGAGGCATATTTCTGATGTAGCTGCTCTGGCGGAAGTATCTGATATATCACAGGCTATATGTAGTAGCTGTTTTCCGACATCAGCCCCAGCCATTAAAGCTTTAAGAAGCTGCTGTTTTGGTGCACCGTCTGAGAGAGCTTGAGCAGCTGCTTTAGCTTTCCTCCAGAGTGTGTTCTGGTATTTGACCATATGAGCCTGGTAATTTAGAAACATAGACACATAGAAACTGCCGTCAGATAAGGACCACCAGGCCCATCCAGTCTGCCCATAAGCCTATCCTTGCTTTCAGACTTTGGCCCTACCCAGTCAGTGGCTGTCTCCTTTACTTCCCACCCCAAGGGTCCCTTTATGTCTGTCCCACGCACGTTTAAAGCCCCCACTGTGTTTGTGCTCACCACCTCCTGTGGCATATTGTTCCATGAATCCACCACCTTTTCTGTGAAGAAAACCTTCCCCCTCCCCCTTATCCTGCCCCCCTCAATTCTCATATAATGCCCCCTGTGAATTCCTCCAGTATTGAAAGATGCCACCCCCCTGCACCTTGTTTATGCCTTTGAGGTACTTGAAGGTCTCTATCATGTCCCCCTGCTTCCTCCTCCCCTCCATTGAGTACATATTGAGGTCTTTCAGCCTCTCCTCATATGTGGTGCAAGCTGTGAACCATCCTTGTTGCCCTTCTCTGGACTGCCTCCACCCTATCAATGTCCTTTCGAAGATGCGGCCTCCAGAACTACACACATTACTCCAGGTGAGGCCTCACCAGTATTTTATACAGTGGAATCACCACCTCCTTCCTTCTGCTAGTGATACCTCTACCTATGCACCCCAGCATGCCACTGGCCTTTGCTGCAGCTTTTGTACTCTGCTGTAAAACCTTTAGGTTATCAGAAATGATAATCCCAAGACCCCTTTCCTTCTCAGTGACAGTCAGTACCTCTCCCCCCCATCCTGTAGCTTTCCCCTGGGTTCCTGCATCCCAGATGCATTATCTTGCACTTCTTAGAATTGAACCTCAGTTGCCATACCTTGTGCCAGTTTTCTAGTTTCATTAGGTCTCTCCTCATTTTCTCCACACCTTCTGGTGTAACCCCCGTTGCAGATTTTGGTGTCATCTGCAAACAGGCAGACCTTTCCCTCCAGCCCAACTGCTATGTCACTAATGTAGATATTAAACAGTACTGGCCCAAGGACTGAACCCTGAGGTACCCCACTTGTTAATCCCCCTCTCCCCAGATTGGATTTGATCCCATTTACCATCACTCTCTGCCTCCTGCTTTTCCGCGTCTCTCCATGCAACTATGTACATTGAAGAGCAGCCCAACCCCTGAGGCACTCCATTAGTCACTTCCCTCTGCATTGATACCACTCCATTTACCTTCACACGTTGTGTTCTTCCCACAACGGGTGCATGTAAATGGAGTGGTATCGACGCGGAGTGGGAAGTGACTAGTAGAGTACCTTTGCAATTCTCCAGCCCAAAGAGGCTGAGACATAGGTTCTTTTACCCATCATGTCCAACCTCCTGGATTCCTTATCAGGAGGACGAGAAGTAAGATGCTTTGGTGCCTTTAATCTATCATAGGCAGCATTTATGACCACAGAATTTGCTTCAGGCTTGCCTACAAAGAAAACCTACCTGATGGGGTCATATACATCTTGTCTGCCTTTCTGGGTATGGCAGGGATCAAATTAGGCCTATTCCAGGCAGTAAAGGTGGCATCCTCCAAAGCAGTTGACCCCCACCACACCACAATGCAGTTGTCAATATAGCGCCTGCAAAATTTGATCTTACTTCTGTACAGATTGGTATCTGTATAGATTACTTTGTCTTCCCAGTAACCCATAGCAAGATTGGCATAGCTGGGACAAAACTCACCCCCAGAGCCATGCCACTTGTCTGAAGATAAAAGGAACCCATAAAACTGAAGACATTGCTCTCTAGCACCATTCTTAACATCTCTATCAGTAGTTGTTTAGGGGGATCCCTCCTGTTGGTTCTTTTCCAAAAAAAATGTTCCAGGGCTTCCAAACTGAAATTGTGTGGAATGTTAGTGTATAAACTCTCCACATTCAAGAGTTACCAACATATTCCACTCCTCCACAAACATAGATTTATAACCTCTCTTGTATCCTTAAGATATGATCTCAGTTGCCCAACTAGAGGTCAACTGCTGAACTATTTGAATTTAAACAATATTTGAAATCTCATAGACATGGGTTTAAGTTTGTGATTAATCATAGTATGGAAAATAAAATTTCTTAGACCTATGCATAATGAGGTAGGAAAAAAAGGATAAGGCAGGAGGAATATGTGCAAGAAAATAATTCAACATATTCCTCCTGCCTTATCCTCCGCCACCCTTCCCTCCCCACTCCCCCTTTGACTTACAACCCTCCTACACCACCTTTCCCCTTAACTCCTGTCCCACACCATCTCTAGCTACTTTGACAATGCCAGTCTGGCTGCTTACCTTTTCCCCCATCATCCCTAAAGCTTAGCACAAACCTATTATTGACATGTCTCACTATTTCCAGTGTATCCCTACCCTGCAACAACATGATGTAATGTAATTTACTCTACTTTTAAGATGTACCTGAAACTGGCAAGTCTTGTACCTCATGTGCCATTTTAATGATGTTCACGATGCCTACCATGTTTTTCTTTTTTCACTGTTATCTTAATTTGTACTTATTGTATTGTATTTGCATTGCTCTGTTTTGTCCCTGACTTGGAACCTTTGAAAATGAGTCTTTGACTCAAAGGTATTAATCCCAATCAAAATAAATAATTAAATAAAAATGGAAGTCTGAAGACTTCCCTCTATTGCAAAAGTATTGATGGAAATACTTTACTCCAGGCGAGTAGTTGCCACCTCTGTCAAACCATAGTCACTATTCCAAAAGGACCATTTATGAGAGTGAAGAGGAACTGCTCTGAAGAGAAAGACTATGCTGACACAGTGGAAAATTTAGAAAGATGCATACTAGCATGCAGATATGGTTCAGAGGTTATTAAAAAAGCAAGAGGCTGGCCCGGTGGCGCTGAGGGTTGAGGCGCTGGATGCCACACCTCGCACCACACTGGCGACCCGGGTTCAGTAGCAGACTCAGGTTGCTGGTGGGTTGGCAGGGGGGGATAGGCTTGAGCGTCCTATAACAGCTCGCCTTCTTCGGAGAATGTACAGGCCGATGCCCGCACACTTGCCTGACTCCAAGCGGAGGTTCAGAGTACTGCAAGCCCTTCAAGGGATGGCTGGCTGTGGTACAGCGTAGAAACCCGTGCTCAGCGCCATGACATCAGGGGAGATGCATTCTGTATGGTGAAGGCGAAAATGGGAAACTGAGCCTGCCACCACCGGGAAGATGGGGAACTGTGACGTGCCCACGATGTGCCTCTGCCTTCCTGATGGACCCAGTACCGGCAAAACGTAAGTTACGGGGCATCTGGCTCCCACCTTGTCCGTGCCCGGGGGGTACAACCATGGCTCCATGGGGATCTGGGGTCTGTCTGGGTAGGGTGGAAGGCAGTGGGATGTCAGTTGTCTCCTCTGATGGGTCGGGGGTGGCAGGCTGGGGAAAGGAAGCAGAAAAACGTAATTTCAAAAAGCAAGGTTGGAAGTAAACAATACTCCTAAGGAAACCCTACAAATGAGACCCGAGTTGGGAGGGAGGGATAATAGGATGGATTTCGTGACCACTTTTTCCACAGATGTGAAGGCTATTCAGAATATCATATTTAAAAACTGGGATATTCTGAGGATCAAACCCAAACTGAAAGAGGTTATATTGGAGCCACCCTGCTTCACCTCTTGTAGAGCACACAACATAAGGGACACTGCAGTACACAGTGTACAACCCAAGCAAAAGAATATTTATTTGATAAAGTTTCACCAAGAAAGACATACAGAGCTGCAGTAGCTCATATCCAGAGGCGTCCTGTGGGAAAGGGGAAAATGGGATACATTCATAATATAAAGTATGATAAACAAAGAGGTAAAATAAACATGAAAATCGTACAACAGACAAAAATTAAAACACAAAGGGCATTAAACAAAATCAAATTGCAGCTAATAAACAATTACGATGACATACACTGAAAGTCAGTAATGCTAAGGACAAAATATATTCATTGCATGATGAAAGACAGAAACTGTGATACTCAGTGGCAGAACCACACAACTGAGTAAACAACACAAAGCCCACTTGGCCAGTACATGGGGAAGAATCTGTCTAAGGAGGTGGAGGAATTGGAGGGAAGCGTGATATAGAATAAAAAGGGGGAAAGAAAAAAAAAACAGGGAAGAGGGTAAGGGATTAGGTGGGGGGGAAGGTAAGGAATTAAGAGAAATGAGTAATAGGGAAAGATATGTTCAAGAGCAGGAGCAGGAAGGAGAAATGTGGTTATGGAGAAGATAGGACAGTGAGTCAGAGGATGAGGCAGAGCAGATATTTAAAGGAAGGGAGTTCCAGATATTTGTGAAATGGTAGAAGAAGGCAGCCCATCCTGAAGTTGAAATATGGGCAGGGTGGGCAAGAGTCCTATAAGTGGAGTTACGGAGGGTGTAGGTAGGAGAAGGGTCGGGTAAAGAAGAGGGTGTTTAGGTATGGTGTAAGGGAGCCAAGCCAGAACTTCCCAGCTAATGAGGCACAATGGGCAAGGTGTCTATCCCCAAGAGGCGGGAAGGAGATGGCAGAGTAAAGTTCACAGTGATGTGTACGTGGGGGACAGTTTAGGGCAAAGTGACAGAAGGAGTTGAAAAGGGTGTCCAGTCTGGAGAGGGTGGACTTAGGAGGAAAACTGTAAACTATGTCTCCAAAGTCAAAGACTGGGAGGATCATCTTCTGGACAATCTCACGGTGGGCATGAAGGGGGATGCAGCCACGGTGTCTGTAGAGAGCATCAAGTTTGGGATGTAGTTTTTTTGTGGATAGCATCCACATGTTCAGCAAAATCTAAGTTATGGTCTATCCAGAGCCCGAGATATTTAAAACTGGAGACATCCTGCAAAGAAGACACCAGTGTGGCTTTCTTCTCTTCACCCAAGGCAGGGTGCAAACATTGTAACCGCTGCAAATAGTGTAAGATGGTGTCCAATACAAAATGTTCTCAGGTCCTAGCGATGGTAGAGGATATAAGATCGTAAGCCTTACTACCTGTGATACTTGCAATGTCATCTATTTAGCTGTGTGCAAATGTGGGCCATTTTATGTGGGGAGGACTAAGAGAAGGCTGATAGACCATTTAGGGAACATATGTGGGCTATTGTCACCAAAAGTGATACCTAGGCATTGGCTGCCTATATCAACACATTGGGAGGAGGAGATGCACATACCCTGACCTTTGTAGGTATTCAAAAAGTTGTACTTGGATATAGGGGAAGGGATATAGAGAAATGACTGACTAAAAGGGAAGCATTTTGGATATACCAACTAGGGGCATTAGAATGGTCAGGGATTAATGACCAAACTGAACTTGCAAAACCTTTGTAATTCAAATCAGATTCATGTTCATTTTAAACATGTCCCTGTTCTCCCTTACCCCCCCCCCCCATCTGCTGGTATTTATAGTATATGCAGGGGGGATCAATGGGACTTAAAAGAAGTCTAGTATGTAGGATGGTGGATCCCTGGAACGCGCTGCCCATGGAACTGGTGGCAGTTGAAACTGTGGCGGATTCAAGAAATGGTGGGATAGTTATAGGGGAGTGGGATGGGGTGGGGACCCTGTGGGTTGGGCCTGTCAGTGCCATGTGCAGGCACTGATCACCAAGCAGACTCGATAGACCGGAGGGACTACTGTACTGGCTTCCTAGTATGCTAGTATGTATAAACAACTGTCTTTAGCATTTTTTCTGTGATTTTAGCACTCTGGCAGTGTGCAACCTGTGCGCTTAAGAACCGTCCAAAAAAATTGTAATGTAAATAAACCAGCCTGATTAGAGGTTGACGGGCTGGGGTAAAAGTATTTTGCAATGGTTATGGATATTATTTGTCAACTCAGCAACATACAAATTGGGAAGCACACTATTGCTTTTCCCAGTTGGTTTAATGAAAGCAAAAGCCCTGTGACCATTTGCCATTTTAGCACTCAGACTGCAAGGGTGCTAGCTAATAATGTGCAGATTAGTGGATCAATTTACATTTTGAAATTTCAGTGTTTTTTTTTAGCACTTTTAACACTTTACGGGTATGAACATAAGTTTGCACTTGAAGGGGGGCATGTCACCTTGACAAAGCACCTGTGTAGTAGGTGCAAAACGTTAGTCCTGTAGGATACCTCCCTGGGCTATGTCAGCGTAGCTATAACTCCTGTTACATGAGAACTGCAATTAAAAGATGTATCGTGAGAGCTTTTGTGTCCATTGAGTGCTTAGTCCTTTACTGCTGCTGCTTAGGAAGGTGCTTTTCTAAAGTGCCTTCTCGGCATCGCCAGATTGCTGTTTTAAACCCTTTACAGATTGGGCACACCTGAACATAATGGTCTGGGCCGAGGCAGCACCCGCAGATGTCGTGCAAATTTCCGGAGTATATTTTTTCACCACACTTGCAATAACTGAACAGTTAAGATGGCTCCTTAGTCATCATACACACTGTTGAAAATCACTCAAGAAAGTGATTACGTGACTATGGTGAGAAAACAATAAAAAAGCAGCAGCTGTAACAGCATATTTTCTATGTGCCGTCCGACAAGTATGGTCAACGGCAGGAAAAGAACAGAGGAGGGAAGGGGCTGCCCATGTTTATATGGGAGAGCCAACGTCTGATGTCATCACGGGTGGCCCTTAGTGGACTGCTTATAAAAGTTTCCTTGTGGTTCTAGTGCCTGGCAGGTTATAGTTCCATAGGTGTGGCCTGATAAAAGAGATATCCTCGAAGAAGATTAATCATTTCCTGTCTCCTTTAATGGGGTTGGTCTGTGTGGATCTGATCTGTTCCCTGATCTGTTAAGGCAGGCATCCAGGACATTATTGAAGTCCCCCCCCCCACTTATAAAAATTTCTCCTGAGTTGGGGGTTACTTTCATTATTCCTTTTTTTATGAACCCAGCATTCTCTTTGTCTGTGTTTGGGGAATATCAGTTTAGAAACATACATGGGATATTTTTGTATTTCCATTTCATGGTGATGAACCTCCCTTCTGAATCTTGTATGTACTTCTCCATCTCCAGAGGACAGTCCTTGTGTAGCAAGATTGCCACCCCTATTCTGTGGGAGTGTGGTTGGAATGTCAAATGATATACTGCACCTACCCATGAATGCTTTAATTTTGCACTCTCTTTTTGAGACAAATACGTCTCCTGAAGGAATGGCATTTTGGTTCTGAGTTATTTGAGCTCATTCAAAACTCTGGTTCTTTTTATATGGCTGTGTAAGCCTCTGACATTGTGTATCACTACCCTCCCTGTATGTATCCATGTTACCATTTTTGCATGTCAGTGAACTAACTTTGGCAGCACTCTCTTTGGGTTTGAGAGGGTGAAGGGCTAGTTCCCCTTCTCCAGGACCAATTGTTTTTTTTCTTTATACAGTTCTGCCTTCAGTGTAATGAACTTAAACCAATAACCATGAAAACCAACTTGAAACTACTCCCAGCTGGAGTTAACTGCTTCAAATAGTTAACAGGGCACCCTGCCTGCTAAGTCTTAATTTGATACACAGGGTGGGGCTTTATATGGAGAAGTTCTGCACTTAATGTTCACTTTGGGCAGCCACCAATACTTTTCCCCTCCATTACAGCTCAGCTTATATATCTGGCACCAGCTACTTGGTTATTTTGTATTCCTCAGTAAATTCAGCAACAAAAAGAACCCCCCCCCCCCCCGTTAATTTTGTTGGAGTAAGGATCAGGTCCCTGGGCCTGCTTTCCCCCTCATCTAGTATGGAATTATAAATCAGTTTATCTCTCCCCAACATTAAAGACCAACCAGTCAAAGCAGCCCCCTATCAGGAGAGAGATATGGCAGAGGACTCAGAATCTATTCATTACTGATCTGGAGTGCAGGGCCAGGCACAGCATGGGGAGCACTACCCACTTACCTTTGCACTGGTCCCACTGACCTTCTCTTCCCCCCATCTACTAGAGTGCATATGACTGAGCTTGCGAGGACATTACTCTGCATATCATGGGTTTAATTTTGCTGCAGGGTGACTAGCTAACTGTTGTGCCTTCCTTGGGCATACATAGACATTCTGAGTGCATTATTAGTCTGCAGGCACCGACCAGGCCATGGTGAAGACCACTCCTGTCTTGAGTGCTGCTGTAGTGCCCATTGCTATTGATTCCTAGTTTTCAGAATACCTGGTTACCCTTGTCAGTGCCTGTTTCTGACTGATATGAGCTGGTTTCGAGTCACTTACCTTGCTTTCTGGACCCTGCTGTATGTGGAAGACCACAGCAAATTCCCTGCCCTATTGCTCTTTGATGTGGGGTTTGAGGTGAGCCCAGGAAACTGCACTATTCTTTCTGGCCATGCTTTCCCCTCACTGTACATTGGTTCCCCTGTTGTTTCCGTGCACTTTTTGGTTTGGGTCCTCTGCCAACCCCTTTTCAGCCAAAATCCAAACCCCCACGTTTGATTGGTTAATCCCCTATGGCTGGCATCTTTGTGCTATGGATAAGACCAAGAATAATTTTAGCTTCCTAGGGGTAGAGGTGAGGCCATGCCCAGAGCAATACTAATTAAAACTGGGTGTGGAACCAGACCTGCCGAACCCGCTCCCCTGCAGCTTACAAAGAAGACACCATTTAACTCTGATCCCAACATGCAATACAGTGTTTAAGAAAGGATACGAGTCCCTTAGTTTTACTGCCCTATGGATACAGCTCACTCCTTGGATTGTCTGAGAAAAAACATTGACATTCAGCTTGACTAGTCTGGTAAGTGTAAATCAGTCACTTCACCAGAGATTGTGTTTGAGACTGGTTTTCATTAGTGCTGTGCGAGTGTTCTTGATGTCTGACTTCCTAGAGGGTTGAGTGCAGGCTTCTTCCTGCGTGAGTGGGAGGCCTTCTTCCAGGGAGCTGGGCTGCTCGGGAGGTCTGTCCATAGGCGTCAGAACAACAGGGTGGAGGGGGCATTAGCCCTGTCACTTTTTATGGCCTACAGGAGATTGCCCTTTGCCTTTAAACAATAAAAAAAAAAATCTGCAAGTGCAAGTTAGCCTGACACAAGGCACACATAAAACAAGGAAGAGGTGCTTTGCTGTCTCTAGGTTTCTGGAACTCAAGACCAGTCAAATGCTTATAACATAAATAACAATATAGCATCTAAGATAAGACTCCAAATTCCAGCCCCTTACATGTGTCTAGCAAGCCTGAGAAACAGATGCGCAATCTAGCATGACTAAGATAATTAAGTTCCAATGCAGGCACAAAACAAAAGAGGTGCTTTGCTGTCTCAAGAAGTGTCAAGTGCTTTTAACATAAGTGTAACCCCTAGGTGGCACTATCCCAAGGGCCACTACCCCTGCCTGCTTGGCTAGTAGCAGGTTAAGGGGGCTGAGTTCTGAAATGGGTGCCTCCACCTGGAGGTCAGGGTTGGTAGTGGTCACGCTAACCTGGGCACAGCCCTCCGGGACACTGTAACCCCCCCCTTCCCCTCTAGTGGCCTGAACACTGTACAATAATCACTTTCACAATACCCCTGGTACACCACACAAGTACCCACACTGTTTGCACTTACCACCAGGGCTGGATTCTCTGGCTTGACCCTGGGGACTCCCTGTAAAACAAGGTTATGCACAGCAAATAGCAACAATACAGTACTTTGAGCACAAACTGGAACCACAGTCAGATTACATGCAGAAAAAGTTAGATCTGATTTATTCAGGGGACTCGAACAAGGAAGGGGCAAAATCAGTTTAATTAGATTAAAGGTCATATCAATCAAGCAGTTATGCATGCGCTTTGAGCCCCCCACAGTCACACCTCTGGATACCCACGTGGAGAAGAGAGGGGCTAGCCAGGACTGTTGCCCAGGGTTGCAGCTGGTTGGGGCCCTGTGATGGAAAGCACAACATGCACAGTACACACTATTTGTAATCTGGAGCCAGAGGGCTCAGTTCATAAAGGAAACGAAACAACAAGACAATCAGATGACACACTCAGATTAAGCTGTTGTTGCAGGGAGCTACCCTGGTATTTACTCACGATACCCAAGACTGGACACAGGCTAGACGAAAATCGAGACTGCAGGTGGTTG
This sequence comes from Neoceratodus forsteri, assembly GCA_016271365.2. Taxonomy (NCBI): domain Eukaryota; kingdom Metazoa; phylum Chordata; order Ceratodontiformes; family Ceratodontidae; genus Neoceratodus; species Neoceratodus forsteri. Next base: position 609,012,031 of record CM028132.1, read on the forward strand.
ATCTGGAAGGCCAGGAGAAGCAGGGCCCACACGAGTCACAGAGGTGTCGTTCCTGTTCAAGCGTGGAGCAGGGGGGCTGATTCCCAGGCAGGTTTCTCGTCGATGGCTTCTCTGTGCAGTGGGTAGTCTGGCTGGGCCAGTCTGGCAAGGCCCAGACTGCATTGAGACAAAAGCGGATGCAGTCCGTTTTGGGCTGGATACAGCTTCCAGCAAGCAGAACACAGTTCACACAGTGGGGAACTAACTCACAACCCACTAGCAGCTCATAGCACATTTACATGTACGGGAATTCTACTGTACCAGGCAAAGCGCTCTCCCTGGTCACAATCGCAAAGTCTCTGCACCACTGGGAGCTTAGGGGTAGCTGGAACTCCTGACAGGCCGATCGCATTCAGCAAAAATATTCGGTCTTCTTCAGGTTGAGCTTGGCCCACTTCAGTAGCTTACTTTAGTCACACAAACTTAGATTTAGCCCAAAATAATTCTCTTCTCTCCCTCTCAGGAGCAGCTGGCAGACATGCAAGCCAATAATTCAGCCCTTTCACAGTTTTCCCATGTGAATCCATTCAGGATTGCTGCCCAAAATACACTTGAGCTCTTCTCATTTCACTTCCCAGCTCAGAACTAACTGAAAACTGCCAGCATCCCGGGACTTCCCCAAGATCCAAAAGATTCGGTTGGCTGATTTGGCTGTCAGTCAAAGCAAGAGCTCCCCCTTCAGTTGCAAAAAAGGCACAAAAAGTTCAAAACTACAATTCCTACAAATTTTGACTTCAGACAGCTCCTGTAGTCTGGCTACATTTTAGGTCCCACCAGAACTGATTGGTCCAATTTGCAGTCCAGGACCAAGATAGTGGAGACAAACAAAACAGTCCTTCCTATAAAGAAGGCAGGTTAGACAAACTACATTATCATTATCACTCTAAATGATTTTCAGCAAATAGTTACATCTTTCAACAAAGCTCCCTCTTAGATTACTTAGGCTGCAGTCAGTCAGCTCTTAAAGAGACAGTACACAGAGGCTATACAGGCTCTGGTAATCACATTTAAACTGCTAAAATGTAGGACACCAGCCTGGCAGTGTGCATTTAGGCAAGCTCAAGGAAGACTTTTTGGGAACCCCCATTTGTAGGGGGGTTACATAAGTAACATCTGATCACTAAGATAAGGACCCCAAATTCCAGCTCCCTTGCAAGTGTTCTACTAGCCTGAGAATGTATTTTTTTGAATCTGCCATGCTCCACCCTACCATTGCTTGCTGATGGTCCATCCTGTGTGTTTGTGTAGGCCAGGGTCTCTCACACTTGGCTTGCCTTTAGTTTTCAGTCCAAACTCCGTGGTAGACGTGTGGTGGATGTTAAGGTAAGGCTGTCAATTTCAGGAGGCAAAGGCCTATTTGTTCACAACTGAAAAAAAGGATAATGCTGTATTTTCCCATAGGGGTGCTGAGCGCTAATGGAAGTGAAGAGTATTATTTTTAGTTATTTTATGCATTTGCATTTGGCTGTTACTCAATTTGAAATTCCACCCAAGCCCCTCTAACCAGATTACTTCTCACTGCTGGAGCTTTTCTGTATAAAAACCTTTTTTTTTAAATTGCAGCCTATGTTTGTTTGTAAGCAGAGGTGTAGTGAGGACAGGTACAGTGCAGACTTACTCTGTGATGTATTTATTTCTGGTGAAAGGTGAGGGACTAACAGCACTGGACACGAAAGCCCTCTGTTTAGGTACAGGGACAGAGATAGAGACAGTGCAGGCTTTCCCACAGTGTAACGTATTTAGTGCTGTAGAAAGGTGATGGACTGACAGCACTGGAAAGTAAAGCTCTCTGTTTAGCTACAGGGAAATAGAAGCATAGACTTTGATGGCAGATAAGGATCGCTTGGCCCACCCAGTCTGCCCATTTCCCTACGTACTGGATAAGCTGCGGATTCTAGTTAACCAACAGCCTACTTCTTCCTACCCCCCACTAGAATTGCCTTATGTCTGCCCCATGCATTCTTGAATTCCCCCACTGTTTTTGACCCCACGACCTCCTTAGAAAGGCCATTCCATGTGTCCACTACCCTTTCCATAAAAAAATACTCCCTCACGTTGCCCTTGAGCCGTCCGCCCTCTATCTTCAAATTGTGTCCCCTTGTTCTTGCACATCTCTTTTTCTAAAAGATGCTACCCTCCTGGACTTTGTTGATTCCCTTGAGGTACTTGAAAGTTACTATCATGTCCCCCTTCTCCCTCCTTTCCTCAAGAGTATACATATTGAGCTCCTTTAGTCTCTCTTCATATGGCTTCTGGAGCAGACCCTGCACCATTTTAGTTGCTCTCCTCTGGACTGCCTCCATCCTGTCTATGTTCTTGCAGAGATCGGAGTCTCCAGAACTGCACACAGTACTCCAGATGGGATCTCACCAGCTGTCTGTACAGAGGGATAACAACTTCCTGTTTTCTACTGGTAATGCCGCTTCCTATACATCCCAGTATCCCCCCAGCCCTCCTTACTGCCTTCTCACATTGCTTGCTTACCTTTAGGTCATCTGATATAACTACCCACAGGTCCCTTCCATTTTTGTTGTTGTTTGTACCCCCCCTCTCCTTTGTGTACTCTTGACCTGGGTTTTTGTTTCCCAGGTGCATTGTTTTGCACTTCTTTGCACTGAATCTACGCTGCCATTCTTTTTTTTTTTTTTGTAAAGATGTTTTTTATTCAAGGTTTTTCCAGTTTCACAGTCACTTTACATTATTAAATGTCATCATTTAGACAGGGTTACAATTCATACACATTGAATAACGATAAAACACCCTTTATGTGGCACGCTATTATCAATAGAAATAAAAACAACCCTCTTTCTTGGATAGAGTCCTGTAATAGTCTTGCTTTTTTTTATCGCCTTCTCAAATGCCTCTCTCCACACTATATTTCCACTGTCCTAACTTTGGTACCTTATTCTTTGCTGGTCCACCCTCCGAACCAGCTGAATCGGAGGGGGGCCAAGGCTGCTATGGAACAAAGTGTGGGTCTTTGGTCATAATATACATTAGCCATCTTCTCCATTTTAAGGAGCAGAGTTCTTCCCTATCATTCAGGTTATAGGTAATTCTTTCTGATCTATAAATATGGTTGACAATCTCTCTTCATTCTGGCAAAGTGGGTATCACTGTTGTAAGCCAATGTTTGGTAATGGCTTTCTTTGCTGCTAACTTTTGACCATTCCTCCAACCTTGCCAAGTCTCTCCTCATCCTTTCCACACCCCTTGTGTATCAGTCTTGTTGCAGATCTTTGTGTCGTCTGCAAAGAGGCATACTTTTCCTTCTAGTCCCTCTGAAATGTCATTTATAAAGGCATTAAAAAGGACCAGACCCAGTACTGAACCCTGCGGTACCCCACTAGTAACCCCCCCTTTCTTCAAAGTGGACCCCGTTTACTGTTACCCTCTGTGTCCTGTTGTCCAGCCAGTTTTTTACCCAGGCTATCACCTTGGGACCTACTTCCAGGCTGGCTAACTTGTTTATTAAGCTTTTGTGTGGGACTGTGTCAAATGCTTTGCTAAAGGTTAGGTAGGCCATGTCCACAGCCCCTCCCTGGTCTTCTACTTTGGTCACCCAGTCAAATAAATCTATTAGATTCGCCTGACATGACCTTCCCGCTGTGAATCCATGCTGCCTTGGATTCTGTGCCCCACTGGCCTCTAGGTACTCAACAATTCTTTCTTTCAGAAATGATTCCATCATTTTCCCTACCACTGAGATAAAACTAACAGGTCTGTAGTTTCTTCCTCTGCTTTGCTCCCACTTTTGTGAAGGGGAATCACATCTGCCCTCTTCCGGTCCTTAGGTACCACACCATCCTCCCATGATTTGTTAAAAAGGGTAGTCAGTGGTGTCACTAGTTCTCCCCTTAGTTATTTTAGAATTCTGGGGTGAATCCCATCAGGGCCCATTGCTTTGTCCACCTTCAGTTTTAAGAGTTCTTTCAGAACCCTTTCTTCTGTGAATGAACTAATATTGACACCCCTATCCAGAGTGTTTCTATTGATTGGATTAGGTACCTCCCCCTCCTCTTCTTTTGTAAATACTGAGCAGACATATTCGTTCAGTATCCCTGCTTTTTCACTGTCATCCTCTGCCCACCCACCCTCCCTTTACTAAGCCTCACTATCCCTCCCTTGGTCTTTCTTCACTCCCTAATGTACCTATAAAAGTTTTTATCCCCCTTCTTAACCGAGCTGGCTATCTTTTCCTCAGTTTGGGCCTTTGCTATTCTGACTGCCTTCCCCGCTTCCTTCTGCTTTAACTGGTACAGTTCTCAGTCCTGCTCCTTTTGTGTTTCCTTACACTTCCTGAATGCTGTCTTTTTCTCCCTAACCTTCCCCACCACCTCATTTGAGAACCATAGTGTTTTTTTCCCTTCATTTTAATTTATTTATTTGCTTCACACAAAGGCTTGTTGCCTCTCTGATGGTAGTTTTGACGTTTCCCCATTTTTACTCCATCCCTCCTTCTTGCCTGTTTGCTAGTGCTTTTCTGAGACACTCTCCCATTTTGACAAAGTCAGCCCTCCTAAAGTCCAGTACCTTCACTTTTGTATGGCTTAATGTTACGGCTGTGTTTATCATGAACCACACTGTTTGGTGGTCACTTGTTCCCAGATGGCTACCCACTTCTAAATTTGAGATCCTCTCTCCATTCCCATTTAAGAGTACCACATCTAAGATTGCTCCCTCCTGAGTGGGTTCCAACGCTAGCTGTCTGAGGCATGCCCGATAGCCTATCTATTGAGTGACTGCAATTGAGCGTTTTCAAAAAGGGTGACTCAATCTCGGCACTTTCCACAGGATTACCAACCGAGGGAGGGATAGGGGGTCGGTGAATGTCGACACCCTGTCACTATGTATACACGCGTGAGGGGAGGGACCATGCCATGAAATGGGCCAAGTAGAGGAGGGTTTGTGGGCGTAGTCACTACTGGGTTGCTGAGCTGGCCATGTAGCATGGTGGGTTGGTGGCTATGGTTGAGAGAGTAGCAGATTGGGTTCTGGGCATCCGCTCGCTTTTGTGCCGGTTGGGGTTTTTTTTCTTCCATGTTTTGCACTTCCGACACCCCCCGAATTAAGAATCCTTTAGTGGGGTGTGGACCATTTTCCTGTGCTCTGCGAGTCTACATCGCTGAAATTCATTTTCGGTAATGTAGACTCACCCAAACGGCGATTGTTGTTATGTGGTCGCTGATATCACATGGAACCAGCATGCCTCCTGTAGGGCATCGGGAATGACCCTGCTTTTGGATGTGGCTGCAGCAAAGGTGCTCCAGTTAACATCTGGCATATTCAGGTCCCCCCATCAACAATATCTCCCCTTTTTCTGCCATCCTAAGGATGCCTTCTATCATTTCCTTGTCCATTTCCTCTCCCTGAGACGGGGGTCTGTAGACAACACCTATGCGGATTGTGGTACCAATTCCTGTTTCCTGGGTGACCCACAGTGCCTCCTCTCCTCCCTGTTTACCCTTTAGTTCCATTGCTTTGATCCCTACTCTTCCTCCTCTTCTACCCTCCCTGTCCCTCCTGTAGACTGTGTAGGCATACCCACCTGACAGCGACAGTTTGACAGCGAAGTCCCCTACAGTGACTACAGTGCCATGCTGCTGTAGGAGACCCACTAGAACCAGGCACTGTCTGTCGGGGGTGCTACACCCCCCCAAATCAGCTCTGACTCAGAGTTGATCATCCTAAGTACGGGGGGGTGCGGGGGCACAGCCCCCCATGTGGGGGTTTTGGGGGTGAAGCCCCCCTGAAGGAAACAGTTTGTGGCATGGCAAACCAGTAGCCGACTGCAAAATGCGATCGACCTGTCGGTTTCGCTGTTGGGGCATTTGACAAATATTTTGTTGAACACCCATCGTGGATTCGACTGTGTAACCTGGTATGTTCACATCCCAGTCATGGTTCTCTGTGTACCATGTTTCAGTGACTGCCATGATATCCAAGCATCCCTCTTCCATCAAGGCCACTAGTTCAGGGAGCTTGTTACCAAGACTATGGGTATTCGTACTCATTACCCTCCATTTTTTGATGGCCTTACCCCTTTTATCACCATCCCTGTCTTTACCGCCTTTGCCTATTTTTCCATTTACCCCTGCCCTTCTCCCCATTGACTTCTCTATCTTGGTGTTTACCTCACTAACTGCCCTGTTTTCCTTGGGAGGGTAGTGGCTGGGATTTCCCTACTCCTTTTCAGTGCCTCCCCCCTTGGCTAGTTTAAATACTTGCCAATGAAGCATTTAAATCTATCACCTATGATCCTGGTTCCCATCTTGGACAGATGCAGACCATCGAGCCAGTATAGGCCTGTATCCTTCCAGGCGGACCCCAGTCCCAAATGAAGCCAAAACCCTGAGCTCTGCACCAGTTTTTCAACCATTGATTGAATACCATGGTGCGGAGCACCCTAGCCTCACCCACGCCATAGACAGGCAGCACCTCCGAGAAGGTTACTATGCATGCTACTTGTCTAAGGCCCCTCCCCAACTCCACAAACTCCTCCTGCACTGCTCTGATGGTATTCCCAGCCAGGTCATTTGTCCCTAGGAGGACAATGATGTCCAGATCCCTCCCCTGTGCAGCTGCTCCTGCGATCCTTAGGATTCGCTCCCTGTTAGAGATGGTGCAGGATGGTACAGTGCAGGCTTCCCCACAGTGTGATGTATTTAGTGCTGGTGAAAGGTGAGGGACTGTCAGCACTGGAGACTGAAGCTGTATTGAGGTGTACAGAGGGCTGGTACAGTGCAGACTTAGGGAAAGGGAAAATTATTTAACCAGGAAAGACACACTAAGCCGAAATTGTTTCCTGGTGTGACTTGGGAGCACAAAGAAGTTAAGTAACTTGCTCAGGGTCACACAGTATGCAGGCTGGGACTGTGGATTAAAACCCAGGTCTCCAGGGTTGTAGGTTAGTGTACTTAACCACTACTCTATACTGACTCCAACATAAGACTTAATCGCTCTGGCCAATGAGAGATTGAGGAAATCAACAATAGAGTACTCACCTCTCTCTCTCTCTCGCTGGGAGCAGGTCATTAAACACTTTAACAAGTGCAGTCTCTGTGCTGTTTCAAGGCCTGAAACCAGACTGGAAAGGTTCATATGTAACCCCTAGATGGCGCTATCCCAGGGGCTACTACCCCTGCCTGATTTGCCACTAACAGGTTGAGGGGCCTGGATCCAATGGCGGGTGCATCCACCCAGAGGTCTGGGTTTGCAATAGTTAAACTAACTTGGTCACAGCCCTCTGGGACACTGCAACCCCCCTTTCTTCCCACTAGTGGCTCACACAATATATCAGAATTACCTTCACAGTATACACTTACCCCCAGGACTGGTTCCGGCACTGGGACCTCCTGTGAAATAAGATACAGTGCAACAATCCCAGTACAGTACTTTAACATAGACAAATACCTCAGGCAGTATAACTTTGCTGAAACAAGCAACTCTGATTTATTTAGGGGGATATAACAAGGACAGGGGGAAATCAGGTTAATTAGCTTATCACTCTACTCATCTACCTATGGCTCTGTGCACAGGCCTATCCCTATCAGTTACTGTCCCTGGGTACCCAAGCCCTAGTGGCTAGTCCAAACCGTGGCAGCTGGTAGGGGCCCTTTCACACAGAGAAAGGAAAATTAAACAGTCAGCAGTACAGTAATTCCATTTGGATTTAATGTGGCAATTCAACAGGGAGCGACCCTGAATTAGTACTCACAACCTCCAAACAAGATAGGGTCCTTCAATGTCAGCAGGGCTACTCTTGAGCTCCAAGAGACTCCTCACACATTTATATGGTAAACAGTCACAGGCAAAAGTCACTTAATGGCAGCAGGATTCACTTGAGGTACACAAACCTCTTCACACATTTATATGGTAAAAAGAAAGCACTATACCAGGCAGGCTGCATCTGTATCCCGATGGCAATTACTGCACAATACCCGGGGAGAACACACAGCAGATTCAGTTCCTGACAGACCGAGTGCAATCAGCAATTTCTCCAGTCTTCTACAGGGTGAGCCTGGTTTCTACTCTTCAGATATCCTTTGATTCTCTTCACAGGACGGATTCAGTCCTAACAAGCAGTTACACAAGCTGCAGACCGGAACTCTGGACCTTACACATGTTTTTTGACTAAAACTGTGCACTGAAGGAGCACAGGGTTCCTTTCCCCCTTCACTGCTTGAGCTAAACTGAAACTCCAACAGACAAAACTGGGCACTTCCTTTGAGTTCCTCCCAGTTCTTGACTGATTGGCTGTCACCACAATAGACTGCTGCTGTTGGTCCAAAAGACACCAAGTCTAAACTACATCTCCCAGAGTCACTGCCCATACAATCCTCTTGTGGCTGGCTCAGATTATGAGTCCAAGTTCTGATTCGTCCCAAGGCACCATTTTAGAGCTAGCTTACCCCCACACTGATTGGTCCAGTTCAGCAGTTCAAAACCAGAATGGGAACTAGGCAGACACAGTTCTGACTGCAAAGAAAGCAGGTTAGACAAACTGTAATTTCATTATTACTCTAAATGATTTCTGGCAAACAGTTACATCTTTCAGATAGGTTCCTTTGCACTCCTAGTGACTGCAAAATGGAGTGAATTGGCAGCAGCTCGAGTGGTACTCAAACAGAGAAACACACAGTCCCCCCATATAAACTAATTATGTCTGCAAGCAGACAGCTCTTAAAGAGACAGTACCAGAGGCTCTAAAAACACTCACTGATAAATGGCTTAAACGCCAAACACCATTCAGGCTTGGAGCATTCAAGCAAGCTCCTGGAAGTCTTTTGGGAACCCCCATTTGCAGGGGGGTTACACTCTTCCTGGCCTGGGAAAGCTTGATGTCTGCGTCAAGCAAGTGCCCCCATAAGTTTTAACTGCAACCATATACATTTGCATTAGGCTCACACATGTAATCATCAGTCAATATATCATTTTACCAAGAACACATTTCTGAAACATTGCAGTATGTCACTCTTTACACAGTATTACACACACATTGTACCATAACTCAAGTTATTACCTCTTGTACATGAAACCTGAAGAGAGGGGGCCCTTCCCTATCAGTTACCTTGGGGCTGGATGGGGCAAGGGCACCATACTTAGAGGGCAACACAAGTAACTTGGAGTTAGCACTGACGCTCAGTTTGGGCAATGAGCTCGGGGACACATACACTCCTTTATGGACAACACTGAGAGGCAGGTCCACTGGCCGGCCCAGGGAATCATAACTGAGGTGCACCACAGGCTTTACAGCTCGACCAGTCTTTCTAGGGGGAACTGTTACAGTCTCTGCACTCTGAGCCTCATTTTCAGCATTGTCCTCACTTGTCAGGGGAGTCTCCATGGGGGTAGAGAGGCTAGAACTTGGGGCACTTTCAGCTCCAGGAGTTACAGTTTCTGAGTCCACAACATTTGGCTCGCATGGAGAGCTTTCGGACACTGGCAGTGGACTGTCAGGGCACTCAAAATATTCTTCTTGTTCTGGTGTATCACCAGTCTGCCCCAATCCATCATTTTCCTCCCCTGAAAGCTCAAACAGTTCAACCAAGCACAATGATTCCATTTCCTCTGATGTGATGCTTTGCACTTCACTTTCTGGGAGCATTGGCTCCAGGGACGAAGCTGGGGGCTTAGACAGTCCAGAAGGCCCAGCTTCATCTCCAGTATTGACTAGGGGATTGCCCCGAAACAATTGACTCAGTTCGTAAGAAGGATAGTATTCAAAGTCACTCTCACTTTCTTCTGATATGGACTGACAGTCATGCTCAACTGGGACTTGTGGAGGGGAAGACTTTAACTCTGCTTCTGTAGGTACAGACTTTCTTGATCTTTTCTTAGCAGCAGCTCTAGTCACTGGTCCAGAGGGGCATCTTCTGGGGCTCAGACTCAATCAAGATTTGTCCAATGGGCAGTAAATGATTTCTATGCATTGTTTTACATCTTTTGAATTATTCTCAGTCCTTACTTTGTACACTGGCAGATCATCTAGTTTGCCCACTACAATGTGAGGGAGATGGTGCCATCTGTCAGCAATCTTGTGTTTGCCATGCAGTCCCAGATTTCTTAGCAATACCCGATCTCCCTCCTGGAGTTCCTGTGCTTTCACCTTTTTATCATACCTTTCTTTGTTGGCCAGATTTCTTTTGGCAGCCATGGTTTGAGCCAGTTGGTACGCATGGGTTAGCTGGGCCTTTAACTTTTGCACATACTGTAAATAGTTGTCAGCTTGAACCCCATCAGGAGAGACCCCAAAACACACATCTACCGGTAGTCGAGCTTCTCTTCCAAACATCAGGCGGTAGGGGGAGAACCCAGTGGCATCACTTTTGGTGCAGTTATAAGCATGTACCAGGGTGCTAATTTGTTGGCTCCATCTAGGCTTGTCCTTTGGGTGCAGGGTGCCTAGCATATCTAGCAAAGTGCGGTTGAAACGTTCAGGCTGTGGGTCCCCTTGGGGGTGGTAAGGAGTGGTTCTGGACTTTCGCTCTCCCCACAGAGAAAGCATCTCTTTGATGAGACGACTCTCAAAGTTTCTCCCTTGATCAGAATGGATTCTTTGTGGAGCCCCATAGTGAACAAAAAAGTTTTCTACAAGTACTTTGGCCACAGCGGATGCTTTCTGGTCTTTGGTGGGGAAAGCTTGGGCATATCTCTTGAAATGGTCAGTGACCACCAGCACATTACTGATATTTCTTTGATCTGACTCCAAACTCAGAAAATCAATACAGACCAGCTCCATGGGTGCACTGGTGGTGATGTTAACAAGGGGCAGCCCTTGGGGCAAAGCTTTCCTCTGTAAGCAGCGACTACAAGTTCGAATGTATGCTTCACATCAGCCCCCATCTTAGGCCAATAGAATCTGGATCTCACCAAGTCAAGTGTTCTGTCTATACCAAGGTGCCCCATGTGGTTGTGCAAGGACCTCAGTACTGAGTCTCGAAGGCAGTGGGCAGCACTAGTTGTTGTTTGTCTACTTGTCCCCTCTGTCTACTGTTTCTCTGTATAACAGTTTATTGATCAGTTTCAACTTAGGACCTTCTTTGTATAACAGTGCAGTTCTCAAATCAGTGGAGCGTAATTTGGACATCTTTTCCTGCATAGAGGGCTTCTAAAGCTGCTTTGATCATGGGATCGCGGATTGAGCCCCGAATACTGTCATTGTCCAGCTGAGGCAGTGCACCAATGTCTATTGCAGAAAAGTGGCAATAAGCAGCAGGTATGCAATTCTCAGAGGGTCCCAAGCAATCCACCATGCAGTCCACTGCGTCCGTGGACATTTGTTCCTCCCTGTCAAACTTCCGGCAGAGTGCCCAAATGTCAGGTTCTGCCAATCAGACCCAATCATTCTGGGGAACAGGCCTCCGGGAGAGAGCATCAGCATCTATGTGGTTCAGACCTGCTCGGTATTCGAGAGCATAGTCATATGTAGATAATGCAGAAAGCCACCTATGGCCAGTGGAATCCAACTTAGCTGAGGTCTGCACATAGGTCAAAGGATTATTGTCAGTTTTTACTAGTATTTTAGCCCCATACAAGTACTCATGGAATTGGTCAACAATAGCCCACTTCAAAGCTAGGATCTCTAACTTATGTACAGGATAGTTCTTTTCGGATGGGGTCAGGCTTCTACTGGCAAAGGCCACTGGTCTCAGGCCATTCTCATGCTCTTGGTACAACACAGCCCCCAACCCTTGCAAGCTAGCATCAGTGTGCAGGACGTAAGGTTTTCTTGGATCGGCATAGGCCAGCACTGGAGCATGGGTAAGTTGATATATGATCTCATGAAAGCAGTCTCACAATCAGGAGTCCAGCGGCCCCAAATACTTCACTCGGACGAAAACACTCTTTCAGTCTTGAGGACGCTGACTTTTGGTATTTTTTGTGGGTTGGGGGATACCCTTGAGTAAGGTTAAGTAAAGGGCGGATCACTCTTGAATAGTCCTTGATGAAACGCTGATAATAACCACAGAATCCCAGGAATCTTTGCAGTTCTTCTAGATTCTTTGGCTGTGGCCAGGTGGTCAAGGCCTCAACTTTACTTGGGTCGGTCTCTATTCCCTCGGTGGATACTACGTGTCCCACATACTTTACTGATGTTTGAAAGAATTGACACTTATCAATGGACAGTTTAAGGCCAAAGTCCTCCAGTCGGTCCAATACCTTAAATAATCTGCTCTCATGTTCCTCCAGTGAGCTGCCAAACACAATAACATCATCTAGGTATACCAGGCACTCTAGTAAGTTCATGTCCCCCACTGCACGCTCCATCAATCGTTGAAAAGTGGCTGGGGCACCTGAAATCCCTTGAGGCATCCTCATGAATTCATAGAAGCCAAGCGGACAGATAAAGGCTGTCTTCTCACGGTCCTCTGGGGCCATCGGGATCTGGTAGTACCCACTGTGGAGATCCAGCACAGAGAACCACTTGCTCCCGTTTAGGCAGTCCAAAGCATCCTGAATGCGGGGCATTGTGTACTGATCAGGGATAGTCCGCCGGTTTAAGGTGCAATAATCCACACACATCCTTACTGTCCCATTCTTTTTCCTGACTACCACAATGAGGGAAGCATAAGGGCTTCTGGATTCTTGTATTACACCAGCAGCTAACATCTCTTGCAGATGCCGTCTCACATCATCTATATCAGCAGGTGCCAGGCGTCGAGACCTCTCACGAAATGGTCTTTCGTCATGCAGCCGGATATTGTGCTCAGCTCCTTGCACGCATCCTATGTCCCATTCCTTTAAAGAAAACACCTAGTCTCTCTGGGCAAGCTTCACTGATCCTCACTTTCCATTCAGCTGGCAACGGGGAGTCGCCGAAATCAAACAAGTCAGGCGTCACTCTGTCATTCTTCCTTGAACTCTTGCTGCTGGGTAGCACTGCAGTATCTGCACAATGCACATTAGCCAGGATGCAACCTCTATTTACTCGAATGTCTCTTTCAGACACATTATGAACTTGGACCATTACCCTTCTGGCATAAGCATGGGCTCTAGCGGGCAAAATACTAGGCTTGACCAGCAGTCCCTCTGGCAATTTTCCATCGCCTGGTGCATCCAACATTAATATTTTATTCTTAACATCCTTTCTGATACGGACCTCTCCCTGTAACGACACTGGGCATTTGGCGCCAGGATCAGAGACTCAGGATCCTTCTTCCATACAATTCCAACCGGTTCCTCTGGTTCTATTTTTCAGCATCTCTCTGTGCCTCATAGGCCTTCTTAATTAAAGCGGAACTCTTAAAGCTCTACTAGTCTTTGACCCCTGTTTTTCATAACACAACTGTGCCAGCCTTCCGAACATATGAGCATTTGTTCCAATCAACAAAGGGACACCATCATACAGTCCAGTGGGGGGACACACTAATGCTAGGGTCACTACTTGTTCGGCCACTCCTGCCACGGAGGTGGGGAAAGACAGCCAAATTCGGATATACCCAGAATAGGGGTAGGCCTTCTCACTTAACCACCATACATGCAGTCCTTCTAATGGTTGTAAGGGTACATCTGACAAATGCTTCTGATACCAATCCTGGAACATAATTGTCACTTGGGAGCCACTGTCTAATACAGCTCTTGTAGACACTCCATTCACCTTTACAGTGGTCTCCATGGAGGGACCCACTATTCTGGACCAGTCTGGAGAGGCGGTAGTGGGGGCCTGGGCAACTGACCTTGCCACAAAAGGACGTGAATTAACATTTTGGTGCCCTCACTGGGATCATTTCTGCACCTCTTAACCACTGATTTGTTCTCGAGCTCTCCTTGTAGCCTATATGCAACTTTGTCAGTGTCTTTGGGACCGCATTCTCTTTTCATGTGCCCATCCTTCCCACAATTATAGCAAAACATATTTTCTGGAGTTTGAGCTGGCCGAGGCGCCACACTGGGAGCCAGGGCGGGTATACTAACTGGAAACCTTGGTGCCATCTCTGTCTGCGCGTGATAAGCATTTGGAGACATCTCGTCAGTTTCTCCACTTCCATGGTCAAGAAATTGAGTTTGGAGCTGTTATCAGCAGGAGATACATGGGTGGGTACCCCACCCCATAGCAGATGCAGTCGGATATAGGTCGGGGCCTGACTTGCAGGCGTGGCCTTCATAAAGGACTGTTTTGAATTCCGGATCTCTCTCAACAGTTCGCCCCATTGTGGCATATCTTTTCCTTGTCAGAACACTCATAGACTGCCAACCTCTGCCCCTGACTTCACTTGATGGGCCACCCTCAGTCACTTCGAGTCGTAGCCGCAGCTATTGGTGCAGGTCCCTCCCGAGGTCGCCTTTTCTCAACTCCTCGAATTTCTCTCATTAACTCATCAAAGGAGGGTGGATTCCAGTCGATTTGCCAGGCGTAACTGAAGCAACAGCAGTTCTGAGAAGGGGGCAGACTTAAGGATCCTGTCCAGCCTGGTTCGGTCCAGTTCAATCGCTGGCAAACTACCCTTTCTGAGGCATTCTTGCAACAATTTTTCCAGCCGAGATACATACACAGACAACAACTCCCCTTGGTACTGTTGTGCATTTCTTACTCTCCACCATAGATCCTCATAAGAATCTGGCTCCCATACACATTCTCCAAGGCCTCAAGATAGGCCTGTGCAGTCACTTCAGGGTTACTGGCCCGTTTAGCACGGATGGTAGCCAGGGCAGGACCTCGGAGGCTCTCACTAACCCTCTTTCGCTTTTCGGCTTCCGAGCATTGCCATTCTAGCACTTGGGGGGCAACATAGTCTATCCAGGTCTCCCAGTCATCCTCCCTTGGGGGTGGGAGGGTGCCAGAGAAGATCCTCAACCTTCGGTAAGAGTCGTGACTAATGGCAGGTGCAGAAATAGGAGTCTGCATTGGTTCAGCCACCATTACGGGTACTGGAGCGGGAGAGGGTGTTGGGGGAGGAACACCCCCAGGTGGCAAGAATCATTTCTTCAAGTCCTCCACAGTTTTCCCTTCCCCCAGCAACCATTTAGCAAATTTCTCCTCAAAAGTTTCAGACAGTGGTGGGGGCTCATTCCCCACCGGGTCTTTACTGTACTTAGTTATCACTCTCCAGGCAGTGAGGGCTCCCTCTGGGGTAATGGTCTGTGGTACTTTGGAGCTATCTATGGGATCCTTAAACTCTACTAGGGCCAGGAAAGTGTGGGTGAGCAGATTAGCATGCCGACCCACCACCACAGGGTTTTGTAAACCTTCCACCTTGGAATGTACTCCCTGTACAGTGCCCGTATTGATACCAAGGGGGATGTCCAGGATAAGCATAGCATTTTGGGGGTCAATCTCCTCCCCAGTACACCACTCCACCAGCTGGTGCACAGCCACTTCTGTCGGGGTACCCATTTTTTTTTTTAACAGTGGTTCGTAAATATGGCCACTAGAGGACACACAATCCCAGCGGTGAGCCTCCAAGATGTAACCCCTAGATGGCGCTATCCCAGGGGCTACTACCCCTGCCTGATTTGCCACTAACAGGTTGAGGGGCCTGGATCCAATGGCGGGTGCCTCCACCCAGAGGTCAGGGTTTGCAATAGTTAAACTAACTTGGTCACAGCCCTCTGGGACACTGCAACCCCCCTTTCTTCCCACTAGTGGCTCACACAATATATCAGAATTACCTTCACAGTATACACTTACCCCCAGGACTGGTTCCGGCACTGGGACCTCCTGTGAAATAAGATACAGTGCAACAATCACAGTACAGTACTTTAACATAGACAAATACCTCAGGCAGTATAACTTTGCTGAAACAAGCAGCTCTGATTTATTTAGGGGATATAACAAGGACAGGGGAAATCAGGTTAATTAGCTTATCACTCTACTCATCTACCTATGGCTCTGTGCACAGGCCTATCCCTATCAGTTACTGTCCCTGGGTACCCAAGCCCTAGTGGCTAGTCCAACCGTGGCAGCTGGTGAGGCCCTTTCACACAGAGAAAAGGAAAATTAAACAGTCAGCAGTACAGTAATTCCATTTGGATTTAATGTGGCAATTCAACAGAGAGCGACCCTGAATTAGTACTCACAACCTCCAAACAAGATAGGGTCCTTCAATGTCAGCAGGGCTACTCTTGAGCTCCAAGAGACTCCTCACACATTTATATGGTAAACAGTCACAGGCAAAAGTCACTTAATGGCAGCAGGATTCACTTGAGGTACACAAACCTCTTCACACATTTATATGGTAAAAATAAAGCACTATACCAGGCAGGCTGCATCTGTATCCCGATCGCAATTACTGCACAATACCCGGGAGAACACACAGCAGATTCAGTTCCTGACAGACCGAGTGCAATCAGCAATTTCTCCAGTCTTCTACAGGGTGAGCCTGGTTTCTACTCTTCAGATATCCTTTGATTCTCTTCACAGGACGGATTCAGTCCTAACAAGTAGTTACACAAGCTGCAGACCGGAACTCTGGACCTTACACATGTTTTTTGACTAAAACTGTGCACTGAATGAGCACAGGGTTCCTTTCCCCTTCACTGCTAGAGCTAAACTGAAACTCCAACAGACAAAACTGGACACTTCCTTTGAGTTCCTCCCAGTTCTTGACTGGATTGGCTGTCACTCACAATAGACTGCTGCTGTTGGTCCAAAAAGGCGCCGAAATCTAAACTACATCTCCCAGAGTTACTGCCCATACAATCCTCTTGTGGCTGGCTCAGATTATGAGTCCAAGTTCTGATTCGTCCAAGGCACCATTTTAGAGCTAGCTTACCCCACACTGATTGGTCCAGTTCAGCAGTTCAAAACCAGAATGGGAACTAGGCAGACACAGTTCTGACTGCAAAGAAAGCAGGTTAGACAAACTGTAATTTCATTATTACTCTAAATGATTTCTGGCAAACAGTTACATCTTTCAGATAGGTTCCTTTGCACTCCTAGTGACTGCAAAATGGAGTGAATTGGCAGCAGCTCGAGTGGTACTCAAACAGAGAAACATACAGTCCCCCCATATAAACTAATTATGTCTGCAAGCAGACAGCTCTTAAAGCGACAGTACCAGAGGCTCTAAAAACACTCACTGATAAATGGCTTAAACGCCAAACACCATTCAGGCTTGGAGCATTCAAGCAAGCTCCTGGAAGTCTTTTGGGAACCCCCATTTGCAGGGGGGTTACACATAGCTGTCAAATTTCTCCAGGTGAGCTTTGATCTGTATAGCCACTATCTTCTAAATGATTGACGACCAACACAGCGATTGATTAGAAATTACAAGATACGACTTCAGCTGTGAGGCTTGAAGCTCTGCGGCAGAAGGGACTGCTATAGGCATCCAAATTTATAACAAGGTATACCACTGTTGCCTAAAATCTTAAGAGTACAATCCTTACCCGTTCATCTTGTGCACAGATTGGCATCAAAAGTACCCCTGTTTTGTGTTTTGTGCCCCCGAGCCTGTAGGTGAAGGAGTCCAGGCAGTGGAGGAGCCAACACCTCAACTGGAATGAGGCAGACAACCCCGTGATGGGTTGTAGAAAACCAGGGAGGAGATTTCTGATGATTTACTTATTGTGGACCACTAGCAGAACCTCGGTGTATTCAAAATTTGTGTTGCTGAAGCTGAAGCTATTTACCTGCAACCTGTAAGTACCTTTTTTCTTCACCATATTGCAGTGGAAGAGACTAGGAAGTAAAAGCAACTCCTGGTTCAAAGGACACCACAGTAATTAATTTTAAAAGATATTTCCCCACTAGATCACAAGTTCACAAAACATCCCTGATCATCCACCATTGACCACATCGAGTGCTAATCTAAAAAGTTTGCTCTCTGTCTTTTACTTCCGAGTCTCTTCCACTGCAATATAGTGAAGAAAAAGGTAGTTACAGGTTACAGGTAAATAGCTTCAGCTTCAGCAACACAAATTTTGACTACACTGAGGTTCTGCTAGAGGTCCACAATAAGTAAATCATCAGAAATCTCCTCCCTGGTTTTCTACAACCCATCGTGGGGTTGCCTGCCTCATTCCAGTCAGGGTGTTGGCTCCTCCACTGCCTGGACTCCTTCACCTACAGGCTTGGTGGCAAAAAACACAAAACAGGGGTACTTCTGATGCCAATAGGTGCACAAGATGAACGGGTAATGATTGTACTCTTAAGATTTTAGGCAACAGTGGTATACCTGTTATAAATTTTAAGTATGCCTATAGCAGTCCCTGCTGCAGAGCTTCCTCTTCAATCCGCACAGCATGAAGTCGCCATCTTGTAATCTCTAATCAATCGCTGTGTTGGTCGTCAATGATTTAGAAGATAGTGGCGATACAGATCAAAGCTCACCTGGAGAAATTTGACATCTATGAACCTTTCAAGTCTGGTTTCAGGCCTTGAAACAGCACAGAAACTGCACTTGTTAAAGTGTTTAATGACCTGCTCCCAGCGAGAGAGAGAGAGAGAGAGAGAGAGAGAGAAAGGTGAGCACTCTATTGTTGATTTCCTCAGTCTCTCATTGGCCAGAGTGATTAAGTCTTATGTTGGAGTCAGTATAGAGTAGTGGTTAAGTACACTAACCTACAACCCTGGAGACCTGGGTTTTAATCCACAGCCCCAACCTGCATACTGTGTGACCCTGAGCAAGTTACTTAACTTCTTTGTGCTCCCAAGTCACACCAGGAAACAATTTCGGCTTAGTGTGTCTTTCCTGGTTAAATAATTTTCCCTTTCCCTAAGTCTGCACTGTACCTGCCCTCTCTACACCTCTGCTTCAAACATACAGCTTCAGTCTCCAGTGCTGTCAGTCCCTCACCTTTCACCAGCACTAAATACATCACACTGTGGGGAAGTCTGCACTGTACCATCCTGCACCATCTCTAACAGGGAGCGAATCCTAAGGATCGCAGGAGCAGCTGCACAGGGGAGGGAGCTGGACATCATTGTCCTCCTAGGGACAAATGACCTGGCTGGGAATGGCATCAGAGTAGTGCAGGAGGAGTTTGTGGAGTTGGGGAGGGGCCTTAGACAAGTAGCATGCACGGTAACCTTCTCAGAGGTGCTGCCTGTTTATGGCGTGGGTGAGGCTAGGGTGCTCTGCACCATGGTATTCAATCAATGGTTGAAAAACTGGTGCAGAGCTCAGGGTTTTGGCTTCATTTGGGACTGGGGTTCACCTGGAGGGATACAGGCCTATACTGGCTCGATGGTCTGCGTCTGTCCAAGAGGGGAACCAGGATCATAGGTGATAGATTTAAATGCTTCATTGGCAAGCATTTAAACTAGCCAAGGGGGGAGGCACTGAAAAGGAGCAGGGAAATCCCAGCCATCACCCACCAAGGAAAACAGGGCAGTTTTTGAGGTAAACACCAAGATAGAGAAGTCAATGAGGAGAAGGGCAGGGGTAAATGGAAAAATAGGCAAAGGCAATAAAGACAGGAATGGGGATAAAAGGGGTAAGGCCATCAAAAAATGGAGGGTAATGAATACGAATGCCCATAGTCTTGGCAACAAGCTCACTGAACTAGTGGCCTTGATGGAAGAGGGATGCTTGGATATCGTGGCAGTCACAGAAACATGGTACACAGAGAACCATGACTGGGATGTGAACATACCAGGTTACACAGTTGGATCCACGATGGGTGTTCGACAAAATATTTGTCAAACGCCCCGACAGCGAAACCAACAGGTCGACTGCATTTTACAGTCAGCTGCTGGTTTCCCATGCCAGAAAGTGTTTTCTTCGGGGGCTTCACCCCCAAACCCCCCACATGGGGGGCTGTGCCCTTGCACCCCCCCACTTAGTATTATCAACTCTGAGTTGGAGCTGATTTGGGGGGGTGTAGGACCCCCAACAGACAGTGCCTGGTTCTAGCAGGTCCCCTACAGTGGCATGGCACTGTAGTCATTGTAGGGGACCTCACTATCAAACTGTCGCTGTCGAGTGGGTATGCCTACACAGTCCACAGGAGGGACAGGGAGGGTAGAAGAGGAGTAAGAGTAGGGATCAAAGCAACGGAACTAAAGGGTAAACAGGGAGGAGAGGAGGCACTGTGGGTCACCCAAGAAACAGGAACTGGTACCACAATCCGCACAGGTGTTGTATACAGACCCCCGTCTCAGGGGGAGGAAATGGACAAGGAAATGATAGAAGGCATCCTTAGGATGGCAGAAAAAGGGGAGATATTCTTGATGGGGGACCTGAATATGCCAGATGTTAACTGGAGCACCTTTGCTGCAGCCACATCCAAAAGCAGGGTCATTTCCAATGCCCTACAGGAGGCATGCTGGTTCCATGTGATAACAGCAACCACATAACAACAATCGCCGTTTGGGTGAGTCTACATTACCGAAAATGAATTTCAGCGATGTAGACTCACAGAGCACAGGAGAATGGTCCCGCACCCCCACTAAAGGATTCTTAACTCCAGGGGGGGGTGTCGGGGGGAGTGCAAAACATGGAAGAAAAAAAACCCAACCGGTGCAAAAAGCGAGTGGATGCCCAGAACCCAATCTGCTACTCTCTCAACCATAGCCTGCCACCAACCCACCATTCTACATGGCCAGCTCAGCAACCCAGCACTGCACTACGCCCCACAAACCCTCCCTCTACTTCAGCCCATTGCTTGGCATGGTCCTTCTCGCCCCACGCGTGTATACATAGTGACAGGGTGTCGCGATATTCACCGACCCCCCTATCCTGTCACCCTCCCTGCCGGTAGCACTGTGTAAAAGTGCAGAGATTGAGTCACCCTTTTTGAAAGCGCTCAATTGCGGTCGCTCAGTACACAGGCTACCGGGCATGCCTCACCCAGCTAGCATTGGAACCCACTCAGGAAGGATCAATCTTAGACTTGGTACTCTTAAATGGGGATGGAGAGAGGATCTCAAATTTAGAAGTGGGTAGCCATCTGGGAACAAGTGACCACCAAATAGTGTGGTTCATGATAAACACAGTCGTAAAGTCAAGCCATACAAAAGTGAAGGTACTGGACTTTAGGAGGACTGACTTTGTCAAAATGGGAGAGTGTCTCAGAAAAGCACTAGCAAACAGGCAAGAAGGAGGGGTGGAAGAACAATGGGGAAACATCAAAACTGCCATCAGAGAGGCAACAAGCCTTTGTGTGAAGCAAATAAATAAATCAAAATGAAGGGAAAAAAACACTATGGTTCTCAAATGAGGTGGCAGGGAAGGTTAGGGAGAAAAAGATAGCATTTAGGAAGTATAAGGAAACACAGAAGGAGCAGGACAGAGAACTGTACCAGTTAAAGCAGAAGGAAGCAGGGAAGGCAGTCAGAATAGCAAAGGCCCAAACTGAGGAAAAGATAGCCAGCTCAGTTAAGAAGGGGGATAAAAACTTTTATAGGTACATTAGGGAGTGAAGAAAGACCAAGGGAGGGATAGTGAGGCTTAATAAAGGGGAGGGTCGGTGGGCAGAGGGTGACAGTGAAAAAGCAGGGATACTGAATGAATACGTCTGCTCAGTATTTACAAAAGAAGAGGAGGGTGAGGTACCTAATCCAATCAATAGAAACACTCTGGATAGGGGTGTCAATATTAGTTCATTCACAGAAGAAAGGGTTCTGAAAGAACTCTTAAAACTGAAGGTGGACAAAGTAATGGGCCCTGATGGGATTCACCCCAGAATTCTAAAATAACGAAGGGGAGAACTAGTGTCACCACTGACTACCCTTTTTAACAAAACATGGGAGGATGGTGTGGTACCTAAGGATCGGAGGAGGGCAGATGTGATTCCCCTTCACAAAAGTGGGAGCAAAGCAGAGGAAGAAACTATAGACCTGTTAGTTTGATCTCAGTGGTAGGGAAAATGATGGAATCACTTCTGAAAGAAAGAATTGTTGAGTACCTAGAGGCCAGTGGGGCACAGGACCCAAGACAGCATGGATTCACAGCTGGAAGGTCATGTCAGGTGAATCTAATAGATTTATTTGACTGGGTGACCAAAGTAGAAGACCAGGGAGGGGCTGTGGACATCGCCTACTTAAATTTTAGCAAAGCATTTGACACAGTCCCACACAAAAGCTTAATAAACAAGTTAGCCAGCCTGGAAGTGGGTCCCAGGGTGGTAGCCTGTGTAAAAAACTGGCTGGACAACAGGACACAGAAGGTAACAGTAAGCAGGGTCCATTCCGAAGAAAGGGGGGGATTACTAGCGGGGTACCGCAGGGTTCAGTACTGGGTCTGGTCCTTTTTAATGCCTTTATAAATGACATTTCAGAGGGACTAGAAGGAAAAGTATGCCTCTTTGCAGACGACACAAAGATCTGCAGCAGAGTTGATACACAGGGGTGTGGAAAGGATGAGGAGAGACTTAGCAAGGTTGGAGGAATGGTCAAAAGTTAGCAGCAAAGAAAGCCATTACCAAACATTGGCTTACAACAGTGATACCCACTTTGCCAGAATGGAGAGAGATTGTCAACAGTATTTATAGATCAGAAAGAATTACATATAACCTGAATGATAGGGCAGAACTCTGCTCCTTAAAATGGAGAAGATGGCAAATGTATATTATGACCAAAGACCCACACCTTGTTCCATAGTAGCATTGGCCCCCCTCCGATTCAGCTGGTTCGGGGGGAGGACCAACAAAGAATAAGGAACCAGAATTAGGACAGTGGAAATATAAGGTGGAGAGAGGCATTTGAGAAGGCGATAAAAGAAAAGCAAGACTATAACAGGACTCTATCCAAGAAAGAGGGTTGTCTTTATTTCGCTTGATCATAGCGTGCCACATAAAGGGTGTTTTATCGTTATTCAATGTGTATGAATTGTAACCCTGTCTAAATGATGAAATTTAATAAAGTAAAGTGACTGTGAAACTGGAAAAACCTTGAATAAAAAACATTTACTAAAAAAAAAAAAGTAAGGCAGCGTAGATTCAGTGCCAAGAAGTGCAAAACAATGCACCTGGGAAACAAAAACCCAGGTCAAGAGTACACAAAGGAGAGGGGGGTACAAACAACAACAAAAATGGAAGGGACCTGTGGGTAGTTATATCAGATGACCTAAAGGTAAGCAAGCAATGTGAGAAGGCAGTAAGGAGGGCTGGGGGGATACTGGGATGTATAGGAAGCGGCATCACCAGTAGAAAACAGGAAGTTGTTATCCCTCTGTACAGACAGCTGGTGAGATCCCATCTGGAGTACTGTGTGCAGTTCTGGAGACCCCTATCTCTGCAAGAACATAGACAGGATGGAGGCAGTCCAGAGGAGTGCAACTAAAATGGTGCAGGGTCTGCTCCAGAAGCCATATGAAGAGAGACTAAAGGAGCTCAATATGTATACTCTTGAGGAAAGGAGGGAGAGGGGGGACATGATAGTAACTTTCAAGTACCTCAAGGGAATCAACAAAGTCCAGGAGGGTAGCATCTTTTAGAAAAAGAGATGTGCAAGAACAAGGGGACACAATTTGAAGATAGAGGGCGGACGGCTCAAGGGCAATGTGAGGAAGTATTTTTATTATGGGGAGGGTGGTGGACGCATGGAATGGCCTTCCTAAGGAGGTCATGGGGTCAAAAACATTGGGGGAATTCAAGAATGCATGGGACGGACATAAGGCAATTCTAGTGGGGGGGTAGGAAGAAGTAGGCTGTTGGTTAACTAGAATCTGCAGCTTATCCAGTAGGTAGGAAAATGGGCAGATTGGGTGGGCCAAGCGATCCTTATCTGCTATCAAAGTCTATGCTTCTATGTCCCTGTAACTAAACAGAGGGCTTTACTTTCCAGTGCTGTCAGTCCATCACCTCTCTACAGCACTAAATACGTTACACTGTGGGAAAGCCGGCACTGTCTCTGTCCCTGTACCTAAACAGAGGGCTTTCGTGTATAGTGCTGTTAGTCCCTCACCTTTCACCAAAAATAAATACATCACAGAGTAAGTCTGCACTGTACCTGTCCTCACTACACCTCTGCCTACACACAAACATAGGCTGCAATTTAAAAAAAGAGTTTTTTATACAGAACAGCTCCAGCAGTGAGAAGTAATCTGGTTAGAGGGGCTTGAGGGGAATTTCAAATAGAGTAACAGCCAAATGCAAATGCATAAAATAACTAAAAATAAAACTCTTCACTTCCATTAGCGCTCAGCACCCCTTTGGGAAAATACAGCATTATCCTTTTTTTCAGTTGTGAACAAATAGGCCTTTGCCTCCTGAAATTGACAGCCTTACCTTAACATCCACCACACGACTACCACAGAGTTTGGACTGAAAACTAAAGGCAAGCCAAGTGAGAGACCCTAGCCTACACAAACACACAGGATGGACCATCAGCAAGCAATGGTAGGGTGGAGCATGGCAGATTCAAAAAAACACATTCTCAGGCTAGTAGGACACTTGCAAGGGAGCTGGAATTTGGGGTCCTTATCTTAATGATCAGATGTTACTTATGTAACCCCCCTACAAATGGGGGTTCCCAAAAAGTCTTCCTTGAGCTTGCCTAAATGCTCACTGCCAGGCTGGTGTCCTGCGTTTTAGCAGTTTAAATGTGATTACCAGAGCCTGTATAGCCTCTGTGTACTGTCTCTTTAAGAGCTGCCTGACTGCAGCCTAAGTAATCTGAGAGGGAGCTCTGTTGAAAGATGTAACTATTTGCTGAAAATCATTTAGAGTGATAATGATAATGTAGTTTGTCTAACCTGCCTTCTTTATAGCAAGGACTGTTTTGTTTGTCTCCACTATCTTGGTCCTGGACTGCAAATTGGACCAATCAGTTCTGGTGGGACCTAAAATGTAGCCAGATAGCAGGAGCTGTCTGAAGTCAAAATCTGCAGGAACTGTAGTTTTGAACTTTTTGTGCCTTTTTCGCAACTGAAGGGGAGCTCTTGCTTTAACTGACAGCCAAATCAGCCAACCGAATCTTTTGGATCTTGGGGAAGTCCCGGGATGCTGGCAGTTTTCAGTTAGTTCTGAGCTGGGAAGTGAAATGAGAAGAGCTCAAGTGTATTTTGGGCAGCAATCCTGAGTGGATTCACATGGGAAAACTGTGAAAGGGCTGAATTTTTGGCTTGCATGTCTGCCAGCTGCTCCTGAGAGGAGAGAAGAGAATTATTTGGACTAAATCTAAGTTTGTGTGACTAAAGTAAGCTACTGAAGTGGGCCAGGCTCAACCTGAAGAAGACTGAATATTTTTGTTAAATGCGATCAGCCTGTCAGGAGTTCCAGCTACCCCTAAGCTCCCGGTGGTGCAGAGACTTTGCGATTGTGACCGGGGAGCGCTTTGCCTGGTACAGTAGAATTCCCGTACATGTAAATGTGCTATGAGCTGCTAGTGGGTTGTGAGTTAGTGTGAACTGTGTTCTGCTTGCTGGAAGCTGTATCCAGCCCAAAACGGACTGCATCCGCTTTTGTCTCAATGCAGTCTGGGCCTTGCCAGACTGGCCCAGCCAGACTACCCACTGCACAGAGAAGCCATCGACGAGAAACCTGCCTGGGAATCAGCCCCCTGCTCCACGCTTGAACAGGAACGACACCTCTGTGACTCGTGTGGGCCCTGCTTCTCCTGGCCTTCCAGATCAACCACCTGCAGTCTCGATTTTCATCCAGCCTGTGTCCAGTGTTGGGTATCGTGAGTAAATACCAGGGTAGCTCCCTGCAACAACAGCTTAATCTGAGTGTGTCATCTGATTGTCTTGTTGTTTCATTTCCTTTTCGAACTGAGCCTTCTGGCTCCGGATTACAAATAGTGTGTACTGTGCATGTTGTGCTTTCCAACACAGGGCCCCAACCAGCTGCAACCCTGGGCAACAGTCCCGGCTAGCCCCTCTCTTCTCCATCTGGGTACCCAGAGGTGTGACTGTGGGGGGCTCAAAGCGCATGCATAACTGCTTGATTGATATAACCTTTAAGCTAATTAAACTGATTTTGCCCCTTCCTTGTTCAAGTCCCCTGAATAAATCGGATCTAACTTTTTCTGCATGTAATCTGACTGTGGTTCCAGTTTGTGCTCAAAGTACTGTATTGTTGCTATTTGCTGTGCATAACCTTGTTTTACAGGGAGTCCCCAGGGTCAAGCCAGAGAATCCAGCCCTGGTGGTAAGTGCAAACAGTGTGGGTACTTGTGTGGTGTACCAGGGGTATTGTGAAAGTGATTATTGTACAGTGTTCAGGCCACTAGAGGAGAAAGAGGGGGGTTACAGTGTCCCGGAGGGCTGTGCCCAGGTTAGCTTGACCACTACCAACCCTGACCTCCCGGTGGAGGCACCCATTTCAGAACTCAGGACACTCAACCTGCTACTAGCCAAGCAGACAGGAGTAGTAGCCCTTGGTATAGTGCCACCTAGCGGTTACTCTTATGTTAAAAGCACTTGACACTTCTTGAGACAGCAAAGCACCTCTTTTGTTTTGTGCCTGCATTGGAACTTAATTATCTTAGTCATGCTAGATTACGCATCTGTTTCTCAGGCTTGCTAGACACATGTAAGGGGCTGGAATTTGGAGTCTTATCTTAGATGCTATATTGTTATTTATGTTATAAGCATTTGACTGGTCTTGAGCTCCAGAAACCCTGAGACAGCAAAGCACCTCTTCCTTGTTTTATGTGTGCCTTGTGTCAGGCTAACTTGCACTTGCAGATTTTTTTTTTTATTGTTTAAAGGCAAAGTGCAATCTCCTGTAGGCCATAAAAAGTGAAAGAGCTACCACCCCCCCCCACCCTGTTGTTCCGATGGCTATGGACAGACCTCCCAAGCAGCCCAGCTCCCTGGAAGAAGGCCTCCCACTCACGCAGGAAGAAGCCTGCACTCAACCCTCTAGGAAGTCAGAAATCAAGAACATTCGCACAGCAGTAATGATATTAGTGAGGACATTAATCAAAAAAGGGAGGGTCATGATGACTCATTATTAGCAGGTTCACCTAATACTGTTTTTCAAAGACTGGACAAGGAAGTGGAACAAACAGAGCTTGAGACTGATTTTTTAGAACTGTGTCCAGATTCATTGTCCAAGTACAGATCAAAGCTCTGGAACACCCAGTGATGTCTAATATTGTACTACTGGAAGCATTAAATATCACAATTAAGATGGATACTATTTCTAAATGGGTTTGTGCGCTGATTAATAATATTCACTTACAAATTTCAAATTTAAGACAGCAAATAGATGCAAAAAGGAGGCTCTCATATTCCACCATAGTCATTCCCGATTACCCGGAAGGAAAGAATAAAGGTAAAAGTAAAAGAAAGAGGAAGGCAAAGAAACTAAATAGATACAAGACAGGAAAAACAAGAGC
This sequence comes from Neoceratodus forsteri, assembly GCA_016271365.2. NCBI lineage: Eukaryota > Metazoa > Chordata > Ceratodontiformes > Ceratodontidae > Neoceratodus > Neoceratodus forsteri. The sequence goes on from CM028132.1 coordinate 609,039,242, forward strand.
AAGAGGTAAATACTAATAAAGGAAACAGCCAGACTACAATTGAAACATTTACTAGAAACAAAACCACAGATACAAATACAGAGAGCACGATAGAAAGAAATAAAGAGAAATCAGACAGAAAGGATGACAAAGGGAAGAAGGTGCCAGAAATTAAAGTGAAACAGGATAAGGAGGAGAACAACAGTGTACTGAACAAAAAACATGAAGGGGAAGTTGACACTAACATAATCAGTTTATTAGGACAGGAAACAGTAGTGAGACTAGCTGGAATGTTTCACAAAACATATGAGACAAAGGAAACTTTAGAGGAACTGATTGAACTTCTACTCTCTGTTGAACTAGAAATATCTGACTCAAAAGACGATGCACTTGCTGGATCCGTGGCACTGAGGGTTGAGGCACTGGACGCCACACCTCGTGCCACGCCAGTGACCCGGGTTCTGGAACAGACTCAGGTCATCGGGGGTCGGCAGGGGAGGAGCAGGAATGAGCATCCAGATGACCACTCTCCTCTCCTGGGGAGGGTGGGCGGTGCGTGCCACGGTTCTAGTGGCTCCTGGTGGAGACCAAGAGCATTGCAACTAGTAGCAGCATGTACAAAGGGAAGGGGGTGTCAGAGGATGTCCTGCACACCCCTCGCATGCTGGATGTCATTGTACATCCGCACCCCCTGGAACATTACATAAAAATGGCCCTGGCACCAGGGTAGGTGACGGTGGATCCAGTGAATGACCCACACGCTCAATGCCAGGTTACTCTCAGCTGGTCTCTGGCTCTCCTCCACACTCCAACTATCCCATCCAGATTCTTGTTCAAGTGCCAGAGGAGTAGGCTGACTGACCTCGGGGTGGGGGCTCAGAGCTGGGGGGCTTGGGGGGGATCAGTAGATGTGGAAGATGGATCCGGATGGAGACCTGGCCTGAAGAGAACTTCAGGCAGAGCGGGAACAGGCCAGTCTGAGTGACCACACCTGAGAGAGACCTAAGGGGCCAGTGAAGAAGGAGTATAAAAAGAGCTGAAAAAAAAAGAAAACTCTGTTTTTTTAGGGATGTGAATGAGAATACTAAACCATTATACATCCTGATCAAGAATATGGAATTTGTAGAAAAAATATGGTCCAAACAACAGAGACTAAATTATTTGGGATTAGAAGTTAAAGTCCCTGTATCCTGGAAAACAATATGTTGTGAGACCATTTTAAATAGATAATTTATTGGTATTATAACATGGTCAGAGCTTACTAAGAAACTTACAAAGTTAAAATGGAATTTTACAACACGGTCTTTACCAGACTCACAGCAAGAATGTAATTTAGCAATTTTTGGGATAGATAGAATGCAGAGAGAAAATGAAAATAGCCTAATGGACTTGGTGACTGTCCTCTTCTCTTGCATTCTAGGGGATAAAAATACAAGAAGTTGGTTTGTCAAAATAGAAAGGAGCCTTACTGTTGAAGAAGATAATAGGATTGACATAATTTGCTCAACAAAAGAATACTATAAAACATTGTGGGATGGGGCCCACAAATTTTATCAAGCTGGAATACCATTAGTGGACTTGGAAGAACTTTGGGGAAATAACACTGTCACAACATCAAACTTGACTAAGCAAAGAAAACGAGAGCCCGACAAAAATTGTTTAAGTTTTAACACAAAATGAAGGGAAAACAAATTGCCTGCTATGGAATATTGTTGGAATACATAATAAGTTACCAGATTTGGAATGGAGAGCATTTATTACCCATTTTGAAATAATCATGTTACAAGAAGTCTGGGCAATTGAAACTACAGACTTAAATGGTTTCCAGGCATTGTTCTCTCCAGCCATAAAGAATCATAAGTTAGGTAGACCAACAGGATGTCTAGTCATTTTTAAAAATAAAATTGATGCAGACCTCGAAATTATATACAAAATGAATATCAAAGCAAATTTCATAAGCGTAACATTTAAGTGGAATAGACAGCTGCATGTGGCTATCAACGTATACATTCCATTTGCCAAAAAGGTGAATTGAAACATCTGGCATGAGTTAGGATTCCAGATTGATAACTCTTTTAAAAAAATATCCAAATGCTATATTAATAATGGCCAGAGATTTTAACGCCAGGGTGGCCAATATGGATAATATTGAAATATTTAATACACAACTGGAAATGGCTGATAACATGAATAAAAAGAGTTAAGATAAGCAGTGTAACAGTCAAGGCAAATAATTACAGACACTGTTGAATGAAAATTCTTTGATTATTTTGAATGGGAGAATCAATGGAGGCTTAGAAGGAAACATGACATATTTCTCTCCTTTGGGACAGAGTGTGATAGATTATGTGATGAGAAACCTAGCAAATATTAATCACTTCAAAAATGTAACACTCCAAATACATCCCGAGAGTGATCATGCCCCTTTATTGCTACAGGTAGACTCAGGTACAAGCAGTATTAATAAAACTGAAAGCAATTCACCCTTAGCCATATTATCGACACTAGGAAGACAACAATTAAATAGAGGAAAGATTGATACCCATATGGCTGCAGATATTATAGAAAGTTGGGAGGATTTTTTTTTGACTGAACAAGAAGGACAACAGCAAAAATCTGCAATTGTATTTATTAATAATAGTGTAACCTCCCCCCACCGGCCCCCCCCTTGTTCAACTAGCAGGGCTGCTCCTCTCACACATGGCACCACCGAGACAGGTGGGGGTAGTCACCACGAAATACATTTCTATTGACCCATACTTCTACTTCGGAGCCTGCCATCCTTAGACAGGCAAACCAAGTGTGGCAACTACCTAGCTCACACCTGGGGGGACCATTTATCATGGCCATCAACCTGGGTCCCTGGGAGAAAATGTTTGCTCAGCATAATGCTAGGTTTGTACTTCTGGTCAGGGGCATCCAAGTAAATCCAGACACTGGAAGCAATAACTGTAATGTCCAAACCAGGTTGGAATTCTAGAGTGTGGCTTTTATTCACATCACAGAGAATAACCAAAGCAAAGATGGACCCCCACAGGGCTACTTCCACTAGTAATGCAGATTACTGGGGTACAGAGCACACACACACACAGTGAACCCTCAGGTTCTGAATGAGTCTGGGCACACAAAGCCCAAACTGGTACACTTCTCTTCTTTCCCTTGACTTGGCACTCCAGCCAGTACTAGGACACTTTTCCATGTTGCATGGAGGTTACTGGTGGCTCCCTAAACCACCCATGAGCACATTCTGGCTCACAGGGAAATCTAAAATCCCACGTCTGGGTGCTTTCCTCAGGCACCGGCCAAATGTGCTGAGAGAAAACAAAGGTGCCCAAACTGAACCCAGAGAGGTAAACCTGGTTATTCTAGATGGGGGGGGTGTCTCCCACCTTTTGCTCCCAAATTTGTACTTGGCCATTCATCTGGTTACAACACTTTTCTCTGAAACACTCTTGTAGATGCTCTCTTGAAATGTTTTGCACATTTAACATTTTACTTTTCACACTACGGAGGTGTCCTGACTTTAAAAGTTCTGTATGTGGCTATATCTTTACTCTAGACCCCACTGTTGCAGATGCTTTTAAATCATACACAGTCTAAAAGTTCTGTACTTGGCAAGTCTCCCTAGACCCCACAATAGGCAGACACATTTACAAGAAACACAGTCTTGGTGAACAGAGTCCCTTTGTCAGAGAAAAACTCACCACGAGAATGCAGGTGCCCCAGGGCTTTTTCCACAAAATGTCTCAGGTACTTACAAAACAAACGAATCTCAGGCAGCTTCACCCTCTCCAGGCTGGACCAGGGGATTGCCCCTGAATCCTGGAATTCCTCCCCATCCCCCCCCCAGGGATGGGGCACTGGAAAACCTTCTAGAAACGGTCTCTACCACTTCACAACTTATCTTCTGTGTTCCTCTCTAGGGTGAGAACACACAACCCCTTTCTCTGAGGTAGCTCTCTAACAGAGCTGAGTCTGAGAAGCTGCCTTCTGCAGCACTCCTCCTCTCTCGACTCTCTCTCCAACTGTGAACCAATCTCCCAACATTCTACTGCTAACCCCTGTAGCTAGCATTCCATTGTGGCTTATGCTGCTGTAAGAATTCTAAGGTGACATCATCACTCCAGCTCAGCTGAAACTGAAAACAGAGTGCGACAGTGTGAAACCCATTTAACTGGCATCTCACAAGCTGCCTCTCTCTGCCTGCCACTGATTCTAAGTGGGATTCTAGTAACCCCGGGGAACAAGGGGGTTACAATAGATTTTATATGCACAGATAAAAAATCTAATATACACAGACAGTAGTAAGTCAGAGACAAACATGGGTAACACATGGTTTGACACAGAATGCGGTATAGCTAAAAAGGAAATACAGAAGCTAGTCAGGTGGACAAAAAATAACCTCTCTAGAGAACATTTCACAGAATTAAATAAAGCTAGGAAACATTGTGTAAAATTTCTAGATGGGGAAAAAGAAATAATTCCAATATAAGAACTGGGAATTAATGTTGTAAACTATACAAACTAAGGGCAGAATTCTCAAAAGGGATGTGCCCAGTGCATCTGAGATGCACCAGCGCATCCCCGACTTGCACACTGACGTGATTCTGGAAGGGGTCCAATACACCAGTGCATCCCTGATGTGCCAACGCATTGCAGATGCATCACGCACACCACCCATAATGATATGTGACACATCTGGAGGGGTTGTGCAGGTGGCGTGCCCATGCGTATGGTGCGCAGACCCATTTACAACCCACCCTGAAGGCGCATCTCCGGAGCAAGTCCAGAGACACACCTTCAAGAGATAAGTCTACAAGAAGTAGATGTAAGTGGGTGGCCACCCACAGGCAGGCTGACGTACTGCAGACAGCAGCATGGCAGCCTGCCCACCCCAGCAGTCCAGAGTGCCCCCCTCCCTGCCCAAGTCTCCGTTTGTCATTCATATTGGGCTTGCAATGCATACTGTACTTTGTCTTTCACATTGGGCTTGCAGTGCGTACTGAACTCTGTCATTCACTAAAGTCTGAATGACAGAGTAATTTTACTACCAAGCCAATGATGTTAGGGTCCACCAATGGGCTTCAGTAGTATAGTAGCTGTCTTTCACAGACAATTCTGTCGGGACAGCCTTGGTGGAATGCAGGTGGGTTGTGCTGCCCACCAATCATCAGGACCTGCAGGCATGTGGGAATGGGGTGGGGAGAGGGTGTCTGATTGGGTGGAGGGGGTCTGCTGGACTAACAGGGGTCTTATGGAGTGCTGTCAGCAGTGCGAGTGGGTCGGGTTGGGGGTTCTTTGTATAAATATCTACCAACACAGTGTGCAGCATGACAACAGGGATGCAGGCAGGGAGAAAGGTTTCTTTGTACATATATCTATTGCTGCAGTGTGCGACATGACAACGGGGATGTGGGCAAGGACAGGAGATTTTTTGTACATATATCTATCACTGCAGTGTGCGGCATGACAATGGGGACATGGACAGGGATGGGGGGTGGCAATACCCTGACAAGGGTACTGGGTGTGGAGCTGTACAGCCATACATGCAAGGCACCCGGCGCATGCCGCTAGGTGCATCACTGCACGGTGCATGTAAATGGGGTTATGATGACATGCAAATGGCTCCAATGCACCTTGCATGCCTAATGGCCCCATTTGCATGTCTGTGGCTGTGAATGGCAGCTTTCAGCACAGCAGATCCTGGGATGCACTGCCCCACTGGATTCCAAGCCTGACTAGGAGGTTGCGCTGATGCATCCAGGGCTGGGCACAACTGTGTTATTCACAGAGGGGATGCATCTTCTGTGAATACCACAGTTGGTGCTTGGCACATTTCATTTGCGCCGGGGCATCTGAAGTGCGCCGAGCGCAAGACCTTTGTGAATTCTGCCCTAATGATACAAAAATGTTTTGGTTCTCAAAGGAGGTGGCAGTGAAGGTTCAAGAGAAAAAGAAAGCATTCGGAAAGTACAAGGAATCACAGAAGGAGCAGGACAGAGAATTGTATCAGTTAAAGCAAAAGGAAGCTGGGAAGGCAGTCAGAACAGCAAAGGCCCGAACTGAGGAAAAGATAGCCAACTCAGTTAAGAAGGGGGATAAAACCTTTTTTAGGTACATCAGGGGCGAAGGAAGACTAAGGGAGGATAGTGAGGCTTAATAAAGGGGAGGAGTGGGCAGAGGGTGACTGAAAGGCAGAGATACTAAACAAATATTTTTGCTCAGTATTTACAAATGAAGAGGAGGTACCTAAAACAAACAATAGAAACACTCTGGATACAGAAGTTGATACCAGCCCATTTACAGAAGAAAGAGTTCTGAAAGAACTCTTAAAACTGAAGGTGGACAAAGCAATGGGGCCTGATGGGATTCATCCCAGAATTCTAAAGAACTAAGGGTAGAACTAGTGACACCACTGACTACCCTCTTTAACAAATCATGGGAGGATGGGGTGGTACCTGAGGACTGGAGGAGGCAGATGTGATTCCCATTCACAAAAGTGGGAGCAGGGCAGAAGCGGCAACTACAGACCAGTTAGTTTAACCTCAGTGATAGGAAAATGATGGAATCACTTCTGAAGGAAAGAACTGCCAGTACCTAGAGGCCAGAGGGGCACAGGACCCAAGACAGCATGGATTCACAGCAGGAAGGTCATGCCAGATGAATTTAATAGATTTCTTTGACTGTGTGATCAAAGTAGTAGATCAGGGAGGGGCTGTGGACATAGCCTACCTAGACTTTAGCAAGGCATTTGACTCAGTCCCACAGAAAAGATTAATAAACAAGTTAGCCAGCCTGGGAGTGGGTCCCAAAATGATAGCCTGGGTAAAGAATTGGCTGAAGAATAGGACACAGAGGGTAATAGTAAATGGAGTCCACTCTGAAGAAAGGGGGATTACTAGTGGGGTGCCACAGGGTTCAGTATTAGGACCGGTCCTCTTCAATGTCTTTATGAGCGACATTGCAGAAGGACTAGAAGGAAAAGTATGTCTCTTTGCAGATGACACAAAGATCTGCAACAGAGTTGATGCACAAGGTGGGGTGGAAAGGATGAGAAGGGACTTGGCAAGGTTAGAGGAATGGTCAAATGTATGGCAGCTTAGATTTAATGCTAAGAAGTGCAAGATAATGCACCTGGGAAACAAAACCCAGGGAAGAGTACACAATGGGGGTGATATACTAACAACAACAAAATGGAAAGGACCTGGGGTAGTCATATCAGATGACTTAAAGGTGGGCAAGCAATGTGAGAGGGCAGTAAGGAGGGCTAGGGGGATACAGGGATGCATAGGGAGAGGCATCACCAGTAGAAAACAGGAAGTTGTTATCCTCTGTACAGACAGCTGGTGAGACCCCATCTGGAGTACTGTGTGCAGTTCTGGAGACCCAATCTGCGCAAGGACATAGACAAGATGGAAGCTGTCCAGAGGAGGGCAACTAAAATGGTGCAGGGTCTGCACCGGAAGACATATGAAGAGAGACTAAAGGAGCTTAATATGTATAGCCTCGAGGAAAGGAGGGAGAGGGGACATGATAGAAACGTTCAAGTACCTCAAGGGAATCAACAAAGTCCAAGAGGGTAGCATCTTTCAAAAAAAGAGGTGTGCAAGAACAAGGGGGCACAATTTGAAGATAGAGGTCGGCTAAGAAGTAATGTAGGAAGTATTTTTCACAGAGAGGGTTTTGGATGCATGGAGCACGCGGTTGTGGAGTCAAAAACAGTGGTTAATTCAAGCATGCATGGGACAGCCATAAGGCAATTCTAGGGGTTGGGGGTAGAAAGAAGTAGGCTGCTGGTTAACTAGGATCTGCAGCTTATCCATCAGGTAGGGAAATGGGCAGACTGGGTGGGCCAAGCGGTCCTTATCTGCCGTCAAATTCTATGTTTCTGTGTTTCTATGTTACTTGTTGCCAAGCGTAAATATGTTTTTTATCCCTCCCTGGCTGTATATGTACCAAAGCGATCTGGGTGGAACATTTTTCCACAATTGTTTATAAAGCTGAACAAAGCTAAACAGAAACAGCTATAATTAAGATAATAAAATATAAGGGATATATGCCACTGAAAATTACAGAAACAGAAGTGGGTACTGCAATCGATGCCCAGAAGAATAATAAGGTTTCAGGCCCTGATTATATTCCTATTGAGGTATATAAACAATATAGAGAATTTTGGTTTCTCCTTTTGACTAACTTCCTCAACATCTGCTTAGAACAAAAGACATTTTCCTCTTCCTGGACAAAAAATATAATTGTCCCAATACATAAAAAAGGTTCAGTATATTCGCCTGCTAATTTTAGGCCAATTAGCCTTCTAGATATTAGCTCAACAATCTTTACAAAAATCATATTGAATAAAATAACTAACTGGATAGAGGAAAATACATTAATATTGCAATTTCATGCTGACTTTAGATAGGGATATTTGACAATAGACAATTTATACTGTTTTTCCCATTTGTTGGAGAAATATGTAAGTTTCAGGAAAATGAAATTACATGCCTTGTTTACTGACTTCAGGGCTGTGTTTGATTCCATTAACTGGACTATATTATGGGAAACTTTAATCTCAAAGGGAATTGATAGGGCTCTGCTAGTTCCAATAGTTCTATTATATAACAATACACTTACTAATATTAGATATGATAACCTAAGAAATTTGACTAAGTCCAATGGGTGTCAAACAAGGGTGCCTCCTAGCACCATCCCTCTTTAATCTCTACATAAATACATTGCTGGAATTTGAGGGAAATTAACCCTTTGACTCACCTAAAATAAATAAAGTGCCATTACACGTCTTAGGTCGTACAGCCGATATTGGCTTGTTCTCTTTAACAATAGTGGATTTGCAAAATAAACTAAGCTACTTATACAAGAAGTATATAGATTAGGAACTTGAGATAAACTTAAAAAAACAAAGGTTATGACATTTGGAAAGAACAAAAATAACACAGATAAAGGAAAAGTCTACCTAGGGAAAGATCTAATTGAAAAGGTCAAAAATTATATTTATTTAGGAGTGAAATATACCTCAGTGACAGAATGGGCTCAACATGTTGAAGAACAACATGTAAAGGCAAAACTTGTAGCAAAAGCCCTACTAATATTTAACTATCTGTATGGAGGAAATACTACTCTTCCTGCCATAAAAGCTGGAGAAGCTAAAATACATCAAATATTGCTGTATGAGGCTGAGATCTGGGGGGTCTACTGTATAAGGCAGACTCCCTGGAAAAGTCTCTGATGTATTATTATAAGGCACTATTAGGTGTCCCCACTTCAACAGCTAACACAATTGAAAGGCGAATGCCTGTAGTTATGTGGGGGAAGAGCTCCTCCCCCACATCCTACTTAACTAGCAGGCAACAGCTGCTCTGCTTAGAGCAAGTCGCACTTGCTAGTGGCACTGCCGGTGCTCGGCTGCTCTTTCTTTCATTTCTGTTGTGCCCCCCCATCCCGTGCCTCCTTTGTTCGTTTTGTACATTAGTGTGCTTGTCCCCACCCCCGCTCCTCCTTGTTGCTGTTTGCTCTTTCTGCCCTTTTCTTTTGGGGATTCTTCATGGCTACTTCCTTCCAATGCCTATACCTGACTCCTCACTGCTCTAATACTTCCCTCCTTTTGCTGCCTATGCTGTCAAGCAACCGTTGCCCGTGCTGCCGCCATCCTGTGCCTTTTCAGCCTGCACTGCTGCCTTTACCTTGGAGCTTCAGACCTCCGCTTCTAGCACCGCTCTGCTTCCCCTTCAATGCGGCCAAACACCACCTCTCCAGGATGACTTCTGATCCTTAGCTACAATGGACACCCATACCTACTATTGTGGAGCTCAAACTATCGTACGTCGACACATATATTGGGCATGCATGGCATATTCTACAAAGGGAGCTTTAATCCACTGGAAACATTTCATTCTGCTGGGACAAACAGGTTTCATATCTGTGCAGACACTAGAGACCGCTGTCACTATAGAGACAGCAGACAACTGCTAGGCTAGCAACAGTGATTACACCCAGTTCTGCAGAGCTTTGCAGAAAGCAACTCATTTATAAGGTATGCGAAAAGACACATCTTTATAAGCTCTGCATTTTCCTTTGGTAGTCTAACTACCGGACTTTACCAGAAGACGTTTGCACAGTTACTACTCTTCATATCCTGATGGCTGGGCGTATAGCCATCGGTTTGCAATTTCCCAGCACTGACTTGCACAAGGTAAATCTTTACCCCCTTTTTAACCTTCTAACTATTACAAGCGCTACTAGTGCTATGAAGGCCTTTTGTTTTAAAAATGTACCTGCCTGCTTCTACCTGCTGATTTGTACAGCATACCTTCTGCCATGGATCCTGAAACGGTTATTTCTGCTAAGCTGTATGTATCCACGTTTCCTCCTAAACCTCACATGCGCTGTGCATATATCTCAAGTTTCAGCTCTTAGCATTTATTATGAGCATGTATTCCAACCACAGTTCGCTCTTCCTATCAGACTTAGTACTTGCCATTTAGTCACACCTCCTACAAAGCATACCGCTCTCTGCACTTCCTAATTGTAAGTTAACCATTCAAATGACCTGAGACAGGTCCTATTATTCTGTTGGCTGCAAACTGCCAGCTAATTCGGATTCGAAAAATTTTGCATATTTGGACACTCGGATCATCTTTACTGCCTGCAGCTTGCAATCAACATCTTAAATCATACCCTATTTTTCCCCTTCTGCAATACCATGGGAGAGCTTGCAGGCTCCGCATCCCTTCTCTATCTCCAGCTCATGTCTGCTCATCTACTCATAGGACTGCAACCAGGGTCAGGTTCTACGTTATTATGTCCTGGCATATTCCTTGGATTCCAGTTCTCAAGTCAGGATCAATTTACTTAAATTATTGAATCGATGCTGATCTTCCTTGCTTCCTCGTACCGGGCACTCGTATTGCTCTCCACAGCTACCCTACATGAGGGTTTGCAGTCATGCTAGCCTTCGTGGGCCCTAGCTACCACTCTCTACTCCTTCCCTTGGCTGACCTACATGTGGCCTGGCCGCTCATCCTACCCCACGTATGGGCCTAACTGGTTCATTGCCTTCAGCTTCAGGATTTCATGCCATGCACCCAGCCATGCACTGTATCAATACGTTCCAGTCATCGCTCTGGATTCTTCCTGTTGACTGTTACCTACCTTATGCTTCCATTGAGCTCAGAATATCATCTCTATGCTGCATCTTGGATCATCTTCCATGGACTTGCTCAGTCATGTCTCCTGTAATGAAGTCTCACCTTCAGTCACACTACTCGAGTTCTGGATGCTGCAGCCCTCACCTTGCCTGCTCACACCTACTTCTGCTTGTCAAGGATGCTTCTTTATTCCCCTCTATTGATGTCTGGACTACATCTCAGGATATCTGCATCAATTCCCTTGGATGCTTCTTGCCATGCTGTTTCAAATCATTCGGAGTTACTACTACTGTCTCCTGTCAGGTCTCCCACAGCTGCTTGCCTGCATTAGTTCCTACTTATACCTGCTTCACCCCTCATAGGAGCCTGGAGGTTCCTTTATTACTACTCCACACCTGCCTCACCCAACATCGGGGCCTGGAGGTTCGACTACTTCTACTTATACCTGCCTCGCCCAATATTGGGGCCTGGAAGTTCGATAATTTACACTATACCTGCCTCACCCAGCAATGGCCTATGCATTCAACTGGATTTAATTACCTTCTATTGATAGTTTGCCATGTCTGACTTCATACTGTTGCAATTATGCCTCACCTTACCAGTGCTGCCTTGAAGGCTCCCCTATCGAGGGTGTTCAATTCGCTGCTGTCCATCTACCTGTCAATTCCAAACATAGTGCTATTACATAGCTCATTCAGCTTCGCACCATCAACTGTCTCAGACTATTCCCATACGAGTCTGGTTATTCTTCTTGTATAGCCAGACCTCATCTTGCTTAGCATTCTAGTTGCTTGCTTTGTCCCCTCAGCTCTGCCTCTGGGATGCTTGCTGCTCCAGGCTACCCTCCGTGGCAGCACCTTAGTCATCTAGCCTACGTGGGGTCTAGATTGACTCATGATTCCTTCGCCTGGCCTACGTGGGGTCTGACTGTACTCGCTGGTCATTCGAGGGCTTTGCCTGGCATCATGTCACTGCTCCTTGTTATCCATGAAGATTTACAGTCTGCTAGCATTTGAGGAGCTCCTTGTTCTACTATGGTCTTACATCTGGATTAGTTGAACATTCACCATCAAGTCCTTTGGATGCTTCTGCCTTACCGCGTCAGTTAATGGATTTACTACTACTTCACTCCTGCCAGGACACTGAGCCGAGCTGTATCTGGAAGACATTCTATTTCATAATTTAGGCCTCGACACAACTCTACTCCAGTACTCTAAGACATTCGATCCTGTTTCAACGCTGCTTCTTATGACTCAGCCCTCTTCAGTTATCACCATCCATGACTATGATAAGCATGACAATTCAGGACTCGTCAGACCATTCCCACGAGTTCAGTTCCAGCTGCTGTACCATTCTGGCTTCCGAAACGTGGATATCTACATCACTCTGCAACTATTTTGATTAGCAGATGAAAGCTCTTCGATTTACATGCTATTTACATTTCCTCATGCTCTCTGCTGTATACCATACATAATCTATGCAATACTACTCCTCTGCTACTACATCTGCATCATGCCGGTTCACTTTTACTACTACTGCTGACCTATGTACAGGTCCACTTATTTACACTATCTGCTCATACTTATCTGCTTCGTCCTTACAGGACCTAGAGGTTCATCACAGACTGTCTCGCCTATTCTACAACCTGCTTTGTCCCTCGGGACCTGGAGGTCCATCTAACTTATGTCTATCATTTCGAACTAAGATCTATTTCAATTCACTTACCTGTTTCATCCACTCCGGACCGGAGGTTCCTACTGCTCTGCTCTTTCCAGATTGCGCAGCTTGAGTCTAGCTCCTGTGTTTAATCACCAAGGCCTCCATTTGCAAAGCTCACCGAGCGAAACATGAACCAACTGTCCTCATACTCTGGGCTTGGAGACTTAGCCTATTAGTTCCCATTTCTCCTCAGAGAAGACTTCCTTGCCTTCTGGATCATTTCACCAATACAAAATTCGACACGTTGACTCATTATGGTCGACCATGGATTCCAATCTACTATCAGATTCTGCCCTGGACATAGATTTCTTGGATTAGCAGTTCACTGGAAGGATGTGCTGCTATCTTCACCGACACTCAAATATCAGTATTTTCATTCAGCTTTCCTGCCACTGGATCATGATGTACAACTTGGATTCAGATTAGCCGACAACTTAAAATCTTATTTAGGATTACTCTCCTTTAGTATGCCCAGAAGGACGGATAGGTCAGTAGCCATGGATCCTCAGAGGTTTCCACCCAAGGGGGGTTTCCTCCCTGCATGCTACTGGCCACACTCTCCGGAGTTGGAGGAGATAATCGTGCAATATCATTATTTCTTTTGTGGGGTCTCATCCTACTTGACTAAACATCCTTCCTATGGGGGGATACAGAGAAAGGCAAAAAAACTCCAAATCATAACAAGTTACTCATCAGTTCAAGCAGCTAAGTACCTTGGAAACTGTCCAGTTCACATGTACTATAATCACTGACTTGCTCATGTCTATGCTAAAGTATCTAAGCACCAATCATTTCATACGACTAATACCTTGGAAGCATTGCCCTACTTACTGGTTTGGCCTCTGTATCCAAGCACACCCTTTATCATTCAGCTACCGTACGTAGCACAAGCACTGAGCTATGAACCACTCATAATTGAAAGGTGCATGCCTGTAGTTATGTGGGGGAAGAGCTCCTCCCCCACATCCTACTTAACTAGCAGGCAGCAGCTGCTCTGCTTAGATTAATTCGCACTTGCCCTCCATCCTCCCCTTACACCTCCTCCTCCTTCTCTGGCACTGTTATCCCACCGGGGGGGACTCATCCTACTTGACTAATCATCCTTCCTATGGTGGGATACAGAGAAAGGCCAAAACTCCACATCATAACAAGTTACTCATCAGTTCAAGCAGCTAAGCACCTTGGAAACTATCCAGCTCACATGTACTGTAATCACTGACTTGCTCATGTCTATGCTAAAGTATCTAAGCACCAATCATTTCATACGACTAATACCTTGCAAGCATTGCCCTACTAACTGGTCTGGCCTCTGTATCCAAGCACAACCTATATCATTCAGCTACCATACGTAGCACAAGCACTGAGCTACGAACCACACATAATGATAAGAGCTGAATTTGCAGACATTAAAGGTGTTAAGAATAGTGATTTATTGGCTCAGAATTATTAACAGTAATCATAATAAGTTACCAAACTATGTTTGGAGGAGAAAATAACCTAAGAAGCACAGGGTTTAACACTCAACTGGTTAAAAACATTAAAAGCTACATTAAAGGGAATACAAACGATGCACTTATGGGTAGATTACAATAAAAATATAATAATATCTACCCAATTTGGTAAAGTAATAAAAAAAATAATTGATAAAGCTAAAGATGAGGACATGATGAAAATCAAAGACCTTAAGAGCAATATATGGTTTAAGGAAAATAAAATGGATCACAACTTCGAAGAATATTTACTGAAGTGTATACCACCAGAGCAAAGAAAACTGATTACCTGGGCTAGAATGGGGCTGATCACGTTCAAATACACACACTTTAATAAAATACATGACAATATGGACAATATTTGGCCCTGTAATAAACGATTTGCTGAAACCATATCTCATATTATCACTATCAATCCCTTGTACTTTAAAGCGAGGAATGAATACTTGCTAGATTTCTTGAAAATATATGCCCAAGTAAACTATGATCCTTTATAGAAACATAGAAACAGACTTTGACGGCAGATAAGGACTGCTTGGCCCACCTAGTCTGTCCATTTCCCTACCTACAGGATACTGTAAGCTGCAGATCCAAGTTAACCAACAGCCTATTTCTTCCTACCCCCCACAAAAATTGCTTTATGTCTGTCCCATGTATTCTTGAATTCTCCCACAGTTTTAGACCCCACAACCTCCTCAGGAAGGCTGTTCCATGTGTCCACCACCATCTCTGTGAAAAAATACTTCCTCACATTGCCCTAGAACTGCCCCATTATCTTCAAATTGTGTCCCCTTGTTCTTGCACATCTCTCTTTCTGAAAGATGCTACCGTCTTGGACTTTGTTGATTCCACTGAGGTACTTAAAAGTTTCTAACATGTCCCCCCCCCTCCTTTCCTCAAGGGTATACATATTAAGCTCCTTTAGTCTCTCCTTGTATGGCTTCTCTTGCAAACTCTGCACCATTTTAGTTGCCCTCCTCTGGACTGCCTCTATCCTATCTATGTCCTTGCGGAGATGGGGTCTCCAGAATTGGACACAGTACTCCAGATGGGGTCTCACCAACTGTCTGTACAGAAGGATAACAACTTCCTGTTTTCTGCTGGTGATGCCTCTTCCTATACATCCCAGTATCCCCCCAGCCCTCCCTACTACCTTCTCACATTGCTTGCTAACCTTAAGGTCATCTGATATGATTACCCTCAGGTCCCTTTCTATTTTTGTTGTTGTTACTATCTCCCCCCCATTGTGTAATCTTCCCCTGGGTTTTTTGCTTCCCAGGTGCATTATTTTGCACTTCTTTGCATTGAATCCAAGCTGCCATACTTCTGACCATTCCTTCAACCTTGCCAAGTCCCTTCTCATCCTTTCCACGCTTCCTTGTGTATCAACCCTGTTGCAGATCTTTGTGTCATCTGCAAAGAGACATACTTTTCCTTCTAGTCCCTCTGCAATATCACTTTATTAAGGACTGGACCCAATACTGAACCCTGTGGTACCCCACTAGCAACCCCTCTTTCTTCAGAGTGACTCCATTTACAATTACCTTCTGTGTCCTATTGTCCAGCCAATGTTTTACCCAGGCTACCACCCTGGGACCCACTCCCAAGCTGGTTAATTTGACTATTAATCTTTTGTGTGGGACTGTGTCAACTGCCTTGCTAAAGTCTAGTTAGGCCATGTCCACAGCCCCTCCCTGGTCTACTACTTTGGTCACCCAGTCAAAGAAATCAATTAGATTCGTCTGACATGACCTTCCCGCTGTGAACCCATGCTGCCTTGGGTCCTGTGCCCCACTGGCCTCTAGGTACTCAACAATTCTTTCCTTCAGAAGTGATTCCATCACTTTCCCTACCACAGAGGTCAAACTGACAGGTCTGTAGTCTCCTGCCTCTGTCTTGGTCCCACTTTTGTGAAGGGGAATCACATCCGCCTTCCTCCAATCCTCAGGTACTATACCATCCTCCCATGATTTGTTAAAAAGGGTAGTCAGTGGTTTCACTAGTTTCACTAGTTCTCCCCTTAATTCTTTTAGAATTCTGGGGTGAATTCCATCAGGCCCCATTGCTTTGTCCACCTTCAGTTTTAGGAGTTCTTTCAGAACCCTTTCTTCTGTGAAAGGACAGGGATCGACCCCCCTATCCAGAGTGCTTCTGTTACTTGGATTAGGCACCTCCCCCTTCTCCTCTTTTGTGAATACTGAGGAGAAATATTCATTCAGTATCCCTGCTTTTCATTGTCCATCTCTGCCTACCTTTTATCTTTCACTCTCTGATGTACCTATAAAGGTTTTATCCCCTTCTTAACTGAGTTGGCTATCTTTCCTCAGTTCGGGCCTTTGCTATTCTGACTTCCCTCCCTGCTTCCTTCTGCCTTAACTGGTACAGCTCTCAGTCCTGCTCCTTCTGTGTTTCCTTATACTTTCTGAATGCTATCTTTTTCTCCCTGACCTTACCCGCCACCTCTTTTGAGAACCATAGTGGCTTTTTCTTTCATTTTGATTTGCTTATTTGCTTCACACAAAGGCTTGTTGCCTCTGTGATGGCAGATTTGATGTTTCCTCATTATTGTTCCACCCTTCCTTCTAGCCTATTTGCTAGTGCTTTTCTAAGGCACTCTCCCATCTTGCCAAAGTCAGCCCTCCTGAAGTCCAGTACCCTCACTTTTGTATGGCTTGACTCTGTAGCTGAGTTTATCATGAACCACACTGTTTGATGGTCACTTGTTCCCAGATGGCTACCCACTTCTAGATCTGAGATCCTCTCATTGTCCCCATTTGAGAATTTGAGGTCTAAGATTGTTCTCTCATGAGTGGGTTCCAAAACTAGCTGTCTGAGGCCTGCCACCTGTAGGGCATCGAGAATGGCCCTGCTCTTGGATGTGGCTGCAGCAAATGTGCTCCAGTTAACATCTGGCATATTCAGGTCTCCCATCAACAGTATCTCCCCCTTTCTCTGCCATCCTAAGAATGCCTTCTATCATATCCTTGTCCATTCCCTCCCCCTGACATGGGGGTCTGTATACAACCCCTGTGTGGATTGTGGTGCCATTTCCAGTCTCTAAGGTGACCCACAGTGCCTCCGCTCCTCCCTGTTTACTCTTTTATTCAGTTGCTTTTATTTCTTCCCTTACATACAGAGTTACTTCTCCCCCTCTTCACCTCTCCCTGTCTCTCCTGTAGGTTGTGTACCCTGGTATGTATTTATTCTGTTACACCCAAGTACTCCCAAATGAAATTGATAGGACTGTAAAGTTTCTGGTGGTGGTAGTTAAGCAGAAAAAGATGATATTTAGAATGAACACCAAGTAGAAGAAGCTATTATAATACTTTTGACTTAATCTGTGCAATATAATTCAGAGCAATTTATTGTTCAAAGATAGAAATTTTATATGAGTTTTATTTAAGTATTTTCATTGTACTCACAACTTTGAATTTTTGATTGCAATTTAAACTATCAAACATGTTGTTGTATGTATTGTAATGTCATTTGTTAGGGCTGTGGGTGATGCCTACAGCCCTTTTGGGATCGGATCATAGCTCTAAAAATGGCCGATCGTGGAACCTTCCGTTGGACTTTTGGAAGCATCCTTCCGGAAACGCAATGGAGCTTGAACCCCTCCGCCATGATTGGCCGCTACAGAATAACAGCTGCACTATGTTGGCTGTTACTTCTACATTCTGGTGCATGAACTGTGCATGTGTGACACATGTGCATGTGCAGTTCAGCTGGTGCCATCATGTGACTGCCGCGCATGCGCAGTTGCAGCACTGCCACCAGCTCCACTGCATTCTGTGCTCCCACCCCCCACCAACTGAAGTAGCACACTGGGAGACCACCCCAGTGTGCCAAAAGATTTGTCTGTACCCCCAACTCATGTGGCACACTATGAGCCCACCCCAGTGTGCCTACCTTTTTTTTTATACCCCCACCCCCTACTGACATCAGGGTGCCCAGTCCCCGTGTTGGAATCCTGCATAACCCCCCCAGTCATGTGGAACACTGGGAGCCCACCCCAGTGTGCCCAAATGTTTTCTGTTTCCTGTAAACAAGGAAATGGTCCCTCGTCGTTGCTCCACTCGTTTTTTCCTGTACAAACAAAATGGTCCCTTGTCATCACTCCAGTCCCTCTCCCCCATCACCACCCTCCCACTGAGGATCCACCTCCCCACACACCCCCTTACCCCATACTTACCTCCTGAGGTTGGCATCATCTTCTTCTCTGGACCGAGACACGCCTGCAGTCTTCAAAGCTGAACCGCGAACTGAAGAATCTAAGGTAAGCGTGCTATAATGCTATTCAATGGGGTTTTCAACTTATGCTGATAAATCAGCCATTTTTTGGAATTTGTGCCCTAAATTTTCAACATGGGGTTCTTGGGACCCCACCTAGTGAAAACTGTCACTGTCATTTTGTTACTCAGTCGCAAAAGGTGATTTCGCGGTTGCTGCATGGAATCACCTTTCGGGATCGATTCATGAAATGACAGTGCCACTGTTCATGAGGTGGGGTCCCAAAAAGCCCATGTTGTAAATTTCATGAAAAAGTTCCAAAAAATGACTGTGTTACGAGCGTGTGTTGTGCAGTTTCTATGCACACTCCTAACTTCGCCAATTTTTAATATTTTCATTCCACATTTTCAACATTGCTATTTTTGCATACCTCCTTCAAAACAGTACAGGTGTCATTTTCCACAATCTTCCCAAAATGTGTTTTTGCACCTGTGGCACAGAATTTTTTAATTTTTTTAGTCTTTGGTAAGGCTCACTAGGCACAAGTGCCTGTTTTCAGGGGCGACCTGAGAGCACTGGGCGGTTAAGTGACTTGCTCAGAGTCACACAGTTTTCAAGTGGAGGTTGTGAGAATCAAACTCAGGTCTGGTCTGCTGGATGTACCAATCTCATTCACACCTCATTCCTCTAACCTCTAGGCTATACTGCCATCCCATAGTGCGTTTGATCTGTGAAATCACCTTTCGGGACAAGTGAACAAAATGACACTGGCACTATTCATGAGGAGGGGTCCCAAAAAGGTCATGTTGAAAATTTAGTGCAACATCTCCAAAAAATGGCCCCGTGACACACGGGCGTTTAATAATTTTTACACACATGTGTAATGGTGGTCACTTGGTAAAAATGGCCACGTTATACACGGGTGTTGAATAATTCTTATACATGTGTAACTCTGGTCACTTGGTAGCTCTTCACAGCCCTATCGGCTCTGGCTAGAACATGTTGATGTTGTAATAGCCATCTTGATGTTCAAATCGGTTGAACAATAAAACTTGAAACTTGAAAACTTAATCACTCTGTGGTGTATGTGTTGCTGGTGAAAAGTGGGAGGCTAACAGTACTGGAGACTGAAGCCCTCTGTTTATCTACAGGGGGAGTGCAGGCAAGTACAGGGTAGGCTGAGGCTCCCCCATAGTGTGAACGTATTTAATGCTGGTGAAAGCTGAGGGACTAACAGCTCTTTAGACTGAAGCCCTATGTTTACCCAGAAGGACATGTATCATGCAGGTCTGCTCAAATTTGTGATAAACTGATGTTCACTGTATATAGAATATCTTTTATTTACTTGGTATTTTCTCCCGTGTATTTTATTATACCAGTAAGCTAGACTTGCACTGTAATCATTGCAGAAAGCTTTCTTCAATTCTGCATGTTAACGAATTCTGGGTCACCCCTGAAAAAGGGACTTGCATGTTTCAGTGTGCCTACCCAGTCATCAAAATTTAAATAAAATCAATGGATACATAGATGCATAACTAAATAAATAAATAAAGTAAAGTGTGCCCCCTGTATGATGTATTTAATGCTTGTGAAAAGCAGGGACTGGTCAATGACAGTACTGGAGATTGAAGTTCCCTGTTTGTTTGTAGGATCATGAACAGAGCTGGAATAGAGCAGAATTAATCACTCTGTGAAGTGTTTTATTCTGGTGAAAGGTGAGGCACTAACAACACTGGAGACTGAAACCTTCTGTTTACCCAGGTAGACAGGTGCTATGTAGGTGTGCCCACTGTGTAATGCACTTAATGTTGATGAAAGGCAAGGGAATGACAACATTTGAGGCTGAAGCCCCCTGTTTGTAGGGCCATGAACAGGGCAGGTACAGTGCAGGCTTCACCACACTGTGGTGTGTTGCGTGCCCTTGGTGCAAAGTGACTTGAGGGACTGATAGCACTAGAGATTGAAAATCCTCTGTTACTTACAGTGTGGAGACTGGTGCAGAGTGGGACAGGTACAGTGTAGACAAGAACAGTGTGGGGCTAGGTATAGTGCAGGGACAGGAACATTGCATGGCAGTTATAGTGTGGCGGGGAAGTACAGTGCATAGGCAGGTAGAGTGATGGGGCAGGTACAGCATGAGGGAGATAAACAGCAGGGCAGGTACAGCGTGGGGCAGTTACAGTGTGGGACAGGTACAGCATGGGCAGGTGCAGTGTGGGACAGGTATAGTGCAGGGGCAGGTACAGTGTATGGGGTATACACAGGGTGTGGGCAGGTACAGCCACTCCTGGTTAAACAACTGAAAAAAAAAACCAAAAAAAAACCAGTGTGAGGCAGGTGGAGTGTAGGGCAGGTAGAGTGAAGGGCAGGTAGAGTACAGTGCAGGAACATTGCAGGGTAGCTGGGCAGGTACAGTGTGGACAGGAGCAATGCTGCTTTACTTTTCCTCTGGTGAGCCTGTGGGTGAGGAGGGGAGCACAACAGCTGCCTACTACACCAGTTTACATAAAAACTGGAGCACGAGGTCATCACCTCCGGGGCACAAGGCAGCCACTCAAAAACCTGCAGAAATGAGGAACGTACAACATGCCCTGCCAGTGATAAGGAACCTCATCTCCTGCCTGCATGGATAGGAAAGAGTTACATTCCTGTGGTTAAAAGAGGAACAAAAGGGGATAGTTTGCCTAATGAGGAACAGTTTAAAGCACTTTGATTTGATCCTAGTGGCAGCTCAGTCCTGGGCCTCTTTTGAACAGACTGCCAAGTTTGAGCATGTGTGCATGAATGGGAGGTTAGAGCCTGTGTACCAGTGCATGTATGATGACACCTGACTTTATTTATTAGGGAATTTGCCCTTGCCTTGTTTCGCTGCCTATTTGAATCTTCATTGTTGTGACTAATTTGAATATTTCTTTGCTGCTATGTTGTGGTATCTCTTCCTAGACTGTGCAGGTTTTCTCTGCCTAAAAATTCTATGTGAATTGCATTGATTGTTATTGTCCTGGCTGCATGTATTCATTGCTACAAACTGTTTTGACCTATGCTATTGTAATTTCATTGTACTCGTGCTATGTACCTGTCTTTGATTGCTGTACTCTCACGGGTCATGCCTGAAAATAGTCATTTCATGGCTAGTGCACCTACCCGGTTAACAAAAACTAACTAAATAAATAAATTTACATGGGGACCTGGGACCCTGAACATGACCAGGCCAGGAATTTTTTGTTGTTTGTTTTTCTTTTTTTTTCTCCCCATAGAGATTTATCTTCTGGCCAACAGCCCCCCTATGATTTTCTAGCCCCATCACCTCCCTACCATACCTTCACCCAGTGCTGTGGGCATTGATTTAAAATTTGGTGACTGGGATAAGCATGCTTAGTCAAGGCTTATTTTCAGAAGTGACCTGGTGGAGGGAGGCATGTGGAGGAGTAAACAAGTGTAAAAATCCGATGTAAAAATAAACAGAGCAAAAATAGTCTGTAATCAAATAGGGAAAGCAAAATATATACAGTACAATCATGGTGCTAAAAATGGAAAAGTAGTCAGATCATTAGTCAAAACATGCGTGGCCTCTCCCCCCACCAGAGGTTGCAGCTAGTGGTTGGGCTTAACTGCTAAGTTCTATCCTGAAGTCAGTGGAACCAAAAACTCAACACATTTGTATGAAGACTGTGTGTTCGAGACTGATAATACACATATTATTACCATGTCATCTTTCATTTTCACCTGGGTGACCACTGCATCAGGTTAAGCAATGGATGGTTCAGACTTCATACAGAGCTGTCAGAGGTAAGGGGTTGACAGCTGAGCTCCTCATAGTCTATATTAAATATTCCTGTATGGTATAACTGCATTCTTAACATTACGATTTTCATCATAAACGTGCATTTATTGTATTTCTGTATAGCAAACACTGGTTTAGAAAAAGTGCCTTTGTACTCTGACAAGTGCTCTTCTGATCTTCAGCCTCTACCCCTTTTCCTATATTCCGGCACCCCGGGTCTGTCATTGAATCAGGGTGTGTATATAAGTCTGCAGGGACTCCAAGCTTTTTCAGGATCAGCTTGGCTTTAGCTAGCATTCTGAAAAACTGAGAGCCATCTGGCAGAAATGTTTTAAACTGATCTGTGCTAGGAGGTGCATTTTAATGTTTTTGGTAGAGAGGTTATTTTCTGACAGTGAGTAGAATTTTCTGTTTTTGAAGTGTCAGTGGAGGAAAATCATGGTTGAAAAACAGTCTTTGGTTGTCGAACAGGACTTTTTCTTACTCCAGGCAAGATTCAATATTTTTGTTTTAGTTCTGTAATCAAGAAATTTTAGCCCCACTAATTGCAGCTTTGCTTTATGGTCAGGGTTTTTAGCCAAGGCTCTGTGAGCATGCACAGTGCTGAGTGGCTCATCCGACAGGAGGCTCAGCAGTTCTTTCAAAAGTGAATCCAAGAATTCTTTCATTGTGCCTATTTTAGACCCCTCTGGTAAGCCATATATCCGGAGGTTGTCCTGGTGGGAATGGAGCTCTAAATCAACTATTTTCTCCATTAGCTCTTTCTTCCACCTGTGCAGTAACTTGATGGCCAAGTCATGCTACTTGATGGTTTCCATGGTTTCTGTTAGGCAGGCCTCTAGGTCTGTGGTGCATTGTTCTACCTCTGCTATGCCTCTGATTGTTTCCTCTATAGCCTACTCTAGTCTGTCCATATTTGAGCTGAACTTTTTCTGTTCACATAATACTCTCTTAGAGGTTACTGTAAATTTATCATCCCCTTTTTCATTGCTGGGATCACTATTATGGCCTGATGCTATGGATGTGGAGTGGTTTTTACTGCAGGCCCTAGTGTCGGGAGAGTACATGGCTTTTGATCACTTTAGGTAAATAAATATCAAGGGCTTGATTCTCAAAGATTGATGCAGGGCTTTCACAAGCCCTGCGTCAAACCCTGTACTGCCGAACACTTTGTCGTGTGGTGTGCCTGATTCTCGTAGGTCATGCACCTTTGCAACACTTTACCCTTTTTTACAGTGGCTTGTGCCACATATTTGGTGCAAACCCTGTAAAAAGGTCCATGAAGATAGACCAGCAAAGGCTGGTCTAACTCAGGGCATGTGGCGCACAGTATTGAGAATTCCAGTTGCTGGCCAGGGAATGCCACAATCCCCATGCACCATGTGTTGCGGGCATACAGGGCTTGTGGCATTCAAACGTCACTGAGAATTGAGTCCCATATCATTAGGCTTTAGTTTTGCAGGCATACCTCCTTACTATATCTGACATGTCTTTTTAGTACCACCGCATACAACATCAGGATTGATTAAATAGAATTTTAACACTTTGGGTGGGGGGGTGGCTGCAGTTCACATCTGTATAAATGCCAGGTGGAACCAGACATCTCCAGGACATCTCTATAGTGAAAAAACAGGTGTGACCTCCAGCAAACAGATGTCCTCCCATCTATCTGCAGCCCGAATCTGAAACCATAGGATCTGCACTTTGCTTCATCATTGTCTGGGCCAACCATTTTGGTCACAAGCAAATGAGCAATAAGAAAAAATTACTCACCTTAGTAATGTCGTTTCTTCTAATGGAGTCTTGCTATATTCTGACATTTGCAGTGAGTCCCAACCTTCGAACTGCCCTGGAGATGAAAGAGTTAACTTTCCATGCCAGGCATGGAATGCTGAGCTCTAGCTCGGTTGAGACTCTGTCTGTTGTTCTTCAAACTCAAACCGTCAGATCTTTATGAGCTAAACTCACTAAGATCCTGTGTGGAAGCTGTAAACCTATACTAGCCAACTGGCTACTAAACATAAAAACACATTTTTTGGTCCCAAAACAAAGACTCAAGTCAGGAGACCCAAAAAATGAAAAACACAATACCAACTCACCCCAAGAAAGGAGGGGTGAAAACAACAAGGTGGGCACCTACTAAGTGCCAACACTGCACTGCCCACCCACATCCCAAAACAGAGGTTCTGAGAGGGGCAGGCGGGGGGGAGGTCAGAATATAGCAAGGCTCCATTAGAAGAAACAACATTACTAAGGTGAGTAATTTTTTCTTCAAACAACATGAAGTCTTGCTATATTCTGACATTTGTAGACTACAAAGCAGTACCTCCATGGAGGAGGGACAGAACCTACTTAGGAAATAGGCTCTGAAGCACAGCTGTGCCAAACCGAGCATCGCTCCTAGCCTGGATGTCCTGGGAGTAATGCTTGGTAAAAGTGTGAACTGTTTTCCAGGTAGCTGCTTGACATATCTCTAGGATAGGGATGTCCCTGGCGGCAGCCAGAGAAGCAGCTGTACCTCTGGTAGAGTGAGCCCTCAGGCCTGAGGGAGGAACCTTACTCAGCTTTTCATAGCAAAATTGGATACAAGAGACAATCCACCTGGCAATAGATCTTTTAGTGGCAGGTTTCTCTTTACCAACCTCACCATAAGTGAGGAACAGTTGGAGGGAGTCAAAACTGTGACCCTTGGTACGCTCTATGTAGTAACTAAGGGCTCTTTTCACATCTAAGCTGTGCAGCCTCCTCTCGCCAGAGGAGGAATGGTCAGTGAAGTACACTGGAAGAGACATAGATTGATTAAGGTGGAAATCTGAAACCACCTTAGGCAAGAACTTCCTGTTAGTCCTGAGGACCACCTTATCTCTGTGAAAGGAGATAAAATCAGGCTCCACTGACAAAGCTTGTAATTCACTTATGTGTCTGGCAGAAGTGATGGCTACCAGAAATACAGTTTTCCAAGTCAAGTACTTAAGCTCTGCTGAAGACAAAGGCTCAAAGGGGGGTTGCATAAGCTGAGCAATGCAAACATTAAAGTCCCAGGCAGGGGCAGGGTCCCTGAATGGTGGGTTGGTGTGAAGCAATCCCTTGAAAAACTTAGAGAATACAGGATGAGCAGAAAGAGAAGAGGTCTTACCTGCTGAAATAAAAGCAGACACAGCTGCCAGATGCACTTTCAGGGTAGCTGGCCTCAGTCCCAAGGTATTTAAGTGGACCATATAATCCAGGACTGTGGGCAAATCAGCAGATTCTGGGGAAATATGCTTTCCAGAACACCATATGGAAAACCTTTTCCATTTGGAATTATAAGTAGCCCTGGTGGAAGGCTTTCTAGAAGCCTTCAGGATATCCATTACACCTTGGGAGAGGTGTAAATCAGCAAACTCTAACTCTTCAAGAGCCAGGTCTTGAGATTGAGAGACTTGAGGTTCGGGTACCAAACCCTCCCCTGAGCACAGGTTAACAGGTTGTAATTCCTGGGAAGACACAGGGGAAGATGGACTGCTAAGGACAGTAGGAGTGGATACCAGGGCTGTCTGGCCCAGTCTGGAGCAATCAGGATCATCTTGCAGAGTTGAGATCTGATTTTGACTAGCACTTTGAACAGGAGAGGGAAGGGGGGAAGGCATAAAGAAACTTCCCTTCCCAATTGAAAAGCAAGGCATCCAGGGGGACTGAGCCCAACACTGAGGGCCTGCAGCAAAAAAGGGGAAGTTGGTGATTGTCTGGGGCTGCAAAAAGATCTATCTGCGGGGTGCCCCATCTGGAAAATACCACCTCCAAGACCAGGGGGTCCAGTGACCATTCGTGATGGCCCTGGGAAATCCTGCTGAGAGCATCTGCCAGGACATTGTCTTTGCCTGGGAGGTGAACTGCCATAAGGGAGGTGTTCAGGGAGTAAGCCAGAGACCACAACTTCATTGCTTCGGTGCACAAGGCCATAGACTGAGTGCCTCCTTGCTTGTTGATGTACCACATTGTGGTGGTGTTGTCTGTTCTGACTGTACAACTTTGTTCTGAACAGATTTGGAAAAAGCTTGAAGTGTTAGAAATACTGCTCTGAGTTCCAACAGATTGATGTGGAACAGAGATTCCTGAGGGGACCACAACCCCTGGGTGGTGAGGTCGCCCATGTGAGCCCCCCACCCCAAGAGGGATGCATCTGTAGTAAGGATTAAAGAGTGAGACTGAGTGACAAATGGAACCCCTTGTCTCAGATTGTTCTGATCCTGCCACCACTGTAGGGCCTGGAGCAGGGTTCGAGTTACAGGGATCAATTTGGTTAGAGGGTCCTTCCTTTGAGACCAAAAGGCTCTCAAATGGAACTGAATGTCCCTCATCTGAAATCTTGCTCCCTGCACTACTGCTGTAGAAGCAGCCATGTGCCCTAGGAGCTGTAGAAAATGCCTTGCTGGTCGAGACACCTGCAGGGTGAATGAGGAGGCCAGAGAGTCTAGGGTCCTTACCCTGTCGAAGGGAAGGAAGGCTCTGGCTTTCTTTGTGTCTAGCTCTGTGCCTATGAAGGTGAGGAGCTGGACAGGCTCTAGAACTGACTTTGAAAGATTCAGAAGGAAACCTAAGGAGGTGAGCAGTTGCTGAGTTATCTGTAGGTGTAACTTGACTTGGTCTGGGGACTGGCCTACTATGAGCCAGTCATCCAGGTAAGGGAAGATGGCAATTTTCTGCCTTCTTAGAGAAGCAACTGCTACTGCCAGGCATTTTGTGAACACCCTTGGAGCAGAGGTGAGGCCGGAGGCATTGCTCTGAACTGGTAATGGCCTGAGGCAGCTCGAACCTGAGTACTTTCGATGGGAGCTTCTGATGAGAATAAGGAAGTAGGCATCCTTGAGGTCCAGGGACACTAGCCAGTCCCCTGGCCTTGAGAAGGTAGAATAATTCCCAGAGTCACCATTTTGAATTTTGGTTTTAAAAGGTGCTTGTTTAAGTATCTGAGATCCAGGATGGGCTGCCATTCTCCTGTCTTTTTTGGGGTAAGGAAGTACCTGGAGTACAACCCTTTGCTCTGGTGTAGGGGTGGAACCCTTTCCACAGCTCTGGGAGCTAGGAGGGAAGAGACCTCTGCCTCTAGGGCAAGTTCCTCTGATGGATTTGCAGGTGGAAAAGATCTGGTTCTCATCTTTGAAAACTTTTTGAAGCTGAGAACCAGTCCCTGGCTTACTTCTTCCAGGACCCATTTGTCTGATGTCAGAGACTCCCAGTCCTGGACAAAGTAAGCCAGCCTGCCCCCTACAAGTAGCTGAGAATCGGCCCTGGCAACCCCATCAGGGTGCCTGCTTGGCAGGGGCTTTGGGCTGAGGGGTGGAAGCAGGCCTGCTTGTACCCCGTCTGCCTCTCCCTCTAAAGAGCCCCCTCTGGGCATAAGCAGAAGAAGAGGCCTGGGCTTGTTAAAAAGGCCTGCCCCTGCCCCTGGGAAGCTGCCTTTGAGGAGTGGCCTGCCTTTCCTTGGCCTGTGCACTCCTGTAGATGGTCCTATATTCACCCATTTTCTTCATGTAATTCTCCGTTTGCTCCTCAAACAGAGAATTACCCACAACAGGAAAATCCATGGCCTTAGTCTGGGTATCCTATGACAGGCTAGTACATCTGAGCCAAGCCATTCTTCGAAGTGCCACAGATGTAGCCATGACTCTAGAAGACACATCACTGGAGTCTACTGCAGCATGGAATTGCACTCTGGATGCCTCAATACCATCAGCAGCCACCTGCTCCAGCTCCTTGGCAAGCTGGCCAGGGACCTGTTTTGCTAGGGCCATAACAGTGTCCCATCTGGATTTTTGATACCTAGCAGTATAGGCCACATAATTAGCCTGTCTGAGTCCCAAGGATGCTGCCATGTACTGTTTCTTTGCCATGGCATCAATCCTTCTGGAGTCCTTGTCCGGGGTGTGTGAAGCCAAGGTAATGTTTGCCTTATCACAGGCTGCAGCCTGCACTACCCCAACATGGCTGCATTGTAGTGTAAGGAACTCCGTGACTGAGCCTGACAATGTATACCTCTTGTCCATTCTTTTATCCACAGGAGGTATAGTGTTAGGAGTCTTTAAAATTTTAAATGTCTGTTTCCCAAAAGATTTGTGCAAGGGAATAGACAGCCTCCTAGACTCTGGGATATCCATCATTTCTACATAGTCAGGCTCCTCCTGGTCATCCACAGCTTCTTCCATAGGAAGCTGGAGGGTTTCAGCCACTTTTTTTTATAAAACAAGAAATGGGAGAGGGACTCAGAAAGCCTAGGAGGAGACACCCCTGAAGGTCTGTCTGGGGAGATGTCCGGGTCAATGGGCACATCCAGACTTTCAAATCCACATTCACTTTCCTCATACTCCTCTTCCTCCTCCTCCTCCTCCTCCGGTTCATAAAACTCCTCTAACTCATACTCTTGAACCGGTGGAACCGGTCAAACCGAGCTCCTGCCTGATGGTGCCGGTTCGGTCGGAACCGGGGAAAGCGACTGAACAATTTTGATCGCTTTTGGCTATCTCTTCAGCGGTTGGAGAGGAAAGTTTTGGCTCCACACCAGCTGATTTTTCTTTTCTAGTTCTTTTAGCCGGAACCGACTCCTCAGAATTGGCTCTCCTTTTGCCCGAAGAAGTCTCGCCCTGGTCAGAGGGCACTCCTTCTGGTTCGGTTTGAACCGAACCGGGCTGGCCATCCGTTTCAGCGGACTTTTTGGCCTCCCTTTCCCTGAGCCTACCAGGTCTCTTTTCTAGGGTAGCTGCAGGAAAATTCTTGCAAATCTGGCAGTCTGCATTGAGGTGGTCAAACCCCACAACAAACACAGGTGGTGTGGGATCAGCCTTGGCAAAGACTTCCCACACACACCTGCAGTGTTGAACCCAGTGGGTCGGTTTTTCTTTTGGGTTTCTCAGACATAGTGCCAGTCCTAACCAAACTTACCTTTTATGGCAATCCACCAGGCAAGACCCTCTTATCGGTTCCCAACCGTGTCACGGGTCGTGGAAAAACGTAAAATCCGCTTTTTTAGAACCGATAAGAACCGAGTAACCACACTCTAAATCACAAATTAAGATTTTTATAACTTGATCGGTTCAAACCGAACCATAAACCGCTTACAAGTTCCACACAGAATAGAATTAATGTAAAACCTATCTAGTACTCACAAATACCACAGACAGAGACTGAACACGACAGGTTCACGGTTTAAATTGATCCGAAAGCAAGGACAAAGCGGTACTTTAACCGAAAATGAACCGAGCAGAAGGAGAAATCTCGGCGACTGTTCAGTGAGGCAGAGTAAAGAATCTGACGGTTTGAGTTTGAAGAACAACAGACAGAGTCTCAACCGAGCTCGAGCTCAGCGTTCCATGCCTGGCATGGAAAGTTAACTCTTTCATCTCCGAGGCAGTTCGAAGGTTGGGACTCACTGCAAATGTCAGAATATAGCAAGACTTCATGTTGTTTGAACCCCCAATTCCCCTGATCTTCAAACAGAACATCTTGGGGTGGCACCTCCCATCTCTCTCTGTCATTTATTTGTAGCAATGGGAACACCATTACCCAAGTTTCTGAGATCATCTGAGACCTTGACACCTCTGTATACATCGATTGCTATCAACCTATACTATTTTCTTTCAATAGGAAAGTACAGTGGAGCCCTGTTATAAGCACACCCTAAATTCCAAGCAAAAATGTTCTTATAACCGGGATAGTCTTATAAGAGAGCTTCACTGAAAACATTGAAAATCCATGTAAAATCTATGGTTAATATAATGAAACCAGACTCAGACTAGTTTTTAGATAACTCATTATTAAAAGTAGTAGAACATAGCTTTTTAAAAGAGCTCTTGCTCAGACAATTAGTATAATGTTGTAAAATTAATTCAGTGTCTCACCTAACAATGAAGGAACATATGCTGCTTTCTTCATAGTGTATCTTTCACACACCCATTCACCACTTAAGTGACTGTTAATGAGGAGACTAGCTAATAATTCATAGAAATATAGAAACATAGACTTGACGGCAGATAAGGACCACTTGGCCCACCTAGTCTGCCCATTTCACCATCTAATGGACAAGTTGCCGATCCTAGTTTACCAACAATCTACTTCTTCCTACCCCCCCCACCAGAACTGCCTTATGTCTGTCCCATGCATTCTTGAATTCCCCACTGTTTTTGACAGCACCACCTCCTCAGGAAGGCCGTTCCATGAGTCCACCACCCTCTCCGTGAAAAAATACTTCTTCACGTTGCCCTTGAGCCGTCCCCCCCTATCTTCAAATTGTGCCCCCTTGTTCTTGCACATCTCTTTTTTTGAAAGATGCTACCATCTTGGACTTGATTGATTCCCTTGAGGAACTTGGAAGTTCTATCATGTCCCCCCCTCCCTCCTTTCCTCAAGGGTATACATATTAAGCTCATTTAGTCTCTCTCTGTATTGCTTCAGATGCAGACCCTGCACCATTTTAGTTGCCCTTCTCTGGACTGCCTCCATTCTGTCTATGTCCTTGCGAAGATGGGGTCTCCAGAACTGCACGCAGTACTCCAACCCAGGCTTAGCACAATCAGAGGTGATAATGACCGTCTGCCTCTACCTCTGGGAAAAAATTGTTCTTATAAACGGCTTTACTGCCATTGAAAATAATGGGCAAAAATCAGGACATGCAAACAATGTTCTTATAAAAGGGTGTTCTTATATCTGATGGTCTTATAAGTAGGCTCCACTGCATCACGCTTTCAACTAATATGCTAAATGCACACTATTTGCGAACTACACGATTTATGGGTCTCTCACCTGCATAAAGGGAGCTTTTTAGAATGATGCTGAATCTGGGCAATTTTGCTTTTTTAGGTTTATTTCCTCTGAGTAGTTGATCGCCTCCAGAGCATGTT
Source organism: Neoceratodus forsteri (assembly GCA_016271365.2). Classification (NCBI taxonomy): domain Eukaryota; kingdom Metazoa; phylum Chordata; order Ceratodontiformes; family Ceratodontidae; genus Neoceratodus; species Neoceratodus forsteri. The sequence goes on from CM028132.1 coordinate 609,070,479, forward strand.
CGCTTGGTACAGTTAAATCCAGCTGTACCTTATGACCATCTTCTTTTTTTGGGGGGGGGGGTTCTGATGTGTCTTTTATTTTTGATTGTTTCTTTTGTCCCTCTTCTACCATTCACAAATTGATCTGTGGTACTGTGTTAATTTGGGCTTTGGGGGTTACAACTTGTATGATATCACTTAGAAGCTTAGGGTCTAATAGGATTCAGAAAAGAAGGAAAAAGGGAATTTCTCCTCTCCATTATTAGGAACTAAGTTACTATTTCACAGAGAGTCCCGTGGGGTGACTGGAGCCATCAGTAATTATTTCTCTAGCTCTCTCCTCTTATTGTCTCTCAGAATTAAAATGACTTCGTTTAACTTTAAAGGGGTCAGAGAGTAAAAATAAAAAATGATTAGATCTTGTAATCAATTAGATGCACAGTGTATTTTCTTACAGGAGTCCCATTTCAAAGAGCCAGCTTTTAGATACTTTGTTAATTTTTATAATGACTGACATCTCCATTCTCCATATACAGTACTTCAAATTCCCATGGCGTGGCAATCATTTTCAGAAGCAAATACTGGTATCTTAATGGAAGATCATATTATCAACCTGAGGGGTGGGTAGATTATTATTAGAGTGAAATATGGTATCTGAAGTTCTTACTCTAGCTAATATTTATGCACCAAACCAGGATAACCCAGATTTGTTCATGTTTTTCTTTAAAGCAGCAGTACTAGTTAACACAAATTAAATGATCCGATTGGCCGTTAGAACAAATGCATCAATATATCTGGTTTTCTTATTGTCTTATTTATTCCTAAGGCAAGACAGAGGATTGTGAAGTTCTTAATAGTTCTTGCTCCTTTGCAAGGTCTACCATAATGGATGTAAGCAGATCAGAGTGATACTATGCTGTAGTAGTAGTAGTAGTGTTTATTTATTAAGCTTCCTATCCCGGAGGCTCAGAGCGTTGACGTGATTATCTATAAAACAAGGAAAACACAGCTTAACTTAAAATAGTACAAATAACTTGGTACATAATACAGCATAGTTAAAACAATAAAACACTATAAATAATACAAGATTGGTTGGTGGTAGCTAAGAGAACCAAGAGGCTACTTACTGATGCCAAAGGCCTCTTGAAACAGCAGCGTCTTCAGTCCCCTTTTAAAGGCTTCCCCTATGAGGGCCTCCCTATGAGATTTTAGTAATCTGTTCCATAGGCTGTTGGCCATCAGAAACATGTGCTAGCAATATCCTAACATAGCATTATGAATACTGTGGGTTCAGTTAAATTGTGCCTCTAGAGGGACGATTTCAAAAAGATGATGGGGCAGCCATGTTTATTTAAGCAATAATGCATGACAGGGTGTGTGTTGTGCTGGGATAACGTCACGCCTGGGGTGATTAGGCACGAGGCCGCTGGCTGAGTGCGACTAATCACCCCAGAAGTGACGTTATCGCAGCACAACACACACCCTGGAGTGCATTATTGCTATTATACAATGGCTCGTTTGTTTGTAAAACAATAAAATAGAAAAAAAATCATGGTTTTTATTTATTTATTTTTTTTTTTTTTTCTTGTGTGGAGGTATACGTTTTCAGAAAAAAGTCCACAGTTTGACCACTAGATGGTGCTGGCTGTATGCTCTGCATTGTATTTGTCTCCCAGGTTACCCTCGCTACAGTGCTGTTTCTGTTAGGACACATAGGTCTGATGGTGTTACAGACAGAGTATGGGTTACAATGTACTATCTGTTTTTTTTTTTTTCTGGTTGCTTCTTTAGTTGTTAATTTTAAATGCAGAGGCAGATAGTATAACTGGCAAGGCTCTGTGTTGACTTAGCCACTGAGGTTAGCTGACAAGCTGATTCGTAGCGGCTGCCACGGCATTGTTGTGGAGAAAAAAGGCCAATTAGAGGTATGGCTTTGTTTTTATTTTAAGAGTATTGCCTTTTGTTGAAAAGCTTTTTTTTATTTTACTTTGGGAGTGCGAGTGTGCGTGGGTGAAGGAGTGTAAGTCCCATATTCCCATGCGCTAGGTTGTCCGTACTTCCGGGAGTTACAGGAGTAACAAGGCATGGTTTTGTTTTGTGCTGCAGGTATTTCTTTTTTTAGAGATAAGTACCAGCGAGAAGAGCAGAAGAGAAAGATGACAGTGTAAAATTCTTGGCAGCGGTGGGAGTGAAGCAAGTAAGGTCGGGTGCTGAGTGGGAATCACAGAATCAAGTAATCGCGGCTGAGGAATGATTTATTTCATTTTTAATTTTTACACTTGATGCGGTCATTTCTGTGCTGAGACTAGAGCCGTGATGTTGTGCTGGGATAACATCACGGCTCCAGTCCCAGACTGGCCAATCAAAGTTCAGGATTATTTCATGCCATTGTATAATGTAGATTCATACAAAAATAACAAAAGTTGTCCTTTTTTTTCTATACATTTTCCCCACTGGGTGCAGCCATGTCCCTGCCTCCTAGGTCCGTCTAGAGTCTACCATCACTCCAACACTGCCAGAGACCCATTCCCCCACAAAGCCACCCCCCCTTGTGGTGGGGCTGGGAAGGAAGAGGCCTTCCTTCCTTCCTTCCTTCCTCCACCCAGGGCTCACAATCCAGATCAGGGCATTGGCAAGCCGGCGACAGAGTGGGATGAAGGCAGGTAGGGCTTCACGTAGCCCACCTGTTGCCATTTTACTCCTTGCTTTTTTCCCCTGTACTAAGGTGCCTTAAGTGTGTGCACATGGAGGTGCATGTGCTACATATAGGATAGTGCATGAGGAACAGTTGACAACAGGGCTATTCTTTCACCAAGCTGGCACTATGACGATGGATTACCTCGAGAGGTAATCTGTCGTCATAGTGCCAACCAGGTGAAAGATGCCCTGTTGTCAACTGTTCCCCATGCACTTTTCTTTATAGTGTATGGTGGAACGTCGTTTTTTGAGAAAAAAAAATCACTACAGCATGTTTCTGCTTCCAAACATTTTTCCTGGGTTACTAGAAGGAAAAAAGAACTTTAACGTTTTGAACGTGTTCATGCTTGACATTTTAACTATTTCAGAACTTTACATTTTAAACGTTTTAACTAAACATTAGTACTGCCACCGACATTGCTGCTTTCCTTATGTGTCCTTTCTATGGAGTGAGCCCTAACTGTCAAATGCTGCTCGAGGACACAGTGTATGACGTTCGCAGTGCAGTAGAAAAAATCCTTCTGCTGCACTGCGAACATCACTAGTGTGTGACTACAAGGTTTCGACAACGATGGATTTCGGTAGAGAACGACGTTCCACCATACACTATATAGCCAAGGCCCCTACTTGCTGCTTGGACTTCAACACTGCCACCTGGCCTCCACCAGATGGCAGTCAAAGAACAAGACAGCTAATCCCCCAACTCCGGGGAGAGGTCAGTCAGTTAGCAATAAGCAAGAAATGCAGGCAACTATTACAAAATCAGGCTGAAGAAGATGCCTAGATTAGAACATGCTCAAAGTATTATATCCTAGGTGATAAACCTAATAAATTGTTGGCTTTCCAACTGCAGCAAGAAAAAACAACTAACACCATTAAATGCAGTTCAAAATGAGCAAGGCCAATCTATAACTGACCCAAGGCAGATTACTCATGATTTTAAAGAATTTTATTCTGAGCTCTACTCCTCAGAGGAGACAGAGGGCTATAGGGCTGTCCTCGAGTTTCCCTTTTCCTTAACAGTCCCACAAATAAATTTGGAAGATAAACTCATTAGACAGGGAAATTACTACACAAGACATCCAAGATGCGCCATCCAATCTTTTATTGAGTAAATCTCCAGTTCTCAATGGATCTTCTGATGAATTTTATCATACGTTTTACAACATGCTGGCCCCTTATCTTACTTCTTTTTTCAACCAATGTATTACCATTGGTGGACTCCCTCCTTTCTTCAATGAAGCCTTCATCTCTTTGAGCCTTCAAATTGACAAGCCCCATGATGTTGCGGTTCTTATAGGCCAATATCCCTCTTGAACATGGATTATAAAATTTTAAGCATATTCTACCACACTGTCTTGGAAGTGCTATTACTAGAATCATTCATCAGGATCTGGCAGCCTGGTGGTGTGATGGACTGAGGCACTGAGTGCTACACCACCTGTCACACTGGTGACCTGTGTTTGGGAATGGACGTGGGTTGCTCAGGAGCTGGCCAGAGGATGGAGGATTGAGCATCCTTAAGATAGCTGGGGGTAAATGTATCCTGCTAGTCAGCTGCCACCTGGAGGAATCTGGGTGAAAGTGCAGCAGGACGTAAGGGAAGGAATCCCACCCACTTGAGGTACAGGGTGTCTATGCAGAGGTGGAGCTCACATAATGCATCACTGCATGCACTGTGGGCTCAAGGAGAAAATGGTGGAAAAACCCGAACTGCGGCTGGATGATGGGCTGATTCCCAGCTGGCCCCACACTGGTGATTGGGTCTCTCCAGCTCCTGTGGCAGAGGACAAGGGGGCATGAGGTAAATCCCAGGGAGGCTGGGTGATGGGGCTGGAGGGGTCAGTTTGGATGGGGTCTGGCCAGGAGGTAAGGAGATAATGTACTGATTAAAAAAAAATCATTCACCAGGACCAGCTGGGCTTCACTGGGGAAAGGAGGTTGCCCCTCAATATTAGACAACCATTGAACTTAATAAAACAATCTTCTTATCCTCAAGCTGCGCTTACTGCATTGGATACTGAGAAGGCCTTGATAAGGTCTCATGGAATTTGTTGCTTGAGATCCTGTGAAAAGTCAGTATGGGTAATCTCTTTATTTTCTGGATCAAGCTTATATACACTCCTCCCACTGCACAGATTAAAACCACCTCACTTATTGCAGGGGTCCTCTGTCTGTACCATGGCACTAGACAAGGCTGTCAATTATCCCCCTTACTCTGTAATCGACAAGGAGCCTGTGGCACTAGCTATTAAATCTGATCCAGAGATAGAAGGTATCAGAATTTACAATACTGAACATCTCACCTGTATTTAAGACAATGTCACAATTTGCTTAAATAACACTACTAGATTTTGCAGCCCTTTAGTTGACATGACATCTAAATTTACTTATATTTCTGGATAGAAAATGGGCTGGTTAAAGTCTGATATTTTGCCTTTTGATCATAACCTGCACTCTTTTCTCTCCAGTCATTGTCAGCTGGGTCCCTATATTTCAAATGTGTTAATATCTCTAGGAATAGGAAAGCATTATTGACCTTAACTTGCAACCTCTAATCACAAAGACATACCATAATCTTGAGAAATGAGCTACCCTCCTACTGACTTTAATGGGCAGACTCATGGTTATTAAAATTAATATTTCATCTTACATTTTTTTCTTTTTCCAGACCCTTTTCATCAAAATTGAAAAAATACTCTTTACAGAGTGGGGAAAAAAGTAAGTAGCTTTTTGTGGCAAAATGTCACCCCAAGGGTCCACCTTGATGCTCTTTATTCCTTTTCAGAAAAAGCAGGGGTGGCTTTACTTAATCTTTACTGGTATTATCTAGCTGCTCAGTTGGAACATACATATGCTTGGTTTAACACTCAAGAAATAAATCCTCATTGGATGGTGCAGGAAAACATTTTAGTTCCATATAAATCTTTACAAAATGCACTGTTTACGAAACACCCACACTGACTGCCATTATAATTTGACTCCTTTTTCCTGAGGCTTACTGTTTAATGCTGGCATGATTTTCACAGGTTTGTAAGCGATAGTATTAAAATAGCTGCATTCTGTGCTATTCAAACTAATTATAACAGTCTAACCTCTTAGGGCAAATCATTTTTTCCAGGGCCTGGGCCTCAAAAAACGTTTCTATACTTGGGGATCTATGTTCAAATAATTTTTTGTTTCACCTAGATGTACAGACATATGAAGATGCCAACAGAATAAAGCCTTGTGGTCTGTAGAGTCTGCTCATATTGCAGAGTCCCCAACGTCAGCTAAAGACTTTGTCCCCCTCTCCAACCGATATCCCCTTATTTTCGTCTACACCCCTTTTGACTCCGACTTTCCCCTTTACCTTGTTCCACCCTCTTTGAAGCCATCCACTGTTTCAAATGATACTACTTCCTCAGCGAACCCATTCCACCCTTCCACCATCTCCATGAAGAAATACCTCCTGGTCTCCCTCATGAACCCCCCCCCCCTAAACTTTAGATAATGCCCCTCATATTTTTGTTTCCACTGAGCCTGAAGAGGCACTTCTTTTCCACCCTATTTCCACCTTTTCAAATACTTGGTCTCAATCTTGTCCCCCCCCACCCCGCTCCAGGGAGTATATGTTCAGGGCATCCAGCCTCTCCTCATATGTCCTGCCCTGCTAACCTCTAACCATCTTTTTTGCCCTCCTTTGGATCACCTCTAACACGTTTATGTCCTTCTTTAGGTAGGGACTCCAGCACTGCACACTATACTCCAGGTGCAGCTACACCAGTGACCTGTACAACGGTAGCATGACCTCCTCCTGCCTGATGCTGATCCCTCATTCAATGCAGCCCAGCATTATACTAGCCTTTGCTGTTGCCTTTCTGCATTGTATGGAGTACTTCAGGTCACTAGTGATCAACACCCCCAGGTCTTTTTCTTCCTTGGATTTGGTTACCAGGACCCCTCCCAGTCATATGAGTCATTGAAGGCTACATGCAACCTGCCTTCAGGCGATTATTTAGATTATCTTCAGATTAGGGATTTTGCCATGAAGAGCATAGAAAGTGCTAAAGGGATTCCTTCCTCCTCCTTCTTAGAATTCTTACTGGTGGGGCCAGCCCATCTGAACAGCGATAACACCACCATTCACAACACCAGTGATCCGGGTTTTTTGAACAAACTGGAGTCGTCAGAGGACCATCTGGGAGGGGAGAATTGAGCATCCCAGAGAACACTTTTCTCCCCTGGGTGAGGAGGGGTGATCTTTTCTGCTGCGCGACTGCCACCTGGATGAACAAACGCGGTGATGCATGCTGGTAATGCACGTAGTTGTAGGGCAAGATGGGATTGGTGGAGCCAGCGATGATGTCTCATACTCTCATCACCTCTGGTGCACATCCCAGGGGAGAGACTGAAAAAGGAATCCCCCTCAGCCATCACAGCATGGCGGCCTCTACAGAGCTCACAGAAGCCACATCTGTTGACCCCGGCTGGTCTCCCTGCACACAAAAGAAGCTTTTCCAGGAGACCAGGGCCAGCCCAAGGACTTCCACCATGGTAAGTGGATACAGTGGGTGTGGAGCAGGGAACACAGGTAATTTCTGGCACGAGGTGGAGTGATGGGTTTGGGATTCATGGGGCCTGAAGCAGGCTGAGCAGGAGAATAAAGAGAAAGTTAAAAGAAAAAAATGTTTTACTAATATCATTTCCCTCCTCAGAGAAAATAATAGGCAAAATGTATATCATGAGAAAGTCTTTATAGATCCTCTTTTCTTCATACTTTGTTTTTATTAGTCAAATTCTGTTTTGTTACAAAAAAAGGACAAAGAAGAAAATGAGAATAGTGTCACCAAGAAACTGTAAAACTAATGACAGTCAATCAAAGACACAGAAGGACCGCTGGTATCTGATACAAGTTTATAATGGTTGCTACAAACACTGTATCTGACAAATGTGGATTAGAACAACAAAGATTAATACTGTACAAAATATAAACATGTGTAATCTGTTGTTGCAAACATAATTACTAGGCAATATATTTATTTATTAACTGGGTGGGTGCACTGATCCAAGGGACCATTTTCAGGCATGACCAAGGCCATGAAGATGGCATAATAACATGGTACAAAGGGAAAAGGTACAATAGGTAAAGTGATTGCAGGTAGTTACAGAAACAGGTACAACAGGTAAAGTGATTGCAGGTAGTTACAGAAACAGGAACAACAGGTAAAGTGATTGAAGGCAGTTACAGAAACAGGTACAACAGGTAAAGTGATTGCAGGTAGTTACAGAAACAGGAACAATAGGTAAAGTGTTTGCAGGTAGTTACAGAAACAGGAACAACAGGTAAAGTGATTGCAGGTAGTTACAGAAACAGGAACAACAGGTAAAGTGATTGCAGGTAGTTACAGAAACAAGTACAACAGGTAAAGTGATTGCAGGTATTTACAGAAACAGGTATAACAGGTAAAGTGATTGCAGGTAGTTACAGAAATGGGTACACTAGGTAAAGTGATTGAAGGTAGTTACAGAAACGGGTACAACAGGTAAAGTAATTGCAGGCAGTTACAGAAACAGGTACACTAGGTAAAGTGATTGCAAGTAGTTACAGAAGCGGGTACAACAGGTAAAATGATTGAAGGCAGTTACAGAAACAGGTACAGTAGGTAAAGTGATTGCAAGTAGTTACAGAAATGGGTACAATAGGTAACGTGATTGCAGGTAGTTACAGAAACAGGTACCATAGGTAAAGTGATTGCAAGTGGTTTCAAAAACGGGAACAATAGGTAAAGTGATTGCAGGTAGTTACAGAAACGGGAACAACAGGTAAAGTGATCGCAGGTAGTTACAGAAACAAGTACAACAGGTAAAGTGATTGCAGGTAGTTACAGAAACAGGTATAACAAGTAAAGTGATTGCAGGTAGTTACAGAAACGGGTACAATAGGTAAAGTGATTGAAGGTAGTTACAGAAACAGGTACAACAGGTAAAGTGACTGAAGACAGTTACAGAGACGGATACAACAGATAAAGTGATTGAAGGTAGTTACAGAAATAGGTACAACAGGTAAAGTGATTGCAGGTAGTTACAGAAACAGGTACAATAGGTAAAGTGATTGAAGGTAGTTACAGAAATGGGTACAATAAGTAAAGTGATTGCAGGTAGCTATAGAAATGGGCACAATAGGTAAAGTGATTGAAGTTAGTTACAGAGATGGGTACAATAGGTAAAGTGATTGCAGGTAGTTACAGAAACAGATATAATAGGTAAGTGATTGAAGTTAGTTACAGAAACAGGAACAATAGGTAAAGTGACTGAAGGGTACCGGGTCATATTGTTGCATGCTTAATAGCGTATGCCGGGTCATATTGTTGCATGTTTAATAGCGTACGACATTATGGCTAACCCAGTACAGCACTGCACCAGTGTGCGAATGGTGCAATACCGGGTATACTGCTGTATGCGGTATTGCACCATTCTCACTCTCCCAAGCAGAGGATAAGACCTCTGCTGGGAGCAGCTTCCACTGGCCAGCTGCTGTGGCTCAACAGACTGAGCCACAGCAGCAAGAATCAGAGCAGTGCTTCTGGGATCGGGTTTGATTCCGTTCCAGAAACTTTATTTTTTAAACTTTGTGCTCTCCCGACTAGACCCCGGGTTGAGAATCTATATTGGGAGTTTGGGCGCAACCCCCATAACGGGGGTGTGGGGCGAACCACCCACAGAAAAAGAAATATGCCATATGGCAAGAATCACGCTGTATTGGCAGCGTGATTTTGCCATGCGGCATAATGTCATGCGACATTATGACCCCGTGCCTGATTGAAAGTAGTTACAGAAACAGGAACAATAGATAAAGTGATTGCAAGTAGTTACAGAAATGGGTACAATAGGAAAAGTGATTACAGGTAGTTACAGAAATGGGTACAATAGGTAAAGTGATTGCAGGTAGTTACAGAAACAGGTACAATAGGTAAAGTGATAGAAGGTAGTTACAGAAACGGGTACAATAGGTAAAGTGATTGAAGGTAGTTACAGAAACAGGTACAATAGGTAAAGTGATTGCAGGTAGTTACAGAAACGGGTACAATAGGTAAAGTGATTGAAGGCAGTTACAGAAACAGGTACAATAGGTAAAGTGATTGCAGGTAGTTACAGAAACGGGTACAATAGGTAAAGTGATTGAAGGCAGTTACAGAAACGGGTACAATAGGTAAAGTGATTGCAGGAAGTTACAGAAATGGGTACAATAGGTAAAGTGACTGAAGGTAGTTACAGAAACGGGTACAATAGGTAAAGTGATTGAAGGCAGTTACTGAAACAGGTACAATAGGTAAAGTGACTGAAGGCATTTACAGAAACAGGTACATACAAACATACAAAGGTGCCAGCAGAACAGACCTATTGGTTTATCAAAGTCTGCTCGATTGTGCAGCTAGCTCCCTACCAGGCAGCTGCCCATCCCCCTTGCCCTCCCTTCGTTGACCTCCTTGCCCACCCTCACCACCCCTGTATTCTGTTCCATCGTTCTTAAAGCCACCCACATTTTGCATGACATCACCCCTTCGGCAGTGCATTCCTGCAACTACTCTCTGTGGAGTAATGCCTCAATGTCTCCCTTCTGAATCTCCTCCTTCTATTCTTAGCCCGTGCCCCTAGTTTCCCTCCACTCCTTAATTTCAACACCCCCCACCACCCCTTGTTGATACCCTTCAGATACTTGAAGGTTTTGATCATGTCCCCCCTCTCCTTTCTCTCCTCCAGTGCATACATATTCAGCTCACTTAGCCTCATCTCATAGTCCATTCCCTCCATCCCCTGAATCATCCTTGTTGCCCTCCGCTGCACACTCTCCAGCAGCTTGACATCTTGCCTCAGGTACGGCCTCCAGAACTGCACACAGTACTCCAAGTGCGGCCTGACCAGCGCCCTGTAGAGGGGCAAGATCACCTCCCTGCGCCTGGATGTGAATCCTCATGCTATGCGCCCTAGCATCTTGTTTGCTTTCGCCGCTGCATTCCTGCATTGGGCAGTATTGTTCATGCTCGCTGTTATTAAAACCCCCAGGCCCTTTTCCTCCTCGGTGTTCCTCAGCTTGATCTCCCCAGCCAGTAATCCCTCTTTGGGTTTCCATCTCCAAAATGTAACACCATGCATGTTTTCACATTGAACCCCAGCTGCCCCTTCCCTGACCATTCCTCTAGCTTGGTCAAGTCCCTCTGTAGTTGCATCCATCCCTCCTCATCATCTACTACTGCCCCCATTTTGGTGTCGTCAGCGAACAGGCTAATCCTGCTCACCACTCCCTGCACAATGTCTGAGATGAATAGCCTGAACAGCACCAGGTCCAGCACTGAGCCCTGTGGCACCCGCTCATCACAGCTCTAGGCTCCGAGACTCCCCCCCCCACCATCACCCTTTCTAGCCTGCCCTGTAGCCAGTTTGATAGCCAACATGCCATCTTTGTCCCCACTCCCACCCCAGCCAACTTCACCGCTGGTTGTAGATGGGGCACTGAATCGAAGGCCTTGCTGAAATCCAAGTACAGCACATCCACAGCATGGTCCCCATCCAGCTCCCTAGTCACTCAGTCATAGTACTGTATAAGATTGGTTTGGCAGGATCTCCCTGAAACAAACCTGTGTTGCCTCCCATCCTGTAGGTCATTGCCCTCCAGAAATGCCACCAGCCTTTCTTTTAATATTGTCTCCATGAGCTTCCCCACTATGGACGTCAGACTGACTGGCCTATAGTTCCCTGGCTCATCCCTTGGTCTGCTTTTATATAGCGAAACCACGTGGGCAATCCTCCAGTCCTGCGGTACCGCCTCCATTTTCAGGGAGGTGCTGAACAGGTCCACCAGTGATTCCACTAGAACCTCTGCCATCTCCCACTGCACCTTGGGGTGGATACCATCTGGTCCCGGTGCTTTGTTCACCTTCAGCGCCCTCAGCTCCTCCAAAACTCTGCTACCCTCTATCCTGCCGTCTGTTACCTCACGCCCCCCATCCCCCCTCCTTCTCAACCAGGGTGGTAAAGGACTCACCTCTCTTAAACACTGAGCAGAAGTACTCATTCAGTGCTTCTGCTTGTTTCCCCCCTTTATCACCCATTCCTCCTCCCTTTTTATCCTCACTATACTGTCCCTGCACTTCTTTTTCTCCCTGACATACCTAAAATAGTCTTTCTCCCCTCCTTTTATTCCCTGCACTAGTCTGAGTTCCCTAGGAGCTTTTGCACCCCTTACTCTCTTGGTCACCTCCTTAGACCATTTGGTATACTCTTCCCTGTCCTCCTCCTTCCCAGTCCTTCTGAACTTCAGGTACACTGCTCTTTTTGCCTTCACCCTTCTATCACCTCACTGTTCAGCCAGCATGGCCTTTTTACCTTACTCTTCTTACTCCGTAGCCTGGTGCACATTTTTGTCGCCTCCATGATTCCTTGCTTTATTATGTTCCATTTCTGTGCTGTCTCCTTCCCCCGTTTTATTCCTTTGAGTCTCCCCTGCAGCAATTCCTTCATTCTTCCAAAATCCACCTTTCTGAAATCTACCACCTTTGTTGCAGATCCCTCTGGCTCTCTGCTCATTATATTAAACCACACTGTTTGATAATCACTGTCAGTCATCGGATCCTCCACACTTATGTACCTCACTGCCTCACTGTTAGATAGTACCAGGTCCAGCGTGTTTCCTAGTCTAGTGGGTTCAGCAACCAGCTGTGTCAGGAACCTCTCCTGGAACACATCCAGGAGGACCCTCTCCCTAGTACTGGAGGTGACCGGCAAAGTCCAGTCCACCCCCTATCCCCTACTATGACTACCTTCCCCCTCCTACATACTCTACTGATTTGATCCGCCAGTTCCCTGTCCCTATCCACTGTCTGGGATGGCGACTCATACACCACCCCAGACCTCAACTTCCTTCCCCTGGAGTCCAGGAACTGTAACCACATTGCCTCCATTCCCCTCTCTTCCCTTTCATCCCTTGTACACTTAATCCCCTCCCTCACATAGACAGCCACACCCCCTCTCCTCCCCTCCCTTCCCCACAGTCCTTTCTGTACAGTCTGAACCCTGGGATTGTCAGATCCCAGTCCCAATGCTCTGTGGCCTATGTTTCTCTGATGGCCACTGTGTTCACCCTCCCTACAGCCAAGAGCACATGTAGCTCCACCGCCTTGTTGCCAAGGCTTCTTGCATTCACAGAGACCACCCTCCACCCTGCCACCCTCTCCTCCTTTTCCAGATCCCCTTCTCCACCTTGCCCCTTCTGTACTGAGTTCCCTAGTACTTTCTTACTAGCCTGGGGCGTAGGCTGACATGGTTCGTGGGTACCCTGCCTACCGTCTGATCACCTGCCTCCCCCCAGTTAGTTTAAACTCACTTTAGTTGTTATATACCCCTGCAGCTTCTGTTTTGATACCCCCTTTCCCTCACCACTTAGGTGCAACCTATCCTCTGCATATAGTTCCTTATTGTCCCAGGTCTGTCCCCATCCCCCCACCCACCCATACCCTTTTGATCTGCACCACTCCTCCAGCCAAAAGTTGAATTCCTTAATCCTCTCCTTCCTCACTGTGCTTGCACAGGGCACTGGGAGCACCTCCAAGAATGCAATGGCCTCCCCTACCTCCTCGCACAGCTTCCCTAATTCCTCGAACCTTTCCTTCACCACCTCCACAGTCTCCCCTGCCAGGTCATTAGTCTCCACGTGTACTACTATGTGCGGTCTCCCCCTTACCCTCCTCACACACCTTAGAGTTGTTTGTCCCGTACCATCTGCCCTTAGACCTGGTATGGCTTCCACTCATATGTGACTATGCCGTTCCTCTCTGCTGTCCCATCTGATCCTCTTCGGTATGAAGTCCCCCAACACTAACACACCTCCTTCTTCCCTTGCTCCACTAAAGTCCCCCCTGCCCCCGTGTAGCCAATCCTGGATTCTCTTCCTCTAGTATCTCTGGTATTGCTACTAGTGCCCCACTCCAATCCATTCCCCCTTTCCCCTCCTGCTTGCCGCCCCTCCCCCCACCCTGCCCTGCTGTTGCCAAGTCCCCTCCTCTCCCTCATGGGTCTTCCCTACCTCTCTAGCCCTTTGGCCTCCCACCACCCATTCCCCCCTTGTGCCCTCACCTCCACCACATCTCTCCCTCTTTCTCCTCCTCCCCTCCAGTGTCAAGAGTGCATCAAACTTGTTCCCCCCTTTCACTTTGGCATGTGTGCTCTCTGCCCTCCTGCCCTGCATCCCTCCCTTCCTTGTAGACCTGACCTTAGCCCATTGCTCATTGCAGGACTGCCTGTCCCTGGTGATGCCTACTACCCCCCTTTCCTTGGCCCATTCCCCCGGCCCATGTAAGTGTGTTGTTTCCATGTTTCCTGTCTCTGACTCCATCCTCCTATTGCTTACCCCCTTGAGTTCCCTCCTAATCCTCCTCACCTGCTCTTTCAGCCTGTTTAACCTATGGCATATTGGACATCCTCCCAGCCTCCACAATGCATTCATCCATACCGCTGCCCCACATCAATTATATCCCACAATTCTCCCCATGTTAGCACCACTTGGCCCTTTGACCAGGGTATCACAGTATTCCCAGTACTATATGCACCAGCCCCCCCGTTACATCAGTATATGAACTATATGCACAAGCCCTCCCCCGCTACAACAGTACCCTCCCAATTCCTGCACTCTATAAGCCCACACAGTCACCTTTGCTGGTGTGGCCCTGAACAGAGTCTTAAAGTGCAACAGTACCTTCTTAGCTGGTGTATGCCTGACCAGCTGCTGACCATCAGATTTAGACCCAGCCTTGACGGCACCTTTTTGCTGGTGTGCCCCTGTCCAAAGCCCCAAAGTCAACAGTACCTTTGCAACCATGTGTCTCCAACCAGCTGCTGATCGTTGTTGCCTTGACCTTCCCTCCTGCTCTGGTCCCTGTTGACTCAGTCTGCTCTCAGGTTTCCATTCCTCATTTTCTTGCTCCTTCTGCTCCAGACTTTTTGCTCGAAACAATGACCCCGCCTCCAGATTCCTCTTATTGGCCATAGTTCTCAGTGGAGTGAATCAGCTCCTTTTTAAAATGGTGGTTGTGAGGGGTGGGTGGGGGGCTAAGTTTTCCCCACTCGGCCGATCCCCCTCCGCAGCTCCGCCTGACTGGTACTGTTGGACACGCTTCTGCCGCGACTCGTCTTCCCAGGGTGCACCCGACTGGTGGCCCACCACATGCTGCTGTCCCTCCAGTCCCTGGTTCACCTGACTGGCGAACCTCTCAGCTCCTCTACAAGAAGTCAGCATCAGTTTTTTGTAGCCTGGCCTCCTGCCAGGCCACCCCCTCCAGTTACAGTCCCACAGCCAGAATGGCCATGATAGCTAGAGCCCGATTGGCTCCCCTCCGCTTCCACTCTGGCTGGGGCCAAGAGCAGGGGATTTAAATTTTTCCCCACTCAGCCGATCCTCCTCTGCAGTTCCGCCCAACTGGCACTGTTGGACACACTGCTACTGTGGGTTCTCTTCCCCAAGTGCGCCCGACTGGCGAACCGCCACGAGCTGCTGTCCCTCCGGTCCCTGGTTCGCTCGACTGGCAATAGGTAAAGTGATTGAAGGTAGTTACAGAAACAGGTACAAAAGTTAAAGTGATTGCAGGTAGTTACAGAAACAGGTACAATAGGTAAAGTGATTGAAGGTAGTTACAGAAACAGGTACAAAAGATAAAGTGATTGCAGGTAGTTACAGAAATGGGTACAACTGGTAAATTGATTGCAGGTAGTTACAGAAATGGGTACAATAGGTAAAGTGATTGCAGGTAGTTACAGAAATGGGTACAACAAGTAAATTGATTGCAAGTAGTTACAGAAACAGGTACAATAGGTAAAGTGATTGCAGGTAGTTACAGAAACAGGTACAATAGATAAAGTGATTGAAGGTAGTTACAGAAACAGGTACAATAGGTAAAGTGATTGCAGGTAGTTACAGAAACAAGTACAACTGGTAAATTTATTGCAGGTAGTTACAGAAACAGGTACAATAGGTAAAGTGATTGCAGGTAGTTACAGAAACGGGTACAACAGGTAAATTGATTGTAAGTAGTTACAGAAACGGGTACAATAGGTAAAGTGATTGCAGGTAGTTACAGAAACAGGTACAATAGGTAAAGTGATTGCAGGTAGTTACAGAAATGGGTACAATATGTAAAGTGATTGCAGTTAGTTACAGAAATGGGTACAATAGGTAAAGTGATTGCAAGTAGTTACAGAACAAGTTACACAATTAAGTAATACTTTACATTTTTGTGCAGAATTGAGCAGATAAAGAATACAGTACAATAAGTGAGGTGCACAGGTGACACATTTAAGTAATGCTACACAGCTTTGTGGAAAACTGAGCATAAAGTGATTATAGTGCAAGCAGGCAAATGCAGTGCAATAAGTAAAGTGCACAGCAGTACAGTGGCAGTGCAGGGCCCACATAAAACAATCTCGCATCAGCAACTTATGGATACAGTGCAACAGTTCAGGGGCCTAAATATTTAGACAGTCTGTCTACCCTTGGGCAGGTATGGCAGTCAAACGGGGGGACAGGAACAGGTGACTGTCACCATAAGGTGAGACTTATAGTGGGACTCAAATAAGGGGTGAGAGCCTAGAGTCCTTAGGGGAAGCAGATAGGGTGCTCCACAGGTTTGGGGTGACTGAAGAGAAGGCCTTTTGGCCCATACATGTGGAGACCTGTGGGCACTCTAACATGAGGCTAGAGGAGTTCCGGAGGCCATGATGGCAAAGCTTTGGCTTGAGTAGGGGGTGAGGGGGTGACACATCTTTTTCACTAATAGATTTATCTACAGTGCACCCTAGGAGGTATTCACAGCAGGCCTATAGGGGGAGCCATCCTATTGCCTGGTAGAGAGAGCAGTGATGAGTAGAGTAAGGTGCCATTAGTGCAAATCTACAAATGTTATTGTAGGTTGTGTTTAGTCTGGAAAGTCCAGCGGATATGGTTTGTGTGTAGATGGGAGAACAGTAGTCCAGTAGGGGAAGTTAAGTGCCCTGGGTGATGGCGAGTCTAGGTTCAGGGGTTGGTAATTTTTAAGCCTGTATCCAACTCCTGTTTTCTGGTTTATGCACTGAACGGTAAGTCCTATGTGGTCAGCAAAAGTCAGTGAGGGGTCGAGGATTTTTTTATTTTATTTATTGAAATCTAGGATTACAACCCTTGAGCTACAAGCTCATTTACAAAGGTTCCTCAGACATAAAGGATCAATATACACAATACAATACAAGGAATGCGAAAAGACAGAGAAAGCTGTAGGGAAATAAACATAATAACAGGAACAATTATTGCAGCTACTGTACATTACCTAAAAGATAAAGAATTTTTGGAAGGTTAAAAGTTGATTAAGCAACACGGTAGACCTTGATTTGGGGGTAAAGATAGGGGTGAAGAAAAGGATGGCAGTAACCTCAGGCTCATGGTCACTTTGTCGTAGGGGTAAGTGAAGGAGGGGTAGTTGTGGCAGAAAGTGATGAAAATGGATAGTGAGGTGGGTTGAAAACCTGATGAAATGGATTGGGGGCAGGAGTGGGGGCAGGAAATGGGAATGAGGTTTATGCATGATGGGTTGGGCAGCTGATAAGTGCAAATGATGGGGGGAGTTCCATGTCAGATTTCAGGGAGAGGAGATCAGGGGAAGCAGGAGCAAATCTGTTTGCTGGCCAGATAATATTTGAGTGCTGATTTGAAGAGGCTGATTTTGCTGATAGCAGTAAGTTTGGGTGGGAGCGCACTAAGCCAGAGTGGGGCCCTGTATTCAAAGGATCTCTGGCCTTGAGAGGTCCACCGGAAGGGGACCTTGACGGAGAGTTTGTTTGATGCCCTGGTAGTCCTAGCTGGTTCAGTCTGGTGTAGGAGGGAACTGCTACCAGGTGGCAATAGGCCTAGGATTGCTTTTTTGGCAAGGAGACAGACTTGGTAGCGGGTCCTCTCTGCCAGGTTTAGCCACCCCGTTTGCAGGTAGAGATTACAGCTATGGGTGAGGCGTGGAGCCCCTAGTGCTAGCCTGCAGGCTTTATTAAGCGTAGTGGCAAGCCGATTAAGGGTGTTGTCAGGTGCCATACTATATATGGGAAGACTATAGTCAATAGTCGAGAAGACTGAGCTGGTGATGGTAAGCTGAAGAGCTTTTTCAGTGAGGCAGTTATGGCGCTTGTATAGTAGACCGAGCTTCCGGTTTGCTGATGAGGCGACATTGTCAACGTGGGTGGAGAATGAAAGGGAGCTGTATAGGGTGAGCCCCAGGTATTTGAAACTTTGGACCATTTCTAAGGCTAGGTTTTGTTTGCTAAGAATGTTTATGGTGGATGTCTTGTGCCAGTTATGGACGTGGGCGAATAGCTTGGTCTTGGTTTTGTTATGGTCGATAAGCAGCTTAGTTTGATCAAACCAGACCTCAGCGTTGTTGAAGTCCTGTTGAAGTCTTTGTTCTAGGGTGGCAGGGTCAGTGTGGCTGGTGTAAATAACTACATCATCTGCGTATAGAAGGATTCTGTGCTGACAGGCTAGAGGGAGGTTGTTTAGGAAAAGGCTAAACAGTAATGGGCCTAGTATGGATCCTTGGGGAACACCGGTGGACACTTGATGCGAGTCCGAGAGGGTATTAGATATTTTTACCTGTTGTACATGCCCTGTGAGGTAACTCCGGAACCAGCACAGTGAATTGTGGATAGCCCCGTAGCTTCAAGCTGGACCAGGAGGAGGTCATGGTTGACTTTATCAAAGGCCTTGGTGAGGTCGATAAAGGTTGCCCCCACCAAGTGCCCATGATCGAAGGCATCGTGAATGAACCCCGTGAACTCCAAAAGCGCAGTAGTAGTACTGTGGAGTTTATGGAAGCCATGTTGCTGTTGGCATTGTAACTGGTATTTATTATGGTGTTCTACCAGTTGATCATAGACGATCCGCTCTTAGGCTTTTGAGATCGGTAGGAGAATTGAAATTGGACGGTAGTTGGTATGACTTGTCTTAATACCTGCTTTGAAGACAGGGGTTACAACTGCAGCTTTCCATCGCTTTGGGAACATACCTGAGGTTAGGGACAGGTTGATGATTCTGGTTAACGGTATCAGCACCTCGTCTAGTACCAGGGAGATTAGTTTTAGGTGCAGGTCCTCGGCACTATGCCTGGACCTCCCCACTATTTTGGAGAGGTATTTTTTTGCCATCCCTTTGGATATTACTCTAAGGTAGAATGGGGGGAGCATGATTTGTTGGATGTGTTCGGGGCAGTTTTTGTTGAGGCTCACTCACAGGGCTTTGGCAGGTGGGGGGGGAGCACAGCACTGAGGTCGGTGAAGGCTTTGTTAAAGATGTCTGCGATAGTTTTAGGGTCATGTGTAATGGACCCTTTGAAATTCAGCAAAGTGGGTTCAGAGGTATCGCACTTCCCAGTGATTGCGTGGATGTTTTTCCAGGAGCTACATCCATCACCCCAGAAGGAGTTTAGCTTGAACTTGGAACATTTGGCTTTAGCCTGGCGGATTGCGAGGGTACAGTTATTACGAGCCGCTTCATAGTTCTGCATGTCGCTGGTTGTGTGACAACTTTTGTACTTATACCATAGCTGATCTCTGGTGTGCATCAAAGCTAGGAGGTGAGGTGTAACCCATGATTTATGAGTTCCTTTGACTTTTCTTTTTTTTAATGGGGGCGAAGATGTTGCAGGCATCGTTGAAAATTTAGATAAATTTATCCAGCACCATGTTGACGTCTTTGGTAGCTAGTACAGGGGCCCAACTCTGTTGTTGAAGGTATTGCCCGAAGGAGCTTAGCTGGCCCTTTTTTAGCACATGGGATATAATTACTTTCACTGGGGGTTTCGGGGCCTTGTTCGGCCAGTGGAAGATAATGGCCGAGTGGTCACTGAGGGAGTCCGGGAGCAATTTTAGATCTGAGATCCACTCTGGGTGGTTTGTTAATACCCAGTCTAGCAGGGTACTGGTTCCCGTTCCATAATTTATATGAGTGGCAAGGTCAACTAGCTGATGGAAGTTGATAGAGGAGGTCGCATCCTTGAAGGTGGCTGACTCACTTGATAACCAGCTGATGTTGAAGTCGCCCAGAACAATTACTTCATTATTGGATCGAAGGTGGGCGAGGTTTTCGTGAAGAACTGAAAAGCCCTCAGTGTTCTCCCTGGGGGAATATATACTGAGACAAGTGTAAGACCCTTGCGCTGGGATCCTAGGGTGAGCCTCACCGAGAGTATCTGCATGTTTTTTCCTGATTTTAATTGGGGGAGAGCTATGCCCTGAAGGTAATTTTTTAAGTAAATTATGCAGCCACCCTCCCAGGTATTAGAAGGAGGTCACAGTCTCAAGGGGTGAGCTGTAAGGAGGTAGGAAATTGAGAGGGGAAGTGTCCCAGCTACCCTGGTTAGCCTGGATTTTGATCCAAAGAGCATGGCCTTAGTCTTCTTGGCATTGACCAGGAGTCTGTTAGGAACCATTGATGGGTGGCACTATAGTTGTTTGTAAATGTGGTGGAATGGTCTGCCAGGGTCTTGTCGCTATGGTACAGGATAAGGTCATCAGCATACAGTAGAGAGCTGCACATGATGTTATCCTTATGAAGGGAGTTTACAAATAGGGAGAACAGGATGGGTCTGAGAATAGATCCTTGGGGAACCCCAGTAAGAACCTCTTGGGCAGTGGAGGTTGCACCACAAGTGCAGACCATTTGTGTTCGACTAGAGAGAGATAGTCTCAGAACGAGGTGGTAGATAAGGGGGAACAACCAAAGTCGATCAGTTTACTTAGGAGGATATTGCAGCCCACCAGGTTGAAGGCCTTAGTAAGGTTCACAAAGATGGCACAACTGAGTTTACCTTCATCCATGTTGCAGAAAACGTGGTTAGTGAAACAAGTCAGGGCTGTGGTGGTGCTGTGGCCTATCTTAAAACCATGTTGTTGGGGCAGAGGAGGTTGTACTTCACTACATGGTTGGAGACCTGCTGGTGCAGGGCTTTTTCCAGAATTTTATTTAGGTGGGAGAGGATAGATATGGAGCGGTAGTTGTCCACTAGTTGATATATATTTACTCTATCAAGTGTCTAAGGGACAAATGTGGCATCTAGGTTCATTACAAATTGTAAAAAACCAAAGACAAGACGCTGCGTCAGCATGTGGTCTAAAAGCAAAACAAAATGGTTATATTAAATGCACGCTGAAAATAGAAAATAGAGTTAAAATTCTACGTTTCGACCTTAGGTCTTCTTCAGGAAATATCTAAAGGAAAAAAAAAAACAAGTTAGTGTAGAGGAGAGGTAAAATGAGAGAGATATATGTGGAGAAAGAAGAAGGGGGAGGCAAAGGGAGAAGAAGTGATAAATGATAAGATTAAGAGAGAATCTGTGAAACAAAAAGGTGATGATGGGAAAGATAAAACATAATGGGAGAAAGAGCTGGGAGAAGATCCCAGGCAGAGACTGATTAACAGGGCCTTGTAAGAAGGCTGAAAGGTGACAAATGTGTGAGAAGGAGACAGAAATGGAGACATATGGTGAAAATGAAAAATAAATCAGTACAAAACAAATTGACTTTAGGAAAAAAAGGAGGCTGAAAGATGTTAGTGGAAAATAAGTCTATCATTTAAACCAGAGGGCTGCTGGGAGCCAAGGCGGATGATCAGCTTGGCTTCCATGTTTTTCTATGGTTAGGATCCGGAAGCCCTGCTGAAGGACACAAACAGAAAGGTCATTGACATTGTGGTCCCTGGAGATAAAGTGGGATACAATGGGTTTAGCAGTTTCACCATTCCTGACTGCTCTGTAATGTTCCCTGAAACGGTCAGCAAGAGCCTACCAGTTTCTCCGATGTAAATAGCTGAACACCTCTGCAAGAATACAGTACACTACATTAGTGGAGTGCCGAGAACTCCTTGGTGATGAAAAACACCTGTAGGCCCCCGAATCTCAGTTAGACTGGAAATAAATTTGCAGGTGTAGCAGCAAGCCCTGTTGCAAGGTTTGGTACCTGGGGGGGGAGGAACTGTTAGGAGTGGGTAGGCTGCTTTTTACCAGGAGATTGCGCAGGTTAGGTGGCCGGCGGTAGGAGGCAATAGGTGGTTCTGTAAAGGAACTTCAATGTTAGGTCAGTTTGCAAAATGGGAAAGTTACTAGTGATGATCCTGTGAAGAGAAGGTGCTCTGATGGAAAGGAAGAGCTAGTGGAATTCGCCGTTGTTCTTGTGTGACAGTATCCCTCCTCCGGGGGTCCAGGTTACGGGGCATGTTACTGACCCAGGAGAGTGCTCTGTCCACTGTGCTTTTAGGGTATCCCCTGTTGATAAAAAAACTATGCATTATTTGGGTCTGCTCAGCAAAATCATCCTCTTCACTGCATAACCTGCGAAGTCTAAGAAACTGTGAATAAGGCAGGCCATTCTTGACATGTTTAGGATGGAAGGAGCTATGGAGGAGGAAACTGTGAGAGTCAGTGGGTTTGTAATAGACTGATGTCTTCAGACATCTAGGTTCATTATATGCAGAATCCATGGTTGCCATAGCTCCATGAAATGTAGGAAGCTGTCACAAATGGAATTGGTTGATTTTTCCATCCGATATAGATTGCTTACTATTTCTAACCATGTGACAGAGTAAGGGGCCTTCCCTAAGCCACAATATGGTAATAGCCTTACGAGCAACTAGCAACATAAATAACAGAGAGTTGCCCTGCACCCTGAACCATTTGGAGGAACATGGAAAAGCACCAGTGATAACAAAAGGGATTGTAGCTGTCAGAAAAGTTGTCTTAAATGTGTCTCTATCTCAAGCCAATATTTGGCAAGTTTTGGACAATCCCCGCCGAAAAGTAAGAGTTTGTTTAACCTTTCACTCCCCATGTTTCCTTCTGAAATGTCCCCAGCCATCCCCCATATATGACACCTGTACCACCAGGGTCTTAAAATGCCTATTTTGGCACTTCCAGGAGACTTCCCTCCAGTATGGTGAGGCTGTCGCCTTCACTGTTAAAAGGGAATACTGGATCCACCTCTCATACCAATCTCCCCTAATTATGCCCATGGATAGGTCCGTCAGCAAATTTGAAGGGTACAGTAATTTAGACCATTCCTATCCCTGGTTCTGTAGGTCAGCTTGAATTTTGAGATACAATAAATATTCCTGGTTTATTTATTGTATTTATTATTTTTATAAATTAAATAAATAAGCCAGGAATATTTCTGGTATCTCAAAATTCAATCTTACATATAGAAACATGGACAGGAACAGTCTAAATTACCAGTTAGTTAAGCTCTACTTATTCTATAGCTCTCCAGATGGCAGTACTCCATTAACATCCAGAAACTGACAAACATGGTCTAGTCCTAGTTGCCTGCACCAGCAGAAGGTGTGATCTATCTGGACAGGTAGAAAGTCAGAGTCGAGGCCAGGTCATGCAAATAAAAAACATTACATTAAAACTTGGCATTGCCCCTAACTTCATTCAAAGGTGCAGTGTTTTTGCAGTGTAGGTAGTAAACCTGCCAAGTGGGTGAAGTTTCAAAGAGTGTGCAAAAAGGTATTTGGCGATATCCTGCAAATCCTTTAGATGGAATTTAATGTGTTTCCACTTTCCAATAAGTCAAATAGGATGGAGAGAGCCAGTATAATAAACGGTGCAGAAATGGGAAGCCATAGCATGCATCTTTAGGTTGGGAAAGTTAAGCCCTCCTTTTGTATCTTGGAAGTTGTAAGCTTGCATATTGGGTCCTAGGGTGTTTTCTGTGCCAAATGAACTGGGAAATTAAATTGTTCCATGATTTAAAATAAATAGACGAAGGCAAAAATGGTAAGGTCAGTAAAAAAAATAAAAAAATACAGTACCCATGGTAAGATGTTCATTCTTATAGTTTCTATCCTGGAAAATAAGCTCAGAGGTAAAAGTGTCCAATGCTCTAGGTCTCCGGTTAGTTGCTGAGTAAGTGGTTCTAGGTTAAGTAGCTTCAGGTGGCCCAAATTTTTTGGAATGTTGACCCACATATATTTAACAATTAACCAATCCCACCTTCTCTGGAATATTGTCTTGATTCTCAAGCTATAGCTATTCTTAAGTAAGTAATAAGCCACAACAGGGTGTGCAAAATAGGATTTCGTGCAAGCTCCAGGAGTGTAGTAAGGCACGAGGATGAGGGCCGAGTGTATTTATGCCCCTGTGAAGTTCATTACAATTTTATGTGCACACCCTGGAGTGGATTTTTACACTGGGCTGAGAGGGGGAGGAGGTTGCTCATCTCCATGCTGAGTTGACCAGGTTCAGGGAACCTCCTCTCCCACCTAGGGACCACCAGGGCTGATGCCACTGCCTCAGAGGTTGCCAAGAAAGAGGAGCAGTCAGACCATGGTGGGCTCCTGGATAGTGAAGGTGGAAGAACAGAGGGGCCTTCCTCCAGCTGTACATCTTCACAATTCGTATGCCGTTCTGGAAGAGCATAGTTCTTCTATGGAGGCACCCACAGTGGAGATCAAGGAGAATGCTGGGAACTTCCACAAAGGAGACCCACAGGAGGGTGGCACAGGACCCTACAGGGGAAGGAAACAACTCCTGGTGGGGGACTCAATTGTTAGGGGGGTAGAACAGGGGGTGGGAGGGGAGAGGGAGGTAAGGTGCCTACCTGGTACCATGGCTTGAAGGGACAGGGAGCGAATCCTCAGGATCATGGGAGCAGCTGCACGGGGGAAGGAGCTGGACATCATTGTCCACCTAGGGACAAATGATCTGGCTGGGAATGGGATCAGAGCAGTGGAAGAGGAATTTGTGGAGTGGGGGAGGGGCCTTAGACAAGTAGCATGCACGGTAACCTTCTCAGAGGTGCTGCCTGTCTATGGCATAGGTGAGGCTAGGGTGCTCCACACCATGAGATTCAATCAGTGGTTGAAAACTGCTCATGGTTTTGTTTTCACTGGGGGTCCACCTGGAGGGATACAGGCCTATACTGGCACGATGGTCTGCATCTGTCAAGGAGGGGAACCAGGATCCTAGGTGATAGGTTTAAATGCTTCACTGGCAAGCATTTAAACTAGCCAAGGGTGGAGGTACTGAAAAGGAGCAGAGAAATCCCAGCCCCCTCAAATAAAACAGAGTAGTTAGTGAGGTAAACACCAAGATAGAGAAGTCGATAGGGAGAAGAGCTGGGGTAAATGGAGAAATAGCCAAAGGCAGTAAGGACACAGATGGGACTAAAAGGGGTAAGACCACCAAAAAGTGGAGGGAAATGAGTACCAATGTCTGTAGTCTGCGTAACAAGCTCCCTGAACTAGCGGACTTGATGGAAGAGGGACACCTGGATATCGTGGCAGTCACAGAAACATGGTACACAGAGAACCATGACAGGGATGTCAATGTACCAGGTTACACCGTCTACAGGAGGGACAGGGAAGGTAGAAGAGGAGGAGGAGTAGCTCTCTAGGTAAGGGAAGGGATCAAAGCAATGGAACGAAAGAGTAAACAGGGAGCAGAGGAGGCACTGTGGGTCACCCTGGAGACAGGAAATGGCACCACAATCTGCACGGGTGTTGTATATAGACCCCTGTCTCAGGGGGAGGAATGGACAAGGAAATGATTGAAGGCATCCTTAGGATGGCAGAAAAAGGGGAGATATTGCTGATGGGGGACCTGAATATGCCAGATGTTAACTGGAGCACCTTCACTGCAGCCACATCCAAGAGCAAGATCATTTTTGATGCCCTGCAGGAGGTAAGCCTCAGACAGCTTGTGCTGGAACCCACTCAGGAGGGAGCAATCTTAGACCTGGTACTCTCAAACGGGGATGGAGAGAGGATCTCAAATTTAGAAGTGGGTAACCATCTGGGAACAAGTGACCACCAAACAGTGTGGTTCATGATAAACACAGCTGTAGAGTCAAGCCATACAAAAGCGAGGGTACTGGACTTTTAGGAGGGCTGACTTTGTCAAAATGGAGTGTCTCAGAAAAGCACTAGCAAACAGGCAAGAAGGAGGGGTGGAGGAACAATGGGGAAACATCAAAACTGCCATCACAGAGGCAACAAGCCTTTGTGTGACGCAAATAAGCAAATCAAAACGAAGGAAAAAACACTATAGTTCTCAAAAGAGGTGGTGGGAAGGTTAGGGAGAAAAAGATAGCATTCAGGAAGTATAGGGAAACACAGAAGGAGCAGGACAGAGAACTGTACCAGTTAAAGTAGAAGGAATCGAGGAAGGCAGTCAGAATAGAAAAGGCCCAAACTGAGGAAAAGATAGCCAACTTGGTTAAGAAGGGGGATAAAACCTTTTATAGGTACATTAGGGAGTGAAGAAAGACCAAAGGAGGGATAGTGAGGCTTAATAAAGGGGAGGGAGGGTGGGTGGGCAGAGGTGACAGTGAAAAAGCAGGGATACCGAACAAATACTTCTGCTCAGTATTCACAAGAGGGAGGTACCCAATTCAATCAATAGAAGCACTCTGGAGAGGGGGGTCAATACCAGTCCATTTACAGAAGAAAGGGTTCTGAAAGAACTCCTAAAACTAAAGGTGCACAAAGCAATGGGTCCTGATGGGATTCACACCATAATACTTAAAGAACTAAGGGGAGAACTAGTGACACCACTGACTACCCTTTTTAACAAATCATGGGAGGATGGTGTGGTACCTAAGGACTGGAGGAGAGTGGATGTGATTCCCCTTCACAAAAGTGGGAGCAAAGCAGAGGCAGGTAACTACAGACTTGTTAGTTTGACCTCAGTGGTAAGGAAAATAATGGAATCACTTCTGAAAGAAGGACTTGTTGAGTACCTAGATGCCAGTGGGGCACAGGACCCAAGGCAGCATGGATTCACAGTGGGAAGGTCATGTCAGACGACTCTAATAGATTTCTTTGTCTGGGTGACCAAAGTGGTAGACCAGGGAGGGGCTGTGGACATGGTCTACCTAGACTTTAGCAAGGCATTTGACACAGTCCCACACAAAAGATTAATAAACAAGTTAGCCAGCCTGGGAATAGGTTCCAGGGTGGTAGCCTGGGTAAAGAATTGGCTGGACAACAGAACACAGAGGGTTATAGTAAATGGAGTCCACTCTGGAGAAAGGGGGGTTACTAGTGAGGTACTGCAGAGTTCATTACTGGGTCTGGTACTTTTTAATGTCTTTATAAGTGACATTGTGGAGGGACTGGAAGGAAAAGTACGCCTCTTTGCAGATGACATAAAGATCTGCAACAGGGTTGATACACAAGGGGTGGAAAGAATGAGAAGGGACTTGGCAAGGTTGGAGGAATGGTCAAAATTATGGCAGCTTAGAGTCAACGCAAAGAAGTGCAAAGTAATGCACCTTGGAAACAAAAAACCAGGGGAAAAGTACAAGGGGGGGTACTAACAACAACAAAAATGGAAAGGGACCTGGGGCAGTCATATTAGATGACCTAAAGGTAAGCAAGCAATGTGAGAAGGCAGTAAGGAGGGCTGGGGGGATACTGGAGTAACCCCTAGTTGGCGCTATCCCAAGGGCTACTACCCCTGCCTGCTTGGCTAGTAGCAGGTTAAGGGGCCTGAGTTCTGAAATGGGTGCCTCCACCCGGAGGTCAGGGTTGGTAGTGGTCAAGCTAACCTGAGCACAGCCCTCCAGGACACTGTAACCCCCTCTCTTTCCTTACTAGTGGCCAGAACAATACACAATAATCACTTTCACAATACCCCTGATACACCACACAAGTACCCACACTGTTTGCGCTTACCACCAGGGCTTTCCTCTGGCCCGGCCCTGGGGACCACCTGTAAAACAAGATTATACACAGCAAATAACAGCAGTACAGTACTGTTGCACAAATTGGAACCACAGTCAGGGTAAATGCAAAAAAGAGTTGGATCTGATTTATTTAAGGGGCTTGAACAAGGGAGGGGTGTAATCAGGTTAATTTGCTCAACGGCTGTATCAATCAAACAGTTATGCATGCACTTCGGGGTCCATAAACAGTCACACACTCTAGGTACCCAGATGGAGAATGGTGGGCTAGCCAGGAACATTGCAGTTAGTTGGGGCCCTGTGATGAAAGAAAACAACATGCACAACACACACTATTTGTAATCCTGAGCTGGAGGGCTCAGTTCGTGAAAAGAAAAACAAGACAATCAGATGACACACTTTTAGATTAGGCTGTTATTGCAGGGAGCTACCCTGATGATTACTCACAATACCCAAGACTGGACACAGGCTGGGTGAAAATCGAGACAGCAGGTGGTTAATCTGGAGTGCCAGGAGAGGCAGAGCCCACACGATTCGCCAAGGCGTCGGTCCTGTTCAAGTGTGGAGCAGGGGGCTGATCCCTAGGCAAGTCTCTCGTCGGTGGCTTTCTTTGGGCAGTGGGATAGTCTGGCACAAGGCCAGCGTGGCATGGCCCAGTCGAATGGAGATGAATGCGGATTCAGTCCGATTAGGCTGGATAAAGCTTCCAGCAAGCAGAACACAGTTCGTGGAGTGGGGAACCAAATCATGACCCACTTTCAATACACAGCACATTTACATGTAAAGGATTCTACGGTACCAGCAAGCATAACACAGTTCACACAGTGGGGAACCAAATCACGACCTATTTTCGGTACACAGCACATTTACATGTAAGGAAATTCTACTGTACCAGGCAAACCGCTCTCCGGTCATGATCGCAAAGTCTCTGCACAAACCGGGGATTCAAAAGCAGCTGGAAATCCTGACAGGCCGATCGCATACAGCAAATCTTCGGTTTTTTTCAGGTTAAAGCCTGGTTACAGTCCAGTGGCTTAAATGGCCCTCACAACTCGGATTCAGTCCGAATATTTATTTATTTTAACATCAGTTTAACAACCTTTGAGCTAGGGGCTCATTTACAAAGGTACCTCGTCACACTGAGGACAAAAACAGCGGTACAAGAGACAACAGATAATCAGCAATACAGGTTCACAATAGGTGCCAGTCAATGTTACAGGTATTTCTGAGACATAAATACAATATACAATACACAGGCGAGTTAGGGTTGAGGGATAGTGGATAAAGGAGGATCAGTTAAGAAGACGGATAGCAGAGGATGGGAGAAGGCCCAGAGAGAGGAGAGTGAGCAAGCGAGGGTGTCGAGTGGGGAGGAGGAGTGCTGCTCAGTGAGCATTGTTAGGGGAAGGAGGAGATTAAGGGCAGCAACAGTTGCATGAGGTGAGCAGGTGATTTCTGAGGCTGTGTTTAAAACATGCTAACGAGGGAGCGTCAGAGATTCCAGCAGGGAGGGAGTTATACCAGGAGGGAGCTCATTAAGTGAATGCCCTTTGGCCTTGTGTGGTCCTAGCCCTAGGTATGACCAGTGCGGTTTTGCAGGAGCTGCGGGTGCGCACTGTGGGATTAGTCCGGCGGATTGAGTCAGATAGGCCAGGGGGGGATTGGCCATGGAGGGCTTTATAGGTAAGTTGGCAGGTTTGGTACATGAGGCGCTCATCCAGGTTGAGAATAAACTCTGTTTTCCCTCTCAGGGACATCAGGCAGACAGTCAGGCCAAAACTCAGCCCTTTCCCAGTTCTCCCATGCAAAACTACACAGAACCGCTGCTCAAAATCACTTGAGCTGTTACTTCTTCACTTCTCAGCTCAAAACTGAAACTAGCTGCAGCAGCCTGGGGAATTCCTCAAGATCCAAAAGGTTCAGTTGGCTGATCCTCCTGTCAGTCACAACAAAGGCTCCCCATTCAGGTGCAAAAAGGCACCAAAAGCCCAAAACTACAATTCCTACAGATTTTGACTCCAGACAGCTCCTGTAGTCCGGCTCCATTTTAGGTCCCACCAGTACTGATTGGTCCAATTCGGCAGTCCAGGACCAAGATAGTGGAGATAAATAAAACAGTCCTTGCTGCAAAGAAGGCAGGTTAGACAAACTACATTATCATTATCACTTTAAATGATTTTCAGCAAATAGTTACATCTTTCAACAAAGCACCCTCTCAGATTACTTATGACTGCAATCCAGGCAGCTCTTAAAGAGACAGTACACATAGGCTATACAGGCACTCTCTGGCAATTACATTTAAACTGCTAAAATGCAGGACACCAGCCTGGCAGTGAGCATTTAGGCAAGCTCAAGGAAGACTTTTCAGGAACACCCATTTGTAACGGAGTTACACCCTTCCCTGCCGGGAGAAAACTTGGCATCCAGGTCAAGTCTATACCATCATGCATCTGTTTACATAAACTTATTACTTTACTATACATATTCACTATGCTTCATGATGCTATATCCATTCTGACAACACATTGTGCATATTTCACACAGGTAAATTGAACATTACTATACTGAATCAGGTAATAACTTCTTGTATCTTAAACAATGCAAGAGGGGGCCCTTCCCTATCAGCTAACTTGGGGCTAGAGGGGGCAGGGGCACCATGGTGAGAGGGAATGACAAGTAACCTGGAATTGGCTGTCAAGCTCAATTTGGGCAGTGAGTTTGGTGAGACATAAATTTGTGCACCACGTTGAGAGGCAAATCCACTGGCCTCCCAGAAGAATCATAACTGAGGCGTACTACTGGCTTGACATCTCGGTCAGTCTTTCTGAGGGGGACAACTACAGTCTCTGTACTCTCAGCACTGGTCTGGGGACTCTCATCACTTGTGAGGGGTGCCTCTGCCTGGATGGGAACGTCCAAACTTGGGGCACTGTCGGCTCCTTGCTCTGCAGGCTCTGATTCTATAACACTTGACTCATTGTGCAAAGGGTCAGGCACAATCAAACTTTGAAGCACTAAAGGGGGGTGGTCAGCACTCTCACAGTGTCCTTCAAGTTCTGGTAAGTCACCAAAAAGACTCAAACCCTCAGCCCCTTCTTCAGGCAAATCATACAGTTCCACAAAACACAGAGACTCAGCGTCTTCAGATGTGATACTTTGCATTTCACTTTCAGGGAGCATTGGCTCCAAGGACAAAGCTGGGGGGTAAGGCAGTCCAGAAGGCCCAGCTTCATCCCCACAATTTATCAGGGGGTTACCTTGAAACAGCTGACTCAGTTCATAAGAGGGGTAATAGGCATGGTTGCATTCACTTTCTTCAGAAGTGGACTGACAGTCACTATCATTCTGGGCCTGCTGCAGAGGAAACCTTAAATATGTGACCACTGGGGTAGGTTGACTCTGTCTCTTTCTTGCAGCAGCATGAGTCACCAGCCAAGGGGGCTCAATTTCTGGGGGTTCAACCTCAATCATGACTTGGCCGATAGGTAGCAAGTGGTTATGGTACATGGTCTTGACAGCTTTGGAGTTGTTCTCCGGGCGCACCTTGTACACAGGTAAATCATCCAACTTTCCAAGTACTACATGGGGAAGATGGTGCCACCGATCAGCAAATTTGTGTTTACCATGCAGTCCCAAATTGCGTAACAACACATGGTCTCCAGGTTGAAGCTCTTGAGCCTTTACTTTTTTATCATGCCTCTCTTTGTTGGCTAGATTTCTCTTTGCGGCCATTGTCTGGGCCAGTTGCTAGGCATGGTTCAATTGAGCTTTCAGTTTTTGTACATATTGCAAGAAGTTTTCGGCTCAGACCCCATCTGGAGAGACCCCAAAACAGACATCGGCTGGCAGCCGGGCCTCTCTCCTGAACATGAGGTAGTAGGCGGAGAACCCAGTAGCATCATTTTTCATGCAATTATATGCGTGTACCAAGGTGCTAATCTGCTGTCTCCATTTATGCTTGTCTTTTGGGTGGAGGGTGCCCAGCATGTCTAGAAGGCTGTGGTTAAAACATTCTGGTTGAGGGTCTCCCTGCGGGTGATGGGGGGTGGTTCTTGACTTTCGCACCCCCCACAGAAAGAGCATTTCTTTGACTAGCTGACTCTCAAAGACTCTGCCTTGATCAGAATGAATCTGCTGGGGGGCACCATAGTGGTCGAAGAAATTTTCCACTAGCATCTTGGCCACGGTAGATGTCTTTTTATCTTTGGTGGGAAAAGCGTGTGCATACCATGTGAAATGATCTGTAACCACTAACACATTGCCAGTGTTCCGCAGATCAGGTTCTAAACACAAGAAGTCTATGCAGACTTGTTCCATGGGGGCGCTGGTAGTAATATTAACAAGGGGGGCAGCCCTCTGAGGCAGGACTTTTCTTTGCAGGCAGCGACTACAAGTCTTTACATGGTGCTCAACATCGGCCCCCATGTTGGGCCAGTAGAAGCGAGATCGTACCACGTCAAGGGTACTGTCAATACCGAGGTGCCCCATGTGATTGTGGAGGGACCTCAGTACCAAATCTTTAAAGGCCATGGGCAGGACCAATTGTTGCTTGTCTGCTTTGCCACTATGATCTGTTGTCTCTCTATACAACAACTGATTGAGCAGCTTCAGTTTGGGGCCTTCTTTAAACAATAAAGCAGTTCACAAGTCAGTGGAACGTAACTTACACATCTTTCCCCGGACGCAGGGCATCAAGTGCTGGCTGTATCATAGGATCTTGGGATTGAACCCACTGAATGCTGTCATTGTCAAATTGAGGTAGTGCACTAATATCTGGAGCGGAGAAGTGGCAATAAGCAGCTGGTATGCAGGTGTCAGAAGGGCCCAAGCAATCTACTAAACAGTCCACTGTGCCCGCAAACATCTGTTCAGCTCTATCAAACTTTTGGCACAATGCTCGAATGCCAGGTTCAGATAGCCTGACCCAATCACTCTTGGAAGTGGGCCTTCATGATAGGGTGTCAGCATCAATATAGTTCAGGCCCGGTCTGTATGCGACAGCATAATCATAGGTTGATAATGCAGAAAGCCACCAGTGCCCAGTGGCGTCTAACTTAGCTGAAGTCTGTACATAGGTCAACGGGTTATTGTCAGTCTTCACCAATATCTTTGCCCCATAGAGGTATTCATGAAACTGGTCAATGATGACCTATTTTAGCGCAAGGAACTCCAGCTTATGCACAGGGTAGTTTCGTTCGGACGAGGTCAAGCTCCTACTGGCGAAAGCTACTGGTCTCAGGCCATCCTCATGGTCTTGATACAGCACTGCTCCTAGACCCTGCAGACTAGCGTCCCTATGCAGCACATAGAAACATAGAATTTGATGGGAGATAAGGACCTCATGGCCCACCTAGTCTGCCCATAGGGTTTGGTGGGGTCAGCATAGGCGAGGATGGGGGCGTGGGTAAGCTGGTATATGATCTCATGGAAGGCTGCTTCACAGTTGAGCATCCAGTGGGGCCTGAAGAGTTCACCTGAGTGGAAGTATACTTTTTCTGGTTCTTTAACGGACCCTTTTTTGTATTTTCGATTGGCAGAAGGGTAACCCTGGGTAAGGTTCAAGAGTGGGCGAATCACCTTGGAATAGTCTTTTATGAACCTGTGGTAGTAGCCACAGAACCCCAGGAAACATTGTAGTTCTTTCAGATCATGGGACTGGGGCAAGCAGTCAGCACTTCAACCTTACTGGGATCAGTCTCTTTCCCTTTTGTAGATACTATGTGCCCCACATACTTCACAGAGGTTTGGCAAAACTGGCACTTGTCAATGGACAGCTTAAGGCTGAAGTCTTCCAGTTGGTCTAGGACTTTAAACAGTCGGTTCTCATGCTCCTCTAAGGTGCTCCCAAACACAATGACATTGTCCAAGTACACCAGGCATTCCAGCAAATTCATATCTCCAACCGCATGTTCCATCAGTCACTGAAAGGTGGCCAGGGCACTTGATGTCCCCTGTGGCATCCTCAGAAACTCATAGAACCCCAATGGACAGATGAAGGCTGTTTTCTCATGGTCTTCCAGGGCCATTGGGATCTGGTAGTATCCGCTGCAAAGATCCAACACCGAGAACCATTTGCTCCCGTTCAAGCAGTCCAGGGCGTCCTGTATATGAGGCATAGTGTATTGGTCTGGGATGGTCCGCCAGTTCAGGGTTCGATAATCAACAAACATCCTCACAGACCCATTCTTCTTATGCACAACCACAATGAGAGAGGTGTATGGGCTCCTGGATTCTTGTATCACGACAGCAGCGAGCATTTCCTGCAGGTGTCTTCTCACATCATCTATGTCTGCTGGGGCTAGGCGTCGGGGCCTCTCTCGAAATGGCCGTTCATCGTGCAGGCGTATGTGATGCTCCGCACCCTGGACACATCCCACATCCCATTCCATCAACGAAAACACTTGGTCTCTCTGGGCAAGTCTCTTGCTAATTCTAGCCTTCCATTCAGCTGGCAATGGGGAGTCAACAAAGTCAAACAAGTCTGGGGTCACTCTCTCCTTCTCACCAGGATGCTAGTTGCTGGGCAATATTGCAGTGTCTGTGCAGTGTATAGTAGCTAGGGTGCACCCTCTGTTCACCTGGATCTCCCAATCTGACACATTGTGAATCTGGACCATCACTCATGCATAGGCATGGGCATGAGCAGGCAAGATGCTGGGCTTGACCAATAATCCTTCTGGCAATTTTCCATCGCCTGGCACATCCAACATCAGTATTTTGTTCTTGACATCTTTCCGGAGGCGGACCTCCCCTTGAATGGTACACTGGGCATTAGGGGCCAGTACCACTGAATCGGGATCCTTCTTCCACACGATCCCAACCGGTTCATCCTGGTCTACTTCCTCGGGTTTCTGTTGCAAATCATAGGCTCTCTTGATCAGAGCCAGAATTCTCAGGGCCCTCCTAGTCCATTGCCCTTGTTTCTCATGACAGAGTTGCGCCAGCCTCCCAAACATATGGGCGTTTGTCCCAACTAACAGGGAGACCCCATCATACAGTCCAGTGGGGGACACACTAGGGCCAATGTCTCTACACACTCCTCTACGCCCGTTACAGTTGCAGGAAAAGACAACCAGAGGAGGACAAACCCTAGGTAGGGATAAGACTTGTCACTCAGGCCTCACACATGTAGGCCTTCCAGGGATTGCAAAGGCACATCAGATAAGTGTTTGTCATACCAGTCCTGGAATACAATGGTCACTTGCGACCCACTGTCAAGCACAGCCTGAGTGTGAATACCATTCACAGTCACCGTAGTCTCCATTGAAGGGCCCACTATTTTGGACCAGTCTGGAGAGGCAGTAGCAAAGGCCTGGACAGACGCTTTAACCACAAAGAAATTTGAGTTAAGGTTTGTTGAACCCTCACTGCGATTATTTCGGGCACCCTTTGGCCATTGATTTGCTTTTTGGAGCTCCCCTTGGAGTCTGTTGACTGCTCTTTCTAAGTCCTTCTGAGACCGGCATTCTCTTTTCATATGGCCATCCTTTCCACGGTTGTGACAAATGATAGACTCCAGGGTCATCCTGGGAGAGAACATCGTATGAGGAACTGAAGCAGTAGTAAGAGATTGGGGTCTAGTATCTGCTTGCATCGGTGAGAGTGGTGCAACGTGTCTTAGCAGTTCCTTTAGAGTGGCAGTCAATCCGGTGATTTCAGCCTTGGAGCCACCCTCTGTAGTGGATGCCTGAGGGTGCACCCCAACCCCCATGACAGTCACATCCTGAAAGGGACCAGAAGAAAAAAATTACTCACCTTAGTAATGTTGTTTCTTCTAATGGAGTCTTGCTATATTCTGACATATGCAGTGAGTCCCAACCTTCGAACTGCCCCGGAGATGAAAGAGTTAACTTTCCATGCCAGGCATGGAACGCTGAGCTTGAGCTCGGTTGAGACTCTGTCTGTTGTTCTTCAAACTCAAACTGTCAGATCTTTACGAGCTAAACTCACTAAGGTCCTGTGTGGAAGCTGTAAACCTACACTAGCAAACTGGCTACTAAACATAAAAACACATTTTTTGGTCCCAACACAAAGACTCAAGTCAGGAGACTCAAAAATGAAAACACAACACCCAGTCACCCCAAAAAGAAGGGGTGAAACAAAAAGGGTGGGCACCTGCTAAGTGCCAACACTGCACTGCCCACCCACATCCCAAAAACAGAGGTTCTGAGAGGGGCAGGCAGGGGGGGAGGTCAGAATATAGCAAGACTCCATTAGAAGAAACAACATTACTAAGGTGAGTAATTTTTTCTTCAAACGACATGAACTCTTGCTATATTCTGACATATGCAGACTACAAAGCAGTACCTCCATGGAGGAGGGACAGAACCTACTTAGGAAATAGGCTCTGAAGCACAGCTGTGCCAAACCGAGCATCGCTCCTAGCCTGGATGTCCGGGAGTAATGCTTAGTAAAAGTGTGAACTGTTTTCCAGGTAGCTGTGACATATCTCTAGAATAGGATGTCCCTGGCAGCAGCCAGGAAAGCAGCTGTACCTCTGGTAGAGTGAGCCCTCAGGCCTGAGGGAGGAACCTTACCCAGTTTTTCATAGCAAAATTGGATACAGGAGACAATCCACCTGGCAATGGATCTTTTAGTGGCAGGTTTCCCTTTACCAACCTCACCATAAGTGAGGAACAGTTGGAGGGAGTCAAACCTGTGACCCTTGGTAAGCTCTATGTAGTGGCTAAGGGCTCTTTTGACATCTAAACTGTGCAGTCTCCTCTTGCCAGAGGAGGAATGATCAGTGAAGTACACAGGAAGAGACATAGATTGATTAAGGTGGACATCTGAAACCACCTTAGGCAAGAACTTCCTGTTAGTCCTGAGGACCACCTTATCTCTATGAAAGGAGATAAAATCAGGCTCCACTGACAAAGCTTGTAATTCACTTATGCGTCTGGCAGAAGTGATGGCTACCAGAAACACAGTCTTCCAAGTCAAGTACTTAAGCTCTGCTGAAGATAAAGGCTCAAGGGGTTGCATAAGCTGAGTAATGCAACATTGAGGGCCCCAGGCAGGGCAGGGCCCTGAATGGAGGTTGGTGTGAAGCAATCCCTTGAAAAACTTGGAGAAAACAGGGTGAGCTGAGAGAGAACAGGGCTTACCTGCTGAAATAAAAGCAGACACAGCTGCCAGATGCACTTTCAGTGTAGCTGGTCTAAGTCCCAAGCTATTTAAGTGGACCATATAATCAAGGACTGTGGGCAGATCAGCAGATTCTGGGGAAATATGCTTCCCAGAGCACCATATGGAATTTTTTTTCCATTTAGAATTATAAGTAGCCCTGGTGGAAGGTTTTCTAGAAGCCTTCAGGATATCCATTACACCCTGAGAAAGGTGTAAGTCAGCAAACTCTAACTCTTCAAGAACCAGGCCTTGAGATTGAGAGATTGAGAGATTTGAGGTTCGGGTACCAAACCCTCCCCTGAGCACAGGTTAACAGGTTGTAATTCCTGGGAAGACACAGGGGAAGATGGACTGCTAAGGACAGTAGGAGTGGATACCAGGGCTGTCTGGCCCAGTCTGGAGCAATCAGGATCACCTTGCAGGGTTGAGATCTGATTTTGACTATCACGTTGAACAGGAGAGGAAGGGGAAAAGCATGAGAAACTTCCTTCCCAATTGAGAACTAAGGCATCCAGGGACTGAGCCCAACATTGGGGTCTGCAGCAAAAGGGGAAGTTGGTGATTGTCTGGGGCTGCAAAAGATCTATCTGCGGGGTGCCCCATCTGGAAAAAATCACTTCCAAGACCAGGGGATCCAGTGACCATTCGTGATGGCCCTGGGAAATCCTGCTGAGAGCATCTGCGAGGACATTGTCCTTTCCTGGTAGGTGAACTGCCGTGAACTGCCGTGAGGGAGGTGTTCAGGGAGTAAGCCAGAGACCACAACTTCATTGCTTCGGTGCACAAGGCCATAGACCGAGTGCCTCCTTGCTTGTTGATGTACCACATTGTGGTGGTGTTGTCTGTTCTGACCTGTAAAAAGCTTGAAGTGCTAGAAATACTGCTCTGAGTTCCAACAGATTGATATGGAGCAGAGATTCCTGAGGGGACCACAACCCCTGGGTGGTGAGATCGCCCATGTGAGCCCCCCACCCCAAGAGGAGGCATCTGTAGTAAGGATTAAAGTGAGACTGGGTGACAAGGAACCCCTGTCTCAAATTGTTCTGATCCTGCCACCACTGTAGGGCCTGGATCAGGGTTCGAGTTACTGGGATCAGTTTGGTCAGAGGGTCCTTCCTTTGAGACCAAAAGGCTCTCAAATGGAACTGAATGTCCCTCATCTGAAATCTTGCTCCTGCACTACTGCTGTAGAAGCAGACATGTGCCCCAGAGCTGTGAAAATGCCTTGCTGGTCAAGACACCTGCAGGGTGAATGAGGAGGCCAGAGAGACCAGGGTCCTTGCCCTGTCCAGGGGAAGGAAGGCTCTGGCCTTCTCTGTGTCTAGGTCTGCGCCTATGAAGGTGAGGAGCTGGACAGGCTCTAGAACTGACTTTGAAAGATTTAGGAGGAAACCCAAAGAAGTGAGCAGTTGCTGAGTTATCTGTAAGTGTAACTTGACTTGGTCTGGGGACTGGCCTACTATGAGCCAGTCATCCAGGTAAGGGCAAATGGCAATTTTCTGCCTTCTTAGAGAAGCAACTACTACTGCCAGGCATTTTGTGAATACCCTTGGAGCAGAGGTGAGGCCAAAGAGCATTGCTCTGAACTGGTAATGGCCTGAGGGCAGCTTGAACCTGAGGTACTTTCGATGGCAGCTTCTGATGAGAATATGGAAGTAGGCATCCTTGAGGTACAGGTACACTAGCCAGTCCCCTGGCCTTAGAGAGGGTAGAATAATTCCCAGAGTCACCATTTTGAATTTTGGTTTTAAAAGGTGCTTGTTTAGGTATCTGAGATCCAGGATGGGCCGCCATTCTCCTGTCTTTTTTGGGGTAAGGAAGTAATGGAATACAATCCTTTGCCCTGGTGTAGGGGTGGAACCCTTTCCACAGCTCTGAGAGCTAGGAGGGAAGAGACCTCTGCCTCTAAGGCAAGTTCCTCTGATGGATTTGCAGGTGGAAAGGATCTGGTTCTCATCTTTGGAAACTTTTTGAAGCTGAGAACAAGTCCCTGGCTTACTACTTCCAGGACTCATTTGTCTGGTGTTAGAGACTTCCAGTCCTGGACAAAGTAAGCCAGCCTGCCCCTTACAGGTGGTGGAGAATCGGCCCTGGCAACCCCATCAGGGTGCCTGCTTGGCAGGGGCTTTGGGCTGAAGGGTGGAAGCAGGCCTGCTTGTGCCCCGTCTGCCTCTCCCTCTAAAGAACCCCCTCTGGGCATAAGCAGAAGAGGAGGCCTGAGCTTGGTAAAAAGGCCTGTGAAAAGGCCTGCCCCTGCCCCTGGGAAGCTGCCTTTGAGGAGTGGCCTGCCTTTCCTTGGCCTGTGCACTCCTATAGGTGGTCCTATACTCATCCATTTTCTTCATGTAATTCTCTGTCTGCTCCCCAAACAGAGAATTACTCACAACAGAAAAATCCATGGCCTTAGTCTGGGTGTTCTGTGACAGGCTAGTACATCTGAGCCAAGCCATTCTTCGAAGTGCCACAGATGTAGCCATGACTCTTGATGACACATCATTTGAGTCCACTGCAGCATGGAATTGCACCTTGGATGCCTCAATACCATCAGCAGCCACCTGCTCCAGCTCCTTGGCAAGCTGGCCAGGGACCTGTTTTGCTAGAGCCATGACAGTGTCCCATCTAGATTTCTGATATCTAGCAACATAAGCCATATAATGCGCCTGTCTGAGTCCCAAGAATGCTGCCATGTACTGTTTCTTTGCCATGGCATCACTCCTCCTGGAGTTCTTGTCTGGGGGGTGTGAAGCCAAGGGAATATTTGCCTTGTCACAGACTGCAGCCTGCACTACCCCAACATGGCTGCATTGTTGTGTAAGGAACTCTGTATCAGAGCCTGACCATGTGTACCTCTTGTCCCTTCTCTTATCCACAGGAGGTATAGTGTGAGGAGTTTTTAGAATTTTAAATGTCTGTTTCCCAAAAGATTGATGCAAGGGAATAGACAGTCTCCTAGACTCTGGGATATCCATCATTTCCGCATAGTCAGGCTCCTCTTGATCATCCACAGCTTCCTCCATAGGGAGCTGGAGGGTTTCAGCCACTTTTTTATAAAACATAAAATGAGAAGGGGACTCAGAAAGCCTAGGAGGAGACACTCCTGAAGGTCTGTCTGGGGAGATGTCTGGGTCAATGGGCACAACCAGACTTTCAAATCCACATTCACTCTCCTCATACTCCTCTTCCCCCTCCTCCGGTTCATAATAGTCCTCTAAATCATACTCTTGGAACCGGCCGAACCGAGCGCCTACCTGACGGTACCGGTTCGGTCGGAACCGGGGAAAGCGACTGGACAATTTTGATCACTTTGGCTATTTCTTCAGCGGTTGGAGAGGAAAGTTTTGGCTCCACACCGCTGATTTTCTAGTCCTTTTTGCTGGAACCGACTCCTCAGAGTCAGATCTCCTTTTGCCCGAAGATGTCTCGCCCTGGTCAGAGGGCACTCCTTCTGGTTTGGTTTGAACCAAACCGGGCTGGCCATCCAGTTCAGCGGACGTTTTGGCCTCCCTTTCCCTGAGCCTACCAACTCTCTTCTCCAGGGTAGCTGCAGGAAAATTTTTACAAATCTGGCAGTCTGCATTGAGGTGGTCAAACCCCAGACAGTAAACACAGGTGGTGTGGGGATCAGCCTTGGCAAAGACTTCCCCACACACACACTACAGTGTTGAAACCCAGTGGGCCGGTTTTTCTTTTGGGTTTCTCAGACATGAGTGCCAGTCCTATCCAAACTTACCATTTATGGCAATCATGCAGTAAGACCCTCTTATCGGTTCCCAACCGTGTCACGGGTCGTGGAAAAAAACGTAATAAAATCCGTTTTTTTTAGAACCGATAAGAACCGGTAACCACACTCTAAAAGTACAATTTAGTATTTTTTAAACAACTTGATCGGTTCAAACCGAACCGATGAACCGTTTGCAAGTTCCACACAGAAAGATAAAATAACCACCTAGTACTCACAAATACCACAGACAGAGACTGAACTGACAGGTTACGGTTTAATTTCGGTCGAAAACTGAGAAAACGGCACTTTAACCGACAAAATGAACCGAGCAGAAGGAGAAATCTCTGGAGCGACTGTTCAGTGAGGCGGAGTAAAGAATCTGATGGTTTGAGTTTGAAGAACAACAGACAGAGTCTCAACCGAGCTCGAGCTCAGCGTTCCACGCCTGGCATGGAAAGTTAACTCTTTCATCTCCAGGGCAGTTCGAAGGTTGGGACTCACTGCATATGTCAGAATATAGCAAGACTTCATGTCGTTTGAATCTTGTTCAATGTGGGAAACCCTTGCAGAGGCACCCATCTTCAACTCTCAGACTTCCTTTAGTAGCTCATCTTTCCAATGCTAGGCCCAGGGTGAGAAGTCCTTTGCATTCTTAAAGTGTTCGTTAAGTGCTGACTTTTGCCCCTGAGCCTCACTTGGCTGATCACTCTCGGTCACTTGCACAGCAGCAGCAGATATGGGTGCAATTTCCCCACTGGGTCGCCTTTGCTCAACCCCCCAAATTTCTTTTATTAGCTCTTCATGGGGGGGGGACAATTCCAGTCAGGTGGCAAGGCGCAACTGAAGCAGTAACAATTCAGAAAACGGAGCAGACTTAAGGATCCGGTCCAGCCTAGTTCGATCTAATTCATTTGACGGCAAACTACCCTTTCTGAGGCACTTTTGTAGCAGCTTTTCAAGCTGAGGTAAATACACAGACAATGGCTCCCCTGGGTACTGCTGAGTGTTTCTTACTCTCCACCACAGATCCTTATCTGAATCCGGGCTCCCATACACATTTTCCAATGCATCAAGATAGTCCTGTGCAGTTGCTTCGGGGTTATTGGCCCGCTTGGCATGGATGGTAGCCAGGGCAGGACCTCAGTGGCTCTCACTCAACCTCTTTTGTTTCTCTGCTTCTGAGCATTGCCATTCAAGTACTAGAGGGGCAATATAGTCTATCCAGGTCTCTCAGTCATCCCCCCCGGGGGGTGGGGAGGAGAGGATG
Source organism: Neoceratodus forsteri (assembly GCA_016271365.2). Classification (NCBI taxonomy): domain Eukaryota; kingdom Metazoa; phylum Chordata; order Ceratodontiformes; family Ceratodontidae; genus Neoceratodus; species Neoceratodus forsteri. The sequence continues at coordinate 609,111,992 of CM028132.1, forward strand.
CCCGAGAAGATTCTCAGCCTTCGGTAGGAGTCGTGACTAATGGCAGGTACAGATATAGGGGCCAGCATTGGCATGGGTGCAGAAGATGGTGCAGTAACAGGTGCTGGAGTGGGAGGGGGTGTTAGGGAAGGAACACCCCCAGGTGGCAGGAATAGTTTCTTAAATTCCTCTACGGTTTTCCCTTCCTCCAGCAACAACTTAGCAAATTTCTCCTCAAAAGTCTCAGATAATGGTGGGAGCTCATCCTTCCCAGGGTCTTTACTGTCTTTTGTTATCACTCTCCAGGCAGCTGGAACCCCTTCTGGGGCAATAGTCTGTGTCACTTTAGAGCTGTCCACGAGGTCACTACACTCTACCAAGGATATGAAAGTTTAGGCGATCAAATCAGCCTGTCGACCCACTACCACAGGGTTTTTTAAACATTCAACTTTGGAGAGTGTTCCCTCTACAGTGTCTTTACTGGTACCCAGGGGAATATCCAGTATAAGTAGAGCATTTTGGGGGTCGTTCTCCTGCTCAGTACACCACCCCACCAACTGGTGTACAGCCATTTCTAGTGGGGTAGCCATTAATCTTTAACAATAATTTGTAATTTGTGGCCACTAGAAGGCACAAAATCCCAGCAGTGAGCCTCCAAAATGTAACCCCTAGGTGGCTTTATCCCAAGGGCTACTACCCCTGCCTGCTTGGCTAGTAGCAGGTCAAGGGGCCCGAGTTCTGAAACGGGTGCCTCCACCCGGAGGTCAGGGTTTGTAGTGGTCAAGCTAACCTGGGCACAGCCCTCCGGTACACTGTAACCCCCCTCTTTCCTTACTACTGGCCGGAATAATACACAATGATCACTTTCACAGTACCCCTGATACACCACACAAGTACCCACACTGTTTGCACTTACCACCAGGGCTTTCCTCTGGCCCGGCCCTGGGAACCCCTCTGTAAAACAAGGTTATACACAGCAAATAACAGCAGTACAGTACTCTTGCACAAACTGGAACCACAGTTAGGTTAAATGCAAAAAAGAGTTAGATCTGATTTATTTAAGGGGCTTGAACAAGGGAGGGGCGTAATCAGGTTAATTTGCTTAAAGGCTGTATCAAACAGTTATGCATGCACTTCAGGGTCCATAAGCAGTCACACACTCTGGGTACCCAGATGGAGAATGTGGGTTAGCCAGGAACGTTACAGCTGGTTGGGGCCCTGTGATGGAAGAAAACAACATGCACAACACACACTATTTGTAATCCTGAGCCAGAGGGCTCAGTTCGTGAAAAGAAAAACAAGACAATCAGATGACACACTTTTAGATTAGGCTGTTATTGCAGGGAGCTACCCTGATGATTACTCATGACATCCAAGACTGGACACAGGCTGGATGAAAATCGAGACAGCTGGTGGTTAATCTGGAATGCCAGAAGAAGCAGGGCCCACACAATTCGCCAAGGCGTCTGTCCTGTTTAGGCATGGAGCAGGGGGCTGATCCCCAGGCAGATCTCTCGTCTATGGCTTTCTCTGAGCAGTGGGGTAGTCTGGCAGGGCCAGCGTGGCATGGCCTAGGCCGAATGGAGAAGAACGTGGATTGAGTCCAATTAGGCTGGATAAAGCTTCCAGCAAGCAGAACACAGTTCACACAGTTCACAGAGTGGGGAACCAAATCACAACCCACTTTCAATATGCAGCACATTTACATGTAAAGGATTCTACGGTACCAGCAAGCAGAACACAGTTCACACAGTGGGGAATCAAATCATGACCTACTTTCAATACACAGCACATTTACATGTAAGGAAATTCTACTGTACCAGGCAAATCGCTCTCCGGTCACGATCGCAAAGTCGCTGCACAAACCAGGGATTCAAAAGCAGCTGGAAATCCTGACAGGCCGATCGCATGCAGCAAATCTTCGGTTTTCTTCAGGTTAAAGCCTGGTCACAGTCCAGTGGCTTAAATAGTCCTCACAACTCGGATTCACTCCGAATAAACTCTATTTTCCCTCTCGGGGACAGCAGGCAGACAGGCAGGCCAGAACTCATCCCTTTCCCAGTTCTCCCATACAAAACTACACAGAACTGCTGCTCAGAATCATTTGAGCTGTTACTTCTCAGCTCAAAACTAAAACTAGCTGCAGCAGCCTGGGAAATTCCCCAAGATCCAAAAGGTTTGGTTGGCTGATCCTCCTGTCAGTCACACCGAAAGCTCCCCCTTCAGGTGCAAAAAGGTGCCAAAAGCCCCAAACTACAATTCCTACAGATTTTGACTCCAGACAGCTCCTGTAGTCCGGCTCCATTTTAGGTCCCACCAGTACTAATTGGTCCAATTCGTCAGTCTAGGACCAAGATAGTGGAGATAAACAAAACAGTCCTTGCTGCAAAGAAGGCAGGTTAGACAAACTACATTATCATTATCACTCTAAATGATTTTCAGCAAATAGTTACATCTTTCAACAGAGCTTCCTCTCAGATTACTTATGACTGCAATCCAGGCAGCTCTTAAAGAGACAGTACACAGAGGCTATACAGGCACTCTCTGGCAATCACATTTAAACTGCTAAAATGCAGGACACCAGCCTGGCAGTGAGCAATTAGGCAAGCTCAAGGAAGTCTTTTCGGGAACCCACATTTGTAGGGGGGTTACACCAGGATATATTGGAAGAGGCATTACCAGTAGAAAACAAAAAGTTGTTATCTCTCTGTACAGATAGTTGGTGAGACCTCATCTGGAGTACTGCATGCAGTTCTGGAGACCCCATCTCTGCAAGGACATAGACAAGATGGAGGCAGTCCAGAGAAGGGCAACTAAAATGGTGCAGGGTCTGCACCAGAAGCCATACGAACAGAGACTAAAGGAGCTTAATATGTATACCCTCGAGGAAAGGAGGGAGAGGGGGGACATGATAGAAACTTTCAAGTACCTCAAGGGAATCAACAAAGTCCAGGAGGCTAGCATCTTTCAGACAAAGAGATGTGCAAGAACTAGGGGGCACAATTTGAAGACAGAGGGGGGATGGCTCAAGGGCAACGTGAGGAAGTATGTTTTCACGGAGAGGGTGGTGGACACATGGAACAGCCTTCCTGAGGAGGTTGTGGAGTGAAAAACAGTGGGGGAATTCAAGAATGCATGGGACAGACATAAGGCAACTCTGGTGGGGGGTAGGAAGAAGTAGGCTGTTAGTTAACTAGGATCTGCAGCTTATCCAATAAGTATGGAAATGGGCAGACTTGGTAGGCCAAGCGGTCATTATCTGCCATCAAAGTCTATGTTTCTATGTCTATAAAATGGCACTAAGTACTTTTATTGGGGAGGAAAATGAGATTTGACGCCTGACTGCGTTTACAGAGTGGTAATGCACAGTCAGGTGACATCTCTTAGTCAATGACATTTCTAGATTTTTTCATTGCCATTTTATAAATTGTAATAGATTATTTTGTTTTAATTTAGTTGCCCACCTCCCCCCCAAATTGATCCAGCTTCTCCCAAACTGCCAGAAGCAAACACTCCAGACACAGCAGTGTTAGCAGTATATCATTTACGTATAGCATAAGTTTGAGCCTCCATGCCTCTAACAGGGATACCCTTCAATGCAGTGTTGTTTCTGATAGCCTCCACAAGTGGCTCAATATACAGTGCAAATAATAGTGGTGAGAGGAGGCAGCCTTTGCGGATGTCCCACTCCAGGGCTATTGGTGGGGTTAAGGAACCATTTACCTGTGTCCATATTTTTGGAGGAGCATATAGGTTCTGCAGCATGTCTATAAAAGGCAAGGAGCAATTAAAGTTCTACAGGGTGTCCCATAAAAAGGGCCAGAACACTTTGTTGAATACCTTCTCTGCATCCAGATTGATCACCAGAGCAGGTAGGTCCCTCTTATTAACAATAGTGGATAGAATGGGATCTACTGTAACTTGTTTTCTCAGAGCGCCGTAAAGATCTTATAACCAGCATTCCAGATGGAAATTGGCTGATAGGAGGACACCATGTTAGGGTCCTTTCCTGGCTTAAGTATAGTTGAAATTGTAGCCCAGTTCTAGGATGATACATAGATACATAGATACATAGACAGTGTCGGCAGATAAGGGCCTATGGCCCACCCAGTCTGCCCATTTGAGCTTGTAAGTTCAGTTTATGTTTTTCTAGAAGTCTGTTGCCCCTTACCCCTGACCTCCAGAATTCCTTTATGTCTATCCCATGCATTCTTAAATCCCGTGATTGTTTCAGCCCCCACCACTTCCTCTGGCAGGGTGTTACACTTGTTCACCACCCGTTCTGTGAAGAAATTCTTCCTCATGTTTCCTCTGAATCATCCTCCCTCCAACTTCATCCCATGCCCTCTAGTCCTGGAACATCTTTTTCGCTTAAAAATAGTGTATTCCTGCACCCTGTTCCTCCCTGTAAGATACTTGTATGTCTCTATCATATTCCCTCTCTCCGTTCTCTCCTCCAGGGAGTACATGTTCAGTTCCTTCAACCTGTCTTCATAGGACTTTTGATGCAATCCATGCACCATCTTTGTTGCCCTCCTCTGAACCTTCTCTACCCTGTCTATGTCCTTACATAGGTATGGTCTCCAGAACTGTACACTGTACTCCAGGTGGGGCCTCACTAGTGTCTTGTATAGCGAATTATGACCTCCCTTTTCCTGCTGGTGATGCCCTGCCTATACATCCCAGCATCCTATTTGCTTTTACCTGCTGCCTTGTCACACTGTTTCCCTACCTTGAGGTCATCAGAGATGATAACCCCAAGATCCCTTTCCTGCTTGGTGCATGCTATATCCTCACCCCCAACTGATAAATTGTGCCAGGGTTTTTGTGCCCCATATGCATTATCTTGCACTTCTTTGCATTGAATTTCAACTGCCAAACCCCTGACCATTCTTCAAGTTTCTGCAGGTCCCTTCTCATTCTGTCTACAACAAATGTTGGATGGGGCCTGCTTTTTTTTTTTTTACCAATTATTTTACCAGGTGAGACACACTAAGCTGAAAGCTTGTTTGCAGGTGCAACCTGGGAGCACGAGGAAGTTAAGTGACTTGCTCAGGGTCACACAGTATGCAAGTGGGGGCTGTGGGATTCAAACCCAGGTCTCCAGATTTGCTACTCACAGCCTTAAACCACTGCACCATACTGCTTCTTAAACCACTGCACCATACTGCCTATGAGGAAGGGACAGTCCCATCTTCACCCTGTGACAGGTCTGGAGCAACAAGGGCAGGAGGTGTTGTATGAAGATTTTAAAAAATTTTGTTATGAAGCCCTCTGAACCTGGGCACTTCACAGTTTTCATGGCTTTAAAGGCAGTCAGAACTTCCTCCCCCAAGTTTGGAGCCAGGATCATTTGTTTCTGTGCCTCCCCCAAAAGTGGAAGTCTCAAATGAGTAAGGTACTGAGATGGGGGGCCCAAACATCAGTGGATGACAAAGAGGTCCTGATAGTAACTACTCACTATTGTCTCTGTATGAGTGGTACTACAGGCATCTGACCTGTAGCCAGGTTTTATAGACCCTCTGTAAGGTTACTTAAAGTTTAACAAAAAGACTTAGACCTTCAGCTAAATGTAGGTCTATGGCCATCCATATTACCAGTTCCTCAAGAGATAATCTAAAAATGTTAAACTAAGTCCAGTTTAATTTAAAGTGTTACACAGACCATACCTTATCCCAGTAAAGCTTCATAAATTCAAACCTACTTGCTCAGACAGGTGTCCTAGATATTTTAATTAGAAAGGAACTCTCCTACACATGTTTTGTACATCTCCCATACTAGCTGAATCCTGAAATCAGATCATAATGGTAATAAGTCAGGCACTAGTGTAAGCCCTAGGTGGTGCTATCCCAAGGGCTACTCACCCTGCCTGCATGAGTAGGTGCAGGTTAAGGGGCCTGGATACTGAAAACAGGTGACTCCACCCGGAGGACAGGGTTATTGGTAGCACAGCTGACCTGGGTACAGCCCTCTGGGACACTGTAACCCTCTTCTTTCCCCTCTAATGGCCTAAGCAATGAACAACAGACACAGTTACAATAACCCCAATCAGCATACAAATCCCAGCTCTGTTTGCACTTACCACCAGGGCTGATTCCACCAGTCCGACCCTGGAGACCCCCTGCAAAATAAGGTTAGACACAGCAGGTAACAACAGTACAGTGCTTTTCGTACAAAATGGAACCCAGTCAAGTTAAATGCAAAAGGAATTAGATCTGATTTATAGTGTATGGTGGAATGCGGTTGTGTATGGAAATCCATGCACTGCAAAAAGTTATTCTGCTGCAGTAGTGACGTCCTCACTAATGCAGAATGACTTTTCATTCTGCGTTAGTGAGGACGTCATAATACAAGGGACTACAGCAGATGTTGTGATTCGTCCCTTGCTGTGTGAGAGGGGTGTGCGAGTGTGCTTTGCAGTGTCAGTTGTGAACCAAGGACATCGGCAGAACCGAGTGAAAATAAAGAAAAGTGAGTGTATTTTTGTCTTTTTTTCGGGCACCATACACTATATAGAACAGTGCATGGTTACCCATACACTACTCGGCTATTCTTTCACATCATAGATACAATGCCGACTTGGAGACCTCTCGAGCTTTGCTCTCGAGGTCATCAGTCGGCATTGTATCCACTCGGTGGAAGAACAGCCTTGTAGTGTATGGTTATCCATACACTATCCTATATATTCAGGGGAATGAACAAGGGAGGGGCATAATTTGGCTGATTAGTTCTGTAACTGATTCAATCAGGCAATCATGTATGCACTTTAGAGTCTCTTCACAGTCACACACTCTGGGTACCCAGCTGGAAAAAAGGTGGGCTAGCCTGACACATTGCCTGGGGTAGGCCAGCGTTGCAGCTGGTCAGGGCCCTGTGATGGAAAGAAGGAGCATGCACAACCACACACAATTTATAATCCGGAGCCTGGAGGCTCAGTTCGTGACAAGAAAACAACAGTTGAATCAGATGACAACACTTTTGATTTAGCTGATGTTGCAGGGAGCTACTCTGGTGTTTACTCACGCTACCCAATACGAAACACAGGAGGGATGAAATGGAGACTGCAGGTCGACAAGCTGGTATGCCAGGAGAAGCAGAGCCCGCATGATTAACCGAGGTGTCATTCCTGTTCGAGATGTTGAGCAGGGGGCTGATCCCTGGGTGAATCTCTTGTTGATGGTGATCTCTGTGTCTGAAGTAGCTGACTGGGCCAAGGTGGCAGGGCCCAGGCTGGGTGAACAGTTCGGATTCAGTTCAATAGGTGCTGGAGAGAGCTTCCAGCAAGTGTGCCCCACTTAAGTAGTGGGGAACCAAATGGCGACTCACTGACAGCTTACAGCATATTTATAGTAAAGCAAAACACATGACAGCCCAGTTGCAATTTCAGTTTTCCTGAGCAAAACCGTGATCTCTATGGTGATTCAGACATCCTGACAGGCCGATCGCTTACAGCAAATTTTCGGTCTACTTCAGGTAACAGGGCAGTCACAATTCTGTATTTCTGATCACAAGCTGGTTCAGATTCAGTCCAATTAATTTCACAAGCAGATCCCTCAGAAGGGAAGATGAAGCAGGCAAGCCAGACACAGCCTTCCCACCAGTTTCCTGCGCTACTACGCAGGAGCAGCTGCTTGAATGTCTTGAGCAGTTCACTCTTTCAACTCCAAACTCAGACTGACTCTGCTGCAGGCAGCACTGGGATTTCCTTCTGATCCAAAAAGTGTTTGGTTGGTTGATTCATCTGTCTGTCAAAGCAAAGGCTCCCCCTCCAGGTCCATTTAGGTGCCAAAATGAAAAAAATACAATTCCTACAGAAATTCATTCCCACAAGACCCTTGGGGACAGACTCCATTTTAAGGTCCCCAAAAGGTACTGATTGGTGCAATACAGAAATGTCCATGCTGCAATGAAAGGCAGGTTAGACGAACTATAATACCATTATTATTAGAGCAGCTAATCAACAAACAATTGCCAGTTCTAACAGAGTTCCCTCTGCACCATTAGCGATGGCAGAACAGAGCAATATTATTGCAGCTCAGGCAGGACTCAAGCCTGGAAACACTCGGCCCCTACCCAGATTAATTATACACTATAAAAATAATGTCTCTTAAAGGGACAGGCACGGAGGCTAACAGTGCACTCACATGCAAGCACTTTTACACCTGTAAAGACACAGAACGCCCGCCTGGCAGTGGGCATTTAAGCACACCCAAGGAAGACTTTTGGGAACCCCCATTTATAGGGGGATTTCACCCTTCCCTGCCTGGAAGAACTTGGCGTCTGTGTCAAGTCCATGCTCACAACAACGTTATTTGAAGACGTTATACTTTTACAAAATCTATGCTTCATTACCATTTGTATACGTATCCAAAATAGCTAATACATATGATTTTATATATATATATATATATATATATATATATATATATATATATATATACAACAGTTATGCAGTTTTCATACATTCAATAATGATTTCACTATGATTCCTACAATATTATTACTGTACTCATTCATGTTATAGTTTCTTGCATTCTAAACAACATAGATGAGGTCCCATCCCTATCAGCTAACTTGGGGCTAGATGGAGCAGGGGCACCATTTCCTGAAGGATGGACAATCAACTTGGAAGTAGCAGAAAGGCTCAGTTTGGGCAGTAAGCTCTTTGAAATGTAGATACCCTTGTGGACAACATTTAAAGGAAGATCTACTGGTCTTCCAGGGGAGTTGTAGCTTAGATGTATTATGGGCTTAACTGCTCTCCCAGACTTCCTTGGGGAAACAGGTACAGTCTCTGGAGGGGTACCTCTGCACTGGGCAAAGTCTCCAGTAGCGGAACATTATCGGCTCCTTGCATGGCAGATTCTGCTTCCAGAATACTTTGCTCATTATTCTCTCCTGAAGAGGGCCCAGGTTGCTCATCCCGAAGGAACTCTTGGATCGTTGAATTTTATGGCACTGAAAGGGTGCTGTCAACACTGTCATATTGCTCTGCAGGTTCTGGTGTGTCACCAGGGAGATTTTCCACAGCAGATTCCTCCTCAGGTAATTCAAACAGTTCCACCAGGCACAAGGAATCTGCTATTTTAGACATAATGCTCTGCACCTCACTTTCAGGGGGCATTGGTTCCAGGGAAGAAGCTGGGGGGTTCGGCAACTCTGAAGGCTCAGCTTCATCCCCATGATTCTGCATAGGATTGCCTCGAAACAACTGGCTCAGTTCATAAGAAGGATAGTAGGCATTGTCACATTCACTTTCATCAGAAATGGACTAACAGTCATCATCATTCAGGGCCTCCCGGGGGGAAGGCTTTAGGTCTGGAACAACAGGGGCAGGTTGACTCTGTCTCTTTTTGGCAGCAGCATGAGTCACCAGCCCGGGGGAAGTGTCAGGTGTTGGTTCAGCATCAATGATCGCTTGACCGATGGGCAGTAGGTGATTGCGGTGCATGGTCTTGACAGCTCCAGAGTTGTTCTCAGGGCGCACTTTGTACACAGGCAGTTCATCCAGTTTGCCAATCACTATGTGTGGAAGGTGATGCAACCTGTCAGCAATTTTATGCTTTCCATGCATTCCCAAATTGCGTAACAATACATGGTCTCTGGGCAGTAGCTCTTGAGTCTTCACTTTCTTGTCATGCCTCTCTTTGTTGGCAAGGTTTCTCTTGGTGGTCATTGTTTGAGACAGTTGATGTGCATGGTTCAATTGAGCTTTCAGTTTCTGTACATATTGTAAATAGTTCTCAGCTCAGACCCCATCCAGGTTGACCCCAAAGCAAACATCTACGGGCAGCCGGGCTTCCCTCCTGAACATGAGACGATAGGGAGAGAATCCGGTAGCATCACTTTTGGTACAATTGTAAGCGTGTACCAAGGTGCTAATCTGCTGACTCCACTTAGACTTGTCTTTAGGATGGAGAGTACACAACATGTCCAGAAGGGTTCTGTTAAAGTGTTTTGCTGGGGGTCCCCTTGAGTGTGATAGGGAGTGGTTCTGGACTTTCACAGCCCCCATAGAGAGCATTTCTTTGATTAGTCTACTTTCAAAGTCTCTTCCTTGGTCAGAATGGATACGTTGGGGTGCACCATAGTGGAGAAAGAACTTTTCTACTAGCACCTTGGCCACCATAGAGGCCTTTTGATCCTTGGTCGGGAAAACTTGTGCATATCGGGTAAAGTGATCAGTTACTACCAGTACATTGCCAATGTTCTGTTGATTGGGCACCAGATACAAGAAGTCTATACAAACCAGTTTCATGGGGGCACTGGTAGTGATGTTGACAAGTGGGGCAGCTTTCTGGGGCAAAGCTTTCTGCTTGAGGCAGTGACTGCAAGTTTTGACATGATTCTTAACATCTGCCCCCATTTTCAGCCAATAGAATCAGGATTGTACTAAGTCAAGAGTCCGGTCAATGTTGAGGTGTCCCATGTGGTTATGGAGAGACCTCAGTACCAGCTGTTTGAAGGCTGTGGGTAGGACCAACTGCTGCTTGTCCACTTGACCTTGATGATCTACTGTCTCTCTATATAATAATTGATCTCGTAACTCTAGTCTGGGGTCTTCTTTGAATAACAGTGCAGTTCGTAAGTCAGTAGAATGTAATTTAGACACATCCTTCCACACATGCAGGGCATCAAGTGCAGGCTGAATCATGGGGTCATGGGATTGAGCCCACTGAATGCTGTCACCATCAAACTGGGGCAAGCACTGATATCTAATGCAGAAAAATGACAATAAGCGGCAGGTATGCAAGTATCGGGGGGCCCCAAACAGTGCACCAGGCAGTCCACGGTGTCTGCAGACAATTGCTCATCTTTGTCAAACTTTTGTCACAATGATTTAATAGAAGGTTTAGACAGCCTCACCCAGTTGTCTTTGGAACTTGGTCTCTTTGAAAGGGCGTCAGCATCAATATGGTTCAGTCCAGGCGGGTATTCAACTGCATAATCGTAAGTTGACAAGGCAGAAAGCCAGTGGTGCCCAGTGGCGTCCAACTTGGCTGAAGTCTGTACATACGTTAGAGGATTATCAGTCTTTACTAATATCTTGGTCCCATAGAGGTACTCATGGAAATGATCGACTATGGCCCACTTTAGAGTGAGGAACTCCAACTTGTGTACAGGATAATTCTTCTTGGAAGGTGTCAAGCTGCGACTGGCAAAGGCCACAGATCTCAGGCCATCCTCATATTTTTGATATAGCACAGCCCAAAGCCCTTTCAGACTGGCATCCGTGTGCAGGACATATGGTTTGGTGGGATCGGCATATGCAAGGACTGGGGCGTGGGTAAGCTGATAGATGACTTTGAAGAATGCTGCCTCGCACTCAGGGAAGGGGGGGCCAACGTGTTTCAAAAGGTTCACCTGTACGAAAATACACCTTGTTTTCTTCTTTGAGGGACCCCTTCTTGTATCTGCGGTTAGTGGGAGGATAGCCTTGGGTAAGATTAAGGAGCGGCCAGATTACCTTTGAATAGTCCTTAATGAATCAGCGATAGTAGCCACAGAACCCCAGAAAATGCTGCAGCTCTTTCAGGTTGGTTGGCTGGGGCCAGGTGGTCAGGGACTCTACTTTACTGGGTTCTGTCTGTATCCCCTCAGCTGACACTATATGTGCCACTTATTTTACAGATGCTTGAAAGAACTGGCACTTGTCTATGGATAGCTTGAGGCTGAATTCTTCCAAGCGACCGAGGATTTTGAACAGTCTGGCCGAATGTTCTTCTAGCGTGCCACCAAAAACAATGACATCATCCAAGTACACTAAACATTCTATCAGATTCATGTCTCCTGCTGCACATTCCATCAACCTCAGAAAGGTAGCAGGGGCACACGAAATCCCCTGTGGCATCCTTAGAAATTCATAGAACCCCAAAGGACAGATGAAGGCTGTTTTCTCATGGTCCTCTGGGACCATCAGGATTTGATAATATCCGCTCCGGAGATCAAGTACTGAGAACCACTGACTCCCATTCAGGTAGTCCAGGGCATCCTGTATGCGGGGCATGGTGTATTGATCTGGGACAGTCCGTCGGTTAAGGGTCCGATAATCCACACACATCCTCACGGACCCATTTTTCTTGTCACAACTACAATGGGAGATGCATGGGGCTTCTTGACTCTTGAATAATTCCAGCAGCAAGCATCTCCTGTAGGTACCACTGAACATCATCTATAACAGCTGGAGCAAGGTGGCAGGACTGCTCTCAGAAAGGTCTGTCATCGTGCAGCCGAATATTATGCTCAGCACCATGGGTGCACCCCACATCCCATTCTTTTAGTGAAAACACTTGGTTTCTCTGGCCAAGTTTCCTACTGATCTGAGTCTTCCATTCAGCAGACAAGGGGGAATCACCAAAGTCAAATAGGTCTGGGGTCACCTCCTCCTCACCAGAATATTTGTTGCTGGGTAATACTGCAGTGTTTGCACAGTGTACTGTAGATAGTATACACCCTCTGTTCACTCGGACTTCTCAATCTGACACATTTTGAATCTGGACCATCACTCATCGTGCATGGGCATGGGCAGGTAGGATACTGGGTTTAACCAATAGCCCCTCTGGCAACTTTCCTTCACCTGGTGCACCCATCCTGGGTGGCAATATCAAGGAATCATGGTCCTTCTTCCAGACAATTCAAATGGGCTCATCCTGGTCTTCTGCCACAGACTGCCTCTGCAGGTCATAAACTTTTTTGATCAGAGCTGGAATTCTCATTGCCCGACCAGTCTGTTGGTCTTGTTTCTCTTGGCACAACTGCGTGAACCTCCCAAACATGTGGGCATTGGTTTCAATGAGTAGGGGGACCCCATCATACATCCCTTTAGGAGGGCACACCAGGGCCAGCGTATCTACTTGTTCATCTATACCAGTTACAGCCGAAGGAAAAGACAGCCAGAGCTGGACATATCCTAGGTAGGATAAGACTTGTCACTCAGGCCCCACACATGTAGGCCTTCTAGAGATTGTAATGGCACATCAGATAAGTGTTTGTCATACCAGTCCTGGAATACAATGGTCACTTGCGACCCGCTGCCTAGCACAGCCCGTGCATGGATACCATTAACAGTCACAGTAGTCTGGATCGAAGGGCCCACCAATTTGGACCAGTCTGGAGGGACAGTAGCAGGGACCTGGACAGACGATTTAGCCACAAAGAAGTTTGAGTTAGTATTTCTTGAGCCCTCACTGTGTTCATTTCGGGCACCCCTCGGCCATTGATTTGCTTTTCAGAGCTCCCTTGGAGTCTGTTTACTACTTTTTCTAAGTCTTTCTGAGACCGACATTCTCTCTCTTCATATGGCCATTCTTTCCATAGTTGTGACAAACGATAGACTCCTGGGTCATCCTTGGCTAGAACATTGCATGAGGGACTGAAGCAGTAGCAAGGGATCGGGGTCCAATATCTGCTTGCAGCGGCGGAGGTGGTGCCACGTGTCTTAACAGATCCTTTAGGGTGGCAGTCAATTCTCTGATCTCAGCCTGGGAGCCACCCTTGGTAGAGGATGTCTGAAGGTGCACCCCCACCCCCATGGCAGTCACGTCCTGAGAGGGACCAGGGTCTTTGTCTGCAGTGGAGGCCTCCATAAAGGCACCCATCTTTCCTTTATGACTTCCTTCAGCAGCTCGTCTCTCCACCGCTCAGCCCAATGGCAGAATATCCTTAGTGGTCTCCATCTCAGAGAGGTCTTCCTGTGCCATGGTCACTTGGGCTGCACCCACCCCATAATCACAATCTCTTTCTTCACCTTCAACCTCTCTGAGTTCTTTCATCAGGTCATAGTAGTCAGGTGGGTTATCTCTCCTCTCCTGGAGCCCTAACTGGATAATCTGCAATTTTTAGTGCTTGGCGTGTTGTAGTATATGCCCCAGTCTCACATGGTTCAATTTACTGGTGGCTACCCACCTGTTCGATAAGCTCTCTGCAGGGCCCACTCTAGGTGAGCAACACATGCAGACAAACCTTCCCCTCTCCATTGTTTGGTACCTTTGAATTGCCACATCAAAGTCTCCCCTGACTCAATGCTTCCAAATTGCCTTCGAGTGCAGACAGGTACTTTTGAGCAGACGCCTCAGGATTCGTGGACCTCAGAAATCTAATGGCTTCCAGGGCCAGACCCCTCAAACTTTCCATGATCCTTTCTCACTTCTCGGCCTCTGCACACTGCCACTCGGGTACCAAGGGGGCAACATAGTCGATCCAGGTCTCCCAGTCATCCTCTCCCTGTGGGACGGGAAGGGTACCTGAGAACATCCTCAACATGGGATATGTGTCATGACTAACTAGTGTCAGTGGCTCAGTAGGTAGCACACTCGCCTCTGAGACTGGGAGGTCAGAGGGCTGTGGGTTCAGTTCCCACATCTGGCACTCTTGGGTTAATATCCCAGTACTAACACTGTAGTGCAGCATGAGAGGTGCTGCACTTCTGAGGTGCCGTCTTTCGGATGAGACGTTAAACTGAAGTCCCGTCTGCCTGGATTGGTGGTAGTTCAGATGGATGTTAAAGATCCCATGGCACTTACCGAAAAGAGTAGGGGAAGTTTTTATTAAAACAAAAACACACTTTTTTCGAAAACAATTCACACAGTCATTATGATATCCATATTATCTACACAATTCCAGTAACATTTTTCCACAGCTGTCTTGCTTTCTCTTCTCCCCATAATTTACATTCATCTTGAAAAAATGTATCTACTTCAACTTGAAACTTAAAAAAAAATCCTGTACAGTCAAATCCTTATTCTGCAAAAATCTTGAGCATCTGTTTTGCCATATAGACCACTTCAAAACTGCCAAAATAACATAGACTGTATTTTTATTAACTTTTTCCCATTCTTTTGTTAACTGACCATAGATCAAAATCTTGTATGTCATATTTTTAAAAGCTTGCATCCCCCAATAACTGGCTACCATACCCCAAAAAGGTTTAATAAAATCACAATCAAAAAATAAATGCTGCATGCTTTCCTCTTTTGTCCCACAATCTCTTTCTCCACATATTCTTCCTACATTCTTTATGTTTATAGTTTACCTCTCACGTTTAACTTCCCATGACTACATCCATACTACATCTTTCATTTTCCCGAATTCTTTTTCTAATGTAACAGCTAACATTTCCTGCTCTTTTATTCCTTTTCTACCTTAAAACTTGTTTTCCAGAATTCTCTCCATAATTTCTTTATACATCTGTTTCTGTTACCCTAATTACAGCATCCACTGTTACCCCACTGGGTTAAATACTTCCTTCCAATTTCCATATATATTGGCACACTTTTACCTCCTACTATATTCCTTTCTTCCCAATACATTTAATGAAAGGTACATTCCATTGCTGTGTTAACCAAGACCAAGCTTTGTTCTCACCTTTTACTAATGGTACAATATTTGAAAACACAAACATATTAATATAAAAAACAATTGGCTTTATCATGTTTAAACCCCCATCTTTTATGTTTCTATACGTTATCCCCCTTTTAATATGATTTAACTTGCTACCACACAATAACTGAAAAAAAAAAGACTTTGAATTTTGGATTGCATTTGAAATGGTACTGGAAAAATGTATGCTAAAAATAAAAATATTTGGACAATAAATGTTTTTAATAAGTACATTATTTTCTCTCGTGTCATACTCCATTGTTTCCATTTATGTACTTTTATTTGGGCTATTTGATACTTTTCTTCCCAGTTTTGTTGTATTGCATCATCCTCTCCAAATCTTATTCCCAGCACCTTAATGCTTCCTTCTATCTCCAAATCTCCTCTTTTCTTTTTCTCCATGGCCCCCAACAGATAAATTCTACTTTTCCCTTTATTTATCTTAATCCCTGTATATTGGCTATACTTCTCTACTGTCTCTATTAACTTATCCCGTGAACTCTGATCTTTTACTAAAACTAAGCAATCATCTGCATAAGCCCTTGTTTAATTCAGTTCCCTATTTTGCCATACAATACTTTTAATCTCTTTCTCCACCTCTGTTCTCCTCAGAAGTGGGTCTAGACAAAATACATACAGTACAGTAGGGGATTTAATGGGCACCTTGGCCGAACCCCATTCCTTATATAGACTGAAGTTCCTAGATGCCCATTAACCATAGGACAAATGTGTGCTTCCTTATATATTGCTTTTATTAAACTAATTGATTCTGTTGGAATTTTAAACTTTTCTAAGGTATTCCATACATACTGATGCTTTACAATATCAAATGCCGTTTCTTGATCCAAGGCATACAAATACCCTTGCAAAGAATCCTCCTGTCCTTTATGACTTCTCTAATATAAATTAAATTTTGTTGTATGCTCCGTCCAGGAATAGCACACGTTTGAGACTGCATTATTAATTTCTCTGAAAAAGCCCTTAACCTATTATTTATTACCTTGGCTAAAAGTTTGTAATCTGAAGTCAATAAACTAACGGGCCTCCAATTTTTAAGTTTTTTTCTCCTTTTTTATGCAAAAAAATTGTTATTCCTTTTTTCATGCTTTCTGCCAAATTGTCTCCATTCATTATACCATTGTATACGCTTGTTAAAATGGGAGTTATTTATTTTTCCAAAATTTTATAGAACATATTCGGAATCCCATCCACTCCAGGTGCCGTGTTATTTAACCAAGATTTTATTGCCTCTTTCACTTCTTCTTTAATTTCCCCCTTTATCACCTCTGCTACATCTTCTTCCAACTCTGGCTTCTCAGTTGTCAGAAAAAAATCCTCACTTTTCCTACTTCTTTGTTGCTGGTATTTTTCCTTCAAAAACTCTTGTACTGTACATTTAATGTTTTCTATATCTGTATGTATCCTCCCTTTTCCATCCTGTAATTTGTACATAACTTGATTTTCTATTCTATCTTTACTACTATCATAAGGATTTGTATGATATTTTGTTCCCTGGGTACCACTTTTTTGTCCCATAATTAAAGACATGACCCTATTATATTGGTATTCTTTCATTTTAACCTTAATTTCTTCAATTTGTTTAGATTCATCCACCTTATCGTTAACCTGCCTTGTCATAAGTTTATATAATCTAGCCCTTAATTTTAAATACTTCCCATAATTTGTTGCCTCTACTTTCTGTCCTTCTTCGATCATATATTGTTTGATTTCATTTTTAGTATCTTCCCACCATTCTGTTCCACTATCATATAATTCCATAACTGTTAACTTATTTCCCAGTATTATTTTAATCTTTTCTATACAAGTATCTTCTTGTAGCTTAGCTGTATTCATCCTCCAATAGCCTGTTCCTATTCTCATCCTATTCCCCAAATTAATCTAAACTTCTACTGCCATATGATCTGATGTCTCAGTCGGTATACTCCTAATATAAACTACCTCCACTTTTTTTTGTGCCATCCAGAAATCTATACGAGTAGAACGTGAACCCTTGAAATATGTGTGTTCTCCTTTTTTCCCTTTTAAATTATATCCATCCTCCATCCCAGCTTTATCTAACATTCTTTTCAAGTACAGTGGCATGAAAAAGTATTTGCCCCCTTCCTGATTTTCTCTATTATTGCATATTTGTCACACTGAATGTTTTCAGGTCTTTAGAGAAAATGTAATATTAGATAAAGGGAACCTAAGTGAACAAATAACACTTTTTTTTTTTTTTTACTTATTTCATTTATTTAATGAAAAAAGTTAACCAACACCAACTGGCACTGTGTGAAAAAGTAATAGCCCCCTAGTTAAATCAACCCAATTAAAGGGATAATTAGAATCAGCTGATTGAACACAGCCAGGCTTGATTACAGCCAGCCCTTCTCAATATAAACCTCATTTATTTTGACCCTTACCATCAGAGTCACGTTGCCAGCACAAAGATTCAACAAGCACATTATGCCACGATCAAAGGAAGTTCCTGAAAAGATTAGAAAAAAATTTGTTGCCCTCTATCAGTCTGGAAAGGGTTACAAAGCTATTTCTAAGGCTCTGGGACACCATCGAACCACAGTGAGAGCCATAATCTCCAAATGGAGAACACTTGGAACCATAGTGAATCTTCCCAGGAGTGGGCGGCCTGCCAAAGTTACTCCAAGGGCGCAGCGTAAAATCATCCAGGAAGTCTCAAAGGATCCTAAAACAACATCCAAAGAACTGCAGGCTTCTCTTGCCTCAGCTAAGGTCAGTGTTCATGACTCCACAATCAGAAAGAGACTGGGCAAAAATGGGCTTCATGGGAGAGTAGCAAGGCGGAAACCACTGCTAACCAAGAAGAACATAAATGCTCGTCTCTCATTTGCCAAGAAGCACCTGGATGATCCACAGGCATTTTGGGAAAGTGTTCTGTGGACAGATGAGTCCAAAGTGGAACTTTTTGGACGACATGGATCCCATAATGTCTGGCGTAAAGCAAACACAGCATTCCAAAGTAAGAACACCATACCAACAGTCAAACATGGTGGTGGTAGTGTGATGGTGTGGGGATGCTTTGCTGCCTAAGGACCTGGACGACTTGCCATAATTAAAGGAACCATGAATTCTGCTCTGTACCAGAAAATTCTTAAGGAGAATGTCCGTCATCCTTCCGCAGCTGAAGCTGAAGCGTGAAGGTTATGCAGCAAGACAATGATCCAAAACACAAAAGCAAGTCCACATCAGAATGGCTGAAAAGAAGTAAAATTAAAGTTTTGGAGTGGCCTAGTCAAAGTCCAGACTTAAACCCAATAGAGATGCTGTGGCAGGACCTGAAACGAGCAGTTCATGCTTGAAAACCTATCAAATGTTACTGAATTAAAGCAGTTCTGTGAGGAAGAGTGGGTTAAAATTCCTCCACAGCAATGTGAAAGACTGATATTGAATTATAGGAAGTGTTTGGTTGCAGTCATTGCAGCTAAAGGTGGCGTAACCAGTTATTAAGTGTAAGGGGGCAATTACTTTTTCACACAGTGCCAGTTGGTGTTGGTTAACTTTTTTTCATTAAATAAATTAAATAAAAAAAAAAAACAAGTGTTATTTGTTCACTCAGGTTCCCTTTATCTAATATTACATTTTCTCTAAAGACCTGAAAACATCCAGTGTGACAAATATGCAATAATAGAGAAAATCAGGAAGGGGGCAAATACTTTTTCACGCCACTGTAAGTCATATCACAAAAAATGTTTGATGTTGCCCTCCCCCAAACTGCTCTAGATAACCCACAGTTAAAGTCTCCCCCCCCTCACCACAAGTTTTGAAGAATGCAAATAAGCCTCCATTTGGAGAGTGCTCCCTCTACAGTGTCCTTACTGGTACCCTGGGGGATAGCCAGTATAAGCAGAGCATTTTGGAGGTCAAGCTCCTGCCCCGTACACCACCCTACCAACTGGTGTACAGCCATTTCTACTGGGGTAGCCATTAATCTTTAACAATAATTCTTGATTTTGGCCACTTGGGGGTGCTAATCCAAGTGGTAGTCTCCAAGATGTAACCTGTAGCTGGCATTATCCCAAGAGCTACTCACCCTGCCTTCATGACTAGGTGCAGGTTAAGGGGCCTGGGTACTGAATACGGGTGCCTCCACTCAGAGGACAGGGTTATTGGTAGCACAGCTGACCTGGGTACAGCCCTCCGAGACACTGTAACCCCCTCCTCTTTCCCCTCTAGTGGCCTAAGCAATGAACAACAGACACAGTTACAATAACCCCTAATCAGCATACAAATCCCCACTCCGATTGCACTTACCACCAGGGCTGATTCCACCAGTTCGGCCCTGGAGAGCCCCTGCAAAATAAAGTTAGACACAGCAGGTAACAACAGTGCAGTGCTTCTTGTACAAAATGGAACCATAGTCAAGTTAAATGCAAAAAGAAATAGATCTGATTTATTAAGAGGGAATTTTATTTTATTTATTTTATTTAAATTTTGGGAACTGGGTAGGCCTACTGGAACGTTGCGGTCCCTTTTTCAGGGGTGACCCGGGTTTAGTTACATGTACCTAGAGGGAGGGAAAAACCAATGCAGATGGAGTGTATAGTGCAGCAAGGCTTACACAGAGTGCGTGAACAAACATTACAGTACAGAAAATGATACAACCAAAGCTTCAGACATTTATTAGGTACAGACCAATTGACAGTTGTAAAACCTATATAAGAGTGAAGGACAGTTCTACCACCAGACTGACAAACCCATCCGTCCATGGCCCACCATTCTTTTGCAAGGATATCACCCTGCATTTGGGCCCTTGGCAGGACCCTAGGTGAGACAGAGGCACTGGGGCCCCTTCCCTAGGTGTGCTTTTAGCCCTTTCTTGAAGCCCTCAATGGTGGGGCTGTCTTGTATCTCTCTCAGGAGCTCATTCCAGAGTTTGGGGAGGGTGACCCTGAGGGACCATTGACCTAGGGATGATCTGGCCCTGGGGATTTCTAGGAGTGTCCGATTGGTGGATCTGAGCTCTCGTCTTGCTGTCTTAGGAATGAGCAGATCCCTCAACCTGAGAGGGGCCCCAGGTTGCTGTAGCTTATAGGCCATGCACAGGGTGGGATATGCTAATCTTGCCTCCAAGGATGGCCATTCTAGGGCCTGGAGCACCTTGCAGTGGTGTTCCATTCTATCTGCCCTTGTCCCGTTCCCTACTGCCTTCCTGATTTCCTTAGTTAGAAAGGGGTTAAGTCTGTAGAGGAGGGCCAGTTTTTGGTTTGCTACCTTTGTGAGGTGGTCAATGTGCTTCCTGCACAAGACCTGCTGGTCACTGTACATTCCCAGGTATTGCATGCTGTCCACAACTTCTATCCCTACTCCATCCCTGGTGGAGAGTGATAGGTGGATGGATCTCTTTTGGCCCAGTCTTTCAAACACCATGAAGTCTTGCTTATATTAGGACTTATTGCAGTCAGCCTCAGCCTCTGAACTGCCCCGGAGATGAAATAGTTAACTCCAGAGTAATCTGGAGTTCCACAGCACGAGGGCGCTATTCAAAGCTCTATCTGGGTTGTTTGAACCCAAACTGTCAGATTCTTTACTCCGCTTTCACTGAACAGTCGCTCCGGAGACCAGCTCCTTCAGCTCAGTTCGTTTTGCGGTTTATTGTATTTTTATCAGTTCATTGAACTGGCAAAGTGTTTAAAATTACCGCGGTTTTCGGTTTGAAGCTCTATCTGGTAACCGTAAGTAAAAGAAATTAAGTCTGTGTGGAAACTCATTATCGGTTCACTCTGAACCGATCGGTTTGTTTTAAAACTCATTTTCTTTGCATTTAGAGTGAGGTACCCGGTTCTTATCGGTCCTAAAAAAACCTCTTATTTTATTGGGTTTTTTCCAATACCCTTGACAAGGTTAGGGACCGATAAGGGTGTCTTGTCCTGGCAAGGCCGAAAAAAAGGGCAAGTTTGGATAGGCTGGCATTATGTCTGAGAAACCCAAAAGAAAATCCGGGCCCACTGGGTTTCAACACTGTGATGTCTGTGGGGAAGCCTTTGCCAAGGCTGACCCACACACCCCTTGTGTCTATTGTCTGGGGGCTGACCACCTCCTGTCAGACTGCCAGGTGTGTAAGAATTTCCCTGCAGCCACCCTGGAAAAGAGATTGGGCCGGCTCAGGGAACGAGAGGCCAAAAAGTCCGCTGACCCGGATGGCCAGCCCGGTCCAGCTCCGGCTGGACCAGAGGGAGTGCCCTCTGACCAGGGCGAGACTTCCTCGGCCAAAAGAAAGGCTGGTCCTGAGGAACCAGTCAAAGTAAAAAAGACAAAGAAATCAGCTAGTGTGGAGTCCAGTTTTGTCTCTCCTTCTGCTGCAGAAATAGCTAAAGCCATACAGATTGTCCAGTCTTTGTCTCAGGGACTTGTTGAACCCTCTATGGTTGGAAAAAGGGGGTCTCGTTCAGGTCCAGTGGTTCAGGATTATGATGTTGAGGATTTTTATGAACCACAGGAGGGGGAGGAGGATTTTGATGATTGTAATTGTGATTGGGAAGGTCTGGAAGTGCCCATAGAACCGGACATTTCTCCAGACAGACCCTTTGAGTCTCCCCTTTGTTGTCTGAGTCTCCTCACATTTCAGATTTTATAAGAAGGTAGCAGAAACTCCAGCTCCCTTAGAAGAGGCTGTGGATGAGCAAGAGGAGCCTGACTATGTGGAAATGATGGATATTCCAGAGTCTAGAAGGTTGTCTATTCCTTTGCATAAGTCATTTAGGAGGCAAACCACTAAGATTTTAAAAAATCCTTTTTCTGTCCCTCCTGTAGATAAAAAAATGGACAGAAGGTATACTTTGTCAGGCCCTAATATAGACTTCTTTACTGAGCAGTGTAGTCACGTAGGTGTTGTTCAAGCTGCAGCCTGTGACAAGGCTAATATTCCCCTGGCCTCACATCCTCCTGATAAAGATTCCAGGAAGATTGATGCCATGGCAAAAAAACAGTATGTGGCAGCTTCTTTGGGACTCAGACAAGCTAATTATATGGCTTATGTGGCTAGATATCAGAAATCTAGATGGGACACTATATTGCAGTTGGCCAAACAGGCTCAGGGCCAGCTGGCTAGTGAGTTGGAACAGGTGGCTGCTGATGGCATTGAAGCCTCTAAAGTTCAATTTCATGCTGCTGTTGATGTTAATGATGTTTCCTCTAGGGTCATGGCCACTTCTGTAGCTCTCCGTAGGTTGGCATGGCTCAGATGCACTAATCTGTCCCAAGATACCCAGTCAAAGGCTATAGATTTTCCTGTCATAGGAAATTCTCTGTTTGGGAACAAACAGAAAATTACATGAAAAAGATGGATGAATACAGAACTACTTACAAAAGTGCCCAAGCTAAGGAGAGGCCATGCCACTCCACAAAAGGCATGCCCCAGAGGTAGGGCAGGCTTTTCCAAGGCCTTTTATCAATTTCAGGCATCCTCTGCTTTAGCGCAGAGGGATTTTCAGAGGCAGAGGCAGGACGGGCACAGGCAGGCCTCTCCTCTCCCAGCCTAAAGCTGCTCCTGCCAAGCAGGCACCTGACGGGGTGTCTGGGGCCCGACTCCTCCTGTACCGGTGGGGGCAGACTGGCTTTATTTCTGCCAGAACTGGTTGTCCCTAACCTCGGACAAATGGGTTCTGGAGGTGGTATGCCAAGGCCTGGTTCTCAGCTTCAAACAATTTCCCAAGATGACAGCCAGACACTTTCCCCTTCAAGTCTTTTAGAAACCCTTGCACTAGAAGCGGAGGTTTCTTCTCTTTGGACTGCAAAGCAGTAGAAAGGGTCCCCCTTGCCACCAGGGCAAGGGTCTGTACTCAAGGTATTTCCTGACCCCAAAAAGACAGGAGACTAGCCCATCTTGATTTAAGATTTCTGAACAAGCATCTTGTAAAACCAAAGTTCAAAATGCTAACTTTGGCAATGATTTTGCCATCCTTGAGACCAGGGACTGGTTAGCTTCCTGCCTCAAGGGACGCCTATTTTCATATCCTAATCAGGGCCTCTCACCGAAAGTACCTCAGGTTCGAACTGCCCTCTGGCCACTACCAGTTCAGGGCAATGCCCTTCGGACTCACTTCTGCACCAAGAGTGTTCACAAAATGTCTAGCTGTAGTAGTGGCCCACCTAAGAAGACAAGGGTAGCTGTGTTTCCCTACTTGGACGACTGGCTCATTTGGGTCAGTCACCAGAGCAGGTAAAATCCCACTTGAAATCACCCAGGAACTTCTCACCTTTCATGCTCCTGTTGAATGTTCCAAAGTCAGTTCTCGAACCAGTTCAGGTACTAACTTTTATAGGTGCAGAGCTGAACACAAAGTTAGCCAGGGCATTCCTCCCCTCCGAAAGAGTGGACAAAATCATTGCCCTGGCATCTTCCTTCACCCTGCAGGTCTCTCGACCAGCAAGGCACTTTCTACAACTCCTAGGGCACATGGCTGCTTCTACAGCTGTCGTGCCAGGAGCGAGATTTCAGATGAGGGACATTCAGTTCCACTTGAGGTCCTTTTGGTCTCAAAGGAGGGACCCCCTTACCAAACTGGTCCCAGTGACCAAGACCTTGATCCTAGCTCTACAATGGTGGCTGGATCAAAGCAACCTGTCCACAGGGTCCCATTCCTACCTGTTCTTCATTCCCTCACCTCACCACGGACGCTTCCTGCTGGGTTGGGGGCTCACCTGGGCGACCTTTCCACTCAGGAGTCTGGTCCCCTCAGGAATCTCTGCTTCACATCAATCTACTGGAGCTCAGAGCTGTCTTCCTAGCTCTCCAGGTTTTTCGAGGCTGTCCAGAACAAAGGTAGTTCAAGTCAGGACAGACAATACCACAACAATGTGGTACATCAACAAGCAAGGGGCACGCTCTTCAGCCTTGTGCACCGAAGCAATGAAGTTGTGGTCTCTGGCCTACTCCTGAACACCTCTCTGATGAGCGTTCACCTCCCAGGGAAGGACAATGTCCTAGCGGACGCCTTCAGCAAGGATTTCTCAGGGCCATCACGAATGGGCTCTGAACCCTCAATACTGGGGTCGGTCTTTAGCCAGTTGGGGCACCCCTCAGATAGATCTCTTTGCAGCCCCAGACAACCACCAACTTCCTCTGTTTTGCTGCAGGCCTCCAGTTCTGGGATCAGTTTCTCTGGATGCCTTTCAACTGAATTGGGAGGGAAAGTTCCTCTATGCTTTCCCTCCGTTCCCCCTCCTCTTCAGGGTATTGGTGAAAATCAGAACTCAGCCTTGCAGAGTGATTCTGATTGCTCCAGACTGGGCCAGGCAGCCTTGGTACCCTCTTCTCCTGTCCCTCTCATTTCACCCTCCCCTGACCTTGCCCAGGACCCACGACCTGCTGACCTGTGCACAGGGGAGAGTGTGGTATCCGGACCTCAATTCCCTCCACCTCAAGGCCTGGTTCTTGAGGAGCTAGAATTTGCTGATTTACACCGTTCTCAAGGTGTCCTGGATATTTTGAAGGCTTCTAGGAAGCCCTCCACTAGAGCCACTTATAATTCTAAATGGAAGAGATTCTCATTTTGGTGTTCTGAGAGGCAGATTATTCCAGAATCTGCTGACCTGCCTATTTTGTTGGACTATTTGGTCCACTTAAATTCTTTAGGCCTTAAACCAGCTACCTTGAAGGTTCATTTGGCAGCTGTTTCTGTTTTTATTTCCGCAGGGAAACCAGTTTCCCCTTTCTTCTCACCCTGTGTTCTCCAAGTTTTTCAAAGGGTTACTTCATACTAACCCTCCCTTTCGGGAACCAACTCCTGCATGGGACCTGAATGTTTGCATTGCCCAGCTAATGCAACCCCCCTTTGAGCCCCTGGTTTCAGCAGACCTCAAGTTTTTAACTTGGAAAACTGTTTTTCTAGTGGCTATCACTTCTGCTAGGCATATAAGTGAATTACAAGCTTTGTCAGTGGAAAAGGATTTTATTTCTTTCCACAGAGATAAAGTGGTCCTCAGGACTAACAGAAAGTTTTTACCTAAAGTGGTTTCAGATTTTCATCTTAACCAATCCATCTCTCTTCCAGTATTTTTTTACTGAGCACTCTTCCTCTGGTGAGAGAAGGCTGCACAGTCTGGACGTTAAAAGAGCTCTTAGCTACTATTTGGAACGTACCGGGGTCACAGGTTCGAATCCCTCCAGCTCTTCCTTACCTATGGAGATGTGGGTAAGGGGATACCTGCTACTAGGAGGACAATTGCTAGGTGGATCGTCTCTTGTATCCAGTTCTGTTACCAAAACTGGGTAAGGAACCTCCCTCAGGCTTGAGGGCTCATTCCACCAGGGTACAGCTGCATCTCTAGTGGCTGCTAGAGATATTCCTATCTTGGAGATCTGTCAAGCTGCTACCTGGAAAGCAGTCCACACTTTCACTAGCATTATTCTCTGGACGTCCAGTCCAGGAGAGATGCTCATTTTGGCACAGCTGTGCTTCAGAGCCTATTCCCTAAGTAGGTTCTGACCCTCCTCCATGGAGGTACTGCTGTATAATCTGCAATAAGTCCTAATATAAGCAAGACTTCATGGTGTTTGAAGAAAAATTACTCACCTTAGTAATTGCTTTTCTTCTCATGGAGTCTTGCTATATTAGGACAACCTCCCTCCTACCCTCTCAGTCCCTACTTGGGTATGGGGTTGACAATTGGTGCAAGCACTGTGTCATGCCTTTTTAGCTTTCTAGTCCCCCTTTTTCTTCTTTTGGGTTTAGGAACTAGATAATTTCTGTTTTTTGTTAAGTGGTAGATGGGCCCCTCTCTGGACTTGAGTCTTTTGGGGAGAGGGGGCCTAGTAGTGATTGTCAAGGGTTATTCTAACAATAATAGGTAATTTTGTTCTCATTATGTGTTTGTTGTTGTGTTCTGTTGTTCTACTACTAGTAGGTAGCCAATGGCTAGTGTAGGGTTTTCCACACAGACTTGCTATATTAGTTTAGCTTCGTAAAGAACCTGACAGTTTGGGTTCAAACAACCCAGATAGAGCTTTGAATAGCGCCCTCACGCTGTGGAACTCCAGATTACTCTGGAGTTAACTATTTCATCTCCGGGGCAGTTCAGAGGCTGAGGCTGACTGCAATAAGTCCTAATATAGCAAGACTCCATGAGAAGAAAAGCAATTACTAAGGTGAGTAATTTTTTCTTTTGGGCCAAAGAGCATGGCTTTCATCTTTTTGCTATTCAGGACCAGCCTATTAACCTGACACCAGAATTCAAAGGCTCCAAGGTCCTGACTCAACTCCTGGTATAAGGAACCCGTGTCTTCTCCTGTCCTATACAGCACTGCGTCATCAGCATAGAGCGTGACTTTCGCCCCTCCGCAGTGCTGGAGAAGGTTGATTGTGAACAAGGAGAATAGCAGGGGGCCTAAGATTGACCCCTGTGGGACACCTGTGGGTACTGGGTGCTCGTCTGATGTAGCGCCATTCCACCGGACCATTTGTGTCCTGCCATTGAGGTAGTCTGTGAACCATAGCAGGGCTGTTGTGTCCAGACCCAGCCCCCTAAGCCGTTCCAGCAGTAGCTGGTGGTCAATCAGATCAATTGCCTTGGTGAGGTCAATGAAGACAGCGCCAAGCATTTTGTTCTGGTCTAAGGCTTCATACAAATTAGTGGTGAAGCTTATTAGGGCTGTTTCGTCCCATGTTTTTTCCCAGAACCGTGCTGCTGGTGGGCTTGCAGGTTGTGCAGATCCAGGTGGTGGCTTACCTGTTGGTAGACCACTTCTCCAGTAGCTTGCCTAAGGTACTTAGAATGGAGATAGGCCTAAAGTCCTCCACATCTTCTTGCAACCCTCCTTTCGGGATTGGGATCACCAGTCCAACCTTCCACAGAGCCGGTATTTTCCCCTTCTGTCAAGGTCCTGCAATATCTGGGGCTCCTATTTTCAGCAGCTTGGGTTCCAGGTTGTCATGCCTCGCTGCCCCATCTGGTTTCAGGCCTCTGAGCAACTTTAGGACTTCCCCTGCCGATACCAGCTTAAGGTGAAATTCAGGGCCCTGATGGGGGTCCTCCGGGCACCCTTTGCTGTCCTGGGGGGGTTCCCAGGGTGTGTTTGATGACCCGAGTCTTTGCTGGGATTGCCCGTTCTGAACCTCTGCAGGTCTAGAAAGAAGTTGTTGAAGGCGTTGGCTGTGTCTATAGGGGTGGAGAGTTGTGTCCCATTCACGTTTATTGGCCCGGCCACCTTACACTTGCCCCCCCTTAAGCAGGGTATTTATATGCCCCCAGAGCTTCTTTGGGTCAGCCATGCTCTTGGATTGCAGTGCATGCAGGTAGCTCTTTTTTGCATTTTTGAGTTCCCTTTTGCAACTGTTTCTGGCTTCCTGGTATCGCACCCAATCCTGTTGCAGGTTTGAATGCTTGTAATTCCCCCATAGTTTATCTCTGTCCTTCAGCCTCCACTTGAGATCAGGGTTGAGCCACCTAGCGTTCTGACCTTTGACCCTGATCATCTTCCTGGGCACGTGCTTGTTGGCTACTAACATAAAGTGTGTGGTGGAGCCATCAAGTGCTCCATCAATAGAGGGGGTGTCAAGAGCCTGGGCCCAGTCAACTTCTGAAAGGGCTTGAAGAAAGGAGCCTTCATTTAGCGCTGCAAAATTTCTGGTCCAGAAGTTTCTGGGGGGGTTGCTTGGGGAACTTATTCCTCCACAGCAGCAAGGTAGGTGTGTGGTCGCTGGGCGAGTCTGCACATGTTCCTACCAATTTGATCCGTTCTGGGTTAGTCACCAGTATCCAGTCTAGTGTGGTATGGTTCCCAGTCTTGTGTGGTATGGTTCCCAGTCTTGAGGTTGATGCGTGTGGGCTCGTGCATCAACTGTGTGAGATTTGCTCCCAGGAGGCTGTTTTTGACCTCCCCGCTTAGCTTGTCCCCCCAGTTTAGACTGAAGTCTCCAGGTATTTTTTTTTTAACTTTATGTTTATTAAAATATAACAAACATACAGTCTGTACACAAGCATTGCATTACAAAATACAATGAATACTATGAGGGCGCCACTCCTCTCCGTAAACATGACAAAATTCATCAATGTTTTCAGATACATCATGTGGGTGAGTAAGATGAAAAATAAAATATTTAATGTTCACCTGGCTGCAGTAGTGAGCCCATGAGCAGCGTGGAATTAAATCGAAAGTCCGATAGGAAATGAAATAACCTCAACCCTCATCCTCCACCAGGGAGGTAGGAATCCACCATGCACAAATCAACTATTAAGGCACTTTATGTGCTATAAGTGAATAGTAAACTTTCACCCAAAACCACACATTAAATTATCCCATATAGGCGCCTTTATGCAGATCAATAGTAAAATGCAGAACATCATGTCAGTATAGGCAAACCATAAAACTTTAACATTAAAGCTCAATAGAGCAATTCTTATTCAATAAGGGCTAATTCCCATTCAGTATAGGAGAAAACTGACAGTAGGCATAGCTGGAGCGGGTAATCTCCTAGTAGAGACTTCAGAAAGGAAGCAACAGTTCAAAGTCTCTAGTTCAAATAAGTCCAAAAAATTATCCATTACCCCAACCAACCTCTTCGATAATCCCTCCAAAGCATAGAGATGCTCACGACTCTTCTTCTTCCGATGATGAAGCATCAGGTTCCACTGGTCTGGATCGATGAGGAGTATGGCATTGGGCTCACTTCAGCGCTTCCTTAGGCTCGGTGAAGAGATACACCTTACCCCGGTGTGAAATCCGGAGACGCGCCGGGAAAACTAGGCCATGTTGGATACCCGATTCCCTTAACGTTGCTCGAATCCCATCAAATGTCTTCCTGCACTGGCGAGTCACGTATCCTATGTTGGGAAACATCCTGACCTGCTCACCATCTTGTAGAAGGCATTTTTTTTTGTCTAGCAGTTGCCAACAGGTAGTCGCGGGATCCAATACCATCAGTGATGGCTACCACAGCACGAGGAGCTTCTGGGTTGTCCGGCCTACCTCTAGACATCACACGGTAGGCTTTCTGAAGTCTTCGGGCTCTTTCATAGACCTCCTCTCCCAGTTGCTGTATCATCCAATCCCGAATAAAAAGAAGCAAATGGTCCCTTTCACATCCTTCCAGAAGGCCTATAATGCGAATATTGGAAGCCCTTGCCTGGTTTTCAAGAGTCTCTAAACGAGATTTAAAATGGGTGTTTTCTTTTATGATGGATGATACTGCTCCCATTGCTTCATCAGCCCATTTAGTGGCTTCTGAAGATGCACCCCTGACTGAACCCATTATTGCCTCAATACCTGCCACTCGATTACTCAAAACGTCGAATTTATCAGAGAGACCTCCAACCGATGCCATGATTTTATTTAAATTGGTTCCGAGGGTCTGCAACGTCTCTTCAGGAGGTATTTCTCCTTGATCCATGGTCGGGCCCTGGTAAGACCGTGTTGGATGTTGAGCAGCTGTAGTTTTTGATCGTGCTCCCTCCCCGGAGCTCTTATCCTTACGAAGGTTACCCATTACCACTGATAACCCGTAGTCTGCAATTCTTTGTTATATTTCTAACAATAAATGTCTACAATCTGCACCTTTTATAAGTATAATTAGTTTAGTTTGCAGAGCTCTAAGGGAAAACGTCCGTCCTGCTCGGGCTCCACAGCGCTCCACCCCCCCGAAGTCTCCGAGTATTATCTTTTCACAGCCGGGCAGGGTGGGTACGGTGTTTGTCAGCGTACTCAGGGCTTTCTTGGCCTTCCTTGGGGTGTTATAGGTGCACCCTACAAGTACTGGCTTGTGGACCCAGACAAGAATTTTGACAAATAGTACTTCGCACCCATCTCCTTCGAGGTCCGCGGTAGAGACCATGGTTGCGTTGATTTGGGACCTGATGTATATCAGGACTACCCCACACTTCTTCCCCTTCCTATCCTTTCTAAATGTTTTAAAGCCTTCCAGTTAAACCTTGTGAGGGAGGACATATAGCTTCAGCCGCCAGGTTTCAGAGATACATGTTATTAGGGGAATGAACAAGGGAGGTGAGTAATTTAGCTGATTAGTTCTGTAACTGATTCAATCAGGCAATCATGCATGCACTTTAGAGTCCCTTCACAGTCACACACTCCAGGTATCCAGTTGGAAAAAGGTGAGCTAGCCTGACACATTGCCTGGGGTGGGCTGGCATTGCAGCTGGTCAGGGCCCTGTGATGGAAAGAAGGAGCATGCACAACCACACACAATTTGTAATCCGGAGCCTGGAGGCTCAGTTCGTGACAAGAAAACAATTGAATCAGATGAAAACACTTTTGATTTAGCTGATGTTGCAGGGAGCTACCCTGGTGTTTACTCACGCTACCCAATACGAAACACAGGAGGGATGAAATGGAGACTGCAGGTCGACAAGCTGGTATGCCAGGAGAAGCAGGGCCCACACGATTCACCAAGGAGTCATTCCTGTTTGAGATGTTGAGCAGGGGACTGATTCCTGGGTGAATCTCTTGTTGATGGTGATCTCTGTGTCTGAAGTAGCTGACTGGGCCAAGGTGGCAGGGCCCAGGCTGGGTGAACAGTTCAGATTCAGTTCGATAGGTGCTGGAGACAGCTTCCAGCAAGCGTGACACAATTAAGTAGTGGGGAACCAAATGGCAACCAACTGACAGCTTATAGCACATTCATAGTAAAGCAAAACATGATACCACAGGTCGGATGACAGCCCAGTTGCAATTTCAGTTTTCCTGAGCAAAACCATGATCTCTGTGGTAATTCAGACATCCTGACAGGTCAATCGCTTACAGCAAATCTTCGGTCTACTTCAGGTAACAGGGCAGTCACAATTCAGTATTTCTGATCACAAACTGGTTCGGATTCAGTCCGATTTATTTCACTAGCAGATCCCTCAGAAGGGAAGATGAAGCAGGCAGGCCAGACACAGCCTTCCCACCAGTTTCCTGCACTACTACGCAGGAGCAGCTGCTCAAATGTCTTGAGCAGTTCACTCTTTCAACTCCAAACTCAGACTAACTGTGCTGCAGGCAGCACTGGGACTTCCTTCTTATCCAAAAAGTGTCTGGTTGGTTGATTCATCTGTCTGTCAAAACAAGGGCTTCCCCCCTCCAGGTCCATTTAGGCGCCAAAATGAAAAAAATACAATTCCTACAGAAATTCACTCCCACAAGACCCCTGGGGACAGACTCCATTTTAAGGTCCCCAAAAGGTACTGATTGGTGCAATACAGAAATGTCCATGCTGCAAAGAAAGGCAGGTTAGACAAACTATAATACCATTATTATTAGAGCAGCTAATCAACAAAAGATTACCAGTTTTAACTGAGCTCCCCCTGCACCATTAGCGATGGCAGAACAGAGCAATATTATTGCAGCTCGGGTGGGACTCGAGCCTGGAAACACTCAGCTTCTACCCAGATTAATTATACACTACAAAAATAATGTCTCTTAAAGGGACAGGCATGGAGGCTAACAGGGCACTCGCATGCAAACACTTTTACACCTGTAAAGACGCAGAATGGCTGCTTGGCAGTGAGCATTTAAGTACACGCAAGGAAGACTTTTGGGAACCCCCATGGGTTAGACTTCTCTTTTGACCCAGGAACTCTCCTACTAGGTACTACATTTCAATCAGGATCACCACTCCCAGGAGCCAGCCCGCTGGTGCAGTGATAGCATTATTGCTTGCTATTGCTCGCAATGCTGATAACCAGGGTTTGGGAACAAGCCTGGGTTGTCAGACGGCTAGCTGGAGGGAGGAGAATCTAGCACCCCATCAGACACTCTGCTCTTCTGGGAGGGGGGAAGTTCACATTCCACTGCTCTACCACTGCCTAGGTGACCACAGGTGGTGGTGCAAGGGAACAGCAACTAAGAATGTGGGACATTAGAATGTGCTTTTCAGTTGGGTGCATCAGGCATGCCAGCACCCAATGCATGCACATGCCCCTGAGGGCGAGGGTGAGGAAAGGGAAAAATGGCACAAAATCGGGAGATGAAGTTTTGACGGTTGTCCACATTCAAATCGGGCTCAAGTTACCACCCCCATTGATACCCCCATCTTTATCTCCACCTTTGGTGGCCAGATGGACTAGGGAGGAGTAATGATAGGGAACTGAAGGTGAATCCAGCCCCAGAGGGCAAGCTGAGAGGGGGCAGCACAGAGGTGAGTTGTGGGGGCCCTGGTGAAGCAGTGACCGAGCCTAACATAAGTAGGGAAGCAAGCCTTGGCAAAAGCAGCAGGAGGACCTGGCCTGCAGCTTGAAGAAGCATAAACAAAGTTTGGAAAAAAATAGATTATAGCTCTCTGAAGATTTTTACATTCTTGTAAGCTTTCTTCTCGTTATCACCTGAAAGGTTATCTTCTTAAACTGGAAAGACCAATACCCACTCTCCTTTACTCAGTGGATGAATCTTTTAACCAATTGTGCCAGGCTAGAAAGAACGTATTGTTATTTAATGGAGAGAGGAAAACAGATACAGTTTACCAGCTATAGGCTTCCTTTTTAAACTATATAGAAACATAGCATTTGTAGCAGAAAAGGACCACTTTGGCTCACCTGCTCTGCCCAGATGTTCCCTGTCCCCTGTCTAATCTGTCTATGCAGACCATAACTGGCCTCAGGCAACCCTCCTTCCTCCCTGCCTATTTTCTAATACATCCCTTTGCCTATTTCATGCATGCTTGAAACACACTACTGTTTTTGTCTCCACCACTTCTGCTTGCAGTCTGTTCCAGGCACCTACCATCCTTTCAGTAAAGAAACATTTCCTCACATCTCCCTTAAGCTTCCCCCTGCAGCTTTGTTGCATGCCCCCTTGTCCTGGTGCTCTTTCTTGGTTGGAAAGAGACTCCCCTCCTGCATCCGGTTCACCCTGTGAGGTACTTGTAGGTCTCTATCATGACATAAAAGGATGGCAGGTGAAATTCACAGATGGTGTGAAATTAGGGGGACCTGTGGCTACAACTAAGAATAGGGGAAAATTTAACTCTGGTACTGGGTACAGCATTGTTTTCATTGGTGATTAGCGACCTAAATAAGGACATAAAATGATGGCAGGTGAAATTCACAGATGGTGTGAAATTAGGGGGACCTGTGGCTACAACTAAGAATAGGGGAAAATTTAACTCAGGATCTAAAGACAATAGAAAATGCAATTAATTAAAAATGAAATTAACTTCAGTGCAGACATGTGTTGTATTACATCTTGGTAACGGCAATGTTAAAAACAAATACATAACAAACAAGAACAAATTAAGGAGGGCAGAGTATGAAAGAGACGTAGGAATACCAATAGGCAATGATTTTAAATTTGAAAAACATTGCAATAAGGTCTCAATGACAGCAAACAGAATCATTGGCTGCCTTAAAAGAACCTTTACTACAAGAACAGAACAATGTATCCTCCCATTATGTAAATTATATATCAGACCACATCTGGATTACTGCTCACAATTGTGGAACAGGTATGAAAAATACATAACAGAGAAAATACTACGTAGGGCAACAAAGATGGTAACTAGATTTAAAAACTTACCATAGGATGAGAGGTTGAATAAACCAGCACTATTTAGTCTGGAGGAGGGAAGGATTGGGGGTTGGGGGCATTCTACAACTTTATAAAATGATGAACGTCAACAATCTAAGAAATGACATGGGTTCAGAAATACAGAAGAAAGCTTTTAACTTAAAAGCTTGGATTGCCAAAAAGAAATAACAGGAGAGAGTTCTTTACTCAAAGAGCTGGAAGATTCTGGAACAGACTGCTAAGTGAGATCACTGGGGCTAAACATTTACAAACTTTGCAAGCATGCTACATACACGAACATATGAACACACCAGCAGATAAAGACCTTGCCCTCTGTCTTGTCTGGTCAGTTGTACAGGTCTCCTCTGTGTCTACAGTGGGACCTGCCCTTCTCCCTAAATCCCCCCTGACCCACCTCAGTCCCCCCCAGCAATTTTTCCATTCATTCTGTCCCATCCACTCTTGACGCTATCCACTGTTTTTAAGGAGATCAACTCTTCTGGCAACTCCTTCCACTTGGCCACTACTCTCATGGTGGAAAAGTGTCTTCTCATCCCTTGAAACATCCCATACCAGCTTTAGGCTATGCCCCCTAGTGGACTTGTTCCCACTAAGACTGAAGGGGCCCTCTGTATTCGCTCTATTAATACCTTTAAGGTATTTGAAAGTCTCAATCATATCTCCCTCTCCCTTCTGTCCTTCAAGGAGTACATGTTGAGCCTCTTGAGCTGCTCCTCGTAGGTGTTGCCCTGCTGGCCCTGGATCACCTTGGTCATCCTTCTCTGGACTGCCTCCAGCAAGTTTACATCCTTAGGTACGGGCACCAATAGTACACACTGTACTCTAGGTGCAGTCTTACCAGTGACCTGCAGAGCGGTAGCATGATCTCCACATCCTGCTGGGAATCTCCCTGGCTATGCAGTCCAGCATCTGATTTGCTTTTGTTGCAATGTGTCAAGTGCTTCAGGTCACTCTTTTTTTTTTTTTGTACTTTATGTTTATTGAAAATCTCAGATAAACGCAGAGATACACACTTCATATGTCAGACATTAATATCAGATATAGGAGTCATCTAATAATACACACTGTATACATCTAGGCATATCGATTACGGATGTGGGGGTAATCCAAGATAATTATATAGCAGCAGGATATATTTATACGAATGGCTACACTCTACAAAAGAAGTGGTTAGTCCAGATCTATAAAATACAAGCCCAAACAACATACTCAACAGCCAGTACTGACTAGACCCCTTTTCCAAACATAGTAAGAATCCCAAAATGTTCGTGTTCTCCCAAAAGCTCTAAACCCCATTTAGCAAAACACATCTTTAAATATTGAACCATTTGTAATGCATAATTGGAGACAGGTAACAGCTTAACACTGTAATTATATTTTAAAGCTCGATCTGAAATACCTTAACAAGCTGAGAACGAGCAAAAAGATAGCAAACTTGAAATAAGCTTAGTCCAGTATAGATGTCCAGCTGAAGTTTCCTCTTCTTTGTCAGACTCCTGAACTAGCTCAGCCCGGGTCCGAGAAGGCTCGAATTCCTTCTGGATTTTCTCCACCCGCTGACCTGCTTACAGGGGATCGGTAAACTGGAAAGTATTTCCCCCATAGTAGATACGCAGGCATGCAGGCATAAGTAGGGAATGCGCCACTCCAAGACGTTTCAAGGTAGCCTGGACTCTGTTGAACTTTTTACAACGGGCCCTATAGTGGCATATGAAAGGTCCGGAAAGAAGTGTGAGATACAGTATGTCCCTGAAAGTTCACTTGCTCCACTCTATGAGCTGTCTGTAGGATCTGTTCTTTCTCTGCAGCTCTATCCACGACCAAGAGAACAGTCCTCAGAAAAGCCTTCTGTGCCTCCGCTGAGCAAGGCGAAATGCAGTAAACCTTCACAAAGTGGGTACTCAAATCAGAGGCCAAATTTAATACTGCAGGTAGCCAGTTCTTTGGGAAAGTAAGGAGGTCCGGATCTTTGGACCCTTCCGGTAGCCCGACCAGTCTAATATTAGGTGTGCGGTTAGCATTTTCCAGTGCTTCTAATTGGTAATGAAGCTGGCCATTCTCCTGGACCAGCTTCACCGTGGTCAATAAAGCTTGAACATCTTGGATTTCTGCTGCATTAGCTGTCTTGGTAACAACTTCAATTTTTAAATCTTGCCCAACTGCTGAAGAATGGACTCCACTTTAGAGTCTATGGTCTGCATTGATAGTTGCAGTGCCTTACAGGGTGGCTCCCCCATGCTGCTAGCCAGTGTTGAAGTAGCAGTCTGTTGTTCCAATGATGGCTGTGGCTTTCCCCCACTAGGGCTGCTTTTGTGAGTACACCTCATAGTTAAATTTGGTATCGAACTGTTCCAAATGCTGCCAGGAACCACTCCAACATGCTTAGAAAAGGTATTTAAATGTTATAAAACTTCTACGCAGAACGGAGTGATTGAGAGGCAGGTCTGCTCAGTAGTAGTGCGCAACAGTGCCCCCTTCAGGTCAGTCTTGATGATAACACCCAGGTTTTTTTTCTTCCTCACACTTGGTGAACTGCACACCACCCAACCAGTATTTGGTCTCTGGGTTCCTTGCCCCTTGTACTTTTTAGCATTGAACCCCAGCTGCCAAATGCCAGACCTCTTCTTTAACCTAGCCAGCTCTTCCCTTAGTTCCTGTCTCGCCTTCTGTGTATCCACTCTCCCACAGAGCTTTGTGTCATCTGCAAACAAGTAGATTCTGCCCTTGATTCCATCCACTATTTCACTGATTAAGTTGTTAACACCAGACCAAGCACTGAATCCTACAGGACCACAGTAGTCACCAGCCTAGCTCCCGTGAATTCCCCCCTTCGACTACCACCTTTTGGCTTCTCTCCTTCAACCAGTTTTTAACCCATCTAGAGAGCTTGGCCTCCACCACCACCATCATATCCACCAGCTTCCTAACCAATCTCCAATGAGGTATAGAGTCAAAGGCCTTGCTGAAGTCCAGATACAGGACATCAACCACTTGGCCCCTGTCCACTGTCTTGGTCACCCAGTCAAAACAGTCAATCAGATTAGTCTGGCAGGACCTCCCCGACACAAACCCATGCTTACTCTCAACTTGCAGCCTGTTTTCCTCAAGAAAGCCCACCAATCTCTCCTTCAGGATAGTCTCCATCAGTTCCCCCACTATTGAGGTCAGACTGACTGGCCTGCAATTCCCTGGTTCATCCACTGTACTGCTTATATGCAGAGGTACCCCATGAGCAGTTATCCAGTCCCAGGGCACACTCCTGGACTCCAGAGAGGTGATAAACAGATCTGCCAGGGGCCCTGCCATCACCTCCACCAGTTTCCTTAGCACCCTCGGGTGCACTCTGTCTGGCCCTGGGGATTTGTCTACTTTCAGGGCTTTTAGGCCTTTTTTGCACTCTACCTTTTATGCTGTTGGTGAGTCTCCCACCCCCTTCCCTGGGGCACTGAGTCATTCTTCTCTAGTGAAAACAGAGCAGACAAACTTGTTGGCACCTCTGCTTTCTCTTAACTTCCTTTTTCAACCTCCTCTTTTCTAACCTGACAATTTTATCTTTAATATTACTCCTTTTACCTTATATATTTAAAGAATGCCTTCTCAACTGATTTTACTCCCTGTGCCAACCGTACATCCCTACCAGCCTTTGCCTCTCTGCTCTGTTTGCCACCCTTGAGTTAGTGCTATAGACCTCCCTATCCTCGTCATTCTGAGTATGTTTGTATTTCCAAAAGGCTGCCTTCTTTTCCCTTATAGCATTTACCACTTTCTTTATGAACCAGCTTGGCTTTTTGGCCTTAGATTTCTTGCTTTTGGTTTTGACACACTCCTAGTGGCCTCCATCAGTACCTCCTTTATTATGGCCCATTTTTGTTCCTCCTCCATCTCTTTACTGATCCCAGAAAGGTGCCCTACCAAAATTTCTCCCACCTTATTAAAGTCAGCCTTCCTGAAATCCTAAACCTTCATCTTGGGCTTGGCCATCCCTCTGCCCAAGTCCAGGTGGAACCATACTATGTAGTGGACACACTCTGCAAGTGGCATTTCCATCTTTACATCCTGGACATATCCACAGTTGGACGGTACCAAGTCCAGTACAAACCTCTCCCCAGTGGGCTCTATGACACTCTATGTCCACTCTGGAATGCATTTAGCAGTACCTGCTCTCTGGTGTTAGAGGTAGCCAAGATTTTCCAGTTTACCCCAGGTAGATTGAAGTCCGCCACTATTACTACCCTCCCCTTACCTGCCATTTCCATGACTTGGGACCCTAGTACCTTATTTAAGTTCTCATTATGTGAAGATGGTCTGTAAACTACCCCCTTCCCTAGTTTCCTCCACTTATTGGCTTGACCTACACACATAATGCTTCTGTCTTTCCATCCACTCCTTCCTCTCTGGTACAGGTTAACCCGGCCTTCACATACTGAACCACTCCCCCCCAACCATTTCCCAATCCTTTTTATACATTTTGTACCCAGGACTGAGGTCCCATTTGCGATTTGGTGTGGCCCATTTCTCTGTGATGGCCGCTATGTCAGCCTCTCCTTTGGCTATTAGCATCTGCATCTCAGCCAATTTATTTCCCAGGCTTCTGGTGTTTAGAGACACTATCCTCCACCTTGACTCTGGCCCCCCCTTTACCCCTGTCCCTTCACTCCCTCCTTATCTCTTTTCCCCCTCTCCATTGGTTCTTCTGCCCCACCTTTATCCCTATCCCATTCCCCCACCTTCCCCCTGTCCATTCTTTTCTCCTCCCTGACAACCAGTTCCTCCCTATTCTGTCCTGACTGGGGGGAGGGCTATCAGCCGCCTCCACCAGGTGACTGAGGGTATTTTCACCCCGCTGGTGCCCCCTTTGTCATTCAAATTGAGGTCTTTCCCCATGAATTCCTCCACCTTTATTTATTCTCCCAGGTCCCTTTCTAGTCACCAATAATCCCGCACCCCTCAGCCTCACGCCAACCTCTGAGACATACATTGAATTCCTCAGTTCTAACTTCCTCACAGAGCTGGCCCTTGGGACTGATAGCACCTCTGAGAAGGCTACTGTACTCCCTACTTCACTGCAGATTTTCCTCCCCTCAGTGAACCTCTCACGCTACACCCAATTCATATCCTGCAAGGTTGTTTGCACCCAGATGTACTATTATGTGAGGTTTCCCACCCTCCTGCCCCATGTGCTTGGCTATCAGGGATCCCACTTTCCCTGCTGTCATGCCTGGCATACATTCTACCACCCAATGGTTTGCTCTGATCCCTTTCCTCCTCACCTCACCTCCTTTATTATTGAATCCCCCAAGATCACCACCTTTCCCCCACCTTCCTTGGCCCCTCCCCCCTCACCCCATGCTGCTGTCCACTCCTGCCTGCCTCCTTCTTCCCATCTTGCACATCCTTTACTCCCCCTCAACTGCTCATAACTACCCCTGTCCCAGCTCCCTCTACCTGACCCTCAGTTCCCCCTGGCATTCTCCTATCTTTTCCCTTCTTCTCACCCCTCAGCCTATCCCCTCACTCACCCTTCCCCACCACCCCCTTTCCTACTTCCTTGCCCACTCCCTCTCTCCTGAACTTCTTTCCTCTCGCCTACCACACCCTACTATCCCTGAATTCTTTTTTCTCTCCGCAATCCACACCCCCATCCTTGATACTCAAAACAGACAACCAACTCACTTCCGACCATCCTACAGTAGCTGCGGAATTTAATTCCTATTTTACTTTCTGTGCCTCCACCCAATTAGCCTCCTTCCCATCCCACCCTACTACCTCCCCACCCACATGCCCCTCAACACTACCATTTAATGGAGAGCTTTGCCTTCTCACCCATCTCTCCCAATGACACCTTAAAGGCACTACAATCTCGCAACCAATCAAAGGGCCACTCCCCTGATGGCCTTGACCCTAAGCTGCTTTACCTCTCTGCATCTGTTATTTTCCTCCCTCTCTGAGTTCCTCAGTCTGTCTTTCCATACTGTGACTATCCCTGCAGCCTGGAAACATGCCTCAGTTCTCTCCCTGCCAAAGGGAGGAGCGCTTTCATTTCCAGGAAACTACCGCCCCATCTCGCTCTTTTCCACCCTGGCTAAACTTCAGGAACACCTTGCTCTCTCCCAGCTCTCCTCCTTTCTTGATGACTCTTCCTTCTTCACTCCCTTCCAATCTGGTTTTCGGAAGAATCACTCCACAACTACCTCCCTACTTAGACTCACTGACTCTATCCATACAGCCACGGATAGAGGTCACATCACTTCTGCTATCTTTATCGACCTCGCCAAGGTTTTCAACACAGTCTCCCACTTCCTCCTCCTTGAAACCCCCTCATCAGTTGGCTTGTCTCAGTTGGCCTGCTGCTGGTTCAGGGCCTACCTGGTGGGTATAACTCAATCAGATAAAATAGTGGACTCCACATCCCCACCGTTACTCATCTCTACTGGTGTGCCTGAAGGCTCCATACTTGGCCCACTCTTATTCTCAATTTTTCTAAATGGGTATGCTTCTCATCCTCTATCCATATGTATGCTGACGACAGTCTTGTTCACCTCAGGCCAGTCTCCCTCCGATGTGACTTCCAGACTACAGCTTGACTTCAATAATGTTCAACACTGGCTAAGCTTGCATCAATTCTTCCTCAACATCAGGAAGACAGTCTCCTTGACCTTTGGCATTAGGCAGAGACTCTCACGGCTGCTCTCCCTCCTTGACTTCCACGCCCTTGATGGGACTACGCTAGAGAACACCTCCTCTTTTAAATACCTGGGTGTTTGGCTGGACCAACACCTTAACTTTTCTATACTATCAACACCATCCTGTAAAAACTGCACCCTAAGCTTGGTGCCCTTTACAGGAACCGCAGTTCCTTACCACTACCAGTTTGGCGTGATCTTGTTCAGAAAATTATACTCCCTATTTTTGACTATTGTGACATAGTCTACAGTGCTGCTCCCAAATCTTCCATCACCAGATTGGATACTCTTTTCAATGCCTTTTGTCACTTTGCTCTCAACAGACCTTCACACACTCATCACTGCTCCTTGTACCGCTCTCTCGCACTCCCCTTCCTGGAATGCAGGCATCTCTCCAACTGCACCAAGTTCACATCCGAATACTGGTTTGGGACCCTCCCATCCTACCTCTCCACCTCTCTCTCTTCTCCCACCCCCTCCTCCCACCACCTCAGATACACTGATGCTTATACTCTAGATATTCCTCGTCACTTCACCTCCACTGCACAGGTAGCCTTCTCCTACTGCTTTCCTAAGCTTTGGAACTCCCTGCCACCTCCTATCCAGCTCTCTTCATCCTCATCCTGTATCTCTTTAGCCCTTCATAATTTCTATTCCCCTAACTGCACTTGTCAGGCCCTCCTCTACCCCCCGAGCCTCTCCTTCCTTTGACCCTGCCTAACTCCTTTCCCCCTAACTACACCTGTTCCTAGACCCCCTTCTCGACCCCGCCCCACTGTTTTTCCTATCCCCTACTCCTCTGTCTCCACTCCTCTATCCCTGACACTCCTCCTAGGATCCCAGTTTGTAACCTACCTCTCTCCCCTTCCTGCCCCCTTCCTCTTTGTTCCTTCTGCCTGTGCCCTGCCTCCCCCTTGCAGGGTTCTCCGCATCCTGAAGGGGTGCAGGTCCTGGACTCTCTCTCGTCTCCCCTCATCCTCTCCTCCCACTTCCTAATCCTGATCCCCTTGCAGGATTCATAGCATCCTGAAGGGGTTTACATTAGGGGTTTACATTAGCTTAGACTGGATCTCTCTTCTACCCCTCTTCCTTTCCCCCCACTTTCTAATCCTTGCCTCCCCACCCCCCACCTCCTCATTCCCTTCCTCCCTACTATCCTCCCACCCCTGCTCCCCTACCCTCCCTACCCTTCTGCTCAGTCTTGATCCCCTTGCAGGGTTCTCAGCATCCTGAAGGAGAATTGTTTCCTGGCGGACTCCCCCACCCTTTAACCATTGCCCTCCCTATTTCTCCAATTTTGCTTAAAACCTGCCCTCCCAAAGACCTACTTAAGCACTTCTTATTAGAGCTCTAGGACTACTTCAAAAAATTGTGTTGGCACCTCAAGGCAGTTTATTTGCCAAATGTTGGTTTGAAAGTAAAGGAAGAGTATGGGCCAGTGGCTGGTTCTTTAGACTGAATCAATATATGGTCAGGTTAGGTCTTTTACAAATATGGGACTAACTAGTTAATATAAATATAAAACATTATGTCAAAGTAGCTAAGCAAAGATTGACAGATAATTTCTTTCAGAATGAGATAAGCAAGCTGTGGGAACTGTCAATTTGCACGTTCTATGTAGAGAATAAACAAATATTCGAAGAAGAAAAATACTTGTCACTCTGTGAAGATAGTACTTAGAGGAATGCTTAAAGTAAATTCAGATTGGGTCTATTGAAAGTAGGTTATGGTCGAGAATCCATCTTTCAATTATTAAACTGAACTTGCAGCTGTAATTCAGCACTTACTGTCGCAAGCAAGCACTTGATTTCTGAATGCCCTCAATTGGCTAAAATAAGTGAAAAATGGTTGTATCTGATATGGGGGAATTTAAGAGCTAATACTGAGAAGAACTGTACTAAGTGTATGCTCTATTGCGACAAAGCAAGTCATATTTTTTCCATGGCAAATTTTGCCAAATATGCACTTTACAGTATTACTGGTGGCTCGGTTAAATAGAAGCATTGTGGTACAAATCTCTTTAATTATCTTTTACCTAGTGATTTTGTAATCTAATGTATTTAATTATATGTTTCAAACTGTATGGTTAAGGAAATGTATTGTATGTGATAATGATAAATTCTATATATATGAAATAAAGAATCTGAATCTGAATCTACTTAAGCACTTCCTTTCGTATGCTATCTTAATTTCCATAGCACTTGAACTGTGTCTGCCTCCTCTAACCTATACCCTGCTGGACTACCTTATAGTCTGGCTGTTACAATGTTTGTTATTTCTAAACATGGCTTGCTCCCTGGCCGGTTGGTCTGGGTCATTCCACTTTGTACTTTTACCACACTGTTATGTTTCCATAATGGCACTTGTATTGCTCCTGTGTTGCTATGTGATTGTTTGTTCTCCCAACTTTGTAACTCCCACCCCCAGGATGCTTCTGGAAACAAGCTGTTTACAGCTCATGTTGCCTTTTCTGGTTAAACATTTTCCAAATAAATAATAAATAAATAATTCCTTCCTTTACTCTCTCCCTCCCTATCTCACTGTTCTTACATGTCCCTCCAAGTTCCCCCCCCCTTCCCCTCTGTCCAGCAGAAGGAATCTGTTTTGCACTGGCACCTCTGTTGATGCTCCCACTGGACATGCTCTCCACCCTATCGTGCTCATTCCCCTTACCGTTATCCACCCCACCATCCTTTGCATTCTTTCCTGCTGGGGGAGATGGACCCTGAAGGCCTGTCTACTCCCTTATACACATATTAGAAAATAAAGGGATGGATTGGACCCACTAAGGTGGGAGACAGACATGATGGGCATATAGCCTTCCTCCATCTCAAACACTGAGTATAGCACAAAGTATGATAACCCCAAGGTTCCTTTCCTGTTTAGTGACCTTCAGTACCTCCCCCCATCCTGTACTCAGCACCTGGGTTCCTATCCCTAGGTGCATGATTTTTCACTGTTTGGCATTGAATTCCAACTGCCATGCTCTTACCATTCCTTGAGTTTCCCAAGATTCCTGTGCATTCTCTCCACCCAACCCCCCCGAGTGGATTTACCTATGCTGAACCCGACAACACTGTTGTTGAAG
This sequence comes from Neoceratodus forsteri, assembly GCA_016271365.2. Lineage (NCBI taxonomy): Eukaryota > Metazoa > Chordata > Ceratodontiformes > Ceratodontidae > Neoceratodus > Neoceratodus forsteri. Next base: position 609,155,613 of record CM028132.1, read on the forward strand.
TTTGTATAGCGAGATCCCCAATGTCAACAGGTGAAATATCTCCTGTCCGATGTTGAGCGCTCCCATGCCCCCCCCACTAAAGATTATCAACTCTGAGTTAGAGTTGATTTGATGGAAGGGCAACACATCAACAAAGGGTGAAATTTCACCCTCAGGTCCCCTAACAGTGGCAATTTCAAAACCTGTGGAAATTGTCGCTGTGGGGGATTTCGCCTTAAATGTTTCGATATGTGGTTGGCACACCTCCTGGGTGTCCATCCTACTTCATATTTTAGTATTATCTGAAAAAAGGCATAACGTCTCTTCTAGTTCCTCAGCAATATCACTTATGAAAACATTTAAGAGGACCGGTCCCAGTTCTGAGCCCTGTGGAACCCCACTAGTCACGCTCCCATCATTAGAGTGAGTGTCATTCACCACCATCCTCTGTCTCCTCTCTGTTAACCAGTTTGTAACCCAGTGTACTACTTTGGAGCCCACCCCTAGGCTGCTCAATTTCTTTGTCAACCTCCTGTGCCGCACAATGTTTAAGGCCTTGCTGAAGTCCAGATAGTTTGCATCCACTGCCCTCCCCCAATCTATTTCCCCAGTCAAAGAAATCTATCAGATTCATTTAGTACACCCTCCCCAACCCCGTGAATCCAGTCTCTGCTGGTTGTTGTCTTGCAGCTCATTGGATTCAAGATACCCTACCAGGATTTCCTTTAGCAGGATTTCCATTAATTTCCCCACCACTGAAGTAAGACGAACCAGCCAGTAGTTGCTAGCCTCCTCCCTGCTGCCATTCTTATGTAGAAGGACCATGTCAGCTTTTTCCAGTCCCCTGGAGCCATGCCTGTTTCTGGTGACCTGTTGAATATGGCTGTCAGTGGGGCAACTAGCACTTCCCTGAGTTCTTTTAGAACCCTTGGCTGTATCCCATCCAATCCAATAGCTTTGTCTACCTTCAGAGCTGCAAGTTCCTTCTGGACTCTTTCCTCTAAAAACTGACTTGTTTCCACTTCCCATGCCATTCCTGCTACTCCTTTGTGGCCCTTCCTTCCTCTCTCTACTGTAAAGACTGAGCAGAAGTACCTGTTTAGGATGTCTGCTTTTTCTTGATCTTCTTCACAGACTCCCCACTCTGTCCTTGTAATCCTTACTATCAATACACTTGCTTTCCTCTTCTCACTTACAGAGAATTTCTAGGATTGTGATGTTGGCAGTCCAATACCTCATGCCGAGGAAAGCAGGGGGCATCAGCAGGATTCCAATGACTTTATCCAAAAAGAAGGATCCGGGGGGCTTTGCCCCCATAAGAAATTTTGAAGAATTTGTTACACATGGTGCATTTTAGAAGTATGTTCTATGAAATCTCCATCAGGACAAGCATGGTAATTTACTACATGAAACAATGAAACAGAGCAGGACACTTAAAGCACAATGAACAATGCCAGCAAACACTGCTGTTATTTTTTCCGTGGGTAAGGGAAATACCCTGTGGGCAATAAAAAGCAGTATGTACTATACCACTGTTTGTTGCTTTATCTGGTATGTAATAAATGTGAAGTTTTAAAAAATGCACTACTTACTATGCCAGCAAACATTGTTGTTATTTATTTCAGATGAAGGAGATACGGTGTATACCCTGTGGACAATAAAGCAGTACAGACAGCCTGCGCCAGCAAACACTGCTGTTATTTATTTTCTTCTGGGGTAGGTGTCTGACACAGCCCTATGGTCATCCTTGCCCTAGCCTCCTTTTTCTGTTTCACTCTATCTTTCCTCTGTCTTTTTCCCTTTCTTTTAATAAACTAGTATATTTATTTATATATTTTTCCTTCCAGATAGTTTCTTTGTTGCTTAGATCTTACTGACAGACAGCAGGGTGCTGTCTGTCTGCTGCTTCGAGGCTGCAGTGTGTGTGAACTGGTTCCCCTGGCCTCCCACACACACATACATATATATATGTGTGTGTATATATATATATATATATATATATATATATAATTACTGGCCAGTGCTTTTTCACATAGGGAAACCTGTTATATTTGCTGTTATAACCAGTTGGGTTTCCCTGCCTCCATGCCTGCACCAGCCACACACACTGTCTCTGTCTCTCTCTCTTTTCTTGCTCCTCACTTCCCTCGCTAGACCAGATGGACACCTCAACCGCCACTTGAGGGAAGTAAGTAAACCCCATCAACAACACAAAAAAAAACAAGAAATGGGTGAGGTCCACTCTGCAACCTTTAAACAATAATATTAATTTAAAATATTGGCAGACCGCAAACTGTGCTGAATCCCGACCGGTCTGCGTCTGCCTCTCAACAATGATCTCTTTTTAATTTTTTTTTACATTTTATATAATTGCTGTGGCAAAAAAGTGCTGGCCAGCAATTATGTAAAATAAAAGATGGGGTCATGTGTAAAACTTGATTTTACACACGCCCCTGGTGTGGGATGTTTTACATGCCACGCCTCAGGCATGTGTAAAATCTCATTATACACACTACCCCATCCATTATTCTCTATATAAACAAATATATATTATAGAGGCATGGTCATGCCTCTATAGTCAGGGTCGAGCAGGCACTTTAATGTTAAACTCCAAATTTTGCACGTTAATAACTTTGTAACCGTTCAATAGATTTGCATACAAATTTGAATAGTCAGTGTTGCATGGTAGATCTCTTGATTTGCCAAGTTGTGTTTTGATTAGGTTTGCAGATTTCATGCAGCAATTGTGAAAAAACACAATTTTCACAAATGTTTGCCAATTTTCCCATTTTTTCCTCATCATGCTGTCACCATACTGTTTGGAATTGTGGCCTAGAATTTTCAGGGTAGAAAGAGGTTATCCTAAGGAACATTCCAGCATTGGTTTGGTGATAAAATATTCATCCATTCCAAAGTTATTACATTTTAAAAAGTTGGGTTCTGAGCATGCTCAGTTCAGTCTTTGGGATAGATGCACAGTTTCGATCAAGGATTCCTGGTCGTGAATGGCTCCCGAAAAGGGTTTGTGAAAAGGGATCCATTTTCATAAGACAATCCCTGTTCATTGACTGCCATTTTGTTTTTTTGGTTAGCAAGAGTAGAAAACAAAATCTTATAACTTGCCCCAGGGAAGTCTTTTGCAAAAACCAAATCATGGGTTTTGGTGAGGTGGATATCCTCTACCCACCCACAACTTTGTTTTTGTAGTTATTTAAAAATGGCAGTTTTAAACCTCAAGTGAAAAGGGATCGACTCGCAAAAAAGGGATTGTGAAGAGGGATTGGCTCGCGAAAAGGGATCACGAAGAGGGCTTTTTAAAGGCCACTGCAAAAAATGTTTTGGAATTTCAGGCTGAAATTTTCAGGGTAGAAAGGGCTTGCCCTAAACAAGTGACATTTGCTGGTTTGGTGAAGCAATTTACATTGATTCCATAGTTATGGGACTTTAAAATCTCTTTTGTGCTCCCTTTTAGCGAGCGATCCCCTTTTCACAGTCTCTGTTCGTGAGCTGTCAAAATCCCTTTTACCGGAGGGGGAGGGTCACATGACCCTACCTCATGAACAGGGATCAGCTTATGAAAAGAGATTGTGAAAAGGGATTGCAAAAAGGGATTTTAAAAGGGCACTGCAAACAAATGGTTTGGAATCTCGGGCTGAAATTTTCAGGGTAGAATGGGCTTGCCCTAAAGATGTGACTTATGCTGGTTTGGTGATAAAATTTACATTGCCTCCATAGTTATAAGATTTTGAAGTTTGGAAATGTCCCATTACGGAGTGATAGAAGTGTTATGCGAGTGCAGGGTCCCCAGAGGGAGATGCAGTGGTGGGAGCACAGGGCCCTGTTCTTCTTCAGGGAGATGAATACAATCATGCAGTTTTGTGGCTTCAGGGTCATTTTCTGTGCAGAAGTGGGAGTGCAGAACCCTGCTTCCTCAGGGAGATGACATTTCATTACAATGTCTGTACACTTATTCTTAAATAGGAGTGCAGGGCCCATAGGGCCCTGTGCTCCCACCCTACACTCCCCAAAACATATGAGTAAGACTACACTTTCTCAAAAAGTAAGGAAATTCATTGCAAAAAACTTCGTTACTGCATCAGTTAGGGTTGAAGTGACAAAAGTAAGGAAATGAGACATTAGGGTTGACACCCTAACACCTCCCCCACCTGATCACCCTACCCACACCGTCCACTGACCAACAGGTGATGGGATGTGCCTTGGGGTCATTGGCCCTAACTCTCTTTTTGCAGTGGTATACAGTATATATTTATTTCTTCCTAGCTTGTTGAATTTGTTCCAGACCATTCTCCTGGGAGCTAGGCTTCTGCTGCTGTCTGTGTCTGTTGTGTTGTTGTCTCTGTCTCTCCTGGCTCCCCCTTCCTCCCTCCCTCTCTATTTACTATTAATATTTATTTAGTTTTTTTTTATTTCTTCTTTTGAAGTTTCCAGTTTTCATGATCAGGACAATCTGGGACTTAGACTGTGTCTGCTGCTGCTGCACCTGGCTCCTACCACCTCCTGTCTCCTCCTGCTTCTCTCCTCTCAGGCTCCTCTTGTCTCCCCCTCCAAACAGCTATTTGGTCTCAGTAGTCTCCTCTTCCCCTAGCAATTTTATATATATATATATATATATATATATATATATGCAATAGGTGTGGAGATAAACAGAGGGTGATAAATCCATTTATCTGAGTCACTGTGTGTGTAAATTTATTTATGCACACAGTTATTCATTTATACACACAGGGTAGGATATTCAGAAGGGTTGGGCATGGCGCAACACAGTTGCACCATGTGCAATGCTGTGATGAGCTCTGGTGTGATATTCAAAGGGGAATTGAGCCTGGCACAAATCCCAATGCACCGGAGCTTATCAGTAATGTATGTGGCATTGGTGGGGTTGGGGGAGCATGCCCATGCATGCTCCACACATCCCGATATTCAGCCTGTCTACTGGACCACCAGGGATATGAGACTATATATTTTACTACATATGCCCATGATGGGGCTACAAGTGGTCCACTGGACCACCGGGGATATGGGACTATACATTTTACTACATATGCCCGTGATTGGGCTGTGAGCAGTCCACTGGACCACCAGGGATATAGGACTATTAATTTTACTACATATGCCTACAATTGGGCGTCAGAGCGTGTTGCCACTTGTGCAGGGGGCGTTGGTCCCCAACAGCTGCAGCCTGGCAGGGCGTCAGGTGCAAGTTTCTGTGGATCGCACACCGCATGCAATGGGCTACAATACATGCAAATATCCCTATTTGTGCTCTTGTACACATTATGGCCCCATTTGCATGTGCACTTTTGAATATCGCGGTGGTTGCACCTATCGCAATGGCACTTGCGCTAATGCATTCCCCTGCTCCACTCTGGCCACTTGCGCTGGTGCAGTGCCACTGTGCCAAGTGCACTGCAGGTGGCCAAGGTGCGATGTTCAATGATGATGTGCCATGGTGCAGCTCCGTTGAATATCACCCTGTCCACGCCCTTGCGCATCCAAGTTGTGCTGCTCCCAGGCTTGCGCCACAGCCTGGCGCAGTCTGAATATCCCGCCCACAGTTTCTATGTCTCAGATCTGTTCGGAGTTCATTTAGAATATTCGGCCTCAGAAACAGTACTAACCATATTCAAATGGGAATAACTTTAAAACTAAAAAAGATAGCATGGTACTGTGAGCATGAAAATTGTTCGGCACAAAATTATCTACAAAATGAGTGGTGTTTCAGTAATAGATACCTTATAGAGTTTTTATAATTAGCAAAAAAACAGAAGGAAATTTAATTTTTTGTTCACTTTTTGGCAAAATAAATGTGAATAACTTTAAAACAAAAATGATAGCTTGGTACTATGAGCACAAAAAATGTTCATCACAAAAATATCTACAAAATGAGTGGTGTTTCAGTTACAGATACCTTTTAGTTTTTTTTATAATTAGCAAAAACAGCATAAAATTCAATTTTCTTTTCCCTTTTTGACATACAAATGTGAATAACTTTAAAATGAAAAAGGTAGCATAGTACTGTGAGCATGACATTTGTTCAGCAAGAAGTTTTCTACAAAATAAGTGGTTTCATTTAATAGCAACCACTATGCTAGGCGGACATACTCTAGGAAAGTTAACCAAAAACTCCCAGAAATGATAATTTAAGATAAAGATAAACAGTCAAAACCAAATTTTCCTGCACTGATAGAAAGCATCCCTATTGCATAAATGAAAATATACAATGGTGAGCTGTCAGATAAATGATTTATCTACACTTGTGCTGTTTGACCTCGGACACCTCACAAGTGGCGAACGTCACTTGTGAGGTTAGCCAAGGTGAAACAGCACTTGTGCAGATAAATCATTTATCTGACAGCTCACCATTGTATATCCTATATATATATATATATATATATATGACACATTATATGTATGTGTGTGTGTGTATGTATATATGTATACATAAGTATATATATATATATATATACTGCCTTCAGAAAGTATTCACCCCCTTGGATTTTGTCACATTTTGCGATGTTGCAAACTCAAATTAAAATACATTTATATGGGATTTGTTTGTCACGTATCTTCACAAATTACTCTATAATGTCAAAGTAGAATGAAACTTCTGGAATTTTTTGTACATGTAATTTAAAATAAAAACCTGAAATGTCTTGATCTGATAAGTGTTCACTCCTTTGCTATGACACTACAAATTGAGCTCAGGTGCATCCAATGTCCTTGTGAGATCACTCTAAAACTTGAATGGAGTCCACCTGTGGTCAGTTCAAATGGTTGACATGATTTCAGAGGAAATACACCTGTCTATATAAGATCCCACTGTTGACAGTGCATGTCAGAGCAGAAACTCTACCATGAAGACCAAGGAGCTGTCCGTAGAACTCCATGTTGGAATTGTGAGGAGGCATAGATCTGGGGAGGGGTATAAAAACATTTCTATGGTGTTGAAAGTTCCCAGGAGCACAGTCAAGTCCATCATTAGGAAATGGAAAGATTACAGAACCACCCAGACTCTTCCTAGAGCAGGCCATCCTCCCAAACTGAGCAACCGGGGAAGAAGGACCTTGGTCAGGGAAGTGACCAAGAACCCAGTAATCACCCTGACAGAACTACAGAGTTCCATGGCTGAGATGGGAGAACCTGTCCAGAGGACAACAATCTCTGCAGCACTTCACAGATGTAGCCTGTATGGGAGAGTGGCTAGACGGAAGCCACTCCTGAGAAAAAGCCACATAATAGCATGCCTGGAGTTTGCAAGAAGGCACATGGCAGACTCTGAGACCATGTGGCAAAAGATTCTCTGGTCTGATGAAACAGAAATTGAACTCTTTGGCTTGAATGTAAAGCGGTATGCCTGGCGCAAACCGAACACAGCTCATCACCCATGTAACACCATCCCTGCCATGAAGCATGGTGGTGGCAGCATCATGTTATGGGTATGTTTTTCAGCGGCAGGGACTGGGACACTTGTCAGGATAGAGGGAACAGTGAATGGAGCCAAATACAGGCACATCCTTGAGAAGAACCTGCATCAGTCTGCAATAGACCTTGGACTGGGACGAAGATTTATATTCCAACAGGACAATGACCCCAAGCATACAGCCAAAGCAAAGCTGGAGTGGCTTCAGAACAAGAAGGTGAATGTCCTTGAGTGGCCCAGCCAAAGCCCAGACTTGAATCCCATTGAGAATCTGTGGAAAGACTTAAAGATTGCGGTTCACCAAGACTCCCCATCCTACTTGACAGAGCTTGAGCAAATCTGCAAGGAGGAATGGGTAAAAATCCCCAAATCCAGATGTGCAAAGCTGATACAGACATACCCAAGAAGACTCAAAGCTGTAATTGCTGCCAAAGGCGCTTCTACAAAGTATTGACTCGGGGGGATGAATACTTAAGTAAACAAGATATTAGAGACTTGGGAGGTTTATCTCTGCCTGATCTATAGTGTTACTATCAGGCTATGTGCCTACTCCATACGTTTGCTAGGCAGATTTTGGATGGTGAAGCACATTGGGCAGATCTTGAATGGGACATCATTTCAGACCCAGACTACGTCAATATACTTTACTGTGATACACCCCATTCGGAAGATTACCAGAAATTACCCCTGGAAATCAGGAATAGAGTGCTAGCCTGGCATAAAATTAAAAGGCAACCTCGGATTTCTCCCTTTATCCCATTAATTTGCCGCATAGCTACCCTCCCTGGCTTTCTCCCCCGGAAGCTAGATGATGCCTTTCAGCAATGGACAAAATATCAGCTCAGATACCTATTTCAGATTGTAACAGCTGGGAGATTATGGTCCTTTCGGGAAATACAAGCAAAATTTGATCTGCCCGGCTTGCACCACTATAGGTATCTCCAACTAAGGCACTATTACAGCTCCTTGCCACTTCTGATACGCACTCCTGATTGCTGGCCCCAGTTAATTACCTCCATACAATCCATGCTTACCTCCCCAAACCAGGGACACCTAATCTCAACCTTTTATAAGTCCTTAATATTCTCACACCAGGAAAATTTAAAGATAACCAGCCAGAAATGGCAAAATGAACTGGGTGCACCTATAGAATTAGAGCAGGGGTTCTCAAACGGTGAGGCCAGCCTCCCTGGGGAGGCCCCAACCTGTTCCAGGGGAGGCTCAAGCAAGTCTTGAAAAAGTATTCTATTTCAATTCTGAATTCTATAGAGTTTGGGTGAAGGGATAAGGCAAACTGAAAGAGGATAATAGTAGGTGAATTTATGTATTTATTCACAAGTCTGTGACCAGGGAAGGTACTGTACACTGAGCCATGGCTTATTTCAGGTGTACCCAGGGAAGGGTAGTGAGAGAATACAGTTTAGAATGTAGCTCAAAACACTTAAGCAATACAAAATGAATAAAAGTGCAAACAAATTAAGAACAATAAACTAACAATGCAAGGAACAATTGATCAATTAGACTGGCAGCAGAACTGTCCAAATACAAGAGTTAACCATACAAGTACTAGGACTAACAGCAGGAGGGGGGCAAAATGATCCCTGAGAAGTTGCTTAAGAGCAGGGTGAGAGGTGGAGAGGCAGGAAGGTTATTCCAGATAGAGGGAAAACAGAAAAAGCAGTCTGACCCATGAAGGTATGGTAGCAAGGGGTAACAATGGTTCAAGAGCCAAAATATTGGAGCAAGTAGGTTGTCCTGTTTGGGGAGGGGGGGGGTTACCATAAGCTTAATAACGCGAGAGCCAACTATGCAAAGAGGTTTCAATTTATTCATGATGTACTGTGAAAAGTAGGCTATTTTTCTATGGGGAGGCCCAAAAATATTTCAGTATTTTGAGGGAGGCTCAAGATCTTTTCCATGGCTTAGGGGAGGCTCACTATGACAAAGTTTGAGAACTGTTGAATTAGAGCAATGGCAGCAAGCCTGTCGGCAGGTTGCCCGTACCTCTGGCTCACACCAATGGCGAGAGTTCGCTTGGAAATTTCTAATTAGGTATTTTTTATGCCAGAGATCACTAGTCATTTTGAGCGGAAGGGCACAGCCTCCTGCTGCCGACTGTGTGTGGAGAATAGGGCACACTTAACGCACGTGATATATGGCTGCCCCAAACTGACTCTATTCATAAAGGCCTTACAGACCGAAATTCAACTGATTTTAGGAATCCCACTCCAACTCTCCCTGCAACTCTTCATTCTTCTGATTTTTCCCAGAGATATTAGGGACCAAAACATCCAATATTTATTGGCTATCCTTCTTACATCTGGGAAAAAAGCTATAACTAAATTTTGGAAGACACCTGCCTCTCCCACCCTAAAAGACTGGCACACTATAACAAAGCAAATGTATTATATGGAAAAAATAACCTATAAACTAAATAACCGAGTAGAGGCTTTTAACTCAAATTGGAATAGATGGTTATTCTACTATGCATTAAAGGATTCAACGTTCGTTCCCTAATGGAATAACTGAGTTAACTCTCAATTACTTCTCCCCCCCCCTTCCCTGAGAGTACAATGAATTCCTATACTTAGACAATCCCAGATACAGCAATAAAATTCCCTTGAAAGGTTCCCGCTGATCATTAATAGCACTCCCAACTGCTCTGTTTAGAGTCATATTATTACAGCATCTTTTCAATTACCATTTAAAGGGAATGAGCTTTCTGCTGAATTAGGAATGGGGATTGTGCATGTGTACATGTATATATAAATTTATATGTGAATCCAGGTAATTTGTATTACTCAGTAATAGGAATAGTCCTAATATCTGTAACCTTAATGTGTTGGCTAGCACTATGAGTTTTCCATAGATTTTTCTTTACTATATCTATGTCAGGAGACTACTGAAGTGAATGTATGTAAAGTAAAGTCTGTACCTGATGATAATATTGATGAATATCAATAAAAAGAGAATAACAAAGTAAACAAGATATTTCAGTTTTTAATGTTTCATAACTTTTTGTTACACAATAAAAATATTTTTTCCCCTTTAAATTGTTGAGTATGCTGTGTGAATCAAGGGGGAAAAATAATTTCAATGCATTAAAAATTTTGGTAGTAATGCAACAAAATGTGATAAAATCCAAGGGGGGTGAATACTTTCTGAAGGCACTGTATATACATATATATATACACACACACAAATTATGTGTCTATATATATATATAGAAGGGTAGGAGGAAGTAAGCTGTTGGTTAACTAGGATCTGCAGCTTATGTTAGGTAGAAAAATGGGCAGACTAGGTGGGCCAAGCGGTCCTTATCTGCCATCAAATTCTATGTTTCTATGTTTATATATATATGACACATAATGTGTATATGTGTATATATATATGTATATATATATATATGTGTGTGTGTGTATGTATGTATATATGTATGTGTATGTATGTAAAATAATGTCTGGATAGGTGGTCATAACAAGACTTTAACACACACCTGAGGTGTGGGATGCTATATAAACCCTGACAGCAAAGCTCGAGGTGTTTATAATGGCATCCCACACCAAGGGTTGTGTGTAAAATTCAAGTTTTACACACCTACCCAGCCTTTATTTTATACAATTGCTGGGGAGCATTTTCTTGCCACTGCAATTATATAAAATGCAGATACAAGGATGAAGTGTGGACAGTGACAGAGTGACTGCTGAAACTGTTCATTTTTTTTACGCTCACTTGCTCGTCTCCCTACCACCTGCCCTCTCGCATCATGAAAGCACTGCTTCCCCAATTAAAAAAGAAACATGTGGCTGGCTCTGTGATACCGAGCGATGGGTATTCACTTGGCACATTGGCAATCCAGGTTTGTACACCAAGCCCAGACGTCAGGTGCAGAGTCCGGCAGGGAGGGAGTTTAGAGTGTCCTTTGGATGATTCCCTCCTGGGGGGGGGCTTCTGGACTGCTGTTTGTTGGCCCCTGGTGGTGGCTAATAGTTGGCATTCTTGGCACATGTGGCCTCAATACGCCGCTGAATGCCCCCCCCGGATGCTGCTGTGGCCAGACCACTATGAGGGAGGTGTGTGGGTCAGGAGAAAAATGGAAAATTAGCCGCTTGGCTCACCACAAAGTCTGGAAGTGGCCATGCTGATCCCTGCAGTGCCCAGGATATGCAGAATGCCTACAGGCGGCTTCTCTCCCAGTGAAGAGATTCATCAGGTTACCTGGGTCACAGCACTTACAGGGGCAGCAGATGGTGAAGGGATGTGGTGACGGCAGGCCTAGGTGGCCAAAGGAATGACTGGCTGAGGGCTATGGGGAGCATAAATAAATAAGACAAAAAAAAAATACTATTGTCCTCAGTTTCCACATACAGGACATGGGCAATCCACTGGTCTCTTTTTCCTGTCACCTTCTCATCAATCTTCCAGCCTCACTAAAAGAAACAAAGTACTGCTGAGTGTTAGTGGTGGTGTACTGACCGGCACTGAAGAGCGGCAGTTGGTACATTCGTGGGGTGAGGGAAACCTGGAACGGCAAATTATAACTGGATTTTCCTATGGGAGAAAATGCTCCCCAGTTAATATTATAGATATATGGCCTGGAATGACTCCCTTAATGCATTCGGTGTTCTAGCTGCTGCTCAGCTCACTGCTGCTGCTGCTGGTGTGTATAAGGCTGATGAGTCCAATGAATAACACATCAGTGGTCCCCTCCATCCTTCTCAACCCTTGAACTCACTGGCATCTGCCAATGTAAATCGTTGCCTGATCTCTGTTGGCGATACTCGGCAGGACTCAGAGGATGGTTGGAAGTTAGTGAGATGTTGTCCCCTACTAGTTAAGTGGTGATTTTCATTTACCAGTATAGCAAAGGTTTCTTAAATGTATATAAAGCAGTTTTCAAAATTTCCCCCATAAACTGCAATGTGGCACGCCCTCATGCTCTTCCTAGTTAGATGCCACAAAATGTCCTAGTGCAGGGGTGGGTCCAGCAGACCGAGAAGTAGAAGGGATCGGCTGGCTGTCTGTTTGGCTCAATTTATAATCCCTTCCCTCCTGAAGAGGACAATTAAAAAAAAAATTAAATTTATTGCTCAAAGGACTTTCACCAGCATCAGGTAATGTGCGATGGCATAAAAAAAGCCCACATTACATTCTTAGAAATTCTGTTTATGTATCTGAAGAAAGTCTTATCCTCCTTAGTGACCCCTTTGGCAATTCTTCCCCTGTCTGCAACTTTCCTTCTTTCACCATCTTGCCTTACTAGGTATACTTCCTTGTCCTTTACCCACTGTGTTTCTAATGCCTCCTGAATTCCATGCTTTTTTCTTTCACCACCTTGGCCACTTTCTCAGAGAAACATAATGGTCTCTTTTTCTTTTTCCTTTTAGTTACTTACTTTATGCAGGGTTGGTTGCTTTAATTATACTATCTCTTATTTTCCCCCACTGTGCCTGCATCCCTGCCTGGCAATGCCCCCCTTGAGGCAGTTTCTAAGGCAGTCCCCCCTTTCTTTAAAATCTGCCATCCTAAAACCCATGACCCTCTCCTTGTGTGGTTGGCCTCTGTTTCTGTTTTAAATCACACTGTATAATGATCATTGGTACCCAGGGGACTGCCCACTGTGACATCTGCAACAATGTCTGTGTTTGTAAGCCTTAGGTTTGGCAGTGCCCCATCCCTAGTAGGTTCTTTGACTAACTGTCTGAGAAAAGCCCCTTATAGGGAGTCAAGGATGGCCCTTCTTGCTGAAACTGCATTTGGAAGGCTTCCCTCCACATTGGGCAGACTGAAGTACCCAGCTAGCCACACCTCCCCTTTACTTGCCATTCTGATGATGGCTTCTCTAAGCCTCCCTAGTTTATTGCGTGAAATGTGGTCTCCCCATGTTGCTGTGGGGATGGAGACTCAAGACTACCATATCTCCGGAGAGTCCCCCGCTGACTACTGCATGGCTGTGTGCTCTTTGGGATTGCCATGAAAGTAGGAGAGTGCCGATTCCCATTTGACTCAAGTGAACTTCAGCAGTTTCCTGTATGGTTGTACCTGCCTCCCCAGACTAATTGAGGTAAGGGGTGAGCTTGCTGAACTGTGGTATTAATCTATTCAGAAACTGGGATTGCTGCTGAAGGGGGCTGAATTTTTTGCTGGCTTCACATATGAAACTGGGACTTGTGAACTGAAATAGACTTGGAATAAGATTGTGAGAGAGCCTATATGAGGATGTGAAAGAGCCTATTTGAGTTTCTGAGACCAGAGATTATCTGGATTCCTTGCCCGTTTGGAATATCTTTAAATGTGAACACGGCAGTTAAAGTATGGAACAAGGACTATGAGGTGGGCCCAGAAGGGAACCTCAATCTGTGAGAGGGTTTGAGTGTCCTTATACCTCTGGATTTCACTGAAGAGACCAGTTAAAGGGGTGAGAGACCTAGTGTGGCTGGTGCTGTGACTGTATAGAACTCTTTGAGTCTCTCTTTTGTGACCCCCTTTTGGATTCTGCTTTTTCCCAGTAATTAAACAGGATTTTAAGAGGTACCCCTGTGGGAGAGAAGAGTACCTCTTGATATTGAAGCCTTTTGAGGCTTAGTTTAGTATCTTTTAAGAAACTGCTCCACAGATTTATGGACTTTCTAGTAAAATTTATTATTAGTGTTTTATTGTTTGAGAGGCTAATGGGGGTGGTTTTGGATGGTGTGGGCAAGGGATGGTGAGTAATGATTGAGTTAGTTAATATTTTAATATCTGTTTAATAGATTTGTATTGGTTTGTTATATAGTTGAGATGGCAAAGTTGATAGAGTGTTAATATGTGCTGTTTAACAGCTCCCAGGAAAGGTATTATTCCTTCAGGCTCCATGATCTCCAACCACTTGAGTGCCCCCCATTGTCAGCGGAGGTGTAAAGGTGGCACAGGGTGCTGGGATCGCCCACAGGGGAGGGAAATGGAGATTTGCAGGATCTGGTGCAAGGAATATGGCTGGGGGGTGGATTGGGGTGGTGGGAACAAGGAGGTGCCCTGGGGCGGATTGGGCCCAAGATAGGGGCCCTCCCTGTCTGGTGCCCATACCCAAGGGCTCCACAGTTGGTGGGCAGGTAGCTGGTCTGGCTTCATCTACCTGTTCTTCTCGTGCAGTGTTATACAATGCCAGATCCATTAAGAACAAGACGGTAATTATTACCGATCTTGTTTTAACATCTGATATGACTTGCATCACCAAGACTTGGCTGGCTGAAAATGGCAGTCCAGTACTGGCATTGGCTGTTCTGGCCAGGTACTTGGTGATACACTGCCCGAGAAAGGATTGCAGGGGAGGGGGTGTGACAATTCATTTTAAGTTGGACCTGAGCCGCAGAGCCTTCCCATTGGGAACAATGAGGTCCTTTAAATGTGTGACCATTCAAGGGTTTGCAGGTGTAGGTTTCAAGGATCCTTCTATTCTACTGTCCTCCAGGGAATGAGAAGGAATTCTTGCAGGAAGTCACGGACTTTGTCATCGAACTGGTGTTGGAGTTGCTCAGATGGATTATTCTGGGTAACTTCAATGCCTGAGTCAATGACGAACTCTCTCAATTTGGTCAAGACTTCCTCCAACTAATGTGTTAGTTGGGCCTGACACAGGTTGTCACCTCTGCAACCCATATACACGGCCACTCATTGGACCTCATCTTCCTGCTGGGAATGGAGGCTACTGACCTTATGGTGGAATCAGTCATTTGGTCAGACCACCATACTGTGCAGTTCTCGTTCAAGGCCCACCCTAAAGATTGTCTGGTTGCTTTTTTTTTCACGAACTGAGGCCTCCGTCTCTGGATTACAAATAGGGTGTGTTGTGCATGTTGCTTTCTTCCATCACAGGGCCCCAGCCAACTGCAACGTTCCTGGCTAGCCCATTGTCTCCCTACCTAGGTACCCAGAGGTGTGACTGTGTGGGGACTTAAAGCGTATGCATAACTGTTTGATTAATATAGCCTTTAACCCAATCAACCTGATTACGCCCTTTCCTTGTTCAAGTCCCCTGAATAAATCAGATCTGACTTTTTTGCTGCATTTAACCTGACTGTGGTTCCAATTTGTGCCAAGGGTACTGTACTGTTGCTATTTACTGTGCATAATCTTGTTTTACAGGGGTTCCCCAGGGTCAAGTCAGAGGAACCAGCTCTGGTGGTAAGTGCAAACAGTGTGGGTACTGGTATGGTGTACAAGGGGTACTGCTAAAGTGATTATCGTATATTTCTCAGGCCACTAGAAGGGAAAAAGGGGGGTTACAGTGTCCCGGAGGGCTGTGCCCAGGTTAGTTTGACCACTTGTCAACCCTGACCTCCGTTTGGAGGCACCCGTTTCAAAACTCAGGCCCCTTAACCTGCTACTAGCTGCGCAGGCAGGGGTTGTTGCCCTTGGGATAGTGCCACCAAGGGGTTACACTAACATTTGCATTTTCCCACACCTTCTTATGAACAGTACAGCTGTCATTTTGCACATCCTGGCTGAAATGTGTTTTTACACTTCCAGCACAGAATAGCGCGATTGCTGTGGGAAATCAGTGTTCGGTACAGAGTAAGAAAATCATAGCGACAGTGTTCATGACCAGAGGTGACAAAAATGCCTATGTTAAAAATTTGGTGAAATAATTCCACTGAATGACTGTTACGAGCATGGGTTGCGCAGTTACCACGCAGGCTCGTACCGTTGAGCACACCCGGGGTGTTAGGGTTCCTATGACAGACGCTTAAGAAGCATGAGCGTGAAACGTTGATCCAATGCAAGAGGAGTTGCAGAGAGGTACTCTGTTGGGATATGGGTGCTAAAGGGACATGGATACAATTGGGGCGGGGGGGTCTTGCATAAATGCCAAACACCAATGCAAATACCTGCAAGTGACTGTTCGACATTGACAAATGCCTTTTTTTCTTGTTGTTCTCACGTCTCATATAGTTTCACTTAGCCCAGTTAGAAATCCTATTTCACGCCAAGCATTACTCAGCTCAGTTAGAGAAATAAACAGAACATATAAATATGTATTATTACAGCACAGCAGTCATAACAGTATAGCTCAGTACTTACCTCAGAGAAATAAACAGAACAACTAAATCTGTATTATTACAGCACTCCTCAAAGTATTCAATTACTGCTTTGTCTCCACCCCAGAGACCCTACTTTAATATAGGACTACAGAGGACACTGGGCGAGAGGGTGGGCAACTCTAAAGTCCCGGCAGAGCTCCATTGAGCTCGCTCACTCCCCCTCTCTCACTCGCTCGTTCTGTTTCTCCTGGCACTGCAGGCTTCACTTTTGTACTGGGCTCATGCCTGTGTTGGCACCTTTTTCTTCCCACAAAGAAATCCGCAGCAGTCCTGACTGAGCTCCGTTGAGCTTGCTCACTCCCCCTCTCTCACTCACTCATTCTGTTTCTCCTGGCGCTGCAGGCTCCACTTTTGTACTGGGCTCCTGTCTGTGTTGGCACCTTTTTCTTCCCACAAAGAAATCTGCAGCAGTCCTGACCGAGCTCCGTTGAGCTTGCTCACTCCCCCTCTCTCACTCGCTGGTTCTGTTTATCCCGGCGCTACAGGCTGCTCTTTTGTACTGGGCTCCTGCCTGCATTGGCACCTTTTTCTGCCCACAAAGAATTCTGCAGCAGTCCCAACAGAGCTCCATTAAGCTCACTCACTCCCTCTCTCTCACTCGCTCATTCTGTTTCTCCCGGCGCTGCAGGCTGCACTTTTGTACTGAGCTCCTGCCTGCATTGGCACCTTTTTCTGCCCACAAAGAAATCTGCAGCAGTCCCAACAAACCTTTGCTGAGCTTGCTCACTCCTCCTCTCTCACTCGCTCGTTCTGTTTCTCCTGGCGCTGCAGGCTACCCTTTTGTATTGAGTTCCTGCCTGTGTTAGTGCCTTTTTCTGCCCACAGAGAAATCCCGCAGCAGTCCTGACAGAGCTCCGTTGAGCTCGCTCACTCCCCCTCTCTCACTCACTTGTTCTGTTTCTCCCGGTGCTGCAGGCTGCTCTTTTGTACTGGGCCCCTGCCTGCGTTGACACCTTTTTCTGCCTACAAAGAAATCCACAGCAGTCCCGACAGTGCTCTGTTGAGCCCACTTACTCCCCCTCCCTCACTCGCTCATTTCTGTTTCTCCCAGTGCTGCAGGCTGCCCTTTTGTACTGGACTCCTGCCTGTGTTGGCACCTTTTCTGCCCACAAAGAAATCCGCAGCAGTCCTGACAGAGCTCCATTGAGCTCGCTCACTCCCCCTCTCTCACTCGCTCGTTCTGTTTCTCCTGGCGCTGCAGGCTGCCCTTTTGTACTGGGCTCCTGCCTGCATTGGTGCCTCTTTCTGCCCACAAAGAAATCTGCAGTAGTCCCAACAGAGCTCAGTTGAGCTCGTTCACTCCCCCTCTCTCAGTTGCTTTATCTTAATCTGTCCCAAACACTGATTTCCCACAGCGACTGTGCTATTCTGCACCAGAAGTGCAAAAACACATTTCGGCCTGGATGTGAAAAATGACAGCTGTGCTGTTCATAAGGAGGTGTGAAAAAATGCCAGTGTTGAAAATCTGTGTGAAAATATTACAAATTTGCAAAGTTACAAGGGTGTGGAAAACTGCATAGCACACACTTGTAACACAATCATTTTTCTCCAAACTAATTTTCAACATAGGCATTTTAGGACCTCTGCTCATGAACAGTATCACTGTCATTTTCTCAATCTATCCCAAAAACTGATTTCCCACAGCAACTGCGCTATTCTGCGCCAGAAGTGCGAAAATACATTTTGGCCAGGATGTGTAAAATGACAGCTTTACTGCTCATAAGGAGGTGTGAAAAAATGCCAATGTTAAAAATCTTACAAATTTGCGAAGTTACAAGCATGCATGGAAACTGCACAACACACACTCGTAAAACAGTCATTTTTTTGATTTTGTGCACCAGATTTGCAGCATAGGCTTTTTGAGAGCCCACCTCATGAACAGTTGCACTATCGTTTTGTTAATCAGTCTCAAAAGGTGATTCCGCGCAGTGACCGTGAAATCACCATTCGGGACCGAATTACGCCATGACAGTGGCTGAATTCAGGAGGAGGTGTCCCAATAACCCCATGTTGAAAATGTGGTGCCAAAATTCCCAAAAATGCAGGTGATAGGCACCAACGTTGAAAAAAACCCTATTTATGCTACTATAAAGTTTACATGGCACTTCTTCAGTTTCGAGTCGGCTTTGAAGAGTGCGAGACGGTTCTCCGGTCCACCAAGATTATGGCGCTTGGGCCCGGATGTGGCATGGGGTGGGGGTGGGAGGCAGGGTGCACTCAGGGTGGGCATGGGTTGGGGAGGGGTCACCAGACTCAATGAGGACCGCTTGTTTTACAGGTTTAAAGAAAAGAAAAAATGCAAAATATTGTGGGATTTTTTTTTAACAGGTACATTTTGCATGCTGGGCCCTGTGCGTGCCACCTGAGTGTTTTGGTGGAGGGCTGTAGCCGACTGGGATTTGGCAACTCGTCACACACAACAAATTTGGGATTATGCCGATGGGGATTAGACTCCCCATTGGCAAATTTACTGGGAAGGGTGGAACTGAAGCCAATAGGATTGGGGCCCCCATCAGCAAAGAAAGACTGTTAGGCTGATGCCGAGGGGGATTGGTCACCCCCTCAGCACACAACAAATTATTATTTGCTTTGTTTACCAGGTAAGCACACTAGACAACCAAGTGCCTATTTTCAGGTGCGACCCGGGAGATTACAGAGATGCATTCAGGCATAACAGGCAACGACAAGAGCAAGTATAATAAGAGCAACATAAAGAGCAAGGTCAATGCATTAACAACATGGGATTACATAGCAAGTGGGAGGAAGATAATAGCATGGCACAAACGAGGCAGGCAGTAAACAGCATAGTCAGACAACAGCACCCTGGGGGATAAGGGTAGCAGAATGGGGAAGGGGTTACAGTATGCCGACGGGGAGTGGGCTCATCGCAAATGTAATTGGGTTAGTATCCGGATGGCAAGGTACTACTCCTGCAACAAGGGGTCCATCCTCATTGCAGCAAAATGGCTGACGCTGCAATGATGAGGTGGCCCCTGAATGCAGCGGTGAAAACGTTTCAACTTGGTGGCACTTCTGCAGAACCAGTGTCATCAGGACACTGCGCCTGCATTGGTCCACCAGTGCCAAGCCCCCAAATGCAGTGCCCCCATTGGCTGCCACAGTGCTGCACCTCCACAACCCGCTTCTCTCCTAAGCTGCCGCTTAATGTTTCTTGGGCATGCGTGCAAGCAAACATAAAAAATTGGATAATTATTTCACAAACAGGGTAGTAAGGCTCTGAAACACACTTACAGCAGATTTGGTTAATTGCACCAGTCTTCAATAATTTAAAACAGGATTAAAACAGAATTAGATGTCCACCTAAAGATTAGCCAGGGGGCTTAGTAGGTGGAAGGAACAGGATGGCAGCCAGACTGGGCCACCATCTGCCCGAGCTCTGACTGCAGCCACAATTTCCCTCCTTTTCATTCTGTGTTTTTTTCTTTGACTTATATTTATTTTAGAAGACATTTATAGTGTCTATGTGACTGCCTGCCTGTGGCATCAAGAGTTCTAAATTTTAATGTTACTTTTAGTTTCGATGCGAGGTTTAGGGCCTAAGTAAATAGGTAGGGACAGGAAGGTGAGTGTAGTTCAGGAGCCAGCTTTTTTATTTTTAGCAAGGATTCCGAAATGTGCTGTAGATTTTGGCTGTAGGAGATGAGACTGGAGGTTCGACGCAGTGAGAGCTGTGGTTGTCGGAGGCTACGGGAAGTGATTGGAGTTCTGCAGAGAAAGTCGGCGTGTGGAAGATCCACTGAGAAAGTCCGCATGTGGAAGATCCCCTTTTGTGGCTGGGAAATCTAGCGCTGCCATGCCCACTTCGGGAGTTGAGCTGTGGTGAGGTGATCCTGTGGTTTGACTCTGGAATAACTGTTTGCTGAGTTTATCTGGAGTCTGGTTATCTGCGTGCTTTGCGGGACTTAGGACATTCTGAGACATCAATTCTCGGAGTGCTTAAATTCTGGTAGCATACTAGTAAACCAGGCATGAGTAAACTCAGCGTGGGTCCATGTCCTGGTTTCCTGGATCACTTGCTGTGCCTGTTGTTTGCTGGATTTGGTGGTGTGCTTTGGTGCTGACCACACAAGCACAGTTTCATGGCTTTGAACCTCAGATTGCTGACTGTTGCCTTGTTTGGAATCTATAACCACCAGACCTGGTTCAGGGAGTATTCCCCGCTATTTACTAATAGCCCGTTTTGAACTGAGTTCAGCGGCGGTGAGAGTGATGCTGGGCTCCATTTTTCGGGGACATTGGCCAGTGAGTATATACCTCTATACTCAGTTTGACTTGTTTCAAGCAAATCTGACCACAGCATGAGTGAGAGTTGTTTCTGGGGTTAAGAACTTCATAGAAATATCTCCTCCAGAAATTCCTTCTCCTGCTCTCATGTAAGTTTTCAGCAACACAATATCTGATCTGATTAACATTTTGGGAACTTAGTGGTTAGGACACAGACCCAAATTTGTGACTTTCCTCGGTTTGGTGAGAGCTCACTGCGGATATTGTTACTGTTACAGAGACTGATATTGGATTTAAATCTCTGTTCATCATAAAGCTCTAACTTACAGCGAACATCTGGACATAGCACCTGAAAAGGAGCTACTGCTGTATTTAACTTTGTTTCCACAGCATTATCTTTTGAATTTCTCCTAAAGACCAAAAATGTGGTTTACCTTGTGTTATTATTTTAGGAAGGGTGGGTGGGATTGGGAGGGTATTGTTTAGTTTTGGGACGGGGGTGTGGGGGGTGTGTGTGTGTGTGTGTGTGTTTAGGTTTATTTGTGTATTAAGGTGGTTGTGATTTTTAAATGGCATAGGTCTTTAAATAGCCCTAGCAGGTGTGGAGCAATCTTTGTAAGTTTTGGGATAGTTGGGTGGTTAAAGACAGCGGTGTTTTAAGGTGCTCTGGTCAGTATTGGGGATGACCGTTTTGCACTGCTTATGCGGCATCCCGGCTGTGCGACCTCCACCCCTTTGCTGACCTCCCTATTTCAGCTACTGCAACTAGGCACTGCAGGGAGGCTGGCATCACTAGGGAGCATGTAGGTCAGTGATGGCGGGGTGCAGCAGGCTCAGCGGAGGTGAAGGGTATTGGGGTGGTTAGGAGCAGGAGATGTCCTGGGGTTAGATGGAGCCTAGAGAGAGGCCAGATATGTTTGTCCTCCATACCCAGGGTTCCCACTGGACTGAGTGGGCAGGTAGCTGGTGGGCCTGCAGCATCCACTAATCTCCTTCTGGATGTGCTCTGCAATGCCAGATCAATGAGGAACAAGACTGCTATTATGGCAGACTTGATTTCTTCATTCTGTCTGGCTTGCATTATGGAGACCTGGCTGGGTGATGATGCTGGGCCAGTGTTGGAGGCAGTCATCCCCTCTGGGTGCTGTATGGTACACTGTCCAAGGAGGGAGCACAGGGCCGGGGCTGCGGCCATCTGTTTTGGATCCAGCTTGGACTTCTCCATGCACCCAGTGGGGTTAGCCAGGTCCTTTGAGTGTGTGGCGCTGCGTGGGGGTCCAGTTGCAGGTTGCAGGATTCTCCTCATTTACCTCACTCTGGGGTTGGGAGGAGATTTCCTGCATGGGGTTGTGGACTTCTTCATCAAAAAGGTTTTGGAGTCCCCAGATGGTTGATTCTGGGGGACCCCAATGCCTGGATCGATGACTAATCCTTGCAATTTGGTCATGACCACTTCTAGTTTATGTAATCACTGGGCCTGACACAAGTAGTTACTTCTGTGATCCATCACCATGGCCACATATTGGACCTGGTTTGCTCACTGGGGCTTTAGGTGATGAATCTCAAGACTGATCAGGTCGTATGGACTGATCATTGCATGGTGAAGTTCTTGTTTGGGGCCCACCCTGAAAGTCCTTCACCTGTTGAGATGATTAACAATTGTCCTTTAAGGAGATATCCCCAGAAGGACTGTTGGTGGTAACTGATTTATCTAATGTTGACGTTGCATGTGCGGTGGGTATGGGTGAGGCAGTGGCCACCTGTAATAGGGCGGTATCCGAGACACTTGATGCAACTGCACCGGTCCATATGTGACCCAGATCCTCTCACTTGAGATTCCCTTGGTTTGATGGGGATCTCAAGACGATGAAGATCAGGGGTCGGAAGTTGGAGCATTGCTGGCGGAAGACCTGGTCAGAGGAGGACAAACTAGCCTTGTATGCTCATTATTATGAGTAGCAAGGGGCAATCAACCATAAGAAGGCAGAGTTCCTGTCCAGGGAGATTGCCACAGGGAAGAATAGACCATCTCAGACTGTGGACAGACTTTTACATTCTGTCTGTCTACAGCCAAAAAAAAGCTTTTTCAGCTGCATTATGCAATGAATTTGCCTGATTCTTCTCTGACAGGGTGTCTCTATCTGGTTGGGGATCCCATCAGTGAGGCATGTTTTGCCTTGCAGTGGTCGACTTTGGGGGGAGCAGAGGAGCTCCTATTGTTTGGGATGAGTTTAGACCTTTGGAAGTGGCTGAGGTTATTGATGTGAATTCAAAGCTAAGGCACATTTATTGTGAACTTGACCCGACCCTGACCTGTTTCTTGATGAGATGTGTTGGGACCGTTGGCCCAGTGTTCACTGGGATTGTCCAGTGTTCGTCATCAGAAGGAGTCTTTCCAGATGCCTTGAAAGATGCTCTGGTGAAGCCCCTCTTGAGGAAGCCATCTCTCGACCCCGATGCCCTGCTGAACTACCCTCCGATCTTCAACCTTCCATTCTTGGGAAGGGTTGTAGAGAAAATAGTGGTGCAGCAGCTTTGAGGAGCACCTCATGTCCTTTGATATTTATAAGCAATTCCAGTCATGTTTCAGGGCCAGGCATAGCACTGAAACAATGGTAATCAGGGTGCAAAATTACCTCCTCAGGGCTAGAGACAGAGGAGACAGGTCAATTCTTGTATTCCTTGATCTCTCATCAGCATTTGACACCATGGATCATGTTGCGCTTCTTGATCGCCTTTGAGAATATTGTGGACTCACCGGTAGGGTCATCAACTGGTTTGAGTCCTACCTCTCAGGCAGGAAGCAACAGGTGGTGGTGATGGTGAATTTCTCCTTCTCCTCCCCGAAGCTTCTGCCATGTGGAGTGCCTCAGGGCTCGATCTTGTCACCAATGTTATTCACGGTGTACATGCTGCCCCTGGGAGAGCTCATTAGGCACTACACTGTGGGTTTTCACTGCTATGCAGATGATACCCAACTGTACATGTCTTTTGCCTTGGGAACACAGGATGCCGTGGAAGTGCTTAACAACTGCTTGGATGAAATTAATGACTGAATGTCTTTCAATTGGTTGTGACTGAGCCCCAATAAGACGGAGGTTCTGGTGATTGAGCTGGATCATGGGTGTGATGGGAGTGCCTCCAGAGTGGCTACAGGATTGTTCCTAGGATCCGTTCCATTGATGACCTCTCCTAGGGTGTGGGATCTTGGTGTTATCCTGGATGACAGATTGACACTTGAAGCTCAGGTGTCATCTGTGGTCCAAAGTGGTTTTTACCACTTATGGAATACCACCAGGATTAAACCCCTAGTTCTGCCCAAGCCCTGCTGTTACTAGTACATGTCTTTGTTACTTTCAGGCTTGACTACTGTAATGCTCTATACTTCAAGGACACTGGAGGGACCCTCTGCCGGTTGCAGATGGTGCAAAATGCAGCAGCCAGGTTGCTGACGAGCCCGTCTAGTTCCAGTCATGTGACCCTGGTCCTACGAGCTTTGCACTGGCTGCCAGTCAGGTGAAGGATCATCTTCAAGGTGGGCTTGCTCACCTATAACGCCCTATACGGATATATGGATTGGGCCTGGGTTTATGTGGCTGATCTCCTGCCACCTGCCACCTCAGCTCACTCCATCCGCTCCTCGACCAAGGGCCTCCTTGCTGTTCCCAGGGCCAGAGTAAAAAACTTTAGGCAACTGTGCATTTGAAGCTGCTGGACTGGCTCTGTGGAACTCCTTCCAGCTTTTGTGAGGGAGGCCCAGATAATTGAGATGCTTAAGAAGGGTCTAGAGGCTCACCTGTTTTCTCTGGTTTTCCCTGATTACTCTGACTAACCGGTGCTAATTTTAACTTTAGATTTAATTTGCTGTTATAGTATTATATTTATTATTTTAATATTTATGTATATTGTATGTATGTTGCATGTTTTTTTGTCTTTATATTTCCCTACCTGCTTTTATGTAAGACTACCTGAGCCTCAGGGATTGGGCACCATATAAATAAATGTGCCTTGCCTTGCCTAAATACTACCCTTACTCACTTATAGTTATACTATACTACAGGGTGGTTATAATGGGCACACGGCTTTCTTCCATCCTAGAATTCTAGTCTGAATTTTACCATTTACATAATCTCCAGGGCTCGACTGTTCTTGGCAGTGAAACTGCAGAGTCAACAGCAGCTTATCAACACTATGCTGAAACACACATCTTTTGCCATTTCCCTTTGTTGTGCTGGTATCTAATGGTTGCTTCTAACAACATGAATAAGAACAGCCAGTTCAATGTATGCATTATCTCCAACTGAAGAATGACATCACAGGATTTTGTCAAAGATGTTGTCTCTCATTGTGTTGGTCTCGAGCCTCCCAGCATTCTAATGTCATATCTTTAGTTTCAGCTGAAGAGTGTGGTCACCCCAGATGGCGCTCCCAGCTATTTATAACTGTTAAGTCCTGAAGATTTATTGTTTTAAAATGTTAAAAAGTTATTTAATGAACATACATTTGCTTTCTCTTCCGATCTGTGTTTTAGAGCAAGAAATATATTTTTTCTTCTTTTCACATGGTTCCTGCATGGTTTGGGAACTGTGAACTAGGCTGCAATAATGCTCTACTCACAATGAATGTGGTGGAGTTTGTGGTTTACATTTACAGCCTAGTGGTTACATTTTAATGGCTCTGGTTTAAATAAAAACACTTTTTAAACTGCTCTGGCTATATTTTCCAGGCACTTTGGGCTGTTTCTTTAGCTCATAATGACTGTGGTGGTTGAATGTTTCATGTGCTAGTGGGCTCACAGTGACTGTGGCTGATGTTAAAGTGCATATGTTTTGATTTACAGCACATTGTAAACAATTGTGTTCCACTCCCAATGACTGTGGTTAAACCAAATATTACTGACCAGCTCAAAAGTACTGTGGTCGACATAAGTTACCATCTCTCAGTGACTGAGGTCAGAGAGTTTATGTGGGGTCTTTTTATCTGGTATCATGTCAGAGTCAGATTACAAGCAAACACCTACAACAATATACTGGTGTAAAGCACTGGTTCCTTCTGCTGATGTTGTAGTTGTGCTTTAGTAAGGAGAAGCAGGAGACAAATTCAACAGATGAAGAAAAGATTTAATATGGGCAAAGCACTAAAGAGGTCAGGCGAATTCACAGAATCCAGACTTTAAAGTAACTTCTGTGGCTTTTACCACTCTCATACTTATCACTCTGTCTGTTATAAGTTCTATAATGGAGAAATACTATAGCTCTATGACTCTATTACTTCACAGTACTACGACTCTATAATCTATGACTCTATAGTTATAGTTATATTACTCTATAGCTATATAACTCTATAGTTCTATTACTCTATGACTCTGTAGTTATATTACTCTATGGTTCTAGAACTCTACGGTTCTATGGCACTATGCCTTCTTCAACTTGATACTAAGAAAAGTGCAGGTGCGGATATGATTGAGCCTTTCTTCCTAAAGTTGGCCTACTATATTTTGGCTCCCTCTATTACCCACATTTTCAATTTGTCTCTCAATCAGGTCTCCTTCCCGAAGGTCTGGAAGACGGACCATGTCATCCCTCTATTCAAATCAGGGGACCCCCTGCGATCTAAATAAATACCGCCCAATCTCCTTGCTCCCAGCCTTGTCAAAAATATTGGAGACGCTAGTAAATGAACAGCTCAGATCTCATCTGGAAAGTTTTAATCTACTAAACCCAATTCAACCCGGTTTCTGTCCCATGCATAGTAACTCCACTGCCCTTGCTAAGGTTACAAATGACTGGCAGTCTGCTCTTGATAACAAATAATACATATGTGCCTTATTTCTGGACATTAGAAAGGTTTTTGACACAGTGGACCATGATTTATTCCTGGTCACCCTGAAGAAAGTTGGGGTGGACAACCTGGCCCTAAGCTGGTTCGCAAACTATCTTGTGGACAGAGAGCAGCAGGTCAAGGCTGAAGGAGACCTATCGCCAAAAAAATACTCCTTAGAGGTGTCCCCCAAGGATCCATACTTGGTCCACTTCTCTTTGCCATTTATAGTAATCAAATTGACACTGGCCTAAAGTCATTTAGTATCCATCTCTTCGCTGATGATACAGTGCTATACACTGACAGATCAACTCCGGATCAAGCCATTTTGGACCTCCAGAATGATTTTGACATCCTCCACATAAAATCTACTCAACTTGAAACTCCTGCTCAATGCCAAAAAAACTAAGGCCACGATTTTCTGTCCACTGGCCCCTCATCTCAAAAAACAACAACCCAGATAAGGTTTCTCACATAAGCACCCTTTTGGGAGAAGCCCTGGAGTTCGTGGAACAATTCAAATACCTGGGGGTTTGGATTGACTACAAATTGTCCTTCATTGATCACATTGAAGAACTCACCAAGAAACTGCATCAAAGGCTCAGTATTTTCTTCAGGATCAAGCACTCACTAACCCAGGAGGCTAGAAAACTCCTAGTCCAAGCTACCTTCTTGCCTCTCCTAAACTATGCGGACTTCCTATATGGCCATAGTACTAGCACAGCTCTCTCCAAGCTTGATACCCTATATCACAGAGCTTTTAGGTTCATTTTGGATGCCCCTTATGACACGCACCACTGCATCCTCTATTCTTCCACACACTGGAGCTCCCTTAGCTTCAGGAGGCAAAAGAATGTTATTCTATGAACATATAAGGCAATCACTCATAAATTACCTCAGTACCTCACAAGCTGTCTAACTTCCTGCATCCCTAATGCCTATTCTTTCGGAAGTCTTACCATCTTATCTCTAGCTATCCATAAAGTTAAAAAGCGCTTTGGTAGAGCCTCAATAAGCTTCTCTTACGCTCTTAAATAAGATCCAGAAAACCTTAAGGCTCGCTTCCCCTGTTACGTTCTCCCTCTTCAAATCCTTGTTCCTGAGGACCTTCTCCGAGATCTGTCATTGCTTCAAGTCAAGGTCTTAACATCACTATTTGTTACTGCTTTAAATTCTGAACTTAAACCTCAACCAGTGCCTGAGGCGTCATTTGAGTCCTCCCTTCTGTCACTGTCCAAATCAAGGTCCCAACATCACGATCTGTCTTTGCTTCAAATATTGGACTTAAACCCCAACCACTGCCTGTGACATCTGTTGTGTTTCTCCTTTAGAACAGTCCTTCCTCCCTAGGCCATCATGTCCGACCCTCTCCTATCTCATCTGACCTTCCCTCCCCACTCCCTATACCCCCTACCCTTCCCACCCCACTTTCCACCCCACTTGCCAGGCCATGTCTACAGTACTTATCAAAGGACTCTTACATCTCAGTCTTCTTTGCACTTTGACACTAGAGGAACTGCAACTCCTGCTTACTATGACTCCTCCAATGATGTTTACTGTATAAATTTTAGCTTATTACCTTACCTCCATATATCTGTATCTATGCAATTGTATTTAAATGGCACTACCTCTTGTTGAACCTATTGCTATGTTCTGGTGGAAGTATTTTGTTACATGTGATGGTTATATGTTATTATGTCGTTATTATTACTGCTATGTAATTGTTATGTACGTTAACTCAACATGTTATGTCTTAACCCTGCTGGCAATTGTTTTCCTCAGGTCCATCTTGTAAATGAGCTTGTCTCAATGATGTTCTTCCTAGCAAAATAAATATTTTGACTGATTTATTGACTGATGTCTCTATGACTCTACAACAGCAAGACCAGAATCCCAGGGTCTAGAGGATCAAATTAAAAGTTAGAGCATTGTGTTCACAAGTGTCTGAAACTGTGATCACAAGTGCACTGCGTTGGTTGGCTTAGTTGAACTTGTGTGGATGGAGAAATGAAGGGGAATAATTCAAGTAGAAAAGAGCTTCAAGACAACTATAAAACCCCTAGGCCAAGGGAAACTCAGGAAAAAGAGGTGTGAGAGGAACTTTCCTAAGACTGTAGGGCTTCCGGGCCAGTGTAGAACTTCTGGGAAAAGAATGGCTAAGAGACTTTCAAATAGCGGAAGGCCTTCCAGGCTAATGCAGAACTCTGGGAAACGAGATGCAGAAGCTGTAGATGACTGTAGAACCTCTGGGCCAATGCAGAACTCCGTTAGTATCTTCTATAAGTTTCATACCCATTTGTTTGTATTGCTCCCTATCCTGGATGACTATACCTCCGCCCCTTGTCCACAGGTTTAATTACTATGTTTTTGTACTTTCTCAAATTTTCTAAGGATAATCTTTCTTTTTTTTTTTTGAAATTTAAGTTTATTAAGTTTTCGAATACAAAAGAAAAGAGCCAACAATACATTAAGGAAGACATCTTAAGGAATTAACAAGGAAAAAAAAAAGAAGGTTACATATAATCAGGTTAACAAAACACCAAAAATAAGTATAGAAACCCAGAGTAATCTAGACCAATACAGTCTCGGAACAGAAAAGAAAACCTCCAAAACCCCCACCTCCCACCCACCCCCAATCCCCCACCCAAGCCCGGAGAGTTATCCTAGCGGAAGATAGGCCAAAACTAGACAAAAAGTTAGACAGGGGGACTATCTGCAGTCTGAAACGAAACACCCTGAGGGTTGGTTGGTATATATGAGACTAAGAATAGGGCCAACCGGGGGCATGACTATACTAAGTAGAGTGCATTCAACTTGCCCCATTTCCAAATGAAAGACCCCGGGTTGTGCCTATAACTAGCAATAAATTTCTCGGTATTGAGGTTGAGAGACAACTCCCTCAGCCACTCTTGATAAGTAATAGTAACCTGATCTAACCAATGCCTGAGGACCAGTTTCTTAACAGCCATTGAGAGAAGTGCCATGTGGTATTTACGCTCCATCACCGAGATGGCGGAATAATCACCCAAAATACATATATCAGGAGTGAATAACTCTTTCAGACCTAAGAGCGGGTTAAGACGGTCTCTAAGAGCATCCCATAAAGGCCACCTTGGCACAAGCCCAAAATATGCAACAAGTTCCCTTCGGCAACCCCACATCTTGAGCAGAGACTAGACTCCTGCTTCCCAAACCTGGCCAACTTGACTGGGGTGTAATAGAGATTATTTAAAATATAATACTAGGTCAGTCTGTGGTTGTCCTGGGATAAGCAACGATACACATCCTTCCAAATTGATCCCCAGACAAGGATAGAACACGAACCTGAGAGAGACCAGATTTTGGAACCCTCTAAGGGAATGGGGAAAAGGTCATCTAACAGTTTATTATAGACAATAGAGATGCTTCTACATGAGTCAGCCGCCTCCTGAACCTTAGCAAGAAAAGGCCTTAATTTAGATGGAGAACAAGTGGGACCCAAGGTTTGGAGAATCAGGTGTCTCAGTTGAAAAACTAAAAATAAATCTCTGAGGGATGTGAAGGTACTTTAAAATACCATCCGAGTTGAGGAGATTGTCCTGGTCGTACAGAGACTCCACAGACAAATTTTGTAGCTGCGGAAGCCAGTCCTCAGCTATGCAACTACCCCCAATTTTAAGGTTAGGATTCAAAACCAAGGTCATGTGAATCTTGGATGGAGGAGATTAAAGAAATTCCAGCATTGAGAAATAACTCTAATGGATAGGCCAATAGGGACTCACGAATGACCGGGGAAGCTTGGAGAACGGAAGCCAAAAATACGAGAAGGGCTCAGACCCACCTGGACTAATAAATTTACCTCAAGCTGTTGCCAAATGGGTAAAAGGTGGAAGACTGAGTATTAGACAGCTTCCCTAATCTAGCCAGATGGCTTGCCCAATAGTACAGCAAGAGATTGGGTAAACGAAGTCCCCCCTTATCTCTGGACGCAGTAAGCTTGAGGAAGGCTCTACAAGGCTGTTTCCCCTTCCAAACAAAATTAGACAATGCTGAGTTAACCTGAGCAAAAAACCGCCTGGGAAGCCAAATATTAAGGTGAATCAGGGGGTATAATAGCCGGGGCAGAATATTCATTTTGATGATATTGATACGCCCCCAGGTGGAGAGAGGCAACCGCTGCCAACGATCGAGGTCACACCTAATTCTCCTGACCGCATTAACTAAGTTGAGCTCCTTGGCTAAACCCTCACCCCTGGTTACATGCACCCCTAGGTATTTAAAGGAACCAGTAACCCATTTCATGCCAAACCGCACAAAATCCGATTTAAAGGTGAGAGAGTTGACCGGAATATGACCGATTTGGAGACATTCAGCCTATAATTAGAAACCTGACCAAAGCGGTCAATAATTTGAAGGACATGAATTAAAGATGTACGGATCGGAAAGGTACAACAATATATCGTCAGCAAAAACGATAAAGTTAGGGAAGTTAGCAAGGTACAGCCCCTGATTTGCGATGAGCCTTTAATCTCACAAACAACGGTTCCAAGTATAGGTTGAATAAGTAGGGGACAGGGGACAGCCTTGCCGGGTGCCTGCACATAGGGGAAAACTGGGAGAAAATACCCCGTTGCAATAAACTTTGGCCGAGGGGGATTTGTAAATAGCCATAATCATTTGAATGAAGGAGTCAGGGAAGCCCATTTTCCTCAGGGTAGCCCATAAGAAGACCCAGTTCACACGGTCGAATGCTTTTTCTGCGTCGAGAGCAACAAGGACCATGGGATCAGGAAAGGAACGGGATGCCTGAAGGACATGGGCAAGAGTTCTCAGATGGTCAGCAGATGATCGCCCCTGGACAAAGCCAGCCTGTTCCAGGCTCAGCAAATGCTCCCAGACCGATTTGATTCTGGACGATAGAATTTTGGATAGGATTTTAATATCATAGTTGAGGAGCGATATTGGACGATAACTGGCAGGGTCTGAGGGAGGCTTGTCAGGTTTAGGAATCAGAATAATTATTGTTTCTAAAAGAGAGGGGTCAGACTCGACCGCAGAAAACAGGTATTCGTAGAGCTTAAGCAACATAGGGGATAACTCTTTGCAGAACACCCTGTAGAAGGGGGGGGTAACCATCTGGACCAGGGGCCTTACCTAGAGGCAGGCCGTTGATTGCCTCTTCAACCTCACCCAGGGTGATAGGAGCAGAAAGCATATCACAGTGATGAGGCCGAAGGGACGGGAGCTTAATGTTATCCAAGAACTGCTCCGCCAGCTGAGCCTGCGACTCTGTGGAGCTGGTACCATAGATGTCTCTAAAAAAAGCTTCAAAAATATAGGCAATCTCCCTAGGTAACGACTTAGAGGTGCCATCCTGAGCTTTGAGTGCCGGAATTAGACGGGAACCCTCTACTTCTTTCAACCTCATTGCCAGCATCCGGCCCGATTTCTCCCCCTGATCGATATACTTAATCCTGGACTTGAAAAGAGCATACTCCGCTTTGTCGTGGGTTAAGTCATTGTATTCATTCCTGAGTTTGATGAGAGCCGACAAATTAGCTGAGGAATTAACAGAGAGAAATTGCTCTTCGGCTAATCTCAACCGGTTAGACAGCGATCTGGTTTTGGACTCCCTAACCCTTTTCCTAGTAGCTGTAATCTTGACAAGCTCCCCACGAAGGAAACATTTAAAGGAACACCGCAATACATCTGCACGATGAACGGAACCTTGGTTCAGGTCGAAATACATACGGATCAAATCCCTGATCTGGGAAACAGAGTGTTCCTCCTTCAGAATTTGCGTATTGAGTTTCCACAACGTGTCGCGTTGGCCCTGGATACCGGGAGAAACTTTGATCCAGACCAGAGAGTGATCTGAGATAACTATCGGTTTGATACCTGCTTGAGAGATACAGCTGATTAGTGAGGAACTGACAAGGATGAAATCGATTCTCGACCATGTTTGATGCACCTGGGAATAAAAGGAATAGAGCCGACTGTCGGGATTGAGAAGACACCAGGGGTCACAGAGGCCCAACAAACTAATAAAATCAGAGAGGGCAAGTTGGGCAGGGGACGCTGGTCTAACTGGTCTATAAGTTTTTTCAGATATATTGGATGGGGCAACATTCCAGTCGCCCCCTAAGATAAAAGGGGAGGGTAGGTATCTGCTCAGGATATCTGTCAGGGACATAAGGAAGGATGGATCGCCACCCACCGGGGCATAAATTGCCCCAACCACCAAACTACTATTGTCTAACTGACCCTTGACCAAAACATATCTGCCCTCCCGGTCAGTAATACACTCCTCTGCGACGAATCTGACATAGTGCTTAATCAGGATTGCCACCCCCCTACTAGCTTGCGATCCTGGGGCAGTAAAAACCTGGGAAAAACCCAGCCTACGCAGTTGCTTGTCCTCAGAGGCGGCCAGATGTGTTTCCTGTATAAAAATAATATCTACATTGAGCAGGGCACAATTCAGAAAGAACTGGCATCTCTTGAGGGGGTCATTGATGCCTCTAATATTCCAGCTGGCAATTTTAACAAAGCTCAATGCCATGCTAGCTTAACTAATGGAAGATCAGGCACCAGGGCAACACCAGATTTACAGATAATACCCAAAGGAAAAAAAAACCCACAAGAAAGGCCCAACCATAGTAAGACGCAACCCGAGTGGAACAACTCTCCGAGGCCCCTTCCCCCCCAAAACCCATGGAAAACAGACCCCTAAATAAAACAATGCCAACACTACCCATAGAAAAACAGAACCCTGGGATCCCGATGCCAGGGATACAAAGCCCAGGATACACTAAACCGGAAAAGTAGTCAACCCCCACCCCAATTAAGAGACCCTACAGCAAACCCAAAATACCCTAAACTATATACAAACGGCCCTTCAGTAACAGGAAGCCAGTACACCACTGCAGAATGACCTTTGAAGGAGACGGTCCCCAGAACTGACAGTACACCGACTCCTGCAAAATAGCCCTGACTAAAGACCTGGATAAGAAAGAGCAACAGGGGCAAAACCTAGAACGGAGGCACTGCCACACCCCCAAACGGTTGTGGGACTGCATCTCAACGCTCACCCCCTTCCACCCCCAGCCAGCAATGAGACAGAAAAAAAGGAAACATTAGAAAGCCAATAGCACCAACATGTTGAAAATCCCAACCCCCCGAAACTAGACTGGAAAAGACTGTCTTACACAACCACACCAACAACTATCACAGCCCAAATTACTTGGTGCCGCAAGGTGATACTTACCCCCAGGAGCGGACCCACCGGCCTACATATATCCCATCACACCAAAATAGGTGAAATAGAGACAGGAGCAAATAAATCAACGGGGAGCTTGTGCCCAAATCAACCAGGCGGTCACCGCACTAACTGGAAGGGAAAGGGGGAGGGAAGAGCGGGTAGGACCCCACTGGTGCAGCAGTAAAACGGGCCCAATAGCAACCCAACCAAAACCGAGGTTCCCACCCCCCTCCCTCGCACACCCAGGCGGAGGCCCCATCTCCAGAAGGCCCAAGCCTCCACCTCAAACCCAGTGCCGCCCCGACCCACACGAGAGGCCGACACCCCCCATGAGAAGCCAGAAGCGGACCCAACGACTCAGCAAATCAAGGCTAAACAATCCATGTAGGCACAGAAAAAGAACACTATCAACACTAAAAGTTCAGCATAAACAGTCAGCCCGATTTAAAGAGATCGGGCAGCTTCCTGGTGAGTTCACTTTTGGCTTGCTCTGGAGACTCGAAGGTGGTCCAGGCACCATCAAGAAAAACCTGGAGCCTTGCCGGATAGTTCACACGGAAACGGTGACCAGCAGCAATCAGTTTGGAGACCAGCGGGTGGAACTCCCTTCTCCTCAGTCTAATTTCAAAAGGTAAGTCCTGGGAAATCCTCAGCGTACAATTCTCCCACATGACAGCCTGCAGGCTCTTGACTTTCAATAAAATGTGCTGCCTTTCCAGGTAACTTAGCATTTTTATTAAAATGGGTCTAGGCGGGGATCCAGGTGCAGGCTTAGGCCTGAGAGATCTGTGGGCACGCTCGATGTGGTAAGAGGAGTATATGGGAGAGGGACCCATGATCTTAGTGAGGAGTTTTTGCACGAAAGACAGGATGTCAGGGCCCTCCTCACCCTCTGGTAGTCCCAACACCAGGATGTTGTTCCTCCTGCTGCACCCCTCAAGATCCTCCGTCTTCAGCTTCAGTTTCGCTACTTGTTGCTTGAGCATCACTAATTCGGATTCACATTTGGCCTTCCAGACTTCCAATGAACTGATCCTGGCCTCCGAATCACCAACCCGAGTTGTAAGGGAGGCGAGGTCCCCACGCATCGATTTGAGCTCTGCCGAGATCTCATGCAGCGTTTCACGGAAAGTAATCAGCTCCTGTAAAAACCGGTCTTCGGTGAGAGGGCGGATGAGACACCTGAGGCCAGTTTAGCATTAGACCCAGCGGATTGGGTTGCGATTTTTAGCCGCTTTCGGGGTATTCGTGGCGTATGCTGGCCCGCGCATTTCATCTCGGCCTCCATCGTCGCACTGCACCTTGGCAAGAAACTTACTGGAAAGGTAACCGATCGCCAAAATAAAGTGACGGTGACCTCTGTGGGGATTAGGGTAATAGGTAGCTCTTCAGTAAAAGTTGACAGAAAGCGGCAAACAACTAGATTGTCTGGCTGAGAGGGGAGAGTGAGTAAACTACGCTGCCATTAAGAGCACCGCCCCACGTGACCCCCAGGATAATCTTTCTTCTCTGGTGAGATTCTGATATTGGGCAATAAATCATCTATTGTTCTAAATAATTGCATGATATCCCTTTCCACTAATGTGCAGAATGCCTCTATTCCATTGTTTCTCTCTTACGTTGGACTATATTGGAATTGTATCTGCATGGCTTGTTTCATTTGTTGCTGATGCCCACTAGTTGTTTCTTCCTGTCCGAACATGTTTTTGAGCCTTAAGGTATGAAAAATGTTTTGCAGCTTCACCCCTAGTTCAAATAGGTTAACTGGCTGAGTTGGTGCAAATGAAAGACCAAGGTTTAATATTTTAACTTCTTGTTCTGTTAAAATTCTCTTGCTAAGGTTAAAAATTGATATTATTTCTGCTGCTGATGCTGTCTGCCTCTCCTCCCTGGTGGCTGCCTTGTGAGCCTTCCCCCTGGCCCTCCTGGGTCCCCCGCCCTGCCCCCCACATCTCTCCCCCCTCTCTGCTGTGCTCTCTGAGTTCTAAAGGGTTTCTCAAACATATCTATTTTCTCTATCGAT
Organism: Neoceratodus forsteri; assembly: GCA_016271365.2. Taxonomy (NCBI): domain Eukaryota; kingdom Metazoa; phylum Chordata; order Ceratodontiformes; family Ceratodontidae; genus Neoceratodus; species Neoceratodus forsteri. Next base: position 609,191,441 of record CM028132.1, read on the forward strand.
AGCTGAAGATGTTCCTGTCTGTTGTGACTCATGAAAATGCTCTGTGCTAGAAATCTCATTTGTATGAACTTTTTGAGGGTCCCTGGTGTAGCTGCTGTCACTGTTTGTACTCTTTTTAGTGTTATACTGTATGTATTGTTTATCCCTGGTTTTCTTTTATTGTATTTCTTGTATGTACACACCCTGTTTTCCCTGCAGTCATTGGTGTCTCTTTGGAATTTAAAAAAAATTTGTGTTATGTGATTCGCTCTTAATACTCGTTCAATTTTTGCAGTATAATGTGGGGAGTGGTGCAATGTAGTGGCTGTGGGGCAGCCATATTCAGGCAGACCTTCTGGACACTTAGGTGCTGCCCTATCTGCATGCATCTCTTAGGACTGAGGGATGAGGTAGCCAGACTCAGAGCGGAAGTAAACTGGGTCAGGAGTACCATCACCCTGTTCAGGAACCACAGTCCAATGCAGCTGCCTCAAAGGATGCGAGAGCGAGGAGCACTTGGATGACAGTGGGCTCAGGGAGGGTTAGAGCAGTCAGGCAGAGGCATCCCAGATCCTATTCCTCTCAAGAACTCATATGCCACACTGGCAAATGAGGACAACCAAATAGGTACCCAGGGAAGTGGAAGGAAAGGATGTGGAGGTTAGGCAAGGAGGTGACCTCAGTGGGGAAAGCAGTGGACCCCAGAGGAGGAGGAAGCGAATCCTGGTGGGGGACTCCATCATAAGAGGGATCCAGCTAGGAACACAGGAGGGGGAGGACAGGGAAGTGAGGTGCCTACCAGGTGCCACGGCATGGAGGGATGGAAGGAAGATACTGGGGATCACTGGGAAGGCAAGACAGGAGGGTGAGCTGGATGTCATTATCCACCTAGGTACTAATGACTTGGCAAATGGGGAGCCAAAGGAAGTTCAGGAAGAGTTTAGGAAACTGGGGAGGGTCTCAAGCAAGTAGCTACTTCTGTCACTTTCTCAAAGTACTACCTGTGAGAGCAAGGGGAGCATAGGAGTGCATGCACCAGGAACTTTAACTCATGGTTGAAGAACTGGTGCTGTGAGGAAGGTTTGGATTCATTGGTGACTGGGGACCCATCTGGAGGGATGGAGGTTTGTTCAAGCCTGAGGCCTGCATCCATCCTGGAGGGAATCAAGCACTCAATGATAAGTTTAAATGCTACATTGACAAGCATTTAAACTAGCAAAGGGGTGGCAGGCCAGCAAGGATGGTACCTACTTGCTCACCCCACAGCTAGTAATGGAACCAGTGAACCAGAGGAGTGGCTATCTCTGCAAAGCAGTGTGCAAAGTTGGAGATTAGTGTCCAAAAGGTGGATAAGCAGAAAGGGGCAAAATTCAGCAGAAGGGCAGGCAGCAAGGAGAACCAGGGATAAATGACAACCAAGGAAGGGGCTGGAGTAGAACAGTGAAGCAGTCTAGGGAGGTCAAATCATGGAAAGCCATGTGTGCAAATGCCAGGAGCCTTAGCAACAAGATGGAAGATCTGGAGGCTGTTATGGTACAGTCAGACCTGGACATTGTGGCCATCACTGAAACCTGGTGTAATGATAACCATGACTGGGAGATGGCCATACCCGGCTACAACATATTCAGAAGAGACAGAGCAGGCAAGAAGGAGGAGGTGGCACTGTATGTGAAAAATGACATAAGGGCCACACAGATCCAGGAGGAACAAAATGGGGGAGAGATACTGTGGGTTAAGCTGGAAAGGAAAATGGGACCAGCCATCCGCACAGGTGTGGTCTATAGACCACCAGCCCAGGAGGAAGAAACAGATAGGGAGCTGATGCTAGCCATCCAAAGGATGGCTGACAAAGTGAGGTAGTACTGGTTGGAGACTTCAATATACCAGATGTGGACTGGAGCATCCCAGCAGCAGCATCAACTAGGAGCAGATTTATCCTGGACTCCCTTCAGGGTGCCTTCCTCAAGCAACTGGTCATGGAACCAACTCGGCAGAAGGCAATACTGGACCTTGTGCTCACAAACAGGGACAGTGTGATGGGGGTAACAGTGGGGGAGCACCTGGGTAACAGTGACCACCAGTCATTGTGGTTTAAAATCACAGAAAGAGCAGAACCAAACCACACAAAAACACGTATCCTGGATTTTAGGGGGGCAGACTTTGGGAAAATGGGGAGATGCTTGAAAGAGGCATTAAGGGGAATGGGACAGGAATCAGGGATTGAGGAACAGTGGGCAGTATTTAAAATGGGGATTATAAGAACAACAGAATTATGCATTAAGCAGGTTAGCAAGAGGAAAAGAAAGAGAGACCATTATGGTTTCCAAAGAGGTAGCAAAGAAAGTGAAAGCCAAAAGACTGCATTCAGGCAATACAAAAGACACAGGCAGAAGGGATAGGAGAAGTACCAGGAGAAACAAGGGAGGCAGGAGTCAGTAAGGAAGCCAAAGCTCAGACAGAAGAACACATTGCAAAATCAGTGGTTAAAGGGGACAAAACCTTTTACAGGTACATAAGTGAAAAAGAAGGTCAAAGGAGGGATAGTTAGACTGAAGGGGAGGATGGGAGCAGCGTGGAGGATGACAACAGTAAAGCTGACATATTGAACAGGTATTTCTGCTCAGTCTTTACTAAAGAAGAGGGGTAATGGGTCTGAAGAGAGTACAAGGGGTGAGAATGGTGCAGAAATGGACACAAGTCCCTTTACGAGAAAGGGTCCTGAAGGAACTGGAAGTAATAAGAGTTGACAAAGCAATGGGGCCAGATGGGGTGCACTCCAGGGTCCTTAAAGAACTAAGAGAGGTGGTGGCTGAACCTCTGGCTATCCTGTTTAGCCAATCACTGGAAACAGGGGAGGTACCCAAAGACTGGAGGACAGCAGATGTAGTCCCCTTATACAAAAGTGGGAACAAAGAGGAAGCAGGGAACTACAGACCAGTCAGCCTCACCTCGGTAGTGGGGAAGATCATGGAAGCACTACTGAAGGAGAGATTGGTGGAACATCTGGTTGTCAATGGACTACAGGATCCAAGGCAGCATGGTTTCACCAGGGGGAGGTCATGTCAGACCAACCTCATTGAATTTTTGACTGGGTGACTAGGGAGGTGGATCAGGGAGGGCAGTGGACATGGCCTATCTGGACTTCAGCAAGGCCTTTGACACTGTGCCACATAAGACTATTACACAAACTGGGGAATATGGGTGTGGGCAGGACAGTAGTGTGGTGGGTAGGTAACTGGCTGGGTGGCAGGACACAGAGGGTGGTGGTAAATGGCTGTCACTCCACAGAGGGAAGAGTGACCAGTGGGGTACCACAGGGATCAGTGCTGGGACTGGTCCTATTCAACATCTTCATCAGTGACATTGCACAGGATATAGAAGGCAGAATTTCACTGTTCGCTGATGACACAAAGCTCTGTAACAGAGTTGACACACCAGAGGTGTAGACAGAATGAGAAGGGACCTGCAGAAACTTGAAGAATGGTCAAGGTTTGGCAGTTGAAATTCAATGCAAAGAAGTGCAAGATAATGCATATGGGGCACAAAACCCTGGCACAATATATCAGTTGGGGGTGAGGATATAGCATGCACCAAGCAGGAAAGGGATCTTGGGGTTGTCATCTCTGATGACCTCAAGGTAGGAAACAGTGTGACAAGGCATCAGGTAAAGCAAATAGGATGCTGGGATGTATAGGCAGGGCATCACCAGCAGGAAAAGGGAGGTCATAATTCACTATACAAGACACTAGTGAGGCCCACCTGGAGTACAGTGTACAGTTCTGGAGACCATACCTACATAAGGACATAGACAGGGTAGAGAAGGTTCAGAGGAGGCAACAAAGATGGTGCATGGGTTGCATCACAAATCCTATGAAGACAGGTTGAAGGATCTGAACATGTACTCCCTGGAGGAGAGGAGAGAGAGGATATGATAGAGACATACAAGTATCTTACAGGGAGGAACAGGGTGCAGGAAAACACTATTTTTAAGCGAAAAAGATGTTTCAGGACTAGAGGGCATGGGATGAAGTTGGAGGAGGACGATTCAGAGGAAACATGAAAGAATTTCTTCACAGAACGGGTGGTGGACAAGTGGAACACCCTGCCAGAGGAAGTGGTGGGGGCTGAAACAATCACGGGATTTAAGAATGCAGGGGATAGACATAAAGGAATTCTAGAGGTCAGGGGTAAGGGGAAATAGACTTCTAGGAAAACAAACTGAACTTACAAGCTCAAATGGGCAGACTAGGTGGGCCATAGGCCCTTATCTGCCGACACTGTCTATGTATCTATGTATCTATGTATCTATGTATCTATGTATGTCTTCCCAATTGTTTTTATGCTCTGCCTCCTCAATTTTTAATTTTAATAACTCTTCTGTAGCTTTATTTCTGTTGCTATTTTTGTTGTTTCTGTTGCTATTTTTTGTTGTTTATCAATGATATCTTTTATCAAGGCATACATGAAGTCACAGCTGGTACGGTTTCTTATCCCATCCCATTTATTAAAAAGTTTAGGTGAAGTTGGCCCGGTGGTGCTGAGGGTTGACGCATTTGATGCCATACCTCACACCACGCCGGCGACCCGGGTTCGAGTACGAGCCTGGATTGGGGTTGGCAGGGGAGAACTAGTATTGAGCATCCGCAGACTGCTCTCCTAGTCCTGGGGTGGGCTGGGGACATTCATTGTGCTGTAGCGACCTCTGGGGATGCCCGGAGGTACTACTAGCATCGGTGCAAAATGCGGGGGAATGCAGCGGCAGTCGGCACGCTGTGCCTAGATGTCACTGTATGTCCATGTTCCAAGGGACTAAAGAGGAGGAAAATTGGCAGGGCACGACTGTGCAGCCAGATGGCCACGCTCTGCGCTGCCCAGAGGACTTGTGAGGAGTCCTATCGGGGAGGGTCCCGGGGCTGTCCTGGCTAAGAGAGGCATGGGGGGCCCTCCAGCAGGATGGCAAGATGGCCATCCTGGACCTTCCTGGGTGCGGTTAGAGCCACCCAGCTTTCTGGGTGGGCAGAGCCAGTGGCTGGATGCTCCACACCAGATGCACCACAGCAGGCAGAAAAATACAGTAGATATATATAAAAAAAAAAGTTTAGGTGAATTGATGCTTAAGTTGGGCTCTACATTTATTCTTAATCCCCTAGGGATCCTATGATGTTCTAAGTATTGGATTAAGGTTAACCCATGCCATTCCAAATGGTAATTTTTGAATTTTAAATTCTCTATTTTTTGTGCAATGTGTTTTGCTGTTTCACCCATTTGAGCTGATAGGTCTCTTTCTCCCCTCATGGTCTGGAACAATTGTTTGTATTCTTCTTCGGTATACATAGTGAAATGTAAAGAGCTCATAGTCTTCAGGTGAAGCTACCTCTGGCTGCAAGCTGCAACACTGGACTTAAGATTTGCAAGAAAGTGAGTAGTGCTCACAACAGAGGGAGGTGAACTTTACAATTTACAATTGTCTTTGGTTTGAAGCAGATTCCTTAGGAAAGTTAATATTCTTCAGGTGGAGAATACTTCTAACTGAAGGGTGAAATAAGCAACTTAGAATTATCAGAAAAGGCAGTCTTTCAATCAACAGAGGAGGTGGAGTTTGCTTTACTTGTTACAATTGTTAAGATTTTACTGTTTTCTGTGTTTCTGCCCTTCTGACTTGATTGGAGTTAGTGATTGACTGTTTGCATTGCAATATTTGTAATACTGTGAGTATTCACTGGGCTAAGAATTTGTCATAAGCCCTGAATTGAGAGCAGGTTACAGGCTGTGTATTGGACCCAGACAGTCCCTAGGGGGTGGAAACTGGTTTTTCTCTTGTTTACCTCAGTGTGCCTTATAAGGCCAAGCCAGACTGTGTCAGGAAGTGCTTACATCACAGCTACTTAACAGCTAATAGCTCTGGAAGAATCTTACAGACCTTGATAAAAGTACTAATTTTAGCAGGCTCATCGGATAACCTCATAGTCTTCAGGTGAAGCTACCTCTGGCTGCAAGCTGCAACACTGGACTTAAGATTTGCAATAAAGTGAGTAGTGCTCACAACAGAGGGAGGTGAACTTTACAATTTACAATTGTCTTTGGTTTGAAGCAGATTCCTTAGGAAAGTTAATATTCTTCAGGTGGAGGATACTTCTAACTGAAGGGTGAAATAAGCAACTTAGAATTATCAGAAAAGGCAGTCTTTCAATCAACAGAGGGAGGTGGAGTTTGCTTTACTTGTGTTACAAGTGTTAAGGTTTTCAGTGCAGGAAGAGTTTAAACCCACATAGGCTAAATACTGTTTTCTGTGTCTGCCCTTCTGCACAGCTGACGTGTTTTGGGGCTGACTGTTTTCAGAGCACAAGTCACCAGGCTCTTTTGGGACTGGGGAGGTTTACCTGTGTCTGACTTGGATGTTTGGATTTTTCTCTGTTTGATTAGCAGGGCATTTTCTCTGTCAAATTGGTTTGAAGCAGTATTACAAATTATGCGTGTATGGCATCTTGCTGACAGGAAGGCACTCATCATCGCATCGGTAGGTCAGAGTGTTTAACTGATTGTTGTGAGGGCACAGTTTAGGTCAACCCCTTCCACCTCTCACCCACCACCTGGAAATAGTTCATTTATACCTGGGGTTCTGACATCATTTCCTCAAGAGGGCAAGGTACACATCACTGTCATATCCTGTCTAGCACACTGCACTGACAATATAAGCATACACATTATATAAATCATATATTTCTATATAGCACCAATCACACACACACACACACACACACACACAACAAAAAAAAACTAAACAAGGTAGACAGTTATGTGGGGGAATAGTACAATGTAATGGCTGTGGGGCAGCAGTCTTCCTGGAGTCTTTCTGGAGGCTGAGATGCTGCCCTGTTTGCGAACAACTATCTGCCCTGAGGAGGAATTTGCCCATCTTCAGGCGCACTGGACAGTGGCAGGGAACCTCCCCATCCAGGGTGCACCACAGCCACCATCACTACCTCAGAGGTTCTGAAAGCACAGCAGTTGGACCACAGTGGGCTCAGGGAGGATGAGGTGGTGGAACAGAGGCACACCAGTCAGTTGTTGCACTCCACAATCCATACACCATTCTGGGGAGCATAATTTCCCTATGGATGCACCCATAGAGGAGACTAAGGAGGGTGCAGACAACTGTCAAGGGAGGCCTCAGGAAGGAGGCAGGGGCACCACAGGGAAAGAAAGCAGCTCCTGGTGGGACTCAGTGTGGGGGATAGAACTGGGGAGCAGGAGAAAACTGAAGTAAGGTGCCTGCCAGGTGCCATGGCTTGGAGGGACAGGAAGCGCATCCTTAGGATCACGAGAACAGTTGCACGGGAGTCTGAGCTGGACATCATTGTCCACCTAGGGACAAATGACTTGGCTCATCATGAGATTAGAGCAGTGCAAAAGGACTTTGTAGAGTTGGGGAGGGGCTTAAGACAAGTAGCATACACAGTATCCTTCTCAGAGGTGCTGCCTGTCAGTGGCATGAGTGAGGCGAGGTACTTGCACCATGCAGTTTAACAAATGGTTGAAAAAATGTGTGTGGAGCACAGGGTTTGGTACTTCATTGGGGACTGGGGTTCCACCTGGGAAGGACACCAGCCTATACTGGCAGGATGGTCTGCATCTGTCCAGGAAGGAACAAGTCTTTTGGGCAATCGGTTTAAATGCTTCATTGGCAGCCTTTAAACTAGTCAAGGGGAGGCACTGATAAGCAGAAGGAAAATCCCAGCCTCCTCACAAAACAGGTACTAAATGAGAAAAGACCAAGGTAGAAAGGTCAGTGGGGTTGCCGCTACAGAAGGTAAAGCCATCAAAAAATGGAGAGCAATGAGTACCAATGCCGTAGTCTGGGTAACAAGCTTCCTGAATTAGTGGCCTTGATGGAGGAGGAAGATCTGGATATTGTGGCAGTCACAGAAACATGGTACACACAGAACCATGACTGGGATGTAAACATACCAGGATACACTATCTACAGGAGGGACAGGGAGGTTAAAAGAGGATGAGGAGTAGCTCTCTACATAAGAGAAGAAATCAAAGCAACAGAACAAAAGGGTAAACAGGGAAGAGAAGAAGCACTGTGGGTCAATTTGGAGGCAGGCAATGGCACCACAATCCACACAGGGGTTGTATACAGACCCCCTCTCAGGGGGAGGAAATGGACAAGGAAATGATAGAAAGTATACTTAGAATGGCAGATAAAGGGGAGATATTGCTGATGGGTGATCTGAATATGCCAGATGTTAACTGGAGTGCAGTTGCAGCAGCCACTTCTAAGAGTGGGGTTATTCTAGATGCCCTACAGGGGCAAGCCTTAGACAACTAGTATTGGAGCCCACTCGAGAGGGAGCAATCTTAGACCTGGTTCTCTCAAACGGAGATGAAGAGAGGATCACAGATGTAGAAGTGGGTAGCCATCTGGGAACTGGCGACCATCGAACAGTATGGTTCACAATAAACACAGCAATAGAGTCAAGCCATACAAAGACAAAGGTACTGGATTTTAGGAGGGCTGACTTTGCCAAAATGGGTGAGTGCCTAAGAATGCACTAGCAAATGGGCAGGAAGGAGGGTGGAAGAACAATGGGGAATAATAAAACTGCCATCACAGAGGTAACAAGCCTTTGTGTAAAGCAAATAAACAAAATGAAGCGAGGTGAAAACCACTATGGTTCTCAAAGGAAGTAGCAGTGAAGGTTCAAGAGAAAAAGAAAGCAGTCAGGAAGTACAAGGAATCACAGAAGGAACAGGACAGAGAACTGTATCAGTTAAAGCAAAGGAAGCTGGAAGGCAGTCAGAACAGCTAAGGCCCAAACCGAGGAAAAGATAGCCAACTCAGTTAAGAAGGGGGATAAAACCTTTTATAGGTACATCGGGGAGCAAAGGAAGACCAAGGGAGAGATAGTGAGGCTTAATAAAGGGGAGGGAGGGTGGGCAGAGGGTGACTGTGAAAAGACAGAGATACTAAACAAATATTTTGCTCAGTATTTACAAAGGAAGAGGGAGGTACTTAAAACAAACAGTAGAAACACTCTGGATACAGAAGTTGATACCAGCCCATTTACAGAAGAAGAGTTCTGAAAGAGCTCTTAAAACTGAAAGTGGACAAAGCAATGGGGCCTGATGGGATTCATCCCAGAATTCTAAAAGAACTAAGGATAGAACTAGTGACACCACTGACTACCCTCTTTAACAAATCATGGGAGGATGGGGTGGTAACTGAGGACTGGAGGAGGGCAGATGTGATTCCCCTTCACAAAAGTGGGAGCAAGGCAGAAGCAGGAAACTACAGACCTGTTAGTTTAACCTCAGTGGTAGGAAAATGATGGAATCACTTCTGAAGGAAAGAATTGTCAAGCGTATCTAGAGGCCAGAGGGGCACAGGACCCAAGGCAGCATGGATTCACAGCGGGAAGGTCATGCCAGACAAATCTGATAGATTTCTTTGACTGGGTGACCAAAGTAGTAGTTCAGGGAGGGGCTGTGGACATGGCCTACCTAGACTTTAGCAAGGCATTTGACACAGTCCCACACAAAGATTAATATACAAGTTAGCCAGCCTGGGAGTGGGTCCCAAGATGACAGCCTGGGTAAAGAATTGGCTGGAGAATAGGACACAGAGGTAATAGTAAATGGAGTCCACTCTGAAAAAAGGGGGTTAGCAGTGGGGTACCACAGGGTTCAGTATTAGGACGGTCCTCTTCAATGTCTTTATAGCGACATTGCAGAGGACTGGAAGGAAAATATGTCTCTTTGCAGATGACACAAAGATCTGCAACAGAGTTGATGCACAAGGTGGGGTGGAAAGGATGAGAAGGGACTTGGCAAGGTTAGAGGAATGGTCAAATGTATGGCAGCTTAGATTCAATGCTAAGAAGTGCAAGGTAATGCACCTGGAAACAAAAACCCAGGGGAAGAGCACACAATAGGGGTGAGATACTAACAACAACAAAAATGGAAAGGGACCTGGGGTAGTCATATCAGATGACCTAAAGGTGGGCAAGCAATGTGAGAGGGCAGCAAGGAGGGCTGGGGAATACTGGGATGCATAGGAGAGGCATCACCAGCAGAAAACAGAGTTATTATCCTCTGTACAGACAGCTGGTGAGACCACATCTGGAGTACTGCGTGCAGTTCTGGAGACCCAATCCCCAAAGACATAGACAGCATGGAAGCTGTCCAGAGGAGGGCAACTAAAATGGTGCAGGGTCTGCACGGAAGACATATGAAGAGAGACTTAAGGAGCTTAATATGTATAGCCTCGAGGAAAGGAGGGAGAGGGGGACATGATAGAAACTTTCAAGTACCTCAAGGGACTCAACAAAGTCAAGAGGTAGCATCTTTCTCAAAAGGGTGTGCAAGAACAAGGGGCACAATTTGAAGATAGAAGAGGCGCTCAGAGGTAATTTAAGGAAGTATTTTTTCACAGAGAGGGTTGTGGATGTATGGAACAGCCTTCCAGAGGAGGTTGTGGAGTCAAAAACAGTGGTGGAATTCAAGCATGCATGGGACAGTCATAAGGCAATTCTAGGGGGTGGGGGTAGGAAGAAGTAGACTGCTGGTTAACTAGGATCTGCAGCTTATCCATCAGGTAGGGAAATGGGCAGACTGGGTGGGCCAAGCAGTCCTTATCTGCCATCAAATTCTATGTTTCTATGTAAGCTTTGCCCTATACCACTGAAAGCCTCCGTGTTTGGGCCCTCCATGGTGCTCCTCCTACGAATAGTAAAACAACACTCTATCTTGTACAGAAAATGCTCTTCCATGTACTAGAATTATTCTAGTTAAATATTATACATTCTTTAATAAACCAGCATCCACAATTGTCCACTCTTCCTCCTGAGTGAACAACACAATACTGAAAAAATATAAAATAGTGGGAAATTTGAATGCAGCCTGCCCCTGCCAGTGCTCCTTTGCTGGAGCTTATTAAAATATATTTTGACAAGTTTGCTTTGGGCCACCCTTGCCCTATGCTTCAGGCTGAAATGAAATTGAAATACATTTAAATAAAAGCACAGGGTCTTTCCCCATCCCCCAAACATGGCAGTGGCCATCCTTTACTGTGCCCTCAGTGCAAAAAGAAATATTTCCTTTCTTTTAAAATAAACAATTCTGGTGGACGGCGCCTACCTGATATTGCTGCCACCAACTCACTGCCTCAGCCTGGGGAAAAGTTCAAGGAGGAGGAGGAGGCGTGGAAATATGTGTTGGCTGCAGCCAGGCTGTGGACAGTCTTCCTTTGGGGCCTTGCTGGGTCCTGACGCTCCTCCCGACTCTCTCTTCACCAACACGGCCCCAGTTCACTATACCACCAACCAGGGGCCGGTGCAAATTTTAAACTTAAAATAACAAACAGTTCAATCTTGTACGGTTTTTGGAAAGCACTTGAGATACAATTTCAAAAACCTTTTACCATACAAAAAGCTTTACGATTTGGCAACCTAATTCTAGGTCTTCCCCCTCAGACTGTAAAGGGGCCCAGTACACTGTACTGTATATTTGGAATATATGCACTGTCGCTATCTCTAAAGCGATCACCAGAGAATGGTTACAAGTAGACCCACTGACAATTAAGGAGTGGCGGAGCATAGTAAAAGGAATAGAGGATATGGAAAAATTAACCTTCCGGGTTAGGGATTAACGTGACAAATTTACTGAACAATGCGTGAGACGGTACCTAACTTTAGGAGATGATCCAGGCATAGATAAAGAAGCAGAGTCCCATTAAAACCTCACAAAGGCGAATAGGTCAATACCTAAGAGGCCATTGTTTTGCACCCCTTTGGGTCTCATTCAAATTACCACCTGAATATCGTTTTTTATAAGGTAACTGGCATTATCTCTGCGGCCGGGAACCACGTTGCCGTGCCATAAGGTTAGGGGGAGCCCTGTCATTAGGAAGGTGGTTTTGCTGCTTTGGGTCCGCCATATGTAGCTTGTAGTTTTTAGTTAGAGTTTTAACTGAGTAATTAGTAGATCTAAATCTAGGAATAGTTTTCTTGTATTTTTTTCAGAAAAAAACAATATAAAGAAACTTAATGAGGTAATGTAATGGTAACCTGCTTTACAAATGTGCTGTTCATCAGTGTAAACAATTATCAACAGACTGCTATATATTGTGAAAGTGTCAATGTGTGCTTATAAATTCCTCAATAAAGAAAGTACAAAACTAAAATTAAATAACAAACGGGCAACAGAGCCCACACTGCAGCTGCCAACTGCTTTTTCTGGGGACCGCTGCAACTACTGGACTGTGGACACTGCTGGGACCACTGCAACTGACACAGGGATGAGAGGAGGACTGCAGGCACTACCTTTTAACCCAATTTACCTCTTTGCGTCCCCTCTCCCTCTTCGGCCATGACTTTTCTTCTGCTTTCTCTTTGGGGCACCTGATAGCGCTCCCTGACTGCACTCCTTGTTGGCCAATTCAAACTGTTCTAACAGTCATTACTGGCCACATTTTGAATCCTCCCTGGCATTCAGGATGCCAAGTCCCTAATGACCGGGGGGAGGCAATCAGCTGTCCAGTGCAAGCTGAACCTTAGCTGTGGCACCAGCTTGTGCCACCTTTACTGGGCAGGTTGCAAAAGGGAGAAAAACTTTTAAACTGCAGGCTAGCTGTTTACTTTGTGGGGGTTCTGCCACTTTGTTTCAACCCCATGCCACCCCTAAACTAACTTGGGGCATGGGCTGCCTGGGGAATTACTGGGGCTTGGAAGCTTGCTGGGGACCCCATCTTTGGGGTATTACACTGGGCCACAGGTTTTAAAAAGCACCAAAAGTGTAGTCACTGCTTGCTTAATTCAAATATATATTCGGAGTGCTACAAGCTTTCAGGCATAGATCATGACTGGCTAAACTGTGAATTGTGCAAAGTGTTTGTCCTAAGACACAGAAAAAGATCCAAGCTAAAAGGCAATTCCAATCAATTCCAACCTCTGTGTCTAACTCCATATAAACAGACCCTCAGGTTCTTGACTGTGGAAATGAAATATTCAATGATCCTAAAACTATGACAGGACAACTCAATAAATTTGTTGGTGACCTGACTAAACACAATTTCCAAGTGCCACCTGAGGTAAGACAGAGCAGAATTCATGAGCATAATCACCCTTAGTTCCCCCTCATCTGTATTTTTCAAATCCAGTATTGATTTCTATGTTTGAACATTATCTTCAGGAATTGAAAATAGATGTACTCATCTCATTTCTCCTCTGTCTGATGTTCTTTCATGCAGGTCACCGGACGAGTGATGAAAGATTGAAATTAGACAAGGAAGGACCAGAAGAAACCATGAATTGAATAACTAAGGAGAATGTTTGATAAAACATACTTTTCTACTTTTTAGATAAAAGGAACATGATTATTAGCTATATTGGTATTGTACTAGGTCACATACTACTATATTTTGGTTGGTTATGCACTTCAGTTTTCTGGCACTGTTATTGGTTTATACATGTATGAGTCATGGGTGTCTGCATTTTTAAACTCGGTATATGTAATGGCTCAGTATCTCTGAGGAAGCCCGAGAGGTCGGGGGAAATGCAAAAAGCGGTGCTTTGCACTGCCCATCCTGTATGTGCACTGTTTCTCTGATGAGTATGGAAGAGTAAACACTGCAAAAACACTTTTATGCGTCAAGACTGCTTTGTTCTAAGTTCTGTGGCAAGGGTGAGTGATCTTCACTACTTCATGCTAATATGTTATCACTGGAGAAGCACCACCACCCCAGTGCTCACTTCTACTACTAACAAGAAAAACAGATCCATTTATGGACTGACTCCATAATCGCCTTGCATTGGATCAGAAGCACTGCGAAGCAATGGAAGCCATTTGTTGCAAACAGAGTAAAGGAGATCCAAGCCCTGAAAGAGCCCTCAAATTGGTCGCATTGCAGCGGAAAGTAGAACCAGCGGACATTCCTAGTAGAGGGCAAGGACTTGATAATCTAAAGGAGAGCACCTTGTGGTGGAAAGGGTCATTGTGGTTAACTTTGCTGGAAGACAATCGGCCGCAACACTATTTGGATAATGGGAGTGACTCAGCCAACTTAAGTGCGGAAGTTATAGCCCAGCATCAAGTCACTGTGCAAGCCGACAAAGAAGAATTGCCAACAAAAATATTAGAATTGAAGAATTACAGCAAGTTGAATACAATACTTTGCATAATGGCTTGGCTGAGAAGATTCATCTACAACATGTGTACAGGTACAAGGAATGCTAAGAAAGAAGGAGAATTGTCCACAGAGGAAATTTTGGCAGCAGAGAGACAGTGGATACAGACAATACAGCTACAAGGTTTTAAAGAGGAAATAAAGCAGTTGGAAGAACAGAGTGCTGTAAGCTGTCACTCTAAAATTAGAGAATTAAATCCATTCTTAGATGAACATGGGCTCCTGTGTGTGGGGGGATGACTACATATGTCAGACCTAAGTGATAATCAGCAACACCCTTGGATATTGCCGGTGAAGGATGTGTTTTCTGAATTACAAATACGACACCAACACGAGCAGCTGATGCACTCTGGTCTCCAGGACACCCTGACACAGGTGAGAGAAAAATTTTGGATTTTGTGGGGGCGCCTGTTAACCAAGCATGTTATACAACACTGCATAATATGTAAAATGTCCATGGTCAAGCTAGGGAAACAACCAACTGCTCCTTTACTGCAAGACCGGATAGTGGAGACACCACCCTTTGACGTAACAGGGGTAGATTTCACTGGACCGCTGTATGTATGGGCAAAACCACATGCTAGCAAGGCCTATATTGCATTGTTTACATGTGCTGTAACAAGAGCAGTACATCTAGAACTTGTTTCAGATCAAACCACAGAAAATCTCTTGTTAGCTTTCAGAATGTTCATCTCCAGACGGGGATTGTGTCGAATAATGTATTCAGATAATGCAAAGACCTTTAAAGGGCTGATCAAGATTTAAAGGAGCTATGGGAAATGCTAAAAACTTCCCCCTTCGAGAATTATTTTCTAAAAAGCAGATCACTTGGAAATTCATTGTGGAAAGAGGAGATTGGTGGGGTGGATTTTGGAAAAGACTAGTCAGATCAGTAAAAACAAGCCTTAAGAAAATCTTGGGAAAAGCGTCTCGGGAGTTTGAATAACTCAGCACAATACTGACTGAAACTGAAGCAATCCTGAACTCCAGACCACTGACTTATATGCATGGTGATGCCGGAGAACCTCAGCCTTTGACATCAGCCCACTTTCTTCACGGGCAACGACTTACCACATTGCCACCGCAAACCTTTTCACCATCCAATCAGTTTGCCACTGCCAAACAAGCAGAAATGTCCAAAAGATGGAAATACAGACAAAGCCTGATGAACAGTTTTTGGAAACGATGGCACAAGGAATTGGAGTTGCAATCAGCTCACCACAGTGTTCAACCAGACCAACCTACACAATTGGAGGTGGGAGACCTGGTGCTCGCATATGAAGACAAAATACCAAAACAAATGTGGAAAATCGGAAGAACTGAAGAGTTGTTCCACAGCTGAGATGGGTGCATTCGTTCATGTTCATTGTGTCTGCTCTCAAGATCGGTGCTAAGGTGGCCGATTCAATTATTGTACCCATTGAAAATTTGAATTTTGCTGAACTTTAAATAAAGTTCATCGGGCCGGAGGATGTTGCAACTTGGATTTGTTGTTGAAGTTTGTACAAGTTAATTGGTGACTGTGACTTTAAATAATCAAGGGACTCCTTTTTCCCAGAAGTCTTGCTTGCTTGCTGGGAGGAAAAGGAAGTGGAGGGGAGGTCAGTGTGAGCTGTGTGAGGGAGCTAGAGAGTGAAGCTGAACTTCTGACAAGAGAAAGGGAAAGGACATTTTAGAAGCTAAACAGCCTGCTGGAACTTATTGCCTTAGTTAAGAAAAACAAAGTTTAAAGTAAGAGAATAAACAAGTTCAAGTTTAAGAAAGAAGTTGTTCAAGCTCTTTATTCATAAGAAGCAATAGAACAGATTTATAATGGAGCTGTCAGCAACTCACACTAATGCCATTGTAAGCTTGCTCAGAATCATTTTAGCCATTTAGTTAGGGATTTTAGTGGTGACGGCCATTTCTACTGTACCAAAAAAATGCTGTTTCTGCGGCAGGACCATATTTCTGTGTCAATTGCTGCAACCACAGAATTGCAGAAAATATAGGGCCCTGACTACTCTCTTTGAGTTGGTGCCTATACACTTGCTTGGAAGCAAGCTAGGGTTACCACTTGTCCCGATTTTCGCAGGACAGTCCTGATTTGGGCAGCTGTGTCCTGCAAAAAAAAACATGAAAAATACTACATGTCCTGATTTTATAGTAGAAAAAATATTTTCTAACTTTCCACTAAATGTTGCAGAAAACTACAATACCTTAACTAAAATACCTTAAAATGTTAAGAAGCAATAGAAGCAACTAAGAAACTACAATACTTACCCTTAATTCTGATTATATAGAGAAAACAAATCTGTTGCATTGATCGAGATTACGTACTGTCCTGCGAAAAATCATGTTTCACTAAGAAATGTCCCATGTTGGGCTTCGTAAAAGGTGATAACCCTAAAGCAAGCTACAATACAACCAATCCATAAATCTGGACTACTGTGCGAGTATCGAACAGCATATCCCTAAATACCATGAATCTTATTCATTACTCGGGAAGAAAAATGAATAATTGGAGCTTTTCATGGCTGTTCAACATTTTGCTATTTGGTGGGAGTTCAAGACTTCTCAAGACTTCCTGTCCAATCAGAGGCCACTTTGGAAGTTCACTGAAGGCAGGTCACGTGACCACGCACTCGTAGAAGCTTCAGGCAGGAGAGCCAGATAAGTTGCCATAGAGTGAGAATCTACTTCCACTTGATTGTTAAAACTACAAAAAAATCAGAAATCTTGATTGTTCCCTCTCTACTGTAAATCCCAAGCTAGAAAGTATCAGTTTTCACCACTGTAGGGTGGCGACATCAGGGTGCTTAATCCCTTCCAAACATCCTTTAATGTGGCACACTGGGAGCCCACCCCAGTGTGCCAAACCCTGCTGTGGTGTTTCCGACACCAGGATGCTCACTACCGATGTCAGATGCGCCCCCCACATATCTTCTGACTTCAGGGTGCCCAATCCCTGGGTTGGCATTAATCCCCCCAGCAGTTTGGCACGCTGGGAGCCTACCCAAATGTGCCGACATCCAGGTTTCTCTGTAAAAAAAAATGGACCCACGACGTCTTTTTCATTTTTTAACCTGAAAAACAAGAAAATGGTCCCTCGTCATTGCCGCTGAGCCCGCTCCCCCAACCTGCACCTTCCCTCTGCGCACCCCACCTTCCCGCACCCCCCCATACTTACGTGCAGAAATTGGGAGTAGCGATCTTCAGTGGACCGGGAACCCATCTGTACTCTTCAAACACTGACCGCAAATTGAAGAGAAATGATGGTAAGTTTTATAATGACACTGAATGGGGGGGTTTCAATTTAGGTGGCTATCTCAGTCATTTTTTATTGTTTTGGTCCCAAATTTTTAACATGTGGTTCTTGGAACCCCACTTCATAAACACAGTCACTGTCATTTCATTATTTGGTCCCGAAAGGTCATTTCGCGGTCACTGCATGGAATCACCTTTAAGGACAGAGTAACGAAATGACAGTGCCACTGTTCATGAGGAGGGCTCCCAAAAAGCCTATGTTGCAAATTTGGTGAAAAAATTCCAAAAAATGACTGTTACAAGCATGCGTTGTGCAGTTTCCACGCATGCTCATAACTTTTCCAATTTATAATATTTTTACTCCAGATTTTCAACATTGCCATTTTTCACATCTCTTTATGAACAGTACAGCTGTGATTTTTCACATCCTGCCTGAAATGTGTTTTTGCACGTGTGGCGAACAATGACGTGGTCACTGTGGGAAATCAACATTCAGGAAAGAGTAACAAAATCACAGTGACACTGTTCATGAGCAGAGGTACCAAAATGCCTATATTGAAAATTTGGTTAAAAAAATCCGCAAAATAATTGTGTTACGGGAGTGTGTTGCACAGTTTCTAGGCATGCTCGTGACTTCACCAGTTTTTCATATTTTCACTCCAGATTTTCAACATTGCCATTTTTTGACACCTCTTTATGATCAGTATAGCTGTCATTTTTCACATCATGCCCAAAATGTCTTTTTGCACATGTGGGCACAATGGCGCGGTCGCTGTGGGAAATCAGTGTTTGGGACACAGTAACAAAATCAAAGTGACACTGCTCATGAGTGGAGGTCCCAAAATACCTATGTTGAAGATTTGGCTAAACAAATCCTCAAAATAATTGCGTTACGGGTGTGCGTTGCGCGGTTTCTACGCACACCCATGACTTCACCAATTTTTCATATTTTCACTCCAGATTTTTTAGCATTGCCATTTTTTACACCTCCTCATGAACAGTACAGTTGTCATTTTCCACATCCTGGCTGAAATGTGTTTTCACACCTGTGGTGCCAAATGGCACAGTCGCTGTGCAAAATCACCTTTCGGCTAATGAACTCATAATGCCACTGTTCAAGAGGTGGAGTCACAAAAAGCCCATCTTGAAAATCTGAAGTGCAAATACCAACAAACGCCCATGGTGTTAAGGTTTCCAACTGTAACGTCCCACCCTGTAAAGACTGACAGGCATCCAGGCATCAAGGCAGGGTGTGACTTGGGATTGTCTGCCGTAATGCTCACGCCATTCCATCCCCACCATAGCCAGTGATAGGCATCTAGGTGTGCCTTTGGCTCTTCAGTCCCAAAGTTCACCCCATTCTCCTATACTGCACCCATTTCAGCGTATTTCCTTACGGAATTGGGTGAGCGTAAGGCCCAAAGACCCCAAGGCACACCGCAACACTTGTCAGTGTCTGCAGGGTAGGGTGAGATGAAATGGTGAGGTGAAATGGCATGAGCGTTATGGCCTATGACCCAAAGGCACACCTCGATGCCTATCAGTCTCTGCAGGGTGGGGTGGGGTTGGCGTTAGTTCCATACTTCACTGCCATTCCTATTATGCATCTCTCTAGTTCCTGCACTACCAATGCCAATGCCAGCAAGCCAACATTCAGCATTGACAAATGCTTGTTTCTATTGATGGCTGCTTGATGTCATGCCCAAGAAGGGATTTCATTTTTTTTTCTGAGGAACATTGGGTTTGACTATTAGTTGACACTCACTGAGACTTGTCAGCTCAGGATTGCTGCTGTGACTTGATTTCATAATAAATATAATTAAAATTCCATATAGGAAATCTTCCTGTGAGGAACCCAGGCTTGGGTCCCCTCACCGCCACTTAAGCAAATGTGAGTGCACTGCAGTTGGGAGGGTGGGACTAGTCAGCTGACTCCCACCAGCCACCGCTTCAGTTAACTGCTTTTTGCACACAACTGTACACTCAAGACATGTTCTAAGTATGTGGCTGTGTGCCCAAGAAGAGATTTAAAACAAATATTTTTTCCTGAGAAAAATCAAGCTTGACTATTATTAGTTGACAGTGAGTCTTGTCAGCACAACATTGCTACAGTGACTTGAGTGATGTTTCATAATAAGTAAGTAATAAGACACAATGGGGTGTGCATTATGGTGTGATAACCGCACTCCTAGGGGCATAGTTAGACACAAGGCTGAAGGCTGAGTGCCGGTCGTCCCTTGGAGTGCGGTTATCACACCGTAATGCACAACCCTGGAGTGTCTTATTGTGCTTATAAAATGTCCCTTTATTTTTAAAATCATTTTTTTTTATTTTTAAACACGTTTTTAAATAAGTAAAAATGTAAGTGAATCTGTGCTTTTAACATAAAATAGTCCTTCCGCCTATTGGTGCTAGATTAAAGTATTGTTATACAGTGTGTGCCTTCCTGCCCACTTAAGCTTCATATTCCCCTGCCAGCCACAACAATTCACAAATGCTGTTTTTCTAATTCTAAGTATGACACATAGCCCCCTTATTTTATTTCATTCTCCTCACTCTGTAGACAAAACTAAAAGGAAGCCATAACAGAGGCTTCTCAGTTCCCCAGTGTTGCAAGCATGAGCGTGGTTCAAAACTGCCACACTCACTGACAGCATCATGAACTGCTCGCTCTGTCCTAAAAGATAAACAGCAGGGTGAGTCATTTACCACCTTTTCTCTTTGTTTATATAGTATTATTGCTTACTTTCTTCATTCTGTTTTTTTTTCCTCTCTGTGTTTCCCCACATTCAAGAAATTTAATATTTATCATGGAATGTTTACCATGGAATACAGGGATTCAAAATTCTGCTCAGTTCTACTAGCAGAATGTTCCTTTACTAACATACTGTACACACAGACAACAAAGGCATGTTTTAGAGCCAGAGACTCAATTATCTCACTTGTCAGGGAAAGCAGAAGAGATTTCCCTGATGAGCAGGTAAAGATAGAAGGGGGATTTTTTACTGTTAGCAAACAAACAGTTGTAATGAAAACTATAAACAATTCTTAATATTTTTAATTTGTTTATGTGTGTAAGGAGAGTGTGACAATCTGGTAAACAACACTTAATTAATTTGTTTTATTTTATGTTTAAGATAATTTTAATTTTAGGGCCCAGTTGAAGGTTACTACAGTGTAAAGGTAGCAGCCATGTTTGTGGTGGAAAATCAGTTCTGGTTGTAGGGAGACTGATGGAAGATAGTTCTGGTAGTAGGAGGACTGATCTGCTCATTGTGTAATGTGGTTTAGGACCAGGTTGACTGTGCGTATACAGAGAATTAATGTACAATCAGCTGATCTGTCTTGGCCAATGAGATTTGTAGATTTTTTCTTGCCATTTTATGATTAAATTGAATGCATCTTCCTGTGAGGAATACAACCATGGCAGAGAGAAGACGCAGTAGCAGAAAACATAGTTGGTCCAGCAGCCCCAGCAAAGCTGCATCAGGTATAGTGTAGAGCAGCACGCTGTAGGAGATGGTGAACAGCAGCATTCTGTAGAGCAACACTCTGGGTGCATTTGACGTCAAAAATTATGTTTTACCCATCAAAGCCTTCAGTCGTTACCAGCACCAATATGGCATCAGCTGACACCAGGTAAAAAAGTGAAAATAACATTCAAAGTACAGTACCAGTAGTGCTGCTAGGAGAACATTGTTGTTAACTGCTACTGATACTACCAATGTGAATGTGTCCGCTTCATGCTTTGCCACTGCCACCAGTACCACCAGGACAAGGACATCCTCCTTAATAACCACCACTGCCCTGTTCCACCACCCATCCACTGAGACTAACAGCACTCCCAACTTCTGCTGCAACAATGGCCCTGCCAGCCTCTGCTGCCACTAAGACCAAGGCCACTCCTGATACAGTGACTGAGACCACTCCCACCACTGTGACTGAGACCACTACCGCCACTTTACATGAGACCACTCCTGCCACTGTAACCCAGACCACTCCTGTCACTGTAACCAATGGTGTCCGCCAATACTGCTATGGTGACACTGGACACTACTACTACTACTACTGTGGCCTCAGCCAGTTCTACAACTATTTCCAGCACTGTGTCTACCTCTACTGTGACATCTCTGGTTTCTCAGCCTGTCTTCTCGACTGTTTAACTTGTTAGTGCAGATGAGTAGGAGGTGCACTCATCCAGGTCTGAGTACTTTCCACTAGAAGATTTGTCCACTGATACAGCATCTTTATTTATTTTTATTTAGTTTTTGTTGACTAGGACTAGACAATTCTGCCTATTTTCAGCCTCGTCCAGTGGGAGGGGGATACAGAAGGATGTCAAAAGATACTGAACAAGATTAAGCTGTTGGTGATAATTTTCATGAATGGGGAAATTTGGCCAGGTTCCCCCTACTCTCCAGAGGGCGACCTGCTGATGGTGGGAGCGAGAGGAGGCAGCTGGTGTACCTGCAGGGGAGCTGATCTCCAACCCTGCAGGTCCAGCAATGGAGATTGGCATGGCTGTGTCAGGAGATGATGGTGCACCAGCTATTGTTCTGCCTGAGGTTTTCGAACAACAGAAACTTTTCTACAACGTTAATTCTACTGTACAGATCGAGAGCAATCTGATTCCGGACCGACCTGCTGTAATGGTTGACATAGATACTGCTTCAGTCCCGTCTATGGAGAAAGTCATATAAGAACCTACCGTACCTACTGGATTGGCGAGTCCTTTTCTAATTCAACAAGATAATTTTCTCAGACTTACTACTGTATATAGCAAAATAAAGAACGCGTTCTGCATCTACTTTGGGAAGTGATGATCGCACCTTCACAAACTATGCCAGCATAATCTAGCGACTTAAGGGAACAAAACAATACTGGAGTATGGAGCTCTGTCCTGTCCATTTACCCTGCCATTTTGGATCTGTTAAAAACACTAAATACGGACGGACCTTGAATCCATCCTCGCACCACTTCCTGCTTGTTCTCAGTCTGAGCCAGCCTCCCAGGGGTTGTGACATGGACAACACATGGTCAAACAGGACCCCGCTTTGAACTGGACAGCAGTGGCTGCTTTAATCACTGCAGGTTGGGAGAAAGGCACCGAAGGTGCCGGATGGGTTTCCCCCAGGCCAGTGACAGCAGTTGAAATAATAGCCAATGGAAAATCGGCTATACCACAGGCTTTACAGAAAACTGGCTTCAAAAAGCATTACACAGGACATAAAAACAGACCTGCTGATACAATGGCAGATGACAGCAACATGGTTCTGGTTCCAAAATCCACTGAGGGAGGAACTTTACCTGTTGGAACAGTCTTGGCCTACAAGGCCGGTAACGAGAAGGTAGGCGCTTCTGTTTCCACTGAGGGACATACAGGTAGCGTGACTTGGCACACTCACTCTGAGCTCTCAGGGGCTGAGATTTCATGCCAGTCTTCCCAAGAACAGTCAGTACAAGATGCTACTCAGGATGCGCCTAAAACCAGACACACAGAAGGACCTTCTGATTCTGTATCCCAGCCCACCTCTTCCTTTAAAATTACACATTTATTTGCTGCTGTTGGGGAGCCTGCCCAACGCAGAAATGCTGTAAGGCTTAAATATACTGGAGACTTGGCTAATGCCCCTGATAGGAAAACTGTTTTGCATGCAATGTTAAAAGACATCATGGACATTCCAGCACATGATCGCTTTGCTTTTATCCATGTTAAGGGGGAAGCCACATATGATATCAGTTTTAAACTGATACAAACATTGAAGAAATTTTGGTTTAAGTATCAGAATGTAAAAGATACACCCCTATGGAAAGCTATCCTTCCTATTCCACTCAGTAAGGCTGTCACCAAGAATATCACCCTTCTATGCAGAAATGAGGGAGTTAGCATAGCAGATGTGCAATTCTGGTTGCGCCAGCGTTGCGACATCCAGGGCAGACCCATGCTGAAGTGTACAGCTGTTTTATTGCTCAGTTAACCTGCTAGTGCTGTTAAGTTTTCTGGCTCTCTCTCTCTCTCTCTCTCTCTCTAACCCGCCATCTTGTCCCTTCACTCTCCTCTCGACCCTGCTCTCTGCCTCAGCCTCTCAGCCTGCTTCCCGCCCCCCTCCATCTTGGCTTCCCTGCCGTCCTCTAATTTCTTCCCTTCCCATCTACTCTAACCACTCGGCTCCCTATTGTTTACCAACCTCACCCACCAATTTAGCTGAATCTTTCGGCCTGTACTAACCAGCCCTCTGTCTTGATTTTTCCCCCTCTAGCTGACAAGGGCAGCAACTCAGTTCCTGAAGCAGCGTGGCAGGGTCCCTCAGCCACTGCCCTACCATTGCCGCTTGGCCTGCTTCCAGCCAAGGTAAGGTACGCTGAGCAACAGCTCAAATTCTGGCACCTTCCACTTGCTAACCACTGATTGGCTGCTCCTCCTCATGGGTCGCACGCCATTGGCTGTGCCCTTTCTCTACTTTAACTCTCTGCCTAAATCTAATTTCTGCATGGTTTTTAACCGGAAAAACCTGTTTTAACCTTCGCTCACTCCCGCTGGTGCTGTGCATCAGCTCCCCTCCCTGCCCCCACCCACTCACACTATCTGGACACTTAGTTAAATAGTTATACTCAGTCACATGGTTTGTCTCCTCGTGAATTACTAAGTACCAAGATTCTCATCTGCAAGCTATACCATCTGCCCACCAGAGAGCCTGAGCCTCATTCAACCATTATATAAATCCCTTCGCTCTCTATTCTGGAGTGCTTCAGCCACCCTAATTTTCCTGTTCCATTCTTTTTTCCATTTCCTCACACTAACCCACCAGCTACTACCCAAAATGCCTTCTCCACCCTCCTCTACCCCAATCCTCCTGTTTCTTACTCTCACTCTGCCTATCCCTGTATGTCAACCTTCCCAGTCTAAAAATCTGGTTACAGCCTTCACCCCCCACATCTCAACCCATACCCCTATTCTTGCTACAACACCTACCCCCCCCCCCCTTTGATATCTGGTCACATTATTCCTACCAACTAGTGGCCCACTTCCTTTCAGTTCCCAGCCACTTTGCCTTCCTTTGCCTCCTAATCTCCTTCTCACCCTGTCCCATTTCACTTCCACCTTCTCATAAATCCTATCCCCACCACAAATCCCCTAAGCTCCACTGCCTCATAATTGTTCTTCTCCTACTCTCATCGGGCAACATCCACTCTAACCCTGGCCCAAATGCCTTGAACTCTCCCCTTGCCCCCTCCTCTACCTGTGTGCCTAGCTCCCAACCCCCCACCCTCCCAAGTGGTCTGAAAATCATACACCTAACTATCTGCAGTCTTATTTCTAAGATTGACCTACTACAAACTATGACAATCTCTCTTAAACCAGATCTACTTATCATAACTGAAACATGGCTCAACAATAAGATTTCTGACCACTCTGTCTCCATCCCAGGCTACTCCATCACTCGTCAGGACAGGTCCACCAGATGTGGCAGAGTAGCTATGTACATCCTGTCCTCACTAAATTACGCCACCATTTTCGCAGCCTCACTCTTTGCTACCTATGAGGCTATTGTCATCAGAATCGCCCTCCCCTTCCCGGTCCCGTTAATTATAGCAGGCATCTACTGTCATCCGGGCATACAAACTGCATTCACCACAGAACTGGTAACAACCTTAACTTTCCTGTCCCACTCAGGTGAGTTATTCTTACTAGGAGACTTCATTTTTAACTGGCTGTCTCCATCCACATCTAAAATGCGTAACAACATTTCAGCCCTAAACCTTGTCCAACTTATCAAAGAATCCACCCACCTAAACAACAAAACTCAAAACCATTCTCTCATTGACTGGGCACTCACCTCCCACCCCCACAGAGTTATCAAATCCGGTATTCTCCCTGATGCCCTCAGCAACCACCACCCTATCTTCCTGGTAAGGAAGATCCACAGGTCCAAACTCCCTCACAAAATACTACAACTTTAGTCCTACAATTCCTTGGACCTCGATCCTCTCCTACTAGACCTTGCCTTCTCACATTGGTCCCCTCTCACCTCTGCCCCATCTGTTGACCATGCTCTTGCATTTTTTAAAGGCAAATTCCTAGCAATATGGAATTCTTATGCTCCTCTCAAACAAACTAGAGTTCTCAGAAACCACCTCCCCTGTGTCACCACTGAACTGTCAGCCTGTCTCAGGGCACAGGACAAAGCCTGGAAAAAGCACAATCCTCCCAGCTCCCCACAGACTACACAACCTACCACAAACTACGAAATGCATGTACCAAAGCTACTAGACTAGCCAAATCAGAGTATTTTAGATCTGTCTTCCTCACAAATATCAACTCACCCCCTAAATTCTGGAAGGTGGTCCAAGCACTCTTCTCCCCTCTGACTCATCCCCCTCCCCCTGTGTTAAACATTAACAACTCCTTGGTCTCTGACCCCTCCCTTGTGGCTAAGGAATTTAACTTCTATTAAACCACATGTGCCTCAGTCCTCCTAAAATCCCTCCCAACTCTTCCATCCCCCAACTCTGGCACCCAACCACCCTCTCTCACCCTCCTTTCTCCCTCTCGGCTGTCTCCCCTAATGAAACACTAACTGCCTTGCTCTCGCTAAACCTGTCTAAAGGTGCATCTCCAGATGATATCAACCCTAAGCTCTTGTTCCTCCCTGCCCCAGCTATAGCCATCCCACTGTCTCTCCTCCTCTACCTCTCCTTCTCGTCCTCTTCCATCCCCATCTCCTGGAAACATGCAGTGGTCTTTCCCCTACCCAAGAGCGGCGACCTGTCTTCTCCTGCCAACTTTCACTCTATCTGTCTCCTCCCGACTCTCGCTAAACTTCAAGAACACTTTAGTTCTCTCTCCCAGCTAACCTCATTCCTCACTGACTCCTCCTTTTTCATCCTGTCATATTCATGCCATCTTGAAAAAACTGCACCCCAAGCTAGGCGCTTTATACAGAAACCGTAGTTGCATCCCTCCTATGGCCAGGCGTAAACATGTCCAGAAGTGGATACTCCTCATTTTTGACTACTATGGCATAGTCTATGGTGCTACTCCCAAGTCCTCCCTGGACACACACTCTTTAACTGCTTCTGCCATTTCGCTCTTTATGCTCCCCCCTCAGACCCATCACTGCAAGCTCCATCATGCCTTGGCCTTTCCTGTTCTTGATAACCGACACCTCTCCCACTGTGCCAAATTCACCTCTAAATACTGGCTGGGTGAACTACCTCCTTATCTCCTTACCTCTCTATCAACCCCTCTGGAACCTCCCCATTCCCTCAGATCTTCAGACACTCATACTCTGGTGGTCCCTTGCCGCTCCACACTCATCGGACAGTCTGCCTTCTCCTATCACTTTCCCAAAGCCTCAAACTCTCTCCCACGTCACATACACCACTCCTACTACTACTACTCCCTTGGTACAGCCTTACACAACTACCTCTCCTCTAACTGCTTCTGCTACAACCCACCTTAGTTACCCCCTACCCTCCCTGTACTCTAATTATATCTCCTCTTACTCTTCTACCATTTCTCTCTTCCCTCTCCACTCCCTTACAGATTTCTTTCTTTCCTTACCCTAACCTTTCTCCTCCTTACCTCCCCTTCCCCCCCCAACTGCCTACTACCTGCTTCTTGCATCCTTCCTGATGTGCTCTACCACTTCTTTGTGCAGGCAGGGTACTCTGCATCCGGGAGGGATCAGTCACTCCACCTACTGTCTGCTTCCCTCCCATGTCTATTCCCCCTTGCTACCTACTACCCATTTCTTTCCTGATGTGCTCTACTGCTGCCTAGTACAGGCATGGTTATTCAGCATCTGGGAGGGGTCAGACCCTGGCAGATCTGTCCCCTATTCAGTCTTCTTCAGGACTTCCATCTCCTTTCCCCTTCTCCTCCATCTTGACTGTCCTGTCCTCCGACAGAGCTCCCAGTTCCCCAGGTATACCAGGGATTTTCTGCGCATGTCATACCCTGTCCTCGACCCCACCTTCAGAATAATCTACTGCCTCCCGCTCCAACTCCCTCCAAAGTTTCTCCTCTATTGGCACTAAGGTCACCTTTCCCATGCCCACTCATCCTCTGGCAGGGTTTCTCAGCATCCTGAAGGGGTTTGAACTGGTTAGTCTCCCAACCCCTAATTCCACCCCTCACTGCCTCCCTCCTTCCACTTCACCTTCTGTGCTCACATCCCCTCCTATTTCTAGCCCTGTTCGCCCCTGGTTGCATACTTGTAACCTGATAGGTTAACATTTCCTTGTCTCCATCCCCAATCCCCACCTTTTCTTATTACTCCTACGCTTCCTCTCCCCCCCCTTTCATTACCCAGACCTATTTCAAGATTGGACAAATCTATTTTGCACCTCGACTATCTGCACTTCGGGCTTACCTAGAACATAGTACTGTCTGAGTTACTCTTCAGTACTTGACCTAGCTAAATAACAAGTTAGTCCATTCAGTCATTCCTAATCAGTTGGGAGTTACTTAGTATTTGCATTTTTTAGTGAAGGTTGAATTACTGTAATTATTTTCTGATGTTTCTTCATCCAGCTCCTTAGACCAAAACTGTTAGCATTCTTCTATTTTATTACTCTCTGTACAGTCTACTCGCTTGTATTGTATGTATTTGCATGAAATTTTTATGCTGTATTATGTTATTGTATGATATCTCTGTTTGCACTCCTTATGTTCCCCTACCCCACAGGTCGCACCAGGAGATGAGCAACGTGTTGCTCAGTGTGCCTTCCTGGTGAAACATTTCAATAAATAAGCAAATGCCTATTTTAGACGAGGATCTAGTCTGGACTAGAGGGTGGTGGCTAAAGGTACAGCCACGTCAAACTGATCTTGGTATATGTCATCAACCTGGAGGTTTTTTCATAGGATGGGATAGGGGGCTATGTTTCTACCCTGGGCAGCCCAGAACCTGCCACAAATGTGGGGCATGAATGCGCCTGAGTTCTGTATGTGATTAACCCAGGTGTAATTTCTGTCTGGAGTACAGGCATGTCAATTTAGGATGCCCCAATCCCTTAAACTGTAACCTGTGTGAAGAAGCTGGTCATACCTACAGGCAGTGCCCTGGGCGGACCACAGCAGATTAGACAAAGTTCCTCAAAACCAAGAGCAGCTCATTATGGAGGCCCACGTCCCACTGCTAAAGACTAGGGACCCCTCAAAAGGTAGGAGTATATCAACAAGGCAATCAGAGGTCGTATCAGTATCCCCCCCCCCCCCACAAGAGTTGGACAGTGTAGCAGGGGTCCCTTCTTCACTTTCTGGAGACTCTCAGGTAAACAAATCTCTCAGTGTACAGACTACTCAGGTGCAGGAACCTGATGCTTCCTGGATATTTGAAGTCAGGAGGAAATGTGCCCCTGCCCGTACCACAGTTTGTAACATCAAAATCTCAGAGGAGAGGTTGGGGGCAAAAGCAACCTTTGCCTGGTACTTCTCCCTCCCCCACTGTAACTAGGAACAAATTTCAGCTCCTAGAAAAACAGGAAAGAGTTGGGGGGGGGGGCAGAAGAAGAGGAAGAAGGGGACTCAAATACATCCTCAATCCTGTCATCAGACTCCCATACAGATTTTTCAGTCCCCAAAAAAGTTAAAGGCCATTTTAAAGGCCTGACTTGAGAAAGCCTTTCTCTAATCCAAAATGGAAAGGTGCTTCTACATATCCCCACTCACCCTGAATGTATGCAGCTTCAAGACCTATAAAAAAAGGCAGACTACACTGCAGATTCTTAATTCCCACCCTAACAACGTTATTTTTTGCAAGACACTCGAATCAAAACAAAGTTTGAATTAACACAGCTTAAAAATGTGTGGACATTAGGTAGTTCCTGGTCGTCCCAAAAGGAAGATCTCTGTGATGGAGTGGGTATCCTGTTTAGATCATTTGATTTTCATGTTACCCGGGTGGTAGATGTGTACCCGAGAAGGGCACTACTAATGGACATGGTATATAAATCTTACAAATTCCATTTAATAAATATTTACGCCCCCCAAAGCATTGCTTCCAGAGTCGACCTTTTCAACACTATAAAACCTTTTTTATTTATAAATAGACACGTAATGTTTGGTGGAGACTTCAATTGTGGGTTGTCTAAATCAGATAGAGGAGGATCCACTGAGAAAGTGATGTCTTGTCTGCAAACTTTAATTCATACCGCAAATCTTCAAGACGGATACAAGGCTATACACCAGGTGGGAGCCAAGACTTTTTTTAAAGGTACTTTAAATACTAGAATAGATTGCTTTTTTCTTTCCATATCCCTCCCCACAGAAGATGCTTCCACAATCCCAATAGAAACTTTGGACCATTTAGCAGTTCAATGCCGAATTAAACTGGGAATCTTGAATGACATCCATGTTTGCAATAGATGGAAGTTGAATGGAAGTCTGCTATTGGATAATGATATTGT
Source organism: Neoceratodus forsteri (assembly GCA_016271365.2). Lineage (NCBI taxonomy): Eukaryota > Metazoa > Chordata > Ceratodontiformes > Ceratodontidae > Neoceratodus > Neoceratodus forsteri. Next base: position 609,221,268 of record CM028132.1, read on the forward strand.
AACTAAACGGAAAGACCTTTTTAAAGCTAGAGTCTTTATCATCGACGCCTATGACTCCATTGGAGCTTGTTGGGATGATACGAAGTTAGACTGTAAGAGTTTTTTTTAGCCCAGGGTGCCAAGAACAAAAGAGATGAGTAGCTAAATTATCTGAAGCTAAAGGAACGTTTGTTTTCAATGATCGCCTACGCACATGAGGAAAAATGTAGCTTTCTGCAGAAATTATAGCTGTAAAAGAAGAAATTATAAATTTTCAATATAATAGAGCTGCCTCTTTATAGATGGAAGCCCAAGTAAGTTCCACAGGGCAGAAAAGGAGCCTTTGATATGTTCAAGAATTGCTCAGAGAGAGAGTAAAAAATATCTGTATGGAATCTCTTGTGGATGACATTTCAGAGGTATAATGCACCTCTCCTCAGCAATTACTTAGTATTACTCAACAGTATTTATTTCAGATGTTTGGTACTAGGACAAACTTAATTAAATCTGATGCATTTTTTAAGGAACTCACTATTCCAGTACTTGACCAAGATAAATAGAAGCTTATGATGTCCGAGATCATTTGTGAGGAAGTTAAACACGCCATTAAAAAATTAAAACAGAACATGTCCCCAGGATTGGACAGCCTGGGTGCTGAATTTTATCATTTCCTGTCAGACATGCTTTCCCCTGCTCTAACTTTATTATTTAATGACATTTTGTCAAAAGGACAAATGTCCGAATCTATGGCTCGAGCTTTAGTAATAATGCTGTACAAAAAGGGAGACAGATCCTCACTAAAAAACTGGAGACCTATTATCATATTAAATACAGATTACAAGATTTTGGTCTTCATCTTGCAACACAGATTGTAATCGGTTGCACATGAAATTATTTCTCCAGTACAATCTTGTGCAGTACCAGAACGTTCTATTCTTAACAACCTTATTTTTATAAGGGATTTAATTTCTCGAGGTAGAATGGGACAGGCCTCTGGCTATATATTGTCACTAGACCAAGAAAAAGCATTCAACCGGGTGGATCACTCCTTTTTATTCAAAGTATTAGAGCCAGATATTCAAAAGATAGTGTGGGGTGCAAATCCCTTGTGCTGGACTAACGCTGAATTTGCCCCCGACTGCTATATTAAAAAGGACATTTAGTGCCTGCGCTAGGTGTTAGCGCCAACGCTAAATTATAATGTATGCAAGGGAGGGAGTTAGGGGAGGGGCCCTGAATGCCGGCGCACCAGCATATTCCAATGTATAGCGCTGTGCTACAGGCATTAGTGTGACCTGTAGCGTGGCACCAAATACCGCTGGCAAAAAGCTGGTGATAATACTGTGGTGTCAACCCCCCCTTCCCCTTCCCGATCCCCGACCCTCGGTAGCACTGAATAACATGGCATGCTATGGTGGTGTAGTGGCCCCCACCCCCAAGCACTGTCCCGACCCCTGTTTAATATATCTGTAACCCCTAGATGGCGCTATCCCAGGGGCTACTACCCCTGCCTGATTTGCCACTAACAGGTTGAGGGGCCTGGATCCAATGGCGGGTGCCTCCACCCAGAGGTCAGGGTTTGCAATAGTTAAACTTACTTGGTCTCAGCCCTCTGGGACACTGCAACCCCCCTTTCTTCCCACTAGTGGCCCACACAATATATCAGAATTACCTTCACAGTATACACTTACCCCCAGGACTAGTTCCGGCACTGGGACCTCCTGTGAAATAAGATACAGTGCAACAATCACAGTACAGTACTTTAACATAGACAAATACCTCAGGAAGTATAACTTTGCTGAAACAAGCAGCTCTGATTTATTTAGGGGGATATAACAAGGACAGGGGGAAATCAGGTTAATTAGCTTATCACTTTACTATCTACCTATGGCTCTGTGCACAGGCCTATCCCTACCAGTTACTGTCCCTGGGTACCCAAGCCCTAGTGGCTAGTCCAAACCGTGGCAGCTGGTAGGGGCCCTTTCACACAGTGAAAAGAAAAATTAGTTTAAACAGTCAGCAGTACAGTGATTCCATTTGGATTTAATGTGGCAATTCAACAGGGAGCGACCCTGAATTAGTACTCATGACCTCCAAACAAGATAGGGTCCTTCAACGTCAGCAGGGCTACTCTTGAGCTCCAAGCGACTCCTCACACATTTATATGGTAAAAAGAAAGTACTATACCAGGCAGGCTGCTTCTCTATCCGATCATAATTACTGCACAATACCGGAGAACACACAGCAGATTCAGTTCCTGACAGACCGAGTGCAATTCAACAATTTCTCCAGTCTTCTACAGGGTGAGCCTGGTTTCTACTCTTCAGAGATCCTTTGATTCTTTTCACAGGACGGATTCAGTCCTAACAAGCAGTTACACAAGCTGCAGACCGGAACTCTGGGCCTTACACACGTTTTTTGACTGAAACTGTGCACTGAAGGAGCACAGGGTTTCTTTCCCTTCACTGCCAGATCTAAACTGAAACTCCAACAGACAAAACGGGCACTTCCTTTGAGTTCCTCCCAGTTCTTGACTGGATTGGCTGTCACTCACAATAGACTGCTGCTGTTGGTCCAAAAAGGCGCCGAAGTCTAAACTACATCTCCCAGAGTCATTGCCCATACAATCCTCTTGTGGCTGGCTCAGATTATGAGTCCAGGTTCTGATTCGTCCAAGGCACCATTTTAGAGCTAGCTTACCCACACTGATTGGTCCAGTTCAGCAGTTCAAAACCAGAATGGGGAACTAGGCAGACACAGTTCTGACTGCAAAGCAGAGGTTAGACAAACTGTAATTTCATTATTACTGTAAATGATTTCTGGCAAACAGTTACATCTTTCAGATAGGTTCGCTTTGCACTCCTAGTGACTGCAAAAATGGAGTGAATTGGCAGCAGCTCGAGTGGTACTCAAACAGAGAAGCACACAGTCCCCCCCCCATACAAGCTAATTATGTCTGCAAGCAGACAGCTCTTAAAGAGACAGTACCAGAGGCTCTAAAACACTCACTGATAAATGGCTTAAACGCCAAACACCATTCAGGCTTGGAGCATTCAAGCAAGCTCCTGAAGTCTTTTTGGGAACCCCCATTTGCAGGGGGTTACACCCTTCCTGGCCTGGGAAAGCTTGACGTCTACGTCAAACAAGTACCCCATAAGTTTCAACTGCAACCATATACATTTGCATTAGGCTCACACATGTAATCATCAGTCAATACATCATTTTACCAAGAACACATTTCTGAAACATTGCAGTACGTCACTCTTTACACAGTATTACACACATTGTACCATAACTCAAGTTATTACCTCTTGTACATGAAACCTGAAGAGAGGGCCTTCCCTATCAGTTACCTTGGGGCTGGACGGGGCAAGGGCACCATACTTAGAGGGCAACACAAGTAACTTGAGTTAGCACTGATGCTCAGTTTGGGCAATGAGCTCGGGACACATACACCCTTTATGGACAACATTGAGAGGCAAGTCCACAGGCCTCCCAAGTGAATCATAACTGAGGTGCACCACAGGCTTTACAGCTCGACCAGTCTTTCTAGGGGAACTGTTACAGTCCCTGCACTCTGAGCCTCATTTTCAGCATTGTCCTCACTTGTCAGGAGTCTCCTGGGGGTAGAGAGGCTAGAACTTGGGGCACTTTCAGCTCCAGGAGTTACAGTTTCTGAGTCCACAACATTTGGCTGCATGGAGAGCTTTCAGACACTGGCAGTGGACTGTCAGGGCACTCAAAATACTCTTCTTGTTCGGTGTATCACCAGTCTGCCCCAATCTATCATTTTCTCCCTGAAAGCTCAAACAGTTCAACCATGCACAATGATTCCATTTCATCTGATCTGATGTTTGCACTTCACTTTCTGAGAGCATTGGCTCCAGGGATGAAGCTGGGGCTTAGACAGTCCAGAAGGCCCAGCTTTGTCTCCAGTATTGACTAGGGATTGCCCCAAACAATTGACTCAGTTCGTAAGAAGGATAGTATTCAAAGTCACTCTCACTTTCTTCTGATATGGACTGACAGTCATGCTCAACTGGGACTTGTGCGGGGAACACTTTAACTCTGCTTCTGTAGGTGCAGACTTCCTTGATCTTTCTTAGCAGCAGCTCTAGTCACTGGTCCAGAGGGGCATCTTCTGGGGCTCAGACTCAATCAGATTTGTCCAATGGGCAGTAAATGATTTCTATGCATTGTTTTACATCTTTGAATTGTTCTCAGGCCTTACTTTGTACACTGGCAGATCATCTAGTTTGCCCACTACAATGTGAGGGAGATGGTGCCATCTGTCAGCAATCTTGTGTTTGCCATGCAGTCCCAGATTTCTTAGCATTACCCGATCTCCTCCTGGAGTTCCTGTGCTTTCACCTTTTATCATACCATTCTTTGTTGGCTAGATTTCTTTTGGCAGCCATGGTTTGAGCCAGTTGGTACGCATGAGTTAGCTGGGCCTTTAACTTTGCACATACTGTAAATAGTTGTCAGCTTGAACCCCATCAGGAGAGACCCCAAAACACACATCTACTGGTAGTCGAGCTTTCTTCCAAACATCAGGCTGTAGGGGAGAACCCAGTGGCATCACTTTTGGTGCAGTTATAAGCATGTCACGAGGGTGCTAATTTGTTGGCTCCATCTAGGCTTGTCCTTTGGGTGCAGGGTGCCTAGCATATCTAGCAAAGTGCGGTTGAAACGTTCAGGCTGTGGGTCCCTGGGGGTGGTAAGGAGTGGTTCTGGACTTGCACTCCCCACAGAGAAAGCATCTCTTTGATCAGACGACTCTCAAAGTCTCTCCTCGATCAGAATGGATTCTTTGTGGAGCCCCATAGTGAAAAAAAGTTTTCTACAAGTACTTTGGCCACAGTGGATGCTTTCTGGTCTTTGGTGGGAAAGCTTGGGCATATCTCGTGAAATGGTCAGTGACTACCAGCACATTACTGATATTTCTTTGATCTGACTCAAACTCAGAAAATCAATACAGACCAGCTCCATGGGTGCACTGGTGGTGATGTTAACAGGGGGCAGCCCTCTGGGGCAAAGCTTTCCTCTGTAAGCAAGCGACTACAAGTTGAATGTGTTGCTCCACATCAGCCCCCATCTTAGGCCAATAGAATCTGGATCTCACCAAGTCAAGTGTTCTGTCTATACCAAGGTGCCCCATGTGGTTGTGCAAGGACCTCAGTACTGAGTCTTGAAAGGCAGTGGGCAGCACTAGTTGTTGTTTGTCTACTTGTCCCCCTCTGTCTACTGTTTCTCTGTATAACAGTTTATTGATCAGTTTCAACTTAGGACCTTCTTTGTATAACAGTGCAGTTCTCAAATCAGTGGAGCGTAATTTGGACAATCTTCTCCTGCATAGAGGGCTTCTAAAGCTGCTTTGATCATGGGATCGGCGAGTTGAGCCCGCGAATACTGTCATTGTCCAGCTGAGGCAGTGCACCAATGTCTATTGCAGAAAGTGGCAATAAGCAGCGGGTATGCAATTCTCAGAGGGTCTAAGCAATCCACCATGCAGTCCACTCGTCCGTGGACATTTGTTCCTCCTGTCAAACTTCGGAGTGCCCGAATGTCAGGTTCTGCCAATCGGACCCAATCATTCTGGGGAACAGGCTCCGGGAGAGCATCAGCATCTATGTGGTTCAGACCTGCTCGGTATTCGAAAGCATAGTCATATGTAGATAATGCAGAAAGCCACCTATGGCCAGTGGCATCCAACTTAGCTGAGGTCTGCACATAGGTCAAAGGATTATTGTCAGTTTTTACTAGTATTTTAGCCCCATACAAGTACTCATGGAATTGGTCAACAATAGCCCACTTCAAAGCTAGGAACTCTAACTTATGTACAGGATAGTTCTTTCGGATGGGGTCAGGCTTCTACTGGCAAAGGCCACTGGTCTCAGGCCATTCTCGTGCTCTTGGTACAACACAGCCCCAACCCTTGCAAGCTAGCATCAGTGTGCAGGACGAAGGTTTTCTTGGATCGGCATAGGCCAGCACTGGAGCATGGGTAAGTTGATATATGATCTCATGAAAAGCAGTCTCACAATCAGGAGTCCAGCGGCCCCAAATACTTCACTCGGATGAAAATACACTCTTTCAGTCTTGAGGACGCTGATTTTGGTATTTTTGTGGGTTGGGGATACCCTTGAGTAAGGTTAAGTAAAGGGCGGATCACTCTTGAATAGTCCTTGATGAAGCGCCGTAATAACCACAGAATCCCAGGAATCTTTGCAGTTCTTTTAGATTTTTGGGCTGTGGCCAGGTGGTCAAGGCCTCAACTTTACTTGGTCGGTCTCTATTCCTCGGTGGATACTATGTGTCCACATACTTTACTGATGTTTGAAAGAATTGACACTTATCAATGGACAGTTTAAGGCCAAAGTCCTCAAGTCGGTCCAATACCTTAAATAATCTGCTCTCATGTTCCTCCAGTGAGCTGCCAAACACAATAACATCATCTAGGTATACCAGGCACTCTAGTAAGTTCATGTCCCCCACTGCACGCTCCATCAATCGTTGAAAAGTGGCTGGGGCACCTGAAATCCCTTGAGGCATCCTCATGAATTCATAGAAGCCAAGCGGACAGATAAAGGCTGTCTTCTCACGGTCCTCTGGGGCCATCGGGATCTGGTAGTACCCACTGCGGCGATCCAACACAGAGAACCACTTGCTCCCGTTTAGGCAGTCCAAAGCATCCTGAATGCGGGGCATTGTGTACTGATCAGGGATAGTCCGCCGGTTTAAGGTGCGATAATCCACACACATCCTTACTGTCCCATTCTTTTTCCTCACTACCACAATGGGGGAAGCATAAGGGCTTCTGGATTCTTGTATTACACCAGCAGCTAACACCTCTTGCAGATGCCGTCTCACATCATCTATGTCAGCAGGTGCCAGGCGTCGAGACCTCTCACAAAATGGTCTTTCGTCATGCAGCCGGATATTGTGCTCAGCTCCTGCACGCATCCTACATCCCATTCCTTTAAAGAAAACACCTGGTCTCTCTGGGCAAGCTTCTCACCTGATCCTCACTTTCCATTCAGCTGGCAACGGGGAGTCGCCGAAATCAAACAAGTCAGGCGTTACTCTGTCATTCTTCCTCGAACTCCTGCTGCTGGGTAGCACTGCAGTGTCTGCACAATGCACATTAGCCAGGATGCAACCTCTATTTACTCGAATGTCTCTTTCAGACACATTATGAACTTGGACCATTACCCTTCTGGCATAAGCATGGGCTCTAGCGGGCAAAATACTAGCTTGACCAGCAGTCCCTCTGGCAATTTTCCATCGCCTGGTGCATCCAACATTAATATTTTATTCTTAACATCCTTTCCGATACGGACCTCCCCTATAGGTACACTGGGCATTTGGCGCCAGGATCAGAGACTCAGGATCCTTCTTCCATACAATTCCGACCGGTTCCTCTGGTTCTATTTTTTCAGCATCTCTGTGCCTCATAGGCCTTCTTAATTAAAGCTGGAACTCTTAAAAGCTCTACTAGTTTTTGACCCCTGTTTTTCATAACACAACTGTGCCAGCCTTCCGAACATATGAGCATTTGTTCCAATCAACAAAGGGACACCATCATACAGTCCAGTGGGGGGACACACTAAGGCTAGAGTCTCTACTTGTTTGGCCACTCCAGCCACGGAGGTGGGGAAAGACAGCCAAATTCGGATATACCCGGAATAGGGGTAGGCCTTCTCACTTAACCCCCATACATGCAGTCCTTCTAATGGTTGTAAGGGTATCGTCTGACAAATGCTTCTGATACCAATCCTGGAACATAATTGTCACTTGGGAGCCACTGTCTAATACAGCTCTTGTAGACACTCCATTCACCTTTACAGTGGTCTCCATGGAGGGACCCACTATTCTGGACCAGTCTGGAGGCGATAGTGGGGGCCTGGGCAACCTTGCCACAAAGGGACGTGAGTTAGCATTTTGGTGCCCTCACTGGGATCATTTGTGCACCTCTTAACCACTGATTTGTTCTCCAAGCTCTCCTTGTAGCCTATATGCAACTTTGTCAGTGTCTTTTGGGGACCGGCATTCCCTTTTCATGTGCCCATCCTTCCCACAATTATAGCAAAACATACTTTCTGGAGTTTGAGCTGGCCGAGGCGCCACACTGGGAGCCAGGGCGGGGGTATTACTAACTGGAAACCTTGGTGCCATCTCTGTCTGCGGCGTGATAAGCATTTGGAGACATCTCGTCAGTTTCTCCACTTCCATGGTCAAGGAACTGAGTTTGGAGCTGTTATCAGCAGGAGATACATGGGTGGGTACCCCCACCCCCATAGCAGATGCAATCAGATATAGGTCAGGGCCCATACTTGCAGGCGTGGCCTTCGTAAAGGGACTGTTTTTGAATTCCCGGATCTCTCTCAACAGTTCGCCCCATTGTGGCATATCTTTTTCATTGTCAGAGCACTCATTGACTGCCAACCTCTGCCCCTGAACTTCACTTGATGGGCCACCCTCAGTCACTCGGGTCCTAGCCGCAGCTATTGGTGCAGGTCCCTCCGAGTCGCCTTTTCTCAACTCCTCGAATTTCTCTCATTAACTCATCATGGGAGGTGGGGATTCCAGTCGATTTGCCAGGCGTAACTGAAGCAACAGCAGTTCTGAGAAGGGGGCAGACTTAAGGATCCTGTCCAGCCTGGTTCGGTCCAGTTCAATCGCTGGCAAACTACCCTTTCTGAGGCATTCTTGCAACAATTTTTCCAGCCGAGATACATACACAGACAACAACTCCCCTTGGTACTGTTGTGCATTTCTTACTCTCCACCATAGATCCTCATCAAAATCTGGGCTCCCATATACATTCTCCAAGGCCTCAAGATAGGCCTGTGCAGTCACTTCAGGGTTACTGGCCCGTTTAGCACGGATGGTAGCCAGGGCAGGACCTCGGAGGCTCTCACTAACCCTCTTTCACTTTTCAGCTTCCGAGCATTGCCATTCTAGCACTTGGGGGGCAACATAGTCTATCCAGGTCTCCCAGTCATCCTCCCTTTGGGGGGTGGGGAGGGTGCCAGAGAAGATCCTCAACCTTCGGTAAGAGTCGTGACTAATGGCAGGTGCAGAAATAGGAGTCTGCATTGGTTCAGCCACCATTACGGGTACTGGAGCGGGAGAGGGTGTTGGGGGAGGAACACCCCCAGGTGGCAAGAATAGTTTCTTCAAGTCCTCCACAGTTTTCCCTTCCCCCAGCAACCATTTAGCAAATTTCTCCTCAAAAGTTTCAGACAGTGGTGGGGGCTCATTCCCCACCGGGTCTTTACTGTACTTAGTTATCACTCTTCAGGCAGTGAGGGCTCCCTCTGGGGTAATGGTCTGTGGCGCTTTGGAGCTATCTATGGGATCCTTAAACTCTACTAGGGCCAGGAAAGTGTGGGTGAGCAGATTAGCATGCCGACCCACCACCACAGGGTTTTGTAAACCTTCCACCTTGGAAAGTACTCCCTGTACAGTGTCCGTATTGATACCCAGGGTGATGTCCAGGATAAGCATAGCATTTTGGGGTCAATCTCCTCCCCAGTACCACTCCACCAGCGGTGCACAGCCACTTCTGTCGGGTACCCATTTTTTTCTTAACAGTGGTTCGTAAATATGGCCACTAGAGGACACACAATCCCAGCGGTGAGCCTCAAGATGTAACCCCTAGATGGCGCTATCCCAGGGCTACTACCCTGCCTGATTTGCCACTAACAGGTTGAGGGCCTGGATCCAATGGCGGGTGCCTCCACCCAGAGGTCAGGTTTGCAATAATTAAACTTACTTGGTCACAGCCCTCTGGGACACTGCAACCCCTTTCTTCCCACTAGTGGCCCACACAATATATCAGAATTACCTTCACAGTATACACTTACCCCCAGGACTAGTTCCGGCACTGGGACCTCCTGTGAAATAAGATACAGTGCAACAATCACAGTACAGTACTTTAACATGACAAATACCTCAGGAAGTATAACTTTGCTGAAACAAGCAGCTCTGATTTATTTGGGGATATAACAAGGACAGGGGAAATCAGGTTAATTAGCTTATCACTTTACTATCTACCTATGACTCTGCACAGGCCTATCCCTACCAGTTACTGTCCCTGGGTACCCAAGCCCTAGTGGCTAGTCCAAACCGTGGCAGCTGGTAGGGCCCTTTCACACAGTGAAAAGAAAAATTAGTTTAAACAGTCAGCAGTACAGTGATTCCATTTGGATTTAATGTGGCAATTCAACAGGGAGCGACCTGAATTAGTACTCACGACCTCCAAACAAGATAGGGTCCTTCAACGTCAGCAGGGCTACTCTTGAGCTCCAAGAGACTCCTCACACATTTATATGGTAAAAAGAAAGTACTATACCAGGCAGGCTGCTTCTCTATCGATCGCAATTACTGCACAATACCGGAGAACACACAGCAGATTCAGTTCCTGACAGACCCGAGTGAAATTCAACAATTTCTCCAGTCTTCTACAGGGTGAGCCTGGTTTCTACTCTCAGAGATCCTTTGATTCTTTTCACAGGACGATTCAGTCCTAACAAGCAGTTACACAAGCTGCAGACTGGAACTCTGGGCCTTACACGTTTTTGACTGAAACTGTGCACTGAAGGAGCACAGGGTTTCTTTCCCTTCACTGCCAGATCTAAACTGAAACTCCAACAGACAAAACCGGGCACTTCCTTTGAGTTCCTCCCAGTTCTTGACTGGATTGGCTGTCACTCACAATAGACTGCTGCTGTTGGTCCAAAAAGCGAAGTCTAAACTTACATCTCCCAGAGTCACTTCCCATACAATCCTCTTGTGGCTGGCTCAGATTATGAGTCCAAGTTCTGATTCGTCAAGGCACCATTTTAGGGCTAGCTACCCCACACTGATTGGTCCAGTTCAGCAGTTCAAAACCAGAATGGGGAACTAGGCAGACACAGTTCTGACTGCAAAGAAAGCAGGTTAGACAAACTGTAATTTCATTATTACTGTAAATGATTTCTGGCAAACAGTTACATCTTTCAGATAGGTTCCTTTGCACTCCTAGTGACTGCAAAATGGAGTGAATTGTCAGCAGCTCGAGTGGTACTCAAACAGAGAAGCACACAGTCCCCCACACAAATAATTATGTCTGCAAGCAGACAGCTCTTAAAGAGACAGTACCAGAGGCTCTAAAAACACTCACTGATAAATGGCTTAAACGCCAAACACCATTCAGGCTTGGAGCATTCAAGCAAGCTCCTAGAAGTCTTTTGCATTTGCAGGGGGGTTACATAACAATAGATCAATTTCCCTGGTAGTCTAGTGGTCCCACCCCCCTGCACGTAAACCAACCACCATTTAAAATAGAAATAGATGTTTCCCTGGTAGTCTAGTGGCCCCCCAACCCCCCTGCACATATCCCGACCCCCGTTTAAAATAGAAATACATGTTTCCCTGGTAGTCTAGTGGCCCCCCACCCCACAGCACATATCCGACCCCGTTTAAAATAGAAATAGATGTTTCCTGGTGGCCCCCCACACCCCAGCACGTATCCGACCCCGTTTAAAATAGAAATAGATGTTTCCCTGGTAGTCAGTGGCCCCCCACCCGGCAGTGACACCCCGACCATCCAAAATTCATCCCAAAGCGGGCGGCGACTGGCTCAGCCCTCCTCTCACTACCACGGCCGCCGACTGGAGGTAGGAAGGGCGTGTCTTTCTACCTCAGTCGGCTGGCGTGGTAGTGAGAGGAGGAGCTGGCGGTCATCGGCTGCGTTCTTGGATGAATTTTGGATGGTCAGGCTGTCACTGCTGAGTGAAACACTGGGCTTACCAGGAGGCCAGCTCTGTTTCTATTTAAGCGAGGTCGCGCATAATACGGGGGGGTGGGAAACCACTAGACGACCAGAAACATCTATTTCTATTTTAAATAAGAGATAAAATAATGCAGGGGGTAGAGACCTCTAGACTACCAGAAAACCATCTATTTCATTTTAAGCGGGTCAGGATACGTGCTGAGGGGTGGGGGCCACCAGACTAGCAGAGAAACATCTATTTCTATTTTAAACGGGGTTGGGACACTTGCTGAGGGTGGGGGCCACTAGACTACCTAGGAAACATCTATTTCTGTTTTAAATGGGGTCAGAATATGTGCTGGGGGTGGGAGCCACTAGACTACCAGGGAAACATCTATTTCTATTTTAAACAGGGGTCTGGATACGTGCTGGGGTGGGGGACCACTAGACTACCAGGGAAATGGATCTATTGTTTTGTTTAACAGGATAGGGATACGTGCGGGGGGGACCATTAGACTACTAGGAAACAGACTTTTTATTTCAAATGGGGTCAGGATGCGTGCTGGGGGTGAGGAGGACCACTAGACTACCAGGTAAAGAGACTGTTTTTTATTTCAAAGGGGTCGGGATACGTGCAGGGGGGTGGGGGGACCACTAAACTACCAGGGAGTGGAACCCACACATGTGGGAACAGGGACCATGATGGCTGAGAAGGGCTGCCTGGCCCAGACTGTCTGCCCAGGTCCCTATATACTGGATGGCTACACTGCACAGCCCAGTGACCCTACAGCTGACATCCCCCTGCCCCCAGCAGGTCTGCCTTATGCCTGCCCCATGCATTGCATTCCCCCACTGTGTTTCACCCATGACTGCAGTGGGGTACCTGTGTTGTTGGGAGAGGCATCCTCCAGGGCATGTATGGCGATGGACAGTGTGTCTGTTTAGATACACGTATGTGTATATATATATATATATATATATATAGGTCCTGCTTGCACAGTTGAATGGGTGTGTTGTATGCACTGACTGTGCCTGCCAGCACACAGTTCCTGCTGCTTCCAGCTTGTACTTCCATTCTGACCAACAGGGAATGCTGTGGGCATACCTTGGTCTGCAGCATCCAGCCTGTACTTCCATTCCGACCAAAAGGGGGAGCTTTTTGCTCCATGCAGTAGCACCGGGCAAACTGCATGGTAATGTATGCTAAACAGCACATAATGAGATGCAAATATACTTGCTTGTCCACGGATTACCTAAGTAGGCTCATTTGCATGGAAGCTTTGAATATAGCTCCCGTTTGCCCCGGGCTAATCAGTTTGCACCGGGCTAATGTGTTAGCACTGTGCAATCAGGTTAGCCTCGGGCAAACCTCACTTCAGAATAGCACACTAAGCGCAGTTCTGCAGTGTATGACTTACATTGTTGTTTGCAGCCATACCTCTCAACTGTCCCTGATTATCAGGGATGTCTCCGGAGTTACCTCAAACTTTTATTCTCCCTCCTACAAATTGTGTTTCCATGACCAAACAGTGGGGGTTGTAGGCATAACATAATGTCAGACATTAATGTTACAGACATGTTCTTCCTTAAACAATGTATTTTACACTACTCCACTTATTCTACCAGCTTCCTGAGTGGATATCACCAATTTTAAGGTGTGTCCCTGATTGCAAACCTGTGTCCCTGATTGTTTTAAACCTTGTCCCTGATTTATGAGGCAGGAGGTTGAGAAGTGTTTGCAGTAGCTGTGAGACATCTCTGTGCAATCACACACAATGTTTTCCACCTGCAACACTGGCTTGCTACAGAGTCTAATGAGCTGCAGTTGCAGTTTACACTTCCTTGCTGCTTTATTCAGTGCTGTCTTATTCCCGGGCTATTTTTGCCCTGCACTCCCATACCAGTTTGCCTGGCTTCCTTAGATTGCTATATTCAGCAGGATTAGCACTGGGCTATTTCCTTTTGAATATAGCTTGCTTTGTGCTCCGGGCTAAGTTTGCCCACCGAGCAGTGCTAATTTAGCCCCGGGGCAAAGTTTTGAATATCTGGCCCTTAGAATTTTATCTTATCCCTAGGAACTTCATCAAGGAGATCCCTACCTTGTATCTAAATAGAACTATGGTACCTTCTGTAAATGGAAGACTAGGGAAGAGTTCTGCAGGGCTTAGAAGTGTGAGGCAAGGATGCCCATTTAGTCCCCTATTATACAATAGGGGTGAGATGATATGCCATTCTTTATTTCAGCATAAAACCACCGCCATGAGCTATCACACTCTGCTGACATCACCAGAGTATGATAACTGGAGTTTTCTCCAGTTATCACACTGTAATGACATCATCACAGTGTGATAATTGGAGTTCTCTTCAATTATCTAGCCCCTATTTTATTAAATAGATACATGATGTGCGCTCGTGTAATATGAAAAATGTTTTCACTCCCGCACAGTGACCTCTGGATACTCACTAGTGGCTTCACCACTCGTGAATATCCAGAGCTCAATCATTCTAAAGGAGTGAAAATATTTTCCATATCACACTCATGCTCATCATGTATCCGTTTATTATACAGCTTTACAATAGATCCATTGTTGCGTATTTCTTTAAACACTGCTGCAATACAAGGCATACTCGTAAAAGGATCCAATCTGGCACCTGCAGTGAATGCATATGCCGATGATATTTGTCTCTTTGTTAGAAATGAATCTGCTGGACCAGATATAGTAAATATTTTGTCTAATTTTTCAACAGTGTCAGGGGCTATTTTGAACTACACTAAAAGTCGAGGTCTCCTCATACATTCATCCCATAGTCATAATTTAGTTCAAAATATTGCAGGTATTCTCATATCTACTACACTTCTAAAGAGTTTAGGTATTTCTTTTGGCAGTGAAAATGATGCTGCACTGGACTGGAATGAAAAACTCTGTTTAGTCGCCTCACAGGTGGCCACATGGAAATATAAACAACATCTAAAAGGAAGAGGGTGTTTTAATCAAAACTTTAATTCTCCCTTTTTCCTGCATATGTCTACAGTGTTTCCCTTCCTCTGGATAAGGAAGTGGCTGTAAATAATATTTTTCCAAGACTTATGGGGAGTCGTTTGAACCCTATTAAATGAAATCATACAAATAGAGGTTATAAGAATGGTGGCCTCCGAATGGTGAATCCGGTGGTTTTCTTTCACAGTATCTTTTTGTATGGGAACTTTCTCCCTTTATTGACAGGCATTGCTGGAATTTGGCATACCTGTATTTTGACCTGGTTTTCTACTTTCCTAAATTTATAGAACACACCCCCATTTTTAGTACCAAGCAGAGTAAAACTTAAAGAGCTAGGCCTGGATATTCAAAGGGGTTGCGCCTGGTGCAACAGAGTTACGCCAGGCGTAACCTCGAATTGTGCCCTGGCAGGATATTGAAAGGGCTGCTAGACGCAGTGCAAATCCCGATGCACTGGGGTGCAATGTAATCGTATGCAGGGGGCGTGCCCATGCATATGCGGCACATCCTGATATTCAGCCCGGGATGTGCAGCGCGCATATGCTGGCACAACCCTGCATTGCGCTGCATAGGGGGCTCAGAGTTGAGTCCGGAAAAGTAGGAACACATCCTGGCCACTGACAGATGGGCTGCTGTATTACGTAAGTGCAGCACAGCAGCCACCACTGTGGGTGGCCACCCGCTCAACCAGAACACCGTCCCCAAACACACACAGCCCTGGTGGTCTAGTGGGATCCCCCCCACCCATAGCCGTGATCACGTGGTATATGTTAAGAAATAAACCCCTGGTAGTCTAGTGGCCCCCCTCGTGTCTCTGATTCCCCGAGAAATATAAGACATGACCATCCCTGGTGGTCTAGTGGAACACCCCCCCCCACCCGATGCCGCGATTGTGGTAAACCTCTGTCATTACATGCCCTGGTGATCCAGTGGCACACCCACCTCCACCCATACAGAACCCCTTGCCCACCCTGCTCCCCCCGTCATTGGTGAGCGGCAGCATCCCGCCCGCAAACCACCCAGCTGCCCGCCGAATGACAGGTACAGTATGGGCTGTAAGTCCATTGATTCCCAGTGTGGACCAATGAGCTTGCAGGGCATACTGTACCAGACAGTCCCAAATATGTGAATGACTAGGGCATGTAATGACAGAGGTTTACCGCAATCGTGGCATCGGAAGGGGGGGTCCACTAGACCACCAGGGATGGTGATGTCTTATATTTATTGGGGATGGGGTCCACTAGACTACCAGAGATTTTCCTGTCAACATATACCATGTGATCGTGGCTATGAGGCAGGGATGCCCCAGGATTCCCACTGCACATGTCATGCTGTGCATGGTACCAGGCGCAAGTCGCCGGACTGCCCTGCGCAAGGCATGCATATGGGGCCATAATGACATGCAAATGGCCCCATTTGCGCCTTGCATATTTTATGGACTTATTTGCATTCCCCCTGCTAAATATTGCTGGTGATGAGCCTAGCGCAACTTCACTTGCACTGGCACAACTTCGTGCTCCCTATCTATGGCTTGCACCACTGCAATGCCACTGCACCATGCGCAGTCTGTGCACTGACCTTGCCATCTTCAATGGTGCATCACCGTTGAATATCATCTGGTCCTGGTACCGGCGCATCCGAGTTGCACTGCACCCAGGCTTGTGCCACTGCCCGACACAGTCTGAATATCTGGGCCCTAGTGTACTGTCTGGAAACTGCCTGCAATTAATTGTAACTTTCAGATATAGTCGGCTATCACATCTTATATCTCAAGTATTTATTCTTTTCTGTTTTCTAATTAGAAGATTTTCCACCTGGCAGTTCTAGGGTGATGTGTGGAGCAGCACTCTGTTTGGAGGGAAAAAAGTCAGTTTTGGTCCTCCCACTACATCAACACTGAAACCACACTGACTATGACATCACTAGTAACCAAAGAAAACCATTTCTTACTGCCAGGTTTCACTTTCGCATGAAGCAGCAGGAACTGGTCTCCCTGGTTGCTAGTGATGTTACAATTTCCTGCATTTTGATTGGTAGCTTGTGAAAGTCACTGCTCAGGCTGCAACGATTGTGGTGCTTCAAGGTGTTTGGTCTCATTTCTGACAATGTAGTGGGAGGAACAGAACTGACTTTTTTCCCCCCTCCAGACAGAGTGCTACCCCACACATCACCCCAGTACTGCCAGATGGAAAATCTTCTAATTAGCAAACAGAAAATAAAAAAAATACTTCAGGTACTGGAAGTGGTAGCTGACTGCATCTGAAAATTACTGTTACTTCCAAGCAGTACACTAGCTCTTTAAGTTTGTGCCTGATCTTTTCCACCCAGTATGTTCAAAACTCCAAACATAGGAGCTGACACATACTTTCCTCATTAATACCCTTAGACGTACTTTCTGTTGTACCATTATTAAAACGATATACTGTACATGAATACTCTTGATATACCATATTGTCTGCCAGATCAATATAGTACTGTTTTTCTTCAACTGACAGACAAATGGATCCCTTTGCAATTATGGGATGTTAGCTGGCTGACGTGCAGCGGGTGCTTAGGTTCATAATTCCCATAAACATAAGGCTGTGGAGGGCGCATGTGCTCCAGACCTATCTGTTCTCAGCTTTTGGAAACCCAGGAAGAAGAAATTACTCACTGCAGTAATCTTCTTTCTTCCAAGGGGTCCTTTAGCATCAGCAACATTAGCAGTGAGTTGACCAGGTAATACTGCCCCAAAGGTGTAAATTATGGTAATGAGTTTGTGAATTAGCCAATCAGAGAAAACTTGTGGATGTGCTGAGCAGAGTCTGTGTAGAAAGCACCAGAATTTTTTCGAAGCTAGATGGACACATGCCCACATAGGTATGAACCAACATGATTTAAAAGACATGCAACAGCATGAACCAGAACAACAGAACATGAAAGCGTAGCTCTAAATGTAGTTCAAAGTTTAGAACAAATTTGGTAGAAACAAAAGCAGTGGAGTCCTCTTCTGTAAGGTTATCAGGGGAGGATGAGTGGGAGTTTACTGATGCTAAAGGACCCCTTGGAAGAAAGAAGATTACTACGGTGAGTAATTTGTTCTTTTCACCCCAGGAGTCCTTTAGCATCAGTAACATAACAGACTATAAAGCAGCATAGTTGGGAGATGGGTAGAGAACCTACTTAGGAAAGAGGCTCTGCAGAACTGCTCTGCCAAATTTGGCATTAGATCTAGACTGTACATCCAAGCAGTAGTGCTTTGTGAATGTGTGTGCAGTCTTCCAAATAGCTGCTTTACAGACATTCAATAAGGGAATGTCCCTTGCAGCTGCCACAGAGGCTGCAGTGCCCCTTGTAGAGTGGGCCCTGAGGCCCTCAGGGGGCAGTTTACCAGCCTTGTCGCAGCAGAACTGAATGCAGGAGACTATCCAGTGAGAGATAGTTCTCTTAGTGGCTGGTCTTCCTCTACTTACCTCCCCATAGGTGAGTAACAGCTGTGTGGATGAGCCCCCGAACTGCTTGGTGTGTTCCAAATAATAAAGCAGGGCCTTTTGACATCCAGACTGTGAAGCTTCTGTTCCCCTGTAGTGGATTTCTCAGTAAAAACACTGGTAAGGTGATGGACTGATTGAGGTGAAACTCTGAGACCACATTAGGCAGGAATTTTCTGTTCATCCTGTGCTCAATCTTATCCCTATGAGGAATGATGTAGTTGGGTTCAGTACAAAGTGCCTGTAGTTCTGAAATTCTTCTTGCAGAGGCAATGGCTAGTAGAAATACAGTTTTCCAAGTGACATACATGTGTAACCCCCCTGCAAATGGGGGTTCCCAAAAGACTTCCAGGAGCTTGCTTGAATGCTCCAAGCCTGAATGGTGTTTGGCATTTAAGCCATTTATCAGTGAGTGTTTTTAGAACCTCTGGTACTGTCTCTTTAAGAGCTGTCTGCTTGCAGACATAATTAGTTTGTATGGGGGACTGTGTGTTTCTTTGATTGAGTACCACTCAAGCTGCTGCCAATTCACTTCATTTTTGCAGTCATTAGGAGTGCAAAGGAACCTATCTGAAAGATGTAACTGTTTGCCAGAAATTATTTAGAGTAATAATGAAATTACAGTTTGTCTAACCTGCTTTCTTTGCAGTCAGAACTGTGTCTGCTAGTTCCCCATTCTAGTTTTGAACTGCTGAACTGGACCAATCAGTGTGTGGGAAGCTAGCTCTAAAATGGTGCCTTGGACGAATCAGAACTTGGACTCATAATCTGAGCCAGCCACAAGAGGATTGTATGGGCAGTGACTCTGGGAGATGTAGTTTAGACTTCAGTGCCTTTTTGGACCAACAGCAGCAGTCTATTGTGAGTGACAGCCAATCCAGTCAAGAACTGGGAGGAACTCAAAGGAAGTGCCAGTTTTGTCAGTTGGAGTGTCAGTTGAGCTTTGGCAGTGAAGAAGGAAGGAGCCCTGTGCTTTTCCAGTGTGCAGTTTTAGTCAAAAACGTGTGTAAGGCCCAGAGTTCCGGTCTGCAGCTTGTTAGGACTGAATCCGTCCTGTGAAAAGAATCAAAGGATCTCTGAAGAGTAGAAAACAGGCTCACCCTGTAGAAGACTGGAAGAATTGCTGAAAATTGCACTCGGTCTGTCAGGAACTGAATCTGCTGTGTTCTCGGGTATTGTGCAGTAATTGCGATCGGGATACAGATGCAGCCTGCCTGGTATAGTGCTTTCTTTATATGGATGTGTGAAGAGGTTTGTGTACCTCAAGTGAGCCCTGCTGACATTGAAGGACCCTATCTTATTTGGAGGTCGTGAGTACTAATTCAGGGTCGCTCCCTGTTGAATTGCCACATTAAATCCAAATGGAATTACTGTACTGCTGACTGTTTAATTCTCCTTTTCTCTGTGTGAAAGGGCCCCTACCAGCTGCCACGGTTTGGACTAGCCACTAGGGCTTGGGTACCCAGGGACAGTAACTGATAGGGATAGGCCTGTGCACAGAGCCATAGGTAGATTATTAGAGTGATAAGCTAATTAACCTGATTTCCCTGTCCTTGTTATATCCCCTAAATAAATCAGAGCTGCTTGTTTCAGCAAAGTTATACTGCCTGGGGTATTTGTCTATGTTAAAGTACTGTACTGTGATTGTTGCACTGTATCTCATTTCACAGGAGGTCCCAGTGCGGAACCAGACCTGGGGTAAGTGTATACTGTGAAGGTAATTCTGATATATGTGTGGGCCACTAGTGGGAAGAAAGGGGGGTTGCAGTGTCCCAGAGGGCTGTGACCAAGTTAGTTTAACTATTGCAAACCCTGACCTCTGGGTGGAGGCACCCGCCATTGGATCCAGGCCCCTCAACCTGTTAGTGGCAAATCAGGCAGGGGTAGTAGCCCCTGGGATAGCGCCATCTAGGGGTTACACGTGAGATGGGCCGTAGCCATGGGATCAAAGGGTGGCTTCATGAGCTTGGCAAGACAGAGGTTAAGATTCCAAGGAGGGACAGGTTCCCTGATTGGGGGCTGCAGATGAAGGAGGCCTCTAAAAACTGTTTAAACACCGGTCGGGAAAAAACAGATTTGTTCTTTCCAGTGGAAGGGTAGGCCAGATTGCACCCAGATGAAACTTCAGGGAAGAAGGCCTGCGGCCTAAGGCCTGGAGATGTACCAGATAATCCAAGAGATTAGAAACTGAAGCTCTGAGAGGGTTAATCTGTTTCTTCTTGCCCCATAGGGAAAATCTCTTCCATTTGGCTGCATAGGTCTTTTTTGTGCTAGGCCATCCTCAGGATCTTCAGGGCCTGTTCAGAGTATTGAGTCACAGGGAACTCTAATTCCTCAAGAGCCAATCTTTGAGGTCAAGAGACTGCAGGTCTGGATAAGTGACTCCTATCTGAGGGAGTGTCAGGAGAGAGTGACTGAGTGGAAGGCAAATGGGCTTGCTGCAAGAGAGGATTAGCAGGAGAGGATACTATGCTTGCCTTGGCCAGTCCAGGCGCCACCAGAATCATTATTGCTGGCCGAGCTCTGAGTTTCAGTAACACTCTGAAAATCAGAAGAAGGTAGGGAAGGCATAAAGGAACTCCCCTGACCAGTCCAGAGCAAGGGCATCTGCCGGGAGGGTTACCAGAACTGGAGGCCTGCAGCAATACAGAGGAAGTTAATGGTTGAGGTGAGAGGGAAAAGATCTATTTCATGCGTGCCCCACCTTCTGAACACTGGGCTAGCACTTGCCTGTTCAGACACCCTTCACTGTGCCCTTGGTTGATGCGACTGAGGGCATCTGCCAAGGTGTTGTCCTTGCCTGGAAGGTGTATTGCTGAAAGGCTGACATCCAGGGAGTAGGCCAAACACTAGATCTTCATGGCTCCCAAACACAGGACACTGGATCTTGTGCCACCCTGCTTGTTTATGTAAAACATTGCAGTGGTGTTATCTGTCCTGATCTGCACTGTGTGGCCCTTGACTTGTGGAGCAAAGGCCTTCAGTGCAAAGTAAATGGCTCTGAGTTCTGGCAGATTGATGTGAGCCTGTGACTCCTTTGGAGTCCAGGTGCCACTGATGGAAGTACTGTCCAGATGAGCTCCCCATCCCAGCAGAGAAGCATCTGTAGTGATGATTTTTGTAGGAGAAGGTGCTTGGAAGAGAATCCCTACCGAGAGGTTGGCTGTTTCCTTCCACCAGTGCAGGGCCTGAAAGAATGTCTTTGTGACTGGAATAATTTTGGGCAGGGAATTGCTCCTTTGGGACCAGTGACACCACAGGTGGTACTGTATGTCCCTCATTCTGTATCTGACTCCTGGAACCATGGCTGTCGTGGATGCCATGTGTCCCAGGAGCCTCAGTTTGAACCTCAGAAACTTTCTGTGGGACTGCCTTATTGGAATGTGGAAATAGGCAGCCTTGAGGGTCTAGGAGGGCTAGCCAGTCTCCCTGCTGAAGGGATTGTATTACCATTTTAGGGTGACCATTTTGAATTTGGGTTTCAGAAGATGTTTGTTTAAGTATCTGAGGTCTAAGATAGATCGCCACTCCCCATTTTTCTTTTATGTCAGGAAGTATCTGGAGTAGTGACCTTTGCCCCATTGATGGGCAGGCACTCTCTCTCTCTACCCTTGCTGCCAGAAGATGCTTCACCTCTAGCTCCAACAGAAGCCTTTCTGTTGGGGTTAATGATTTGGACAGCTGGGTGCTCCTGAGGGCTGGCATCTTTTTGAACTGAAGTGGCAGTCCCTTTTCCACTATCTCCAGGACCCATTTGTCTGATGTGATGAGGGTCCAAGATTGGAGGTAGTGGGAGAGCCTGCCCCCTACAGGCCAAGGGGAGGTGACCTGGACAGTTAAGTCAGGGCTTATGCTGAGTTGCAGGAGCAGGGGTAGAGGTAGGTTTCCTCTGACCTCTCCTGCCTCTTCCTAAGTAGTAGCTTCTCATTTGAGAATAGTCAGACTGAGGAGGAAGGGAAAATGGGGCTTAGGGAAGTATCCCCTGCCCCTGTTTCCTTTATGTAACCCCCTACAAATAGGGGTTCCCAAAAGTCTTCCTTGGGCTTGCCTAAATGCCCACTGCCAGGCCGGGGTTCTGTGTACTGTTCATTTAAAAGTGTTTGCATGTGAGTGCCCTGTTAGCCTCCATGCCTGTCTCGTTAAGAGCTGCCTATCTCATAGTGTATAATTAATTTGGGTAGGGGCCAGTGGTTTCAGACTCAAGTGCCACCCGGCTGCTGTATTATTGTTCCATTCTGCCATTGCTAATTGTGCAGAGGGAACCCTACGAGGATCTGTGACTGTTTACTGATTATCTGCAATAATAATAATAATAATATTGTAGTTTGTCTAACCTGCCTTCTTTGCAGCATGGACATTTCAGTTAATCACCACCATCTTGGTTATGTACTGCTAGTTTGGACCAATCAGTACCTTTGGGGACCCTAAATGGAGTCTGTCCCCAGGGGCAGGGTGTAGCCAGGAATTTCTGAACTGCACACCAAGTGTGAGTCACTGCACCTCCCTCCGTTAGAGTGAGCTACCCCTCCCCATCCATATCTTCTCACCTAATGTGTCATTTTCTGTATTATATATCAGCACACCACTAGCCACACCACCAAAAGGCGTAATAGACTGGCTTCTGGTTACAATATTTTACTGTGACCAGCCTATACCTCATCATCAAGATAGCTAGTCCCACAGAGATCCATTCACACCACTCCAGACATGACACACCAACAGGTTTCAGACTAACAGACTGGCTTTTGGTTACAATATTGCATTGTGACAAACCTATGCACCACATCAAGGTAGCCATTCTTAAATATGGGGGCACTTCTTTTTTTGTGATTAAACTGTTTAATTTTCCCAACTGCTATGTACCTGTGTGCTAGATTTTGTATTATTTGATTATTGGTTTTGTCTCTGTCTTTATCGTTCTTACCCCTGAAAGATAAAAATGAACTATGCTACCTGCCACACAATTGACAGTCCCATTGATACATTTTTTTATTTAACACATGATATACAGTGATAGTGTAGGTTATTTATTTATTGTGTCTTTTATCTCTCTATTTCCTCAAAACCCTGGACAAGGATATTTTTCTATCACTGTTTGCCTCTGCTCAGCCATCGGTTTTGGCAACTGCTGCTTGCCATTGGCAAAATATAATTTTCATCATTAGTAAGAATGGATTCAGACTTATCAGGAATTTAAATTATTTTTCCACCCAGGTAGTGCAATGTAAACACTAAATACTAAACAGTATGAAATTGTCCAAGGTTTCAGAAGCAGCTCAGAACTCTGCCACATGTTGTGATCACTTTATTTGTAGCTGACATAATACATGTATCGTCAAATCCTTATAACCATCTGACTTTGATGTTTGTAAACAGTGCAGCAGAGATAAGCAGCTATGCAATACAGCAAACTAACAGTGCAGCAGAGATAAGTAGCCATGCAATAGAGCAAACTAGACTGAAATCCTGCTTTATCTTGTGTTTGTTGGGCTCAGTGCCCAGTGCTTAAACTGTAGCTGCCATTTTTATACCTTGCAAAAATAAAATATGTGTGCCAGCATTTAAGTATCCAACCAGCCACTCATTCTCACAGAATACTGTACTTTATTGTAAATATGCAGCTCCACATTTTTTGTAAGGCTCCAAGGGTCCACACAATGTTTTTAAACTGTCACAAAGGTTTGCAGCTGACTAGGTGCTGCTATTACCTAGCATTGTCACTGATAAAGGCAATTTGGCAAATGCACTGACTGCACACTGACTCAATGCAAACCTCCTCCCATGACCATGATCGGACTGCTGCTATAATATTCTATGAAGAATCACTGCCTGTACTGTTCTCCACATCCCCGACTGACCCCTGATTTTAAAAGTTGCTTACAACACTGTCCTGGCTAGGGCTGAGGGGGAGGGGAGAGAGAGAAATGACTGACCGTGACTGACTTGCCTGTGCCCACCAGAAGTCCACAACAACTAGTCTCTGGCTCTTACCTTGAGTTGCTGAAGATTAAGAAAGGAGCACTCTAGTCTCCTGCAGCAGTGCAGCTCAGTCTCAGCCCTAGGACAGTGGGCGTATCGCGGTTGTGACTCCCTCCCAACGGAACTTCGGTGGCTCTCGAAGTTCCAACACTAGACACTCCTCGCCCGCCTCCGCCTCTCTCTCTCTCTCTCTCTCTCTCTCTCTCTCTCTTGCTCTCAGTCCAGTCTGAATTAGAAATTGCAGACTCTCAGCTGCAGTCGACCACAGATTAAAGCGAGCAGCAACCCTTCAATGCTGGAAAAATCCTCCCTCCCGTCCTGACCCGATACAATCTCTGGACCTGACCTGTCTCTGGCTGTTGGTCTTCTTGATTGACTCATCTCTCCAACAAACTGCACTGCTGTTATGTCAGGGCATTTAAAGAGCCCGCCAGACCCCAACCCGCCCCTTACTAAACACTGCCATGCCTCCTTTGTTGGCAAGCAGACCTGATTGAGAGACCACAACTTATTTCTTAATCAGGTCCTCATGTGGCTAGTATGCAATCGCGTCACTCGCAGGCAGGCAGCTTAAGTATGAGAGACCCCCCCATCTCCCTCAGAAAGGACAAAGAGTGTCGGGGAAAACCCGTGAAAAAAAACAAACAACACAAACAAAGAAATGCAGAGCGAGTGAGACGGAGACCAGCTGGCTCCTGCTACCCCAGCTGATAGCTGCAGCACACCTTGGCTTGTCTGGCGTATCTGTAGCTATGCCCTTGCCCAGGGGTCTCGTGGGAGTGAATTTCTGTAGGAATTGTAGTTTTTACTTTTTGTTGCCTAAATGGACCTGGAGGGGGAGCCCTTGTTTTGACAGACAGATGGATCAATCAACTGAACCCTTTTGGATCAGAAGGAAGTCCTAGTGCTGCCTGCAGCAGAAGTCAGTGTGGAGTTCGAGTTGAAAGAGTGAACAGCTCGAAAGATTCAAGCAGATGCTTCTGCGTGGTGTGCTCTGTTTGGCCTGCCTGCTGCCATCTTCCTAAGTGAAAAGACCTTGAGCCTGAGATTGGACTTCTTCCAAAATTGCAGCTTTTGCGACCAGAACCTGATTTGTGATGAAGTGAATTTTCCTGAAGTGGACCGAAGATTTGCCTCGGTGCGATTGGCCTGTCAGGACTTGAGACTGCCGCAGAGTGTACAGTTTGCACAGAAGATCCTGTATATTGCAAACGGACTGTCATCCGAACTGTGGTATTGCCTTGCTTTTACTATAAGTGTGCTGAATGCTGAAAGTGGGTCGCGATTTGGTTCCCCACTGTTTAAATGTGTCACGTTTGCTGGAAGCTGCATCTAGCACTTACCGAACTGTCTCCGAACTGTTCACCCAGTCTGGGCCTTGCTATCTCGGCCCAGACAACCCCTCACACCACAGAGAACCAACCGACGAGAGACCTGCCTAGGGATTCCGTTCCCTGCCCAACACCAACGAACAGAATCGGCACCATGGTGCTTCATGTGGCCCTGCTTCTCCTGGCAATCCAGCACTTCATCCTGAGGTCTCCATATCATCCCTCTGGCATTCTGTACTGCGTAGTGTGAGTAAACACCAGGGTAGCTCCCTGCAGCAAAGCTCAAATCAAAGTGTGTCAGCTGATTTAATTGTTGTTGCTAATCATTTTGAACTGAACCATCCGGCTCTGGATTACAAATTGTGGGTTAAGTGCATGCATGTTTTTCTTTCCATCACTGGGCCCCAACCAGCTGCAACACCGGCCTACCCCGGGCAATGCTTCCGGCTAGCCTGTACTAACAACTGGGTACCCAGAGTGTGCGTGACTGTGATACAGGGACCTTAAAGTGCATGCCTTATAACCTGAACCTTTCAGATCTAGAATCAACCACTAGATTTTGCCCCTTTCTTGTTACTGCCCCTTAAATAAAGCAGATCTAAATCTTTTTGCATCGAAACTAGTTGTGGTGTACCTCTGTGCAAACAGCATTGAAATACTGTTGGTTGCTGTGCTAAACCTTATTTTACAGGGGTTCTCCAGGGCTGAGTCAGCTGAACCTGCCCTGGTGGTAAGTGCAACAAGTGTGGGGTTAAATCTGTTGTCACGTGTAAATTGCAATTGCGTATTCTGTGAACCATTTAGGCCACTAGAGGGAAAAGAGGGGGGTAACAGTATCCCGGAGGGCTGTACCCAGGTCAGCTACGCTACCAATAACCCTGTCCTGTGGGTGGAGGCACCTGCATTTAGTACCCAGGCCCCTCAACTTGCACTTGGTCACGCAGGCAGGGGTAGTATCCCTTGGGGTAGCGCCACCTAGGGGTTACATCTTGGAGGCACCACTGGGAGTAGCACCCCCTACTGGCCAAAATCAAGAATTATTATCAAAGATTAATGGCTACCCCAATAGAAGTGGCTGTGCACCAGTTGGTGGGGTGGTGTATGGGGCAGGAGATTGATCCCTACAATGCCTTGCTTATATTGGATATTCCCTTGAGAATTAGTAAGGACACTGTAGAAAGAGCACTTTCCAAAGCTGAACGTTTGAAAAACGCTGTGGCGGTGGGTCGACAGGCTGATTTGACCCCGTGGACAGCTCCAAAGTGCCACAAACTATTGCCTTAGAAAGGTTCCCAGCCACCTGAGAGTGATAACTAAAGACAGTGAAGCCCTGAAGGATGAGCCCCACCATTATCTGAGACCTTTGAGGAGAAGTTGGCTAAGTTGTTGCTGGAGGAGGGAAAGACTGTAGAGGACTTTAAGAAGCTATTCCTCCCACCTGGGGGTGTTCCTTCCCCCACACCTCCACCCATTCCAGTACCGGTTTCTGTCCCTGCTCCCATGCCTGCACCTGTGCCAGCTTCCACATCTGTGCCTGCAGTTAGTCATGACACGTACCATAATGAGGATGTTCTCAGGTACCCTCCCCACCCCACAGTGGGAGGATGACTGGGAGACCTGGATTGACCATGTTGCCCCCTTGGTACCTGAGTGGCAGTGTGCAGAGGCTGAGAAGCGAAAAAGGATCATGGAAAGTTTGAGGGCTCCTGACCTGGAAGCCATTACATTTCTGAAGTCCACAAATCCTGATGCATCTGCTCAAAAGTACCTGTCTGTATTCAAAGGCAATTTCAGAAGCATTGAGTCAGGGGAGACTTTGATGTGGAAATTTAAAGGTACCAAACAATGGAAAGGGGAAGGTTTGTCTGTGTATGTTACTCGCCTAGAGAGGGCCCTGCAGACATCTTACCAAAAAGGTGGGGTAGCCGCCAGTGAGTTGAACCGTGTGAGACTGGGGCACATACTACAACACGCCAAGCATTCTAAATTGCAGATTATCCAGTTAAGGCTCCAGGAGTGGAGAGATGACCCACCTGACTACTGCGACCTGATAAAAGAACTCAGGGAGGTTGAAGGCGAAGGAGGAGATTGTAATTATGGGGTGGGTGCAGCCCAAGTGACCACGGCACAGGAAGGCCTTTCTGAAATGGAGACCGCTAAGGATGTCCCGCCATGGGTTGAGCCGTGGAGAGATGAGCTGCTGAAGGAAGTTAGAAAAGTACAAATGGGTGCCTCTACGGAGGTCTCCACCACTGACAGAGACCCTGGTCCCTCTCAAGGCGTGACTGCCATGGGGTGAGGTGCACCCTCAGGCATCCTCTACTGAGGGTGGCTCCCAGGCTGAGATTAAAGAATTGACTGCTACTAAAAAGGAACTTTTGAGACATGTTGCAACACCCTCAACACTACTAGCAGAAATCAGACCACAGTCTCTTGTTAATGCTCCAGCTCCTCCTGCAATGTTTTCGCCAAGGATGACCCAAGAGCCTGTCATTTGTCACAACTGTGAAAAGGATGGCCATATGAAGAGGGAATGCCGGTCTCAAAAGGACTTAGAGAAAGTGGTAAACAGGCTACAAGGGGAGCTCCAGAAAGCAAATCAGTGGCCAAGGGGTGCGCGAAATGACCGTAGCGAAGGCTCAAGAAATCCTAACTCAAACTTCTTTGTGGCTAAATCACTTGTCCAGGCCCCTGCAACTGTCCCTCCAGGCTGATCCAAATTGGTAGGCCCTTCAATGGAGACAACTGTGACTGTCAATGGTGTCCATGCTTGGGCTGTGCTCGACAGCGGTTCGCAAGTGACCACTGCATTCCAGGACTGTTGTGACAAACACTTATCTGATGTGCCATTATAATCTCTAGAAGGCCTACATGTATGGGGCCTGAGTGACAAGTCTTATCCCTACCTAGGATATGTCTGTCTCTTGCTGTCTTTTCCTGTTGCTGTAACTGGTGTAGATAAACAAGTAGAGGCTTTGGCTTTGGTATGTCTGCCTACGAGATTGTATGACAGCGTTCCCTTACTCATAGGAACCAACGCTCACATGTTAGGGAGGCTAGCCCAGCTGTGTCAAGAAAAACAGGGACGGCAAGCCGGGTGGACTATGACAATTTCTGCTCTGGTGATTCAAGTCTACGATTTGCAAAGACAGCCTATCAAGATGGACAAGGATGAACCGGTGGGGATAGTGTGGAAGAAAGACCCTGACTCATTGGTGCTCCCGCCCAACTCCCAGTATACTATTCATGGAGAAGTCCATCTTAGGAGAGACGTAAAGAACAAAATATTGATGCTGGATGCACCAGGTGAAGGGAAGTTGCCGGAGGGGTTGTTGGTCAAACCCAGTATTTTGCTTGCCCATGCCCATGCCAATGCACAGTGAGTGATGGTCCAACTACAAAATGTGTCTGATCGAGAAATTCGAGTGAACCGAGGGTGTACATTAGCTAGGGTGCACTGCACGGACACTGCAGTACTGCCCAGCAACAAATATTCCTGTGAAAAGGAAGAAGTGACCCCGGACCTATTCAACTTTGGTGATTCCCCACTGTCTGCTGAATGGAAGACCCCAGTCAGTGGGAAATTTGCCCAGAGGGACCAAGTATTTTCCCTAAAGGAATGGGATGTGGGGTGCATCCATGGTGCTGAGCACACTATCAGGCTTCATGATGACAGACCCTTTAAGGAGCGGTCCTGCCGCCTCGCCCCAGCCAATATAGATGCTGTTCAGAGGCACCTACAGGAGATGCTAGCTGCTGGCATTATTCAAGAGTCAAGAAGCCCCTATGTGTCTCCCATTATAGTTGTGCACAAGAAAAATGGGTCTGTGAGGATGTGTGTGGATTATTGAACTGTAAACTGATGGACTGTACCAGACCAATACACCATGCCCCGTATACAGGATGCCCTGGACTGCCTGAATGGAAGTCAGTAGTTCTCAGTACTTGATCTACGAAGTGGGTATTATCAAATTCTGATGGCCCTGCACTGTAGTGATATCCACCACTTCCAGTCTCTCCCAGATCAGAATGGATTCTTTGTGGAGCCCCATAGTGAAAAAAAGTTTTCTACATGACTTTGGCCACAGTGGATGCTTTCTGGTCTTTGGTGGGAAAGCTGGGCATATCTAGTAGAAATGGTCAGTGACTACCCGGCACATTGCTGATATTTCTTTGATCTGACTCCAAACTCAGAAAATCAATACAGACCAGCTCCATGGGTGCACTGGTGGTGATGTTAACAGGGGGCAGCCCTCTGGGTCGAAAGCTTTCCTCTGTAAGCAAAAAAGCGACTACAAGTTAGTGTTGCTCCCACATCAGCCCCATCTTAGGCCAATAGAATCTAAGATCTCCACCAAGTCAAAGTGTTCTGTCATACCAAAGGTGCCCCATGTGGTTGTGCAAGGACCTCAGTACTGAGTCTTGAAGAGCAGTGGGCAGCACTAGTTGTTGTTTGTCTCTTGTCCCCTCTGTCTACTGTTTCTCTGTATAACAGTTTATTGATCAGTTTCAACTTAGGACCTTCTTTGTATAACAAGTGCAGTTCTCAAATCAATTGGGCGTAATTTGGACATCTTCTCCTGCATAGAGGGCTTCTAAAGCTGCTTTGATCATGGGATCGGCGAGTTGAGCCGCCGAATACTGTCATTGTCCAGCTGAGGCAGTGCCCAATGTCTGTGCAGAAAGTGGCAATAAGCAGCGGGTATGCAATTCTCAGAGGTCTAAGCAATCCACCATGCAGTCCACTCGTCCGTGGACATTTGTTCCTCCCTGTCAAACTTCGGCAGAGTGCCGAATGTCAGGTTCTGCCAATCGGACCCAAATCATTCTGGGAAACAGGCCTCCGGGAGAGCATCAGCATCTATGTGGTTCCAGACCTGCTACGGTGAAAACATAGTCATATGTAGATAATGCAAAGCCACCTATGGCCAGTGGCATCAACAGCTGAGGTCTGCACATAGGTCAAAGATTATTAGTCAGTTTTACTAGTATTTTAGCCCTTTAAAGTACTCATGGAATTGGTCAACAATAGCCCACTTCAAGCTAGGAACTCTAACTTATGTACAGGATAGTTCTTTCGGATGGGGAATCAGGCTTCTACTGGCAAAGGCCACTGGTCTCAGGCCATTCCTGCGTGCTCTTGGTACAACACAGCCCCAACCCTTGCAAGCTAGCATCAGTGTGCGGGGCGTAAGGTTTTCTTGGATCGGCATAGGCCAACACTGGAGCATGGGTAAGTTGATATATGATCTCATGAAAAGCAGTCTCACAATCAGGATCCAGCCCAGGGCCCCAAATACTTCACTCGGATGAAAATACACTCTTTCAGTCTTGAGGACGCTGATTTTGGTATTTTTGTGGGTTGGGGGATACCCTTGAGTAAGGTTAAGTAAAGGAGCGGATCACTCTTGAATAGTCCTTGATGAGCGCGGTAATAACCACAGAATCCCAGGAATCTTTGCAGTTCTTTTAGATTTTTGGGCTGTGCCGGAGTGATCAAGACCTCAACTTTACTTGGGTGGGTCTCTATTCCTCGGATTGGATACTATGTGTCACATACTTTACTGATGTTTGAAAAGAATTGACACTTATCAATGGACAGTTTAAGGGCCAAAGTCCTCAAGTCGGTCAATACCTTAAATAATCTGCTCTCATGTTCCTCCAGTGAGCTGCCAAACACAATAACATCATCTAGGTATACACCAGGCACTCCCTAGTAAGTTCATGTCCCCCACTGGCAGCTCCATCAATGCGTTGAAAAGTGGCTGGGGCACCTACAGAAATCCCTTGAGGCATCCTCGCGCAGATTCATAGAAGCCAAGCGGACAGATAAAGCTGTCTTCTCCACGGTCCTCTGGGGCCATCGGGATCTGGTAGTACCCACTGCGGAGATCCAACACAGAGAACCACTTGCTCCCGTTTAGGCAGTCCAAAGCATCCTGAATGCGGGGCATTGTGTACTGATCAGGGATAGTCCGACGGTTTAAGGTGCGATAATCCACACACATCCTTACTGTCCCATTCTTTTTCCTCACTACCACAATGGGGGAAGCATAAGGGCTTCTGGATTCTTGTATTACACCAGCAGCTAACACCTCTTGCAGATGCCGTCTCACATCATCTATGTCAGCAGGTGCCAGGCGTCGAGACCTCTCACAGAATGGTCTTTAGTCATGCAGCGGATATTGTGCTCAGCTCCTTGCGCATCCTACATCCCATTCCTTTAAAGAAAACACCTGGTCTCTCTGGGCAAGCTTCTCACTGATCCTCACTTTCCATTCAGCTGGCAGCGAAGTCGCGAAATCAAACAAGTCAGGCGTTACTCTGTCATTCTTCCTCGAACTCCTGCTGCTGGGTAGCACTGCAGTGTCTGCACAATGCATTAGCCAGGATGCAACCTCTATTTACTCAAATGTCTCTTTCAGACACATTATGAACTTGGACCATTACCCTTCTGGCATAAGCATGGGCTCTAGCGGGCAAAATACTAGAGCTTGACCAGCAGTCCCTCTGGCAATTTCACCACCTGATTGCATCCAACATTAATATTTTATTCTTAACATCCTTTCTGATCCGGACTCTCCTGTAGAGTACACTGGGCATTTGGGCGCCAGGATCAGAGACTCAGGATCCTTCTTCATACAATTCCGACCGGTTCCTCTGGTTCCTATTTTTCAACATCTCTGTGCCTCATAGGCCTTCTTAATTAAAGCTGGAACTCTAAAGCTCTACTAGTTTTTGACCCCTGTTTTTCATAACACAACTGTGCCAGCCTTCCAAACATATGAGCATTTGTTCCAATCAACAAAGGGACACCATCATACACAGTCCAGTGGGGGACACACTAAGGCTAGAGTCTCTACTTGTTTGGCCACTCCAGCACGGAGGTGGGAAAGACAGCCAAATCCGGATATACCGGAATAGGGGTAGGCCTTCTCATAACCCCATACATGCAGTCCTTCTAATGGTTGTAAAGTACGTCTGACAAATGCTTCTGATACCAATCCTGGAACATAATTGTCGCTTGGAGCCACTGTCTAATACAGCTCTTGTAGACACTCCATTCACCTTTACAGTGGTCTCCATGGGAGGGACCCACTATTCTGGACCAGTCTGGAGGCGATAGTGGGGGCCTGGGCAACCTTGCCACAAAGGGGCGTGAGGTTAGCATTTTGGTGCCCTCACTGGGATCATTTCGTGCACCTCTTAACCACTGATTTGTTCTCGAAGCTCTCCTTGTAGCCTATTGCAACTTTGTCAGTGTCTTTTGGGGACCGGCATTCCCTTTTCATGCGCCATCCTTCCCACAATTATAGCAAAACATACTTTCTGGAGTTTGAGCTGGCGAGGCACCACACTGGGAGCCAGGGCGGGGTATTACTAACTGGAAACCTTGGTGCCATCTCTGTCTGCGGCGTGATAAGCATTTGGAGACATCTAGATCAGTTTCTCCACTTCCATGGTCAAGGAACTGAGTTTGGAGCTATTATCAGCAGGAGATACATGGGTGGGTACCCCCACCCCCCAGCAGATGCAATCAGATATGAGTCAGGGCCCATACTTGCAGGCGTGGCCTTCGTAAAGGACTGTTTTTGAATTCGGATCTCTCAACAGTTAAGCCCCATTGTGGCATATCTTTTCATTGTCAGAGCACTCATTGACTGCCAACCTCGCCCTGAACTTCACTGATGGGCCACCCTCAGTCACCGGGTCATAGCGCAGCTATTGGTGCAGGTCCCTCCGAGTAGCCTTTTCTCAACTCCTCAATTTCTCTCATTAACTCATCATAGGAGGGTGGGGATTCCAGTCGATTTGCCAGAAGTAACTGAAGCAACAGCAGTTCTGAGAGGGCAGACTTAAGGATCCTGTCAGCCTGGTTGGTCCAGTTCAATCGCTGGCAAACTACCCTTTCTGAGGCATTCTTGCAACAATTTTTCCAGCCGAGATACATACACAGACAACAACTCCCTTGGTACTGTTGTGCATTTCTTACTCCCACCATAGATCCTCATCAAAATCTGGGCTCCCATATACATTCTCCAAGGCCTCAAGATGAGCCTGTGCAGTCACTTCAGGGTTACTGGCCCGTTGCATCGGATGGTA
Source organism: Neoceratodus forsteri (assembly GCA_016271365.2). Classification (NCBI taxonomy): domain Eukaryota; kingdom Metazoa; phylum Chordata; order Ceratodontiformes; family Ceratodontidae; genus Neoceratodus; species Neoceratodus forsteri. Next base: position 609,254,890 of record CM028132.1, read on the forward strand.
GCCAGGGCAGGACCTCGGAGGCTCTCACTAACCTCTTTCACTTTTCAGCTTCCGAGCATTGCCATTCTAGCACTTGAGGGGCAACATAGTCTATCCAGGTCTCCCAGTCATCCTCCTTGGGGTGGGGGAAGTGCAGGAAGATCCTCAACCTGGTAAGAGTCGTGACTAATGGCAGGTGCAGAAATAGAGTCTGCATTGGTTCCAGCCACCATTACTGGTACTGGCGGAGAGGGTGTTGGGGAGAACACCCCAGGTGGCAAGATAGTTTCTTCAAGTCCTCCACAGTTTCCCTTCCCCAGCAACCATTTAGCAAATTTCTCCTCAAAGTTTCAGACAGTGGTGAGGGCTCATTCCCCACGGGTCTTTACTGTACTTAGTTATCACTCTTCAGGCAGTGAGGGCTCCCTCGGAGGTAATGGTCTGTGGCGCTTTGGAGCTATCTATGGATCCTTAAACTCTACTAGGGCCAGGAAAGTGTGGGTGAGCAGATTAGCATGCCGACCCACCACCACAGGGTTTTGTAAACCTTCCACCTTGGAAAGTACTCCTGTACAGTGTCATATTGATACCAGGGGATGTCCAGGATAAGCATAGCATTTTGGGGTCAATCTCCTCCCCAGTACACCCTCCACCAGCCGGTGCACAGCCACTTCTGTCAGGTACCCATTTTTTTTCTTAACAGTGGTTGGTAAATATGGCCACTAGAGGACACACAATCCCAGCGGTGAGCCTCCAAGATGTAACCCCTAGATGGCGCTATCCCAGGGGCTACTACCCCTGCCTGATTTGCCACTAACAGGTTGAGGGGCCTGGATCCAATGGCGGGTGCCTCCACCCAGAGGTCAGGGTTTGCAATAATTAAACTTACTTGGTCACAGCCCTCTGGGACACTGCAACCCCCCTTTCTTCCCACTAGTGGCCCACACAATATATCAGAATTACCTTCACAGTATACACTTACCCCCAGGACTAGTTCCGGCACTGGGACCTCCTGTGAAATAAGATACAGTGCAACAATCACAGTACAGTACTTTAACATAGACAAATACCTCAGGAAGTATAACTTTGCTGAAACAAGCAGCTCTGATTTATTAGGGGATATAACAAGGACAGGGAAATCAGGTTAATTAGCTTATCACTTTACTATCTACCTATGGCTCTGTGCACAGGCCTATCCCTACCAGTTACTGTCCCTGGGTACCCAAGCCCTAGTGGCTGTCCAAACCGTGGCAGCTGGTAGGGGCCCTTTCACAGAGTGAAAAGAAAAATTAGTTTAAACAGTCAGCAGTACAGTGATTCCATTTGGATTTAATGTGGCAATTCAACGGGAGGCGACCTGAATTAGTACTCACGACCTCCAAACAAGATAGGGTCCTTCAGCGTCAGCAGGGCTACTCTTGAGCTCCAAGAGACTCCTCACACATTTATATGGTAAAAAGAAAGTACTATACCAGGCAGGCTGCTTCTCTATCCCGATCGCAATTACTGCACAATACCGGAGAACACACAGCAGATTCAGTTCCTGACAGACCCGAGTGAAATTCAACAATTTCTCCAGTCTTCTACAGGGTGAGCCTGGTTTCTACTCTTCAGAGATCCTTTGATTCTTTTCACAGGACGGATTCAGTCCTAACAAGCAGTTACACAAGCTGCAGACCGGAACTCTGGGCCTTACACGTTTTTGACTGAAACTGTGCACTGAAGGAGCACAGGGTTTCTTTCCCCTTCACTGCCAGATCTAAACTGAACTCCAACAGACAAAACCGGGCACTTCCTTTGAGTTCCTCCCAGTTCTTGACTGGATTGGCTGTCACTCACAATAGACTGCTGCTGTTGGTCCAAAAAGGCGCCGAAGTCTAAACTACATCTCCCAGAGTCACTGCCCATACAATCCTCTTGTGGCTGGCTCAGATTATGAGTCCAAGTTCTGATTCGTCCAAGGCACCATTTTAGAGGCTAGCTTACCCACACTGATTGGTCCAGTTCAGCAGTTCAAAACCAGAATGGGGAACTAGGCAGACACAGTTCTGACTGCAAAAAAGCAGGTTAGACAAACTGTAATTTCATTATTACTGTAAATGATTTCTGGCAAACAGTTACATCTTTCAGAT